>JAESUZ010001981.1:0-1452623 GCA_017311185.1 Proteles cristata cristata
AGAAAACCCGACAGACTCCACCAGAAGCCTACTAGAACTGATCCATGAATTCAGCAAAGTTGCAAAGTACAAAATCAACGTACAGAAATCGGTTGCATTTTTATACACCAACAATGAAGCAACAGAAAGAGAAATCAAGAAACTGATCCCATTCACAATTGCACAAAAAAACATAAAATACCTCGGAATAAACCTAACGAAGGATAAAAGAGATCTGTATGATAAAAGCTATAGAAAACTTATGAAGGAAATTGAGGAAGACACAAAGAAATGGAAAAACATTCCATGCTCATGGATAGGAAGAATAAATATAGTTAAGATGTCATTACTACCTAAAGCACTCTACACATTCAATGCAATTCCAATAAAAATTGCACCAGCATACTTCTCAAAACTAGAACAAACTATCCAAAAATTTGTATGGAACCACAAAAGACTCCGAATAGCCAAAGTAATCCTGAAAAATAAAACCAAAACGGGAGGGATCACCATCCCAGACTTTAGCCTCTACTACAAAGCTGTCATCATCAAGACAGTATGGTATTGGCACAAAAGCAGACACATAGACCAATGGAACAGAATTGAGAACTCAGAAGTGGACCCAAAGTATACAGCCAACTAATCTTTGACAAAGCAGGAAAGAGTATCCAATGGAAAAAAGACAGCCTTTTTAACAGATGGTGTTGGGAGAACTGGACAGCAACATGCAGAAGAATGAAACTAGATCATTTTCTCACACCATGCACAAAAATAAACTCAAAATGGATAAAGGACCTGAACGTGAGGCAGGAAACTATCAACACCCTAGAGGAGAAAGCAGGAAACAACCTCCTTGACCTCCACCGCAGCAACTTCTTACTGGACACATCCCCAAAAGCAAGGAAATCAAGAGCAAAAATAAACTGTTGGGACCTCATCAAGATTTAAGAAAGCTCTGCACAGCTTAAAGGAAACAGCAGAAAATTAATAGGCAACCAACGGAATGGGAAAAGATAGTTCCAAATGACATATCAGATAAAGGGTTGATATCCAGAATCTACAAGGAACTCACCAAACTACACGCCCGAAAACAAACAACCCAGTGAAGAAATGGGCAGAAGATATGAACAGACACTTCTCCAAAGAGGACATCCAGATGGCAACAGACACATGAAACGATGCTCAGCATCCCTCCTCATCAGGAAAATACAAATCAAAACCACACTGAGATACCACCTCACGCCAGTCAGAGTGGCTAAAATGAGCCAATCAGAGAACTCTAGATGCTGGCGAGGATGTGGAGAAACGGGCACCCTCCTACGCTGTTGGTGGGAATGTAAACTGGTACAGCCCCTCTGGAAAACAGTGTGGAGGTTCCTAAGGAAACTAACAATAGAACTCCCCTATGACCCAACAATAGCACTGCTAGGAATTTACCCAAGGGATACAGAAATGCTGATGCATAGGAGCACATGTACCCCAATGTTCTTAGCAGCACTCTCCGCAATAGCTAAAACCTGGAAAGAGCCTAAGTGTCCATCAGCAGATGAATGGATCAAGAAGATGTGGTTTATCTATACCATGGAATACTACATGGCAATGAGAAACAATGAAATCTGGCCATGTGTAGCAACATGGATGGACCTTGAGGGTGTTATGCTGAGCGAAATAAGTCAGGCAGAGAAGGACAAATATCATATGTGTGCACGTATAGGAGGATTAGGAGGAGCTTAACAGAGGACCAAGGGGGAGAAGAAGGGCAGAAATGGTGGGGGAAAGGGAGAGAGGCAAACCATGAGAGACTCTTGAATGCTGACAAAAACTTAGGACTGGTGGATGTGGGGGGGAGGAGGGGTGGGCATGGAGGAGGGCACTTGTGGGGATGGGCACTGGGTGTTATGTGGAAACTAATTTGACAATAAACTATTTGTAAAAAATAAATAAATAAATAAAATGCCCTGTCAGCATACAACAGATTTCCATAGATCTCTTTCTTTCCTCTGTTCCATTGTCTGTGTTATCTGTTCTTACACCAATATCACTCCGTATTGACCACTTTATAGTAAATCTTTACATGTGAGAGAGCTATTTCCTCCCCGTTATTCTTACTGTATAAACATATGCCTGGCTATTCTGTGCAGTGTTTTCTTGGTGACTTATAAAATTAGCTTGTAAATTTCTTTTTAAAACTCTTATTACATTTTCATTGGTATTTCACTGAATTTATAGATTAATTTGCGGAGAACTTGCATCTCTACAATATTGGATCTTCACCAGTACCCATTTGTGTTAGGTATGGGCAAAGTGGCTTAGAAGTGGGCCTGAAGCTTGAAGGCACAGGGCTATACCAGCCTAATGAACTTGACAAAGAGTAGATTATTGGCATCTTAGAGAGACTGAGAGAAGTTTTGCAAAACGGTGCAAATGCCAGGCAGACTACCTGGAGTTAAGAAGTGGTTTGATGACAATATACTGAAGGGTAAATAACCATCATACATAGAAAGGAAGAGCTTTAAGCCATACACCATGCCTGAGGAAGGGACTCTGGAGTTATAACTCTTCCATGAGAACTATCTCTTTAATGTAACCAAAAAGGTTCCCAAATTCTATGTATCATCAAGATGGAGTGGAGAAAAAACAACAATGTAGCCTCCAGAGAACTTGGAGCAAAAGGAGAATGGAGGAAAAGATCAGGTTCTGGTTCCTTGAAGACCAAGGTCACTGAGAGATGACCTGGCAGAGGCTATGGGAGAGTGAAGTGAGACTGAGAAGGGAAGACAGACTTTTGAGAGGGTCAGGAAAAGAGGGACGAGCCTTGGAAGAGGCTGGATGTGGGCTGGAACAAGATATATAGAGTCATACCATCCCTATGCAAGATTCACTTGCAATGGTGACCACAGATTTGTCCTATGTCCGTTATCTGGGCAAAGATACCCTTTGACAACGTTTCTTTAATCAGTCCTCCCTCTGTGAGAAGAACTTCAGTTCTCAATACTACTGGCTTGGGTATTTTTGTTATTGGTGACTCATTATAAGTGAGGAAAGAGGGTCCATGGAGGGTTGTATCGCCTTCCCAGGGCCAGAGCTTTATGCTCTGGTTGGTGGCAGAGGAAGTGTCAGAGAAGGCAAGGAGCTACCTTGGCACCTGCTAAGAGCTTTCATACTAGAATATTCTCCATAGGTCTTCTGGACTCAGCCATGAAATCTGAAGACATTTGGATCCCCACAGCCACTACTGACTTCTGGACTGGATCTTTTCATTTCAAAGTTTATATTCATTATCTAATTGATCTTCTAAAACCACTAAGATTTAGATGGAGCTATAATTACTGAGGAGGAAACTGAGGCTCAGAGAGATTATTTGACTTGCCAAAGGGCACAAAACTACTCAGCGATTGAGCCATTTATTCATTCAGTAAATGTTTCCTGAGGGTTTACTGGGTGCCCAAAACTCTGGAGACCCAGAGCTGAAAGACTGTCCCCAGTTATCAGGAAACACTCCCAGGCTAGTGTCAGTCACGAAAGGGCAGTTCTAAAGAAATACGATTGCCCTGGTGGTGATCTGTACCGATCCAGAGATTACACAAAAGAAAGCCCCAGGACGACCTGTGAGAGTCTTCACAGACATAGAGGCAGCATGTGAGCTGAGACTTGAAGAATGACTAAGAATTTTCCAGAGAAAGCAGTGGCATCCCGGGAAGGGAATAACATGGGCAGAGATACCCAGCATGAGAGGACACAGAGCCTTCGCAGAAACCACAGTTCGTTCTGGATCACTGAATCACACAGAGGCTGGGGAGGGGGCGTGACAGGAGCCGGAACCGCTAGGCTGAAGAGGCATTCATCTGATGGCTCCCCGCATATGAAAGGCATAATCTTCAGCTCGTACTAACTCATGGCTTCCTTCTCTTGCCTCAGGGCTGGGGCCTCCAGCATAATTTACCCTCCAGAGGGACTTCACCTGCCCTAGCCTGGTCTCCTCTGTCCTCCCCTGATTCTCTTTCCCCTACTCTTCTCTTTGGAAGCACTTCCCTAACAAATGCTCATCTCAGGGGCTGCTCCTGAGGAACCCACCCCAGCCAGGTACAGCTACTTGGCTATTAATTTATTTGTTTACTGTCTGTCCCTTTCCACTACAATATAAGCTCCATGAGGACTTAGTTTATTCACTTGTGCCTTCTCATGCCCGGATTGGTGCCTGGCACATAGTAGGTACCCAAAAGATATTTTGCTGAATGAATGATCTCGATTAATTCTCACAATGACCTTGTGAGATAAAAATTACCAACCCGTTTACAAATGAGGAAACGGATTCAAAGAAGTTTAATCGCTTGGCCTGGTTGACACACAGAGAGTGTCCAGCACAGCCAGGGCTCCAAACTCTGCCCCTATGAGTCCAAACTAAAGCTTAGGCCTTTAAACCCAAGCCCATGTTTGCAATTTCCGGAACATTTCAGTGTGAAATAATCTAGGTGCTACTGAAGCTGCTTCTTTGGAAAAGAAATATCCTTCTTAATCCTTACGCCACCCCACTTCACTACCACAGTGCTCTACAAGCCCCTCTAGGCTCCAGGACAGATTCTGTCTCTTTCTCGTGATGTTTCCTCCTTCTTGTCTGTGAAATCTTTTAGGATAAGACTTCAGCTTACTCATCTCTGCTTCCCTAGCACCACACTCGGACCTGACAGAAGACTAGCAATCCACAAATCTTTGTTAAATGGAAGAAAGGAAGGACTTGTCAAGTTTGTTCATTTCTGTGGCATTAATACTTCTACCATGATCCGGAGTAAGCTAACCAACCTTTGTGGTACTGAATGCGGAACTGGGAAGAAATATGTGTGCGCCACTGACGACGTCCACTTTATTGAAGAGAAAATGGAGATTCAGAAACTTACCCCAACTCACACAATCAATACCAGCAGGGGATAGGACTGAAACCCAGGCCTGATTGCCCACAAGCTTGTTACCCCTTCCACTGTGCCCCTCTCTGCTGTCTGTGCTCATGGAAGGAGTCTGAACTTAAAATCAGCAGATGCAGGCTTGGAACCCGGCATTACCACTTTCTAGCTGTGAGGCCTAATGGCACCACTCGGCTTCTCCTAACCTAAGGCCTCAGGCTCCTCATCTGTTAAATGGAAGTGAGCGATCAACATACATGGTTTCTCTGTGGTTTCAGTGAGCATGGCTGGCTCAGGTTTGAAACAAACGTAACATTTCGAGGAACTGCTCCCTGAGGAGCCGGTCTGCTCTGAGTTTGCCACTCCCGCAGCCCTAAGGGCTCCCGTCCTGCCTCCTTCTGTGTGGGGGTCTGTCCCTAAGGCAGGTGGAAGCATCCTTTGGCGCCTGCTTCAGGGGGGATGCCACAGCCTCTGCCCCTCAGCCTCCTACCTCTGAACAGTCCAGTGCAGGCCGCTCCCTCCTGCCTCTCCCCAGGAGCGCAAGCCCAGTGAAACCCAGAACCCTTCCCAGAGCGGCTGGAATCCTGTGGCCCATAAATCAGGATGCTTCCCGAGCCACGGGATCAAAGGAGTGCTCTGGAAAAGGGAGACAATCCTCTGATGATTGTTTCCACATATGATCCCACACCCCAGAGCTCAGGCCCATCACCTGGATTAAGCCATCTTCCACACACCCCTATGAGTGTATCTGGGCTCAACCCTCCCTCCCTCCATACCCAAGTAGCATGTTGTGGCAAGAGCCCCCTGGCAGGGCTCGGTGCTCCTGGAAACCATGCCCTGTCCTGTGGCATGACCAGGAGGGCGTCCAGCATCCCTTCAGAACCTGCACTCACCCAGCCCAGCTGACTTTGAAGGAGGGAGAAAGTGTTTGAGGAATGTCCTCAAATCAAGCAAATTTGTGCACGTGCATGCTTGCATACACACACACACACACACACACACACACACTCCCATCTATACTTCTATACTGATCCTGAGCCCCCCTGGATTTCAGAGATGCACATGTGATGTTGACTCTAGGCCTCAGAAGAAGGAAAAGATATTTCCGGGTGACCTGAATCCCTATAGAACAGGTAGGGAAGGGGGGGCACGGGCTGGAAATGGAGCAAACAAGAAATAGGAGGAGAAATTTCCTTGAGTGGTAGAGCTCCTGGAACTGACCTCAGGAGGGCCTACAGCCATGGAGCTAACTCACCAGTAGCACCAGCAGCTGGGGCCTTCAGGAAGGCAGGGTTGGCCTAGCACCGAGGGGCTGACTTGGTTCGGAGAGTGGGACCTCACTTTCTGATTTGACAAGTGGCTCAGAGAAAGAGCTCTGGCCGTAGAGAATGGAAGAAGCCTGGCCCACAGCAAGGACTGGATCCCTCTCCCCATGGGGCTGGTGTAAGCAACCCGCCAGAGTGAATCACAGGGGCCAAGGGTGTCCTTGCCCTGGCTTGTGTGCAGGGCCATTCCAGTGTTTTCCAGTTAAGTATGTGCCTGAGGGGTGGTATGGGCAGAGGCAGGCTGGGGACAGTAGAGTTCAGGAGCAGTGGCCTAGGGTCAGGATCTGTCATATCCCCTCAGCATCAAAGGGTAAAAGGTAAAAGGCACTAAGAGACATTCTCTCTGTAGGATCTGGGGCCAAGAAGATATAATTAACAGTGAGGAGGATCCAATAGGCCAGGCAGCATGACCAGGGGACCTCTCATGTGACACTGCCCTGGTGAATTGACCATTCTCCCAGACCAGACCTTGCCAAGATCTCAGAACTGACCCAATCCATGCGGCTGACTTGCCAACCAAACTCCCCAATGTTGGGAATCTGTAGACCAGCCTTGGCCAGTGCACTCAACCCTAATGAGGGATTTGAATACCCACAGCCCCCACCCAGGCTGCCCCCACCTGCCGCTGGACCCCCTGGACAGCCAAGGCTGTGAGTGGGATCTGGGTAGTCTGAGAGCCACTCCATCCTGGCTATGGTGAAACCCAGCGACCTTCTCAGCACACATCAGAGCATGACATCTGATCCCTGGAATGTTCTAGATTTAAAGACTTGCCCCTGTGGCTCATTTCTCTTCTTTGCCTCTCCTAAGCCCATCACCCCTACCCCTCTGCCCTTAGGCTTTGAGTGGAATGAGTCCATTTCATCACACTCACCCTGAGCCTGCCGCTCAGTAAAACTCAGTGGGTGCTGAAAGCTGTCAAAGTCATTACCCTAGAGCTACAGACAACCATTGGCTGACTTCTTCAGAGGGTGAGCGTAAGTCTCTGAGGGCGGCTTCTGAGACTTCCCCAGGTCCTGCCCGTGAAGGGGGCCTTGGGCTCTCCCAAGGCAGTTGTGGAATCCCTGAGAAAATGTAGGCCTCCCCTGACAGAAAGCCAGGGCTGGTGAGGAGGGCTTGATAGGCCTCCCTGTCCATGCCACACACACCACAGACAAGGACCCTGAGACCCAGAGCAGGGACGCAGCTACTCCCCGGTCACAGAAATAGACCCCAGGCGACCCTGGGATGAACCTTGGTCCCTCTTTCTCTTGCAGTTCCCCCCACCGCTCCTGAGCCTCTGCTCAGACATGGAGACACAGCTGTCCCAAGCCTCGGTGAGTACCCCACACCTCTCCCCACCTTCCCAGGTTGAATGTGGGTAAGGGCCAGGGCGAACTCCGGCCAGGGCAGGAAAGTGCTGTCTAAACATGCGGTGGGGCCTGCGCGTCTGGCTCGGCTGGCTGTCACCCGGGCCAGGTGGGCCTCTGACACACAGCAGGAATTTTCCATTCGCACATCCTCTGGCTGGTTGGATTCCAAGACATTTTTTAGCCTTCCCCCTGCCCCCAGTTGTCTCCCGTGACCCATGAAGATGCACCCTGGGGTTCAGAACATGGGTTCCTAAATTCTCAGAGGCTCCCGGGAATCCCACCTTCCACCACCCTGGAGCCACTGGCTAGTACTAAAATATAGAATTCTAGAATGTAGGAGCCAGGAAAGAGCTTTTTTTAAAAATCTACACAGTGCAGTTGACCTTCAGAGAGAAAGGTGACATGCTCACGTTCACTGCACCAGTGAGTGGCGCAACGATGATCAAACACAGGTTTGTCCAACCCTGACACTATTGTATTTCCAAGGTCACTGAGAGACACCATAAGCCACATGAGGGAGTTTCAAAGATGCAGCTGCTAGATCTCAGAAGAAGACCCTAGAATGGACAACAGAGTCACCAAGGGCACACGCCTTCACTCACTCCTTCTCCTGGCCTAGCAACAGCTCCCGTACGTAGCTCCTTCTCGAAGGCAAGGCCAGTGAGTGGTAGCTGTATCCCTCGGGGGCCTCTGACCCCCCATCTTGCATCACAGTGGTGGGGATGTTTCCCAGTTTGGGGTGAACTTGACCCCGTTTCCAGGGCATTCCTCAGACAGTGATAAGGGCCTTGACCTGGCGAACATGTGTGAAATGCAGAGAGGCTGAGCCCACATATTGGAGCCTGATTCTTGTGGGATCTTTGTCACACTGTGCAGGGGTCCACAGTAGGCTGCCATTGGCTGGAAGGTTGTCTCCAAAGCAGGGTCACCGGTGCTTAGAGCAATACCTGGGCCCGCAGACCAGGTTCACTGCCAAGGGGGAAAAACGGACTTACAAGCTGAATGGCATTCTGCAGGCTCCTCCCTTGGACCCTGGGAACGTTCCCCGGAGTCATAACTAACACCCCAGAGTTGGGTTCTACAACCAAGCTGGAACTCTGGAGCCCCCAGCCTTGTTCAGGGAACGAGAGGTAGGGGAGGCGAGGCCATTTGGCCCATGCAACTTTCAACTCCCATGAAATTCCTAGAATGAGGATCCCCAGTTACCAGCCCAGCATTTTTCCAGATTAAGTTCTGTGAGATAAAATCGAAGGGTGCTAGAGGAAAACATTTTCCGTGGTCAATAAGGTTAAATCGGTCCTGGTTCCTCAAACATATTACATATTTCCCACAGATCTCCTGAGGCAGTGGTTCTCAGCTGGAGCAGACCCAGCCCCCGGGGGACTTTTGGCAATATATTTAGACATTTGTCGTTGTCACGACTGGAGGAGTGCTATTGGCATCCGGGGAGTAGAGTCCTGGGTGCCGCTGAACATCCTGCATTGCAGGGGACAGCCCGGCACACAGGGTCATCTGGTCTAAAACATCATCAGTGCTGAGATCGAGAAATCCTGGCCTGGAGCAAACTCCCAAGGGACGTGTCCAGGGTCCACAGAGCAGAGATCGGTTGTGATTCTTAGGGGATGCTTGGTGTCTGCTCTCCCCTCCAGCAGGAGAGGATCTCCTCCCTGCCCTGAAGCAGCGCCTGCCGCCCAGGACAGTAGCTGAAAGTGCCCAATTCACACTGTCCCGGCTTCTCTTGAGCTAAGGTGCGGGCGTGAGACCTCACCCCACCAACAGGACTCAGCTCCCCAGGCTTTGAACCCCAAATGTGTGGGAACCATACAGAACGCATTCTGGAAAAGATGGCGGCTACCGTCTATCTCCAGAGGCTACACTGGTGATGGTTTAAACCCCCTTTAAACTTAAGTTAGCAGAATTGGCCTCAAATGCTTGCAAAAAAGAACTAACTCTGAGTGATGCTCAGTTCCCCCAAATATACTTGGACACAAGATTCTTTCTTCTGTAGAACATCTCAAGGAGCCTCTGTTCCATGAGGCTGCCTTGAGGAACACTGACCCAAATGACAAAGCGGGGTTCCTGTAACCCCTGCTCCAGCCAGAACCAGACCACCATCATGGTCTACCTCTCCCCAAGGTCACTGAGGATACCCCGCACCTCTCTCTTGGTCCTCGCTGAGTCGGAGATAGCCCCCAACTGCCCTCCTCTCCAGCACCCAGAATAACCACTGTTGTCTCCAGCCCCAAGAGCAGAACATAATCAGGGGGCGGAAATGATCAGGCTTATTAGAAGGTGGAAGGAACTGAAATGTGGATGTGAACTCTTTTACTCACACGGGCTGAGGATGTTGGCAGGTCAGAAAAACGTTTAAAAAGAAACTTGAGGGAAAAGGAGGAAGCTTTAGGGAAGGTCAGCTATCTACCCAGAGAAGAGTGAAGCTATTTCAGAGAACTCTGTGCCCCGATTTTATGGAAGGTGCAGAGCCTGGTTTCAGGTGTGTTTAAACAGAACAATTTTAGACGCCAGTCATTCACGTACTCAGAAGTACATATTGAGCATCAGACGTTGTGCAGGTGCTGGGGAGAAAGTGTTGAGCCAAACAGACACACCGACCTGTCCCTCCCTTTCTCGAACTTACAGTGCAGTGGGAGAGACAGACATCCAGGGCCTGAGGTGCAACTGGTCTTTTCGTTGGGATGCATTTCATCCTCAAGGAGGAGAGGGGAGCCAGAGGACCATAGCACGAGGGACCCGCCCTCTCTGGGGTCAAGAAGGATTTCCCTGGGGAAGGGACCATCAGAAGAGCAGGTGTGTGCCAGGTGGAGACATAGGTGAGCCCGGGTAGAGGTAGAGGTAGAGTTCACTTGGAGGCTGAGACAGAAGGAATATGGTGGATTTGGGGACCTGAAAGAAGGCTCACAGAGCCCAGAGGGCCAGGGCAAGTGGACCTCAAAGCCAGGCTGGGGCGCAAGAGCCCACAGGCCACAGGGAGGTCCCAGTCTTCATCCTGAACGCACAAAGAACCGCTGGAGGGTTCAGGTTGGACTCACGTGACACAAGCTAAGGACTTAAACTAGAGAAAATGATACGGCTTCTTCAGTGGGTGAGGCCGATGAAAAGAAATTCGGCCCCAGATGCAGGTAGGCATCCAGGCGAACTAAAAAGACGGAGCAGCAGGGGGAAAGTGGGCTTCGGGAAGCACCTACCGCATGCTGAGTGCTTTCCATGGATTATGTACCTGACAACAGAGCTGACAGAACCACAGAAGCCGTCCTGGCCCCGCACAGGTCCGGAATGTATGCCCCTCCCCCCTCCCTCCCAGGGCTTGCCTGTCCAGGCCTGAAGGCTGCAGAGAAGTTCTGGAAGACACAGGCAGGGCTCTTGAGAAGTGAGGGGGAAGGAGAAAGAGTGGGAAATAAGCAAGGGAGCAGGCAACCCACAGTGCTTGAGCTGGCAGCTCCGGAGAGTGGGCTGGGAAGGAATCTGAGAGAACTGGCCAGTCCAACCACCACCTTTCCAGATGAGGAAACTGAGGTTCAGGGTTCAGGGGCTGAGCTGGAAATAAAGCTCAGGTCTTTGGCTCCTTTTCCAATGCTCTTTCTGCTGCTCCGGGTGTGTGTGTGTGTGTGTGTGTGTGTGTGTGTGTGTGTGTGTGTGTGTATGTGTGAACACACGGACAGGACAAGGCCACCCTTCTCTCCATAATCCAGCCTGGCCGTGATGTTGGCAGGAATTAAGATGCTTATAGAAATGAAAAAAAAAATGCTGAAGACAGAAGTTAATCTCTATATGGGGGTGTCCAGTTTCAGAAGGTCAATATCTTGCTTTTTTTTTTTTTTGAAGTCTCCTTTCTGTTTTTTCAAAGAGGATTTGGTGTTCTCGGTGGGAGCTTAAGAAACAGATCAGTGTTTCTCTGCTCTGCTCTCCTTCCTGCATCTCTAGGTTTCTCTTACTGGACCTGGGGACAGGCATGTTGGATCCTGGCCTTGGTGCAAACCAGTTCTGTGCCTCAGTTTCCCTCTGTGTCCAGAGAGGCATGGAGCTTTCCCTTTCTGCGTCCCTCTCTCAATTCTCAGGGAGAAAGGTGTATCAGCCAGAAAGCAAAAAGGCTCAGATACAGGAGTGAAGAAGTGGGACTCACAGTTAAAGGACTTCAGGGGACCTGGCCTACCAGGTGAAGGGAACCACGGGCCACAAGGAAGGCGCTAGAGGTGTGTGCAGAGAGAGGAGGAAGATGCAAAGACCAAAGTGTGTTGTGAGGAACAACCCAGGAGTCCTACATCCATTTACTGTCCGGGTGGACAGTGGAGACTTGCTCCCCCTTTGGGAAAATGGAGATGCCAGTGCGACCGGACATGCACTGGATATGTGCTCTTACCACTGAGTTTGGGGGAAAACAGGAGAATTATTTCCGGAGTCACCACGGGTGGGTGGTGTGGCCATTTGTTTTTCCTTAACTTTAAAAAAAAAATTTTCATGTTTATTTATTTTTGAGAGAGACAGATCGTGAGGGAGGGAGGGGCAGGAGAGAAAGGGAGACACAGAATCCGAGGCAGGCTTCAGGCTCTGAGCTGTCAGTACAGAGCCTGACACGGGGCTCGAGCTCACGAGCCGTGAGATCAAGATCTGAGCCGAAGTCAGAAGTGTGACCAACTGAGCCACCCAGGCGCTCCTTAGTGTGGCCCATTTGTATCCCCCAGTCAAGTTCCTGGAGGTCAGCCACCTTTTGGAGTCCCTGCCTACCAGACCCCAAAGCTTCCTGGCCCCAAAATTCCCAGGAGACCCTCCTCTGAAGAAGGCTGGGCCACCCCCCAGGGCAGCAGGAGGTGAGCTGGAACCCCGCCCAGGGCTAATTGGATTCTCAACAATTTTGACTACAACAAAAAAAGCAGGTTCCAGTTTCTCCAGATTCCAAAGGTCAACACAGCTACCTCCCTTCAAGTCTGGAGACCCGGCCATTGCCTGGAGCCCCATCGTCTCTGTGTTAGGCAGGGATTTTTCTTATTAGGAAACTCAGCAATGACATTCCAACTCAGTCAAGATCCAGGCGCTGTCATCATGTTGCATTCCCTTGACCCTTCCCCTCTCTGCGCCTGCTTCCTCACCTCTTAAGTAGCCGCTTAGGCCAGATGAGCCCCCCACACCCACCACCTCACATACACACGAACGTAAGTTCCCTTTGGCGCTTATCTCAAGATTCTAAATTTCCACTGGGTCTCTGCTGAGTGTCTCGCCTGCCTCTAACCAGCTCGGTCTTTCCGTGGCCCAGTCAGACCCAGCAAGCCCCTTTTCTCAGCCAGATGGCCTAAGTCCCCGGGGCCTTCCTCCCTGGGCTGTGCTTCCGGGTTGGTTTTCCCCAGCCCTTATCTAGGAAAGAAGGAACAGAAGGAAGGGAAGGAAGTACTTCTGGCACGCCAATCCTGAATTAAGGACCAGTGATCCCGTATCTCACCCAATCCTCCCAACCCATCTTAAGAAGGTAGATTCAGGGGCACCTGAGTGGCTCGGTTGGTTGCGCATCTGACTTCGGCTCAGGTCATGATCTCGCAATTCATGAGTTCAAGCCCCACATGGGGCTCACTTCTGTCAGCCTGTCAATGCACAGCCTGCTTCGGATCCTCTCTCTCTCTCTCCTTCTCTCTCTCTCTCTCTCTCTCTCTCTCTCTCTCGGTCCCCTTCTCTCTGCCCCTCCCCAGCTTGCGCTCTTCCAAAAATAAATAAATAAATATTTTTTAAAAAAAGAAAGAAAGAAGGTAGGTTCACAGTGGGGCAGGAGTAAGTCCCACGCAGGGATGCTAATCCCAGAAACTGCTTTTCCCTCTACTTCACAGCCACCTCCTTAGATCGACTCCGTTGAAACGGGGCAGAGTTCTCTGGCCTGCAGGTCTATCCTGACTCAATTCATCAAGCCTTTATTAATAGACCAGAAGGTTTGCTTGGCAAGGTATTAAGGGACAGAAAAGGTCCGTGGAGCCTATAGGATAATTCTTTTCCGACCTCTGGGCTGGGGCTCAGTCCCTCCCCTAGGGCAGTGTCAGGCCATCATCAGACACCCCTGCGCCTCTGGCAGCCGTTTTCCCATTTGTCCTTTTGGATCCAGCAAGTTACAGCTCATTCCTTTGGCCACATTGTTCCTTAACGACATCACTTTTTCCATCGCCCTGACGGCGTGGTGCCCTTGCGCGCGAGTGCTGTCTCCCGGCTGATCTGCCTGACGCACTGTGGAGTCCGGGGATCGCTGGACGGCACCGTCCCTGGACCATCTGAGATCTGCACAGAGCAGAGACCACGACCCACCCGTCCCTCTCCAGGACGACCGAACACCAAAACCAACCCTCAACCAGGTGGTTGAAAGGTTCTTCCCGTCACATCCCTTGGTGCACCGAAAACACTGCCCTTCTCCTGGGCGCCCACCTCAAAGCGTCACAGGCATCCTTAAGTTTGTGCACAGCCCAGGGAACCTTCTGAGCTCCTGCCGAGGCCGGGTGCTGGGCACTCTGGTAGGGCTGCGCCATGGGCAGCTTGGCCTCCTCGTCACCTCACCTCAGATTGGTCATTGGGTCCCGATTGTTCACGACAGCCCTGTCTCCCGGCCCTTTGGCAAGCTGGCCTCCCCCTCGGTTCTGCCCTGTTTCCTACTCAGAGTCGAGCATCTGTCCCTCCCGGGGCAAACCCAGGCGCTGGGTCCTGGACCTTTCTGTGGCCATCCTCTCTGAGCTGCCTTTTCATTCACAAAGCTAGTATTTTCTTTTAGTGTTTGTTTATTTTTGAGAGAGAGAGAGAGAGAGAGAGGCAGAGACAGAGTGTGAGCAGGGGAGGGGCAGAGAGAGAGGGAGAGCAAGAATCTGAAGCAGGCTCGACACTATCGGTGCAGAGCCTAATGCAGGGCTTGAACTCATGAACCATTTCCAAGGGCTTTGGGGAGCACTAAGTGCAATCATACATGTACCTGGGAAGATGTGCATTCCTGGCAGAAAGGCAAGAAAGAGCCTGGAGCATTTGGAAGAATTGTGAAGGATCTCGGATGGCTGGTGACAAGAGCTGTAAGCGGACCCAAGGGGATGAGGCTGCAGAGGTCGGAAGGGCAGATTGTGGAGGCCACACCAAGGAATGCAGGCTTGGCTTGGAGGGCCGTGACCTCACGTTGGATTAGCTCTGCCCACACACCTTTCGGGCCCCTCCACTGCCTCCAAATAGCGGTGCAGATTCTCCGGCTGGTGCTCCAGGCTTTCCAGCAAGCTCTGGGGCCAGGCTTCCCTCCCACCACTCCTGGAATAACATGGGGGAGAGGGTGGCTCCTTCCTTTTGGCCTCTCTCCTGGAAAATGATTTGTGTGGGGTGCTGAGGAGCAGGGCAATCCAAGCTTTCTTGGTTCCTCCACCCCCCCCCATATCTTACCCCCGCCCTCCTCCCTGCCAGCCTCATCCAGGAGAATCAGCTCTCCTCAACCCCAGCGTCTGAATCAAGGTTGCTTCTCTCTGCAACAAATGCCGGAAGGCTGTGCATGGCCAAGCAAGGCCACTGGATGCCAGGCAGCACGAGGGCTCCTCTTGGAGGACACACCACGGCTTTGGTCTAATTACACCAGCCATCTGAGATCACCAAGGCCAGGGAAAGCTGGAAGTCAGGTGGCCCCCACAGTCTGCTCCAGCAAGGCCATCCTGCTATCCAAGCTACAATCATGAAAACTGAGACAGAGAGAAGAGCTGGAGAGGGAGAGCTGGGGCTCAGCTGTTAACAATAACATTCTCATCTTTTTTTTTTCTTTTATTGAGATATAATTGACCTATAACATTGTATTTGTTTAGGCGTACAACATAATCATTTAACATACGTGTACATTATTAAATGTTGACCCTAATCCGTTTAGTTGGCATCCAACCTCACCCAGAGTTACACATTTTTTACCTGTTATGAGAACTTTGAAGGTCTAATCTCTTAGCAACTTTCAAATATACCATCACAGCATCGTTAATTGTCGTCACCATGCTGTACATTACGTCCCAGGAGGGTGAGGTGTGTACACTTCGCCCACACCTCCCTCTCTGGCAACCATTGCTCTGTCTTCCAAATCTATGAGTTCAGATTTTTTTTTCAGATTTCACATAGAAATGAGATCACAGAGTATTTGTCTTTCTCTGACTCTTTTAACTCAGTGTGATGCCCTCAAGCTCCATCCATGCTGTCACCAATGGCAAGGTTTCTTTCTTTTTTATGTCTGAGTAATAGTCCATTGTATACATATTGTCTTTATCCATTCATCCATCAACAGACACTTAGGTTGTTTCTGTGTCTTGGTTATTGTAAACAATATTGCAATGAACGTGGGGGTGCAGGTATCTTTTCAAGGTAGCAATTTTACTTCCTTCACATAAATACCCAGAAGTGGAATTACTGGATCATAGGGTAGTTCTATTTTTTTTTTTTAATGTTTTATTTATTTCTGAGAGAGAGAGAGAGAGAGAGAGAGAGAGCTTGAGCAGGGGAGGGTCAGAGAGAGAGGGAGATAAAGAATCTGAAACAGGCTCCAGGCTCTGAACTAGGTGTCAGCACAGAGCCCAACGCGGGGCTTGAACCCACGAACCGTGAGATCATGACCTGAGCCAAAGTCAGACACTTAACCGACTGAGCCACTCAGGTGCCCCAGGGTAGTTCTATTTTTAATGTTTTTGGAAAACCTCCACACAATCTCCCTAAAGGCTGCCGCAACTTTTATTCCCACCAACAGCGCATGAGGGGTCCCTTTTCTCCTCACCAACACTTGTTAGTTCTCGCCCTTAACCATTCTCACAGGTGTGGGCGCTATCTCATTATGGTTTTGCTTTGCCTTCCCCAGGTGATTAGTGATGTTGAGCACTTTTCATGTGCCCATTGGCCATTTATGCCTTCCTTGGGAAAATGTCTATTCAGATACCTGTCCATTTTTAAAATTTTTTAATATGTATTTCTTTTTGAGAGGGAGAGACAGTCAGGCAGGCAGAGCGTGAGCAGGGGAGGGGCAGAGAGAGAGGGAGACACAGAATCCTAAGCGGGCTCCAGGCTCCGAGGTGTCAGCACAGAGCCCCATGTGGGGCTCAAACTGGCAAACTGCAAGACCATGACCTGAGCCAAAGTCGGACACTTCACGGACTTAGCCACCCAGGCACCCCTATCCATTTTTTAATTGGATCATTTGGGTTTTTTTTTTTTTCCTACTGAGTTGTATGAGTTCTTTATTATTTTGGATCTGAACCCCTTATCAGACAAATGATCTGCAAATGTTTTCTCCCATTCCATAGGCTGCCTTTTCATTTTATGGATGATTTCCTTCACTGTGCAGAAGCTGTTAAGTGCACATTCTCACCTTTTAATCAAATTAATTAATTAGTCTTAGTTTTACATTCGTGATCTTGGAGTCCCCCAACCACCATGTGAGGGAGGCAATGTGGAATTTGCTCCACAGTTTAAGGAGGAAACTGAGGCTCCCAGAGGGACCATGGCTGGCTCAGGTCCCACAGCTGGTCACTGCCTTCTGTTTCCTCCATGACCCTGCTGCTCAGATGAGTTTGGTTCACACACCAGTTGTTTGGTCCCGACCCAGAATCCCAGCATTTCGGTGCTAGAAAGGGTTGATGTTTAAAGTCTCCCCTCCACATCCTGCCAGTATCCAGAGATCTTTCGCGGAGTTCTTCCTCTGGGAAGAGAGCCAGCACAGATAGAAGGGGCCCTCCCATGGCCCGAGATGTCACCTGTCTCCATCTTGCTCATCTCTCTCATCTCCAGGGACCTCCTCTACCATTTTCTCCCTCACTAGCATGACCCAAATGAATCTGGGACTCAGAAGCCACTAAATTGTGGTAAATTTATGTTCAGAAACATACATTTCATTAAATTTCTAGAGGAGGGCATCCATCATTTAAAAAATATATAATTTCAGTTATTTTTTAAAACCATAGTCTGAGTAATTAGACCACGTTTCTGTTGTTGTTGTTTTTCATTAAACTGCTTTGTTGAGATATGATTGACATACAAAAAGCTATAAATATTTAGTGTATACAACCTGATGAGTTCAGAGATAAGTATACATCTGTGATGCCATCACCACAATCTATGCCATAAACATACCCATCACCTCCAAAAATTTCCTTCTGCTCTCTACTTATGATTGCTGTTATTTTTTATAAGAACTCTTAATAGAAGACCTTCCTTCCTGGGAAAATTTTAAGTATGCATTACAATATCAAGAAGGACTACAGTTTTGAACTCTGCATCCTTTTGAGTTTATCTTATTTGCTTGACAGACCGGGAAACTGAGGCTCAGGTCAGAGAAGTGCTCTCCCCAGTGAAATTAGGCTCCTTCGTGACAGAGCCAAATCTCAGTCGAGGTCTTTGAGTCCTCATTCAGGGCCACCTCCATAGTGCTGCAGCCCCACTGTGGCCTGAGATCTGGTAGCCCGGGGAAGGGACCAGGGGCCCACTTTCTGAGCAGCCCCTCGCCTCAGACCAGCCCCCGTTGGCCTGAGGCTCGCGCTGCTTTGATGCTTCTACTCACGCATGTGTCTGGCTCAAATGGCTGTTCCTTTGGACTGCTGCAAGGGGCTGATTAGATGTAATTGCTTTGCCTAGAGCGAGCTATCTGCTTAATAGAATCAGCTCCCAGTAATTAGCCTGCCAAAGGCCCATTTCCCTTGCTAGAGTCCTAGGGCTTCCAGGCCCTTACTGCGACCCGTGAGCATTGGGCCTCTGAAGGCAGATATGGGGCATAAGTCGGCGGGGCTTTGCTCGGGTTGGGGTAACTGCGAGAAAGCAGGGCTGTGAAGGCTTAGCAAGGACTCTAGGTGCAGCCTTCCCTGAGGCTAGGGAACTGCAGCATTTCAAGGTCTGAGGGACATAGCGCCTGGCATGGAGGGACGGCTCCTTGCATGTTGACCTGAGTCCAACTGAACCTCAAGGGGCAACTCATCCAGCTCCAAACTCAGTACATTCAGAAACCAAGTCAAAAGGCATTTCCTGCAGACCTACTATGTAGCAGGCACCGTACTAGCTCCTTGGATCCTTCTAAAGCGGCTTCAACCCAAAGGACCAATGCGGCTGTGCTTGCTTACTTCCACTGACCAGGAGCTCATTATCTGGTCATCCCAGGATAGCCCATTCCTTCTTCAGAGCCATATAGAAAGTTGTACCTATTTTGAGCTGAAAGGTGTTCCACTGTAGCAGCTCCCACTGCTCACCTGCCCCTCCTAGGCTATCCAGAGCAAAGCCAGTCCCTCTTCCATGGGACGGCTCACATGAGTCCTGAATCTTTGCTCTCCTGAACATCCCAAACGCTGCCTCTGGTTGTATTGTGCCGGGTACCTCACGCTGGTGAGGCCCCTCATTAATCTCAGTAATCATGGCTGGGCCTGAACGCTGCTTCTATGTGTCAATCCCTCTCTCCCAGCATGATCAGGAGCCCAGCGATGGGGACCACAGGGCTCAGGAGTCCTCTCCCAGCAGAAAGAACTACAGCCCTAGCCAGAACGGGACACTATCCAAGGAGCACCATCGTGGTGACCCAGACCCTCCACTGAGGGAAAGACACCTAAAGCCTACTCATTGGAGGTAAAGTCACCTCTCTTGCCCTCCTCTGCACCCCCCCCTCCACCGGACACACACATGCGTGCGCGCACACACTGCTGTGCCCGCTCACAGGCGCCACTCAATCCTCACTGGCTGATTAATCACTGCAAGTGCTATTATAATTATTGCATTTGGTCCTGAGAACAGGCTGTCTCTGCTTGTTTCTCAGAAGCTCTAAACCTGCAGAGGATTTTAAGATTTGTGAGGATGTTGACTGGATCTTCAGACTCTTTTTTCCTTAGCAGCAGTGTGCTTGTCGGGAAACACGTCCATGGCCACTCCAGCAGAGGACAGGCATAAGGGACTTAATTCTTGCTCTGGGAAGGAAGCAAGTTTAGGGACTTACCTTACAGCTTAAGGCTCAGAAGTCAGGAGAGCGGGTCTTGAGTCCCAGCTCTGGTCCAGCAACCTGTGAGGCTTGGAGGTGTCCTCTCCCCACGCTGGGCCTGTTTCCTCATCAGACTGTATGGTCTGAGGTTTCCTCTAGTTCAAACTACTCCGGAGCCGTGGCCAGACACAGAGAGAATGTGAGTGGAGGGGGAAAGAAGGACCAGAAGATGGACGAAGGGAAGACTAGCACTAAAGCCAAAAGTCTTAGAACTCACAGCCTCCTCTCATCACACACACACACACACACATACACACACACACACACACACACACACACACACACACAGGCCCCAGGCTGGAGAACAGTGGCTGGTTTTCTCCCAGAACTCTCTAATCATCTGCTGGCCTCCCGAAGACCCCAGTCATGGTGGCTTTGCTCACTGTCCCTGCCCCAAGTATGGAAGAGGGAGAGGTGTTAAAGGGAGAAGGGAAAGGGAGAGAAGAAGGCAATTAGTAGAAAATAGGGAGACACACAAATGGCGAAAACAGGAAAGTGAATCAGGAGCGCCTGGGTGGTTCACTTGGTTACATGTTCGACTCTTGATTTCGGCTCCAGTCATGATCTCAAGGTCCGTGAGTTCAAGCCCCATATAGGGCTCCAAGCTGACAATGCAGAGCCTGCTTGAGATTCTTTCTCTCCCCCATCTCCTCCACCCCCCAACCAAAGCTCATGCTTTCTCTCTCGAAATAAATAAACTTTAAAAATTAAAAAAAAACAAAAAGGAAAAGTGAATCACATCCGAGTCGGTGAGGGCCAAGTAGTCAATCCTGTGCATTGCTAGGGAGAGTAAAAACCAAGACAGCTGCACTGAGGACAGTCCGGCAGTGTTTAGGGACACTCTGGGTACGCGTCCCAGTGCGAATTCTCCACAGGTCTTCAAAGACACACATGCGAGGATGCTCATTTCAGCGCGGCATTCAGAGTCAGAGATGGAGGCCACCAAGGAAGGCCTCTCTAGGGGAAGAGGATGCAGACTTTGGAGCAGGTGTTCTGCAAATGAATGAAGCAAGCCTGACCCCCGTGGCAGCTGGGCGCAGACTGGTCGTTTCTCACTCTCACTAATGGGACACGTGAGTCTGGATGCGGAGCTGCTCACCCAGCTCTTCTGGGGCAGGACTAAGAACAGAACCAGGTGTCCACCCCCTAGCGCAGCGCTCTCTCCCCAGTGGCTTCCAGAGTCTCTCCTTTGTGAACAGCTGCTTTTTTGTGTTTGGTTTGGGCTTGAGATGTTAAACAAATAGTGTCTCTTGACAAATGTAAGCCGGCCGCACCGGGACTGGTTATGCTCTGTAAATCCAGATTAATCCTCTGCGTCTCTCCCTCAGGGGTACACCCAGGAACACCTCAGTCATGCCCGAAGCACCCTGAAGCCAATCAACCAGCCATCGGCCACCAGAGGCCCCAATTCCTGGTGCAGCTCTCCACCCGCCATGTCCCTGTCTGGGCTGTAGCTCCTGGGCCCACCCAGCCCCTCCCCATTCTCAGGCCTCCTCCTAGCTGGCTTTTGAGATGGTTCTGGATTCTCCTTCCTACCGCAAACCAGGGACCCTATCACAAGATGAGGAAGGCCTTATCTCTGCTTTGCGCGAGCTTATGTTCTGGTCTAGACAGGATAGACCAGTCTATCATGTGAGGCTCAGGTCCAGCTAGTAATGAATAGAATAAAGCTCAGGACTTGAACCTGAGCTTGTCTGAGTCAGAGTCAGCTTTTTTACTCCCTACCTCACCCCTTGCCCCCATCCTCCAGCCAAAATGGCCAAGGATGGGGGCCTGGTGCTGGGAAACAATGGACAGAGAGGGCTCTGGGCCCCTCATCCTTCCCACCACAGTCCTGGCCATTGCAAGATGAGCACTGCTAATCACGGGGCCAAGTCTGTCATTAACATCACAGAATGTCAGATGGAAGAGACTCTTTGAGATAAGCAAGTGTCTCATTCTAGAAAAGGAAACTGAGGCACAGAGAGGCAATGTGATTCTCTCAAGTCCGCCGTCTAGTTGGTAGTGGGTGGTAGCTGGGCCCAGGCTCCAGGTGTCTAGACTTCCACTTCAATGCCCTCTCCCCATGCTTCCTTGGGCCTTAGGACGCTCACATGGGACTTGACCCTCTCTCCCTAAGCCAGGCAGGGCTTGCTCCAACTTTAGAAGTGTCTGTTGGCAGAGAGTCACAGAAGCAAATTGCATGGATTTTTCTCCCTCCAGACTCTGCTCTCTGTGCTCCTGGCCCCGCTGACACTGATCTCTCACCCAGCAGGTGTAGGAGGCTTTAAGGACTTCATCTTGTACTGAATACACAACGAACATAAGAACAAAGCACTGAGCTCCCCACTGCAGGGACGGGTGGCATGGGAAAGGTGGAGACCCTGGAGAAGATAATGAACCAGTGGGGAAGACAGATATTAAAGAACCAATCAGTCTACTAGGTAGGAGGAATGTCTACTGAATTGAAGCTTCGACAACGTGCTATGGAAGCACAGAGGCACTAGTGGTTCCGATTGGAGCTAACTGGGGAGTGCTTCACAGAGGGAGTGGCCTTTGTGTTGGGTCTTGAAGCATGAACAGGAGTTCAATAGATAAAAAAATGGAGGAAGTACCAACATCCCAGCTTATGGGAGTCGCACGAGTCAGAAGTAAAGCATGAAAGTACTTAAATGTGGCTAGAGCTTAGAGAAGAATGGTGTGGAAGATAAAGCTGGAAAACAATACGTGTATAATGTTTAGTACATTATAATACACAGCAACTAATGGTGGTTAAATTCTGTGCCATTTATCCTACCTCTGGTTGTGCCCTTCTCCCCACAAACTAAAGTGTTAAAAGCTGTGACTAAATCTTTTCACCTGATTCTTGGAAGAACTAGTGAAGCAGAAGCAGGCCAGGAAGGTCACGGGATGTTATAAATGAAGGGAGCATAGACATGTCCTGGTCCAAATCACTCCATTTATGGGCGTGCAAACCAAGGCCCAGGAAAAAAGAGTGACTGGTCCTGAGTCCCACAGGAAGCAGGTGGAAGAGATAGGACCGCAGCCCAGGCTCCCCAACTCCCTGTCCCCTGTTCTCTATAGTAGATCAGATTTCAGAAAATAATCACACACGAGTCTGACCAGCATAATGATTGGAGGGATGTAAAATATCTCTTTCTTACCTGCTCAAGTCTTCATCCACCGGCGTCACCAATGGATTGAAAAAATATAGAGCATGGAGAAGCCATAACTGAGCAGATTTTGTCATTGATAAAAGACAGGGTGGATAGAGGTGCTTTCTGACACTTGGCCCTGGGCAGAAGGTGAGGCAGCCCCAGCAGGGGTGAGGACGTACAGGCAGGTCACAGGAGTCCTGGACAGAGGGAGAGGTGTAGGCTTCTAGATCTTTGGCACTACTATCCCGCCTAGGTCAAGGGTGAGCTGATGGGACTCCTGTCTGCAGGACCCAAAGGCCACTCAGAAATCTAGACTGTCACCAGCATGGCTTCCAGCCAACCAGCCCCCGCTCCTGAAGAGTAGAAAAGGAAAAGGGGCAGGGGGGTGGGAACCGAGCTGACCCCCTGGGCTCCAGGGATGCTGTGGATGTGTCGCGCTTCCCTGGCAGCAAGTGTCTTGGTCCCATATATATGGGGAGTACAGGAGAGACCCCAGCCATGGGACCTAAGTCCTGGCCCCCCTTCACTCCCTGTGTGACCTTGAGCAACCCCCTTCCTACTCTCTGGGCCTCAGTTTCCTCATCTGTAACATGAGAGGATCAGGTTAGCCGATCTTTAAAGGTCCTTCCAGTTCTGAAGTGCTGTGAGAACAAGCTTCATCATAATTAATAATAAATGCCCTACCCCTAAAGAGAGCTTTTTCCCTTTTCCAAAGCTCTTTCACTCATAATATCACCTTTCATCTGCACAACAGTGTGGCCTGGCAGCCAGAAGCAAGCAGACCCTGGACACACAAGCTTTCACACTGGAAAGCAGGCCTCTTGAGCCTTGCTCATCTAGACTGGCTTTGGGGGAGTTGGCTTCTGGGGTAGTTGTGGCCAGGAGGACACAACTGAGCTTCCACCCTCACCCCTAGGAAGCCAGGAAAAGCAGCACTTGTCTTCTAGGGAGCCAGAAGATGTCAAGGGGGAAGGCCTGCAATGGGCTGAGTTCATGACCAAAGGCATGGGGCCAGAAAGTTGGTGTTAGATCAATGACTCTGGGATAATTTCTTATCCTATTTACAAGTGAAAACAACTGAGGCTCCAGGAGTCATTACTGAGAAGAGAATGGGGTCAGAAGGCAGACTGAAGTCCCTTCCAGCTGAACAACCTTGGACAATTCTCCGCACTGCCTTGTGCCTCAGTTTCTCCATCTATAAAATGGACATAACCATACCTACCTTTTAGGATTGTGGTAAGACTAGAGATAATAAATGTAACGTGCCTAGCTTGACACAGGGCAGATGCTTGATACATACTCTTTGAGCGAATGGTTGAAAGTAGCAGTGGGTTGGTGGCCCCGCCTCAGAGAAGCATTAAAATGCCCAACAGTGACAGGTCAGGCCAGGATGTGGGCAGATGGCACTCCTGCTTCTGGATGGCTGCCTCCTCAACCTACCCACAGTCAGGGGCCTGGGGCCTCTTCCATCCCGTCTCTCCTCGTGGCCTGTGCCAGGGTCCCGTGAAAGACTCTCTGACCCTCCTTGGCAATGGGATTTGCATTCCGATCATTCTGCTCACTCAGCCCATCCAAGTCTGGAGCTGTTTGAAGCTAAGAGAGGCCTTGTGGGATCATCTGCCTTGGCACCTCATCGAGGAGATAAGGAAGTGAGACTCTGAGAGGGGCAGTGACGCCTCCTCTGAGGTCCCGCAGCCTGCACCTCCTCACCGCCACTGCCACCATGTTGACAGAAGAAGAAACTGAGGCATAGGGAGGCCTCCTGCTTCCCCTCGCCTTCAGCAAGCCTCCTGGTCTGGGCTCCAGTCGCCCTGTTCTGTTCTGTTGGGATGCCTGATGTTGATGTCCAGTGCTATCTCTGGCTTCCCAGCCCAAGCTCAGCCTGGCCCAGGACAAAGGCTATGGATGTCTGGACGGCAAGATAGCCCCAGCAGCGCAGAGGAGGAGAGCCTGGGATTGAGTGCTGCTGGCCTAGGCTCCCAAGCCTGTGCTTTCCCAGCCAGTTCCAGGAGCCATGCTGACCTGGGAAGGGTCACATTTCATGAGAGCAGGGCTTTCCCTTGGATGTTGGCCCACGCGTGCCCAGGTCCACAGCTGCGCCCTGCTGTTTCTAAGACAGCCGGTGGCCTGGCGCAGGGTGGGGGGCGTGGCCTGGGCAGAGGGAAGCTTGGCTGAGTCCTGATGCTGGCACTAATTCCCTGTGTGCCCTTGCTTGTCGCTCGACCTCTCTGCGCCTCAGTTTCCTCATCGACATAATAAAAGACAGGACAGCGAGGCCCAAGGTCCCTTCCAGTTAAAGCGTGCTGTGATTTCGGTGGAGATTGGGGTGTGGGCGTCGCTCTGCCCGTTCCTTTCCCCTTCCTTGCTCTTCTTTTTCCGCCACCAATGTATCTCCAGCTATCCAGGTCTCCCTGTCTCTGTCGCTCTTTCTGTTTCCATCTCTCGCTCTCTGTCTCTCTCGCTCTGTATTTTTCTGCCTGCCGCTTCTTTTACTGTGGCTGTGAGTCTACCTCTGGTTTTATCTCATCTGTCACACCCCCCTCTGCCTCTTTTTCCTCGCTTTCTCTGTAGTTATAGGCGTTTCTCTCTGTGTCTAGTTATCTTTCCCTGGGTCTCTCTCCCTCGGTCCTGCCCGGTCTCTCCGCGGCTCTCCCGCTCGCTCCCTCACCCCTCCCCCTCCGCCAGCCCCCCTCCTCCCTCCCTCCCTCGGCGCGTCTCCCCAGTCCTTATTTGGCTGGGCGGGAGGGCTGGCGGGAGGAGGCGGCCTGCGGGCGGGGGCGGGGGGCGGAGCGGGGCCGGGCCGAGGAGGGCGGTGGGTGGTGCTGAAGGGACAGCTCCGCGGCGGCAGCGGCGGCGGCGTTGGCGGCGGCGGCCCCTGGGCGCGGAGCGGGTGCCCGGCGCGGGGAGAGGCGAGCGCAGCCATGCCCCAGGCCGCCTCCGGGGCAGCAGCAGCGGCGGCCGGGGCCGGGGCGCGGGCCGGGGGCGCCGGGGGGCCGGCGGCGGCTCGGGCGGGACGATGAAGCGGCAGAACGTGCGCACGCTGGCGCTCATCGTGTGCACCTTCACCTACCTGCTGGTGGGCGCCGCGGTCTTCGACGCGCTCGAGTCGGAGCCCGAGATGATCGAGCGGCAGCGGCTGGAGCTGCGGCAGCAGGAGCTGCGGGCGCGCTACAACCTCAGCCAGGGCGGCTACGAGGAGCTCGAGCGCGTTGTGCTGCGCCTCAAGCCGCACAAGGCCGGCGTGCAGTGGCGCTTCGCCGGCTCCTTCTACTTCGCCATCACCGTCATCACCACCATCGGTAACTACTCGCCGACGGGGGGCGGGGACCCGGGGGCTGGGCGCCGCGTCCCCGAGTAGTCCCAAGCCGGCCAGGGCTGGGGCGGGGGGTGGGATCCCCCGGAGAAGGTCTAGGCGCCGAAACCCGCGCTGCCAGAAACCCGAGTTCAGCCTGGCTTGTCTGCTCCGCGGAGACAGGACTCGGGGGAGGCGTCGATTCCTGGCTCCGGACCTGACTCTCCGGCCGGGCCAGCCCTAACTTGTCCCTGCCAGGTTGCGCGAGGGCCTCAGGGGACTCTGAAGTGTGTGAGAGGGGCAGGAACGACCGGCGGAGGCTGGGGAGGAGGGGTGTGGCCGGACCAGGCCGTGGAGCAGAGAGCTGAGCGTAGAGCGGCGGGGAGCGCGCGACTCCTCCGTGTCCCTGGCAGATGGGCTTCCGCACCTTGGCGTGTCTACACAGGCTGGGGCTCCCGGGAGACGTGTGGATGCAGGTACTCTGGCACTCCACGGCACTCCCGCCTACTCTGGGTGCTTGAAACAACCCGTAACTGCCTCTGTGAGTGCCGCTTGGAGTGTGTGTGTGTGTGTGTGTGTGTGTGTGTGTGTGTGTGTCCAGCTCCCAGAGTTTGGGCAAAGCCAGCCAGTGCCTTTAATTTTCTTAGGGCAGCAGATCTGATGCTGGAAGCCAGATCCAGTTCTGTCTGCCTTCTCTGCTGTCCCAGGAAAACAGTCACCTCGCAGGAATGGCCTCGGTTTTCTTCTCCAAACAGCGGTGCAGCAGGCCACACACACACACACACACACACACACACACACACACACACACACACACACACACACAGAACACGAATGGATATCCAGGAAAGGAATCCCCAGGAGGCCCTTGACGTGCTATTCAAAAGTGTCCAGATAGGAGTAAACACCTTACTGGCTCCCCAGGACTCTGTGATTCCAGCCCAGCTCCATCACTTTTCCCACTATATGACCTTGGGCAAGTCCCTTCTCCTATCTAGGTTTCAAGCTCACCTCCAGACAATGAGGGGTTGGCTGGCTGAAATGATCTCAAGCCTTCTTCCAAGTCCTGGCGTCCTCCCAGCCCACCTTCCCACAAAGCCCATTGGGATGCCTCCATGCCTCCATCTTTCCCGTTCCTTGTCCTCTCTCTGGTCCCCCTCCTTGCCTTGGCTGAGCTCCCAGGGGCTCACTGCCACATGGCATAGCCCATGACAAGATGGCAGTGTTTTCCTGGGAGTCCGCAGAAGTTGAGGGGGTACAAGGCAGGACTGGACGCTGTTCTTGCAGTCTATCCACTTGGGACTCTGTCCCAAGGCTCCACTCCTCCCTGGGGTCCATGGGGAGCACTGCCATGTAGTCTCTGGATTCCCCTTTTGGAAGAGGAAGAAATGGGCCCCAGGAGTGGATGGGGGCACCTCTGAGTCCTACTGACAGGGCAGAATAGTCAGACTCAGATCTGCCCAAAAGGAAGCCTCCCCTCCCCCACTTCCCTGCCACCTGCCAAGGTTTCAGGAGCACTGACAACTAAGTTAGGCCCCACCTCTTCCCACATGCGGTGCCTTTGATTATGTGTCGCCTTTCTTAGTCCCGCGGTCCCTAGCTCCACAAGTAACTTCCCAGCTGACTTTGCCTGCAGCCTCGTTCTGTCACGGAGAGAGCTCCCCTGGACAATACAGTCAGAAAAAATCTCCCCAAAGTGCAGCTCCAACCATACCAATACCCTCTCAGAAGCCCTCGGTGACTTCCAGCAGCCCGTGGAACCTGGCCCATGCTCTTTCCAAATTTTAAGGACCTTCATACCTGGCTCCGATTCAATGTCCAAGTTCATTTCTCACTTCTTACCGGCATGATCCCCCACAGCCACCATGCTGTCTGACTCCTGAGAACACCTTTCTCTCCGTCTTCTATTCACCTTGTCCAAGCTAACCTTGCAGGTCCAGCTCAAATCCCACTTCCTCCTTGAAGTCTTCCAGACCATCCCAGGCCACCACTCTAGACGGCCACGGGACTCACCGTCAGGACAACCTGGAGGACACAGTGTAGGCTCTCTTGCATGGTTATTCACATTTGAGGGGATGTGCTTTGCCTCTTTGACCACATACTGAATGAACCTCCATGTGGGCAGGGCCCTGTGGTCCCCATCTCTGTTCTCCCAGTGCCAACACAGTACCCGGCAGCACACACGAGCACTCAGAGACTGCTGTCCATAGGCTTAAGATGCGCAGAAATGAAAGGGCATCCTCCTTCCCCCCATCCCTGCCATTTCCCAAAGTACCTGTAGTCCTTACCAAGAAAGATGCTAAGAGCCGGGAGTAGAGGCAGACAGAGTACAGTTCTGGTGATATTTATTGACATACTGCTGGGCAAGAAGAAAGACAACATCAAAGCACCACCCTAGTCCTGTGGGAGCCCCAGAAAGGCACTGCCCACTTCCTGCCCCACCCAGCCATCCCTGGCTTTTTGTCACCTCTCTCTGGCTACGCCATCTGGCTGGAAACAGTCCACAGGGGCTCTGCTCTAAGAAAAGCCTGTCTGGACTGTGATCAGATGGCTGGAAGGGGCCCTATATTAAGCTGATCTCGACCCCAAACCCAAAGGCAACAGACTCTGTCCACCTGATCCCTCGGGAGACCCAAATAGGTCTCCCAAGGCACCAGGACTCACACCGGGATAGAAAAACGGCAGAACCCACCATTTAGTGATCCTAATGCACTCTCATCTCATCTCTTGAGTCTCAGCCTTCACTGCTCAGGAAAGCCGCCAGGTATCATTAGCTCTGTTGCATAGATGAAGGTATGGAGGGGAAAGTAGGAGAAGGGACTCCCCCAAAGTCACGCAGCTGTTGAGCAGCAGAGTTAGAGCAAGAAGCTAGGTCTTCTGACTCCAAGCCCAGTGCTCTTTCCCTGCCGATCTCTTGGCTGCTTCTTCTGCTCCCATATGCTGTGAAGCCCAGAGCCAGCTGAAATTGGAATGGCCAAGACGTGCTCCGTGATGCCAGCTTGCTGGGTGCTCCCGGGGAGCTCCGATTGGCCGAGGGTCGGCAGGGTCTGAGTTAGTCATTCACCTGGTTAGTCACAGTCTCCATGAGCTACAAGGATTCCTCCAGCTCCCTCGTCCCTGGCCGCTCAGCCAGGAAACCCTTCCTTTGTTGTGCCCTAAGTTCATCAAACGCAAATGGAAACTCTTTTCTGGGAAAGCTTAACCTCTCTAGCTGTTGAGTCATTAAACTCCTCCGGGGCCCCAGCCCCATCTATTCATAGCCCAGAGGCTGTCAGAGCTGGAAGGGGACTCAAGATCAGCTAGTGCCACCCCCTCCTCTTACAGATAAGGAACCAGAGAGGTGACAAAAGTCACACAGCCAGAGGTTTGCAAAACCTGACTCCCTGGCCTCTGCTCCTTCCACTTGTTCAGGATGACTCTTTATTTATTATTATTACTAAGAGCAGTAACGGCAACAATAACAGTGGCCACGATTGATTATCTACTCTCTGTCAGGTTCTATACCCTCTCATTGTATTCTCTCACCAACCTCTCAAGGGGAACATTACATGACCCTTATTTTTCAGCGGAGGAACCCAAGGCTGTGTGTGTAGATGACTCACCCGTGGCCTTGTGACTTGAAAGTATGGCACTTGCCCAGATTCAGCTGAGCCTCTTTGACTCCCATGCCCTGAGTTTTTCTGCCAGTTCCTTCTCCATTTCAAGAACCCAGCCCAGGCCCATATATCTTGAGGGCACCAAGGAGCCAAGGCTTGTCTTTCCCCCTGGCAAATCCCTTCCTGGGAGAGCGCCTCTCACCCCAGCACGCCGCAGCCAGCCTGCGGCTTCCCCACACCCTGGGCCCTGACCGACCCAGACCACGTGGCAGAGCTGTGCTGGGCACCAGGCCCCAGCAGAGACCAGCGCGGGCTCACAGGTGCTGTGTTCCCACACGCCCCCCCCTACCTCCACCCCCCCGTAATCCTCGGAGCTATAAGGCAACAAGAGGCCAGGTGATTGATGAGCTGATGGAGCTGGGGCAGAAAACCTTCCGCTCTGCTCTCTCCTCAGCTTCCGGCCTGTTCTCAGCTGAGCACAGGCTCCCATCACCCACCACGTGGCCTGGGAGTCCTTAGATTGTGAATTCAAGCAGGCAGCTCACGAAGGAACCTGTACTTTTTACATCTTTCCGAGAAGGAGGAAAGTACAGACGTGACCTGCCACCCCCTACATCCCAGACTCCTCCAATAAAAGAGTGAAAGGAGACATCAGCCATCATCCAAACACCCAGAGAGGTGAGTGACTTGCCCAAAGTCACGCAGCAAGTTGCAGGTACAACCCTGATTAGAACCAAGGCCTTTGGGAGTGCCCCCTGGAGTTCCCTCCATCACCCCAGCCTGTTCCCCTCACCACCCACAATCCCTCTTAGCACCAAGACCTCTGGTTCCCAGACCTCTGTTCCTAGTCCTCCGTAGACTTGCAGGAGTGGCGTGGAGGGGCAGCCCAGCCGAGACTGGTCCTACTGCCCACTCTCAATCAGCGACTCCTTCCCCCCTGCCCACAGGCCACCCCTCTGCCTGGACCACAAAAGCCTTCTCTGTGGTGGTGTAGGAAGGTGGGCCACACTGCCTGGGTTTATCCCTCAACCCACCTCCCCACCCACCTCCCCAACACCCCCCCCCCACCATTAGTTATGTGATCTTGAGTAAGTTACTTAGTCTCTCTGAGCTTGTTTTGTCATTTACAAAATGGGGAGCATAATGTCTGCCTCCCAGGATTCAAGGGATAATATAAAGGAAGTGCCTGGTACAGAGTAGGTACTTAATAAACAATATCTGCGATGATTAGTGTAATTAACATGATTTTTCATGTATTATTACTATTAGTCCCCACACAGAAGGGAACTGCTTGGTTTCCCAAGGATTACCAAGACCACAGCCACCTTTGCTCCCTCCTAACTGGTAGAGGACAGGAGGTTGGGGACTAGAGGCTGCCCCATCCTTCCGTTTATTCTCCTAATCCTGCTCCCCCTACTCAGGCTTTCCAGATCTTCACCCATGACTGGAGTCTGCCTGACATCCAGGCTCAAAGGCAATGGTCCCTTCTTTGAGCAGGCAGACCCTGCATAAACCAGTTAAGGACAGTGAGGCACACAGTAGTAGGAGAGCCTGCCCTGGAAGGGAAAGACGAGGCAGAGGTTCACTTCCACTTAGCCCAGCTGCTGGTCCTCTGTGACCATCAGTTTTCTCGTCTACAAAGAGGGTGTATTTGATCAGAGGTCCTTCTGACTGTCATGCCCCCTACCTAAGTGTCCCATTCCCACCCATCATGGCTGGGGAGCTGGAGACACAGAGGAAGTGGTGGCAAGAAAAACAGAAATAGAAGGCACACGCCTGGCCACAGTGGGGACAGGACAAACACAATAAGTATTTTCAAAGAAAACATAAATAAGCACAGATGAGTGTAGCGCAAATCACCACTATAAACAGCTCTCAGCTGGCAGCACAAACGGTGAATCTGTGAGTTGATTTTGTAATAAAAAAAATTTCAAATGATTTCCCTGCAGCCAGCCAGCAGCCAGAGAAGAGACCCAGGTCTGACGGAGATCTTTATCAGAGACCCAGATGGGCACTCCCTCACTCCCCACCCCTGCCTTGAACACAGGGAACTGATGTGTGTCCATAACACGTCAGGCAGCGTCTGGGCCACTTGTCACGGCCTGCGTTCCCACGGCCGCCCTGAGAGGGCAGGCATTATCTTTCTGTTCCCGGCAAAGGAAGGGAAGCTCAGAGAGGTTCTGAAATTGGCCCAGGACCCTACAATATAAAATGATAGTGCCAGGGCTTACTCCCAGGGCCGTAGGGAGTATCTTTCACAGAGCCATGCAGCTCCCCATCCCCACCGCCCCCACCCATGGAGCAGGGATGCCCCTTCTATATGAATGTCACAAATGATGCAGGATAGGTCCCAGGGTCCAGCTGTGGCCCAGCTTCAGGACCTCAAGCCCTCAAGAGTATTTAGCCCAGAAAGAAATCAGAATTTTAGCTCTAATCCTCTCATTTTACAGAGTGGAAACTGAAATTCAGATGGGAGAAGGGGCATGGTCAAGGCTGGAGTTACTCTCAGAGCCGCCCTTGGAGCCCTGTTTCCTGACACCACCCTGGGTGTTCCTACCCCCCACCCTCAGCCCCGAAAGCTCTTAAATAAAAGAGTGAGCGGCCAGCCAGCCTGCTCTGCTTGCCCTGGGTCTCCTCCTGACCTGCTTGTTAGCCTCTGGCCGCCAGACAGCCACATGACAAATGCCTTTCTAGGCTGTTGTCGCTGTGGAGAGAGCAGTCAAGGGTCCCAGTGATGCCACCGCCTCCCAACTTGTCCACGACTCCTCATTGTCCCGAAACTTCCCCCACTAAGGTCCCAGGCAGCTCCTGGAGACCTATACCCCACCCTCACCTGGAGCCACCCTACGCCCCGCTACTGCCACAGTCACATGTTCCCCTTCCCATTGTCCAGAGCCGGTCTCGGCTGCCCCTAGAGCAAATAGCTCCAGTGCTCCTGGTCCTGTGGCCTCTGTAGGATCCCTGCCAGGCAGGGGCCCACCTCCCACCCTCCGTCTCCACAAACACTGCCTCTTCACCATCCCCGATTCTCAGTGACATGCAAGGACCCCTTAGTGAGGGGGACACAAGGCTGCTGGGAATTCAAAGCAAGAGCCAGGCCTGGGAGCTAGAAACGGGGTTCTTTCTCTTGCCTTAGACAAATCCTTCCAGCTCTTTCTCTCGCTTCTGCTGCCTCTGAACTCACGGGAAGAGCAGACACTTCTCTGGTGTGCCTCAGTCTTCCCATCTGTACAGAAGAGATGTTCCGCAGAGGATCCCTACTCCGTCATGCAGAGCCATTAATGGTTTGCAAATGCAGCTGTGCCGGGAAAGACCGGCTTGATCTTATTTAAATGCAGACTGGGAACCAGTAGGTCTGGCTCTGGGCCTGAGATTCTGCATTTAGGAATGCAGAAGCCCCCAGGAGACACTGATGCTGTTAATTCACTGTCCACACTTGGAGCAGTGAGGATCTAAACAACCTGGAGATCTGACTCCTGGAAACAGACATGAGGCGTAGACTGAGGTTTTAAGGACAAGAATGTGGAGAGCTGGAAAGGACCCCGGTTGTGGAGCATCAGAGCCAATGACCTCAGAGCTGGTGGAGCCGGCCCTGGAGCCTAGGTGGGGCCACGTGCCGTGCGGTCACGCGGGTGGGGGAAAGTGAGGGGAGGAGTGAAGACGGGCTTGCCCCACCTCCTCCAGCCCCGGGAAAGCCTGAAAACAGGTGTCGGTGGTCTTCAGCTGTCCTCCTTTCCTCCCCCATCCACCAGGGAAGCTCCTCAGATCCATGGAGAATGGGTTCCCCAGAGATTAAATGGCCAAGTGGGAAACTGGCTCCTCCCTTTGTGGAGACTATGAGGTCCCAAGGGGCGGTGCAGCCTCCAGTCCCCCTTAGGAGAAGAGGTTTGGGCTCAATTCTTCTTTCAAGAAGAACCCCAGCTTCCCGTGGGCCAGGATCCAGACAGCAGGGGCCCATGGGGGGGCCCCAGGTTCAAGGCCCTATGGCTACTAGATATACTCTGTTGTAAGTGATGATGTGGAATGGGGCAGGCAGGTGAAGGGCAAACTTTTAAGAGAGAGTCATCAACAACCGAGGGAACAGTCAGGGGAAGGGAACAGCATGTCAAATGAAGTACACTGAATGGGACAGGCGTGGAGAGCACTCATGCTGCCTTCAAATATTTGCTGGGCTATTGCAAGATAAAAAAGACAACCTTGGGCTACTTGGGCCCAAGGGGTTGAACCAGCACCAGTGGGTAGAATCCATAGAAAGACATAACCAAGTCCAATATAAGGAGAACTTGTTAAAGTTGCAGCTGACCAAAGATGGACAGTGCTGCCTTGAGAGGTGGTGAGCTCCCCATCACAAGAAGACACTGGATGGGCAAGCTGCAGAGGATGCCTGTATCAGTCAGGGTTCAGTCAGAACCAGTAGAAGATATATATTAGGAGATGTGTTACAAGGAATTGACTTATGTGATGGTAGTGACTGCTAGGTAAGTCTGAAATCCATAGAGTAGACCATCAGAACAGACAAGCTTGAAGTCTTTCCAGCATGGGCTGAAGCTGCCATCCACAGGCAGAATTTCTTTTTCGGGAAAACCTCAGCTTGGTTCTTAAGACGTTTCAAATGATTGAAGCAGGCCCACTCAGATTATCCAAGTTAATAAAACATAATCTCCCCTACTTAAAGTCAACTGATTATGGACTTTAATTACATCTACAGAATGCTTCACAGCAGCCCCTAGATTAGTGTTTGATTAATAACTGAGGGCTTTAACCTAGCCAAGTTGATACATTTAAAAGATCATCGTACAGCCCATATAACAGACTGGGGACTAAAATAAATAGCTTTTAAGATTCTTCCTAACCTTGAGATGCTTTAATTTCTCGATCTTCAAGGGGGCAGCCTGGAGAGTCCAAGTTCCCAAAGTGGACTAAGCAGTGTCTTGGGGGCCCCCCAGACCCTCCGGGTCACCTTCCAAATAGAACTGGCTTTAGCCTTCATTTCAGTTCAGTTTACCAAAAATCAATGAGGTCTCCTGAGTGCTAGGCACTATACTTGGCACCACAAAAATAGAAAACTAAGACCCAGTTCCTTCCCCAAAGAGCCTCAGGTCCAATAGAATCCTGAAACCACAAGCTGACCATTCTACATGTTAAATCTTAGTAAAGTGACTCAAAATGGAGATCTGAGAAGGCTTCCTGGAGCAGGCAGTACTCAAGGGAGCTTGAATAAGGAGTGAGGATGGGCAGTGAGAACTTTCTGGATGAGGAAATAGCATGAGACATGCTGAGGGGCATGAGTGTACCCAAGAAAGTGGCAAGGGCAGATCCCAGAGAGGCTGACTTCCAGAGTCTGGTGGGTGGACTTGATTAAACCACTGGGCGCCCCATGACCCTGGTTGAACCATTGGATCACCTTAGTTGATTAGTAGGTACTCCATGAACTTGGTTGAACCTGAGGGTGCCCTGAGAACCCCAACTGAACAAGTGCCCCCGGGATTCCAGCTGAACCACAGGGTGATGAACCTGAATCCTGACTGTCCCCCTTCACCCTTGCCCTGGTCACCCAGCAGACCTCAGCCCCTCTAGCCTGTCACCATACTTCCTTTTCTGGGCCACAGGGCCACTCTGGAGCTCAGACCAAACCCAGTTTTATGGAGGGTATGTATGCAGGAGCCCCAGGGCAGCACTGACCTGAAGGAGATGATACTATCACACAACACTGTGTGGATATTCTCTGCGTGGACAGCCCCAGACCCCAGCGCTCAGACCCCTTCATCTCTGCTCAAGCCTTCACAGCTTGGCATAGACTCAGTGTCCCTCTCTAGGAATGTGTAGGGCCTCTCCTGACCACAGCCCCAGGGCAGAAATAACCATCTCAGAAACATCCGGAGAGGCACATTCCAGCCCGCCAGCCACAGGACTGTCTGGGGGGCTCTCTCCAGAGACCCAAACTGTCAGGCCCCAGTGGAGGAGCCCAGAGAGAGAGAGAGAGAGACGCCAGGCTCTCAGACAGGAAGCAGCCCTCTCCAGGATGGATCCAGTCCTCCTCCTAGTGCTGAGGGGCTCCCTGGGACCTTGGGGGAAAGCCGGGGGTGCGGCAGTTGTAGGCAGTTGTAGGCAGAAGGCAACCTCAGATTGATGCACAAAGGGGTCTGCCCTGGGCTGATCTGCCCAGATCTCAGACCTGCCTGAGAAGCAGCCACTCCCTACAGAGCCTGCCTCAGCTCCCAAGGTTAGGAACCAAAGTTGCCATTAGCTGGGAGCTTTCTCTAGGCTAAGCCCATGACCCAGATCACCTCATGCAGTCCTCACAGCCACGGCAGCACTGTTACAATCCCCACTATACAGACCAGGATGCTGAGGCTCGGTGCGGGGGGCAGGGCATGCAAAGGCACACAGTTGGCAAGTGGCAGAACAGGGATGTGTAAATTTTGCCCAGCCCTTGGAGTATAAAGCACTCGGTCACACAGTATCTCTTCTGAGGCTCCTGTTGACCCAGAGTCACCAGTATCATTGCTCCTACTTTGCCAACGAAGAACCCAGACAGGAAAGCATAAGGAGCATAATCCTAAGCCAGTGATGTGGGAGCAAGAGTCAGCTCAGGACCCCCCCTCCCAAAACCTAAACCATGCTCTCCCCTGGAACACAAGTGTCTTTGCCTCCTACACAGTGGCTAATGGTGGGTTATTGCCATGACACGGACGTGGGGGGTTGCAGACGTGCGTGTCAGCCTGTGGAGGGCAGAAGGGGCAGTACTGGGGTGGGGGGGCAGTTGTCACTGGGAGGACTTAGTCTCACACGTTTGTCAAAGCCATCTTTCTGAACAGGACGGGAACCCAAGACTAGAAAGAACAGAGTGACGGTTCTTAGGCGTGGCCAGTGAATGAGAGAGGGGGCTTTGCCAGGGACAACATGGGCAAGTCACCTGCTCTCCGGTGTGTCGGGACAGGTAAGATGGCCCCTGTGCACCAAGTGGGACACTTGTCTCCAGTAGCAGCTGTTGTTTGGAGCCAGAGTGATGGGTGACCGGGCCTGGCCCTACGACTTAATGCATTAGGCCTGGGCTAAGCCCAGGAGCCTGTAAGTTTTAAACCCACCTCCCGGCCATGAAGAGATCTGCCTCCAGGTTTGCAAAGCTCAGGAGAGAAGAGAACTTACTAGAATCAGCACTCTGTACTTTGGAGGCTGGGCCACTTGCCAGCCAGCTGCTAGCATTTTCTTTCTGGGTTTCCTTGGTACTTAAGAAACATTCAAGGGGTCGCTAAGGAGGAATCTTTGGATCTTTGGAGTTCATGAGCCAAAACTCCTGGGGTGAGCCCAATGGTGGAGACCGCAGGAGTCAGTGGGTGGCCCCAGGAGAAGGCAGCAACTCTCCCCCCCGCCCCACCCCCCAGCGAGAGGGGACTGGGGGTCTTAATGAGTTCCTACGGACAGATTCTGCCTTCACGGCTTAGCTCTCAGGCTGCTTTCAACCCCAGGGAAAGGATCAGCTCCAGCGAGGCCAGTCAGCCATGTGAGCACCACTCTCCTGCGAACAAATTGGGGGGCTTTGGTCCAGCTGAGCCAGGTGACTCCCTCTTCCAAATGACCTCCTATCATGGCTTTTCCAACAGTGAGGGTAAAACAGGGTAAGACCCTCAGGGGCCGCTCTTGGTCTTTGGTCCACCTCTAGGTGGGGCCAGAGAGAAACCTGGTCCCAAATTCAATGGCAGACCTCCTTCCCTTGCGTGTCATGCCCAGCTCTGTGACCCAGAGTTGGAAACACCCGCCTTTCTTGGGACCCAAGAGGCCCTGAGGTCCCCTGCCTGCCCCTTAGAGTCAGCCACTGGATTCACAGAGATGGGCTATGTGTCCTTTCTCAGAGCCGTGACTAATGACAGCTCACTGCAGCTGAGTAAGGAAAGTGGGACACACGGTCCCCTCCACTGTGTCTCAGTTGTCTGGCTGGGAGACCCACAGCAAGTCATATCCCTCAGGCCTCATCTGCGAGGGGATGGACTGGTGTGTCTGGGCTCCCCGTACAGCTCCGACGGCCTGTGCTGGACCCGCTCCTGGCCTCTACTTCCAGCCCTTCCTAAGAAGCACACTACGCAGGGCTACACGCTTGTCCCTACTTCACCCCGTGCTGGCTGAGCCCTGGAGAGACTTCCTTCTGTGTCAGTCCCAAGAATAGAGGAGGTCTGCACAGGACCTCCCAGTCACCCCTTTCAGAAAGAAAGCATTTCTGACCGTGGCCGAGGCCTCGCTTATCAGCAGAGCAAGTCCGCTGTCCCTGCCCCTGGGACGGCTGGAATGCAGGAGCCTCCCACCGGAAAGGGCGGCACCCACAGCCCTCGGCTCCCACAGTAGTCCGTGGGTGGGGTGTGGGAGGCAGCCGTGGCGCTGAGAGCAGGCTGACCCCAGCCAGTGCAGTCTGACAGAGGGTGGCCAGGAGAGAGGCTGCAGACAGTCTTCCCAGATTGCCTCTGGATCCGAGCCAGCCCAGGATGACTGCCCTGGGGGCCAGTCTATGCAATCGCCCTAGGCCAGCTCAGGGACTTCCAAGGCCCTGGGAGCTAACATCCTGCTCATGGACCAACTTTCAACATCCCACCTAGACCCGTGACCTGCTAGATCTCTGAGGGGCCCAGATCAGCTCCTGGGTCTTCACAAATGCTTTCAGATCTCAAAATGTCGATGATAATCACGTGATTACCTGCTGCAGAGCCTACACAGGCCGACTGCAGGTGGTGGCAGCATCTTCCTCAGCCTTTGGCCGGAATGGGGTGAGCTCAGGGTGCTGACACTGGCATACTCGTGCAGAACAAGGGCTCTCAGCTGGGCGGTAGATGCCACCGCAGCAAGCCCTGGGGTCCTTGGGATTCTTTGCAAATCGCTGATTCAGTGCAACACTTCTCTCTTCCGGATGAGGAGACTGAGACGCAGGGGGCAGGTGGTGGAGGCAGCTGGAGAGTGACCTGCCCCCGCCACCAGCAGTTCCATAACAGAGCCAGTCCTCAGACCCAGTCTCCCAGCACTTTCTACTCCCTCGATATGCCCACACAGTCATCCTGCACTCCCTTTGTTTCTCGGAGCATCTCCCGTGCGTCAGGCACTGTTCTGGGCCCCGCAGACTCAGCTCCTGTCTTTCTGGTGTCTACAGTTCAGAGGAAGTAGGTGGGTGTACCCAGGGCTAGGTGGTCACAAATAAACATCATCTCACTGGTAACAAGTGCCAAGAGACAGTAAGACAAGAAGATGTGGTAGAGAGAGGGATGGGCATAGGGTCCTGTATGATGCAAAAATCAGGAACAGCCTCTGGGGGGAGTAGAAGGGGGAGGGATGGCAAATGCAAAGTTCCCAGCAGGCCACAGTTTGGCATGTTTGAGGAACAGGACCAGAGAGGGCAGTGGGCTGCAGCGTACTGAGCCAGGAGGAGGAAGCACAGAAGGACTGCGTTTTGCAGGGCAACGGCCATGGGGTCAAGAGCTTGGATTTTACTCAAAGAGTGATGGAAGTCACTGGAAGGTTTTAAGCACTGTGTTATGGGATATGACGACAGTCTTTACCAGATCCCTGTGTCTGCTCTGGGGAGGTCAGGTGGTCGTAACTCAAGAGGGAAGCAGGGAGACCTACCAAGGACCTGCGAGAATGAGGGTAGGTTGGACCCAGGTGGAGACTGTGGACATGCTGAGCAGGCATGGCTTGAGGGCATGTGTGGGGGCAGAGTGGCTGAACCTGATGTTGGACACAATGCGTGCGCCGGGGGAGAGGAGGGTGGGAGAGGACCGTATGCATCAAGGAAAGACGAGAGTCAGGGATGGTCTTTGATTTAAGCAGCGGGATGGAGGGTAAGCATTAGCTGAGGCAGAATGTCAAACCCGGAGAGTAACAGGTTTGGTAAAGAGATGAGACTCGAGATTTCTGTTTCAGACACACAGGTTAATTTTGAGACGCTTATTACAAGGCCCTGTGGGCAGTTAGGTAGACAAGTCTGTGGCTCAAGGGAGAGGTCAAAGCTGAAATAAAAATCTGGGAGTTATCAGATGGAAATAATATTTAAAGTCACGAGGCTAGATGAGATCAGCTGGGTAGAGGGCGGAGCAGGGGAGAAAAGCCCAGGGCCAGCGCCACCCCACCCCCCCCCATCCCCAACACCAGGAGGGAGGGAGCAGGAAAGGGGGCCTGCCAGACACTGGAGAGGAACCTGGAGACCAAGAGCAGTGTTTCAGGAGAGAGGGAGCTGTCAGCTGCCAGCTGCTGCTGGGAAATCAAGTCAGATGACCACAGGGAAGCAACCACTGCAACTGGCAGCCTGGCGGCCATGGGAGACACTGACTGTGAAAACAGTGCCACGTTCAACAGCTCGTTCCAGCAGCAGAAGGTGGTTGGGGCGACTTTTGCATCTGTGGAGCCGGAGGTGGAACCGAGGTACCGAATTCCGAGAGAGGCAAGGGAGAGAACACACGACATCACGGCTCCCCGTCTGCAGGCCTTTTTCATAAATGCTTCACAAACCCTCCTGCAGAGGCCCGGGAGCAGTGATCATTATGTCCATTATGCAAACGAGGTCCAAGTTCCAGCTTGGTTATCAGCTCAGGGCTCCCAGCCAGGGACCCAAGTCCAGGCCCATCGGACCCCAAAGCCCCTGCTTGCCGTGCAGCAGCCCCCCACCCCCACCCCAGTCAGCTCCTTGCTGCCACTTCCCCCATCTGCCCCCCACCCCCCTCCATCCTGGTCCTTTGATCGTTGCTGCCAGCTTCCAGCAGTCTTGGCCTCTGCTTCCCTCCTCTGGATAAGCTCTGCTTTTTCTCTTTGATCCTGCAAGTCTGTCCTCAGCTGTGTCCTCAGCTAGGCCCCATGTCCCTCTCTCTGTCACTGCAGGATGTCCTCACACCCTCTGCCAAAGGTGGGGGATCTGCAAGAACAAGGGTCTTGGAGGGGGTGCCGGGTATGTGGGATGGGAGTGCGGCTCCTGTCCGCCCCCCAGCCACTGCTTGGGGGCTCTTCAGGCCTGGCCAGGCTGCAGTCCAATCCCCACTTAGCACTGAGGGTCCCGCGATGCAAGCTCACAGGCCACAGGGGCCCGTGGAGGCAGCCGGGAGTGGGCAGCCAGAAGGGCGGTGCATTCTTACCCTGATGGATTGAGATAGGCCTCAAAGTTCTTCTCAACAGAGTGGAACACATGGGAAGTAGTGGTCAGGAGTCCCACATAGGGCGCAAGAGCTGACAAAAACAGCTACCTGGCTGCCACCACATGCCTTCAGAGGACAGCGGGACTTGGGACCCCAAAGTCCATTTTGGAGCCAGATGATTCCAGGGGAAAGTCACGAGGCACAGCCCAGAGATGAGTAAGGTAGAGGGGAACCCTGCCGGGACCCGGACCACGTCGCTCTCCTCCCCACCCTGCCTCCGCGTCCTGATCCACACGAAGGAGGCCGGCCAGGATGCCCAGGGCCACCCCCAGCTCCTACCCTCGGATTCTGAGGCCCTGCCCGTCCCCGGCTGTGCTGTGACCCGGCTCCCAACTAGAAGAGATGAGCAGAGGGGACACGCAGGCACCACGGGTCCCAGCCACACTCCCCAAAGCCCTGAGAGGGGGCTGCAGTAGTAATTAGCTTCTCACACATCCCCAGGGTTATTTTTAAGCCTCGTTCTTCCCTGGTTTATTTTTAAAGTAACACTGGCACGTGGCTGGCCAGCTGCCCTTCCCAGGTGCCCGTGCCAATTTGGGCCAGGAACGGTGCAGGGCAAGATGCACCCCTCCCCCTGGGGGCCCCCCACTGGGTAACAGAGTTAACCAGCCCCTCACTGGATGGCAGGGGAAGATCCTGCTGTTCTGAAAACCCAGGTCCAGCTTGGGGCGAGCAGGTGGGCTGGCAGCAGGAGACACCCCCCCACCCCCCCCGCTTCCTGGAAACTCTCACATGTCCATCCTGCTGCTGATGCACACACTGTGTGACCTTGACCAAGTCACCTCACCTGCCCAAGCCTCAGCTTCCTCATTGCCCAGCTGGGAGAGTGATAGCCACACCTGCCTCCCTAATTGTCAAACACTCAGAGAGAGAGTGAGAAACTGAATCAGTTCACAACATGAAGGAATATACTAGGATGAACTCTCCATTTAGACGTGCTGCCCTGCCCCCCATCCAACCCTGCCATCCCACCGAATTCCCTTGAAGCCCCGCCTTTCTCCCTGGACAAGTGACTCCTCCGTGAGAGGCTTCTCAGTTCCCTCCATCTCTTACCCACCTGCCCCGAGACGAGCCTTCCACATTTGCAGTCTGGCCAAGCTCTGATCCAGGCTGCCCGGGGTGCGGGGACAGCTGTCAGACTGTTGGTGGCCATTAAAAGGCTTCTGCTTGGGATGGGAGTGGAGAGGGCCAAGCCACCCCTACCCCAGCACCTCCCCCCACCCACCTCCTCCCTGGCAGCCTTCCAGAGAGCTCAGCTATGGAAAAGCACTGCCAAGGGTTAGCTCCAAAACGCTTTCCTCAGCTACAGAGCAATGGCTAAGCCTGGAGAGGTATGACATATGGCAGAGGACACTGAAAGGCAGGTTGAAAATTTGGGCTTCTCTCCCTGTGGTCAATGGGGAGTCACAGAAGGTGTCTGAGTGGAGGAGTGACATTTTGAGCCAAAAGCATGTTTTTATGCAGAGAGCAGAAGTGGAGCATAATCTGGAAGTTGGTGGGGGAAGACTAAGGAGGAGACTGGAAAGCTGCTGAGGAGGTCAGGAACCACTGCCCAAGCCCAGACTGGAAAGGGTGAGGACCTGGATGACAGTGGGGGCTAAGGAACAGGAGCAAAGGACAGGACTGGGAAGGAGGAATGGCTAGGACAAGGTGTGCAGAGAAAAAGAGGAAGGGAAGGTGTTCAATCTGGTTGACTAAGGAGTGAACACGTTAACAGGAATCAGACAGTACAGAGAGAGCCAACATGGAGGAGAATGTTGCCTTCAGGTTGTCACACCAAGCTTGGGTGTCCTGGTTCAACCAGGTAGAGCATGGAGTGGATCTGGAGGCAAGTTCTTGGTGGCCTTCTCTGTGGGCCAGCATCAGAGCAGCTCAAGTGAAATCTTGGCTCACTCTTCAAATCAGTGCAAAGGACCAGCGGAAGCAGGAGAGTAGAGCATCCAGGAAGAAGACAGAGGAAGCCTGGCCATCAAGGATGAGTGTGCCCAGAATATGAAGGACACCAAGGATGCCAACATCCAAGACCCTCTGTGCAGTGGTCCAGCTTGTTCACTGTCCAAAAGAATCTAGCTATGGATTAGGAAGCTGAAGTTCAGCGTGCTCAGCAAACTATGCACTCCCAGAGGCTGCATCCACCCAGAGGGGCCCATTTTTTCTCTAATTGTCCTACAACGCCACATAGGTAGGGCAGCCCTCCCCTCTGGGTCTGACACTCAGGAAATTCCTGAAGTTTTCAATGAGATTAGTCTTGGTGAAGTGGGGGCAGCTGGAGGGATGAGAGGGAACGCAATTCTTGGGGGAAGTAAGACCAAGGGAAGAGCATGGTAGACCTGTCTCCCTCCCTTTAAAAAAAAAAAAGAGAGAAAGAAAAACTTGAAGTCAATCCTGAGACACTAGGAGAGGTCATTTGAAAATACCGCCAAATGAGGGGCCTCCAGAAACAAAGCCAGGAGGAAGAGCCCAGAACCAGGGCAATAAGAGGGTCGGCCTTGGGAAGGGAGGCTCTCCTCCTTTGAATGGGAGAAGATGGAAGGGAGCAAGGCTCACAGAGAGGAGAGGAGAAGTATTACGGGGAGGGCCTCACTCTGCCATGTTCTAGATGTATGACCTTGAGCAAGTCACTTAACCTCACTGTGACTCAGTCCCTGCATCTTTAAATGGTGGTAATAATAGTACCTACCAAATAGGGCTATTGAGAATTAAAAGAGGAACCTGTTTTTGCTCGCTTGGAGCAATGTGGCATGTAGTAAGCACTATATAAAATTCAGCTAGTATTGTTTTGAATTGGGGAGGAGGGAGCTGTGACAGAGGCATTTAATCATTTGAATAAAGTCAAGTGCAGAGAAAGCTAGCTCGCCCAGCTTCCACACTGGAGGTGGGGTGGGGAGTGGGGGGCACAGAAGAACTGTAAGCAGTAGCTGGAGAGAGCTGGGTCCCACAGAGACAGCCTGGGTCCTGGGGATACTGCCCAGCTTGGGAGCTCTTGACACCATAAAAAGCAAGTTCAGGACACGAGTGCATAAATAGGAGCCTCTATAGGCCATAGGAGCCATGAAGTCATTCTCCTATTATACCCGATTCTGGGCTGTGAACAGCGGTGAGGATGGAGGGTTTAGAAGGCGGCAGAATGGCAGAGATAATTGAAAAGGCTGGGACATCAGAGGTCGGAAGAGAGGTGGCGAGCCCAGGGTGAGTCAGGCAGTGGGAGGCAGGCTCAGGGATGCATGTCTGCATCCCTTGTCTCTGTGTGAAGGGCAGTATCCCCAAGGATGGGGACAGCTGCTTGCTGTCTCCAGTGAGAACAACAGGCTGCAAGGGAAGGGTCTGGGCCTTGGTCATTTCATCCTGCCTAAGGAGCACTTCCGACAGGACGTAGGGTTCAGTGAAATGTGTTTCCATGGAGAGCGATGGAATCTTAGCCTCTGAGCAGAGTCTGTCTTTGTGGGGGAGGGGCTGGATCAGGGGACTTCTTTAAATCCTACACAACTTGAAGGAACAGCAGGGCCCAGAGGCCAGGTCCTGGGAGGGGCTCCCTCTGGCTATACTGAGGCGCAGACTGTCCACCCATCTGGTTCTTGCATTCTCTGTCCTGGACACTGGACAGAGTCGTGTCAAGAGGCTCCTGTGGGGACACGTAGGGTGCTAGAGCCCGTGTGTGTATGCCTGTGTCTGTGGGTGCACTTGGGCACACACACTTGTGTGACTGGTGGGGGTGGAGACACCACATCTGCAGGCCGGCTCAGAGGGAGAGAAGGTCCCGGCAGCTGGCTCCAGGCTGAAGTCCCTGTTGCCTGGAGTCCCTCTCCTCCTGGGCACTCTGCCAATCTGCACCATCTGAGCTCCTGAGCCCTGGGGAGAGTGCTGAGCCTAAGAAAAGCCTCCTTCACATCTCTTGGCATCTGCTCTGAAATTCCCTGCCAGCCCAGAGCTGTCTGGGCCACTAGCCACAACCAGAAAGGGGAGTATGGAAGCAGGTGGTGGAGACGGGGTCTATAGGGGCCACACTCACTCCAAGACCTTCCCACCAACCCCAACCCATTCATTAAGACTGGCTTCCCGCATCGGCTGGGAATCCGCTGTGGACACCGGGCAGGGTGGGCCAGAGGAGAGAGACCCACCTCCGTGCAAAAGCCTAACAGGGCAGCAAGTGGCGAGGGCAGAAAAAGGTGCTGTTCTTCCACTTGGGGGAAAGTGTGGCCAAAGAGAGGGCCCAGAGCCATCCTTGGAGGGCAGAGGAGATGAGGAGGGAATTCCAGACAGCTGCAACATGAGGAAGGGCCCAGAGGTGGGATGTGGGAAGAATGCAGGGATCCCTTGCACCAGAAGGTACTGGAAGTGTTGGGCCACTGGAAGTGTAGGGGGTAAGGTGTGGACAGATAGTCTATGTGCTGGGCCAGGACACCCCAGACAGCATCCGTACATCTGGAGAATGAAAGAAGGCCTCTGAGTGGTGGGTGGCAGCTCAGAGCTGTGCTTAAAAAAGTAATGACATTAATAACAGCTCCTACTTCCTGAGACTCTCCGGGTGCCAGGCCCGGTACTAGGCACTTCGCACACTGTATTTCTAACGCCCAGGCCTCCCAGCTATCTAGCAAGAGAAGGGATCATGGGGTGAGTTGTGGGAGAGGCAGCAGGTCTGGAATCAGGGGGCCTAGATCTCTGGTTCAGCTCTGGGGCTGAAACCTTGGGTGAGACCCCCACTTTCCCAGGCTTCGCTGTCCCCAGCTGTTGAATGTAGATCACCCCTGGCCGGAGGGCCACCCAGGGCTGCTGTGAGCAACAAGAATGTTCCTAAACACTGTAGAGTGCTGTGCCCACATACGTCTCCTGGATCTCAGCCAGGGCCCTTCCGCTGTGTTGCTCACCTCGTAGGGCACACGTTGTTCGGTGCTGGGAGCCCAGCCCCTCCATCTGCAGCAGCCCGAGTTCAGTCAAGGCACAGCCCCTCTGGGCCGGCGCAAGCAAAAGGGAATGGCAGCGCTTTGCCAGTGTGAAGGCCAATATTCAAAAGCCCAAGCCTCTCCCTCCCTCTCTCGGCCACACCATCCCTGTCTCTGCCGTACCCCGTCACTCTGGCTTCTCTTCCCCTGCGACTCCGACTCCCATGTGACTTTGGCTCACTGTGGTCCCAGCTAGGGCCCAACTCTTTGGAACCTGCAGCTCAGCTCCCCAAAGCTGACCAGCTGGCCAGCCTGTAATCACAGTCCCTGAAAGAGAGAACCTGACTGGCTCGGCCCAGCGGACAGCTTGGGTCCTCTTGGATCGGGTGTCCATCAGTCGTCCAACACACTGAAGGCTAGGCTGAGGTCCCATGGCATAAAGGGGCTCCCCAGGCCCTCAACTAAGGTTGTTGCAGAAAGGGGAAGGCACTCCAGCCATGACCTTGAGGACCTGTCCCTTTGCCTGCTTGCCCCTCCTCACCTCCTGCTCCGTGTGGCTCAGGCCATACTGAAGCATTCTAGGAGCCTCCAAAGAGACCTTCAGAGGCCTGCTTCCTGGGACAGAAAGGACCAGCCTTTGGAGGGACACCATATCCCTCCTCGCATGGTTTGAACACCCACTGTCCTGCACTGAGGAGCCTACAGATATCTTGGGATGACAGTCCATTACACACATTTTCCATGCTCTGTCAACCAAGTGGATGGTGCCAGGGACACCAGAGTGTCTGACTCCAAAAGCCAAAAGATCTAGGTTAAATCCTAGATTTGCCAAATTTATCAGTCCTCAGCCTCCCTGAGCCTCGGTTTCCTTATCAAGATGGAGCTAATTGTGCCTACCTTGAAGGTCATGGTGAGGACTGGAGATAATTAATGTAAGTGTGCCGGATTGCCATTAACAGCAGGAGCGCTAAGGGCAGAGCAAAAGCACAGGCTCTCCTCTGGCCTGGGAATACCCTCCCTTGCTCCCCCTCCTTCCCCTCACACTCCTCCCTGTCACACTCCATCCCCTCCCCGTTCCCACCTGCCACCCTATACCCAGCCTCACACAGTGGGTGCCAGGAGGCAATTCTCCACCCAGGGCACCAAGCCTGGGCCCTGACCGCCTCTTAAAAACCGTTGTCCAGCGTCCAGCACCACCCAGGCCAGCCGGGCCCCCTCCCCACGTTCTGTGCAAGCAGACTTAACTAAATGAAGCTTTGCTCACGGGGGCATCATTGAGTGTTAGGAGATGGGCAAACATCCCAGGCAGCGTCTACCAGGAGAGGGGCAGAGAAGGATGCTGTGGTGCAGAGAGCTGAGAGGAAGGGATGCCGCTGGGGCCAGCGCAGGAGAAAGGCTCCTCAAGAATGAGAAGGCAGGGGATAGGGGGGCGGGAACACAGCACCCAGCTTTGCATCAGCATAGGGAGGCGGTGAGTGTGGTCAAAGGAAGGAAGGTCTTCACAATAACTCTATAAGTCTAGAATTGTTTTAAAATTAAAAGTTTACTTAAAAGAGTAAATGGCAGAAGGAGGAAGAGGAACAGGAGGAAGACAAGGAGGAGGAAGGGGGAAAGACAGAGCACGGCCTCAGACAGTAACCTTGGCCTAGTATCTAGTGACAACCAGGGCCGCGCAGCTGTGTACCAGCCAGGTGTTGCGCCAGCCCTGAAGAACACTCCCAGGTATCCAGGGAGACCTTAGGGAACACGGATGCCATGCTCCCAGCCACCGAAGTGGGGCTGCTGGGCCCGCCAACTCCCCCTGGTCCCGGGGTGCCCACAGTCCCACTGTCTGACCAAAACACCTCTGGCATAGACTCCACACATCCTGGGGAACGTCTTTACTTCAGGGACAGTCTTCTCTCAGCTTCCCATGAGCCCGTGTCTGTTCCCAGAGGGCAAGACCGAGCCACCCTCAACTCCAGGTCCTCTCCTGGCACGTAGCAGTGTGGCCGGCCCAAAGCAGGGGGTGTTTAAGAAATGTGTGCTCAGTTAATTAACTAAGACAAGCCAAGGGGGATGAAGCCATCTTTGCCTCTGACTTTCCAGCTGATATTCTGGAGACCAGCCAGGTGCTGCCACCGCCTTCCTGGGTCCCCTGCTGCCCACACGGCCTCCGTAGGCACCGTGCCTCCCTCTTCCAGGGCTGGCTCTGAGCTCCCCACTGCCTCTTGCCATCTGGCTCAGACCGGAAGGGCGTCTCCTGGGGCACACCAAGGCCCAGCCTCCTGGGAGAAGGGCCTGGATGAGAAGAAGGAAGAATGGTAGCTGGAGCGGGCATCTGCTTTGAACCCAGTCCCGAAGCCCAGGAGGCCACTGAGACGCAGGAGAAAGAGAGCAGGAAGGCCTGGCTCTGCCACATACCCATGTGGCCCTGTCCAAGTCACCCAGCCCCCCGGCTCAGTCCTCTCAGTTGAAAAGCCTTCCAGAACGTAGCATCTAATCAACTAATGTTGACTAGATGGTGCACGGCGACAGGCCTGAATTTGTACCTTGACTCAGCCTCTCACCAGCTGTCTGGTCTTAAATGAGTAATTCGAACTTTCCCTGTTTCTATTTCCTCACCTGTAAAATGGAGATAATACCTCTACCATAAAGGTTTTGTGAAGACTAAATTAAATGACATGCGTGAAGCACATCATACAGTGCCTGGCACACAAATGCTCAATAACTGTGAGCTTGGTTATTGCTGCTGTTATTCCTACTACTACATTGTACTACCACCGACATTACTATCAGCTGTGTGTGCTGGGGACTGAGCTACCTGGAAGTACAGGATACCACTCATCCTCAGAGTCCAGAGGGAGACTAGGAGAACAAAATGAGAAAAGAAGGAGGAGGGGGTGGTGTGCCTAGGTGGCTCAGTCGGTTAAGCATCGGACTTCAGTTCAGGTCATGATCTCACGGTTCGTGGGTCAAGCCCTGCTTCAGGATCTGTACTGATGGCTCAGAGCATGGAGCCTGCTTCACATTCTGTGTCTCCCCCTCTCTCTCTGCCCCTCCCCTGCTTGCGCTCTTTCTAGGTCTCTCAAAAATGAATAAATGTTAAAAAAAAATTTTTTTAAGGAGGAGGGGAAATAAAGAAGAAGGAATAAAGAAAAGAGAAGGGAGAAAAAGCAAAGAAACAGCTAAAAAAGGAAAAAGAAGCAAAGATTCCAGGGCCCAGGAGGCTGGTCTCCAGGGCTAGATGGGGGTGCAGTTAGGGACCCCTCAGGGCTCAGCAGTCAGTAGGGAGAACCTGGGGACCAACAAGACTCCCTTGACTGCCCTGGCCCGTGTTGTCCCTCTCCTCCCTGACTCCATGTGGCCTCCTGTGCTAGGAGGCTGCATGGGGGTGGGGCCGGGGACTTCAGCTGCCTCTGCCTCAGCTCTGGGGTGGGGAGGGATGGGGTGGAGGGGGGATGGTATTCAGAGCATTGCCGGCCTGTCTGGCCATGCTGTGGCTCCCTTGCAGGAAAATGCAAGGGTTGTCAGGCGATCTATATCATCTGCTCAGCGCTGACTGGGACAGTTCTGTGCACACACGGGCCCCAGTGGCTGTGCACCTGACATGCACCCAAGGGCTCAGTGCTATTGTTTGGGGGAAATGACAGTGCTTTCTCCACTGTCTGTGGGGCAGGGTGCACGGTCCCTCTGGAGGCCCAGAATCCTAGACTGTCACAGGGCTTCAAGAACACCTCTAGCTTTTTCATGTCCCACAGGAGGGCATCCAGGCCAAGAAAAGGGCAGGATCTTGCCTGTGATCACACAGTGGAGCAGCTAGAACCAGACCCCAGGTCTTCTGACTTTCATTCCTATGAAAGAGGCCTGGGGCAGCCTGGGGCAGTGGACAGAGAACTGCCTTTGAATTTCAGGTATGGCTATAGCATCCATGGCCAGAGATAAAACCCTTTACTTCTCTGGGCCTTAGTTTTCACATCTGTAAAATAGGAATAAGAAGAGTGACACCTACAGGGATATGCGCAGGCTCAAATGATAGAAGATAAAGAAATGGCTTTGTAAATGACAAAGCTCTGCACAAGTGGAACACAGGAAATATTACTATTTTAGAACTTAGAGCACTTGCATGTATTAAGAACTCAAAAAGTCTGCTGGTTGAGTGGATGAATGTTTGAAGCCTGAGTGATGACTCAGGGGCTCCGAGCACTGATTTGTTTAGGTGGGTAGGATTCCGGAGGCTTCACTGAGGGGGTGACTTTTTGAGATGGGCTTTGATGGAGGAACAGAAACCCATCAGGAAGAATAAAAAGCATGAGCAGTGTCCACATATGCAGCTGGGGCTTCAAAAGAGCTGTGGGTCCCTATTTTACATGCAGGTTTGGGCTCCAGACCCTGCTCAAAACTCACCCCTCTCCTCTGGGCCCATGCGTGGCACATGGAACAAGGGGAACTAGCAATTTATTAAATCCTAAAATATTACATGGTCAGAAAAGACATAACCTTCCAGTCTAACAGTCCATTCGATAGGTAAGAAAACTGAGGCTCAGGAAGCTGACATGCCTTTAAAAGGGCCCTATAGCAGACTCAGCAACCTAGGGCCCATATACCAAATTTGGCCCACCGTCTATTTTTATAAATAAAGTTTTATTGGAACACAGCCGCATCCATTCATTTCCATATGGTCTCTGGCTTTTGCCTGGATATAATGGCAGAGCTGAGTAGGTGCAAGAGGCCATATGGACTCTGAAACCTAAAATATTTACTATCTGGCCCTTTGAAGAAGAAAGTTTGCCAACTCCCATCCTACGGCAAGGTGGTGGCAAGACCCGGGATGGGAGCCGGGCCTCTGATTCCTGGTGGAGTGCTTTTTAATTCCATGCACCCTCGCCCCTCTGGGCCCATGCTGCCCCTGTAACACAGGCTGAAGGGTGAGACTTCAGGCAGCCAGGTTCTAGACAGGCTCAACTCCAGGACGCACGGGTAGCCACCAGGAAACACCTGGGCTAGCCACTGTTATCCTCGTGACAAAGCAGGGCTCCTTGCTGGAAGGAGTTCAGCCCCCTTTGGGGGAGTCTGACAAGGAAATGCCAGCATGGGCCTGCTTCTCCTCCATGGGCAAAACAGAAAGCCAGAGAGTGTTAAGTGTAGGACTCAGGCCAGCCAGATGCCAGAGTTAGAGACACAGCCTTTCAAGAAGCGCACAGAGGAGGACAGCTGCTGAGGTGGCCAAGTGCGCTCTAAATTGTGCTGTTGAATTACTTTCTCAGTGCCAGGCTGTCCCTGGTGGATCCATTTAATTAAAATCTCCCCCAGATCCAATCTGTTAGAAGTTCTGAGTTCACACATGTCCTGTCCAGTTGGACATAAGGATGCAGACAGGCCACGGCCTGGGCCACAGCCACCTGGTACAGTGACTGGCCTATACAAGACCCCATAAGCCCCAGGCCAGTGCACTTCCAAGGACAACCCAAGTCGCCGCCCTGTTGTGTGACACAGCCCATCGCGGACCTCCCCCTCTGGTCATCCTCCCTGGCTCTACCACGTTCACCTCTCAGGCTCATTGTCAATGTCTCCCTTCCTTAACTTACTTATTCAATGGAGATTAATGTGCCAAGCGTTCTTCTGAACACGAGGAAAATAGTAGTAACAAAAGAGACAAAAATCCCTGCCCACATGGAGCTTACAGTCTAAACCATTGAAAGTAAGAGCATCTCACACACTGTGTCTCTACTCTTCCCTCCCCTCTTCTCTCCTCCCCTCCTCTCCCCTCCCCTCTCCCCTCCAGAACTCAGTTTAGGCCTGAGCACTTGACAATGGGACCCTGCGGAGGCCTCCTAATGAAACCTCCTGCCCCCCCTCATCTCCTACTGCTGCTTCCCTAAACAGGGATGGGAGGAAAATCCATCGTGGCACACCCCTCCCCTACTCCAGAGCTACCCATGGTTCCTCACTGCCTTCGAGTTAAGAGTTGAATTCCTGCACCGACTCCTCCCCTAACCCACCTTGCTCTCCTCACCAGCCTATGCGACTCAGGTGAACTTTCTGCTCCAAGAAATCCAGAGCTTTTGTTGTTGTTTGATTTATAATATTCATTGCGAGCAACTTAAAAAGGTCATCGTTTTTAGAAAATATACAAGACATAAGAGCAAATTAAAATTAATCATGAGTCCCATGATTCAAAGATAAGCTCTCTGAGCTTTTCAGTATATTTCCTTCCAGCTTCTCTTTCTACGTGTGTGTAGATACATTTTTTATATTTATATATTTAGCGTGGCATCCCATTATCCATCAAGTGTCGTAGCCTTCCATTTTTATTTAACATTCTATGGTGGTTTTCTGAGTAATTAAGAGACTGCTGAAGAGTATATTTAATGGCTGCACAATAGCCCACCGCATAAACATACCTTAATATGTTTAACCAAACCTGATTGGTGAACATTTGGACTGTTTACAATTTTTCACAATGAAAACGCTGCTATAAACATCCCTGTTCATAAATCTTTGTTCCGATCTCTGGTTATTTTCCCAGCAGAGATTCTTAAAGGTGGCATTGCAGGGTCAGTGGGCAGACGTGTTTCTAAAGGTTCCTGATGTGTATCATGAAGCTGCCTTCCTGAAAGTCTGTTGGTTCCCCTTCCCTCCCCGCCCCCTCCCCCCACCTCCACCCCCAGTTTTGTGAGAATGCCCACTAGCCTCGGACAGCTGTATTTTCTCTGCTCCTAACACGCCATGTGTCTCCTTGCATTGTGTCTTTGCTTCAGTAGCTGCCCTCTGTCAGAACCCTGCATTTCCCATCCATCCTTCAGAGTTCAGGGCAAGACCACCTCCTCCATGAAGCCCCTCCTGACATGCGAACTAAAGTTTTCCACCTCTAGCCCTCCTTCAGGCCCTGTCTTAAGTTCTTCCTAAGATCATTCTCACCGTGGCCATGCACTTGACTAATGTGTGGAAGAACAGCCTCTTCTTCATAAGGGACATCGAAGGGCTTCCGCCGAGATGTTTCATCTGACTCACTTCAAACAGAACGCATTTTGAGGTCAAGGACCATGGACCATTACCCATTACCAACTCCAAGTCTAGCCCAACCTCAAGCTAGCTCCTGATTTAATGGGGTTTTACCACAGCCTTCACTATTCCATTGCCTACCAGAACAGTCTTCAGGATGTTCCCCTCTGCAGCAAGGACTGACTAGGACAGAAGGCCCTGGATTCCAGTCCTGGCTCTGTGAGGGACGCATCATGTCGTAGGGCCAGTCCCCGTCCCTCTCTAGGTCTACTTATCTAGAAAATGAGTGTCTTGAACTACGTAGTCTCTCCCCCTCCAAGACTGATCGCCCCGATGGCCCCAGGCACCCAGAGCAGCCCTGGGTTGCCTCTGAGGGCCGCTGTGTAAAGCCAGCCTCTGGGATAGGCCAGAGGGAGCTGGCCAGGGAGGCAGGCCTGGCTCCAGGCCAGGCTGTGTCTGCAAACACTGACCTTGGCCGCCGCAGGGATTTTCCATGACACCAGCACCCTCCCCCCTCCTTGCTCCCCCTAATCCCACGTGGGCCCAGGGAGGGTGGGGGATGGGAGTGGCAGAGGACCCTGAATCACAGCGATGGGGCACCTGTGGATGGGGTCCAGCTAAAAGAGAGACAGGACAGAGCAGTGAGCCTACAGGTGGAAAGTCTGGTGGGAAATCAGGAGTAAAAAGAGCACCTGCCTGTGTGGAATGAGGGGAAGAGCCAGAAAAGGGGCTGGGAAGATGGGAAAGAGGCCTTGGAAGGGGGCGGGATGCAGGGAGGGAGGGTGCTATGCTTCAGAGCTGTCCTTCCTGAAAGCTCTAGCCCGGAGGGGACAAACTCCAGACCCAGTGCTGCACACAGGTCCCTCCCCCCAACCCAGGTCCATGAGGTGGCTACCCAGGCCTCGCTGCATCAGGGTTTGGCCAGGCCCAGGGAAGGGGGGATTCCTCCTGGGCCCCTGAAGCTAACCTCATTTTGCAGGGCCCCAGGGCCACTGGAAAGACAGGAGGTATGAGTCACTAAAAAGGCCTTCCTGCCAAGGCCACCTCCCCTCCCCTCTAAGGGGAGGTTCCTCTCAACTGTACCCCAGACTTCGCAGCTTTCTGGGTGGAACAGCATTTTCTTTTTTTTTTTTTTTTTAAGTTTTATTTATGTGTTTTGAGAGAGACAGAGACAGCGTGAGTGGGGAAGGAGCAGAGAGAGAATCCCAAGAAGATTCTGCGCTGCCTGAGCAGAGCCCAAGGCAGGGGCCCAAACCCAGGAAACCGTGAGATCATGACCCGAGCACAAGCAGAGGAGGGGCAGAGAGAGAGGGAGACACAGAATCTAAAACAGGCTCCAGGTTCTAAGCTGTCAGCACAGAGCCTGACAGGGGCTTGAACTCACCAACAGTGAGATCGTGACCTGAGCCAAAGTCAGACGCTTAACTGACTGAGCCACCCAGGTGCCCCTGAACAGCATTTTCTGAGCAGCAGCCCTACCAGGCCTCGCATCGGACACTGGGGGTGGGGAGGGGGGGTTCTTGCTGGTCCCCTGGGAGCTCAGAGCCCTACAGAACTTGTCTACAGCCCTGAGAGCAGAAAGGTGATCATTGTAGCCAGACAAAGGGAGCCTCCAGTGCTAGCAAGAATCCAGGAAAGCTCTGGAAAAGGTGTTGTCTGAGCTGGACCCTAAGGCTAGAGGAGAAGACGGGCACGCTCTTCCCCGCCTCCACCAGGAAGCCTCCTCCCTTCTCCCAAGGGCCTGGGCACTCCTGCCAGCTTCCTTCCGCCTCATCTCCTTTAACACACCCATTAGACTCCTGCGGGCCTCTCATCCCACCTCCTGGCTCCACACTGCTGTCATCTCCAGACCAAGCAGGCAGCTCCCTGTCTGCGCCTCAGGCCCCTGAGGAGGCAGGGTGTTCAGTGGGCCTTTCTGAGGGGACCCACAGGTCTGGGCCTGACTGTGGTCTGCGGACCCCGCAGGAGAGCCCAGCCTCCCTCGGGGGGCACCTGTGTCCTGCACCTAGTCCCCTGGCTGCCTGTGTCTCCCTCGAGTCCCCACTTCTCTCTGGCTGCCCCACCAGGCCCAGGCAACTCCAAGGTCAGGCCCCCTCCCCTGACCAGCTCTGCAGCAGCCCAGCTTAGCCCAGAGTTCACCGCCTTTGGGTGCCTCAGGCCACAGGTCTGATCCATCTTCCCTCAGGGCAAACATTAGCCCGACTGGTGCCCTTATTTACATTAGATAACCAGGCCTACCAGGAACCAGGAAACAGGGTGCAGCCAGGCATTGCCAAGGGCTGTGTGTTTCTCATCTACAAAAGGGACGGGGCACCTGAGAATCTTGAAGTCAGAGACCTAGAAGGAAGCCCTTAGAGTTCATGATGCTCTAGATGAGCATTTTCCAAACTGTTTTCCAGAAACACTTGTCCCGCAGCGCATACCATAAAGACAGAGCTCAAAGGTCAAATAAGTGGGAAAACGTAGCACCTTCCTCCCCTCCACCCCCCGACTTTAACCAACCTTGCACATGTATGGCTCTGATAAAGCCTACACATAAACCAGTGACCACAAATCCTGTTAAATTCAGCATCCAGGTCAACTGAGCCAAGCAACCCTTTTCTCCTCATCCAACACTTACGAACAGTCCGTGGAACTGGTGTTCCAGGAAATTAACTTTGGGAAACACTAATCATGGGCTGCTGGTGCTAGAAAGAGCTTTAAAGACCAGAATCTAATCTTGATGCTCCCCAAAATATTCATACTCATAATGAATATTCATCGATCCCAATGTCCTAAGCATCCTAAGTCTGCCCACACCTCAAAATCCCCACAGCAACTCTAAGAAGTATAATTAGTCCCATCTTACAGATGAGGAGACTGAGGCACTTAGAAGATTCCGTTACTTGGTCAAAGCTGAAAGCTGTTTGGCTCCAGGCACTGCACTGTCATCTATGCCACTAAGCTGCCGAGATCCCCTGCAGAAAATAGAAATATCTATGTTCAGTATTTCGAAAGCATAACAATAAGTTAATTTGGTCTCTGGAATCAGCCCCTGCTAATTCAAAAGTTCTGATTGGCAGGTAGGTTCTTAATTACTTGTGATGGGGAAAGAATTCATTATTGCTTTCACAGTGATCTCTCCGGGGCCTGCTCTCTGTAGTAGCTGCACTGATTGACACGCGCTTCATAAATAAAATCTTTCAAAATCTAGGATCTACAAATGGGTGGGTTAGCAGAAAAAAATAATAAAAGGAGGGGGAAATTGGTGGGAAATTTTTATCTTGCCCTATCCCACAGGTCACAGAGGAGGAAAGAAGTAGCTCAAGGAACAAGAAGAGTGACGGCCAAGGCCAGGGCAGACCCCTGGATCTCCAGCCTCCTTAGCCCCATGCTTTTTTCTCCACCCAAGGCTATGGCCAGAGTTCTGGCTTTGTGGCCAACTGGGCCAGGGGTTGGAGGTCAAGCACTCAGGCGGACAGGCACACAGTGTCAGCGGGGACAGGCAGCTGAGCCCGGTCCAGCCAGGGCCATCACCAAGAGTTCAGACTGGTTATTTGTGCTTTAACTGGGAGGAAATAGGCTATAGGGAGAGCATCGCCCTGGAAGACAGCTTTGGCCAGTTTCTGAGCTCCTCGGTGATACCAGGAGGAAAACAAAGAAACTGACGCCCAGGGCTTTCTATCCAACCTCTCATTTTTCCTGCTGCCCTGGATACCCAAAATTAATACTTATGTCTGACCACATAGTTAATTTTATGTCCAGCCAACTGGCTTCCTCGGGTGGATTCTATGTCTTCAGCCAGGTTTCAGTGCTGTCTCTTTGCCTAGCTGCTCCTAAGCAGGGACTGCTGGGCCCCTGTTGAACGAACAAGTCAATCTTGGTCACGCTGCGCCAGAGGGCAGAGGACAAAGTGTTGCGTTGGGAACTGAGTATCCTGGCTTATGGTCTTGGCTCTGCCATTCGCCTGCTGTGTGACCTGGAACTGATCACTTTCCTTCTCTGGGCCTCTCTTTCCTCCTCTGTACAACATAAAGACTGGGTCATTCGATCAGCTTTTCTGATCTCTGAGAACGGCTTTTCTGGCTCTGAGAACCTGTAAGTCTGGTGGATTCAGGAAGAGTGGCTGGGAGAGGAGGGGGTGGTGACAGCCCCGTCAGTGCTCTGAGTCTCATGATCAGGACATGAGTTCTGCCTGGTCAGCCCATCAGGTCCTGTGAGGGAGGGTCCTCAGGGAACCTGCCGCAGAGCACAGCTTCTGTGTGTCCGTGACACACAAGGACAGATGGACCCGCTTGCCAGAGACTCCCAGAGCTGGACAGCAAGGAGACGATGGGGGCTCTCCTTTGCCCCGTCTCTCATAAACCCACGCCTGATGTGGGCAAGGACGAGGCCAGCAGCGGGCCTGCTGGCAGACAGACAGGCCTTGCCAAACTCCCCATTACTTCCCAGAAGTCCCGGGGCCCCCCGGGAGTGGCTCCATCCCAGCTGGCACCGCTTGCCCCAGGGCGCCCACGTCAGCAGGTCCTCACAGCTCCCTTGCCCTTTTACCCCACGACAGGGGAACAGACGAAGGGACGGGGGTATGAGGACCCTGGGCCAGGTACTCCGAGAAGCCTCTGGCTCCCCAGGTATCACGCTCCAGTAGCTACCGTGCCACATCTGGCTCGGGGCAGTGCCAGAGGATGCACTTCTCAGAGGAACACTCTCCTCTCGGGGCCTCAGTTTCCCATTCCAGTCACCCTTCCTGGGTAATGAATTGGCTCTGAGGCATCGGAATGAGCGATGAGTCAGAAAGTCCTAGAGGCCTTGGCCAACCCGCAAGGTCTCTCCGGCCCTCTTCAGCTATAAAACAGAGATCGTCAGAATAATGGCCTTGTGGAAGTTTTTCAGGATTAAGGTTTAAAATGTATCTGAAGGATAAGACCTCAAGCCTCGGCCTGTGGCGGGGACAGCGAGCCCCAGGGGGGTGGGGTATCTGACCCAAAGTAAAGGCACATCCAGGCTGGGGACACCCTAGACAGGACAGTGGGGCATGCGGCTCTGGCTGGAGAAGAGGCTTCGGGTAAACCTGGATATGCCATTGTGTGAGCATCAACAGGCGCAGGCAGGGAACGGAGTCAGCACTCGCCGCTGGGAGCTGGGGAAAGCACAGGCACACTCAGGATCGGAGCCAGCAGAGACAGGGCGGACGCGCACAGGCCCAGGGGAAGAAGGTGGCCACACGTCTGCTGGCACGTAGGCTGTCCTGAGACCAGCGAGGGCCCCTCTGCAGCTGGGGGACTTCGCGGGCAGCTACAGTGAGGCCAGGCCTGTGAACACTGAGCTCTCCTGACATGGGAAAAGTGAGCACAGGGCAGGGGGGCGGTGGCAGTGAGAGAGGGTCTTTCTCCCCCTGCCCAAGCAGGTGGCCCCACCCCAAACCACACCCTCAGGCAGCCTTCGCCCTGTGAGATCCCCTCCCCCCTGCTTCACCACCAACCCCAACGATTCTAAAGCACTCACATGTCTAGCTTACATGTTGCGTCGGGCAACCAGGCTGGGTATTAATAGCTGTGGCTCAACCCCCTCCCCCCGCCTCCAGAGTGCACACAGGGCAAAAGAGGTCCAGAAAGGGGAATGGACTTGCCCGAGGTCACACAGCCAGCACATGGTCAAGCTGGGGCCGGGCCCATGCTACCCAACCCCTGTCCAGCCCCATCCACGATGCCATGCCCTCCCCCATGCCCAGTGCGGTGCGGGCCTGGGGGACAGGGAAGGACAGGATAAGGAGCCGTTCTGGCCCAGGGCCCGCCCAGCTGTCGAGGTGAGCTGCAGTCTGGCCGCTGCGGCTGGGCTGGCAGGCACAATCTGTTCTCACCCTTCTGGGACGCAGACAGGCCAGGCATGGCAGCTTACCAGCTCACCGGCCCCTGGCACAGAGTGACACAGTCACGCAGCTAGGTGTCCCGGTGGGGGGGTAGGGGAGCCCATTCTACAGATTCTACGGGCAGCCCACAACCTCGCACACTCCAAGAGACTGTCCCCAGATCTCCCTGAGCTTTGAGGTTCAAGTGGCCTTGGGCTGCTGGAGATGCCAGCTTTACTGGAACTGAGCTGACCCCCAGGCGGGAAACGTGAGGGAAATCTGGCACTTCACTCATTACTAATCATAGTGATCCATTATTGAACACTTGATATGTACCAGACTCTAGGTTAAGTGCATTATGCACATTATCTCATTTATTTCTCCCGAAAAGCCCTAGGAAGCAGGTTCTACTTATTAGCCCCATTTTACACATGTGGAAACCAAGGCTCACAGAGGTTTAAAAGATGAAAAAAAAAAAAAAAGAGGACAGTCCTTGAAAGAGTCAGGATTTGAATCCAGACCAGACACCAAAGCACATGGTATCCTACCTTGCCAAGCACATATTCTGGGCATACGCCATGGGCATGGCAGGCAATGTGGAGGGAGACGCTTAAGAGAAACAGGACAAGGTCCAGCCAGTGCCCACCCTACCACCCCAAGCCTGTATTCAGCTGTAGATATGGGGGGATAGAGCAGGGGTGGTGTAATACTGGCCCTGGAGTTCAAAGATGAACATTCTCAGTGCCACTCAAAACACAGGAGATCACTTGCAGGGAGGAATCCAGGACAGCTGCATGGAAGAAGAAGCATTGGGTTACATTTCGATAAGCCTTAGAAAGGAGGAACAACGGGAAATCCTGCCAGCCAGCATTATTTTATTATTACAATCCTATGAATAAAAGTAATAAATCTTAACAGTCTAGTGAAAAAAAGCAGGGCCAGGGCCAGCAGACTCAGTTTACAAATGAGGAAAACAGGCTCGGAGAGGGAGTGTAGTTTGCCTAAGGTCACACAGCCACTAGTGACAGGACCGGAACTAGTGCCCAGGGCTTCTGACTTCCCATCCAGGGCCCCTTCCCCTCCGGGTCTCCAGGCACAGAGCCTGACGCAGGGCCATCTGATGGTTGGCTCAGAGGGAAGCTCTGCCTGGCTCCTGGCTCTGTGAGGGCTGGGCATTAGAGGGAGGAGATGGGGTTGGGTTTGTCTGGCTGGTGATAGTAACATCTGGAAGTATAGGCAGAGGCCCTGCTTTAACGAGGGCAATGCCACCTCCCCATGAGGACAGACCCCACTTTGGGCGCAGAGGATGGTCCTGGGGCAGCAGACTGCAGGCTGATGAAGACCCTGGAGCACCAGGGCATCCAGCTGGCAGAGAGGCACTATCCCCTTGCCCCCTGGCACTAGCAGGCCAGCTGCCTCAGGGACACTGGATGGCCCCAGTTGCCATCTACCTGTCATAAGCTTTGGCTGGCAGCATCCATGCCTCGGCTTCTCTCCCTCCACACTGAATCACAGGCTATCCAACCTCCACCCCTTACAGTCAAGAAAACCGAGGCCCAGAGAGGACGAGGAACAGATCCAAAACCCACAAACACTGAACTAGAAACCAGGTCTCCCAAATGACCTGCCAGGCCCCCTTCACACTATCCCTGCTGCCTCTGGACCATAGCTCCCCCAGCACCATGAATCAGCTCCTTCTTTAGGTTTAGAAACCAGTTAGGTCTTTGAAGGCAAACAGACTCTAGTTCAAACGCAAGGTTGCTCTACTTCCAAACGGTGTGACCTTGGAAAAGGCACTTGATATTCCCCGTTTCCTCCTTCCTTCCTCCCTACCCTATGAGGTTAACCAGGTGCATCAGCAAGGAGCTGGCACCATGTGCGGGGTCGAGGATGTGCCCCTAATCATGTGCTGTCTTCTCTTCGGCGGGAAGGAGAGGCCTGTCTCTGCGAGGCTGGGGAGGTGGAGGGCAGAGACCTCAGGGAAGGGGCAGGGTTTCTGGAAGGGCGGCCCCACAGCGCGTGCTTTCTCTCCTCTTCCCCGGCTTTCCCCCAGGCTACGGCCACGCAGCACCCAGCACGGACGGCGGCAAGGTGTTCTGCATGTTCTACGCGCTGCTGGGCATCCCGCTCACGCTCGTCATGTTCCAGAGCCTGGGCGAGCGCATCAACACCTTTGTGAAGTACCTGCTGCACCGCGCCAAGAGGGGGCTGGGCATGCGGCGCGCCGACGTGTCCATGGCCAACATGGTGCTCATCGGCTTCTTCTCGTGCATCAGCACGCTGTGCATCGGCGCCGCCGCCTTCTCCTACTACGAGCACTGGACCTTCTTCCAGGCTTACTACTACTGCTTCATCACGCTCACCACCATCGGCTTCGGCGACTACGTGGCGCTACAGAAGGACCAGGCGCTGCAGACGCAGCCGCAGTACGTGGCCTTCAGCTTCGTGTACATCCTCACGGGCCTCACGGTCATCGGCGCCTTCCTCAACCTCGTGGTGCTGCGCTTCATGACCATGAACGCCGAGGACGAGAAGCGCGACGCCGAGCACCGCGCGCTCCTCACGCGCAACGGGCAGGCGGGCGGGGGCGGCGGGGGCGGCGGCGGGGGCGCGGGCGGAGGCGGCGCGGGCGGCAGCGCGCACACCACGGACACCGCCTCGTCCACGGCGGCGGCGGGCGGCGGCGGCTTCCGCAACGTCTACGCCGAGGTGCTGCACTTCCAGTCCATGTGCTCGTGCCTCTGGTACAAGAGCCGCGAGAAGCTGCAGTACTCCATCCCCATGATCATCCCGCGGGACCTCTCCACGTCCGACACGTGCGTCGAGCAGAGCCACTCGTCGCCGGGAGGGGGCGGCCGCTACAGCGACACGCCTTCGCACCGCTGCCTGTGCAGCGGGGCCCAGCGCTCCGCCATCAGCTCGGTGTCCACGGGCCTGCACAGCCTGTCCACTTTCCGCGGCCTCATGAAGCGCAGGAGCTCCGTGTGACCGCCGCTGCGGGGCCCGGAGCGCCTGGGGGTGCGGGGCGCCGAGGGAGGGAGGGGCTCCTGCCGGGAGGAGCAGCAGGGGTCCGTGCGGAGGCCCCATGGGACCCTCCCCACACCCCTCCCCAGCCTCTACCCGCCCCCACCCCCATCTCCCGACTGTGCCTGCTCGCACCAGCCAGCAGGAGCCCGGGCTCTGAGGATGTTTCAGGACATCCGCGCCCTGCAAATTCCGAGAAATGTGAAATGTGGGGGGTGGGGGTGGGGGAGGGAAGGCAGAAGCTGGGAGCCTCCCATCCCTCTGGAAATCTAAGGAGCTCCCCCGTTCTCAGAGGCCCTGCTGGTACCCAGACCACCCCCCACTCCCCCCTCCCCCATCCGGAGGGAACTTCGTGTTCTGTGTAAGTTTGCATCTCTATTTATACCTCTGTCCTGGCAGGTCTCCCACCTTCCCGAGGCTCCAAAAGCCAGGGTGTCTTTGTTCAGGTCACCCCCCACTCAGCCCCGCTCCCCTTCCTCATCCCCAGCTGTGTCTCCCAGCCCCCCACTACCTTTGTGTTGTTTTGCATGGCTTTGCAGTTATGAAGAGAGTGGAAACCCAGCAGTCCCTAAAGCTAGTCCCCAGAAGGCAGGCGGCACAGAGCAAGGACAGGCAGGCTGCAGGAGGGACAGAGGAGGGAGGGGGAGAGAATGGCCCTCTAGTCTACAGGGCAGCCTACCGCTAGATGAGGCTTAACTGGCCTCCAGCCTCAGACGCTGCCCTTAGAATCAAACAGAGAACTTCGTACTTGCCATCCCCAGCTGCTGTTGACAATGACCTACTCTTAAATCTGTGGAGTGAGTTTCAGCCTCTGAGACCTGCCCTGGCTCCCCATTCAGTTCACTCTCACAGTAGCCAGTAGGGCAGCAAGGCAGGGCTGAGGCTCACGACAAAAAAGGCAGGAAGGAGCCAGGGCTCCAGGGGGTTGGGAGTTGGGCAGAATGAGCTAGAGAACCGTCGGGCATATCCAAGTGGGACATTATCCCTGGCTGTACAGCCAGCATTGGTGCCTGTGTCCCAAGTAGCCCGCCACCAACCCCACCTGCAACCCAGAAGCCCAGGGGCAGAGCAAGCAGATGGAGGTGATACCCTAGGCTCCATCACTGGGCCCCACAGCTGGAGGTGGTGCCTTGTCTCTGGACAGCATTGGGGTGGGTGAGGGGCATCCCCCCACTCGGAACTGCCCTCCCATGCTGTTGCCATGGCAGCTCCCTACCACTGCTGAGCAAGACCAGCCCTGGGATTCAGGGATGATGAGGGGACGGGGTCCCACAGGGCGGCAAGCCTCGGCCGCTCCCCAGCCACGTGCCCCGGCCTCGGGGAGCCCCCTGAGAGAAGTCCGACCTGTGTGTCAATCCCATCTCAGCGTGGAGGAGCTGGCTGCCCAGGTGCCAAGAAGGGGACCCAGAACCCTGGGGTGACCGGTGTGTTTATGTGTGGGGGTGGGGGACAGTGCTGGCTGCCTCTGTCCTACGTGTGACCCTGCCCTCGAGGGGTCCTGTCCCGTCAGTCCCGAGGGAGCCACAACCAAAGTTGCAGGGAGATGGTGAGGAAGGAGGCCAAATGGTCTTGGGCAGAGCATGGCTGACTCCTTGGTCTCCAAGCTGGGTCTTGCCCAGGGATCTAGAAGGCCAGCGTTGCTTCCCCCCTCCCCCCCTCCCCACTGCAGGCAGCCTTTCTGCTTCCCCAATGCCTTATGCCTGGGCACACTGCCACAGAATATGCAATACACGTGGGTGCCCCCACGCCCACACCCCCACCCCGGGCAGCCCCTGGACCCCAAAGGCTGCGGCTGCCATGCCCTCCCTTTAGCCCCTCCTGCCTATCTGTCTTCACAATGAGAATGGCGCCTAATAAATGCTGTCCATGGAGACCAGGCTCAGGCTCAGCTGCCTCTGTATCGTATCCCCTTGGCACTGCCAAGGAACAGCCATTTCCCCGCCGAGGTCTACAGACACATCTAGCTGACACACCACAAGCTGACTACACTCTTTGTTTCCGGGGTCTTAGGAAGAAGCCCCAGGGGCAACACTTGGGGGGGATGTCCGTTTTGTGTTTTCCTCCAAGATCCAGACGGTCTCATTGTCATCCTGGAATGACCAGGAGAGCAAGATAAGACTTTAGAAGAGAAACCACCTGGTCCAGTCGTTCCCTCATACATGAAGACGAGGAAGCCCAGAGTAGGCAAGTCACTTGCCCTGAGTCACACAGCAGCGAGTGGCAGACCCAGGGTTAGAACCAGAACTGAGAATACTGAGTCCTGTTCCCCCCTCCTCACACAGCCTACACAGTTCAGCCAGACACACCGCAGCTGACAGTGACACCTGCCTATCTGCCAGAGTGGGGATCCCCTTCACCAGTGGGGACCCTGGCCTCAGTGGTCTGATTGACACAAAAATGTCTTTGTCGGAAAGAGATACATCACAGGCGCCTGTCTTCGGGGTATATTTCTCTCCGGGTGTGGAGGGGGCAACTTGTCCTGGGACGGGGTCCCAGATCCCAGAACAGACCCAGGGAGCAGAGGCACACTCCTGGCTGGTGCCAGAGGCTTCCACACATCACTGAGTACGGCCTACAGTAACCTCGTCCACCACAACCCCATTTCTATCTATCTGCATGCCTCGCTGCCTACCTATTTCCCTTTCATGAGATAATACTTAACCCCTACTATTGCCAATGCATTCTAATACTTCCTATCCTAGTTCATGTTATAAAATGCTGGTCACAACCCACTAGATTGATTTCTCTGTCCACTAATGGTTTGCTCCCGGCAGGTTGAAATGCTCCAGGGAAATAAAGGCAGGTGGGGGGTTGGGGGTGGGTGGGAGGGAGGTGATAGGGGCATCTTCTCCAAGTCCCCCCATCTACTCACTTGGGTCACTTGAAATATATAGGGAGAGACCTATTTACTGGGGGCTCAGAACTCAAGGAAAGAGGTGGTGACCCCTGCGCCCTCTCCCAGGAGGCAAGACACAGCCAGTTTTCATGATGTGCTCCTGGAAGCTCCTCACAGCTGCCGGCAGGCTCCTGAGACCCGCTCCTCACTGGCCCACGGCTCTGAGGGTGGCCACGGCAGAACTGGACACTAGCTCCAGCTGGCTCACCCGTACCTGAGACCACCTCGTCAAAACCCAGGGCTTCCTGCCCACGGCCCAACTGTCTCTGTCTCTCTTAGCAAAGCTAAATGCCATGACAGAAATGATGTCATTTCTGAGGTCAGCAGTGACCCCTACAAGGTTGCTTTTACTTTCTTAAGTAGGTCTTGCAGGACGCAAACATGCTGACGCCTTCTCTCCTGTCTTCCTCGCCTGGGGCAGAATAATCAGAACTCGAAGGACTCCCCAGGGGTCTGCGTTCGCCCCAGTCTTTCGAGGTGCACCCCAGCCCCTGTCCCCGCTCCCAAGGGCTCAGCTTCTTTGGGGGAACTAGCGTGGGCCCTCTATTGCCACAGGATGCCGTCCACACCATCCTCTCTTCCACGCAGCATCTGAGGCCTCCCGCACTAAAAAATATATGCACAGCAAAACAAAAATAGAAAACCAGCACCGCAGAGTGGATGTGGGGTATAAATATACCAAGATCTCCGCTGATGCGGTTACTCCATGTAAGCTTCAGATAGAGACAGAATCTTCCTGGGAGCCCAGAGAGAAAGAGGCACACAGTGACAACACTTCCCCAAATGTGTTCCGCGGCGTGCCTTGTGGGAAAAGGGTTCCATGGGCAAGTGGATCTGAGGAAATGCTGCACACATCTCACTCACTCATGGAGCTTCCTGAACCATCGAGGCTCAGTAGAGGTTAGGAAAAGCCCTGCGGCAAACATAGCTGTCTACCTGCGCTTAACCCCATACCGCCCACACTTTGTTCACAGCACCGGACTCTCTGTGTGACATCTCCACACTCCCTGTGTTCCACGGAGCACACCTGGGGACGTGCACACCTAGTGAAATCTCTGCCTCCTAAAGAGAGAGGCTGGTCCTTCCTCCTCAATAAATCCTAAGAGGAGTTGGCTTGTAAGCCCTTCTAGAACGGAAGGCCATGACGTTTGCAAAATATAGATGTCATTGCCAATCGTGCGTCTGCTCAAAACCAAGGCTCGGAGCAGCTCACCTGCCAAGATCGAGCAGTGGATCAGGGGCAGAGCAGGGATCCGAGCCCAGGCCCAACAGCCCCCAAGCATGTGCTCTCACCCTCTCGCTGCACCCTTTCCCGCAGGGTGGTCCGCGGCTTCGGTTAGGGTTTGGTGGAAGTCACAGAGCTGTTCAGGACAGCTTTCTAATTCAGAACCTTGGGGAGAGGGGATACTATAAACCTAAAAATGTCACCCTCCAAAGATGGTGGATCCCAATGGAGCTCAGAGGTCCTATCCTACCTGAGGTCCACCGAACTCCCACTAAAGACCACTTAGCTCTTTCTACAGGTTCACCATTGCCGGGTCTGCCAAGCCCATCAGCATCTCCACAACTTATCTCGGGAAGCCAGGACTGGGGGAAGCCTTCTGTAGGATAGGCATACTGTCAGAGGAAAGACAATTGCCCATGTTGGCCACGCCAGCCTCCCCAGCCAGGGCACACCTCGCCATCTCCACTGAGAAGCATAAAGCAGGGGCCCCCTCTCGCTCCCAGAGCTGGGTTCAGGTTTGAAGGCTGAAAGACTCCATTTCCCAAGGGACCCTCCCCCAAACAAACAGTGGGCAATGGACACAGTCTGCTCCTCTTGCCCAGGTGTCAGTGATGCGGGAACAACAGCCTTAGGCACTGCCACCACCTTTGTGGAAGATTGCAAAGAAACGCACACACCCTCCCACACACTCCCGTAGATCCCCAGCCCGGCTCCTCTTTTTCAGAGGAGGAGATTTTGGCTCACAGAGAGGAAGTGAGACGCTCAAGGTCGCGAAGCAAGATAATGACGTCGCCAGGATTAGTATCCAAATGGGCTCGCTTTCCTGTCCCCTCCTCACGCACACAGAGTAAGGACCCAGATGAAAGCTGCTAATCTCTGAGGTTGAGTCATTCTGATGCTGGAAATTTCCCACATGTACATCTGGACAAACACCAGGACACCCTTTCCCCTTCGTCCCCCAGCTGCAGGAGAGGACTTTGTGGTGCCCACCCCTCAGGCCAGGGGCTGTGATGGACCTGACCTCAGTGATCTCCTCTGGCCATGAACTCCCAGGAATTCACATTACGGCATTTTCCACTTACAAAGCTCTCCCACTTCGTTCTCTCCTCCGATCATTGGGAAACTCTGTGATTTAGGTGAGGATTAGCATCCTCATTTTACAGATGTCAGAACTAAAGCTCAGGAAGACCCAAGGTCCTGAAAGCTAGGGCTGTTTCACATTGACCTCTGTATCTGACAGCCAAGCTGACCACTGGGACGTTTCCTTGGCAGCAGGGTGCACATAGATGCCATGCTGTTTGGGGGGGAGGGGGGAGTCCCCAGGGGCACATGGTTCACAGAACCCATTAGCACAAGGAGACAAGGGGTCGTGAACACTTTACCCACTTCACCATGTGTCGTGGGCAGACGCTGCCCAGAGCCCTAGACTTTGGACCAAGGGAAGCAGAAGGTCCAGCCTACAACCCCTGCCCTTCGGATGAAAGAGCCAAAGGTTCCTGGGGAAAAGGTCATGACTTCGACCCAGACCAAATCCCGAAAACAACACTCTTCCACAGTTCTGGTTCCCTAAAGAGGGAGCACGTAACCAGCTCATCCTCCGCTATAGAGTATTCTGGTCTGACAACCAGATCAGAGTGGCAGGAAGGCCACATCCCTGTGCCTGCTTTGGAGTCATCCTCGGGGTTAGAGAGGCACTATCCTTCAGGCAGGCACAGGTCCAACTGGGGAGACCGCAGGCGCTGTGGGGGCGGGGAGCCTGACCTGGGCCTTCCTATGCTCTGTCCTCACCTCCGTGGTAAAAACTCTCCATCTGCCTCGTCAAGGGCAGGAAAAGCTGTGAGGATACTTTTGGCCACCGAGGGTATGGTACAGCTGGCATCCTTATGTAAAGGGGGCCCCAGAGAATTAAGGGTCCATTCATCCTTGAGTCTCTACCATGTGCCACAGACTTTACAGATCTTACAACTACCCTGTGAGGCAGGTACTGTTACCCTCAGTTTGGTAGATGAGAAAGGTGAGACTCAGAGAGGTGAAGTGACTTACCCAAAGTCACACAGCTGGTAGGTGGCAAAGCCGCTCCAGGACCCTCTGGCTCTTAATCCCAGGCCCTTTCCACTGCTCCCCATGCCAGGTAGGCATCTAATCCAACTTCCCTACCAAAGCAAGAACTGCCACAATGGCTTCCCAGCAAGTCATACAGCCTTCACTTACAGCACCGTCACCCTCTGAGGCAGCCCCTTCATTCACTGAGCAGCAGCTCTGATGACCATAAATGTCTTCCTTCTATTGAGATAAGAACTGCTTCCGGGTCTGGCTATGCCCTCCAGAAGCACATGAAGTAATTCTGTCTGTTGTGGGCATCTCTCTGGGATTCAAGATGGCTCCCCAGGCAGAAAGGTGTGTCTCAGTCTTCTCTCGGTTAAAGGCCCCATACTTTCAGCCATACTTCCCATGACAGTGTGACTAGACACCCCCCACCCACCCAGGCAACCCCCTTCCCTGTAAGGGCTTCTGCTTACTTCTTCCCCTGGGACTTGAAACACCCAGCCAGCACAGAGACACAGTGACCACTGTCTCTCTCTTGCTCTGGATTCTACTCTCTTATTAAAGCAGCCTAAGAGTCCCTCTGTCTGATAGGCTCACACAGAGCTTGCAGCACAACAAATCTTCCCTGGACTTTGTCACATGAGCCACTGTGGCAGATACTACTGGTTACCTAATCAAAAATCATCTGTGCGCCCTTCTGCCTTGATGGCAGAGGACTGATGCTCTTCAGGTGCTCACCCTTTCCCAGTCTCATTTCTAGACACTAAATCATGGTGACCTCCAGCATCTTTCCAAAGATTGGACCAATTATGTGTGTGCTCAGTTCTGGTGAAGGGGCTCTTCAGGGAAGTCCGCTGGGGTAGAAAGGCTTTTCTCCTCCTGAAAGAAATCGCGGTGGACAGAATGCCACTCTACCTGGACTGGACCTCACCAGGTCTATGTGTGATGCCTGGAACAGCGGCAGGCATCTTGTGACCACGGGAGAAGACGTCGTGGACACAGTGAGGAGAGCAGAAGGAGGAGATGGAGAGCTTACCCTGTGACTGTGACGCTGAACAATCTCTGGAACCGCTGACATCAGTAACTCATGTCACAGAAGGCAGGGAGTGGTGCTGCGGGAATGGGGTGTTCCCCTTACTGGCAGCTGCAGGCCCCGTGGCCCCCAGGCTCCTGCAACGGGATCACTGCGCAGTGTGAACCTGGTAGGCCACGAGCAACACTAGGTTGAGTCCCCCATTCCTGTCTCTTAAATAACAGCTAGAGCCAATCCCCAAGCTTTGTGGCCACTCTGGGGTGTAAGGAAGTCCAGTCCAGTCTAGCTCGGTTAAAAACTTTCATCTCAAATCCATTTCAATGTTAATAGTCTCCTGGCTCCAGAGGGATTTCGAAAGGGAAGGAGGCATATTCCTCTCCCCGACTGCCACCCCCTATTGCTGGCTATTCCACAGTCAGGCTGCCAAAGAGGGCCGAATGACAAGGGAAACCTGCCCTGTGGCCCGGCGCTAAGTGCTCTCCAGGGCCCTACGTGACATTTTCAGAAGCCATAGAGGAGCCTCTTCAATGTTGTGTCCCACAAAGGGACAACCCAATGTCCCCACAGCCTGCCCTTGGGGGAGGTCCTCTCACAGCTACCTCTGGCCCCACAGCCAGCGCTCCTGGGTGGAATGCTGTAAAAATCTCATGGTGACCCCAGCACCTTGCAGTGTCACCTACAAGGATATCCACAGGGATACTCACACACCCTAACCATGGCAGACAGTGAGACAACCCCCCCAGTGATCCCTGCCACCTCCCCCTGCCGTTAAACAGGCAGAGGGTGGAGCAGCAAGTTCACTTCGGAAGTATAGACACCCAACCTGGGAAGAAGACGCCCCCTCCCCCCTGTAGTGTAACTTGTATGAGTGAATCCCCAGACCACTGCCTCGCGTGGTCGGGTGGGGGGAAGGGGACCATGGCATTCTTCCCCCACGCTGACAACTCATGGCCGAAGTGACCCTCCCTCCTCTCTCTGCTCTCCTGCTTATTGATCCAAGCCAGGGAGGACTAAGGACACCTCTTTGTCCTTGCCTGAGCGTCCTGGTAGCAAATCCCAGGTAAGAGAAAAAGTCGGTGCGTGTTACGAATGTCGCGAGCCAGGTCTCTCCTGCATGAAGCTGGGAAGTTGCTCTTTTTAATGTCAGTGCACAATCTCACCGACTTAGCGCTGCCAGATCTTATCTGGTTTGTCCCAGGCTTTCGATGGTGTGCCAGGTGTTGAAGCCGGGCTCCACTATTAAATCTGTACCCACTCCCTCTCAGCTCCACGCCACCCACAGATTTGATCATTCAGCCTTTGGTGCCATTATTCATACCTTTGATGAAAATATCAAAGGGGACAAGATAAAACAGAGGGCCCTTAATTCACGGTGACATTTATTCCCACATGTTCCTCGTGAACTGTTATTGGCTCCGTCTCCTCACCCTTTCCTTTTACCTATGCTCTAAAATTGTCTGTTTAATCAAAGCTCACAGGTGGCTGGGCTCCAGTCCCATTAACTCAGTTCCTGAGTTCCCGGATGTCATTGACCTGGGCTGGCGATTTGAATTTGCTGAAAATAACAAGTGCTTCCCCGCCTGGCACAGCTTTTGCCCCCTTCCACCCCCCACACTGGCACCTCTCTTTGGGCTTCGTCATTCTGCTCCCCTCTGCTTCACACCTGAGCCCCAGCTCTAGAGCTGAGCACGGCCCTTCCCACCCGCTTCCCAGCTCAGACTCAGCCCCTCTCTCAGACGACTGGTCTGTCCCTGAGGGGAGGGCAGTCACTAGAGCGATGAGGTGGCCCCAAGAGTTGAGATCTGCCACACGAAACCGCCAGATATCCAAGGCCCTGAGGTCAGTTGGGGCCGAGGTGGGTGGAACAAAGAATATTTATTAAGCAGGTGTCATGAGCTGGGCTAGGTGTTAGCGGAGGCTTGTCACAACTCAGGGGAAGTAGGCACAATTGTCTCCATCGACTGGGTGAGGAGAGGAGGCCAGGCGGTGGCATCGCTTGCCTAAGGTCACCCAACCCACCAGTAAGTGGCAGAACCAGGGTCTGATCCCGAGCCCGTGTGGCTCCACCTTCCAGGCCTGGCCACTACAGCCATGGCTAGTTGTCCCACTTTGTCTTTTCACCTTCCCAGGTTCCCCTCCCAGATGACTGGGGACCCAGGTGCTGCTTCAGGAGCCTCTGGAAGGCAGGATGAGCCTGAGCACAGCCCTTCCCAACCCACCGGGAGGGAGCGGCCGGCTGCGGGGGTGACATCGGGCTGCGGGGACACCACTCCATTGTTCCCAAGACCTGAGCAATTTGGGATTAATCTCCCAGATTTGGCACCACACACGCGATACGAGGCTGCTGCCACCCCACCCCCTCCAGCCCGGCACAGTGAACAGATGGGCAGACCCTCCCTGGGGTCTAAGTAGGGCGCTGCTGAGGCTGCTGGGAGCAGGGAGGGAGGCCAGTCAGCTGGGGAGAGAGAGCAGGGATAGACCCAGCTCCAGCCCACCCGGTCCACCTGTCCCCAGTGGAAGCAGAGGGTCAGCTCTCTGCTGCGGCGGCGGCTGGGGCTGCCACATGTCGCAGAGACTCCTCTCCCTGGGAGTCCCTGAGCAGAGCCTGAACAAGCAGTGTCAGGGAGCCTCTCGAATTCCAAAGTCCTTAGCCTGAGCCCCTGGAGCTTCTGAGCAACAGGACGTTCCCCCTCGGGGCTCCAGAGTGAGGCTCAGGCAGCAAAGTGCCCAGAGCATCCGGGTCCTGAGCACAGCGGTGTGGGGTGGGCCACCGCGTGCTCCCACAATGCAGAAACATAAAGACAGACAACTATCAGCATTGGTGGGGCCTTAGGAGCCATGCATCCTCTTTATGTGGCAGAAGCCAACGGTAAAACTCAGGAGAGGGGACGTGCAGGCAGCAAGTGGGTGACAGAGCTGGGGCCTGCAGGCTCCCTGATTGGTGCTCCTTCCACATCAACACACTCGGCGTTTGTAACAGTCAAACACCAAAACAACCCACACATCCACCCACAGGTAACCGGACCAACCAACTGCGGACACCCATGCCGAGCACAACTTGCTACTCAGAAACACAGAGCTTGACCAGTGAGTGCTACGTGCAGCCTGGATGGGCCACAAATCATCAGACAGAAAGTACACACTGTATGATATCATTCACAGAAAGCTCTCGAAAGTGCAAACCAATCCAGAGGGACAGAGAGCAGACCAACGGTTCTGAGAGAGAGGGTGGTACCAGGAGGGGCATCGATGGGGGCCCCAGGGAAGGCTCGGGGGGATGGGTACATTCACTATCTTCACGCTGCAGTGGTTTCCCAGGTACACACGTATGCTGAAAACGATTCAATTCTACAGTTTAAATATATGAGCTTATTACATGTCTGTGTTATCTCAGAAAAGATGTTTATTAAAAAAAGCTGCTGAGGCGTTGAACACGGCACACCGGGGACAGGGGTGGGGGGGTTAAGCACCCCCACCCATGCCTCTTTGCATCCTGGTGGCCAGGCTGGGGCATAAGTTCCCCAAACCTTCTCACCAGAAGGTCAGTAAGGAGGCCACTGATGCTTCTGGTCAACTTCTGCCCACCCCAAACCAGAAGGGCTCTAAAGCACACTGTCCTGAGTGTCCCTCCAAGGCCGACCCACCTCGTGGGTAAGGATAAGCAACCATGAGGCCCCAAGGAGTGTTGCAACATCTAGAAACATCTATAAAGGTCCACAGTGTGACCTACAACTTTGTGCCTCTGACCAGTGAAATGAGGTCTCCCAGGCCCTGGAAGCCTGGGAGATGAATGGAAAGTCTCCCGAATCCACAAAACAGCATTTCTTTGGCTGTTTCTTAGCCTTTTAAAATCACCCTCTTGGCTCCTTCCAGGACTCCGGAGGGGTATCATGCCACCTACGCCACTGTGGGTGGTCACCGTGTACCTCATCAGCTCTCGGGCCAGCCCCTACCCCAGGGTGACAAAGAATCATGGGGCCCATTGCCCTGCCACGTGGCATGAGCTGCTCAAGGTGGGGACCAGAGTGGGGGGGAGGCTCTGTTTCTACACCAGTCGGAACAGAGGCAGGCTGCCCTGCTGCTCAGGCCACAGGGTCCCCAATAAGGACAGTCCCCATACCCCCCTCCATCTGGAACCCCATTGTTTTCCAGAAGCAATTTCAGAGTGTGCTGTTGGATGCTCTGACATTTCGTGGTAGGCCTAGTGCCCATTCCCTAGGTTTTTACTCCCAGCCTATGACTCAGCCCCCTCTCCTGAGTCCATGAGGCCTAGGCTGGATGCATGAGAACCATAACGCCACACCCCCTCAGTACTTACAGGCCAGCTGCCTCCTTCCAGATGAGACTGGCCAAGAAGTGCCTCAGATCCTGATGCAAAATGACCCTCAGGCTCCTCATTGCAGCCAAGCAGCCTGCACTCTTGGTTGAATCCGACTTTGGCCCCATGGGGACCCCCATGCTTAGCTCCACTGCTAAGACCCAGGCCCTAGGGACAGACCTGGACAAGGCTCATTCCCACCCACCCATTAGAAGTGTGATCACACAGCGAAACAAGCTTTGCAGAAAGAGCCAAAGCTCAGGGTGAAGGTGTGCAGACTGAGTGTGGGCTGAGACAGAGGGGGCTCCAAGGCTGGGGAGAGGGTGGGTGGGGGTAGAGCTGGCCCTGATCGAGCCTCGAAAGAATGCTGGGATGTAGGAAGTGGCAACAGCACTTCAGAGACAGGAATGTGAGTCGGGCTCAGGCCAGGGAATGCTCTCAGAAGGATCTAGAACAATGGGAAGGCTGCCTTGGGAAAGGAAGGGAAGGAAGTAGGGGCTGAGAAGAGCAGCTCTGTATTAATCTCCTTCATGGCTATGTCCCTAGAGCCTCACAGGCATCAAAAGATGGTGTGCAAGTGTGAGAGGGTGGAAAGAAGGACAGGAGGGGGAGAAGAATGGAAGAAAGACCTTGGAGGCATCCACCAAGCCAGGAGTGGGTATATTAGTCCACAGGCAACAGGGAGCCAGGGGAAGTTTCGGAACAGGGCAACAATGCATATGATGTAGAGTTTCCAGAAAATAAGCAAATTTGCAGGCAGATGGATACACCAGCTCCCCAGAAGGGGGGCTCCCTCCCCGCACAGCCTAGGCAGAGGAATGGCAGGGAGCACACAGCGGTCCAAGAGCTGGAAGGGCCTGGGATGCTCAGCTGCTGCTTCTAGAGCCAAGAAAAGCTACCTTCCCTGCCTGCCAGGGAGGCCAAGGAAGGCCCGCAGCAGAGTCCGGAAGGGAGAAGATTTTTAACACCCTGGATGGAACTTCGCTGGCTCTCCCTGGCCTCACGTTTCACAGGACCTTCCAGCCCACAAATCAGACCCCTGGCAGGGGTGGTGGCAGCCGCCCCAGCAGCCATGCCTCCGGGCAGGGAGGAGGGGCAGAGGCCTGCAGGAGTGCGCTGAGGACAGGAGGGGCAGGTGCCCCCAAGTCCGCCTGGCTTTTTGACCACCAACAGCTGAAGAAATTCAGGAAAGCCAAGTTCCCCTGGACACCACCTCCCTCGGGGCCAGCTCTGGGCTCGGGGTGGGGGCAGGCCATGTAATGGGTTCCCAGGATGCCGGACCAGCTTTCTGCCTGGACCGGACTGCTGTCATACTATTCCCACTTTGAGCATCAACAATCGACCAGCAGCTGCTGTCACTCTATCCTGCTCGAGGTGTTAAGATGGGCCTTGTCATCCATTATCCCCCATCTTCCACTTTACGGTTAAACCCTTCATCTGCCCCCTGAACCTATGATGCGGTCAAAGTCGTGCCCACCCTGCAGATGAGGGCTCCGTCCTTCAACTAGGCCAGTGGACTTGTCCAAAATCCCACATCTAAAACACCTAGGAAGAGGAAGCTTTTACTCCCGAGACCAGAAACAATGAGGACTGGATGGACCTTCATGGAGAAACTTACAGACAATTCACGTTAGGACCAACCTGTCCCAACCCCGTGGGTCTGCAGTGACTGAAATGCCCAACAGGGACACCTGATTCTGCCCCTCCATTGGTGAGTCAGGAGACCCGATGTAGTAAGCTGAAACAATGTGTCCAAAGTCATAGGAGGGACGAGGCAGACCCAGGCTCCAGTGGAAAGACCTCTCTGGTTTTAACAATCACGGAGATCGCTTCCGGCCTTTTGGCTAAGATCAAGTGTAACAATCGTGGAGAGGGGTGCCTGGGTGGCTCGGTGGGTTAAGCGTCCAACTTCAACACAGGTCATGATCTGGCAGGTTGTGGGTTTAAGCCCCACGCCAGGCTCTGTGCTGACAGCTCAGAGTCTGGAACCTGCTTCGGATTCTGTGTCTCCCTCTCTCTCTGCCCCTCCTCCTCTCATGCTTTGTCTCAAAAATAATAAACATTAAGAAAAAAAATTTAAAAACAGTCTGGAGAGAGCCTGTCCCCTTCCTTCCTATCAGTGACAATGCCCCATGTCACTGAGGATGCACTGAGGGCTGTCAGGAGTCATGCAGGCCCCAGGTCACATCTATAAGGGGGCTGTGAAGTATCCATGTAGGTCTCCCCTTTCCCTGCCTCAGTTAGCATAGTGCAGAACTAATCATTGTACAAATTTGGCCAGAGTAGGAAGGAACTCCAAAGGCATCTCAACCTGCCTCATTTCACTCATCAGGACACTGAGGCACTAACCAAGAAGGTGGTCATGGGAATCTGCACCTTCAGCTACTCTGAACTGAGAGACTAAGAGTCCAGGAGAAGCCTGGCCATGCTGGCCTGGGGGGGGGGGGGGGAGGTTGGCAAGGGGAAGGGTGGGGACGAGCAGAGTTATGAGGGGCACAGGCCTAGCCCCCCCAAACCCTGTTCCCATAGCCCAGGCAGACACAAGCCTGCCCCCAGGGACCCATGGGCCAAGTTAAAATGACCTATTACATGGAAGAGAGCAGCTGTCACTACTGAGTGCCTTCCAGATGCCAGCAATCACTCTCCCCATTTTACAGATGAGGCCAAGGCTCAGGGAGGCTGAGTGACTTGCCCGCAGTCACAGGGTGGGAAGGAGCAGAGCACAGACGGAAAATACAGTGTTCCCCTACATGTCATTCCCCTCAGCCTGGACTCCTGGGTGGCTCTTTGCTTTGGGATGGAATGACCCACTTCATCTCAGCCAGCATCCCTGAGATTGGGCCTCTGCGGCCCTTCAGCTGGCCCTCCCCAGCCCCTGCTTCTGGGATCACTCCATGCTGTTTCCCAGCACCCCCCCGGGGCCCCTCACACAGATTGCTATCATCAGACAGTGCTAAGTCAGCCCCAGGCCTGTCAGGACCAACTCACCAGACCCACTCCTTGAGAATCTCCAGGTAACCCACCTGGAAATCTACATTTTACCAGGAACATTCTAGAAGCACTGTTTTGAAAAAACAAAGTGAAAAAAAGGCTCAGATCTGCTGCTCTTTGGGTCTCTCTCCGCTGAAGAAAGGAAAACCAGTTTCCAGTCTACCCTCTGAGGGCTAAAGCAAGCAGAGACGCCCCTTTGGTGGAATGGAAAAGGAGCCCCTTCCGGGAAGGACACCCTCGAAGGGTGAGCAAAGAGCCCCTTTGCGAGGCAAAAAGGATGTCCCTTCCTCAGACTCACAGCACCGGGGGACGCTCGCTGGGCCTCGGAGCCAGGAATGCCAACGCCCCTCCCACACGATCACTTTTTCAGTCAGGAGAAGACTGACAACTCCAGTCGCGTTTTCTACTGTGCCCTCCCTGCTAAAGCCCATCTCTGCTGCAAAGAAAAGGTCATTTTCCCCTGGAGCCGCTAAAAATTACACATTAACGGCCCTACTGATTTCCAGCAGTTTCAAACGCTGCCTTTGGCCAAAGACTTCTTAAAAAGGCCATCCTGCCTTCTTATTCCATAGCGTTTACATTTTACAACATTTAAACAGAACTGCTTTTAAGCAAAGATATGCAGTACTTTCCTCTCATGTCCCCATAAAAAGTAAAATCTGGGAAACGTCGACATCGGATGGCTAGGGAGTGCCTTCTGAGCCCAGCAACGATGAGCAACTTCTGCAAAATAGTTCGGAAAGGCTGCTGCCTCAGACACGGGGACTCCTTCCTCTGAGGAGCCCCATCTGGGCTCGGGGCCGGGGATGGAAAACGGCCTGTCCACTCTTCATCCACCTGACAGCCCCACATACTGACCCTTCTGACGTGTCAAGGGCAGAGATTTTACTAAGAGAATTACCCATAGTACTTCATTTGCCAGATCAACCCCGTAGGGTAGCCTATGATTATTACACTCATTTTATAGATGAGAAACAGAGGCTCAGAAGGGTCAACAGACCTGCCCACCCGATTCCACAGCCCGTGCCCTTCAAGGCTCCCTGCCCCTGCCAAGCTGTCCCTGAACTGACAGGGAGCCTGAAACCTTGAGCCAGGCCTGGGGCCCCGCCACCTTCTCAAGCCAGGCCCCTCTGCCCCCATTGACTGAGGATACAGTCAAGTTGAGGCCACTTGACTGTATCCTTTACCTCAGCCTTCAGCCACTCTGTTTTGTCACTCTGGACCTCTCTGAGTCACTCATCCTACAATGCCCAAGATGGGGGCTTGCTTTTTGACGTAAAAATTCCCCCAGGTGACTCCATTGTTTTTAAAAGCTGGGTGGGCCTCAGCCGCAGCCTCTCTTTCAGCGGCAGGGGCAGCGCGCCATCTAGTGGCTGTGTAGTGAACGTCATGTTGGCCCACCCGCAAGAGCGGAGTCTGGGATCTGGGAGGCCCTTAAGACGTCAGGTAGTCCAGCTGAGGTTCAGAGAGGGAAAGTGACCAGCCTAAAGGCACAAGCAGGTTAGGAGCCAGTCTCTCCAGGACCATTACCCAGCTTTTGGGCAGCAAGACTGTGCTTCCCAGCTCCCCTGGTATTCTGGGGAAGCTGTCAGCTGACGATCCTGGTAGTTTTGAGAGTGAAGGAAGGGTCCTATCCCCAGCCTGTGCCATCTTCCTGGTGCTGCTGCCTCCTTTATTCTGCTTATCACTTTTGAGTAGGCAAAGATACACGGCATAAAATCCAAAAGGTACTAAAAGGGTATGTGGTGACAAGTCAGTCTTTGACCCCAGCCCCCCAGCCACGGGGAGGGGCACCCACGGTTACTGGTTTCTACACATCAGTGCACAGATGGTCTATATCTTTACAGGGTTGTATTTCTTAAAGTTCTTTACACAAATGGTCACAGTTCCTCCACAGAGCACTTAACAAGGCATCTTGGAGGCCGTTGAACACTGGCACATAAAGAGCACCCTCACTTCCACGGAGAGCGTTCTGGGGGTGGGTGTGCAAAGGTGCCACCATTTACTTAACTACTTTCTTAATTAACTTTTTAAATTTTTTAATGCCTATTTATTTTTGAGAGAGGTGGAGAGACAGAGCATGAGCAGGGGAGGGACAGAGAGAGAGGGAGACACAGAATCTGAAGCAGGCTCCAGGCTCTGAGCTGTCAGCACAGAGCCCGATGCAAGGCTCGAACCCACAAACCATGTGATCATGACCTGAGCTGAAGTTGGACGCTTAACTGACTGAGACACCCAGGCGCCTCACTACTTTCCTTTTGACGGACATTTAGGTGTCTCCACTCTGCTGCTATAACACACATGTGAGACAACTTTTATTTTTTTTATTTTTTTATTAAGTAGTGTATTGTCAAGTTGGTTTCCCTATAACACCCAGTGCTCATCCCCACAAGTGCCCTCCTCCATGCTCATCACCCCCCTCCCCTCCGCCCCACCCCCATCAGCCCTCAGTTTGTTCTTAGCATTCAAGAATCTCTCATGGTTTGTCTCCCTCCATCTACCCCACTATTTTCCCCCTTCTTCTCCCCCATGGTCCTCCATTAAGTTCCTCCTAATCCACTTATACATGCAAATATATGGTATCTGTCCATCTCTGCCTGACTTATTTCACTTAGCATAACAGCCTCAAGTTCCATACATGTTGCTACACATGTACAGATTTCATTCTTTCTCATTGCCATGTAGTATTCCATTGTATAGATAAACCACATCTTGATCCATTCGTCAGCTGATGGACACGTAGGTTCTTTCCATGTTTTAGCTATTGTTGAGAGTGCTGCTGTGAACATTGGGGTCCATGTGCCCCTGTGCATCAGCACTCCTGTATCCCTTGGGTAAATTCCTAGCAGTGCTATTGCCGGGTCATAGCAGAGTTCTACTGTTAATTTTTTGAGGAACCTCCACACTGTTTTCCAGAGGGTCTGAACCAGTTTACATTCCCACCAATCATGTAGGAGGGTGCCCGTTTCTCTACATCCTCACCAGCATCTAGAGTCTCCTGATTTGTTCTTTTTAGCCACTCTGACCGGCGTGAGGTGGTATGTCAGTGTGGTTTTCATTTGTATTTCCCTGATGATGAGGGACATAGAGCATAGTTTCACGTGTCTGTTGGCCATCTGGATGTCCTCTTTGAAGAAGTGTCTGTTCATGTCTTCTGCCCATTTCTTCACTGGATCATTTTTTTTTTTCGGGTGTGGAGTTTGGTGAGTTCCTTATAGATTTTGGATACTAGCCCTTTATCTGATATGTCATTTGCAACTATCTTTTCCCATTCCGTCAGTTGCCTATTAGTTTTATTGATTGTTTCCTTTGCCGTGCAGAAGCATTTTATCTTGATGATAAAAATAGTTCCCAATAGGTCCCAATAGTTCATTTTTGCCTTGATTCCCTTGCCTTTGGGGATGTGTCAAGTAAGAAATTGCTGAGTTGAGGTCAAGGAAGTTGTTTCCTGCTGAGAGCTCTCCTCTAGGGTTTTGATGGTTTCCTGTCTCACATTCAGGCCCTTTATCTATTTTGAGTTTATTTTTGTGCATGGTGTGAGAAAATGATCTAGTTTCATTCTTCTGCATGTTGCTGTCCAGTTCTCCCAACACCATCTGTTAAAGAGGCTGTCTTTTTTCCATTGGATACTCTTTCCTGCTTTGTCAAAGATTAGTTAGCCAAACATTTGTGGGTCCAATTCTGAGTTCTCCATTCTATTCCATTGGTCTATGTGTCTGTTTTTGTGCCAATACCATGCTGTCTTGATGATGACAGCTTTGTAGTAGAGGCTAAAGTCTGGGATGGTGACGCCTCCCGTTTTGGTTTTCTTCTTCAATATTACTTTGGCTATTCGGGGTCTTTTGTGGTTCCATACAAATTTTAGGATAGTTTGTTCTAGTTTTGAGAAGAATGCTGGTGCAATTTTGATTGGGATTGCATTGAATGTGTAGATTGCTTTGGGTAGTAATGACATTTTAACAATATTTACTCTTCCGATCCATGAGCATGGAATGTTTTTCCATGTTTTTCCATGTCTTCTTCAATTTCCTTCATAAGTTTTCTATAGTTTTCATCACACAAATCTCCTATATCTTTGGTTAGGTTTATTCCTAGGTATCTTATGGTTTTTTGTGCAATTGTGAATGGGATCAGTTTCTTGACTTCTCTTTCTGTTGCTTCATTGTTGGTGTATAAAAATGCAACTGATTTCTGTACATTGATTTTGTACCCTGCAACTTTGCTGAATTCATGGATCAGTTCTAATAGGCTTCTGGTGGAGTCTTTCAGGTTTTCTATGTAGACTATCATGTCATGAGACAACTTTTAGAATAAATTCCTTAAAGTGACATTGCTGGGATTATCAGTTAGGACTCATTTTTGTCTCATACACCAGAAAACCCAACAGAACAAGAGCTTAATACTGAAGGCCTCTCATGTAAAACAAACCTGAAGGCAGTAGGTTTCAGAGGTGTCCACGCAGGGGCAGGAGGTGTGCCTGTACAAATTTAATAGACATCACCAAAGTGCTTTCCTCAGAGGCTCTGTCTCTATTTCCCCCATCAGTGTGAAAGTGTTTCCCTACAGTCTGGCCAACATCACACTGTCATACTTTGCTCAAAATCTCCCAATCACGGGGCACCTGGGCGGCTCGGTCAGTTAAGCATCGGACTTCAGCTCAGGTCAGGATCTCACAGTTCATGAGTTCGAGCCCCACATCAGGCTCTCTGTTGTCAGCAAGGAGCCTGCTTCAGATCCTCTGTCCCCATCTCTCTCTGCCCCTCCCCTGCATGCATACACTCTCTTTCTCAAAAAGAAATAAACTTGTTTTTTAATCTCCCAGGGGTGCTTACATGGCTCAGTCAATTAAGCATCCAATTCTTGGTTTCAGCTCAGGTCGTGATCTCATAGTTCGTGAGTTCGAGCCCTGAATCCATCTCTGTGCTGACAGTGCAGAGCCTGCTTGGGATTCTCTATCTCTCCGCACCCCTTTCCCCTACCCCATTCACTCTCTGTATCTTTCTCAAAATAAATAAAAATAAACTTTATAAAAACATGTTTTAAAAATCTCCCAAACAGGTAAAGATGGTATTCATTATATTTTTAATTTATATTTCTCTTCTTATGAGTAAAGTTGAACATCTTTTCATGGGTCTAAGAGGCACCGCCTTTTCCATGGATTGTCTCTTTATGTTCACTGTCCATTTTCCTTGTGTGTTTCTGGACTTGTTTGTATTCAATTTTTGTTAATGTCTTAATTAGGAAACAATTCACATCCCACAAAGCTCACCCATGTGAAGTGTACAGTTCAGGGGTTTTAGTCCCTTCACAGACTATGTAATCATCACTGCCACTGGATTTTAGAACATTTCATCTCCCTCGCAAAAAAAAAAAAAACCCAGTGTACCCATTATTAGTCACTGCCCCCTCAACCTCAGTTCTCACCATCCCCTCCTGGGCTGAAGCAACCACTAATCTATTCTCAGCATAGTTTTGCCTATGCTGGGCATTCAGTTCACATATAGAGTATCATATGGCTGACTTCTTTCACATAGCATATTGTTTCCAAGGTTCACCCACATCGTAGCGTATGTCAGAACTTCATTCCCTTTTATTGTTAAATGATATTCCATTTCAGGGATACGCCTGTCTGTAGTTCTCTTTCTTCGGTTGATAAACATTTGGGTTTTTTCCACTTTTTGACTATTATAAATAATGCTGCTATAAAACATTAATGTAACAGTTTTGGAGAGGATGTATGTTTGCTTAGGGAGAGAGAGAGAGAATGGGGAGAGAGAGAGAGAGAGAGAGAGAGAGAGAGAGAGAATCCCAAGCAGCCTTCACACACAGTGCAAGCCTGACTCAGGGCTCGATCCTGCGACCCTGGGATCATGACCCGAGACAAAATCAAGTTGATTGCTCAACCAACTGAGCCACCCAGGCACCCTAGGTGGATGTATGTTTTAATTTCTCTTTGATAAATACCCCAGAGTAGATTGCTCAGTCTTATGGTAACTCGATGTTTAACCTTTTGAGGAACAGCCAAGCTGTTTTCCAAAACAGATGTACCATTTTACATTGCCACCAGCAATGCATTAAGGTTCCAGTTTCTCTATGTCCTCTCCAATATTCTTATCTCCTCTGCCTCCCCCATTCTTTTTTTTTAGGGGAGAGAGGCAGAGGGAGAGGGAGAGAGAGAATCTTAAGCAGGCCCCATGTCCAGCATGGAGCCCAGCAAAAGGCTGACACGGGGCTCAACCCAACGACTGAGATCACGACCAAAGCCAAAACCAAGAGTCAGCCACTTGCCTGACTGAGTCACCCAGGCACCCTCATTGCGGTTTGATTTGCATTCCCTTAATGGCCAAGAATGGCTGAGCACCTTTTCCTGTCCCTACTAGCCATCTATATACTGTCTTTGGAGAAATGTCTATCACATTGATTTTTAAGACCTCTTTGCATGCCGAGGAAATTAGCTCTTTGTGACATGAGTTGCAAATATTTTTCAGGATCATCTAGCTTTGATTTTATTTATGCTTTTTTCCTCCATGCAAGGTTTTTTTTTTTATCATACTTAGAAAGGACCTTCCCCCTCCAACACCATTACAATTTTTTAAACAGCTTTCCATGTTTACGTCTCACAATTTTATGGTTTAATTTTTGTGCTAAAAATAAAATCAAATCTTTTATCAAACTGGAATTAATTTTGGTATAAGGCGAGAGGTAAGAACTCAGATTTTTTCCCAGATATCTAACCAATTGTTCCAATACTATTTAAGTAATCTCTACTGATTCGAAACACTACACTTTTATTTACTAGATTCCTACAAATATTTGGGTGTATTTCTGGATATTCTAGTCTCTACCATTGACTTATATATCTATTCATGTTTCAGTATCATAAAGATTACATGTTTAAGATTCATAAATACAGAGAACAAACTGGTGGTGGCCAAGGGGGAGGATGAGGGATGGCTAAAACAGGTAGAGAAAATTAAGGAGCCCCTGGGTGGCTCAGTTGGTAAGTGTCCAACACTTTTTTTTTTAATGTTTATTTATTTTTGAAGGAATGAGAGAGTCAGAGCGTGAGCAAGGGAGGGGCAGAGACAGGGAGACACAGAATTCGAGGCAGGCTCCAGGCTCTGAGCCTGTCAGCACAGAGCCCCATGCGTGGCTCGAACTCACAGGTTGTGAGATCATGACCTGAGCCAAAAGTCGGACACTTAACCAAATGAGCCACCCAGGCACCCCAAAGGGTCTGACTCTTGATACCAGCTTGGGTTGTGATCTCACAGTCATGGGACCAGGCCCCAAGTTGGGTTCTGCACTGAGCATGGAGCTTGCTTGGGATCTCTCTCCCTCTCCCTCTGCCCCTTCCCCACTCGTACTCTTTCTCTCAAAGTAAATAAATGTTTTAAAACTTTAAAAAAATAAGTGAGGGGGCGCCTGGGTGGCTCAGTCGGTTGAGTGTCCATCTTCAGCTCAGATCATGATCTCGTGGTTTGTGGGTTCAAGCCCTGCATTAGGCTCTGTGCTGACAGCTAGCTCAGAGCCTGGAGCCTCTCTACAGATTCTGTGTGTGTCTCTCTCTCTCTGACCGTACCCTATTCATGCTGTCTCTCTCTCTCTCAAAAATAAATTTTAAAAAATGTTTTAATAGGTGAAGAGGATTCAAAAGTACAATCAGAGATGAAAAGTACAGCATAGGGATATCATAATCACTTTGTGCAGTGACAGGTGGTAATGACTCTTACCGAGGTGAGCATTTTGTGATGTATGTAATCATTGAATGACTATGGTGTACACCGGAAATGAATATATTATATATCAGCTATACTCCAATTAAAACTTTTTAAAATTTTTTTAAAAGATTCCATATTTGTTTTTAATGGAAAATCTCAAACATGCAGAAAATCCTTCAAATAGTACAAGAGCCCCACATCTCTGAAACTTAGCTTCAACAACCATCAACTTTTCTGCCATTCTTGTTTCCTGTTTGCTTTTCAGGTTTTGTTTGTTTTTTCCTTTTTCTAGAGTTGTCTTCATCTTCTCCAGCTGCCATAACCAAATACTATAGATCGGGGAGTTTAAACAACAGAAATCGATGTCACACAGTTCTGGAGGCTGGGAAGTCCAAAGCCAAGAAGTTGGCCAGTTTGTTTCCCGTTAAGAGCCTTCCTCCTGGCTTACACCTGGCCACCTCCTGCCTGTGTCCCCACATAGCCTCTCCTTGGTGTGCGCATGCGGAGACATGTCTTTTATGAGGCCATGAACTCATGGGGACTCTGCCCTCTAACCTGGTATTACCCTAATTATCTCCCAAAGGCCCCATCTCCAAATTCCATCACATTGGGGATTAAGGTTTCAGAATGAATGGAAAGGTTGGGGGTGCATTTTAAAGCAGATCATTTCACATGTGACTACCCCGGTCTCTAATTGCTAAGCACTTTTTTCAGAAATATAATTCAGACACCTCTTTCATAAATGTGGTAGAAAGAATAATGGACCCCTAAAGATGTTCATGACCTAATTCCCCAAACCTTTGAATAGGTTACCTCGTGTGACAAAAGGGACTTTGCAGATGTGATTAAAATAAGGCTTTTGAGGGGCACCTGGCTGCCTCGATGGGTGGAGCATGTGATTCTCGATCTTGGGGTCCTGAGTTCAAGCCCCACGTTGGGCCTAGAACTTACTTTTTTAAATAAATGCATAAAATGTTTAAAAATAAGTTAAAGCTTTTAAGATGATGGCAGGGAAGGTATCCTGGATTTTTCAGGCAAGAGGGTTCGAGTCAGAGAAGATGTGATTACAGAAACAAGTCAGAGGGATGTGGGGCCAGGATCTAAGGAAAGAAGGTGGGCTCTAGGAGCTAGAAAAGACAAGGAAGCAGATTCTCCTTCTAGAGCCTCCAGAAGGAACACAGTTCTTGATTTTTAGTCCTGTGACTAAATTTCAGACTTCTGACTTCCAGAACAGTAAGACAATAAATTTGTGTTGTTTTAAACCACTATGTTTATCGTAATTGGTTACAGCAGCAATTAGAAACTAATATAACCAATAAAATTGAAAATAACTTATTATCCAGTTTTTCCCAAATATTTCAAAAATATCTTTTTTATTTTTTTTTATTTTATTTATTTATTTTTTATTTCTAGGAGAGAGAGAGAGAGAGAGTGTGTGTGTGTGAGCAGGGAGGGTCAGAAAGAGAGGGAGTCACAGACTGAAACAGGCTCCAGGCTCTGAGCTGGCAGTCAGAACAGAGCCCGACGCGGGGCTCGAACCCACGAACCGCGAGATCATGACCTAAGCGAAAGTCGGACGCTTAACCGACTAAGCCACCCAGGTGCCCCTAAAAATATCTTTTTTTAGTTAGCTTGTTAACAGGTTGTATTGTTTATATATATTTTTTTTTCTTTCTTTCTTTTTTAGAGAGAGAGAGGGAGAACTCGAGGGGAAGAAGGGGCAGGGTCGGGGGGAAGAGAATCCCAAGCAGGCTCCACATTCAGCAAGGAACCTGACACAGGGCTCGATCCCATGACCCTGGGATCATGATCTGAGCTGAAATCAAGAGTCAGACACTCAACCAACTGAGCCACCCAGGCGCCCCCACAGGTTGTTTTGTTTTAAAAGTAATTAAACATATACAGGGCCAGTGAACTGTTTTATTATGATCTGGTTTAAATTAAATCCAAATAAATAAATATAGCTCACAAGTCACTCACTACTGACCTGTGCAAGTCGCCTGCATTCTGGGCCTGGGCTCCCTAATCTGAAAAGCAAGAGAGTTGGGCTAGGTGAGGTGTTCCCTATGGGGGCTCCATGTCTGGGCTGCTCGGGACCTGAGTAACCTTATGCAAAAGAGGGAGAGTGCTCAACCCCGCCTGTGTCTTAAAAATACCCTGCAGGGGCGCCTGGGTGGCTTAGTCGGTTAAGCGTCCGACTTTCGCTTGGGTCATGATCTCGCGGTTTGTGGGTTCGAGCCCCGCATCGGGCTCTGTGCTGACTGCCAGCATGGAGCCTGGAGCCTGTTTCAGAGTCTGTGACTCCCTCTCTCTCTGACCCTCCCCTGCTCTCTCTCTCACTCTCTCTCGCTCTCTCTCTCCTACAAATTAAAAAAAAAAAAAAATCCCCTGCAGATGCCTTCACCCTTAGTCCGAAGGGTGTTAAACACAGGAGCCTAGGGGTTCCCCTGGGTAAGGCTAATTTCCTAGAGGCTGATGTAAATGTAGAGACTCAGCAGAGTCAGAAAAAGAAAACATCATGGGCTTACTCAACAGCAGATTCAAAGGAAGATATTTACCTGAGACACCAACTTCAGTGCAGCCATCATCACGGCTTATTCTCTCTGAGGGAGGGAACTGAGCTGGGTACCAGACCAGCCGGGCTGCCAGTCCGAGCAAATGAAATAGGGGATGCCCAGTTAAACTTGGATTCAAATAAATAATGAATCACTTTTTAGTATAAACACACTTTCCCAAGCAACCTTGGAGATCTGCTTATACTAAAAAATGATTCATGGCTGATCTGAATCAAATTTAACTGGAGTGTTTTATCTGGGTCCAACTTGATCGTGCTCCCAGAAGACCAAGCCAAATACCAGCTTCCAGGATCTAGTAACTGGCTCTAAAGCATAGACACAGGGGCTCCAAAAAAAAGATGCTAAGAAAGAAAGGCAGAGAGAAGGTTTGAGAATGACCTTATGAGAGTCTGAAGCTGGAAGGAGCAGTTGACTCCTAATCTAATCATCTCCGGTCACCATAGAAACCACTAAAGTCAGCTGGAAGGAGCTGGTGAACTCCAACACCCACCTCCTCTCCGCCCGCCCGTATAGATCATTCGCATTCCCTTCCCAGGTGAGATCTGGTCCGGCCGGGATGGACTGTTTCAGTTGCTCTCCCAGGAGACCCTATCGTCCCAACCCCAGCCTCAGTTAGCTGCCCCAAGCACCTACCCTGTTGTGAGTGATGGCAAATGAGTACCCACTCCCACGTCAGGTGAAAAACCTGGGCCAGATAGTAGTTAAAGCAATAAAAACAGATTTTATTTAGGACTTTTGCACTAGAGGGCAAGAGACCTTGGTGTAGAATCGGGCTCCATTCCAAATACAGCATGGGCAAGTGGGAAGTTATAACCAAGGAGTGGGGGCGGGGACGGGGGGGATGGTGGATGGAAAATGACTAAGAGGAAACATCAGGGATAAAGGGGATTCTGGCTAAACCCACCTAACAGGATTCTTGCTGAAGACGGGCCCAGGTGATCAGATACACCTGGGAGATGGTGGGGCAGGAAGAATCCGATAAGATACGGAAGGTGATCAGAGATACGGAAAGTATGGGGTTCTGGCTAAACTAACTTAGCAGGGCTCTTACCAAAGCTAGATTTTATATGGAAGTGCCTATGTGAGCCCAGGAAAAGAGTCAGGACTAAAGTTGGATTGGGCCAAAAACTCTTTGTCACCTGCCCACAGGGAGGTCACATTCCAAGGGAGGTACACAGGAGGGAAATGGCCCAAGGACATACAGCAAGAGCTTGTTCGGAACAAAACAGGCCTGTCCTGGACTACCTGTCCACGTATCTCTGTCCCTTCCTGGGTAAAGCAACTCTCCTTATCCAAAATGTGATTAAATTGATCGGGAAAGTGTTCAATCTTCCAGACAAGACATGGGCAGGCAGTAAGCTTTGCATACAAATGCAGGAGTTTGCAATGACGTATTTTGTATTTGACTCCAGAAATTAGAGGCTCTTTGGAGTAGCATGCAGATCCGTTCGAAATGTCCCCATCCAGAAGCCTGGATCATGCACTTAGGTAAATTATGAGAAGTGCTTTTTAATGCACAGCCTCAGATCCTTCTGTGTACCTCTATGCTGGACCAGCCCTGACCTCACAGTAGCTATACTGATTCTCCCCATGGGGCTTCCCACTGCAGTTCTGTGTCTGTCCTCCTTCCTTGTGCACACAAACTCTAAGTGCTATTGTTCCCATTTTACAGACAAGTAAGTAGGACTCTGAGTGATTAAGTGACTAATCGATGGTCAATTTGCTCTAAGGGGCAGAGCCCACTGGAAGCTGCCCTCTCTCCCTTCCCTAGTCTAGGACAACTTGAACAGATGTTATTCCTCTCCTGATGAGTCTGCATCTTTAGGAGGATCATGAAGAACATCATATGCCCGTCTACCAGCCTATCCACACACAGGATTCCGTGGAAAGGAGCACCCTTAACGCTTAGTAAATTTCATCCCTCTGCTAAAACTTTGCTAAATTTCTTCCCTTTCATGTAACTTCAAGCTTCACGGAAGCTGATGTCTTTAATCAAGACAATCAAAACTGAGCGATTATAAGACAACTGTTCCTTGAATGGCCAAGATCACCACATAGAGAAGACTGACCCATCTTTGACTTTCTACAGGCTCAGAAAGTTTTAAGGTTTGGTTTGCGGACATGTTGCTTAACCCAGGAAACCTGGGCTTCCAAACTTAAGAGGCAAATTTGTGCCCAACATACACATTAAACTCTATCCCTGAATTTCATCAAATAAGAATCTAGAGGATTTTGCAAATATACCCACTTAGATCCCTCTCTACTTTTCTCAGAAGTTCCATCTCCTGGGGCTCCAGTGCCTTTATCTGGGGCTCACTGCCACCTATGTCTCTAATGTCAACCCTAGTTCTCACCTGTAAACAGCCTCGCCAGGGTAGGCTGTCCCCTGTGTGAAGGCTAGCTGGCCACCTCCACTGTGTCCACATGGCTGTCCCTGCCTGGAATGCCCCCTTCTCCACCTGGAACTTCTCCTTCAAGTCCCTGCTCAAATCTCCCTGGAATTCCCACTTCGTTGGCTGCTGGGAGAACCAAGGTCAAGCACAGGTGGACACAGACAGGGGCACCTGACCCAGGACAGCAGTGACTGTCACCATCATGCCCTCGCTCCTGCCCCTCTTAGGGAATCCATCCCCTTCCCAACTTCCTCTGCCTCTTACTCACATTTCTGTGTGGTTACTGGTGTGCTCACCTCTATACTCTATTAAATCCTGAACTCCTTGAGGACACGGGTCTTGTCTTGCTTGTCGTTGTGGCCTCACACCTGGCTCAGGGCCTGGCACTCAGGGGGTTCCATGTATATTTGCCAATAAATCCTCCTGGGCTCCAGGGACAGCATCTTGATGAGTGGCCAGAATACTGCAATAAATTAAAATTCATTGTCTGATGTGACTGTGGACACAGACAAGGACTATACTGCTAGTGACTTCATGTCGGGCTGGTGACACCACTGGTCATTAGGAATGTTTACTTCAGGACAGAGCCCTTGGCTTGTGGGGCAAATGGTCCAGAGTCCCACTGAGTATGTCACTGTGGCCTGTAGGAACTGTCTCCAATAGGAATGGGGCAACCCAGCAGGTGGGGTCTGCCCTGTCCACCTTCAAGTACCTCTACAGGCCTCAGTGTCTCAGTGAATATATTTTGATAACTGTATGGGTTCCTTTTAAAATCACATGATGGGGCACCTGGCTGGCTCAGTCAGAAGAACATGCAACTTTTGATCTCAGGGTCGTGTGTTCAAAACGCAAGTTAGGTGTAGAGATTGCTTAAATAAATAAATGTAAAAGATAAAATAACATAGGGGCGCCTGGGTGGCTCAGTCCATGGCTCAGTCCATTGAGTGTCTGACTCCGGCTCAGGTCATGATCTCACAGTTCATGAGTTCGAGCCCCACATCGGGCTTGCTACTGTTAGCCCAGAGCTTGCATTGGATCCTCTGTTCTCTCTCTCTTTCTCTCTCTCTCTCTCTGCCCCTCCCCTGACCGTGCTCTCCCACTCAAAAATAAATAAAAAACATTTTTAAAATAATCATGCATTTAAATATATAAATAAATAAATATAAAAATCCCATGAAACTAGTTGCGTTTACTGAGGACAAGAAGCTCAGGAGAAACCCATTCTGTATCTGCATCACTCCCACTGACTGAAGAGAGCAAGCTTCAGTGAAGGAAGCAGAAAAGTTCCCGGCAGGTCTGTGGGTCCAACACATTCCATGCCCACTCGTGTCTCTGTGCCATCTCGTGGCATTCCCTCCTCCAGGAAAGCCTTCCCCCTCGTAACCTCTTACATTTTGTCCAGGACCCCACTTGTGCATCTTCTCTTTCAGGTCTTCCTGCAATAAAGGGGTCTGGTGCAGTCCCTTCAGAGTTTTCCTCATTCAACACTGGTCATTTCCCCAAGTTCAATGCGGTCTTAGGGCAAGAAGGAGGAGCTGGCAAACAGGTCCTGTGTCTGCACTTCAAGTAACAAGATCTGCAGTAATGGGGTAAATGTGTCCCCTGGGTCTCAAGCAGTTGCCCCAAGGCTTTGCACTCCAGCATGTGATGTGACAGGGCATGAGATGCAGACTAGAGGCCTGGAGAGGAGAGGAGAGGACATGGGGGAAGGGGACGCTGAGAACTGGGACTAGGATCTTAAAAGCAGTAAATCCTCAGCAAACAAACCTAGGTCTTTCTGCTATGGATGCCTCAGAGCAGCATCCTGGGAATGCACGGAAGGAGCACTGGGGGAGGGACTGTGTCAAAGGTACGGATCTGAAGGAGACTGAAGAACCTATGTTTAAACCCCCGACCAAAAGTGGACCACGCCACTTTTCTGGAAGATGTGACCAACACATCTCAGGGACAGGTTCCAGGCCTTTCAGGGTGGGGTGGGGAGGGGGTTCCTGTTCAGAAGAGATTCTCAAGAGGACGTTTCCGCTTTGTAGTTCGTCTTTGACATCATACAGCTCAATCTCTTTAAACGGTTTACAAAACGCTCCGACATCAACAATGCATTCTCGCCGCTTTTACAAATGGGGAGACCCGCGTCCGTGACTTGCCACTGTCATTGCTGTAAGGACCGCCGCGCCCCGAACGGCTCAGCACGGGCTCTGCACAGCTTCTGCACGGCCTCCCGGAGCCCTCGTTGGGGGCGGGGCCACGGCGCGGGGCGGGACTGTGCGGGTCACGTGACTCCCGGCCCGGAAGCGCTCGCTCCCAAGACCCCCGGGTGACCGGGTCGGGAGCTGCTACCTGGAACGAGCGCGGAGGTCGCGGGGGTCCCTGCAGTTTCCCAGCATTCGCCGCCATGGCCTGGACCAAGTACCAGCTGTTCCTGGCCGGGCTCATGCTCGTCACTGGCTCCATCAACACGCTCTCGGCCAAGTGAGTCCGGGCCTGGCTGGAAGGGGAGGGGGCTCAGCCGGACCGGCCGCGGGCCCGCGAGGGCGCCAGCGACCCCGCTCACCTTCCTCGCCCTCCTCTTTCTCGGCTCTCCTTTCCCGGCTTCACCCGCTCGCCCAGTTTCTCCGGTCGGTCCACGCGATTTGCGGGCCCCCAAGGGGCGCGAGGTCCGGGGAAATATGGACAGAGGCCGGGTCGCCAGCTGGAGGATCCGAGCCCCGGCTCGTTTGAACGCTGAGTGCTTGATCCCGGCGAGTCACCTTCCGTCTCCGCGCCTCGGTTTCCTCATCTTTAAACGGAAGGGTTGTACCAGTTGCTCTGCCGCCCCTTCCAACCCCGGGGTCGGAGGCGGGCACCAGGGTGGGGTGAAGGGACCCTTCACTCGTGCACACTCGTGTACACAGGCTGCAGTCGAATCCATGCAGGCGGAGTAACCAGTGAGCGTGGAGGGCTGCGGCGACAGAGAAGGGGGTACCCCATGGGCTCCTCACAGAGGAGAGGTTGCAGCTGGGCCTTGAAATTTCCGTGGGACATCTACATGTGGCTGGACGTCGAGGCAGAGAAGAGCAAGGTCACATCAAAGCCTACTGTAACCAAATATTCAGGCGGGATCTTATCCCATAATCCAAGAAGGGCGTTTGAGCAGAGAGTGACAGGTTACAAATGGCATGATGAGCCCTAGGGTCAAGATGAAGAGCAGTTTGGTGCAAGGAATACCACTCCAAGCCTGCTGCATAGCAAATGAGGGAGGTAGCAAAGGAAGGGGCTGGTGGGAGAGGCCAGGGACAGAATGAAGCCATAAACCCTGACCCACAGGATGGAGCACCAGTGACCAGTCCCGTGTTTCTGCCTGGGAGAATAGAAGTGTCATTAACCCAGACAGGGAGGGCAGGTGGGCAGGGCAGTTCAGCGCTGATGCATGAGGGTGAGGTGATTGTGGGACAGTGATGACAGTCCCCAGGAGGTTAGGGCTTGAGGACCCAGGGCAGTCATGAGGCTGAGAGGTTGAGCACAGCCTCCTCTCTGTAGTTTACGGGAGAACCTGGAGACAGCCCTTCTCTTGACAGCGCTTTGTCTCTTGCTCTGCCCCCACTTCGAGGCAGGGCCCTCCTGTCCCCTCCGTTTACCATCTCAGAGCCCCCAGGGCCCAGACCCTGGCCTGTATAAGGCACCTACAGGCTGTGAGGCACTGTCTGGACTCAGGGAAGGAAGCTGAAGCAACCAAAAGAAAGTTTGAGATGGTTAGAATGAAGGTGAAGGGGTTAGAATATACAGGCTTGGCCACCACGGGGTCCTCCCTTCTCTGAAGGGAGTGGAGCTCCGGATGAACCCCGCTGTCCCTTGGTGGGCTGTGGCCAGCTATGGCTGTGCCTGGAGCCCATCTCCTGGGCCCTGTGGCCTCCTGAGGATCCTGGCTTTTGCTGAGCCCTTTGACTGTAAAGGTGACTCAACATGAGAGCCTCCATCTCAGGATCTGAACACAGCAGCCGAGTTGTCTGTCTGTCCATCTGTCGTACTGGCCAAGGCCTTAGCCAAGTACTTAGAGAGTGGCCATAGGTCTGCCAGGGCTTCTGTCCCCAAGGAGAGTTGAGATTGCCAGTTACTACTGGGGTAAACGGTGCTGACTCCGCTCCTTCCTGGGTGGGTAGGAGGCCAGGGAAATCCTTGTCCCCAGGAGGCCTTGCCCTTGGAGGCTGCCTCAGCGACAGGAAGGAGACTCCCATGTGAGCACCCAGCCCTTCGTCCTATCCTCTGCCAGGTCACCTGATGTGGGGCCTTTCAGGAGCCTCCCTACCTCAGATGGGCCACAGAGTTGGGCCCCAAGCAGTATTCTGAAGCCAGACTGACACATGCCACCAGACTTTGAAAAGGACGCCCTCAGAGAGAAAATAGGAGAGAACAGCTAAGTGCATCCTGATGGGAATTATCGATCTGAACTCACACTCTGACCTGCAGTTTCTGACAGGGACAGACTGACTAGAATGCAACCGCTCCCAGTGCTAAGCAGCTGCTGTCCAGAGAGGAGCCCGGGCCCGGGCCTCATGCGGCCACCTTTCACGTGTTGGTTTGATTCTTGTAACCAGCCTGTGAAGGAGACAAACTGGTTGTCCCCAGATAAGGAGCCTGACGGGGCGCCTGGGTGGCTTAGTCGGTTGAGTGTCCGACTTTCGCTTGGGTCATGATCTCGCTGTTCGTGGGTTCGAGCCCCGCATCGGGCTCTGTGCTGACTGCCAGCTCAGAGCCTGGAGCCTATTTCAGAGTCTGTCACTCCCTCTCTCTCTGACCCTCCCCTCTCATGCTGTCTCTCTCTCCTAGAAATAAATAAAAAATATTAAAAAAAAAAAAAAAACAGATAAGGAGCCTGAGGTATGAGAAGATGGAATTACTCACTTCAAGTCAGCTGTTAAATGACAGACTTGATATTTGAACCAAAGAGGTATGGCTCAAGAATCCATAATCGCCAACAATATGGGATGAAGCTAGAGACTTCTCTGGTCATTTCTCAGGCTATTTAAAGCTGTTAGAAACATAGAAACCACCCATTCTCATCCCCACAATCTATAGCCCAGGGCCCATAAGAAGTTTTTCTGTGACCCAGCTGATTGGTGCCAAACAGAGTGGGGACCAGAACGTGGGTCCCAGCATTTTAGTCCAGTCCTTTTCCAGCTGCAGAACCCCAAAGCCCCTCCTTCTTGGGGACCTCCTGTTGCATGTCCCCGGGCAAGACCAGCCGAGCGTGACCAGTGGAAGTTGTAATCCCGCGAGTGGCAGCTCCCCTCCCTGCCACCAGAGCGCCCTCCCTCTGGGACTGGGCAGCAAGCCTGTGGCCGGGCCCAGGGGATCCTGCTGTCCTCCAGCTTATTTTCCCCCTGGAGCCAGGGGCTGGCTGCTCACAGTTCCCATTTAGCGTCTCCAGGAGCCTCTTTTGGTTCCTTGGCCCCTTAAAGGGAGCACTGTTCCATCCCCAGGGTCCAGGGGAGACTAAACGCAGTGGAGGAGGAAGTGAGTGAGCACATGCCACCTGCTGCCCGGGCAGCACAGGGCGGCTCTCCCCTGGAGGGGGCCGCTGCCCGCCCAGCGGGGTTGGGTGGGCTGCAGGAGGCAGGCCTACCCTGGGTAGCACCGGGGCAGGGGTCACACACCCACGGGAGGGAAGGCCGCCCATCAGGTTGGCCCACTAGGGCTGTCCCCGGGCCTTGGCAGAGGGCCCCTCCTGGTGAAGTAGCTGCTTCTCCTTTCTTGGCCACTTTCTCCCCCCTCACCAGGACCTCCTGCTGATGTGTCTCCTACAGACCGAACACTTCCCCTGCCTCAGCACTGCTGATGGCTGTCTGCCGAACCGGAGCCTGTCTATGGGGTCCTGTCCGTTTTGGAGCCCCCTTTTCCTGAATCCAGTTGGGATCCTGCATGTAAAGAGCCAGGGTCAAGTAGATGCTCACTAAGTAAGGCTCAGATCCCACCTAAACCGCCGCAGGCTGTGAAACTCACCCAGCCCGGGATGGACCAGGGGGTGACTTCGCCTCCAACAGTCAGGCCCTTGGTGCAGGGACCCTGCTCAGAAAGTGGCAGAAGGCCTGGGACCACTGGGCCTCTATTAGGGAGGGACGAGTATATGTACTTTCTGTGCCAACTCTAACTTTTGCCTTGGTGGCTGCCCCTACCCGTAAATTCCACGAGCCAGCATGGGATAATTGCTTCAGAGGGTTCCTTTACCGGCCTCAGGAGGGCCCTGTGTGGAGTGGAAAGAGTTGCAAGGCTTGGAAGCTCTGGGATTAGATGAGTCACAGGGCCTCGTCAAGCCTCAGGTCCATCTGTAAAATGGGCGTCATTTCCCTCACCTTCTACCCAGAAACAAAGTAGGAGCCATCTAAGATTTCGCAACACTTAGTTGAGAGGGCTCATGACTGTTTATCAATCGCGGTGACACCCTGGGAGCAGAAAAGTCCTGTGGCCCTTCCGAAGATCCCAGGCAGGAGAAAGAAGCTGACTCACCAGGCTTGACAAGCCGGGGACGCCACAGGAAGTGGCAGAGATTCTGGAGGGGGATCGGACAGCCATCAGTCTGAGGGAGCTACTTCAGCCACTTCCTCAGTCTGTCCGCACCCACTGCCCTCACGTGGCTATGCATGCTTCCCAGAATGCTGAGCTTTGAGTTTGGCTGTGCCAGAGTGACTCACCCCCGGCACGGGGAGCCGCCCCCCCACCCCCAAAAGAAGCCAGTCTCCTCCAACAGAAGGTACCTCCTCATGTAGCGTCAGCCTGACCCTTGTGGCGTCCCACAGGCCACCTGCCCATCCCCTCAGGATACAGGATCTAGAGAGAAAGGAGGGCCCGTCAACAGAGATGACCTCTCTCTACCTCAGCCAGGGAGGTGAGAAGAATCTGGAATAAGAAAGTGATAGAAGAAATTCAGGTGCTGAGAAAGGGGCACAGAACTAGAGGTGGAGGCCCGTGGGTGCTGGCCTTTTCTGGTGTCCCTCAAGCGCTCTCTGGGCCCTGGGTTCTCTGTCAAATAAGGTGCTTCCTGAGATGATGGTTGGGTTTCTTCTCCTGTATCAGCACTTGCTGGCTCTGTGGCCCCTCCAGCAGCCTCTGCTCAGCCAGTAGGGTGGATCCCTGAGAATGGATGCTCCCAGAAGCTTTCAGGCTAGAGCAGAGTGGCCCCATTAGCCTGACACCAGGGACTCCTGCTCAGTAGGAGGGGGAGGAAAAGGGGGAAGGGACAGAAAAGGACTTTCACTGACTACCTGGCATGGACCGGCTCTTACATATCTCATATTATGTGTTACTTTTGACAGTTCATCAGTGTTGGCCTTATTATCCCTATTTAATAGATGAGAAAACCATTCACTTGTCCTGCCTATGGAGGCTCGGAAGTTGTGAGCTTTCCACGTATTCTGCCACCTTTTCTGAATGCATGCAAGCAGTGGGTTTGGCGCTAGAGCTGGCCCTTTGTTTACTGTGTGAGTCTGAACCCAGCTCTCTCCACCCCTCTGTCCCAAGCCCTGAAGTCCCCACATGTAAAATGAAGTACTTGAAGGGCTCAGCACAGGCTCTGCACGAAGTCAGTACTCACTGGATTGTCTCTTTATAAAAATCTGTAGTGGAGTGTTTTGCAAACAACAGCCCCACCTTAGGGCCCATTGCTGTCATCGCTCCATGAACGAGCTGGTTTGGTTCTCTGGTTCTGTGCTATCCGGAGGCCGTCTGTGCCAACCCAATGAGCTGAAGCCTGTCAGGACCAAGACGAGAAGCCTGACTCCAGCCCTAAGTGCCTACAGGTCTGAGCCCTTCCCTGCCTGCAGAGAGGCTGGGCAGGGCGGCCGGTCCAGACACCTGATCCCTTGGGCTGCAAGCCTGTCCTGGGTCTTCAGATACAAAAGGACTCCATTTCCCAAGCTGGGAGCACTGCCAGCCCCAACTTGTTGAGGCAGACCTACCCCTTGCGGAAGGCAAGGAAGGCCTTAGGGGCAGGGGAGGGAGCTTGGCTTCCGCTCTACTGGCTGCCCACCCCTGGGGGCCAGGCCCAGCCATCCCCACCAGCAGGCGGCACTGGACCCAGGTGGGTGGTTAGGGCTCATGGGACGTCGCCTCCGGACTGTAGTACCTGCCCCTTAGCTTGGTGGAGTCTACCAGTCACGTGTATTCGGCCACAGAATGTTGGATCTCCTGTATAGTAACGTGCCGGAAGCTGGGGCTCCAGAGGTAGAGAAGTTGCTGGATGCTGAGCTTCCGCTCTCCCAAGTGACAATGACTCTGGGGCACGTAACGTGAGACGTGTGAGTTGTCGTTAGCGTAAGCTGCATAGGCAGTCATCCAGGGGGTGTCCCAGGATGTGGCTCTGCCCCTGGATCCAGGGTGGGGAGGGGGTTCTTGAGCCTGCCGTGTATGCTGGGTGTAGTACCGTGATGAGGAAGGGGCTTGCACGCATGCTCTCGCCCTGAGCTTCCAGCTGACCATCATGGACTTGGCAGGACCTCCCTCATTCCTCCAGGAGGAGCCCTGGCTCCGGCTCCGGGAATTTCCGTCTCTGACTTGCCCCGGGGCAGTTGGCTCTGCACCTTGGTAAAGCCTGACCTCTTTACTCCCCCTCGCATCTCCTCTGTTCCTCTTGGGTGCCTCACCCAGGTCCTCCCAGAGTGGGAGTCGTTCTTCCTGCCTGCGGAAGCCACACCGTAGGTCTGTGGCCCCTACCTGCATTCCACGTCCTTTCCTGCCTGGGGATCCAAGAGCCCGAACCTGCCGTGAATCAGACAGGAATGAGACCCCAGAGAGTGGGTGGTTTCTGCATTGGGGGCTTTCTTGACCATATCGGTACTGGGACAGGTCACAGCCTGTCCCCTGACCCAGATTTCTCTCTGACTTCCAACCAGTCCTGTTAGAACTCCTGCCCTCCAGCTCTCCTTTGACCCTCACCATTCCCAAGAACCACAGGCCTCCTGACTGCCCCTGCTGGCATCTCTGGCGTGCTGGGGTCTTCCGCTCACTCCCTGGGAGATAAGCTTGCTACAGCCCTGTTTTGGTCACTGGCCCTGGGGAGTGTTCCGATCAGTGAGTAGATGTGCTCTCGCCCTCATGGTTGCCGGGGAGCTCCACCACCATTCGGCTTGCCCTTCCTGCTGCGGGCACCCAGGGCTTACACCCTTGCCCCGGGCCGGTCCCCTCCTCACACTCAGGGTGGAGAGAAGACGGGGCTGGCCAGGATCTTTGTCAAACTCAGGCCCTAACCAGTGGCCCATACTTGTGGGGGCACAGGAACAAAAGCCTCCCCTTGCCTTTCGGAACCTCAGGCTTATAGCAGAAATGAGCCAGCAGAGTAGGGCTAGGTACTACCATGTGGCTTCTCTTGACAGACATTGCAGGAAAGGACATTTAAGAAGAAGAAAGTCCCCGGTCTTACAATTTAGAGACAGCCACCACCTATGCCTGGGGTGCTGCAGAAGGAGCAGGTCCATGGCCCACAGGACACTGCCCTGGGTCTGCATCAGCTTGAGTCAGCTTGTGAGACGACAGACGCAGTTGAAGCTATGTCAACTGCTGGCAACATGAAGGAGGGGGGCTCTTGCCAGGCTTAGATCACATGCACTCAGCTCAGGGCCTGGGCCCACCAGAGTGTTTTCAGAAGTCAACAGCCAGGGGAGGAAAAGATTAGGGGGAGCTGGGGCTATTCAGGCACCTTCAAAAGAAGGTAGAAACGTCTCCAAATATCTAAAGAACTTTCAGATGGAGGCAATTAGACTAGACCCAAGGGACCCAACAAAGCCCAGCAATGATGAAGTTCAGGGGCAGGAGCTTTCATGCACAAACAGCAGACAGTGCAGAACAATTGGCAGTGGCTGCCGGGGCACTGTGCCGTGAAGGGCTCTGGGCTTGTGGCTGAGGTTGCCAGGGAGGCGTGTGGGACTCAGTTATGCCATCTGCCATGGTGCTGGCTGGGCCGCCATTTCACTAGAGCCACGCACTTGCCACATGCTTTACAGTCAGTGCTAGAAAGACCTTCCAGACCTTCAGGTTATATGGATGTGACCAGGTGGCCTCTGTCACACAGTCCTCTCCCAGGGCTCAAATGCTCTTGTAGACCATAGGCTCCTGATATCTTTGGTGCCATAGGTCCCTTTGACTGGTAAAGCCTGGAATATTATTTTAAAATATGTAAATAAAGGATAGGATTACAGAAAAAGCCACTTATGTTGAAATAAAGTTATCAGAACATTGAAAAAGCCTATTTGTGATAGAGTAATATGTGTGCATATGCTTCTTAACACAAAATGATAATTTTGTCTAATGGCTGTAATTTTGTAGTAGCGATGAGTGCAATCGGCACTTCACAGTATCCGCAAGGACTCAAACGGGCTGATGAGAGTAACTGTATTTGTGTGTGTGACAAAGTCCCAGGTACTGCAGGGCTGCGTGTCCAATTTGAGGAAATGCTATATTTTGGCCAAAGGTTTCCAGGCCCCCACTTCCTGTCCACGGTCCCAGAGGAAGACTTTGTGCTGTGGAAACTGGCCCCCTTCGAGGGGGAGTCTCATGCTGGGCCAGGTCCCCTAAGTCTGGCCTCTCAGGCACGGAGAGGGGCCAGCTTGTCCGCAGTCCCCAGGGCCAGCCTTGCGGAGCCTGCACACTGCCAAGGGTGTGACCTTCTCTCTCTCTCCCCGCTACAGGTGGGCAGATAACTTCACGGCCCCGGGCTGCGGAGGGAGCAAGGAACACAGCTTCCAGCATCCCTTCCTCCAGGTATCTGCCCGGGCCCTCCCTCCCCACCTCCCATCACCCAGGCCTGGGGTCAGGAGTGCACCCCAGGCCCTGCTGCTTCCTGACCTGGGGTGGAGCCTTCCACTTCCCCCAGAGAACCATCTCCTTCCCTCCCTCCCTCCCCAGAACAGAGGGCAGAGTACGAGTGCCCACGGGAGAAGGTGGAGGGCACAGCCCCCTCCAGAAGGCCTGCGTACATCCTGGCGAGCAGTCCTGGCCCGGATGCTGCAAGGCCAGCCCTCTCTCTTCCCAGGCAGGACACTTTTGGAAAACATCAACCCCAGGAGCAAAACCTGCTCTGCGTCCCTAGGAAGCCCGGACTCGGCTGGGATAGGACAGACACCATAAATGGAAAGCACCTTATTGCTAGACTGGGAAGCGGGAGGCTCGTATTTCAGCCCCAGCTCTGCCAGCACACTTGCTCTGGGACCTTAAGTTCTTGAGCCTCTCTGGGCCTCCGTGTCTCAATCTGGAACTTGACCAGAGGTTGGCCTCGAGCGGTGGTTTTCAGACCGGGCTCTACACAGCCTTAGGGTTTCCATCAGGATGTTTCTAGAGCTGAGGGCTTAGACCTAGGAGGTAGTCTCTGGCCTTCCACACACAGTAGCTCTATCTTTGTCTGTTTGAGGCTTCAAGTTTATAGATAAGCTTTTGTTTGAAGAAAGGCTGTGTTGAAATGTTGTCAAAGGCGATTCTCCTTCCGGCTCTAAACTCCTGGGGTTCTGTCCCCTGCAGGCAGTGGGCATGTTTCTCGGAGAGTTCTCCTGCCTGGCTGCCTTCTACCTGCTCCGGTGCAGAGCTGCGAGGCACCCAGAAGGCAGCATGGATCCCCAGCAGCCCTTCAATCCCCTTCTTTTCCTGCCCCCAGCCCTCTGCGACATGACGGGTACCAGCATCATGTATGTGGGTGAGTAGCTAGGCCAGGCTGAGAAGGGCCTGGGGGGGCCACCAGTGAAACAACCAGCCCCACCCCAGCTCACGTCACTCCTCCCCCCCTCCTAGACTTACATGCACTCACGCACGCATGATTTACTGAGCACATACTATGTGCAAGGTGTGTCTTCAGCCCTGAGAACACCTCAGTGAAAGGATAGTCTTGGCCCTCGGGAGCTAACATTGGGTCTATCTTCTTCTAGCCTTGAACATGACCAGTGCGTCCAGCTTCCAGATGCTGCGGGGAGCAGTGATCATATTCACGGGCCTGTTCTCGGTGGCCTTCCTGGGGCGGAGGCTGGCGCTGAGCCAGTGGCTGGGCATCCTCGCCACCATCGCAGGACTGGTGGTTGTGGGCCTGGCTGACCTTCTGAGCAAGCACGATGATCAGCACAAGCTCAGCGAAGTGATCACAGGTGTGACAAGGGCCGGGGACCCCGGGGGCTGCCCATCCTGCCCTGTCCTCCCCGGGAGCCCAGCACAGAGTCAGTCAACAAACTTTTGCAAGCTCTTCTGTATGCCAGGCCCTGGGTGAGGGCGCGTGGAGGACCAGCCAGCCGACTGGGGCACACACCTGCCCTCGAGGTGGTGGATAGAGTGCACAGGGGCGCAGGCAGCATGACAGAGGGGTGGCTGAGGAGTGGGAGGTCGGGAGGGAGAGGGTCTGTGCCATGATAAACACACAGACTGCGAGAGAAAGGGAACGGGTGTCTCCTGAACATTTACCAAGTACCCAGCCCGGTGTGAGTGCTGAAGACCCCTCATCATCGTAATCCCCATGTCCCAGAAAGGAGGCCTTGCAGCCTCCTCTACAATGATGGGACCCCCTCTGGTCCTCAGAGGACGGACTAAACCAGAAATGTCTATCGCAGAACCTGTGCTTCTCAAAAGACCTTTATACCCCGTTATGCCACTCGCAAGCCCAGGCAGGCCTCTGGACCTTCTGGACCCTGGGCCCAGGGTGGTGACAGTGCCTGCCCTGCCCCTCAGGGACCAGGAGACCAGGCATGGGGCGTCCTGACTGCCTCACAAACCATATGGTGCCCTGCAGGAGTCAGGGGCTATGGGGGTTTTTGTGTCCCCCTGGGAGCCATCTAACGTGGCACTAGGCCTGCCACCCTGCCACTGGGCCCATGGCCGTCTTCTGTCCCTGCCCCCTGGCCCTGTGCAGCCCAGCCTCACCCTGGCTCACTTCCCCACAGGGGACCTGTTGATCATCATGGCCCAGATCATCGTCTCCATCCAGATGGTGCTAGAGGAGAAGTTCGTCTACAGGCACAATGTGCACCCCCTGCGGGCAGTTGGCACTGAGGGTACGTGAGCACAGGGGCTAGGAGCGGGGCGCTACTGCGGGGACACCCCAGAGGGGACAAACAAGCAGGAGCATGGGGCAGGTGCTGGGGTCCATGGGGAGAGGTTGAGTCCCGCCCCCCATTCCTCCCTCCCTTCACCTCCTGCCTGTTGACAACTACTCTGATGCCTAAAGGGGACGCCGCCCAGCTCTAGAGGAACTGGCCAGCAAGGAAGGACCAGGCAGTGCATTTGAGCTCAGGCCGCTTGTGCTCTAGCGATATGTCACTTGCCAAGCCCCTCTGAGTGTCTTCACAACAGGGAAGGTGGCATTTGAGCTGCAATAGGAGTGGGAAGGAGGGAACTCCAGACACAGGAAGACGTAGGGAGCTGGCTGCGACTGTCAAAACCAGTGAGGAGTAGTTGCGTGAGATACAGGTTTGATGTTGACAGTGCTCAGGAAGTGAATGGGTCAGGGTCTGATCATGGAGAACCTCGAATGACCCGGAAGTAGATTAAGACTTTAAACAACAGTCAGGGAGGAACCACCAAAGGTTTTTATTTTTTCATGTTTTATGTATTTATTTAGAGATAGTGAGCATGCTCACGTGCCAGTGGGGGACTGGGGGACAGAAAGAGAGGGAGAAGAGAATCCCCAGCAGGCTGCATGCCGCCAGCACAGAGCCTGGCGTGGGGCTCTGTCTCACGAACCATGAGATCCTGTTCTGAGCCGAGATCGAGTCAGACGCTTAACTGACTCGGCCACCCAGCCGCCCCGGAAGCACCAGAGGTTTTTGAGCAGGAAAGTGACTCCCAAAGCCTTTAAGTGTTAAAAATGAAACCAGCAGGGCAGATTAGAGCAGTCCTAGCCAAGTGTGGCCTGTGGGCCAATAAGGGCGCTGCGGGCGCCTGGCCCGGTGTTCATCAACCCAATCATCAACTAGTTAATCAACTACATCATCAAGCAGTTTGTTTGTATCCACTCATTTTTTTTTCTTTGCAAAACGTTCTGAATGAAGCAGCACGTTGGTTTACATTCAGATCCAGCTCCTGGTCACAGGCGTGGCACTGAATCAGAGAGCCTAGTTTTCCACCCTTGCGAGAGCAGTGTGGTGGCGGCAGCTGCCGTTCTTTTTTAAATGAATACAATAGAATTTAAAAACGCCAAGAACCTTGCGAGGGTGGCCGCTGTTTGTGAAAGCGTGCCTGTGTGTACGTGCCTGCACCTGCACGCACCCATACTGGTCACAATATGAAATGTGTTTCTTACTCTGGGTCCAGACAGAAAATGTGACTGGAATGGAAGAGGGCAGCCGGAGCCCACCCAGTGGGCGGCTGCGAATCCTGGATGATCGGGCAACTCCAGGTCCTGAGAGGGAGGAGCTGGGAGAGGTGTGGGAGGGACACGGGGGGGGGGATCTGGGGGTGAGCAGAGAGTGCAGCATACTTGTCCCACTGCCGCAGGCCTCTTCGGCTTCGTGATCCTCTCCCTGCTCCTGGTACCCATGTACTACATCCCGGCCGGCTCCTTCAGTGGAAACCCCCGGGGGGCACTGGAGGACACGCTGGACGCCTTCTGCCAGGTGGGCCGACAACCGCTCATCGCCCTGGCGCTGCTGGGCAACATCAGCAGCATCGCCTTCTTCAACTTCGCGGGCATCAGCGTCACCAAAGAACTGAGCGCCACCACCCGCATGGTGCTGGACAGCCTGCGTACCATTGTCATATGGGCGCTGAGCCTGGCGCTGGGCTGGGAGGCCTTCCACCCGCTGCAGATCCTGGGCTTCCTCATCCTCCTGATGGGCACCGCCCTCTACAATGGGCTGCACCGGCCACTGCTGACCCGCCTGTCCCGGGGTCGGCCCCCAGCGGAGGAGGGCGAGCATGAGAGGCTGCTTAGCGGCTCTCGGACTCCCATCAACGATGCCAGCTGAGCCTCCTATGGGCTCTGCTGCTACCTGGATGTGCCCTGTCCACCGGCAGACTGAGGGGCTGGTGAGCCTCCAGTGCCCTGTCCCCAAGGCCTCACCCTGCCCCTCCCCGCAGACCCCCAGGGCAGCTGCTGCCACAGAAGACGACCAGACACCCAGGCCCTCCTTTGTCACGACCCGCTGAATCCCCCACGGGCCTGAGTGCAGTGACCCACCGTGGCAGGCTCCACCCAACCCCCTCCCCCCCCCACTGGCTCCTGAAGCCCTAACACTAAATCATGATGTGGGATTTCAGGAACTAACAACCCTAAGATTTCCTCCTCAATCATAAGCTAAATTTGGTTCTCCAAAGAAGAGAGGTCAGTGAGCCAATTCGAACCAGAACTAAGCACCATATTTTCTAAAACGTGTAGACTATTCCCTAACCCTGTCTGGAGACCTAAGTTTTAGCTAGGCTGTCCCATAAACCCAGCGGAAGTTCCCCCAGCCCATCACCTAGTTGCTCTGGGCCTTGGTGTCCTCTAGAAAGCAGCAGGTGTAGACACTGGCTTCGGTGCCTTCCAGGCTCAGCTGGGCCCATTCCGGGGGAAAGGAATAATAGCCACCCCTTCTTTGGAATTGTGCCTCCAACCCCTGCCAGTCTTGGTGTTCTTGCTCACAAGCTCAAGGCCTCCCTGCCTGGCAGAAATTACGTGGGGAATTCCAGGCAGCCCTTAATAGCAGCTTTTATGAACTCCTCACCTTCCCTTTTAAAGATGAGAAAACTGAGGCCCAGAGATGTGAGTTGTTTGGCAAAGGGCTCTCCTGCTGTGACCCGAGCCGTGCAGCCACGTGAGCCGTGATCCCATCCAGAAACGGAGCACATGGACCTCATCCCCACCCCCAGCAACCTGACTCCATCGATTACCCGCCAGGGTGATGAATTTACCAGGACTCCACCATTTAGAGTAATTCTGGTATCCTAGGCATGTGTTAAAAGCTTAACTTTTCCCATAACAGCCTGACAGGTGGGTGCAGATGAGGAAACCATGGCCCAGAGGTTAGGTGGCTTCCTCACAGAGCCAGCTTTCCAAGCGAGGTCTGCCTGATTCCAGACCTGCAGCCCCACCCACCATACTGGTTTGTCTGGGGTCTTTAGGGTAAATTTCCCAGGGCTGGGTTAGAAGCTTCGTGCCCTGTCATCTTCCCTGTAACCCCACCCTGAAGGGAGGGGACTGGCACTGGGGACGCCAGAGAGCTGAGCAGCCGTTCATTGCAGAGTTCCTCACTCCATAGCAGTTTCTGGAACCTCGGACCGTTTTTCCGGGCAGCTCCATCACAAAAGAAAATACCAAATGCCTTCCTTAAAATAGATTCTGGGGGAAGGGATCTTTGACAAGCAAAGCCTTCAGGCTGTGTGGGAATCAGCAGGTTATGACGGTTTTTGGGATAGGACGGACTCTCCCTACCGGCAGCTCGGAGTCCCAGGGGACCCTGAGCTTCTGTGGGCCACGGTGTCAGCGAGTGCGTGGGGGGGGGAGGGACTTCAGCTGCCCTGTCCAAAATCTGGGGACTTAGAATGTTGTGTTAAGCTTTATTTTTAAAAACAAAAGGGAAATGGACAATGCGGGCACTTTTTTTTTTTTTTCTTTTTTATGAGAGGGAAAGAGCACAAGGGTTAAACATGAGGCCGGCCCTGCCTCTGGCAAATCACTTTACTTCTGGAACTTGGGTCTTCACATCTCCCAGATAGGAAAACCAGCCTCTGTCTTGCGGAATGAGCATGAAAATTACATAAGATAATAAATTGAAGGTGCCTGAAAAATGTCAATGCCCAATGGAGCGTCATGTAAGGCACTGCCCACCAGGGTGGTCCGCCAGGGGTACAGAAGTCCCAGCAGAGGCCCAGCGCAGAGCATCAGTTTTGCTCAGAGGGGAAGAAATGTTTATTAAAATTCAGCGTCATGGAGGACAATGTAAAATTTACATCTATTTTAAGACAACAAGATGCCTCAAGAACATTTGACAGGGACAGTGGGTTCACTCTCTCCTGTTGTCAAGGGTGCTTCGGAGAGCTAGTTCCAGAGGCCTTGCTGGTCATGTGGGTGGGAGGGTAAGGGCCACCACTCTCACCAAAGCTGGAGGGTTGTGGGGAATATTTTCAGTGAGTAAGGGGGTTCTGAATGGTGGAATTTTGATGTGAAGGTTCTGAACCCCCAACTCAGAATTGACTGATAATGGACTTGTGTAAACATCGGTTCAAACCGATTAATTTAACTGGCTGCATCATGGTGGACTGCTTCACCCATTCCCTCCCGCCCCCCCCCCCCCGCAGAGTTGGAGGGAGTAGGGGCTTCCTGCAGGAAGCCATCCAGAACCCTGAGTGGCCCTCTGCCTCCTCTTCCCCTCCGGGAATCTGCCCACAAGGCAGACATTTAGGACCAAACCAAGGGGTTTTATTTGTCTTCCCTTTGTCCAAAGGTCTCTGCTCCTTTAACAAGCAAACAGCATTCAAAGAGGTCAGAGCTCTGATCTCTGATGAGGACAGTAGGAGGAGTGGAGCAAAGGGCCACCTGGTATAGAGGAAAGCAGGATCAGAAGTCAGAGAGCTGTGTCTCAGCCCCACCTCTATCCTGGCTGGGTGACCTTGGACAAGCCATGATACCTCTCAAGACCTTAGCTACCTATGAAAAGGAGAGGTTCTCCGCATTACTACATAGGTACACCTCCCCGACCTGCTTACAAATTGACCTCATTGTTTCATATTTGCCTTCGTTAAGAACCCCTCTGGCCTTTTGTTAACTACGTCCTTTCAAAACTTAAAAGTCAGCAAGGAGTTTCCCCTAGCCATAAAAGTTCATAAGTCACCTTTCTTCAATAGGAACAGTTGTCAGAAAATCTTTAGTGAAGGATTACTATCCCAGGATTTTACTGAGTTGAATTGAGAGCTGATGTGCTCCAAGGACTGTGGGTCAGTGAAAGAAAACAGGAGACAAATGTCTGGAAGGAAGGAATTCCAGTAGCACATGATGAGCCTAAGAGGCCTTTGAGATACAGAGGAGGCAGTGCTACTTGAGCTGGGTGTTAAAGAACAGGAGTCTCCCAGGCCAGCAGGGGTGGGGAAGGAGGTATTCCCGGAGAATGGAGCCGCTTGTAAAAAGCACAGAAACACAGAAGTGATGCATTCAAGAACTGTAAGTAGGTAGACAGGTATGCCTGGCAATAAGCATGCAACACTGAAAGTAGCCAGAGTCAAGGATCAGAGAGGTGGGCAGGCACCCAGATGGTGCTGTACGTTTTAGACTTTACTGAGGGATTAGAACTCAGCCTGTAGACAGTAGAGTACCACATGGAGTTTTAGGCAAGGGATGGGCATGATCCAAATTGTTTGGAAAGATCACTAAAGGCAGAGACCAGTAAAACAACGTTTGATTATAATTAGAGTCTGAACTAGAGAAACGGTGGAGAGGATGAATACAAGAGCCATTCAAAGACTAGGCTTACATTAGAGAGCCCTTGGCTGACGGACCTTCTGTTGCATAAAGCACCACCAAAAGTTTGGTCTTCTAGACCAGACTGCTCACCCCATTCCCCACTAACACCAGTGGACTCACTGAGTATCCCCAAGTACAGCTCCTTCCCTTTTCTTTCCTTCATTACTTCGCTCCTTTTTTCTCCTCCATCCCCCCCTTTTTTCTTTTTTTTAATATATTTTTTTTATTTATTTCTAGGAGAGAGCGTAAGCAGGGAAGGGTCAGAGAGAGAGGGAGACACGGACTCTGAAATAGGCTCCAGGCTCTGAGCTGGCAGGCAGCACAGAGCCCAACGCGGGGCCGAACCCACAAACCGTGAGATCATGACCTAAGCGAATGTCGGACGCTCAACCGACTAAGCCACCCAGGCACCCCCCCCTCCTTTTTTCAATTAAGTAGGCTCCACACCCAACGTGGGGCTTGAACTCATAATCCTAAAATCAAGAGTCACATGCTCTGCTTACTGAACCAGTCAGGTTCTTTCTTCGCTCTTTTTTAAAATTGTGGTAAAATATACGCAACATGAAACTTAACCATTTTGAGTGTTATTAAGTGCTCAGTGGCACTGAGTACATGCACGCAGTACAGCATCACACCATCCATCTCCAAACTCATCTTCCCAAACTGAAACTCCGTACCCATTAAACATTAACTCCCCATTCCTCCTTTTCCCCCACCCCTGGCTACCACCATCCTATGTTCTGTCTATGGATTTGACTCAAGTAAGCGGAATTATACAATATTTCTCCTTTTGTGTCTGTTTCATTTTGCTTAACACAATGCCTTCAAGGTTCACTCATGCTGTAACGTGTCAGAATATCTTTTTAAGGCTGAATAATACCCCATTGTACATACATACCACGTTTTGCTTATCTATTCATCTATTTGGACATTTGGAGCTGTTGTGAATGAATTTGTTGAGAGTATCAGTGAGCAAATACCTGTTCAAGTCCCTGCTTTTGAGTGTATGCCCCGAAATGGAATTGTTGGGTCATATAGTAATTCCACATTTAATTTTTTTGGCCAGTCAACATACTGTTTTACACCGTGGCTGCATCATTTTACATTTCCACCAGTGAACAAGGGTTCCGTGAAATCACTGATTTTAAAATGACATTTTCCCCTGATTACATGTTAACTGCAGAACGTTTAGAAAATGCAAGAAAACAAAGTGTGGGGAAAAAAACCCTTTTTTCTAACTACCCAGATGTACATTTGCCCTGAATGCGAACTATCCCCAACAGGAAGGGAAAGGGGTCATTTCCCTAGAAGGCTTCTCTTGCAGTGTTGAAGAGTGTGGTCCAAGACCTCATCGTCAGAGCCCGGGTCCTGGCTGTCCCACGACCCCAGTCATCAGTAGCGTCCATGCAGTTAAACTGGCTTCTGAGCCATTTTCGTGGGGTGTACCTGGAAGGGTCACAGGGGCTACATATGGTTGTCACATTCTCTGTGAATCTGCCTCCTCATCTTTAAAAGCCACCTCAGGGTTAATAGGGCAAAACATAAAATGTCTGAGCAAAGTGATTTTTCTAGAGAAACGGGTTCTACTAACACACCATCTACATCTTCAGAATAGAGTTTCCCTCTTTGGACCATGCGGCACCCGAGGGCGAGGATTTGATCCCTCAAACATGAGCACCAGTGACAGCAAGCAGAGAGCGGAGAAGTTCCCGCCTTCTTTCATTTTTCCAAGTTCCCATTGGCTGATTCCCACTGTCGAGCCTTCACGTCCCCACGCTCTCCTCTTATCACCGCGCGCCGCCGGCCTCTCGTCCTGTGCTCTCATTGGCCCTCTCCGCAGTCGCTCTGCGCCAGGGGCGTTCCAGAGGCAGCCACTGAGAGTTGTTGAATTCGGGTTTTAAAAAACGCCGCCAGTGAATCTTGCGACCGCGGAGGTTCCGGGAGCGGCCGAGCACGCACCCCATCGGGGCTCGCGGCCAGGACGCTCCCGGGCTTGCCCCGGACGCCAGCCTCTGTCCCCGGACCCCGAAGGCCGCGAAGGAGCCGCGGGGCAGCCACCCTCGGCGCCCGCCATGGGCCCGCGCCGCCGGAGCCGCAAGCCAGAAGTCCCGAAGAGGCGCGCCGCAAGCCCGACCCCCCGCACCCCCCGGCGGCGCCCCTCAGGTAACCGGCCGCGGCCCCTTGCCCTCGAGCTCTGCAACCTGGCTGAGAGGTGGGCACGGCTGATTCCGCGTGCCCATTTCACAGAGCAGAACACCGCGCTCGCGTGCGGAGTCCCAGGTCCGAATCTCCGGACTTCCGGCTGGCGCTCCTCTGCGGGCAAGCAAAACCGTGCGGCCGTAGAGCATTTGCTCCAGCCGGCCAAGTCCAGGTCCAGCGAGGGACCGGGGGAAGGCAGTTCCGAGGGGGAGAAAGGCCTGGCCCCTAATATTAAGTCTTACTACTATTACTAGCATTTATGGAGTACTTACCACTAACTGGGCCTTGTGTTCAACTCTTAAGGCGAATTACCGCAACTTTATATTGTGCCCATTTTACAGATGAGAAAACTGACGCGCGGGCAGGCCCGGGAACTTGAACAAGCTTGCTCTAGCAGACAGAAGTTTAAAAAAAAAAAAAAAATCAGTGTTTGTACTTTTTTAAATTGCAAAATTATTGTCTGCTTTTTGTGACAGTTTCAAACAACAATTCTACTTTTAGAATCCAGGTATTGTATGTGTTTTAGATTTTGTTTTTTTCTTCAGTGAGTGGCTGTATTGGGGCCTTAAGGAGAGTGCTCTCACCTTATTCTCTTCCTGAGATTATGGGCTGGGAAAGAAAACTGGTCTATGGTCCCTAGTTTCTTTCTTTCTTTTTTTTAATGTTTATTCATTTTTGAGAGAGAGAGACAGAACATGAGCAGGGGAGGGGCAGAGACAGAGACGGAGACACAGAATCTGAAACAGGCTCCACGCTCAGCTGTCAGCACAGAACCGAACACGGGGCTGGAACTCCGCAATGGCGAGATCATGACCTGAGCCGAAGTCGGACACTTAACTAACTGAGCCACCCAGGTGCCCCTGCGGTCGATAGTTTCTGTCCTGCAGTCGGTGGATGGGAGACCCACGGGGCAGAGCTGAACCTTGGTGCAACAACTGCTTTACTTGTCTTCTGCCGCATAGTTAAGAGCAGGATGGAAAAAAATAAATCTAATGGGTTATTTCCTTTCCTAAACATTAATAACCTTTGCATCAGGCAACTTGCTGAATTCTCTCCTTAATTCTAACTAGCATTTAGGTGCTTCAATTGAAATGTTTAAGTAGGCTGTTATAGTACCTACAGATAAGGACTTCTGAATCTCCTTTTTCATTTTTATACATTTTGTTTCTTAGTGTATTGTACTAAGGAGGCCATGAGATTAGTATTGAAATATGAGCAGGGTTTTGGCCATCCTTGTTCTGCTTCTGATTTTAATGGGGTGTTGCTGATGATGAACTTGTCTCATGCTTGCGTCACTGAGGAAATAAGAAGCCTCGAGATTGGATTCCCCTTGTCTTCTCACAGCAGAGAACCCAAGGCATCCCCTTCCTATTAAAAGCTACTCCTCCTCCGTGGGCATGTTGGTTGCATTTCTCACTGCTCCTGGGCTTTCTCTTATCCTCTCCACCTGCACTTAGAATTATATTCTTACTGCTTACCTTGGCATTCTACAAATGCTCTTTCTGTCTAAATAAAAAGGGCAGGGGTATTTCCTGCCCCCACATTCCTCGCCTCTCTCATACTCCCCGTTTTTCTCTACTGCCTTGCGTAGCTAATTTTTTAAAAGTAGCCAGATGTAGGAGTACACACACATGTGTCTCCCCTCTTCCCAGGCACCCTTGAACCCATTCCAGTCGGACTCCCCACAACTACTTTCCCCTCCTTCTAGTTCACTTAAAGTACTCTCATCAAGGTCACTGGCTACTTTAGTGTGCTAAATGCAATGGACACGCTGTGTCCTTTCCTTGCTCTGAGAAGCATTTGACACAGTGGGCCATTTTCTCCTAGGCACACTCTATCCCCTCGGCGCCCCTGACCCACACATTCTGCTGCTTGGTGTATTTTACTGTCTGTGCCACCTCTTTACCAACTTGATGTTGGACTTCCTCGCTGTCCGGTTCCTTTCCTTCCCGCCCCCAGGGGGACTCATCCATTCCTATGGCTCTGAGCACCTCACCTCCATGCCTCCATTGACAGAGCCCACATTTACATCTCCAGCCCATATGTCTCCTCTGACTCCAGACCCCTATGTCCAGCTGCCTTTCCACCTGAGGGCTCCAGGGTCTGCCCAGTAGAACACATCTAAAGCCGAACTTTTATGGGGCTTCTGGGTGGCTCAGTCGGTTGGTTGGGCATCCGACTTGGGCTCAGGTCATTATCTCACAGCTTGTGGGTCAATCCCCGCATCAGGCTCTGTGCTGACAGCTAGCTCAGAGCCTGGAGCCTGCTTCGGATTCTGTGTCTCCCCCTCTCTCTCTCTGCCCCTCCCCTGCTCGCATTCTGTCTCTCTGTCTCTGAACAATAAATAAATGTTTAAAAAAAGAAAAAAGTAGTCTCCACACCCAACAGGGGCCTCACATTCACAACCATAAGATCAAGATGCTCCACCAACCGAGCCAGCCAGGTGCCCCCCAACTACCGAATATTTAGTCCCAGTTCTTTTCCACGATCTCTGATTGGCTTTCATAACTGCTTGCTCTGGGGCATAGATTTCATGCCTCCTGTCACCCCTCTGAGGTTATTAAACACATTGCTCTCAAAGTCTCTTTTTTTCTTTCTTCACTCAGATCCCTCCAGTATTGGTTATTAGTTGAGTTTGGTTCCTTCCATGCTGTCGTCCTTCTTAACACTGGTGATACCGAGTTGTGCTAATCTTTCCATTTTCTGTGACTGCCACGACTGTCTGTTACAGGCTGCCCTCAAATGACTGGATTGTGGACCAGTGGTCAGGAGGGGCAGATGCCCGTAGCCTGACTCCTGAGCTGGGGGCCTCCCTCTTTCTCGGAAATGTCCCCAGGTCCCTGGACACTGCCCATTTCTCTGACCCATATTCCTTACCACCAGAGAGAAAGTCTCCAGTGCCAGCTGCATGGCACAGGCCTCTCTGGGTTGTCCGGCTGTCCCCATCCACCCATGCAGCTCTTCTAACACTTTGTAGTTAGTTCACTATTAAATCCATTCCATGGAACTACTTGGTTTGGCTCTTCTCTCTTCAGCTGGGCCTTGAATAACTTTTTTTTTTTTAATATATTTATTTTCTCAAAGAGACAGAGACAGAGCATGAAAGGGTAAGGGGCAGAGGGAGAGGGAGACAAAGAATCGGAAGCAGGCTCCAGGCTCCAAGCTGTCAGCACAGAGCCCGATGTGGGGCTCGAACTCACAAGCTGTGAGATCATAACCTGAGCCGAAGTCAGATGCTTAACTGACTGAGCCACCCAGGTGCCCCTGGAATAACATTTCTGAAGCAATTTTATCCTTCAAAATGTTCGTTTTCATGGGCTTTTTTCTTTTTTCTTTGTTCAGCTTATGAGAGGTTCATTCATTTTTGTTGGTCCTTGGTTTTATGTACCTAGCAACAGTACTGTTTTTTGTTTTATTCTTTTTTTCATTAATTTATTTTATTACCTTGAATATTTGGTGTCTTCTTTTGGTTTATTTTCATAATTCTGTTGTTAACACTTGCATTGAACACTTGGCTGTCTTTCAACGTCTTTGTTTTCTAAGAGAATCAATCTGGAGCCTTTGCGTGTTCTTCTAGTGCTATTTAGCTATAGCATAAGTTTTGAGACGTAGACTTTTGATTCATTTCTTTTTTTTTTTAATTTTTTTAATGTTTTACCTATTTCTAGGAGAGAGAGAGAGACAGTGTGAGCAGGGGAGGGTCAGAGAGAGAGGGAGTCACAGACTGAAACAGGCTCCAGGCTCTGAGCTGGCAGTCAGCACAGAGCCCGACGCGGGGCTCGAACCCACGAACCGCGAGATCATGACCCAAGCGAAAGTCGGACGCTCAACCAACTAAGCCACCCAGGCGCCCCAGACTTTTGATTCATTTCTAAATAATCTAATTTCAATTAGGTTTCCTTAAGTTAGAAGATTTTTTTCCTTGTGTTTTTTAATTTCAGATCAGAGAGTCTGACTTTTTGACCTCTACTTCGGGGAATATTTTAAGATCTTTTTTCTTTTGTTGTTGTTGTTGGAACCAGGCCAAAAGCTCTGACTCCATTACCCCAGTGACCCAACACCGGCGCTGAGTTATGCCACCTCTGAGACCCCTCATTGGCCACAAATAAGCCCTGGCTAATTGTCTTCCCCTCTCAGCCTCAGGATAACCAAGACCAGGAATTGTGCTACGTAACCTCTCCAATTCCTTCCAGCTTTTAAAAAAAAAAAAAAAAAAAGACCTAAACACAAACTAACTCAGTTTCCAATCTAGATGGCAAAGATAGAAGAGATGCCCAAAGTACTGCAGGGCTCAGAGGAAGAAGGTAACCCATCAGTTTGAAGGGGGCTGGGGATCAGGAAAGGCTTCACGAAAGAGTTGGCATTTGAGATAATACCCTCAAAGGATCACCCATTCCTTTAACACATATTTACTTGGCATCTATCTACTATTTCTGGTTGCTGAAGATAATGGCAGGAAATAACGGACCAGAATCCCCACTTCTGCAGAGCGTATTACAGACTAGTGATTTGACAGTTTGCCTGTCTCCGCCAAGCTGTGAGGTACCACCTCCTGACCCCTACACTTTATGACTCAACTTTTTTGCTCAGGCACTTCTTCCCGTCAGCGCGGTCCCCGGAGATATCGGGTTCTGAAGGAGATCCGAAAGCTTCAGAAAAGCACAGACCTGTTGTTAAGGAAGAGCCCCTTTGGCCGCCTGGTGAGCTCCACCAACCCCCGTGCTGCCTTCTTTCTTTAAATTCCGAGGTATTGGGGACCCTGTCATCTCTTGTCTCAATGGCTAAGGGTCCTCTCCTCTAACCTGGCAGAGGACTTTTTGCCTTTTGAAAACATGAGCCCTCCAAGGGCTCCTTACAGTTCTTTATGGAATTAATTTCTAACCCCACGCCCTCTGAAACTGTTCTTTGGTCATAGAAATAGGAGCCCTCTCATCCATCCATGCTTTGATCCCTCTCCCTGCCCTGGGAGACTGCCTCCTCCGCTCCCCACCACCAGTAGGAGACCGACCAGTTCCTCAGCTCCCAGGAGTTAACACGGGCTACTGGTTAGGTTCTAAGATTAAGGGCCAGGAAGGTATAACAGAAGTGAGGATTCATGGAAACTCATGGAGAGAGTCTATCTTCGATTGAATCTCTCTTCTTTAACTCTTCACCCTTCCCCACACTCCCCTTCTCCCTTGCCCCATCCCCACTCCTTCACAGGCGAGAGAGATCTGTGTTAAATTCACTCGCGGTGTGGACTTCTGCTGGCAAGCCCAGGCCCTGTTGGCCCTACAGGAGGTAAGCAGGGGCCCCGGGGCCACCTGGGTGAGGATGGGAGAAAGGCAGCCCAGAAGGCCATGGCGCTGCCGCGGAGCGTCAGGCACCGACTCTTGCCTCTTGCCTCCGGACAGAGCATCAGGGAACACGGGGGTTTGGAGGCCAGATCCTCATTTGCTGGTAGCAGGCATCCCAGGCAGGCTTCACCCTCGTTCCCTGGAGACTAGGCACAGCGGGGCTCCAAGAGCACAACAGCACATGCGCGTCCCCCCTCCTGTGGCCGCCGACTCTGGACTTGTCTCTCTGCCCCCAGGCTGCAGAAGCCTTCCTGGTTCATCTCTTTGAGGACGCCTACCTCCTCTCCCTACACGCCGGCCGCGTCACTCTCTTCCCGAAGGATGTGCAGCTGGCCAGGAGGATCCGGGGCATTCAGGAAGGGCTTGGCTGAGCCCCGCCGCCTGTCTCCACCACCTGTCTCCGTAAGCCATAAGCCTTTCCTGGCGGCCAAAGAGAGAGCGAGAGAGCGAGCGCTCACTCGATCTCTCCGGGGAGGAAGCACCCAGCGTCTGTCGCCGGGATGGGAGTTTCCCTGACGGATGGTCCACCCTTGGTCCCTTGCTGTCTCAGCCCGCTTTGTTCTCTAGGAAAGGTTTGACTTGGTTTTAGCTTGAGTGCCTGGGACTCTGTGGCTCATGTGCACTTTTGTCCAGTGTTGAATAAAGATCTTTATTTAGTCATGACCAGATGACATGAATCTGTCAGAGTTCAGCCTCTGTTTCACAAGGACCAGATGACCCATTCTGATTAAGAGAAGGTTTTCTTAACTTTGGAAAATGCTTTGTTTGGTATCAAACATGATGCCTGAATTTCGGGGATGATACCAGGGACTCTGCCCGGAGCCAAGAACCGACGCACGGAGGTCAAGGAGATGCCTGGGCTCGTTTCGGAGCGGGGTACCTGTTGCTCTTGTTACACTGGTTGTTTTAAGAAGACTGCATGGCTTTCCTCTGTAACAGAGGTGATCTCTGACAACACCAACATCATGCCAAAGGACTGAGAGTTATTTTTAGAGAAAGAGATTCCAAGGTTCACTTCAGTTGGCGAATTATTCACACGACTGCAGAATGAGTTTGAAGACCTCAGATTTTCAGGTTATGGGAAAGAAGGGTATTTACTTATTGTTTTAGATCTTCCTGTACCTTTAAATCTTTACGTTCTGATGTTCTGGTCCCTCTTAGCAAATTCCTGTCAAAGTCATTCAGAAATTCGAGCTTGCAAGTTTTATTTTCTTCTTTTTCATAAACCATAGAAGACATGTCTTAATTTTTACACTTTAGAATTTTTCATTCCAGGATTTTAAAGTGCCTTTTCAAAGTTTTTACAAAGGCGTTTTTATAACTTCTTTGTGGAGAGAGAATAAAAAGAAGAATAATTCTTTAATGACAAAAATGTAAGGCAAAGCTACTGTTATAGCATATAGAGACGTGACGTGTTGTGTGTGTGAATGTTCGGTTCTTCATTTGTACGCTGTTTTGTGAGCAGCCACTACTTAAATAAGAGAATTGAGGGACGTGTTTTTGCCTCCCATGGAGTAGAATATGTGTGAGCGGATAAAAACTTTTGCCCTTCTATTGTAATAACTGAAAGCAGTTTAAGAAGTTACCAGAGAAATGGAAAGGTCGGCTTTGAGATTTTGCCCGCGACGGAAATGATTAGCAAGGGTAGACTTCTGACAGTGATATGTCTGGCGACCAAATTCCAGGACTAGCTGAAGGGAAGGACCAAGTTCTATCACTGAATAAACTTTAACCCTTTGGAAAAACCTTCCTGTTCAACATCAATTCCTATTTATGCAGACATTTGAATAAAGCTTATCTATCGATGAATATATTTAAAATTCTTGTCAGAGTTTTTTTTTTCTTTTTCTAGGAGAGAGAGAGAGACAGCGTGAGCAGGGGAGGGTCAGAGAGAGAGGGAGTCACAGACTGAAACAGGCTCCAGGCTCTGAGCTGGCGATCAGCACAGAGCCTGACGCGGGGCTCGAACCCACGAACCGCGAGATCATGACCTAAGCGAAAGTCGGACGCTTAACCGACTAAGCCACCCAGGCGCCCCCAGAGTTTTATTAATTAGAAGGCTATAGTCTTCCTCTAGTTTTCTTTCATTTGACACCTCTGCTCTCTTAAATTGTATGAAGCAGGATTGCCTGGTTGGCTCAGTCAGTAAAGCAGGCAACTCCTGACTTTAGGGATTGTGAGTTCAAGCTCCAGGTCAGACATGGAACCTTCTTTAAAAAAAAATTTTTTTTTAATAAATAAATAAAATGTACTACCCAGGACACACATACAACACAGGTCACACGCCCAGCAGGATACACCAGGTAGTACTTAGAGGGTTACATGAGAATAAATAGTTTAAATCATGATAATGGGGCACCTGGGTGGCTCAGTCAGTTGAGCGGCCAACTTCGGCTCAGGTCATGATCTCACAGTCCTTGGGTTCGAGCCCCGCGTCGGGCTCTGTGCTGACAGCTCAGAGCCTGGAGCCCGCTTCGGATTCTGTGTCTTTCTCTCTCTTGGCCCCTCCCTGGCTCATTCTCTATCTCTCAAAATAAAGATATAAAAAACAATTTTTAATAAATGAATAAATCATGACAATGTCATATAATACTGTTACAGTTTACTGTAAACAGTACTTATGTTGCTGGAGTTTTGTGTTTATTTTTCTCGGTGATTCCATCAATACCTTTAATCTTTCCGTTTGATTTTTTAATTTCTGCTTTCACATTTTTTTTTAATGTTTTTATTTATTTCTTAGGAGAGAGAGAGAGAGACAGCGTGAGCAGGGGAGGGTCAGAGAGAGTGGGAGTCACAGACTGAAACAGGCTCCAGGCTCTGAGCTGGCAGTCAGCACAGAGCCCGACGCAGGGCTCGAACCCGCGAACTGTGAGATCATGACCTAAGCGAAAGTCGGACGCTTAACCGACTAAGCCACCCAGGCTCCCCAATGCTTTCACATTTTTAATGTCTAAGTACTCTTTGTTTTTGAAGTATTTCTTTCTTATAGCATCCCAATCAGTGTTCACTCAAAAAGAGAGAGAGGAAGGAGGGAGGGAGAGAGGGAGGGAGGAAGGAAGGGAGGGAGGGAGGGAGGGAGGGAGGGAGGGAGGGAGGAAGGAAGGAAGGAAGGAAGGAAGGAAGGAAGGAAGGAAGGAAGGAAGGAAGGAAGGAAGCTGCATATTCCAACAAAGAAGAACTTAGTGGAAATGAATGGTTAAATGATGCCGGGGCACCCATGGTCCACACCAGGGCTGCTCTGCCGGAAGCACCCCCCGCCAGCGCCTTGTTAGCCGCACTTGCTACTGAGCAGGAATTCAGAGCCCCAAGGACTCCCTTGTCCTCTGCTGCCTCTGCAGCCACAGGCCCTGCCAAACCGCAAAAGACAAATATCTCCTTTTTCCTCCCACCTTCCAGGCCCCACCAGCATTTTCCAGGGGCAGAACCAGGCGGGCACAGCCGCAGGAGAGCCTGGGGATACACTGCCCCCGACCCCTCTGTGTTACAGACAACTCAAAGGGGCGAGAAGGGAGCCTGGAGCCTCCAGAAACCTCATCTGCTCACGTCCCAGTCTGGTTTTGCTGGGTGTGATACCATTTTAAAGGTCTAATGTTTTTGTTTTGCCACATAGTAGCTAATTCTTTCAAGTGGACGGTGTTTCCTCCTCTGTTCTGGTCCGTCTCTCATAAGGTTTTCCTTTCATGGAAAACCTTCCCCTTATGAGGAAGAATGGCACACACAGAAGCTGCTGGGGGCTCTGAGCATCGGGAGGTGTGCAGGGCTGCCCCCCAGGGAGAGTCGCCCAGCCTGCGGGGAGGAGGTTCCCGGGTCTAGCTGCTGCCTGAGGAAATCCATATTTAAAATCCCACTGTGCAGGGGCGCCTGGGTGGCTTAGTCGGTTAAGCGTCCGACTTTCACTTAGGTCATGATCTCGCGGTTCGTGGGTTCGAGCCCCGCGTCGGGCTCTGTGCTGACTGCCAGCTCAGAGCCTGGAGCCTGTTTCAGTCTGTGACTCCCTCTCTCTCTGACCCTCCCCTGCTCACGCTGTCTCTCTCTCTCTCTCCTAGAAATAAATAAAACATTAAAAAAAATTTTTTTAAATCCCACTGTGCATACGCTTCCCTATTCTCCCTGCCTTGCCTCCCGTTCCCCTGGGGTCCAGAGATGCTCATTTCTTTCTTCTGTTGAGAATAGGTCTCCAGGCTTGTGCTGGGATGCGGGGGAGAGTTGCCCGGTGACAGTGTCTGGACAGGAGCACCGAGGAGGCTGCCTCCTAAGCTGTAACCAGTCCTCTCTGCTAGCCCACCCCGTGCACGCCCCTTTGCAGAGGGACGGGGTCCCCAGCTGCCGGGCCTTATGAAGACTTTACCATGAGGGCTGTGACAGTCCTCACTTTCCCCACTGCTGCCTGAGGGTCCCGCTCTCGTGGGGCTGTGGGGTCAGTTGCTGTTGTCCATCTGCCTCCTGACTTTAAGGATTTTGTTAATTTCCCCCCTCCTCATCTCCCCGGCCCTTGAATTCATGTTGAGGCTCTGCCTCTAGAATTGTAGATTGACAGCTATTTTCTCTCTTCACACAAGAAAGCGGGCTCCGCTGTTGTCTGAGCTCTGTTTTTGCTGCTAATAAGTCAGCCGTCAGTCTGACAGTTGCGCCTTTGACGTCAATGTTATTTTTCCGACTCTCTCTCCTTAAAAGATGTTTCTTCGCTTTTGGTGTTCTGCCATGTCATTATGACTTGTCTTACAGGCGGACTTCCTTGGCATCCGTTGGGCTTCCTGGATAGCAAAGGATGTCTTTTCGTCAATTTTGGAAATTTTTCAATCATTATCTCTTCAAACAATGCCTCTCACCATTCACTCTCCTCACTTTCTGGATCACAGGTTTTCTGTCTGCGCGACTTAATTACCACGTCCCCTCTGTGTTCCGTCCTTTTCGCTATCAGTGCCGCCCACCTCATTGTTTCTTCTGCCCTAACTCAGAATTAATTGATCTCCTTTCAGCTATGTGTCTAATCCACTTTTAAAGCAGACCAATATCCTCATTTCAGTTACTCTATTTTTTTTGTTGTTGTTCTAGAATTTCTATTCAGCTGTTTTCAAAATTGTGATGTCGTATTTTTTTTTTAATGTTTTATTTATTTCTGAGAGAGAGACAGAGTGTGAGCAGGGGACGGTCAGAGAGAGAGAGGGAGACACAGAATCTGAAACAGGCTCCAGGCTCTGAGCTGGCAGCACAGAGCCCGACGCGAGGCTCGACACCAGGCTCGGACCCACGAACCACGAGATCATGACCTGAGCTGAAGTCGGTCGCTTAACCGACTGAGCCACCCAGGCGCCCCATATCTTATTTTATTTTTAAGTAGTCTCTGCACCCAGCTTGGGGCTCAAGCCTACAACCCCGAGATCGAGACTCAAATGCCCTACCAACTGAGCCAGCCAGGCGCCACTATCATGTCACTTTTTATAGTTCCCAGTTCCCTGCTGAAAATGTCAAGCTTGGTTTTTATCTTTTAGCATAGTAAGCACCGTGCCCTGCAGACTGTTTTATAATGGGTCCCTGTGAATCTGTTTCTATGTGTGTTTTCTTAATTCTCACTCATTGCATTTTTTTCCTGTGTGGTGCTTGATTACCTTTGATAGTATGCCTGACACATCTATATGAGGAAATAATCTGAAACTTAGAATGATAGCTTTCTCTAGAGAGCATTGTTTTTTTGTTTGTGTTTGTGTTTTTTTCCTACCTGGTGCCTGGAGGCACTAAACATTTAGAACCAACTCAATCCAATTTCAGAGCATCAGATTTCCTGATCCACCCAGATGATTCAAAGTCAAGGTCTATCTCACGTATGAATTTCTTCTCATTCACCTTATTCCTGTGGTACAATCAGTCTGCTCATCCTGCTTACCTTGGTAAGCTTGTACTTCAACCTTTACCTCCCTAACCCCACAAGGCTGTCAAAAGCATGGCTCATTTCTTGAGTACTTTTTTTTAGGACTGGCAAACATCCCCACAAGAGAGTGTTAGGCCAAATCTGCTGTTAGGCTCATCTCTAGATTTCCAACCTCTCTTTGATCTTGGATCAGTAACTACTAACAATTAATCAGTATCTTGTTAGCAGTGTAATACTTTTAAGAAAAAAAATATGTTTGTCCAGTTTTTTCAGTTATCTTCAGTAGGAGAATGGTTCAAATGACCACTGGCATAAAGACAGACAGACCAATGGAATAGGATAGAATAGAGAGCCCAGAAATAAACCCTTCCATATATGGCCAAATGATTTCCAACAGTGAGGAAAAGAGAGTCTCTTCAACAAATGTTGCTGGGGAAACTGGATATTCCCATGCAAATGAATAAAGTTGGACCCTCCCCTAACATCATACAGAAAAATCAGCTCAAAATGGACCAAAGACCTAACAGTAAGAGCAACAAATTATAAAATTCTTAGAAGAAAACATAGGATAAAATCTTCACAACATTGGATTTGTGATTTCTTGGATACGACATGAAAAGCACAGGCAACAGAGGAGAAAAACAGACAAATTGGGCTTCATGAAAATTCAGAACTTTTGTGCATCAAAGAGCACTATTAACAGAGTTACACAGCAACCCCCAGGAAGAGAAAATATTCACAAATCATATCTGATAATGGATTAATATCAGGACATATAGGAAACCAAAATTCAAACACAAAAAAAAATAAATGACTTGATTCAAAAATGGGTAAAAGAAGGGCGCCTGGGTGGCTCAGTCGGTTGAGCATCTGACTTCGGCTCAGGTCATGATCTCACGGTTCGTGGGTTCGAGCCCTACATCGGGCTCTGTGCTGACAGCTCAGAGCCTGGAGCCTGCTTCAGATTCTGTGTCTCCCTCTCTCTCTGACTCTCCCCTGCTCATGCTGTCTCTTTCTCAGAAATTTAAAAAAAAAAAAAATGGTAAAAGACTTGAATAGATATTTCTCGGACAGAAATATTATAAACGGCCAGGAAGCCCCTGAAAAAAATGCTCTATATCACTGATCATTAGGGAAATGCCAACAAAAACCACAATGATACGCCACCTCATGTCCATTAGGATGGCTACTAGGAAAACAAAACAAAAACAGAAAAAAACAAGTGTTAGTTGGATATGGAGAAATCAGAGCCCTTGCACTCCACTGGTGGGAATGCAAAATGGTGCAGCTGCCATGGAAAACAGTATAATGGCTCCTAAAAAAAAAAGTTAAAAATAGATTTACCATATGATCCAGCAATATCCAAAAGAATTGAAAGCAAGGTCTCAGAGATTTGTATACCCATGTTCAGTGCAGTACTATCCATAGTAGCTACAACGTGGAAGGAACTTGTGTCCATCCACAGGTGAACGGATAAATAAAATGTGACGGACACATGCAATGTAATATTATTCGGCCTTAAAAGAGAAGGAAGTTCTGACACACTACAATGTGGATGAGCCTTGAGGATACCATGCTATATAAAATAAGCCAGTCACAATGCGACATACTATAGGATTCCACTTATATGAGATATTAGAACACCCAAAATCATAGGGACCAGAGTAAAATGGTGATTGGCAGAGGCTAGGGCTTGGAGGGAAAAGGCAAGGGGAGTTAGTCGTTAATGGGTACAGAGTTTAAATTTTGTAAGATGAAAAGAGTTCTGGAGATGGATGGTAGGGATACTTGCACAGCAATCTGAATGTACTTAACACTGAGCTGTATACTTAAAAATGGTTAGATTTTATGTTATGCATATTGTACCACAATTAAAAAAAAAGTTTTTTTAAAATATTATCCATGAGCCAGTTTATATTGTAAGCCTAAATTGGAGCCTCCATCCAGCAGAAGGCGCCAGGCACCTGAGGAGGCCTATCTGAATAATGGCACACGAATGCCCACAGAACACCACCCCTTTCTCATGGTCCTGAGATGGAGACAGTCACAGTCATGTGACAAAGAGACCACATTTGCTACTCTATTCACCAAAGAGCTAGGTAACAACTATGCCCTGGGAAGTCTAAATTCAGTAAATGCAGAATTTTAGAATCTTCATAATCAGAGCTTAGAAGCCATCCTGCACAAGCCTCTCTATTATAAATTAGAAACTGAGGGGGCACCTGGGTGACTCAGTCGGTTGAGCATTCAACTTTGACTCAGGTCATGATCTCACGGTTCATGAGTTCAAGTCCCACCTCGGGCTTACTGCTATCAGCCTGTTGCGTACAGTCCACTTGGGATCCTCTGTCCCCCTCTCTCTCTGCCCCTTCCCCGCTTGTACTCTCCCAAATATAAATAAATAAAAATTAGAAACTGAGAGGCACCTGGATGGCTCAGCGAGTCAGGCATCCATCTGTTGATTTCAGTTCAGGTCATGATCTCCTGGTTTCTTGAGACTAAGCCTGGTGTCGGGCTCTGCAGTGATAGCACGGGGTCTGCTTGGGATTGTCTCTCTCTCCCTCTCTCTCTCTCTGCCCCTCCCTGACTCGTGCACACGAGCACTTATGCATTCTCTCTCTCTTCCTCTCTCAGAATAAATAAATAAACATTTTTTAAAAATTAGAAACTAAGCCACAGAGAGAAGAAAGGGCTTTTCTTCACTCACAGAGCTGGCTGGTGAGCAACCCTCTGGCCTCTGAGCCCCTGGAGAAGAGTGTCTGTCATCCCTGTCTCCATGTCCCCATGTCTTAGCCCAGTTCTCAGCTTAGAATAACCACTTACTGAGTGAACAAATGAATGAGTGAGTGGTTGAAGGAATGAGTTGTGGCTGGAACCCATATTATATTACAGATATTAGAGATTTTGAGATACTACATGTCTGGGCATCTATCAGCCTCTGGAAATTTCTCCAAAGTCCAAGAGGTTTAAACAAGGCAGATTTTGGGGGACCTGACTGGCTCTGTTGGTAGAGCATACAACTCTTGATCTCAGGGTTGTGAGCATGAGCCCAATGTTGGATGTAGTGATTACATTAAAAAATAAAATCTTTTAAAAGAATAAAAATAGGGGCACCTGGTGGCTCAGTCAATTAAGCGTCCAACTTCGGCTCAGGTCATGATCACATGGTTTGTGGGTTTGAGCCCTGCACCAGACTCTGTGCTGACAGCTCAGAGCCTGGAGCCTGCTTCAGATTCTGTGTCTCCCTCTCTCTCTGCCCCTCCCCCATTCGCGGTCTATCTCTCAAAAATGAATACACATTTTAAAAATAAATAAATAAAATAATAAAAATAAACTAAGCAGGGGCGTCTAAGTGGCTTAGTCAGTTAAGCATCTGACTCTTGATTTCGGCTCAGGTCATGATCTCATAGTTCATGCCCCAAGTTGGGCTTTTTGCTGGCAGTGTGGAGCCCGCTTAGGATTCTCTCTCTCCCTCTCTCTGCTCCTCCCCAGTTCTTGTCTCTCTCTCTCTCTCTCTTTCAATAAATGGACATTACAAAATATATATATTAAAAAATAAACCAGGCAGATTTCTTCCTAAATTATGAAAATTATAATGTCTAGAACCCAAAGTAACCAAGAGAGCACTGAGGAGATGGGCGTAAACAATTCTCACTTGCTTCTACCCAGTACAGGAGACCATAAGCAGAGGGGGCCAGATCATAGCATGGAAAACAGAGATACTATCAGCAATCGCTAGAGAAAGTAGACTGGCTATCCAAAGGGAAGGCCACAGCCACTGCTTCCCCTCTCCCCACTCACTTCCTACTCACCGGCTCCATGAAGTTTCTCCGTCCCCACCCATCTCCACACCACCGCCAGATGCATCCCCACCTGGAGATCTTATAGATTTACTATTTTTTGAGTGATACGAGAGCCGTCCTCCTCTGCATCAGATTAGTGCTCTCCTCTCACTCATGTCCCACGTCACTCATGACCTACCTCCAAGGGTCCAATTAGCCACTGTTGCTGCCTGGCTGGGGCACAAACCAACTAGTGGAGAGTCCCCTGTAGACTGTGGTTCTGTGGCCCTGGGTGGTAAACCCTCAGATTCCCAACTGGAAGGGGAAGACACCTGAGCCATAGATGTAAGTATGAAAACAATGGCATTTTATTGTTTTTTATTCAAATTTTCCTAACCAGCAGAAAAGCTGAACATGGGTTTACTGGCCATGTACGTTCCCTCCTTATAAACCCTCCAGGGGTGCCTGGGTGGCTCAGTTGGTTGAGAGCCTGACTTTGGCTCAGGTCATGATCTCACGGTTCATGGGTTCGAGCCCCGTGTCGGGCTCTCTGCTGACAGCCAGCTCAGAGCCTGGAGCCCGTTTCAGATTCTGTGTCTCCCTCTCTCTGACCCTCCCCTGCTCATGCTGTGTGTGTGTCTCTCTCTCTCAGAAAAAAAAAAAAAAATTAAACCCCACATATTCTTTATCTACTTTTCTTTATCAATTTATAGAAACTTTTATGTATTAGAGATATTAACCTTTATCAAATCAAAAGATTGCAAATATTTTTTACTTCCGGGAAGAATTTATTTGTATATATATGGTATGAGATAGGGGTCTAATTTTATCTTCTTCTAGATGGCCAGCAAAATATTGCTACATCATTTATTAAGTAAAGTGCCTATTGAATTTTCCTCTATAGGATGAAAAGGCCTCCTTTACTATATATTAACCTCCCATAGATACTTCCATCTATTTCTGCTCACTCTTTATTCTTCTGTTAGTTATAACAAAAAAATGGGAAATGACCTGATTGGCTAAATAGACCATGGTGTATCCATACAATGATACACCCATATACCCATATACACATTACATATGTAGCTATTAAAAGTAATAAATAAAATCTGTTATCTATTGGCTTGGAGGGACTTTAATGATATAATAAGTAAAAGAGGAAAATTGTGAAGTATTATGGACAGATGTGTGCCACATGGTATTTATTTTAAGAGGGAATAAAACTATCATGTGTGAGTATACAGCTCTGTGAATGTACTAAAAACCAGGGAACTCTAGGGGCACCTGGGAGGCTCAGTCAGTTAAGCGTCTGACTTCAGTTCAGGTCATGATCTTGCAGTTCATGGATTTGAGCCCCACATCAGGTTCTGTGCAGGCAGCTCAGAGCCTGGAGCCTGTTTCAGATTCTGTGTCTCCCTCTCTCTCTGCCCCTCCCCTGCTCATGCTCTGTCTCTCTCTGTTTCAAAAATAAATAAAAACTATAAAAAAGTTTTTAGTAAATAAAAAATAAAACCCATGGAACTGCATTTTAAGAGAGGAATTGTACAGCATGTGAATTATATCTCAATAAAGCTGCTCTTTTCTTTAATAAGTTTATTTTTTTATTTTCTATTTTTTTTAGACAGAGAGAGAGAGAGCATGCAAACCGGGTAGAGGAGAAGAAGATAAAAGAGAGAGAATCCCAAGCAGGCTCCATACTCAGTGCAGAGACCAAAGCAGGGCTCGATCCCACGGCCCTGGGATCATGACCTGAGCCGAAATCAACAGTCAGACACAAGCAAGTGAGCCACCCAGGCACCCCTTCTTAATAACTTTAAATTTGTGTGTGCACATTTGCAAGGGTATAGAGAAAAGTGTAGGAAGTTCTACCCCAAGCTGTCCATACGCGGTTGGGATTGGGAAAGGAAGGGAGGATAATTAACTTTCTTTAGGCACCTCTGTATTATTGAATATTTTGCAGAGAAAATGTTAGTTTTGTCATTTTAAACATTCAATAAAATCATTTTTCAAATTTTGTAATATTACATCTTTCCAATGAGAGAAAAAAAAGACTCGTGCCTCAATGTTTATATGTTTGAATCCTTGCTGATAACACCTATTGTTCTTTTTAAAACTTTTTTAATGTTGATTCATTTTTGAGAGAGAGAGAGACACAGAGTGTGAATGGAAAGAAGGTCAGAGAGAGAGAGAGAGAGAGATACAGAATCCGAAGTAGGCTCCAGGTTCCGAGCTGTCAGCACAGAGCCCGACGTGGGGCTCAAACCCACAAATGATGAGATCAGACCTAAGCCAAAATCAGATGCTTAACCGACTGAGCCACCCAGGCACCCAACACCTATTGTTCTTATTGGCTAAACTGATGAGAATGTTCAACTGCTTCCCAATGCCCAGCCTTTAAGGCATCCAGAAGCAGCAGAACCTTTCAGAGTCTCCAGCTGAGCTGGAGAGAAGTCACAAGGTGGCTCACTCTGTACAGTCACTGAGTTCTGGACAGACCCACACCACTCCCGCCCCAGGGATTCATGTGGACACCCTCTCCAGGCTTTCCGTCAGCTGCCTGGAGACAGGACTCATCAGAGCAGAAGGCCAAGGGCCATATACTGAGATGCCAGCCAAGGCTATGGAGAGAGAACTATATATAATTCAGTCCCCTGCAATAGAAAACCATCCCTGCACATACCCAAATGTCTGTCCAAGTCTCCTCAGTCTGTCAAGCTGCCTCAGTTTCCTCAGTGTACAAGTATATGCACACGGTGCGCATTCTGTGCACGCTAGCTTGCTGAGTGTGGAGCCTGTTTAAGATTCTCTCTCCATCTGCCCCTCTCCCCTGCTCTTGGGCTCTCTCGCCCTCTCTATCAAATTTAAAAAAAAGAAAAAGAAAAAAGAAGAACGATCCAAGTAAAACTTACACAGAGGTGTACCAGGCATATTCGTAATATGTAGGACAGTGGAGAGACGGCCTGGTAAGGCGGTGTGCTGATGAGCAGGCCATATGTGGGCTACCCCCGTGCTAACCAGGGACCAGAATGATGACATATGAAACCCCAAGGCCACCAACCCCAGAGGGCTTCCTGGGGAAGGAGCAGCTAGCTGGGTGGGTCAGGGGCTCACATAGGCCTGGGGTCTCACTGGGCTCCTGTCCTGGGGTCCCTCCCAGCCTCCCCCTTCCGCAGCCAAGGAAACAGAAGCCTAGGGAGGGTAAGTGAATTCTTGGGCAAAGAGTTTCTCCTGCCTGACGTCAAGGGGACTTGTCAGGCCCAAGGTGGGACAAGGGAGGGGTCCATGCTTAGTCCTGCTGCAGCAATGGGGATGACCCACCCATCAGGGAGACAGAGAGGTGAGAGAAATGACAGAGAAAAGAAAGACGGCATCGGACTGTGACATGAGTCAGCCCCGAGTCACCCCCAAGATCCTAGGGGGCCCCATGGCCTTGTGTTCCCCAAACCTATTGCCACCAGAGTCCAGCCCTCCTGAGGCCCCAGGGAGCACTCCAGCCCCTGCCCTTCTGTGAGGAGAGAGAGAGCTGAAGCCGTAGCAACCAGCAGCTGCCACGGAACAAGGCAGGAGTCTGGGGGCCTTCCCTGTCCCCCCTCCCTCCCTGCTGCACAGCCCTCACTCACGCAGGAGCCTGACTTTGGAGACCCCTCTAAAATATCCCTATGGCCCTTGTTATGGGCTGAATTGTGTGTCATCCCCTGCCTCCTTCCCAATTCATGTGTTCAAGTCCTAACCCCAGTACCTGGGAGACAAGGTCGTTAGAGAGGCCATTAAGGTAAAATGAGGTCATTAGCATGGGCCCCAAGGCAACATGACTGGACACATGGACACTGACGGTATAGATGAAGGATCATGCAGAGTTACAAGGAGAAGACGGCCATCTGCAAGCCAAAGAGAGAGGCCACAGAAGAAAACAGACCTGTTAGCACCTTGATCTTGGACTTCCCACCTCCAGACTGTGAGAGAATAAGTTTCTGTTGTACCCCAAGTCTGTGGTACTTTGTTGTTGTTTTAAATAAAAAAAATTTTTTTAAGTAATCTCTTATGAGGGACCATAAGGCAAGCTGAGGGCAAAGCACGAGCTCGAACCTCCCCCCCCACCCTCCACCCCACCCCATGTGGGATGTGTGTGATATTCCTCCGACACTCCTGGCCCCCCAAAAACAAAGGAAAGGAAAGAAGAAAAATGGCTGATAGAAATCACAGTCATTCAGGACCAGAGTCTCCATCAGTTTACAAATATCTTAGTAAATTACAAGAAAAAGGCAATCTTATCAACAGTCTGATCTCCAGAAACATATAGACTCAGTTTCCTGGGGCCCCAACATCACCCCTCCATAGTGATGTGGGGAACAAAGGCAAGAAGGAAATGGCGGGTGAAATTAAATCGCCTAATAACCCATTTGCCCATTGACAAATACTTGAGGCAAATACAGGGAATAACATTTCTCCAGGAGCCCGTTCATGCCTCACTAGAGGAAAAACAACCTTATCTTGACAGTCGCAAGGCCTCAGGCATCTTAGAAGTCCTCTTTAGGATATCAAAGTCCCTCCCCTTTGTCTTTACCTCCCAACTCCATGGTGTATTACCCATCACTCCGCACAACTCCAGCGCAGCTCTTCCTGCCCGCGGGTCCTTGTCCCCCAAGCTTTAATAAAATCACCTTTTTTGCACCAAAGAGGTCTTCAAGAATTCCTTCTTGGCCGTTGGCTCTGGACCCCCATCATCACCCCAAAACCTCATCAGTCTCCACACCCGACGTGGGGCCTGAACTCACAACCCCAAGATCAAGGGTCACATGCTCCACCGACTGAGCCAGCCAGGCAGGAGCCCCCCAGTCTGTGGTACTTTGCAAGTCAGTCGGCAGCCCTCATCTCCCACCTGGGGCTTGCTGTTCTAGGGGCATCCACAAGAAGGCAAACCAGGTGTGACAACGGAAAGGGGCACTGGGCTCGCTACAGAAAACGTGAATGGAGACTGTGGGATGAGAAGGTAAAATGTCACCGCGGCAGACATGCGGCGTGGGCTGTTCAGGGCAGCAAAGTGGGGGTGCACAGAGGAGTGTGTCCTGAGTGGAAGGTGCCCCACATGATTAGGAGGGTGTCCCAGACTCATTTGGGGCCTTTCCATCTGAACCTTGAGCAGGAAGAATTGTAGAGCTCGTGGTAGGAAGAGACGCCTGCCACCCCTCAGCTCAGGCCACGGGCCCAGCAGGAAATCTGAAGGAAAATAAACACCATTACACTGGTGACACTGTGCAGACATTTAAACTAGAAAGTATTGTAAAAAGGAAGAGAGGCAGCTCACACTGATAAAGAAATTTCTATGTTCCTAGGGCTTTCACAGGAGTGGATATGCACCCATTCCTCCTGATGGGTCTGAGAGATGAGTGTGGGGATCTCCATCTTCCATACGAGGTAGTAAACAACCAGGAAAAGGGAACCGAAGCCTGGCACGGTGAAACGCCCAGAATTCAAGAGAACCCCAAAATCAGACCACCAGAGACCAGAGTCAAAGCCAAGCGGCAAGGGTTGTTTATTCGCAGGTTCGAACCCGGTCCTCCACGCACTGCGCACTCGTTGCCGGTGACGCTAAGAGGCCCTGAACAAAGCCTCTGCAGCCTTTTTATAGACAAAAGTAAACAAGTCATGGGGAGGGACAGGAGATTTCCATGGTTATAAGTTTGCCATTGGTTAACATTCAAATGTGAACATATACCGTATCTGATTGGTTCCCGCCATCAGGTTTTTTGCGGGATCCAATTACAACATTTGGGATACCTTTGAATTCAGTCTATCATAGAGCGAGTTTAAAGTCTTGTTTGGCGACTAACAGGTTAACATCTCTCTCTCCAGGCCCTTCCCTCAGCAAGGTAGGGAGTAGCCGCTGGCCTTTTCGGATTGGCTGCCGCCATGAGGCTAGTCCCTTGGGCAATCCGGCGGTGGGAAAGCAAGCCTTAAGCATTGTTACAGAAGCAGAAAGAGCTGGGTTTTTGGTTTAGTTTATCTAGGCCTCTCAACGGGACAGTCCCAGGCTTGACCCCCAACTCTGGCTGTAGGGCCGCGACCCGAGGCAAGTGGCTCATTCCCTCTTTAAGGCACAGGGCCTGTAGCCGGGGATGAGAGCTCCTTCTCACTGGGGTATCATGAGGGTTGACCACACTGATGTGGTTCAACGGTAGCTGCTACTCTGTTGTGCCCGATTCACGAGTCCCCTGAGACCCCCAAGGAGCTGACACCGATGCAAGTACAAAAGGGTCTTTATTATAAGCTCGAGCAGGGGCTCACCGCCTACCGGTGTAGTGGCATCAGGATGAAGCCCCGAACAATAGTGAGTAGGGTTTTCATGGGGTCAGGGACAGGGGTGTTACAGTGCACACGTTGTACATATGGCATCATCACATAAGCAGCAATCACAATTGTACAGCACCCATGGTAACAGCTTTGACCATTCAGTATCTGTGAGGCGTTCATTACTTTTGGTGGGACCCAATCATGACTTTTGAGAATCCTTTGAAAATGACCAATTATGAAGTGAGTTCAAAATGAGTGTGGGTCCCATCCCTGTGATATAATAACATCAAAAAAGGGCCCACGTGGGGTTCAGGCAAGCAGTGAGAAATTGGCTAGTTTGTACAGAATAACTGTCTACAGTTCCCAGCCTTGACTCAGACCACAGGAATGTTTTTTGATTAGCTGATCTGAGGGCGGTCCGAGGATGGCTTTAGCCTTGAGCAATCTGAGGAACTGGGGCTACATGCAGTCTGAGGTTTCTCTTAATGGAGGCCTTTATTTCAAAATGACGTTACTTAGGCTCTTCACTCTTCTTGTGATCCTGCCATAAGGCAGTGCCACACTGATGTGTTCCGTGAAGCTGAGTGGCCGCGGCAGAAGTGGGGCTTGAGCAGCCGGCAGACCCAAGCCACAGGAATGACCACCAGGAACAGACACCCAGGTACCTAGTGATGTGATGTGGGATCAGGGAGTAAACAGTCAAGAAAGAATTCTTGAGATGTTGTCATTGGGGGAAGAAAAGTGTTCTTATAGCACAGGGATGGGACCCACAGGCAGAAAAAGCTGCATTGGGATTGTGTTGAATATACTTGCAAACAGGGGAGAGAAGGGTAGAGACAAGGAAGTTTCCAAATTCCAAAAGGATTTCCATATGTTAAACAAGACTTCTGGAGGCTGAGCTATTGTCAGGTTAAGGGGTTTTTTGGGGTTTTTTGTTGCCTCTAGCAAAGCATTAACATGAAGACAGTTGGGAATTCCTGGAGGGATGTCACACTCTGGTGGCCTCAAGTATTTGTCTGTGGGCTTCAGGCTATAAGGAAATTTAATTTTATCTACATTTCCTTTTGCCTTTGTTCTCCCCATCACCAAGCAAGGAGCACAGCCACATAAATGGGGTGCTGGCCTTTGAAAGGCCTTCAAGGGTAGCCCTGGGCCCTATTTTAGTACAGGTATGCAAGGCTGGCTCAGAGCATGGCAATCTCAGGGGCTAGGCCTTGGTGGGGCTCAGAGGTTTTAAGCAATTCTGAAAGGTTGTCACCAGCTATTGAGTAAAATTGGTCACCCTCAGTTCCACAGCAGACAGACTAATCTGCCATGACATCTTGAATTTATTCAGTGCTTTTCTGCCAAGGAGATCAAAGTACTTCAAAATAATTTCTGCTAAACTTTCCTGAGAAAGAAGCCAGTGGGAAAAAAACCCATTTCACCTATGAGTTTTGCTTGACATCAGTCTCTGAAGTTTTAGAATTCCTTATGATTTACAAAATGCTTTTGGATATAATCCCCAGTGGCGCTCCGGGAAGTAGACAAACAGGTGAGATCGACCCCATTTTACAGGCAGGTAAATGGGAGCCCAGGGAGCTTGAGTGCCTCTCCAAAGTGAGGGCAGCACACTGGGATTGAGTTCCACACAGGTCCCAAGCAGGGCGGGGCTCCTGGAGGGCCTTTGAATCTGGCAGCTTGTAACAATGCGGCAAGTACCCATACTCGGAATGCCAAGAAACCAGTGCTGGACACAGTGAATGCAGCTGTCTGCAGTGCCTGATGGGGATGGAGGGTCAGAGCTGTCCTGGCTGCGGGGCCCTGACCCCAGCCAGTACCATACTGGGAGGTGTCGTCCCAGGCACTGCCATGTTTGCTCTTTGCTCCTTCCCAGGGTGCCCCCGAATCCCTCCCGTGTTCTCAATCTGGTCCTCCCCCCCTCCCCCGCAGGACTCCCCTTCTCCACTCCTATACCTCCATCTCCCCTCTGCTTTGTTTCTTGCCCTTCATGGGACATTTCTCCTTGTCTACAGACTTGGCCAGGGCCATATCCTAAAGCTAGAAAGAACCTTCCCCCACCCTACTGGCCCTCCCCTTCGCCACTGTCTACCCCACGGGGCCCTTTCCTCTCCCTGCCAAGTTTCCCCTGGCCCCGAGCCAGTGTCTGCATCCATGGTCTTCCCCACCTTCTCCTGAGCCTGCAAAGGACCTCCACCTTCTCCCTGTACTGCAACTGCTCAGCGCACACTGTTCGCATTCTCTTAAGTCAGGACGGCCTTCTCCTAGGGGGTCTCCCACTGCAGCTGCCGGGCCAGCCACCCTTAAACTGACCTTGAGAGGAGGGTACGGGCGAGGCAGCACAGGTTCCCTCAGCTCAGGGCTGGAGCTCACAATCGCTGTGGCTCCCTGCTCCGCCACAGCCCCTCTGGTTGGGACGTGTATGCGCCTGGCCAAGCGGAGGCCTTCCCCATGTTAGAAAAATAGCCTATGACCCAAACAAATGATGCAGAGACTCAGAGCACAGTGAAGAAAGGTTTTAATCAACATTCTGGGAAGAGCTGGGGATGGACAGACCCACTCTGGGCAGTTGCAGCAGACAATTTATCTCCTAGGAGGCAAGTCCCTCCCCTGGTTCCTCATTGGCTGAGGAACAGAAGTTTCAGCCTTATCAGTATATGGCCTATGTCCTAAGGCAAAAGGTCTGATCAGAACAAATGTACATTTCCTGAGGCCACGCAGAGACTTCCAGTCCCTTCTCCCTTTGTTCTTTGGCACATGCTCACTGCAAAACCCTGAAAACAAGCCCGCTAAACAGACAGGGGAAGCAGAATCAGTAAGTGCAGTGTCTAAGGCTTTGGGACTCCACCGGGGTGTGTGTGTGTGTGTGTATATGTGTGTGTGTGTGTGTGTGTGTGTGTGTGTGTGTGTGTGTGTGTGTGTGTGTGTGTAAATATTTCCAAAAGGTTGTAAACCTCTTGTTAATTAGTGCAGCTGTTATTTGATTTGGGATTTCTGAAAATGAATCATCCCCCTTACTTCTCACAGCCCACCCTCAGCAGCTTCCCCTCTCTAGGCTACCTGGCCTGCTGTGAGTGTCCCAAGGTTCCTCCTTTGTCCCTCTGCACTCACTCCTACACCCTCCCAGGCTTCAGCTGAAGGCTCTCTGCAGATGGCCTCCGAATGCTCCCTCTGGCTCCCAGCACCTCCTAGTTCCAAATCCTTGAGGTTACAGCTCCTTGGCTGCTCAGCTTCCTGAGATTGTGCAACATAGTCTCCAATCTAGACTCCTCCTTTTCTCCTCAAAGCCGTCTCCATCTCGCAGCTTCTCCACTTCTGCCAGGGATGCTGGAATTCTCAGTCATTTGAGGCTTTCATACAACTTGAGCCTTCCCATGGGTCTGGCCAGTCACATATTCTTTCCATTCACAGCCCAAGTGCAGCTCTCTCCGCCCATGGGTCCTGTCTCCGCACTTTAGTAAAACCACCCTTTTGCACTGAAGGCTGCAGAATTCTTTCTTAGCCCTTGGCTCTGAACCCCTACACTTCAAACAGCATCAGTAGGTACCTGGGCCATGGGCAGAACTGGTACAGTGCGCTTACCGCTGCACTTCCAACCCTAGCAGTGCCCAGCACTGGCCATCGCCACCAGCTCTGCTGCTGGGCGCTGCCCAGGCAATGCGCCATCTTGCTGAAGAGTTCCTCCAGAGCCTCTCTGCTTTTATGCCGCCAGTTCCTAGCTCAAAACGTGGAGTGGATGTGCCTGATGGACAGAATCTGGATCCCATGCTTGTGCCCCCCTGGCAAGGGAGCCTGGGAACCAGTTTGGGACTTTTGGTTTCTATAGAGGTAGTTTGGCTCTGTTTCTCCTCATGCTGGGAGGGAATTTGGATGCTCAGAGGCCAAAAAGATTGACAAATGGGCACCGAATTAGGAAACAGGTAAAATAAATGATGATATCTGAATAGAAGAAGTAGGATACTATAAGGGGGCTAAAACTAAATCTACGACCTTTATTTCCTAGCCCACCCAGTGGCTCGGGGTAGAGGGCTTCTTTTTTTGTGTGCAGCTGTGCCCAGACCTTCCTACCTTCTCCGTTGCTCTACTCAGCCCAAGTCTGGAAATATTAATCCAACCTCCAGAGCATGAACAAGACTTACTTGTTCAAGTTCAAGCTCCTATATTCTTCAAAATCTATTGATTATGCCTGAGTTCCTTCTGCTCTCCCTGAGGGCTACACTTTAGAAACACAAAAGGCAGGGGGCGCCTGGGTGGCTTAGTCGGTTGAGCATCCGACTTTCACTTAGGTCATGATCTTGCGGGTTCGTGAGTTCGTGCCCCGGGTCGGGCTCTGTGCTGACTGCCAGCTCAGAGCCTGGAGCCTGTTTCAGAGTCTGTGACTTCCTCTCTCTCTGACCCTCCCCTGCTCACGCTGTCTCTCTCTCTCTCCTAGAAATAAATAAAAAACATTTAAAAAGAAAAGAAAAGAAACACAAAAGGCAGGAATTAACTCCTTTTCTCTGCTTTCTGCCTTTCCTGAAGCAGTAAACATTGAATCCCCTAGTTGGCCAAATGGAGAAAGAACCAAGGAAATGTGAAGAAATATCCTTCAGTAGACATTTCAAAATAGTACCCCTTCACACTCTGTACTTACTGATATCTTTTTCAGAAAGGTAAAATCAGGAGTGCCTGGCTGGCTCGGTTGGTAGAGCATGTGACTCTTGATCTTGAGGTTATAAGTTCAAGCCCTACATTGGGTCTTTAAAACTAATTAGTTAATTATGGGGCACCTGGGTGGCTCAGTGAGTTAAGTGTCTGACTTCCGCTCAGGTCATGATCTCACAGTCCATGAGTTTGAGCCCCACTTTGGGCTCTGCACTGACAGCTCAGAGACTGGAGCCTCCTTCAGAGCCTCTCTCTCTCTGCCCCTCCCCCACTCCCTCTCTCCTTCTCTCAGCAAATAAATGATCATTAAAAATTTTTAATTATTAGTTAATTAATTAAAATAAATAAATAATAAAATGAAATATTTAAAATAAATAAAATTTTTAAAATTTTTAAAAAATAATCAAAGTAATGAAAATATGATTAAAAAAGAAAAGTAAGGGGCGCCTGGGTGGCTTAGTCGGTTAATCGTCCGACTTTCGGTTAGGTCATGATCTCGCGGTTCGTGGGTTCGAGCCCCGCGTCGGGCTCTGTGCTGACTGCCAGCTCAGAGCCTGGAGCCTGTTTCAGAGTCTGTGACTCCTTCTCTCTCTGACCCTCCCCTGCTCACGCTGTCTCTCTCTCTCTCTCTCCTAGAAATAAATAAAACATTAAAAAATTTAAAAAAAAAAAGAAAAGTAAAATCATGCCACATATGAATATAAAATGAAGACATGTTCAAACTTTAACTCACTTATTATCGAGAGAATCATAAGATATAAAATTATTAACAATGAGAATCCGAATCACAAACACATATACAGACACTCAGGTTGCTGACATGAATTTGCCAATAGTAGAGACAAGACTGGTCTCTTTCACTGGATGAACTTAATTGCATCTTTACTGGAGAAAATGTATTTACATGTCTGAAAACAGGAATCATTTACAACTGCCATCAATTCTTTACATTACATTTTATTCTAGAGAGTTACCAAACGATCAAAGATGAAAGGCACAGGCATGATAGAATTGGGTAAGCCCAGAAAGGTCCACACCTGGCCTTCCATAGAAAGGGTACTCTATTAATTTCCTAGGGATGAGTACCACAACCCTAAAAGGATGTTATAGAACAACGGAAATGTATATTTTTCCAGTTTGGGAAACTAGTGGTCCAGGATCAAGGCATCTACAGGGCCATGTTCTCTCCAAAGGTGCCAGGAAGGAATCCTTCCTTGCCTCTTCTAGCTACTTGTGGTTCCTGGCAGTGCTTGGTGGCCCTTGACTTGTAGACATCACTCAGCCTCCATTGTCACATGGCATCTTCCCTGTGTATCTGTGTCTAAATTTCTCCCTTCTTTTTTTTTTTTTAAATATTTATTTATTTTTGAGAGAGAGAGAGATCATGAGCAAAGCTGGGGAGGGGCAGGGAGGCAGACAGAGAATCTTAAGCAGGCTCTGCACTGACAGCAGAGACCCTGATGCAGGGCTGGAACTCACAAACCTGATCTGAGCCAAAGGCAGAGGCTTAACTGACTGAGTCACCCAGGTGCCCCTAAATTACTCCCTTCTTATGAGAACACCAGCCATATTGAATTAAAGCCAACCCTAATGACCTCAACTTAATTTGATTAAATCTGAACACTTCCTATTTCTCACCGTTCTGGAGACTGGAAGTCCAAGATCAGTGTGCCCACAGGGCACCTGGTCTGGTAAGGACCCTTTTCCAGCTCTCCTGGGCCTCTTTAATAAGACATTAATCTCATTCATGAAGGCTCTGACCTTATGACCTAATCACCTCCCAAAGGCCATACTTCCTAATACCATCATATTGGGCATTACAAGTTCACTATATGAATTTGGGGGGAAACATGAACATTCAGTGTATGGCCCTCATACTTTCATGGGTTTTACCTCCAGAAACCCCACCAGATTCTCATGATAAAAAGTGGAGAAGATCTCCCTAGTGTTTCTGGCAGGGCAACCATTTTGAAATAAACCCAGAAGGTTCTCCCTAATAAGGACCCTCCAGGGGGAACCTTACCAGCGCCTTCTCTTACCTGAAGGAAGAGCAATTAGCCAGCTCTGATCCTCTCTAGCCTCCCTGTCTCATGTAAGAGAAGGGAGAAAAAAGGCTGAGAAAAGCTTCTGAGGGTCAGAGCGCAGGGGCTCAGGCCCGCTAAAAACAATGAGATTTAATTGCAAGATTATGAAACACTTCTCTCCCCAACATCTTTCAACTACATCAGCAGGCTTCAGGATAATAACAGTGGATTATAACTGGGAAAGCTGCGAATCACAGAGTCTATTTAAGAAGGAGTTCTTAGGGAAACCCAAAATAACAGAGGAAGTAAAAACAAGGAAATTAGAGGAAACAAGCCTATGGTACTCACAGCCTCAACAGTTCTTAAACACAGCCCAGCTTCTGCCCAGATTAACACAAAGTCTTATACTAAAAACCTACCGCAGTTTCTCTTATCCAGTTTGTCATGTCTAGCTTTCAACAAAAACTTACAAGGCATGTTAAAAAAGCATGAAAGAGGAACGCTTGGATGGCTCAGTTTGTTAAGCATCTGACTCTTGACTTCCACTCAGGTCTTGATCTCACAGTGCATGTGTTCAAGCTCCACAGAGCCTGTTTGGGATTCTCTCTCTCTCTCTCTCTCTCTCTCTCTCTCTCTCTGTCCCTCCTCTGCCAATTTACACATTCTCTCTCCCCTCTCTCTCTCTCAAAATAAATAAACATCAAAAAAAAAAAAAAGGCATGAAATAGAGGGGCCTGGTTGGCTCAGTTGGTGGAGCATGCAACTCTTGATTTCAGGGTCATGAGTTCGACCCCCAAATTCAATGTAGAGATTACTTAAATAAATAAAACTTTATTTAAAAAAAAACCATGAAAGAATACCATCTGAGGAGACAAAGCAAGCATCAGAAGCACTCCCAGCTATAACATAGATTTGGAATGATGAGAGAGGGGATTTAAAATAACAACTATTGTTAAGGCTCTGATGGAAAAAGTAGACAACACACAAGAATAGAGGGGACTGCAAGCAGAAAGATGGAAACTCTAAGAAAGAATAAAAATTTTAAAAGAAGGAAGAAACACTGTAACAGAAATGAGGAATACCTTTGAGGGGCTCATCAGTAGACTGAACACAGCTGAGGAAAAATCAGTGCACTTGAAAATATGTCAATAGAAATTTCTCAAACTGAGCTGCAAAGAGAAAAAAAATGAAAAAAACACAGAATACTCAAACATGTGGGGCCATTCCAAGTGTCCTGAGATACTGTCATTTTGGACAGCAGGACACATGGCTCTCTGGGTACCTCACAGAGCACCCACATGGGGCTTTTCATTGTGAAAGAAAGAAGACAAACTAATTAAAGTCAACAGAATTGCCAAGGTGGATGCACGGCCACCACTCTGAAAATTACGATATGAATCCCCCCAAAACCCTAGAGTTGGGAAAAGGACAATGTAAATAGATTAATGTTCAAGAACAGACAGTGTGGTCTAAATGAACAAACACGATCCTGGAGTGAGACCTAGATGTTGATCTCACTCCGCCCCTTTGAACTGTCTGACTTTGGCAAGTTGCTTGTGTCTGAGACCCTGTTTCCCTCTTTCATAAAGCAGGCTTCTCGATACCTCTCTCACAGATCTTCTGTGAGGATTAAATGAAGCCTGTACATAGAGTATTCAAGAAATGCAGGAAATGCTCCATAAATATTCGCTTTAATTCTTATTAAAATAAGTTCTGATTAATGCAACGAAGAGGACAAATTAGCTGAACAGAAGGGCTGGCTTCAGGGCTCCTGGGTGGCTCCATCAGTTAAGCATCTGACTCTTGATTTCAGCTCAGGTCATGGTCTCAAGTTCTTGAAATCGAGCCCTGTGTCTCCCTCTCTCTGCCCCTCCACGGCTCTCTTTCTCAAAATAAATAAATAAACATTTTTTTAAAAAGAAAGCCTGGCTTTATAAAATAATATCAGAAAAAATTCAAGTAAAGGCAGTAATGGGAATTTTTTAGTGTTGTTTTCTTTAGACTCCTTTTATCAATGAAAACCCAACGTGGCATCAAGGTGGGGAGAGGCTTTCCAATACTCTCAGCTCCTCTGCACACTCATCTTGGGTTTAATAAAGCCTTGTGCTGTGGAGTGTGACAGGTGAGGAACAAAAAGATGATTAAAGACCTGGTTCTTGGAGTAACTGCTTTGTTCCCCAAATGTGGTTATATATATTTAAGTTGCATTTCTGGCTGTCGCTTTTATTCTTGCTAATGGCCAGATGAATTGTATTTGTTAAGGGAAAAAGTGGCTTAAAACAAAACCTCCTTATCCTTATCTGTAAAATGTTGACATTGTGAGACCATGCGGTTTACAGGTTCCTTTTGACTTGAAGAATCTTTCTCTGTATGTGAAATGAATGCAAATTTCAAATTGTAGTTTTCTGCCAAGGGGCTAGAGCGGCTGGAGTTGGTTTGTGACTATTCTGGTTCCAAGAGACAACAAACTTTTATTTTAAAATTACACTTCGAGGGGCACTTGAGTGGCTCAGTCAGTTAACCATCTATCTCCCTCTTGATCTGGGCTCAGATCATGATCTCCCAATTCGTGAGATCAAGCTCCGAGTCTTGAGTCTCAGGGAGGCTGCTTGGGATTCTCTTTCTGTCCCCTCCCCGCTCTCTTGCACAGACATTCTCTCTCTCTGAAAATAAACTTAAAAAATAAATAAATAAGGGCGCCTGGGTGGCTTAGTCGGTTAAGTGTCTGACTTTCGCTTGGATCATGATCTCGCGGTTGGTGGGTTCGAGCCCCGCGTCGGGCTCGGTGCTGACGGCCAGCTCAGAGCCTGCAGCCTGTTTCAGAGTCTGTGACTCCCTCTCTCTCTGACCCTCCCCTGCTCATGCTGTCTCTCTCTCTCTCTCCTAGAAATAAATAAAAAACATTAAAAATTAAAAAAAATGATAATAATAAATAATAAATAAATAAATAGGGACACCTGGGTGGCTCAGCCGGTTAAGCGTCCAACTTCGGCTCAGGTCATGATCTCACAGTTCGTGGGTTTGAGCCCCGTGTGGGCTCTGTGCTGACTGCCAGTTCGGAGCCTGGAGCCTGTTTCAGATTCTGTGTCTCTCTCTCTCTCTCTGACCCTTCCCTGCTTACACTGTATCTCTCTCTCTCTCAGAAATAAATAAAACATTTTAAATAAATAAATAAATAAATAAATAAATAAATAAATAAATAAATAAAATGAAACCTTGAGATTTAAAAATAAAAGAAGGGAGAAAAAGTTTCCTAGGCCAAAAGAAATAGTTTAAACTTTTGGAGAGCTCATCAGCCTTTCGAGAGCAGTGTGATAAGCCACTGGAATTTACCTTGATATTTTCAGCTCCAGCACAGCCACCCCCAGCCTGCCTGGGTCCCCTCCCCTGTGTCTCGGTGTTGGGCAGGGTGACCACAGCACTGGGACCTGAAACTCTCTTACTCCCATTCCCCACTACCCTTGTTTGTGTATCTGATTACCCCTATGCCTTTTTTTTGTTCTTTTTAAAGACTTTAAGTAATCTCCAGACCCAATACAAGGCTCCAACCCACAACCCTGAGATGAAAAGTCCCACACTCTACCGCCTCAGCCAGCCAGGCACTCCTAGCTCTATGCCTTTAGATCTTCTGCAGGCTTCCTCTGCTGTCTTTATTCCAATGTCCATTTGTCACGAGAACTCCTTTCTTGGTTCCTGCCCCGTGACACTGACCTGAATATAGAAGTTTGACTGGCGGCTCACAATTGTTTTAATGGCTGAGTAGACTTCACAACGTGTCCTCCATGCTAGGGTTGTCATTGGCTTATGGGGGGCTTGGAGGGAGAATGGTGAAGAGAGCAGGCCAAGGAAGAAATCTAATATAAAGCTCATCAGGAATGTTGGAGAACACCCCTTCTCAGAGGATGCCTTGAGGAGGAACAGATTGAGACTGCAGAAGAAGGGACATAATTCCTTGAGAGTCACTCCTGGTCACCAGAGTCCCTGCACTGGAGAGTCAGCTGTCTGAATGACTTGTAGGGTAGTGCATGCTGGGGCAGAAGGACTCTGCTCTGCATCAGGCGGATGTGCTTGGGCGCCTCGATAATGCTACTTAGAGTAGGGTGACTTTCTGGGCGGATCACCTGACCCGAGTCTGGACCTCCTCATCCGTAAGGACATGAAAAATGCTATCTGCCATGTGGAGTTGTAAGGATCCAGTGTGTTTCCAAAACACCTACTAGTCTTCCCCTCTCCCCCTCTTACGACAGTCCTTCATTTGCCCATTATTCAGAAACTTTTCATTAAAATGATTTGGAACCCCAAACATATTTACTCATAAAAGACAGTAGCCCTGAGCTTCGTGAAGTCGGGCCCCAACACCAGCCTACCTTATTACCTTCTTTCTCTTCCCACCACCCCCATTCATGAACTTGACTTTCAAGTCATGATGGGTTCCTCAGCTGTCATCCAAACACACTCCTCAGCTTCCCCACCCACAAACTTTTACTCCTTCATCCTGGATTCTCAGACCTCTGCTTAGAAGCATCCAGCAAATAAATATCCAGGTGAAATCCAAATCAAGCTCCTCTATTCCCTGATGATCTGTTCAGACCTGGGTTCTTTCGCATCTGAATTCCTATTCTACTTCATCTAAGCTGGTCATATGAGCTTTATAATAAAAGTCACAACATACTGCTTTTTGTAGCTGTTATAATGGAATTCTTGCCATAGTCTTGTATCCCTCACACTCTTCCATAACCATTTGTTGTTGAATAAACTAATGATAATCGCTACATTTGTGCAGTGCATGCTATATGCCAGACAGTGTGCTATGCCCTTTACATGTGTTTCCTTATGTAATTATCATGGCAAAAAAAATTTCTTTAAGTACTAAGATCCTCACGTTCCCTGGGGAGCTAAGGCTCAGGTGGCACAAGTAACTTTCCCAAAGTCGATTATCTGAAAAGTAGAGCAACAATTCCAACCTAGGGATGTATGACTCCATGACCTGTGTTCTTTCTTCTTCCCAGGAGAGATAGCCTAGATTAAAAGCATATGAATAAAACTAACCTCAAGTACTGAGGATATTTACAACCTCAGGTCTGAGGTGTGACTTTTCAATGCCCCAGGCAGACAGATGGCCACTCTTTCTCTTACCAAGGGAGAGAGACCCCAGAGAGCAAAGAAGCAAAGGGTCCAAATTTGAGGTCCACAAAATGCTGCAGAAAACATTTCCTGCCACTAGAGGACGCCCTTCCCCTTAGGCAAAAAGTGCAGCTTCTGAGAAAGGCGGTACTCTCGGGGATCCTGCTGTTGACGCCTGCTGGGGCTTCGCTCCACCTCCCTGAGGCTCAATCCATTTTGCCTACATCTTTGGGTCCCTGCAGAGCCTGGCCAGCCTGTGAATCCACAGGGCAGTCCCCCAAGCTGGAGCAGTGGGAGAACAAGCCACTTTCTGAGCTCCTGGGATTGGGGATGCTTTGGTGTAGACCCCCAGGCTCATTTGGGGGCTCCTTGCATAAGCTCAGGATGTGTGGGGAAGATGGCAGAATAGTAAACCTTCCTCCCTGGAGAAGTAGAGACTCAATGTGAGTAATCAGTATACACCCCCCAAAGCCAGCCTGGCCAGCTCCAGACCCTGAACCCCCGCAAAGGGCTGCAGGGAAAGTGGTCCGTGGACACCCCACTATGGCAGGCTCTGCAGGCCGGATGCCCCTGCAGGTTTCCCTGAGAGGAGGAAAGGAGCACCTTCTCGAGTAATGAAATACTATTTTGGTTGAAAATAACTTGCAGAGTGGCGAGAACTACCTCGCTGGCTGTGGCTGTGCAGCCCACTCGCCTGGGAACTCCCTCACCTTCACCCCTTCTCCCCAGCTGGGAGGAGAGGGGTTTCTGTAGTAGCTCATTGGGGTCGCCCCCACTCCCCCCACCCCGCCGGGAACCATGGGATGGGGGTGGAGGTGAGGACACAGTGGTGCATTTTAATTAACAGCAGCACCTTTGAAGTGGCATAAAGTGAAAAGAGGCAAATTACTAAACCGTATCTAAGCTATTATTCCCACAACTACATAAAATAACAGATGACGGTAAAGGCTTGAGAGAGGTTTAGGGAAGTGGCACAAAGAAAGGCCTGATGATCCTCCCTCTCCGTTCTCAGATTTGTCGATTTAGTTAAATTATGTGTGTGCTTAAAACGTGAAGGAAAAAAGTGAGGGAAAGTGAATTGAGCTATAAAACATTTCCAGAGGCTTCACCGTGCCCTGAAAGCAGGTGTCCGGAAACAGGACAGGCAGTTGGACCGTAGAGGTCCAGATGGAGAAGCCTGGGCTCAGCGCAGCCGAGAGAATGAACTCCAGGTCCGAACCCCCAGGGTGGACAGATGCGAACTTAGTTGGCCGCGAGTGTCCGTCCACTGTGTGCTGTACGTCAGAACGTTTTGCTAGAACGGCCACGCGGTCCTCTCCATCGTGCAGTCCCGCCGAGCGCCCACTTTAAAGGCGTCACACTGGGTCTTGGAGGGAACCAGGCGGCAAAGGGCAGGCCAGGCAGGGTGAGGCGGCGGCCGGGGCATTGTTTCAGCCCCTCGGGTGCGATCCTGCAGGGGGGAGGGGAGGGGAGGCGGTGTATCCTCGGGACCCGCCCCGAAGCCCTCCCAGGGGACTCGTGCACCAGCGCGTGCGAGCGCTGGGGCTTTGTGAAGTGTAGTGAGTCACCATGGAAACCCAAAGGAACGCGGAGAAGGGCGCCGGGGGCGTCGGCGGGTTCTCCGGCCTCACTCTCCTTCCCTCTCGAACCCCGGCCCTGCAGCAGGGCCTGTCGGGAGTTGTAGTCCCAAGTCGGCGGCCGCGCGCGGCGGCGAAGATGCGGGGCGCCGCCTGTCCCCGCCTCCCCCTAACCTGCTAGCGCGAGGTGGGGGAGCACTGGGGAGGAGGCGTCGGGTCGGTGATTGGCCCAGACCGCCTCCAGCCCCCTCCCACGTCCCCTCCCCAGCTCGCGGCTTCCGACTCCAGCGCTCCGCGCGCCAAGGCGGCGATCGAGCGAGCGCGCGTGCAGCCGCCGCCGCCCCGGGCACCCGCAGCTCCTGCGCCGCGGCGAGACAGAGGAGAGACGGACGGACCGACGGACCCTCGCAGCCGCAGCATCCCGGAGGAGTGCGTGATGGCGGGGCGGGCGGTGGGCTTATTTCCCCTGGGCTGGGACATCCATCTCACGGCCTCTGTTTCTCTAGGAGGAGCACAAAAGGGCAGGGACAGGGGTGCGCCCAGGGGCCCCGCTGCAGGGGACGCGTCGGGAGGTGTGGTTTGGGATTGGGGCGGCCATCCCGGCTAAACTGAGGCGGAAATGGGGTCCTCTTTGTACGCCCACGGAGCGCCGTGCATTGCCTTGCTCATAGTAGGCGTTTCATGGGTGCTCGTGGGATTGCAAAGAACTGGGGTGAGGAGACGGCGTGGTTGAAGGGATTTCACTCTCAGCACATAGTAGGTGCCCAGCCTCGCTCGTCGAGGTGCAGTGAATGGCTGGAAGGCTGGGCGGGGGGTTCTCTGGCTGCCGGCCGGTCCTGCGCGAGTCCCTAGATTGGTGCTGTCTCTGGCCCCCCACTATCACCGGTACACACACCCTGCATCCATCTCGCCTCCGGGTTGGGATTTGCCAAGCCTGGACCAGACCCGACGGCCTGTTCCGGCCGACAGGTCGCCTAAGGACGGTTCGCCTGCCGCCTCCGAGGCTCCTGCCTCAACTACAAAGGCCGCCTGTGGCTGCTCGGCCCAGAGCGGGCGCCCAGCTGGGTCCCTTCGCTGGAGCCCAGTGCGGGATCTCTCCCCGCGGCGTCGGTCTTGGCGGGCGACAGACACCGACGCCCCAGGCCTGGGGAGGGGCAAGAGCCCGAGCCGGCGGGGAGCTGGAGTGGGGAGAGGCGGACGCGAGGCCTCCGTCTGAGCAAAGAAGGGGAGATGGGGAAGCTGGGTGGGGACAGGTGTCTGGGTCTGGGTGGAGGGGGAAGTAGAGACCAGGGCTTGAGGAGGGACGAGAGGGGGCGGGGGCGGGTCTGAGGCGGGAGGGAAAGAGTGCGGTGCAGGTGGCGCGAGGCGGGGCAAGTCTGGGGCTGATGAAGAATGAGGACGGGAGGGGAGACGCTGGAGGGTGGAGACCGCCCGGTTTGAAAAGGGTAGACGCCGGGGAGGAGGAGACCCGCGCCGGCCGGGGGAGGGTCTCTCTGGGGAGGGAGGTCTCCCAGTGGAGGAAGGTCTCCGGGGAAGGGAGGGGCGGGCGGCTGGGAGGCGGGTCTCGGGCCTGAAGACCCTCGGCTCCAGGCGTGGAGCCTGGCGGTCCTGACGGTCCAGGTGGCCAGCTGGGCGTGGCCCTTGGACTGGCGACAGACCCGGGATGGCGGATCCGAGCCTGGGCTGAGCTGTCCCCACTAGGAGCTTTGTCTCCCGGCCTGACACAGCCCGTAGGGACTCGCTTAAGGTTGTGCGATAATCCGCAGCGCCGCAGGCACACCCTTTTCTTCGCGGAGCTGAAAGGCTTGGGCCAGTGGCAGATGCTGGCAGCGAGGCGGGATGGGGGGAAGTCTCCCGCCGGAGAGACAGGGAGAACAATAGCCGGCACTGGTATCCACCCGACCCCGCGCTAGGACCCCCCATCCCCAGAACCCCAAGTGTGCGGTTTCCTGGGGCAGAAGATGCTCCCGTAGAAATCTCGGGGCCTGCGCTCGTCTTTGGGGGTTTGTGCTGGGGCACCAAGCCCCGCTGTTAATTCCCTGGTGTGAGCCGCGCGTCCCCCGGAGTGCGAGACAGGCTGAAAGCCGCCGCCGCCGGCTTTGGTGCCTTCTGGCTTCCGCGCCGCCGCCTGCCCCTTGCTTATTGATCAGGAGCCCAGACGTGGCGTGGCGGCCCGGCGGCGACCTGGAGGTTGCCTCCGCGCACAGTGAGCTCCCTGAGCGGTCGGCTTTGTCTGCCGGCTCACGTCTAAGGTCTGTCTTGCGTTCAGAGAGAGAGCAGTCAGGATTGGTGCGCATTGTGGTAAATAAAAAACCCCCCCAAAAAAACAAAAAACAGAGAAGTGGTTTTGGAGATTACCCGCCAAGGGTGCGGCTCTTGGCTTTTAGAGCCTGCAGCCTCTGGACGAAAGCTTGCCATTGCCAGTGACCACACCCAAGCCAGTGTGTCCATCCTTTGCAGATTTTGCCCGTATTGTCTGCTGACCTAAGACAGGGACGGCTCTGTGATAGGAGGTGGCTGCTTCCCCGTGGGAAAGCGGATGAGCAGAAATGGAAGCACAAACCAGGGCTCAGCAGACCTTTCCATGCGCTCATAGTCTTGCTGGCTGTGTGAGCATCTTTCATGCCAGGCTGCAGCTGCATCCTGACATGCGAAAGGATTACCCAATCCTAAAATTGCATTTGATAGGTTTTCTTTGATAATTGTCTAGCTTATATTAAAGGTGACTCTTTGGCATAAGGCTTATGCTTTTAAATTGCTGTTCATTTAACAAAAAAGGTGGGGAGGGAGGGCACGGCAGAGGCATTTTTATTCCAGGAGGGAAGGAAGCTTGGCTAAAAGACAGAGCATCCTAGGACTAATCATTGTGACTTATATTTGCCATTAAGTTAACTGGCTCTCTCTAGCCTTGAAACTCCAGGATTTTCTTTCTTAACCTGGTTGATGCATAAGGTTGGTGCATAAGGCTGTGATGTCACCGTTGGCTCTTGCCCAGAGCATTTGATAGTTGCCAACCTAAAAGCCTCCTATCTGGGCTATACCGAGCGGCCATAGGAAAGCAGCAGTCGGCTGTATCTTACTGGTTTTCAAGGATGGTTTTTTTAAGAGGTGCCTCTCAGAATTTACAAAACTGGTCTGAAAGGATTAGCTGGAATGCTGTTCACTGGATAATTTAAACTAAGTTAATAGACCTGTCTACCTCTAGAGTAGATGAAACCCAGGAACCTCAATATTAAAAAACCTAAACTCTGCCACAGAAGTTGTTTTTCTTCTGAAAGAGGTCCAGTGCGAAATATGTTTTCACGTCATTACCCAAGGGGGAAAGTTTCAAACGCCAATGTTTTGTTGGTTTATTCTTTTTGAAAGAAGTTTACAGGTGTGTTTGAGGGTGTAATCCTGTTAAGCCCTGTGTGAACATCCATCCCAATAGTTTCCTCCCCAGGAGACAGCAGATGAGGAATGCCAGTATGACCAGCCCATTTCTACAGGGAAAATAGAGAGAAAGCAGCACCCTTCTCCTACTTCTGTGAAAATGTCTGGGAGACAGGGCCCAGAAGGGAGAAGCAGGTAACCCCAGAATTCTGGGCGGCCATTGCTAACTCCCATCTCCCTGACCTCGGGGGCCTTGGCGAGCTTTATACAAGATGTTCATAGGACATGAAGGCCTGGCTGTTTCCAGCGTAGCCTCTCCAAGATGGAGATGTGAGCCAGGGTAGTTTCAATAAGCTTCATGCACTGCGTGTTTCCTCCTGTGGGACGGTTAAGCAGCAAGGTGGGCGTACACAATTGGCGGAACTTAAGTTCGGGGACGTGGTGTTGACTTCATCTGCGGTACCTCCACCTCTCTCTGTCGTTCTACCCTGGATATCTGGGAGTTTTCCGTCCTTAATAATAACCACTCCTCAGGGGGACCTGGGTGGCTCAGTCAGTTAAGTGTCCAACTTCTGCTCACGTCGTGGTCTTGTGGTTGATGGGTTCAAGCCTGGCAACAGGCTCTGTGCTGACAGTTTGGAGCCTAGAGCCTGCTTTGGATTTTGTGTCTCCCTTTTTCTCTCTCTGCCCTCTCTACTCGCACTAATCTCTCTCTCTCTCTCTCAAAAATAAACATAAAAAAATAATAATAACTGCTCCTCTGACCCAAGATTCATCATGATCCTACATAAAGCTCCAAGGAACTGTAGGCCAAAGGCCATCACAACTGGACACATCTCGAGTAAAATTAAGATTTAGATCATTATACAGAGCCAGAGAAGTCGGTATTATTATTTTTTTAAGTTTATTTATTTATTTTGAGAGAGCATTAACAGGAGAGGGGCAGAGAAAGAAAAGAAGAGAAGGAATCCCAAGCAGGCTCTGTGCTGTCAGCACAGAGCACAACTCGGGGCTCAAACCCAGCAACCGTGAGATCACGACCTGAGCCAAAACCAAGAGTTGGATGCTTAGTATCTAAGACCCCAGGGCGCCTGGCTGGCTCAGTCAGTAGAACATGCGACTCTTAACCTTGGGGGTGGTGAGTTCAAGCCCCGCTTTGGGTGTAGAGATTACTTAAAAAGAAAAAAAAATCTGAGAACCTGTCTATCTTTCTAGCATAAAAATTAAGCAGATTCTGATAGAATCTGATCCTGTTCGTTTTTGTTTTCTGAGCTATAAGAAAATAATTCCAGAAATATCTTGTAAGTTCACAGGAACCTATAGGGAAACAACAATACAGAAAATCTTTGTCAGTGTGAAAACCTGTAGGAAGAAGTTGGCATAATGTAAAATCAAATGAGAATAACCAGTCAGGTAGTTGATTTTATTGCATTACCAGTGAATAAATGAGATGTAATTTTAGGATCGCTTTGCCTTAAATTGTTTTATATGAAGATGAAAGTTTCAAACGCTATGACAGGAATCTTCAATGACTTTGGATATTTATGTATCAGGCGGACACATTATATACTTTATCAAAAGAAACTCCTGAAGGGATATTGTTTGTAATTTGTTCTATTTCAGCCTTTGAAACTTGCTTAACTGCAAAGAGACAGATGTAACTGTTGAGTCCCCTGAGTCCTCATGCCCTCTCACCAATCACAGCTTAGTTTGATGCCTGTTCCCAAGCCCCTCCTGCCTGGACCCCCTCCTCATAATCCAGACTCAGAAGGAATGTATCTGGAAGGAGGGCCTGGGCCTGAGCCAGAAAGCCAGAGGTCAAATCCCCACTCTGCCACTTTCTGTCTGTCTATCCTTACACGAATTACTTTTCTCTCTGGAACTCATTTTCTTCATCCAAAATTCTTTTAATGAGGATTATGTGAGTTAATGTATATATAGCATTGAGAATAGCGCCTGACACCTTGTAAGTACTCAACAAATATCAGTTATCAACATCATCACACTGTCCCCCAGGATATGCCCACAAAAACACCATTTTGATTCCCTATTTCATATTTTTTTAAAAAAATTGTTTTACGTAATCTCCATGCCCAACATGGGGCTCAACTGGTGACCTGAGATCAAGAGTTGCATGCTCTACTGACTAAGCCAGCCAGCTGCCCCTTTTTCTGTTAATTTCCCCCCCACTTAAATAAAAAAAATTTTTTTTTAATGTTTGTTTATTTTTTAGAGAGAGACAGAGCGTGAGCGGGGGAGGGGCAGGGAGAGAAGGAGACACAGAATCAGAAGCAGGCTTCAAATTTTGAGCTGTTAGCACAGAGCCCGATACGGGGCTCAAACCCATGAACTGCAAGATTATGATCCGAGCCGAAGTCAGATGCTTAACTGACTGAGCCACCCAGGCGCCCCACTTTTCCCCCCATCTAATCTTTCGTTGCAAGGGGCCAGGGCAGGCTGCTGTGGGGTATCACCAGTGGGAAACAGAAAGAGAGATTAGGACCACTTATGAACGCTTCCCCCCCTGCAAATAGTAGGAATAGCTCTGTGCGGAGTCAGCCTCTTTAAGCACAGCTGTTGTCAGCAGCTGAGAACTTGTAGTTAAGAATGTTCCAGTGCTCTGATTCCAGCTTTGCCAAATCACCGTGTGTGGGGTTGACCTGGCATCTCACCTGCCCCTTCATCATCTAAAAGAACAGTCAGGTACCTCTAACTGGTGGTGTGCTGGTGTTCCAAGGCTGTTCTGTTTTTAATGTGGGAAAGGGTGTTCATGTTCGCTTGACGGCAATTGTTGGGAATAAAAATATCTGCAGTTTTCCAGCTAACAAATAAACTCAGCATCACAAAATGCCTTATTTAACAAATACTTGCAAAGCACTTCCTCTGTGCTAGGGGTTGTTCTAGTGCCTATGAATTAAATACTATTATTATCCCCAGCTTACAGTACAGAAACCACCCAGCTGGAGAAGTCGCAGAGCCAAGTGTCAAACCCCAGGAGTCTGCTGAGAGTCTGCATAACTCGGGGTTCTCCAGAGAAACAGAACCAATAATAATGGTTATCTTACATGATTGTGAGGTCTGGCAAGTCTGATATATATAGGGCAGGCCAGCCATCAGGAAACTCCCAGTCAGGAACTGAGGTTGAGGTCTTAAGACAGAATTTCTTCTTCCTCAAGGGAACTTCAGTTTTTCTCTTAAGGCCCTTCAACTGATTGCATGAGGCCCACTCATATTACTAAAGAAAATCACCCTTACTGATCAACTGATTGTAGATGTCAACCACATCTACCAAATACCTTCACAGCAACATATATAGATGAATGTCTGGTTGAATAACTATACTACACTGTACTATACTATAGCTTAGCCAAGTTAACATAAAAAACCAACCATCACAGAGGCCATGCTTTTCTTTTTTTTAATGTTTATTTATTTACTTTGAGAGAGAGAGAGTGCGTGAGCAGGATAGGGGCAGAGGGAGAGGGAGAATCCCAAGCAGTTTCTACAGGGTCAGTGCAGAGCCCCAGGCTGGGCTCTACCTCACAAATCGTGAGATCATGAACCGAGCTGAAATCAAGAGTAGGATTCCTAATCGACTGAGCCACCCAGGCGCCCCCACAGAGTCCATGCTTCTGAACGCTACTCCAACCCAGAACCTTAGCCGGTGTGTGTAAGGTTTACAGTAAACTAAAGAATTTAGCCATGAGCTATTCCATTACAAAATGGTTCTCCTCGCCTTGTTTAAAATGATATTTGGACCTCTGTTTTCATCCGTGTAACTTCCAGCACAAATTACTGCTCAGAGTGAGCACTTAATAAGGTTGAAAGAATGGCTGACTAAGTGATTTAGGTGGTATTTACAGGATTTTCCAGCCATTGAGACCCCTGACTCCCCATTTACATTTAAAATCCTTTGGCTCCGTGAGGCTGAGATTTTAAGAATGACTAGATTCTCTTGAGAAAAGAAGGATATCTACGTTCTGAACTGAGTGTCTGAATTGAATGTCGTGTCACTCCCCACCCCCAACATCTGTCCATTTTCATTGGCAGCAAAGTTTTTCAGGGCCGTCACTGCCTCAACTTGCAAATATGCCTCCCCCACACCAGCAGTGCTCAGTACTCAGTCACACCACCTTTGTGTCACTTCGCGTCCATTGACAGGCAGCCCCTTTGTTGATTTCAAACCCGCCATGGGCTCACTCTCATTTCTCAGGCTTTGGGTCTTTATTCTCCCTGCTTTTGTCTGGTCCTGTCCTTCTCTTTGTCTCTCTGCAGAGCATGATCCACTATTGATGGAGAAGTCCCCTCCTTTCCCATTTTTACCACTTCATCCAGATTTGTCTTTGTGGAGTGATAGGTTCATTCTGTTGGAAAATTCAAACACAGCCTCCATTTTGTTTTCATTTAATGGTTTTTTAGCTCTGTTTCAAATACATGCGAAACTCAACGTTAATGAAGTTACTTGGATTATTCTACGTTTGCCCTCTTGCCAAGTGTGTGGGCATAAGATGGTGACTTTTAGAGGGTGGGATAGATGAGGGTGTATTTTTAAAATATATTTAAACTCTTTAGTGAAATATAACAGATACCTAGAAAATATAGGAATCAGAAGTGTATAGCAGGATGAATTTTTACAAACTAAACAGATCCATGTAATCAGCACCAGACCAAGAAATAGATGACCAGTACCCCAAAGCCCCTCCCTTTTTAAGTAATCTCTACACCCAATGTGGAGCTTAAATTTACAACCCTGAGATCAGGCGTCACATGCTTCACCAACTAAGTCAGCCAGGCATCACCCCAAAGTCCCCCTCTTAAGTCCCCTCCTGGTCACTGTCCTTCCTCCAGTGTTAACACCCACCGTCCTGACTTCTTACAGCACAGCTCAGCCTTGCCTGTTTTTAAACTGTTTCACAAATGGAATCATTATCGTGGATACTTTTTCATGAGTGGCTTCTTTTGCTCATTGTTGCATTTCCTTTGCTTATTTTCATTGCTATATATTGTCCATTGTGTAAACGTACCATAGTATCCATTATGTTGTTAATGGGTATTTGGGGAGTTTCCAGTTTGGGGCTATCATGAATAGTGCTGCTGCGAATACTCTAGTACTTGTTTTGTTCACGAACATATGTGTGTTTCTGTCAGGCATAACCTTAGGAGTAGAACTGCTGGGTTGAGGGTTTGCATATGTTATTTTTTAGTAGACTGTGCCAGAGAGTAAGATTAATGGTGATTAAAAACATTTTTAAAAAGATTTTTAAAAAGACACTCCGAGGGATGTACTGCTGTGATTAAACATTTTTAGAAACCCTTGAGGCTGGTATAATGTCATGGCTTGATCAGAGGTTGGTTTCCAACTCCTATCCTTCAGCAAAAAATAGAACTTCAAGCTGTGCCTGATTCCACAGTAGTTGAAGTGAACTTTTTTTTTTTTTAATTTGAGAGAGAGAGAGAGCCAGAGCAGGGGAGAGGGGCAGAGGGAGAGAGAAAGAGAGATAATCTTAAGCAATCTCCATGCTCGGGCTTGATCCCACGACCCTAGGTTCATGACCTCAGCTGGAATCAAGTCAGACGCTCAACCAACTGAGCCTCCAGGTGTCTCTGAAATGAATTTTTCAACTAATGGTTGTATTTCAGCCTTAGTCTTGCTACAGCAATTTCCTTACTCCTGTTTCTTAAGGAAAAGATGAGAATCAGATTATAATTGCAACATGGGTCCCTAAATCTTTCCCGAGATGTCCCATCAGCCTTGAACAAGATTAACAAGTGATTTTTTTTTCCCTTCTGTTAACTATTTTGTGTTTCTTGTATCGGGTCAAATAACAATTTTGAACAGTGTCATTTCTGTGGCATAAAAATTTTCTCAAATATTGGCAGTTTGGAATCACAGAGTTTGAATTTCTTACTTGGGAATTAGAATTCTAGCATAGATCTCCCGTTTGGTTTTGTTTTTTGTGGGCTTCTAAAAAGACTTCAAATGAACATGATTTTTACAACTGGATTATGATGGGACAAAGTCTCTGCAACTACGGAAACCCAGTAAAGATGAGGCACGAAGATAGAGCAACAGCCTTCAGGGTGCGGATAAAAGGCAAACCCAGCTCAGAGCCATGGCCCATCTTCACTGCTGGCCTAGGAGAGGTGGCCGCGATACACATGGCCAGTGTAGATCAAGGGCGGCAGGTTAGGTGTGATTACAGGATGATGATAATGAAGCCTGTACCACCAGCGGAGCGTGACATGGTCATCATGAATTCCTAACCCCTCATGTTTTTCCTTAGGAGCCCCATTGACAGGGAGAAACATTGTTTTCCTATATCATCCCCCACGAGCAAGTGAGGGAGATAAGAGTTCTTGCTTTAAAACCTAGGTTTACTGCCTAGACTCTGAGCCCCTTAAGCACTTAGACAATAATATAAGATTCAATATGTACTTTTTTGTGTGTTTATTTATTTTGAGATAATTTGTGCTTTAAAATGTATAGGGGTGGGGCGCCTGGATGGCTCAGTCAGTTAAGCATCCGACTTCGCCTCAGGTCATTGTCTCATGGTTCGTGGGTTCGAGCCCCGCGTCAGGCTCTGTGCTGACAGCTCAGAGCCTGGAGCCTGTTTCAGATTCTGTGTCTCCCTCTCTCTCTGACCCTCCCCTGCTCACGCTGTCTGTCTGTCTGTCTGTCTCTCTCTCTCTCAGAAATAAATGAAACATTAAAAATTTTAAAAATAAATAAATAAACAAAACCTATAGGGGTGCCTGAGTGGCTCAGTCTGTTAAGCACTCGACTTCAGCTCAGGTCATGATCTCCTAGTTGGCAAGTTTGAACCCCAGGTCATGCTCCTCTGCCATCAGCATAGAGCCTGCTTCAGATCCTCGATACTCCTCTCTCTGCCCCTCCCCTGCCTGTGCTCTCTCTCTCTCAAAAATAAAATAAACATTAAAACAATTTTAATGAAATAAAATAATAAAAATAATTGTATAATATAATATTCCATCAAATCAATTATAAACCACCGATAGACCATCTTGCTCAAACAGTGAATGTAATGATTGCTTGTTTCGTCGTACCTTTGTCCATATGCTCACATAAATTTTATAGAATTATAACCACAACATGGATACTATTTTGTATTCTGTTCCTTGATATTTAAAAAAATGCTTTTTTGGGTCACATGGGTGACTCAGTTGGTTGAGTGTCTGACCTTGGCTCAGGTCATGATCTCTCTGTTTGTGAGTTCGAGCCCCACGTCAGGCTCTGTGCTGACAGCTGAGAGTCTGGATCCTGTTTCAGTTTCTGTGTCTCCCTCTATCTCTGCCCCTCCTTGCTCATGCTCTGTCTCTCTCTCAAAAATAAATAAATGTTTAAAAAATGTAAAGAAGAAAAGCTTTTCGTGTCTGTACCTACTTTAGAAATAGGTTTAAACAAATTTTTTTTTAATGTTTTATTTATTTCTGAGAGAGATAGAGACAGCATGAGCAGGGGAGGGTCAGAGAGAGAGGGAGACACAGAATCGGAAGCAGGCTCCAAGCTCTGAGCTAGATGTCAGCACAGAGCCCAATGCAGGGCTCGAACCCACGAACCATAAGATCATGACCTGAGCTGAAGTCAGACGCTTACCCGACTGAGGCATCCAGGCACCCCAGAAATATGAACTTCTAAATGACTATCTACCATTCCACTGGAAGAAATACTATTGTATTTAAACACTTACTTATTGGTGAACATTTAGATTATGTCCATTTTTTCTATTATTTTAAATACCATTCACATCTTTATGAATAAACATCACATACACAATTTTATCACCCTGCTGATAATATGTTTTTGAGAGTTGAGATTCCCTTAAAAAGAACTTTTGGTGTGGAAGATGTACTTTTAATCATAACACCTGATAGTTTGCACATAAAGACAAATGCATAAATGTATGTTAATTCCTTGATTTAAGGACCAACTTCACAAAGTTTACTGATTGCTTTCTAATCAGTCTTAGTTGGCAAGTTGATCATTAAAGGATTTGTGTAAATGTAGGAATAAAATTGTCTGAGATAATCCGTCATTAAAAACAGGAATACAGTGGGATGCCTGTGTGGGTCAGTGGAGTGTCCAATTCTTGATTTTGGCTCGGGTCATGATCTCAGAGTCGTGGGATTGAGCCCCATGTCAGGCTCCATGCTGAGTGTGGAGCTTGCCTGAGATTCTCTCTCTCTCTCATTCTCTCTCTCTCTCTCTCTCTCTCACTCTCTCTCCTCTCTGTCCCCTCTCCCCCTTTGCCCCTCTCCCCTGCTCTCGCACTCTCTATATATAAATTTTTTAATTAAAAAATAAATTAAAAATAGGACTGCAATAATAATTTGGAAGGCAAAGGACTCTAAGTAAAGCTGATTTTCATCAATAAATTCTGTAAAAGTCTGCTGTTTTTTAAGAGCAAATAGCACCCAAAGTTGGCCATTGTGAAAGACATTCAGTGGTCTCCAAGTTGTGCAGGGACCACACAGTTATGAATTCTAATTATCTAGTTATTATAGGCAGGAAGGGAAATGAGTGTTGGAGCAGCCTGGCAAGTGAGAGAGGTTTACTAACCATCCAATGGCTGGACTCATTGGTTTGCATTGAGCTGTCATTTGAGATGGCCTTGAACCTCCACTCACCTATTTCCATGCCTGCAAGGGGCTGAGCAATTTCCAGGAATGAGCTCGCTCATGGGAGACAGGCGGGTTTGAATCCTGACTCTGCTGCTTTCCAGGTGTGAGAGATCTCTGGCCAGTCCGTCTCCCCAAGCCTTGGTTTTGTGATCTAGAGGAGGGTTCGCATCTTCCTCACAGGTTTGTGGCGAGGACTAATGGCACACATGCACAGAGCCTGGTGGTTGTATGGTAAACAGTAAGCCGAGCTCATGGCATTCTCTAGGGGCTAAGTTTGTGCATGTGTAAAGGTATATAAAAGTATGATTATCAAATGAACAGCCTGGACAATACGGTCATTGGTGCAGAGATAATAGAGAACACATGAGACACTCGGTCAAAATGGTTTCGTTTCCTCTGTACCATGAGGAAATGGAGACTAGATGCTCTCTGACAGCTGTGATGTTCTGTGATAGCCATGCTGTGTCACTGCTGGGTGCATCGTAGCACGATGCCTCACCAGCTACAACCCGCAGACTGCAGTGGGGCACTAGCTATTGAAATTAAAACCACACATAGCCTTTCCCCTAGCAATACCACCTCTAGGAATGTATCCTAAAGACATGCAAACATGTGCACAATGAAAAACACCAAGGGCTGTGATTTTGCAGCATTATTTATACAAGCAAAACATTAGACCTAACCTAAATTCCCATCATTGGAGAGCTAGCCAAATACATTCTGATACATCGTTACAAAGAATTATTATGCAACCATTAAAAAGACAAGGCAGGCATTTGTGTTCTGATAAAGAACAAGCACCAATTTATATCACAATGGAAAGAAAGCAGGCAGAGCAATGTTTAAATGCCTGCTGCTATTTGTGCCATACAAAATAGATAACTATAGGTTTAAGTATGTGTAGATAGTCCATGCAAAGAAACGGCCAACCCTGTGATGGCGCTTATCTCTAGAGGAAGGGACTCTTTATACGGTCTTAAATGTGTATCATGTGTATATCTTACTTGTTCAAATAGTAATAACAGTAATTAATAACAGCTCTTGCTGCCTCTGGCTCGCCCTGTAAGGGACCCCAGAAAACTTGAGAAGGGTTCAGTTCTTGGCCCCATGCTCATGGCTTCTGTTCTCAGATGGGCTCCTCGGACCCCTAAAAATAAGACATGAGCACACAGAGTAGGGCTTTTGAGCCTCTGAAGAGACAGAATGTGTAACTCACTCAAGAAAGCAAGGTGCTGGGGCCAGGAAGAGTAAGGCTGACCCATTATAACAATGAACAAGTAGCCTCTACAATTTTCCCTTTCAATCATTTTTATTCAGGAGAATTTGGTGTAAATCTTAGGACAGAAGATGAGAAGCACAAACTGGACACCGTGATCATTTTTTAATCTTAAAAAATGTCTACATTCTAATATGTGCAGGTGCTCATTCCTTCATCCTTCCTTTACGGAACAGGTGCTATCAAATACCTGCTGTGGACCAGGTGTCATCATAGGACATCGGGGCTAAGGAGAACCTTAGACAACATCTCATCATCTCACAGAGGAGGAACCTCCAGGGCAGTTTAACTTCCAATGAGCTGCATCAGTGCAGAGAAAGCATCTGGTGATTTTTGCCCCGCTTGATCTCGAGTGACAGGTTACAAAGCCTCCAGACCATCCTGTAGAATTAGTTTCATTCTGCTTTACGGTTTGGTTACTTGTGGGCATGTTTTCTCTGCAAGGATTGTGAAGACGGACTCTTGGCGTGTCCCGTGCCATGATCCCCACCTCCTGGTGTTCATACCTCTGTGGAATGCTTTCCTGGGACTTGACTTTTCTTTAATGTTTATTTTTGAGAGAGCACACGTGCGAGTTGGGGAGGGGCAGAGAGAGTGGGTGGGGAGAAAGAATCTCAGGCAGGCTCCGCATGGTCAGCTCAGAGCCCTTAAACAGGGTTCGAACTCACGAGCCAAGAGATCATGACCTGAGCCGAAATGAAGACTTGAATGCTTACCCGACTGAGCCACCTGTGACTTGTTTTTAATCAGTAGAAGATGCCGGAGGTGACAGTGTCATGCCTCTGACTATATGACAGAGACCCTGTCTTGGCTAGTACACTTGCTTTAGAGCCTCTCCTTGCTCACTTGAGAAGTAAGCGGTTATGTTGGGGAAGCCCACTTGGCAAGGAATTGGGTGGCCTCTTGGCGCTGAGAGTGGCCTTTAGCTGAAAGCCTATAACCGCAAGGAAATGAGTTCTGTCGACAGCCTGGGGGAGCTAGAGGCAGGTTCTCACCTGAAAGTCCTTTTACCTTCACATGTCGCCAGCCACCTGCATTCCTCTTAGCCCAGCCCTCCCCTCAGTGCTCAGCTCTGGCAAGCAATGCTCCCTTCACACCGTGCGGCACAGCTCCGACATGGGCTGCAGATCTACCTACCGAAACTGGCTCCCTGCTTTTGGTACCCTCCTTGGCTTACACTGGTTCAGTTTCAGTTGCTGACCTGGAACGGTGGGGACATTTTTTGACACTGCCCCCTTGACCCGTACCCCAGATGCCCTCCTGGGAACCTGTTTTTTGACTTGTAGACCTGCCTGGAGTTTCTGTTCTTTCCTATTAGTGCTCCTTGAAACTTCAGGCACCCGATGCAAGTTTGAAATCTTTGAAGCCTTAATTGACAGCTTTATTGAGGTATAATTTACTTACCATATAGGTCACCCATGGAAAGGATACAATACGGTGATTTTTATTGTATTCACAATTGTGTAACCATCCCCATACTCTAATCTCAGAACATTTTCATCATCCCAAAAAGAAACACCTTACCTATAAACAGTCACTCCCCATTCCCTTCCACTACCACCCCACCCCCACTCCTGGCAACCACTAATCCATTTTCTATGGATTTGCCTGTTCCAGACATTTCATGTAAAAGGAATCATGTATCGTGTTTCATAACTGTTCTAATTTTTTTAAATGCTTACTTATTTTTGAGTGCACGAGAGAGACAGAGCATGAGTTGGGGAGGAGCAGAGAGAGAGGGAGACACAGAATCAGAAGCAGGCTCCAGACTCCGAGCTGTCAGCACAGAGCCCGACATGGGGCTCAAACTCATGAACTGCGAGATCATGACGTGAGCCAAAGTCAGACACCTAACCAACTGAGCCACCCAGGCGCCCCTATTCTCTTTTTTTTAAAGTTTATTTAATTGGAGAGAGAGAGAGAGAGAGTGAGCAGGGGAGGGGCAGAAAGAGAGGGAAAGAGGGAGAATCCCAAGCAGGCTTCACTCCAACTGTTCTCATTTTTTAATCTTAAAAAAAAAAAAAAGAATACAGGTCTACACTCCAGTTCACAAAATACCCTTTTATTGTGTTCACATGAAATTATATAGAATTTGGGAGGGGTGCCTGGGTGGCTAAGTAGGTTGAGCGTCCAGCTCTTGTTTTCAATTCAGGTCATGATCTCACAGTTCGTGAGATCGAGCCCTGCGTGGGGCTCCTCGCTGTTAACTTTGGATTCTCTCTCTCTCCTCTCTCTCTGCCCCTCTCCCAAAACACATGCGCGTACGTGTTTTCTCTCAATCCCTCACTCTGAAAAAATAAAACCCACAAAACCCCAAAATTAATAAAAATTTAGAAAAAGCTCAGCTTTGGGGAATTACCCACCCTAAAATAATGTTTAAACCCACCAAAGTGGCACTCCAGGAAGTGGCGCTCCAGGAGTGAGCCCTGCGTCTCCATGCCACTCTCTTTGGTCCCTGGTCTGAAAAAGCAGACCTAGATAATTCTGAAGGTATCTAGATCTTTCTATCCAGAGCATATAAAAATCCAAAAGTTGGATTATTTGAGTGGATGCTTTAAGGGGAAGGTGATTAACGTTCTGTGTCCATCTGCCTCTAGTCCGGCCCGATATTTTCGGAAGCGAAAGGTGGAGGGGAGCAGGGCCTTGCAGACTGTGTACCCTCCATGAGGTGGCAGAGTATAGCTAATGTCTCCCTCGGGCTGAGAGAGTGGCCCTGGCCCTTAGGATACATCAAAAGTCTTTTTCTGACAAGGTGTTAGGGCAGGATTTGCGGATGAGGACTTTCGGGCAGAGGGTTTGGCGTGAAGCACAGGGTGGGGCCCAGGAGGTGTGTGTGGGGGTGTGATTGGCTAGTGTGGACAGCAGGGGGAGGGGAGGGGACAGACTGAAGGTCGTTAGGGGCAACTGAGCACATCCCCCCCCCTTCTGTCCCTTCCTGGCTCAATGTAGTGACAAAGAGGGGACCCAGAGGGTATGAAATGAGGCCTTGTCTTTATCTGCATGCGTTTACACAGGCTGATCAGCTCCCTGGGCCCCCAGACCACCCTCAGCGATTTTTCTTTCCTAATGAAAATCAATGACAATACAATGACGAGTTTTAAAATATATCATGTTTAGTGTGTGTGTTTAAAGGAAGAAATCCGTGTGTGTAAAAATGCAATGCTTTTTCTCCTCCTCGGGTTGTGTTAAAATCTCATCTCTTGTTCTTCTTTTACAACCTTTGGTTCATGTCCTTCATGCTCCAAGTAGCCAATAATAGCACGGAAAATGTGGTCTTTCCTCTGAATTGTAGAATCTTAGCTGTTCCCAGCTAAGATGTGTAAATAGGTTTTTGTTTTTCTGTTGTTAAGTTTATGGTGAGCTTGGAGTAGGCAGCGTATTTTCTTGTGTAAGAAGTTAAGGTAGGGGCACCTCACTGGTTAGGGTTAGCATGGGATTCTTCATCCCAGGGTCAGGAGTTCAAGCCCTACTGTGGGTGGGGAGCCTACTTTAAAAAAATGAAAAAAAAAATTTAAAGCAATGAGTGCAGCTCATGAGAAAGATCCCATGTGTAAAGAAACATCAAGAGCCTGGAAAACACAGCTCAGGGCTTCTCTTTTTGTGTTTTTCAACTCTTTTTCTTTTTAAAAATATCTTTATTTTTAATTTTGAGAGAGAGAGAGAGAGAGAGAGAGATCACAAGCAGGGGAGGGGCACAGAAAGAGGGAGACATAATTCAAAGCAGGCTCCAGGCTCTGAGCTGTCAGCACCTAGGCCAATGCGGGGCTTGAACTCATGAACTGAGACATCATAACCTGAGCCAAAGTCGGACGCTTAACTGACTGAGCCATCCCGGGCACCCCTGTGTTTTTAAATTCTCAAGTAGCAGTCAACAACCTGGACATTTACAGGGCCCTGTGCTGAGTGTGAAGACAATTCACCCAGAGATCTGAAACGCACAGTCCTCGCCGTCCCCCCGACACCCCCCCGCCGGCCATCCCAGGCTTAAAATGCTAACCGGGAGGTAGACTTGAGATTCTTGAAGGCAGAGATGCTGTGGTGCTCACTTTGAAGGCTGCCCTCGAGGACAGGGAGGGACTCCCATGCGGGAAGGACGCATGCGTTAGCCAGCCTGAAGGTCCGCGCTCGGTGGCCCATACAGCCCATCCCGAGAGAGTGCACTACAGAGGCGGGAAGGAGATGTGTAGGAGTTAAATCTGGGGGCAGATCTTGTCTTCCAGACTTGCTAATAATCTGTATGATGCCAAGCAAGCTACTACCTTAATCAGTCCCTGTATCCCCATTCCTTGTAGTTTTGTGACAAGGATTAGAAATGGAACACATCTGGCACAGTGCAGGGCAGGAGAGGGACTCTGGAGGTCTGAGTGGCCTTCAAGGTCAGATAGGTATGTTTTGCTTCAGTGAAAATGATTTTCTCGCTTTCTCCTTCCCTTGGTTTTATGAATAATACATCTTCACTGTGAAAAATTTAAACAATATTTAAATGTCAATGAAATAGAAGTCACCTGGAATCCCACCACCCTCAGGCAGCTGCCATCAGCGTTGTGGTGATTATCTTTATCACACACACACACCACACACTGTCACACACTTCCATCGTGTTTTACTTGTTGACATTTTTCTTTCTTTAAAAAAAAAGACTCCCCCCCTCCCCCTTTTCCACGCCTCTGCAACTAAATGCTACCTCCTCACCCTCTGGTAATCAGTGTAAACAAATGGACGTTTTCACCCGTATTTTGCTCTCTACACATTATTGTTTGTAAATAAGATACAGAGATTTCTTTTTGTCTTTGTATATTTTATCAGAATGGGATCCTATTATGTCAGTGTCTGTGTGTGGACATCATGGGTTACATGTATTTAAGTTCCTTTTCGGTAAAATATATTATGTCTACAACTTGTCTTTCTTATCGTTACATCTTGGAAGACGTTCTTTTTTTTTTTTTTTTTTTTTAAGATTTTATTCTTAAGTAATCTCTATACCCAACGTGGGGCTCAAATTTACAACCCTGAGATCAAGAGTCTCATGCTTTGCCGACTGAGCCAGCCAGGTGCCCCTGCGGAAGCTTTAAAGCAATTGGTATAGACCTAACTTTTTAAAAGTCGCATGCTGTGGGCACCTGGGTGGCTCAGTCGTTAAGCATCCGACTTCGGCTTACGGTTTGTGTGTGCGAACCCGCATCGGGCTGTACTTGTCTGGCTCAGAGCCTGGAGCCTGCTTCGGATTCTGTGGTCTCCCTCTCTCTCTGCCCCTCCCCTGCTCATGCTCTCTGTCTCTCAAAAATAAACAAACACTAAAAATGCATTAAAAACTTGCATGCTGTTCGACGGCATGGATAATGCAATATTGCAATATAATACCAAATCTGTATTTGCTCTTCATCTGCTGTTCCTGGCACAGAGCTCCCACAACCCTTGTAACTTCCTGAGTGTCGGGTGAGGAGAGCATCTCTTGTTATTCATAATAAGCCCCTTTCACCAAAACTGAGTTATGCTAATGAGGTGGCTCTCCGGGACGGGTGCTGTTGCCACGGGAACCAGCCAGGTGATTAGAGTGTTGGAACTTTCAGCCCCAGCCTTCCACCCCATCTCCACCCCTCCTCCACCCCTCCTCCCGGTAGTAAGCCACCGGTGGCCAATGATCAAATCAATCATGTCTCGGTAATGGAACCACATAAAAACCCCAGAGAGAGGCATTTGGAGAACTTCCAGGTTGGTGAACACATCGCGGTGCTGGGAGGGTGAGGGCACCGAAGCTCCACGTCCCTTGCCATCCCCTGGCCCCTCTTCCGTGTGTCTGCCCGCCTCTCTTCCATGTGGATGTTCCTGACTTGTAATAGTCAAGTGTTTCTTTGTGGACCGTTTAGCAAATTATGAAACTTGAGGAGGGGCTCATGGGAGCCTCTGATTTATAGTCAGGTCGTCAGAGGTGGAGGCGACAACCTGAGCCAGGTGGCTGTCGTCCGCAGGGGGGGCTGACTGCATTGGGGTCTGTCTTAAGGGAGTGAGCCCTCAGCCTGAGGGGTTTACACTAACTTCCGGTGCATAGCGTCAGAAGTGTTATGGGTGGAGAAACACTTTACTTTTTTTTTTTTAATGTTTATTTATTTCTTTTGAGAGAGTGAGGGGCAGAGAGAGAGGGAGACAGAGAAACCCAAGCAGGTTCTGAGCTGTGACCTTGGGGCCTGATGTGGGGCTCGAACTCAGGAACTGTGAGATCATGATATGAGTCTTAATCAAGAGTCAGATGCTTAACTGACTGAGCCACCCCGGCGCCCCAAAACAGTTTTCCTTTAGATACCACCGTTCCCCATTGATGGGCATTCCGTTTGTTTCCAGGTTTTTATTGGCTTATTGCTCTACCCATATTGCTGCAATGGGCCTCCCTTACCCATCCGGCTCCTTCCGTTCTCTTGCTTCTGTTTCTATGGATAAAGTCCTGGGAATGGAATTGCCAAGTCAGAGAGCTTTTCACATTTTAATAGAGGGCTTTTCAGACTGTTCTCTAAAAGCGGGCGATAATTCATATTTGCAGCAGCAGCACCTCACAGGCACTCCCAACCCACTCCCTTCCTCCCCCACGTCCTGCCAAGGTCAGGTGTCACCCTAGAATTGTTGCCAGTCTGATGGAGGTGGAATGGCACCTCACTGTGACTTTCATTTGCATCTTCTTGATTACTGGAGAGATTGGACATCTTTTCATATGTTGTTGGTTATTTTCACTTTGCTCTTCTATGTAACACTTATGGATGAGCCCATCTTTCTCTTGGTTGTATTTTTCCTATAGGTTTTTTTTTTAATGTTTTAAAAATTTATTTCTGAGAGAGAGAGACAACGTGAGCAGGGAAGGGTCAGAGAGAGAGGGAGACACAGAATCCGAAGCAGGCTCCAGGCTCTGAGCTGGCTGTCAGCATAGAGCCTGATGCGGGGCTTGAACCCACCAACCGTGAGATTATGACCTGAGCCCAAGTCTTCCACTTAACCGACTGAACCACCCAGGCGCCCCTCCTATCGGTTTTTAAGAACTCATATCTGTCATATATATGCACTGCGGATATTTATTGTTTGTCTATTGACTTTTCTATTTCTTTTTTTTTTTTTTAATGTTTATTTACTTTTGAGAGAGAGAGACAGAGAGAGAGTGGGGGGTGGGGGGGAGTGCAAGCCAGGGAGGGGCAGAGAGGGAGATAGAATCCAAAGCAGGCTCCAGGCTCTGAGCTGTCAGCACAGAGCCCGATGTAGGGCTCGAACCCACAAACTGTTCGATTATGACCTGAGCCAAAGTCAGGTAATTAATTGACTGAGCCACCCAGGCACCCCTCAGTTTTTTTTCTATTTCTCTTTTTTTTTTTAATGTTTTATTTATTTCTAGGAGAGAGAGAGAGAGAAAGACAGCATGAACAGGGGAGGGTCAGAGAGAGAGAGAGTCACAGACTGAAACAGGCTCCAGACTCTGAGCTGGCAGTCAGCACAGAGCCCGACACGGGGCTCGAACCCACGAACCGCAAGATCATGACCTAAGCAAAAGTCGGACGCTTAACCGACTAAGCCACCCAGGTGCCCCTTTTTTTTTCTATTTCTATATCATTTCAATTTTTTAAATTTGTATAAAGTCAGAAATGGGACTTTTCTTTTATGGCTTCTGGGTTTCCAGATTGAGTTAAAAGGGCTCCCCTATTCCTAAATTATACAAGCAGTTTCCTGGTCTTCTAATACTTTTATTGCTTTATGTTTTACATTTAAATAAATTCCAGATGGATTACAGATTTGGGTATAGGTAGGGAGCCAACTTAATTTTCTTCCACACAAATACCCAGAGATGCCGGCCCCATCTATTAAGCAAATCATTTGTCTCCTCTGAATTGAAATATCACTTTTGTTAAATTTAATTGAAATCTGTTACCAGGCACCTTCTTCTTTCATCTCTTGTCTAATCATTTGCTGACACCATACAGTTTTAATTACAGTAATTTCATATAGCATCTTTGAATATTTCTAGGACAGTCCTTTACCTACCCTGCAGTATTCCTTTTCATAATTTTGTAGATTCTTCTCAATTCCATTATTATCCGTTTCAAAACGAACACGTTAAGAATTCTAATAGAGGGGACCTGGGTGGCTCAGTCGGTTAAGCATTCAACTCTTGACTTCATCTCAGGTCATGATCTCAGGACACTGACAGCAGGGAGCCTGCTTGAGATCCCGTCTCTCCCTCTGTCTCTACCCCTCTCATGCTCTCTCTCGCTCTCTCGCACTCTCTCGCTCTCTCTCTCTCTCTCTCTCAAGAAATAAATGTGGAAAAAGATGTTTAATGAAAATAAATAAGAGTTTTAAAAAAAGAAAAGAGCACATGATTCAATGCCATTTTATGTCCAAGTATGTATACCTTCTAAAGCCATCTGTACACATTTTCCACAATTTTGGAACACGAGGCTGAGGGGAAAGGAGACAAAGAACTACGATGTGGCACGGGTGATGGCTGAGGTGGCAGTGGCCGTGACTAGAGGGGCAATATTTTTTTAAAGATTTTATTTTTAAGTAATCTCTATACCCAGCATGGGGCTCGAACTCACAACCCTGAGATCAAAAGTCACATGCTTTTCTGATTGAGGCAGGAAGACGCCCCTCGAGGAGTACAATTTAGACACCTTCCTTACCATTACCAGTTAAAGGATGGACGAAACATATTTGCATTCTCTTTATAGCATAGGTTGGAGCACCAGAGAAAAGCTGATAATTGGACTCTTCCTTTAACACCCCACAGAAATGTCATCTCTGAGTAAAAATTTAGTGGTATTTCTTCAACCTTTTATTAATGTTTGCTCTATATTAAAAATGGCTCGAAAAATATTTCTGCACCTTCTGCAAAGTTGCAGGTAAATATATCCGTCATGTTTCTTATTTCCCTTAGAGAATAATCCAATAAATCCCTTCTAGAATTATCTACATAGAGAGCAGACCTGCTTTCTCTAATGCATTCTGACCAAAAACCTTCTCTTAAATGTTCAGTTGGATGGAGGGGAGCAATGAATTATTTGGGATTCAAAAGGCTTTTCCTGGTGGGTAAATCAGAGCCTCCCTTTTATCCAGCAATAGAAAGGTTTTCCCCCCCCCCCAAACCGTTTCCGCTCCTATCTGGACTGCCAGGAAGCTTAGCGCTAGACATAATTCCTGTTAAGTTGTATCTTGTTTTTTCCTGAGCTCCCTTTAGCAATTCTCTTTTAAACATGTTTTGGTTTTGTGTTTTTTGGTTTTTGGTTTTTGTTTTTAAGGAAGCTCTACGCCCAGTGTGGGGCTTGAACTCCCTTCCCTAAGATCACGAGTTGAATCCTGTACCGACTAAGCCATCCAGGTACCCCTTAGGTTTGTTTTTCATTCAGCTTTGTTGGGGTGCAATTTACATACAGTCGACACAACCTTTTTCAGTGTACATTTCAAAGGGTTTGGATATACTTGTTTTTTTTTTAAATGTTTAAATGTTTTATTTATTTTTGAGAGAGAAAGCGTGATCAGGGAAGGGGCAGAGAGAGAGGGAGACACAGAATCCGAAGCAGGCTCCAGGCCCTGAGCTGTCGGCACCGGGCCCCGATGCGGGGCTCAAGCTCATGAACTGCGACATCATGACCTGAGCCGAAATCAGATGCTTAACTGCCGGAGCCACCCAGGTGCCCCTGGACTCCAGTCTTTAGATTTGCCTTCAGGAATAGGTCCATGGCCTGGGCTAGGGGTGGGGAGGAGGCTGCCAGGGACTGGAAACCAAGGGAATCTGGCCAGCTCTTCCGAAGAGTATAAGGGAATAAACTGTAAGTATTTCTAAAAGTAATTGGGTATCTGTCATCGGTTCCAACCCCACCTCTCTTCCGGCAGGAGCAGGTGAACGAGAAAACAAGGAAATGCCGGCATTCAGGATGAAGTAGGTGGGAAGACAACCATTTACTCCCATTTACTTGTTTCAAGAGATGGAGACTTCATCCCTTCTGCTGACAGCTACTCGGCAGGTGCTCCCTGCCTAGGAAGGGCTCATTACCTCTTTTTGTTTAAGTAAATGAGGGCATCTCCACATTTTCAGACTCAGCCACCAGGAAAAGCCCTTGGAACCCAATCAGTTGCCCCCTCTCACCAACCATTCTTTTAAGTAAGGCAGCAGCCCGATGGGCCCGCTTTGGGAGGGTGTTCTGCTCCTTTAGGTGACCATCTGAGAAGACACTGCCTTGTCCGGGGCCCCAGTGAAAGGAGGAAAGGGGGCTGCCTGCTAATTCCCCTGGAGCTATCACTTGCTCTCATTGGAAATGATGCCCTTGCTGCTGGCTTGGTCCTGCGGTGGGAGGTGGGGTGTCTTTCCCTACAGTGGGAGACACTGGAAAAGGAGTCGCGTGGAGGCAGAGTGTAATGAACTCAGTTTTAGATGCAATCAGTTTGAAGGGCCAGTGAGACATTAAATTAGAAGGATCTAATAGGCCATTAGATGTACACATGAATGGTGGTCGAATGGTTAACGAGAGACGTTAACTTGCTAGTGCATTGCCTGCCCTGCACAGGCTTCTGTAGAGCCTATTCTAGTGTATTCTGTGCTACTAACACCTTGACCAGGGCTGTTGTCAATTCCACAGCTGGTTTATTACACAGATATTTTCACAATCGAATAGTGCAGGGAGACTGAGTCCTGCTGCAGTTTGCAATTCCTTTCTCTGAGACAACTGCTGTTAGTAGTTGAGCGAATAACCTTCCCAGTGTTTTATGCAGAAAGCTCATTTAGGGGCGCCTGGGTGGCTCAGTCGGTTGGGCGTCCTACTTCGGCTCAGGTCATGATTTCACGGTTTGTGGGTTCGAGCCCCGCGTTGGACTCTGTGCTAACAGCTATCCTGGAGCCTGATTCAGATTGTGTCTCCCTCTCTCTCTGACCCTTCCCTGCTCACGCTATCTCTCTCTCTCAAAAATAAATAAAAACATTTTTTAAAAAGCTCACTTATATATGAGTTTTCATATATATATGAAAGTGAGGTCTGTGTATAAGTGAGATGTCCTGTTCCTAGGTATTCAAATATATATGAAATCTCACTGGTATATACAAAAGTGGATACATATACCAAGGGGTCTGGTTCTGTAATCTGCTTTCTCAACCTAGTACTGTATGGTATATAATAGCCCGTGTCAATACTTACAGATCTACATGATCCTTTTCAATGGCTGCATCGCCTTCTGTTGTGTGAATATACCATTCTGTATTTAAACAGTCCTCACACTGGGGCACCTGGGTGGCTCAGTTGGCTAAGCATCTGCCCTCAGCTCAGGTCATGATCTCATGATTTGTGGGTTCGAGCCCCGCGTCGGGCTCTGTGCTGACAGCTCAGAGTCTGGAGCCTGTTTCAGATTCTGTCTGTCTGTCTGTCTGTCTCTCTTTCTTTCTGCCCCTTCCCCACTTATGCTCTGTCTCTCTCTCTCTCAAAAATGAATAAACATTAACTTTTTAAAAAATAAACATTCTCACATTGACATGCCCTAAATTTGTTCTCAAATCATTTGCTCATATATATAACAACAGCGCAACAAAATACCCTCATAATGCATTTTTGTGTAACAGTCCAATCATTTCCTAGAAGAAATTCTTAGATGTAAAATGCCCATTTTAAGTTTTCCTATAGATTTTTAGGTTTCCTTCTGGTAAGGTTGAATCAGTTTGAACTACTATGAACAGTGTATGAGCTTGCTTGCTTTTCTCCCTCTGGATGTTCATTGTTCTCTTTGTGCCATTGAGATGGGTGAAAATGTAATTTTCTTGTTTTCACTCACGTTTCTTGGAATATTAATAAGACAAGTATCTTTTCATTGGCTTATGGGCTATTTATGCACTCCCCATTCCCATGGGTTGCCTATCCTTTGCCTATTTTTTCTTTTTCTTAAGTTATTTTCTTTTTTCTTCCTTTTTTTTTTGAGAGACAGTATGAGCTGGGGAGGGTCAGGGAGAGAGAATCCAAGCAGGCCCTGTGCTGTCAATGCAGATCCTGATGTGGGGCTCGAACCCATAAACTGTGAGATCATGACCTGAGCCGAAATCAAGAGTCAGACGCTCAACTGACTGAGTCACCCAGGCGCCCGTCCTTTACCTATTTTTTTTCTCCTGGAGTATTTGTCTTTCCCTTAAGACATGCAAACGTGTCTTAACCAGTTTTTGCCTTTTTAAAAAATGTTTTGCCACATCTTCTGCTATGTTACAGTTTGTCATTGTTCTGTAGTCATACCTGCATCAATCTCTTCTGGTTTCTGACTTTGGATTGTGCTTTAAAAAAAGACCTTAACCCATCCAAAGTTTGTAAATTTATCTTTCTGTATTTTCTTCTAGTACTTCCTTCTATACTTTGAATTTTCATGTAAAATGCAGATCTAGTGATGTCACTTCTTTGCTTGTCCTGCCAGCACGCCTTCGACTCCACACTCAGAGCGTGTTCCCCCCAGGCCTTGAATGGCTTGGGCTCCCTCGGGCTCAAGGGCTCAAATACACCAGCCATCCTGAAGGTGCCCAGCTAGATCACACTCCCCTGTTCTATCTGGAATGCTCAGGTTTGGCACCCCCAGTCCTCCCATGGTGAACTCCTATGCAACCGTCAAGACTGATTATGTCCAAGGCACTTCCTCCAAGAAGCAGTCCTCTATCCGGGTCAGGGTTAAGTGCTCCCCCCAACCCCCTTCCTGGTCCTGACACAGCCCTTCTCTCTCTTTTTTTAAAAAAAATTTTGTTAATGTTTATTTTTGAGAGACAGAGAGAGAGACAGAGACAGAGCGTGAGCAGGGGAGGGGCAGAGAGAGAGGGAGACACAGAATCTGAAGCAGGTTCCAGGCTCTGAGCTGTTGGCACAGAGCCCGACGCGGGGTTCAAACTCATGAATCATGAGATCATGACCTGAGCCGAAGTCAGACGCTTAACTGACTGAGCCCAGGCGCCCCAACACAGCCCTTCTCTTAACTCATATTGAGCTATTTGTGTATGTATTTCTTCCCACTCCAGACTCGTGAGCTCGTCAGGGGTTGGGACAGTGTCCGGCACTTAGTATAGTACCACGCAGGTGCCAAGAGTGTCTCTGTGATCCTGTTGGCAACATACAAGCTCAGTATGCTGACAGTGCAGAGGCTGGGAGACCCGTTAGAAGTATCCAGGTAATAGTGAGAGCATCTTAATGCAGGTAGATGATAGGGCCCAAACTGAGGCACTGGGTTTGGAGAAAAGAGAAGGGATAAGTGGGGCGCCTGGGTGGCTCAGTCGGTTAAGCAGCTGACTCTTGACTGCAGCTCAAGTCATGAGTTCCTGGGATCAAGCCCCGCGTCAGGCTCTGCTGACAGTGCAGAGCCTGCTTGGAATCCTGTCTCCCTCTCTGTCTGCCCCTCCCCCACTCACACTTTCACTCTCAAAATAAATGAATAAACTTAAAAAAAAAAAGAGGATGGATAAGGAACAGATTTAGTAGGTAGCACTGGCAGTGCTTGAGTACGGTGTTCTGTCTGAAGTGTCTACTAAATGTTCAACGTGCAACTAAACTAGAAGGGTAGCCCATTAGCGCAGCCAGAACTTTTGTTCGTCACATTATTTGGTGTTTAGAATTACCTCTACTCCGTTTCCTTTCCATGAAGCTGTGTGACCTTGACTAGTCATTACCTCCAGTCACTGGCTGTCAAGTGGAGATAGCACCTCATCTCTAAGGGCAATTGTGAGGTTGTTTCCATTAAATCCCATGTGTTAAGAGCCTTCACGGCCCCTGGCACCTAGTAGCGTTTAGTAGGTGTTAGTTTTCTGCTCTTGCCTTCTACTTACCTTGGGTGATTGGGTCAGTTGCTGTCTTCTGATTGATCTCGAGGGTTCCTAGAGAGAGAAGCTGAAATTGGCTTTCATTACCGGGCTTCCATTGAGCACGGGCATGTCCCAAAAGCTGGTCTCCATCGGTCCACACCAGCTCTCTGCTCTGTCCGCCCAGACTTCCATTCTGACTGTCTTCCCCAGTCTGTTCTCCTTTCCTCCAGAGAACCTACCAGCACTCAGTCCTTCCTCACCCTGCTCCTTTTCTATTCCGTTGGCACCGCCAGTGTCACCCACCACATCTTCGTGCCTGCATTACCGTGGTCGCTGTTCTCCCCGCCTCCCGTCCAACTGTGCCGGGTAAACAAGCAGGGAGGTCAGCCCCCACCTCATGGGCTCACCCCCTGACCAGACTCAGGATCCTGCACCGAGTGCTCCAGGTCGTCCCGAGCCAGGCGGGTCTCATTCAGAAGGCTGGACCTCTTCCTCTGCACTCTTCCACCTCATACCCTGGGTCCCCGACTCCTTGCTCAGCCCAGTCTGGCCTCTTGGCCCCGAGGCAGTTCGTCTCCTGGCCATTCTGAGCCCAGAATACCTGCTTACTCTGCCTCTTGTCTTTTCAGCCCAGCCAATGCCAGCTTCGTTCCTCTGCCCTAAGCTTTGTACCAAACACCCTCACAACCAGCGTGGAGAAGCTTTCCTTCCATGGCTAACAGCCCGTTACTGTGGCTAACACTTCGCACACAGACTGCTTCCACCCAACTCTCTTTTGGCCAATCCTGGCTTCCTTCAGCTGGCATTTAACAAGCCCCCGTGCATGCCAGGTCCTTAGCAGGATCAAATGAAGCCTGGGCTTTGCTCTCAGGGAGCTCCAGTCTAGTATGGATGAATTCCAACCCAGTTTCCTCAACTGTAAAATGGGGATAATCGCGTCTAACCCCCTCACAGGGGTGTTGTAAGATTTCTATGAAATTTTGTGGGAGCCTGAGCTCAGTGGGGATGCTGTGGTACTTATGGTGCTGACATCCGCTTTTCCACTGAGGAAGATGGGCATGGAGCAGTTCATCACGTGGCTCAGAGGAGCAAAGGCAAGTTCAGTGCTCCTGGCACTGCTCTACCCATCACATTTCCTCTGCACATCATCATGTCCTCTTCCTGCCCCCTGGCACCCTCTACCCATTTGCTCCTGCTGCTGCTGTAAAACAGGCCGCTGGAATGCAGACACAGTCAGGCTAGTGGCCTCATGGACCCAGTTGAGGGAAGCTGATTATTTTCACCCCAGGCATGCCTTCAAGCCTCCTAAAAGTGCCCGCTCGGCCTGCCACTCTAGGTGGGCACAGTGCTTCCCACACGTGCCTGGGGGCATCACCCATGAGGATTTGTCTCCCGCAAATGATGGCGCTCACAGTGGTTCCCTACCTTCTGCCCATCTCCCCAAGGTTGGGTTCCATTGGCCATGTGATGCTATAAGCACTGGTGAGATTTGCTCTTCAGGCTCCAGGAATTCTGGGTTAAGGTAAAAATATCTATTCACATTAGTGATGGAGGTGAGTCAGGTTTATAAGAAGGCAGCTGGCGGATGCAGGCGCAGGAAGGGGGATGTCATTGGGTGGAAGTGTTATTGGTGAAAAATCAATGGCAGGTGAAAGCACTTCATTTGGGAGAGAGAGCTGGAAACGCATTTGCAGCCCAAGATGAAATGTCCGGTACCTCTTCAAAGAAGTCTCACATCACAGAGAAAAATGTCTGTGTCCTTCTGAAATTTATTTGAGTCGAAATAAGGAAGGATATTGTTTTATCCTAAAGCCCGGTCCTTTTAGGAAATTTCCCAGGAGGGGGCAAGATGATGGCAAGATTTCCTGAAAAGAAGGGGCGCCTGGGTGGCTTAGTCGGTTAAGCGTCCGACTTTTGCTTAGGTCATGATCTCACGGTTTGTGGGTTTGAGCCTGGAGCCTGTTTCAGTCTGTGACTCCCTCTCTCTCTGACCCTCCCCTGCTCACGTTGTCTCTCTCTCTCCTAGAAATAAATAAAACATTAAAAAAAAAAAAAAGATTTCCTGAAAAGAAAAGGGAACATTTTTTTCACCTTATTTCAATTTTTTTCCAAACAGTATAAAACTATTTATGTGGTTTTATATTACCACAATTATTTTTCATTATAAAATCAATATAGTAGTATACAGACAGTTTGAAAACTTAGAGGAGTAAGATCACCTGTAATCCCATAAACACAAACCTCATTATTTAATCTCACCTGGTCTGGTTTTTTAAAAACTTATTTTAAATATTTATGTTAGAGAGAGAGAGAGAGTGAGCATGAGCGGGGGAAGGCAGAGAGAGAGACACACACACACAGAATCAGAAGCGGGCTCCAGGCTCTGAGCTGTCAGCATAGAGCCCAACGCAAGGTTCGAACTCACAAACCATGAGATAATAACCTGACTCTAAGTTGGATGCTTAACCAACTGAGCCACACAGGCGCCCCTCACCTGGTCTGGTTTTTGTGTGTGATATTTTTATATAATTGTAGTAACACATGGCATATCATTTAGTATACTGACATGCAGTTCTTTTTTTTTTTTAATTTGTGTTTTATGAGATACATACAGAAGAGCACAGAAAATGTCTAATTTAAAGCAAACACCTGTGCAACTCCCACCCTTTCCAAGTAAAAGAATATTTGCAGCTCTCCAAAGCTTTCCCCACCATGTTCCCCTCCCCAACACAGCCCCTCCCTGCTCTCCAGAGATAACCACCCACCCTAGCTTTTATGATAATCCTTTCTTCGGTTTCTCTTCTTTCTTCAACTCCTAAACACTGTTAGCTCACTTTTGCCTGGATTTCAAAGGTATTCAGGACTTATACTGTATTTATTATTTCGTCTCTTGCTTTTTCTTTCAATTGTTGTTTGGGAGATTTTATATACGGCTGTACTTAGTTCATACCAAGTTTTAGTTTAAATAAGAAAAAGTAGAATTTTTATGTATCTCACTGAGTACCTATCCCAAATCTAGACTATCAGGTAGTCCAGGTTTGGGACACTTTTATTTTGTTTTATTATTATTATTATTATTATTATTTGAAGTAGGCTTCATACCCAGCGTGGAGCCCAATGTGAGGCATGAGCTGACGACCCTGAGATCAAGACCTGAGCTGAGATCAAGAGTTGGATGCTTAATCCACTGAGCCGCTCAGGTGCCCCAACTGTGATTTGATTTGATTTGATTTTTTAAGATTCTATTTTTAAGTAATCTTTATGCCCAGTGTGGGGCTCGAGCTCAGAACCCTGAGATCAAGAGTTGCATGCTCCACTGACTGAGCCAGCCAGGTACTCCTGGGATAACTTTATAGTTAAGAAAATGCATTCTTTTCTCCTGCTTGTGACATTTCGCAAACCCCCCCCCACCTGAGAATGGGGGTCTCAGACCGAGGAGAGTCGTTCCCCACCCCCTTCCTGGCAGTGGGCACTGGCCTCTCCGCCCTTTGGCTGGTGTCCTAGGAAGCAGCCACCCTAGAGGCCCTTGAGCTGCAGCTGCTCTCCTTCCAAGAGAGCTGATGGAATTATTTCTGGGGACTGGAGACAGCTGGTAAGAGCCTGGAAAGCACAGCAGGGCTGAGGAATCTGCCAGAAGGCCTGCCTGGGGAAGGGCTATGGTGGTGATGGTGACTAGCGGTCACAAAAGCCTCGTATTTTCTAGCTGAAGCCTTGGTCCAAAGGGTGGGACGCTGGTCTCCAGTGTGTGCGCACCTCCCTGCCTGCCTTCCAGGGCTCGAGCATCCGGGCTCATGGACAGGGATTGACTCCTATTTACTGGTATTTGCTGGTACTTGATCTCCCCTAGCCTCAAATGTAAAGCCTCCTGACCTCAGTGAGCAGGCGAGCACTTGAAAGCAGTGAGGTTTCTGCCCAAATGCAAAGGCTGCGCGTGCATGGGCCGCGATGCCTGCGCCGCTGCACCTGCTACCACACAGGCAGCCAGCTCTGTCCTAGCGGTGTGCACTCGAAAGCACTCTCAGCTTCACTTTCCCACCACTGCCCAGTTTCTTGCACAGCTAATCTTGAACAAGTGGTCTGCGGCTCCATTGCTTACCACCCTCTTGGGCTAATCCTTCGGAATTCACTTTTACCCTCTGTGCCCTAATGCGTGTGAGACCTTGCCATGCTGGCCGGGGCCCTGTTCAGATGAAGTCATGGGATTAAGACTTCTTACTGATCTTAGCCTAAGGACTCACTCCACGTGGGTCCATATACACCTTCCCAGAAGCCAGGCCCACCTCTTTAGGCTTCACTGTAGCGACTCCTTTGTCCTTGTTTGTTTGTTTTCAACCCTTCTTAAGAAAAAGCCTCTGTTCACCACATTCTCGCCCATCTTATGGACACATGGGTCGTCTTTGCCTGTCTATCCTGTCAGTGTGGCCCTGGAGCTGGACCCTCGTGGCTGACGGCTACCGGACGGAGGGTCCAGTGTGTCTGGGGTGAGCAGAACACCGGCCACAGCCTGTCCAACGTCTGCCTTCTGTGTGCTACCCTTCAGCCTGACCAGGTCCCCACCAGTCCCTGGAGATGCCTAGTCCCAGATGAAAGACAGACCTGCCCATTTGCCTTCCTTTTGCTCATTCTCCTTCCCCACGGCTGGGCCCCACCTCCAGATTCCCTCAGCACATTTTGCACAAAACTTCTGGGTGACCCAAACCAGGCCTACCACTCTGACCAGCCATTGATGCTGACACTGGCTTAGTTGGAGAAGGAATTCAGAAAGAGCCTCAGATTTCTGGGTGGATCATTGGGAATGATGCAGCTGGTTTTGGAAAGGTTGAGTGCGTGGGCCTGTGGAACGTTCCAGTGGAATGGTCTGTGGGCATTTGGATGTTAAAATGCACTCACATTCTCATTACCATGGACTAGGTTCCCGATTCCTACTAACCTTAGAAAGCAGAGTACTAGATGATGAAGTCTGTCCTGAGGCAGGTGAAGTGTGATCATGGGGTGTGGGGAGAGGAGGCCATGGGGTAAGAACAGCCATGATCTTGTCTTTTTTATTTGTACTTGTCACCTAATTGTTATCTATCATTAGTCCATACAGATTAACTGGGGAAGTGGTTATGTCTGAGGGTGGGCATGGGGGGGGGGGTGGATGAAAGAGGTACGGGGACTTCAACAGCAATCACAATGGTGAGTTCACAGGTGTTTATCACTTTTCTTTCTATGTGACACATATGTTAGAACTACTATTTTAAATCTACTCGAGTTGATAAAGCCAATGAAGAATTAGAAAATTATACTTGCTTTCACATTAGTGAAGAATTATCTAGTGCTGTATTATTTAGAAAGGCAGTTCACTTTATTAAAAAAATGTATTAACTTAAAGCCTTAGCTGGTTCCCACTCACATGAAATTCCACTTTGTGGCTTTTGTGTTCTGTTGAATCTTTCATTTGTTCTCATTTATCATCTCAAAAAGAATCCCCTTCCAGAACCATCCCAGGATGCTATAAGGGCAATGCCCCCCACACTTGTCCCCTAACCCCCCATTAAGGTCAACTTTCCCACTGCTCTGTTTCTCTTTCCTGTATGCTGATCAGAAGAAAAACAGCTGCATATTTTTTTTGTCTTCTCCTAACCACTGCCACGTATTGTGCCTTTTGATCCTTTGGCAAATGTTATCTACTTGAAGCAAAGGAAAAGCCACATCATTCAGTGTGGCCCCAGTGACCAGAACTGGCTCCCCCTTCCCCCCGTTAGCACTCCATTTACCATAGGAATTGGCTTACATGCTGTAGGTCCTTCATGTCACAAGGCACATGTGTAGCTCTTGCCTTGTCTGTCTTTTGATATCACAATGAGTATCTGTAAAATCACACATTCTTTGGGGCACCTGGGTGGCCCAGCCGGTTAAGTGTCCGACTTTGGCTCAGGTCGTGAACTCACAGTTCATGGGTTTGAGCCCCGCGTTGGGCTCTGTGCTGACAGCTTGGAGCCTGGAGCCTGCTTCAGACTCTGTGTCTCCCTCTCTCTCTGCCTTCCTCTGCTCATGCTCTGTCTCTCTCTCTCCCTCTCTCTCTCTCCTTCCCTCTCTCTCTCTCACACGAAAATAAATAAACATTAAAAAAAAATTTTTTTTTAAATCATATTCTTCTTTGGATTTGACCAAAACAGGAAATGTGAGTCTTAAGCCAATGCCTATTAAAAAGAAAATACATATGGGGCTCCTGGATAGCTCGCTCAGTTAAGTGTCCAACTCTTGATTTCAACTCAGGTCATGACCTCGAGGTCTGTGAGATCGAGCCCGGTGTCGGGCTCTGTGCTGGCAGGGCAAAGCCTGCTTGGGATACTCTCTCTCTCTCTCTCTCTCTTCCCCCTCTTTCTCTGTCCCTCTCTCAACATGAATAAATAAACTAAAAATAAAAAAATCCAGCAAAACCCTGAGAGGTCATAACCTGAGCCGAAATCAAGAGTCGGACACTTAACGGACTGAGCCACCCAGGCGCCCCCTCAGCAAGTTAGTTTTAAGGTCTTCATGCAAGAAGGATCCGGTTTGCACCTTCTGGCCCAGTGTGGCTCTGTCAAGCCCCAGAGCCCCCGGCGCCGTCCAGCTGAGCTGCTGGCAGGAGGCAGCTGTGCAGGACAGACTGTGCAGACTCTCCTTGTCTCGCGCCTCCCTGCAGGCACAGCGGAGCTGGGGAGGGTGATGACAGAAGCAGGCAATTCCAAGACGCAGTGTTGCGGTTGGCATTTCCTTGGCAGGGCTCACACTGTGAGCCTTCTAGGAGCACAGGCTCGTATGCACTTCATGAACGAGAAGCAACAGCTGCCATAACCTTGACTCTCCACCCGGCAGGATTCCCCGCCCCACCCCCTGCACTTCTGCACTGGAACAGCTAGCTCACAGCCCTAAGAGGGACAGGAGGGTGAGCAGTGCAGGAAATTTTCCTTTATCCAACAAGACCGTTACTAGATAGCAAATAGCAGTAATTGTCACTGTTTTAAACATAAAGAGGTTTTCTCAGGAAAGACCGCACTCCCGGGTATGCAGGGCTGTTTCCCCAGCTCGCACATCACCTTGGTTCTGCCTCAGCGCTGGTTTAGGAACATAAGGAATCCATGCTATGGAATTAGGAAGTTGGGGAATACAAGCTCCATACAGTAGGATGAATCTTGGCATATTAGAGATATCAAAGGCATTGTTGCTTCCCCAGATAAGTTGTAGAATTCCTAAGATCTTCACGTTTGCAGTTTGCCGGCACTCTCTTGGTCCCGGACTGCTTCCCTTCTACCCAAGGTCCCTGTTGGTAAAGTCCCAGAACTGAAGCGAAAGTCAGGGTAGACTTGATGATCATTGTGCAGCTCTAGAATTCCGGAGTTCTGATTTATCCCTTCTAATACCATTTAACACTCTGGCATTTTCCCATTTCTGCCTGGGAGGACAGCCATGTGGTTTGAATTCTTTCATCTGCATAGACAAAATAGCTGGGTGATCAGAGGTTTTGGTTAGATAAATGGGAATGTGGGATACAGCCAGAAGTCTTTAAAGGAGGTGACATTTATTTTAAGGCACAGTTCTCATTTCATGATGATTTGATTATAATGTTCATTTCTAATGTAGTAGCTTAGGCTGCTATAATAAAAATACCATAGACTAAGTGGCTTAAACAACAAAATATTATTCCCCATAGTTCTGAAGGCTAAATCCAAGATCAAGGTGCTGGCTAACTTGTTTTCTGGTGAGGACTCTCCTCCCGGCTTGCAGATGATTACCTTTCCCTCTGTATCCTCACATGGGGTGGGGCCCCAGGCAGGAGATGGAGAGAGAGAAGAGGGGTTGGGGGTGGGGGAGAGAGAGATCTCATGTCTTCTTATGAGGGCTCTACCCTCATGACCTAATTCCCTCCCACAGGCCCCAGCTCCAGATTCTTTCACATTTGGGGTTGGCACTTCAACATCTGAATTTTGGGGCTGATACAAACATTCAGTCCACAGCCTATATGGTAAGCCAGTGGGCCATACATGGGCTCTGTCTACACAGTAACTGTATTTGGAATAAATGAGTGATTTGAAGCATCACAAATTAGTAAATTTGATAACTGACCATGACCATGGACAAGAACGTTTTCTGAATATACTGCCCTCCGCCAGAACAGAGGGACAAACAGCCACAGCCCGTAGCATTTGCCCGTATTTCAACAATTGTGCTCAAATCTTTTCCCTTCTGAGGGGCTCTCCTAAGGGAGCCAAGGTATCTTCCCCACTCACCCACCCCCTTATCCCATTATGTTCGCAAACTCGTCCGTACACCGTCAGAAGGCTTGCTGCAGAAAAAGAGGCTAGAACATCTTTTCTTCTGTTTAGTTTAGCAGAGACTAGCAAGGAAAGCTGTAGGAAGGTGGCGCAAATGAGGTTACTGGGGGAGGTGAGAAGGATAATGAGTGTCAACCGTCAGTGGTAAGGGGGACTAGGTGGGATGAGGCAGACAATTTGAAAATCTAGAAAAGTTGGGGGCGGTGGGGAGGATACTGGTGTAGCAGGACAGCCTTGCCATCAATCACCACGCAGCTGGCTCACTCATTCACAGCTCTGGTCTCTGGTACCTGGGTGAGAGACACCCAGTTTAAACAACACCTATTAATTTTTTTTAATGTTTATTTTTGAGAGACACAGAGACAGAGTATGAGAGGGGGAGGAGCAGAGAGAGAGGGAGACACAGAATTCGAAGCAGACTCCAGGCTATAAGCTGTCAGCACAGAGCCCGATGTGGGGCTTGAACTCACAAACAGCAAGATCATGACCTGAGCTGAAGTTAGACGCTTAACTGACTGACAGAGCCACCCAGACACCCCTAAACCAAGATGTGTTAACTTAGTTTTCAGATTCTTAGACAAGAAGTATCTCCTTTACACTTCAGTTGCTTTCTAACACGATTTGTGTCTCACCCACTAGAGAGAGTGAAGTTAAAGTATTGTTTTTAAGTTTATTTATTTTGAGTGAGAGAGAGAGAGAGAGAGAGAGAGAATCCTATGCGGACTCCACACTGATGGTGTGGAGCCCGACACAGGTCTCGAACTCATGGAACCGTGAGATCCTGGCCAGAGCCGAAACCCAGAGTCAGACGCTTAACCCACTGAACCACCCAGGGGCCCCAATTAGAGTACTTTTAGTGCGCACAAATGCTCATTTTAAAAAGATAGTCTCCAAAAGCATCACGGAAAGGGAGTGAGTATACCAACGAACTGTGCTATAATATTCTCCAAACACAGGAGCACAGTCCTAGAGTGTTCTGAGGCCTCAGTCGCCCGAAAGGCTGAAGGCCCGCAGGCAGTTTTGATGAAGGCATCCTCTAGTCTGAAGCCAGAAGTCTGGGAGAGGGTAGGGATGGAACTCAGAGCATCCGCTGAAGTGACGCCGCCAGGTGGCTTGAGATCCAGGCTCTGGGTCTCACGGCCTCCATGTTGGCAGTATGGCGCGTGGCCAGCATGTGGGTTCTCGAATTAGCGTGCTCAGGCCGCCATGACAAAATACCACAGGCTGGAGGGCCTATACGATGAAATTTATTTTCCCACAATTCTGAGGCTAGAAGTCTGGAAGGAAGGTGTCACTGTGGTAGGTCTCGGGTGAGAACTCTTCCTCCCTGGTGGATGGCTCCTTTCTTACAGGGACTTTTTCTCAGTGCGTATGCAAAGCACATTAGGTGGTGGGTTGGGGACTGAGCCCTCTGGTGTCTCTTCTGCTAATCTTGTGGGATCAGGGCCCCACACTATGACCTCATTTAATCTTAAAATTTTCCATAGAGGCTCATCTCCAAATGTAGCCACGCTGGAGTTTAGGGCTTTAGCATAAGAAGTTTGGAAGAACACAAACCTTCAGTCCACAACAGCTCTGGACAAATGTCTGGCTTTCAATCCCTACTTTGTTACAAACTAGCTGTGTGACCTTGAGGACGTTTCTTTAACTTTCTAAGCCTCAGCCATCTCTGTGGCAATAATGAGGCAATAATGGTATCTATGTCAGGGCATTGTAAGGATCAAATAAGATAATGTGTGTGACGGGTTTGGGGAGGGCCCAGTGTACAGTAGGTGTGCACTAATTGTTAATGTTATTAACAGGGTCCTCTATGTTCTGAGTTTCCTCTAAAGGTATGCTGGGAATCCAGGCTACCCTTCAGGGATTTCTGCAAGGAAGAAGAAAAACACAGACCCAACCCAAGGGTTCTAGAGAAAGGATTAAGTTGGTGGTAATAGCTCTACTGTCTTCTCCCATAAAGGATGCCTCAGGAGGAATTGAGCCCTCAACCTGAATGAAGGGTCACACTGGATGCCTCTGGCTTCTTTTAAGCTTAAAAAAAAAAAAAAAAAAGGCTTCTAAACATAACTTCTCAGGTTATGAAAGATAACCCGAGTTTACTGTATATAGTTTGAAAGTACAAAAAACTATGAAGAACATAAGAATCACCTGTAACTCTTCTATTCAGAGCTAATTCTGATAACCTTTCTTTAACTGACACAGACCTATGAACCCAGTCCTTCTCCCAGAGTTGTGTGACCTTTAATTTCCAAAACTTTTGTTTCCTCCTCTGAAAATGAGGCTAATGTTTCTGCCTCATTCCTGCTTCTCAGGGTCACCCCGTGGTTGAATGCATGGAAAGTGCTGGACACAGGGTATTAGCTTACCAAGAGCTATTGCTCTCGTTCCTATTGAAGAAGATACCCTTGACGTTTGACACCAGCATCAAAGCTCAGACAAGAATCCCCAGTAATTCATTATCGCATCACTCTTCAAGGTCCCAACCCTCCAAGTGTATACTCTAAAGTGTGTGTTCTAGATTAATAAGCAAATCAATATTCTCATTTACGACACTAACATAAACAAGAAGCAATTTCCCAGCATAATAGGGCTGGGGGGTGTCTTCTTTCGGCCACCCCTACCACCACCATCACTTCCCTCTTCTAGTGCAAACTGAGAAGGCACATCTCTTCTTTCGTGGTCACACTTGGCCTTGACTTCGTAATGAGAGAGAGGAAGATTGCATCTGTCAGGCTCTCCGGGCTTCCTTTGGACAGAGTGGTTACGTCCATCACCTGAGAAAACTCATTTCCTAGTTGCATATTAAATTAAAGCTCCAGTTTTCAGATTTTAGAACAAAAGATCTGAAATATGCTCAGCTTCAGACAATAAGCTTGTGGCTGTGACTGTCCCATTTTCCCATGTCTCCAGCCTGACCCCTCACCGCCACCTCTCTGCCCAGTACCTTCCTCACGAGGGAGAGGGGCCCCTTCTCCCCAGAGGTTGGAATGATACCTGGCAGGGAGCAGATGATCCTGGGAAACAGCTGTTGCTGTTCACTCCCACCATCTGTGTTGTTTACCAGCGGCAGCCCCCCAAAGGGCCAGCCTCTCCTAACAGAAGGAAAGCCTGGTGATTGACACTGTGAATATAGGCACAGTAAACTTTCTTGGTGTTGAGATTCCAGGCACTCCAACCTGGTCGTCTTGACAAAAACAAACTGCTTAACCAAGTGTGTCCAGGAGAGCAGGCTAGGATCTCCAGATAGCTGACTTATCTCCTTTCAAGAGGTATTCCTTCAACAGGTTCTAAGGCCTTTACATCCTGGGCCACAGCCTCCCCATAACTTAACCTGGTGGCAGGCAAATGAAATGACAAGAATAAGAGGAAATCTGTTGCTGCCTCTGCTCTGTCCATAGGATTTTGCTTTATTGGAAAAGGGACGAAAGCTGAGTATTATACTGAGCGTAGAGTTGTCAGATATCTCAGAAACAAATATGGATGGAACAGCCTACCACTTGCTGCTTTAAACCACTTGATCATGTTGGGTGCAACAAGTGGATGAGGCCATTCATTCATTTGTTCACTGGTTTTGAGTATCCTATACTGGAGGCTGGGGATGAAGAGGGAGCAGAAATAAAGATCACTGATAATGCTTTTGACTTCAAGGACCTTAGTTCACAGATACAGATAGACTCCAGCACCATGAAGTCTCTAAAGGGGCAGGGAGTCCAGAAGGCTTCTCAGAAAGGGGGACAATTGAATTGGTTCTTGAAGAACAAAAAGTTTATCAAGTAGGAAGGTGGGCTTCATTTGAGCCTGGGGAGACCCTGCAATGGTGGGGTCTCCCTCCCCCTGGTCAGACTTTGTCCTATATTTTCTAAGTCTAAATGAAAATCATTTCTGTTCAGATACCTAAGGGTCAGGAGAGTTGCAGATCCAACCAAAGTGTGCTCCCTGGACGGAATTCTGATTCACTCACCATGACTGCAGCTATCTGAGCATTGACCTCTTCCCCTATGTACCTCCCCCTTCACGCCTCTGGCCCCAAAGTGGCTCCTCCAAATCTCCCCCAGTCTGCTCACAGCCTCTTCTTGATGCTCCCAGGAGCTCCTGCCTCCAGGTGTTCAGAGAGAACAGCTGTATATTCTCACCTCTTCACATATCTCCTTCCTACAAGCCTTGAACTTAACCTGTCTTGAGTCTGTTTCCTCTTTGGCAGATGGCATGATAATAGCTTCCTCACAGGTTTGTTGGAAGGATCAAATCAAATAAAGTATGCAAGTAGACAGGGACACAGCTTTCATTGATGATGGCCATCATTCTTCCATGCTGCAAGACCTTACATCACAAATAATCCCTTGTTCTCTTAGAACTTTAATCTGTCCTTTGACTCTTTCCTAGCTGCTTGAAAAATCTTTGGTCCTCTCTGTCCTAAATTGGTACCTTACCTCAGCCATATTCCTCAGCCCTCTTTATGGCTTCTTTTATTCACAAAGAGTTGACAGGTTCCCACAAACTTGCCTCAACCACCATTTATCAAAGTCTTGCTCATTTCCAAAACTGTCAAGATCTCCTTATGGTCCCTGTCCCTCTCCACTGTATGGCCACATTTAATACATCAAGAAGAAGAGAATGGTCAGTGGTCAAATGTGGCCATTGAACGTATGTTCCATTTTGAGTTGATTTTTTTTGTATAAGATTTGAGATTTAAGCTAAGGTTTACTTTTTGCCTATGGATATCCAGTTGCTCCAATACTATTTGTTAAAAAAGACTATCTTCCCTCCATTCACTTGCGTTTTTGCACCTTTGTCAAAAATTAGTTTACCATACTTGTGTGGAGATATTCTGGATCTTTATTCTGTTCCACTGATTTTTGTGTCTATCCCTCCATTCATACCACAAAGTCTTGATTACTGTAGCAATGTAGTAAGTCTTGAAATCAGGTAGACTGATCACTCCCACTTTATTCATCTTTGTCAAAATTATTTTAGCTTTGTCATTTCACAAAAACTTTGACAATAAGCTTGCCTCTATCTACAAATGATATTTGCTGAGATACAAACTGCATTAAATATGTATATCAATTAGGGGAAAATTGATATATTACTATGTTGGGTGTTCCAATCCATGAACATGGTATGTCTCTCCACTCACTTAGATCTTTGATTTCTTTCATTAGCATTGTGGTTTTCACCATACAAATTCTGTATATGTTTTCTTAGATTTATGCCTATGTATTTAAATTTTTTGCATCATGTACATATGTTCATTGCTAGTATATAGAAAAAATAAGTTTTTTTATATTGGTCTTGTATATTGTATTCTTGCTGAACTCACTTGTACTAGGAGATTTTTTTTTTAAGAGAGAAAGCACAAACAGGGGAGAGGGGCAAAGGGAAAGAGAAAGAGAATCTTAAGCTTGATCCCACAACCCCAGGTCAGGACCTGAGCATAAACCAAGAGTCGGATGCTCAACTGACTTAACCACCCAGGTGCCCCCTAGGAGTTTTTTGGTGTGTGTGTGTGTGTGTGTGTGTGTGTGTGTGTGTGTGTGTGTGTGTTTGTAAATTCTTTGCTATTTTTTACATAGACCATCATGTCATCTGCATATAGGGACAGTTTTATTTTTTCCTTTTTGATCTATATGAAATATATCTATATTTCTATTTCATTTCATTTGTTTATAGTGCAGGCTAGAGTTCTCTTTGTTGAACAGTAATGATAACAGTGGACATCCTTGCTTTGTTTCCAGTTGTAGGGAGAAAGCAGTCAATTTTTTTTTAATGTTTGTTTGTTTTTGAGAGAGAGCACACGAGCAGGGAGAGGCAGATAAAGAGGGAGAGAGAGAATCCCAAGCAGGCTCTGAGCTTGTCAGTACAGAGCCCGATGTAGGGCCCAAACCCACAACCTGTGAGATCATGACCCGAGCCAAAATCAAGAGCTGGATGCTCAACCAACACCCCAAGCATTCAGTCCTTAATCATTAAGTCTTATGTTAGCTATAGGTTTTTCACAGGTTGTCTTTATTAAGTTTAGGAAGTTAACTTCTATTCCTACTTTTCGGAGAGTTTTTATCACGAATGGATATTGAATTTTGTCAGATGCTTTTTTCTGCATCAAATGATATGATTATGTGATTTTTCTTCTTTAGCCAGTTAATTTGGTGGATTACATTGATTGAAATTTCAAATATTGAGCCAACACTGCATCCCTGGAATAAGTCCCATTTGCATGGTGTAGAATTCTATTTACATATTGCTGAATTTTACTTGCTATTTTGTTCAGGACTTTTTTCCTTTTAATTTTTTTTTGGGGGGAGGGGTAGTGAGAAGAGGACAGAGGATCTGAAGCAGGCTCAGAACTGACAGCCCAATACAGGGCTCTAACTCATGAACCACAAGATCATGACCTGAGCCAAAGTCTGATGCTCAACTGACTGAGCCACCCAGGCGTCCCTTGTTATGAACTTTTTTTATCTGTATTCATGAGGGATATTATTCTATAGTTCTCTTTTTTTGGTACTGTCTTTGTCTAGCTTTGGTATCAGAATAATACTGGTTCCATAAAATGAGGTGGGAACATTTCCTTTTGTTTTCTGGGAGAGATTAGCATTAATTCTTCTTCAAGCATATGGTAAAATTCTCTAGCTTTTAAAAATAGTGGTTTCATGTGTGCCTGGGTGGCTCAGTCAGTTAAGCATTTGACTCTTCGTTTTGGCTCAGATCATGATCTCAGGGTTCATGAGTTCAAGCCCCACATTTGGCTCTACATTGACAGTGCAGAGCCTGCTTGGGACTCTCTCTTTCTCTGCCCCTCCCCTGCTTGCTCTCTCGTGCTTGCTCTCAAAATAAATAAATAAACATTTTGAGAGAGACAGAGTTAGCTTGAGCAGGAGAGGGGCAGAGAGGGGGACAGAGGATCTGAAGCCAGTTCTGTGCTGACTGCAGAGGGCCCAGCGTGCAGCCAAACCCACAAACCATGAGATCATGACCTGAAGCAAAGTCAGACGCTTAACCAACTGAGCCACCCAGGTGCCCCTAAAATTTTTTTTATAACTTTATTTATTTATTTTGAGAGAGAGAGAAGAGAACAGGGGAGGGGCAGAGAGAGAGAATCCCAAGCAGGGGCCCAAACTTGTGAATCGTGAGATCATGACCTAAGCCAAAACCAAGAGTCGGATATGTAACCAAGTGAGCCACCCAAATGCCCCCACCCCAAATTTGCTTAAATAATGCTTCTGGGAGTCCCTGTCTGGACCAAATAAAGCTGAATCTCTGGGATTGGAGCTTTAGTGAAGGTGCTTTTCAAAAGCTCTGCCGATGAGTTTATTCATGTGTTGCCAGCTATGGAGCTAAAATGTGGTAGTGGCCTTGAGGAAGATATGGGAGAGTGAGCTGAAGCAAAATCCATCTGAAGAATGAATGATATGAATCCAGCAACTGTGAGGCTTTAAGAATTTGGCCCTGTGAGACACGCCCCAGGAGCCCCTGACACCTTTGGGACCATATGGTATAGTGAGGACGTTTGTCATACAAGACATACGGATTTGACTTGGCTACTTAGAAGTCATAAATTCCTCACTGAGTAGTTTCAGCTTTCTTATTGGTAAAATGCCACTCCTCAGGTTGTTTTGGGATTAAAAACACAGTAGATAGGAAAATGGTTTAGAATCTACATGTCATTTGGGGAAGGTAGACATTGATGTTTCTTTGCGCCCCAGATTCACCCTACTCCACTGTGTTATGATTCCCAATAAGTCCCACTCAGTGGGAGGCTTGTGACCCCAGCTGGTTGTAGGACCAGTGTTCTCAGGCTTTGGAGAAACTTCCTCCCCTTCCCTGCTCACTTACTCTGCCCATGGAGTTTGGACTCTGATCGGAAGAAGTGGGACCTTGGTTATAGTGAAAAGGGACTTTGACCTTGACCGGTGCCTCCCTTTCACCCTCCATAGGAACATGCTTGCCAATTCAGGCAGCGTGAGGATTCTCATCAAGGGAGGCAAGGTGGTGAACGATGACTGCACCCACGAGGCTGATGTCTACATTGAGAATGGCATCATCCAGCAGGTGGGCCGTGAGCTCATGATCCCCGGAGGGGCCAAGGTGATCGATGCCACTGGGAAGTTGGTGATCCCTGGAGGCATTGACACCAGCACCCACTTCCATCAGACCTTCATGAACGCTACATGCGTGGACGACTTCTACCACGGGACGAAGGTAATGCTCCTGTTTGCTGAAGGTGTCTTTCCTTTCGGTTTCTTCTGTTTGTGGGGTTTCTCCAGACTAGACCCACGTGAACAGGATACATCCCCTGCTGTATTGCTAAAAGGAGATGGGTGCTCTCAAGGGGCCACTGTGGCAGCTGACATAGGAAATTCCAGGCTAGGTGTCATAGATCTCCATGACTACCGAAAAGGAGGTATGTAGGCCTGTCTTACTGATCACATCACTTACCCGTAGATACCAAGGCCGGGAACTGATTTTTATTTTTATATTGTTATGTCATGTAATGCAGACCTAGGAGAAGAAGAGAATTATAGCTGGTGTTTGTTGCTATACATGTATGTGACAGGGAGTGTGGTATTGATCTGATGGAGGCCTTTACGGATGATCAGCTAAATTAATTCCCCAAAGATTGGGAAAAATAGATATGTATCTTCTAGATGATTTGAATGGCGGTAATTATGAAACAGACGTAGCTAGCTGTCTTGTCTTATCTCTCCTAGCTTGTTCATTATTTTTAAAATCAGCTGGAAAAGAAACCTGGTAGTGGGGCCTCTTTTAGAGGGAGTTGCCATGGACAATATTTACAGTGATTGAGCTGGGCCAGAGCTGCGGTATGTTCCTGAATGCAAAATACAAAAACCTGAATTTTCTGGAGGAAAATTAGGAGGAAATTACATTTTGCAAAAAAGGTCACGTGTAGGTTCTTTTATCTTTCTGTGCTCCAGAACCTCTGTTATTGCTGTCATTCCTCTGCATTGTAATTAACTGTCACATGCTGGCCGCTCCCTGAACACCAGCCTATGGGCTCCTCAAAGCCTTGACAACATTCGTCTGCTTTCCCAGATCCTGGCACTGACCAGAAACCAGAATAACTACCCAGTAAATGTTTGTTGACTGAATAAGTGAGCAGTGCTTATCCATGTGGGTCTCTGTACCCAGCTATACATCAAAGTATGTATGAACTTATGAAGATTTTTTTACCTTTTTAAAAAAATGTTTATTTATTTATTTTTGAGAGAGAGTGAGAGAGAGCAAGGGAGGAGCAGAGAGAGAGGGAGACAGAATTTCAAGCAGGCTCTGTGTTGTCGGCGCAAGGCACAATGTGGGGCTCAAACTCATGAACCATGATGAGATCATGATCTGAGCCAAAATCAAGAGTTGGACACTCAACTGACTGAGCCTCCCAGGTGCCCCTGAAGGTTTTTTAAAATGCAGTATTAAATCAGTTTCAAGGACCACAAGTCCCTGACCCTGGAGGCAGCCCCTAATACTGTCTGACTTACAGAGGACTTGGCCTCTACCCCTCTCTAGGCAAAAGGGATCTATCAGCTACCAGTCCAGGGGCTGTAGTCAGTCCTCTGTCTTACTTTGGCCCACAGCCTCAAATCCCCATGACCCCCCACCCTAAAATGCCGCCTCTGCTCTCCTGCTACTTGTCAGGGAGCCCTTCACCCAGGCTTCAGTGTCTCCCCTTAGGATCCATTTTCCTGGGGGTTCAGGTGCTCCTTCTAAGCAGTGATTGATGAAGGGCTCTGCAAACCCACCTCTGAGGACCCTGGCTGGGGTAGGCAGAGGCTGGGCTTGGGGTCACAGTTCTATGGAATGGCCCACCTCAGGCTGTTGGCCTTTAAGATCTCCCTGAAGATAGGTTCCCATCCCGATCCAGGAGTAGCAGATCAGACTCCTGGATGGCTGAGCTGTGAGGGGTCACAGTAGCCATGCCCCAGCCGGTTCTAAGGCAAGAATGGGCTCAGGACTAATACTCTAGAATCTAGGGCCAAATCTGCCTACTCTAGCAGAGCCCAGAGAAGAGAGGCAGTAGGCAGACCCTCCCTACTTTCTCTTCTGAGAAACTCCCCCAGGGCCTGTGAGTAATGCCTCACTGATGAAATGGGGAGCCCCAGGGGCGCCTGGGTGGCTTAGTCGGTTAAGCGTCCGACTTTCACTTAGGTCATGATCTCGCGGTTGGTGGGTTCGAGCCCCGCGTCGGGCTCTGTGCTGACTGCCAGCTAAGAGCCTGGAGCCTATTTCAGAGTCTGTGTCTCCCTCTCTCTCTGACCCTCCCCTGCTCACGCTATCTCTCTCTTTCCTAGAAATAAATAAAATTAAATTAAATTAAATTAAATTAAAAAAAAGAAATGGGGAGCCCCAGCCCCATAAACTTTTGCAGGGGCATTTTCCAGGGTACACTAGTGGCAGGACCTTTTTGAAGGGAGTGAGGATATCAGTTTGCCATCCCCAAGTACAGGAGCCAGGCCAGGCCTGTTTGGTTCATGGTCATTGTTTTTTTTGTTTTGTTTTTTGTTTTTTGTTTTTTTTTTTTGAAGCAGAGCACATGTACGGAGAAGTACGCAAATTGTAAGTATACAGAATTGTCACAACTGAACACACCCTTGTAATCAGCACCCAACTCGAGAAACCAGACATTGCCAGTGCCAAAATGCCCTTCCTTGTGCCCCCTCCCAATAACTACTTCTTACCAAGGCTAACCACTACCCTGACTTCCAATACTATTGTTTAAAAAAAAAAAAAAAGCTTAGCAGTGCCTATCATAGTAACACCAGCATTCTTCACAGAGCTAGAACAAACAGTCCTAAAATTTGTATGGACTCAGAAAAGATCCTGAATAATAAAGCAATCCTGAAAGAGAACACCAAAGCTGGAGGTATCATAGTTCTGGACTTCAAGCTGTATCACAAAGCTGTAATCATCAAGACAGCATGGTACTGGCACAAGAACAGGCATTCAGATCAATGGAACAGAATGGAGAACCCAGAAATGGACCCACAAACATGACCAATCAATCTTTGACAAAGCAGGAAAGAATATCCAATGGAATAAAGACAGTCTCTTTAGCAAATGGTGTTGGGAAAACTGGACAATGACATGCAAAAGAAAGAGCCTGACCCCGTTCTTACACCATACACAAAAATAAACTCAAAATGGATGAAAGACCTAAAGTAAGACAGGAAGCCATCAAAATCTTAGAGGAGAAAACAGGCAACAACTTCTTTGACCTTGGCCGCAGAAACCTCTTACGTGACACATCTCTGGAGGTAAGGGAAACAAAAGCAAAAATGAACTATTGGGACCTCATCAAGATAAAAAGCTTTTGCACAGTGAGGGAAATAATCGGCAAAACTAAAAGGCAACTGACAGAATGGGAGAAGATATTTGCAAATGACCTAGCAGATAAAGTGTTAGTATCCAAAATCTATAAAGAACTTACCAAACACAACACCCAAAAAACAAATAATCTAGTGAAGAAATGGGCGAAAGACATGAATAGACACTGTTCCAAAGAAGACAACCAGATAGGGGCGCCTGGGTGGCTTAGTCGGTTAAGCGTCCGACTTTCGCTCAGGTCATGATCTCGCGGTTCGTGGGTTCGAGCCCCGCGTCGGGCTCTGTGCTGACTGCCAGCTCGGAGCCTGGATCCTGTTTCAGTCTGTGACTCCCTCTCTCTCTGACCCTCCCCTGTTCACGCTGTCTGTCTCTCTCTCTCTCTCTCTTAGAAATAAATAAAACATTAAAAAAACATTAAAAAAAAAAAAAAGAAGACAACCAGATAGATGGCTAGCAGACACATGAAAAAAATGCCCAACATCACTCATCATCAGGAAAATACCAATCAAAACCACGATGAGATGCCACCTCACGCCTGTCAGAATGGCTAACATTAACAACTCAGGCAACAACAGATATTGGTGAGGATGCGGAGAAAGAGGAACACTTTTGCACTGCTACTAGGAATGCAAACTGGTGCAGCCACTCTGGAAAACAGATTTGAGGTTCCTTAAAAAATTAAAAATAGAACTGCCCTATGACCCAGCAATTGCACTCCTAGGTATTTATCCAAAGGATGCAGGAGTGCTGTTTCAAAGGGGCACATGCACCCCAATGTTTACAGCAGCACTGTTAACAATAGGCAAAATATGGAAAGAGCCCAAATGTCCATCGACGGACGAATGAATAAAGAAGGTGTGGTGTATATATATATACACAATGGAGTATTACTTGGCAATCGAAAAGAATGAAATCTTGCCATTTGCAACTATGTGGATGGAACTAGAGGGTATTATGCTAAGTGAAATTAGTCAGAAAAAGACCTATTCTGTGACTTCACTCATATGTGGAATTTAAGATACAAAACAGATGAACATAAGGGAAGGGAAGCAAAAATAAGATAAAAATGGAAAGAAACAAATCATAAGAGATTTTTAAGTACAGAGAACAAACTGAGGGTTGCCGGAGGGGTGTTGGTGGAGGGATGGGCTAAATAGGCAAGGGGCATTAAAGAGGACACTTGTTGGGATGAGCACTGGGTGTTATATGTAAGTAATGAATCACTAAATTCTAGTTCTGAAATAATTATTACACTATATGTTAATTAACTTGGATATAAATTGAAAATAAATAAAATTTTTAAAAAAGATCATAGAAACTAAAATAAAATACAGCTTAATTGAGATATAATTCATACATCATACAATTCACACATTTAAAGTATAGAAGCTGGGTGCCTGGGTTGCTCAGTTGGTTAACTGTCTGATTCTTTTTTTTTTTTTTTATTTAATTTTATTTATTTTTGAGAGAGAGAGAGAGACAGCATGAGCAGGGGAGGGTCAGAGAGAGAGGGAAACACAGAATCCGAAGCAGGTTCCAGGCTCTGAACTAGCTGTCAGCACAGAGCCCAATGCGGGGCTCAAACCCACGAACCGCGAGATCATGACCTGAGCCGAAGTCGGATGCTTAACCAGCTGAGTCACCCAGGCGCCCCAAACTGTCTGATTCTTGATTTTGGCTCACTTTTTGTAGGATTGAGCCCCGAGCCTCAAGTCAGGATCTGACAGGATCCGCGAGGCCTTCTTGGGAACCCCCCCGCCCCTCCCCAGTTGCACACATACCCACTCTCACTCTCTGTCTCTGTCTCTCTCTCTCAAAAATCAATAAATAAACTTTAAAATGTAGAAGTCCATGGTTTTAGGTATATTCACCGTAGATTGGTTTTGGCTGTTTCTATAAATAAAATTAAGTGGTTTGTACCTTTGCATTAACTTCCTTTGCTCAGTATTATTTTTGTGAATTCATTCATGTTGTATTTATTCACCTTCACTGCTTTCTAATTTAATGTACCACATACTACTTATCAGTGTTAATAATACTCTTGCTGTGAATGTTCTCGTACGTCTTTCAGCAAATGTATGATCACATTTCTGTTGGGCACATTCCTAGGAGTGGAATTGCTGGGTCATGGGGTACACATGTGCTCAGCTTTAGGAAAGACCACCAAATTATTTTCCCAACTGATTGTAACAATGTATGCTCCCAGCAGTAATACAAGAGAGACCATAGGATTTACCATCAACATAACTCTGATTACCACTGGGGTCCCTGCTGAGGTCAATTCTGTAGAATGCTGAGGCCTTGCACCCCAAATTGTAGCTTTGTGGCTCCCGTCCCCACTTGGGAGACCTTTTGCCTCAGGTCAGACGCCACGCTGTCACCACACTGTCTACCAGCCTCTCCGAGGGCAGGCTGGCCTTCTTTGTCTTATTTTTCACATTGTCATCTGCCGGGACCTCATTAGCCAGGAGTGACAGGTTTTTTCCCCTGAGAGCCTTTAGCTCTTTATAGCCGATGAAAACCTCAGCACACACATCTTTGTGCAAGGTGGTGGGTAACTCCTGATCTTTTCCAGGCTTCTCGTCCATGGGAGCAGCTGCCTCTGCAAAACACATAAAAGCCCGTCTGTGATTTAAGGCCCTCCAGCGCAAGTCAGGCCCTAGGCGCACGGTGTTTAAACGCCCATCGATCCTAAGCCACCCTGGCTACTGGTGTCCTCTAAACCAACCCTTTGTTATATCCATACTAAGCAGGATTGGATCTGGACGTCCTTGTGCTCCAGCCCTTATATGGAGCCTCTGTTTCCTTTTCTCCTTTTTTTTTTTTTCTAGGAGAAAGAGAGAGGGTGGGGGAGAGAGAGACAGCGTGAGCAGGGGAGGGACAGAGAGATAGGGAGATACAGACTCTGAAATAGGCTCCAGGCTCTGAGCTGGCAGTCAGCACAGAGCCCAACGCGGGGCTCGAACCCACGACCCGCAAGATCATGACCTAAGCGAAAGTCGGATGCTTAACCGACTAAGTCACCCAGGTGCCCCGCGGAGCCTCTGTTTCTAATGTAGCCCCTGACTCAGTCTTCCCTAGATCCCATCTGTGACCCTGCCCAAAGTTCTGCCACAGTCTCCCAGCCTCCCAAGAGCTGGTACCCTGCCCCAGTACTCCCTGCCCTCTATTCCTGGATTTCCCCTTCACCTTGGTGCTCCTACAGGGGGACACTTGGGCTTCCTCTTTCTGCTAGTCGCTGACAGTCTCCCGGGGAAAGGAAAATCCTCTCCTCTTGCAGTGCTGCTCCAGGGGCATGTCGATTTAATTATTCACATGGCCTGTGGCAGGCGTTCAGAGGCTGTGCACCCTGATAGACCAACGCTGACCTACTTTGTACATTCTAGAAAGGTAGCAGTTGATTGGCTTTAAGCATCTGGGTTTATAATAGAATAATAAGCCTAAGGAAAAGCTCACCCGAGTGATTAGCCTAGTGAGAAAGAGAGATCAGGTTGCATCGTTTTGTTCTAGTCCAGCAGATCCGCGTGGTCTTGAACTCTGCACCCCCTGAGCTATTGCGTGCCTGTCAATTTGGCAGCAGCAGACAGGGCTGGGGAAACAAAACAGTTGAAAGCCTGGCTCTTCCGAGTGCATCTGGGTCTCCATTGTACTGGGTCTAAAGGGATTTCTCTAGCACTTTAACAAATGCTTCGGCCGCTTTCAGACGCTGTGGCAGGCGCTGCCTGGCTCCCCAGGCACTGCATCGGTAGTCGCTCACAGCGGGGGCCCTTGATCCTCCTCCCCGCCTGCTCTCACCCTCCCAACCTGCCGGCCCTGCCCTCCCCGGGCCGAACCTAGGCTTTCCAGAAGCAGAGCGCCAAGACCACCTGCTTGTTAATAACGCAGACCCCACTGAAGAAGGAGGGTATCTCCCGCGGGGAAGCAGGTCCAGGATTTAAGATGGGTCATGAGGTCTTTTATTATTATTCTTCTTAACTTACTTATATTTGTTCTCTTCTGTGTAGCTAATGCTACCTAATGAAGAACATTAATGCAGGCTTTTCAGCTCCACCCCACCAATGGCTCTCCGCGGCGAGGTGGGAGTATCAGAATCAGGCTTTTTAAGCTATAGCCACAGCCCCTTCACTAAGATGCTGATAGAGGGAAAAGGCATAGACAATCGGAAAAAGCTTCCTTTTTTTTTTTTTTAATGTTTTATTTATTTCTAGGAGAGAGAGAGAGAGACCGTGTGAGCAGGGGAGGGTCAGAGAGAGAGGGAGTCACAGACTGAAACAGGCTCCAGGCTCTGAGCTGGCAGTCAGCACAGAGCCTGACACAGGGCTCGAACCACGAACCGTGAGATCATGACCTAAGTGAAAGTTGGACGCTTAACTGACTAAGCCACCCAGGCGCCCCGGAAAAAGCTTCCTAAATGCTTTTTCTGCTTACTGCTTCTCTGAAACTATATTAAGAGGCACCATCTAGGCCAGTTGTCTTCAACCCTTCAACTCCAGTGCATTAGAACAACCTGGGCAATTTTTTTTTAAGACACTAGTATCCAGGGTCCATGACAGATGGGTGAAATCCATGTCTCTAGGTCTGCCTCTTCCATCAGTATTTTTTTAAAGCATCTCTGATGATTCTAATACTGGCAGGTGAATTAATAAGGAACTTTCTCTCTCCTTTGAATAGTACATTCCTCTGGCTGTTTCTCCTGCAGAGCTGACCCTCACTTCCCCTTTGAAAACTGGGGCCTGCTTTGCCTGCCCTTGCCGAGTCTTATTTATTTGCTTCTGTCCTTTTATTCACATTCCAGGGTCCGATCAATGGGCTCCCAAACCCCAGCCTGGGTCCTAGTGATAAGTGAGTGATAAGTTGGCCGTGTTAGAAGCATCATTGAACGGAAGTCCGGCTGGGTCTGTTCCTCTTCTTTGAGGGCCCAGAGACTCCCTCTCGCCTGTGCCAGGGCCATCTGGTCACAGAGACAGCCTCCCATTAACTCAAAATCAGCATCAGCAGGACATCTATTCTTTTCTACAAGAGAAGCCAAATCCAAGAAGAGAGGTTGGCCCAGCTTGAGATCAGCCAAGGGGCTGTTCGATGACATAGGTTTGGAGAGCCTGCCACATCCCACCCCCAGTGGAGGGTCCTGACCCTCCCTCCCCTTCTGTCACTGCAGACGACTGGGCCCTATCTGGCTAAGTCCTAAGATATGACAGGCTAAGACATAAACAATTCCTTTTGGTGTCCAGCCTGCCAACATCCTTACCAAGGAGCCCATTTATCCACTGGCAGACTGCTTTTCTACTTGGCTTTTGAAATTCGCTCTTTTGGAATTAAACCTTTAAATGCTATTCACTTCCTTCCCTTTTTTTTTTTTTTCCCCTTGACTCCAGTACTCTGTCCATTTCTGTTTAATTCTGGCCAAAATGTCTTTCCGGTCTTTTCTCTCTGCAATAACACCCCCTGCTTATTGGGACCCAGATTCCTATGGTCTAGCTTATTACTTAATGTTCCCGAGTTCACTTATGTCTTCATTCCTGTAAAAAGCTAGAAGGGACCTTCAAAATCTAGTTCCACCCTCCCATCGATGGAAAATGCATGGGTTGCCCCCAAGTCTCAGAGATAATTGGGCCAGAATGCAAGTTTTTCAGTTTGAGGGCCTTTTCACCAGGCCACTCAGGGGCTCTCCTGAAACCCCAGAGCTGGATAGCCACCCCTTTCAGACTGCCGACAACCTCTCGGTGGGCTGCATACAGATAGTTTCCTTGACGCTATGGCCCGAACCAGATGAAATCCTCACAGAACTGACACGCATCGCACAGACAGCAGAGTGAACTCTTTGCCTTCCTGAAACGATGGCTTTATAAAACCCCACTCATCACTGGAGGAGTAACGTCCTTAGATGTTGACAGTTTCTGCCACTTACAAATGGGCATCATAGGGCTTAAACGAGGATGCGTGAAAAACACTTCCCACAGTGCCTGGCACAGAGCGTGCATACGATAAATGATAAATGTGGGTCCCCAGGCTGCGACTACCTGTGTCCACCCTAGGCCTGGCCCTGGCTCTGTCTTCAGTGTCTTAGACCCACCCATTTTGGTTTTGCAATGAAACTGTTCTACTGTCCATCTAGTGCCTGTGCTGCCTGGGTCCCTGGCTTTGCCAGCAGGACATCCCGATGGCCTTCTCTCAAAAGCCACTCTCCTCCCAGCGTATGTTCCTGGGCCAGGTGCTGCCACACCATGCCTGTTCTTCCTGCCAACATGCCACCCTTATGGCACGGCTGTGCTGGTCAGGATCAGCACAGCTGGGCTCCTCTGAATCACTCACAGTCACACCACAGATCTCCATGAGTCCCTCATGAAGTGCCTTCCCCTTCTAAGCCACCTGGAGGCCCTCCCTTCTCCTACCTCCCCAGTGGGTCCTGGCACCCTAGCAGGGGTTGTAATGGGTTTCCACTTCATAACAGATTAAAACAATACCTACTTATTAGCTCACAGTTCTGTAGGTCAGAAGCCTGGACACAGAGTGACTGGGTTCTCTGCCCAGGGTCTCACCAGGGTACAATTAAAGTACCTGCTGGCTGCTTTCTCATCAGAGTCCTGCCAAGCTCACATGCCTGTGGCAGAATTCAGTCCCTTGCAGTTCGTGGGCTGAGGTCCCCGTCTCCTTGGCTGGCTATCAGCTGGAGACCTTTCTCAGCTCCTCGAGGCTGTCACCATCCCTTACCATGTGCCACCCTCCATCTTCATTTCCAGCAAGAGACTTTGACTTTGAATCCCTCTCCTGTTTCAAATCCCTCTGACTTAGAATCTCTTTTGCCAGAAAGAACCCAACCTCTTTAAGAGCTGGCCTGGTTAGCCGCAGGCACACTGAGATCAACTGTGCCCTATAACATAACACAAGGGTAATGGTGTCCCATCTTATTCACGAGGCCCCTTCCACACTTAATGGGAAGGGGATGTACAGAGTGTAGTTCACTGGAAGTCACCTGCCTACCACTGGCATAGGGGGATCACATGCAAAACCATGGCCATCCTATAGACATGTTGCCCTGGTCCATCTCCACCTCACCGACTTTGTTTGAACTACTAAAGACTCCACACTTACATTGTTTTACATCAAAAATCACCTTGGCCACCCTTCACAGCTCTCTGTGCCTCATGTCATGTACCTGCTGGAGACCCTGCTGTGACTCCCTGTCATCTAAGATGTCAAGTTTGGGTGTCTGGGTCTTCACCCTTGGAAGCCCCCATCTGACCTTACGTCTCCATCCTGTCCCCATTCCCAACACGTGCCCATGTATCAGCAAGGTGGTTTTCTCCCCCTGTGAACATCCCACGCTCCCTCCTGCTGTCCCTTCCCACCATCCATGGATGGCCTCCCCACTTCCTGCCACATTCTTCCTCCACCTAATTCCGATCCTGGATCCCACTCTCTCCTCCCCAGATGAAATAATTTGTCGTCTGGGGCTTTTGAATTGTTTCGTGTGGAAAGTTTGTCTTCCAGCTAGGTTGAAGAGTATTCCAGGGGCAGAGACCACAATTTATATTTAACTCATGACCCACCACAGACCCGCAAAGCTTTAAACACAGAGTAATTGTTCTCAGAAATAGGTGAATGTCAGCAGCATGGTAGTAATGAGCAAAGACAGGGGTAGACCACTGGAAACTGCATTTCAGCTCCATGTTTACTAGATGTGTGATTTGGACAAATTCATCTCTCTCTGTCTCTCAATTTCCTTCTTGGGAAGTGGAGATTATAATAGCATTTTATGTGTGCAAATTGAGTTCCTATTTGTAAAGAAGCTAAAATAATACTTGGTGCTTACTAAGGACTATATGAGGGTCCATGAAATCAATCCATCAATCACTCAGTTGTGTTAATCAAGGATCGACCCTTGGAAAACCTTTTTTACAGTTTCCTCATGAGCCTACTATATATTCAACTGTTAGACATCAAACGGGAGCTTAAACATTGGATTCTGTTTCTACTTTCTACTGTTAGGTTAACTATGTGTGTTTTAGATTTCAAATGGAGTCTAATAGTAGTGGTGATGGATTCTAGATAAATTTCTCTCTTCTTTCTTTCTCTTAAAAGCAGAAATAGCCAGTCAAACTCTGCAGGCATTCAGGAGCTATTTAAAGATGCCCTGCTTCAGATCAGTTACCTTGTTTAATAAAACCTTGCTGGTAACTTTCATTCTACATCTACCTTAATTGGGAGGCAAAATGTAGGCTAGGTCGATCCTTCTTAGAGCAAATATAAGAGGAGATCTATCTTATAAATTTTATATCTAGTATTAGAAAAAAGTTCCTATGGTGACCAGGCAAATCCTCAGTTTCTAGAATAGTGTTTGCAAAAAATTTATCTATACAGAAATTATTGCATCTTAAAACCTTTGGTTTGGGAATAGAAATATACGCTCCCACCGTGATACCAGACATACTGGAAACCTTTCATACCTCGTTCGAGAAGTTCTGCTTTTATAGTCTCATAATTTAAAAAAAGAAAATAAAGATGAAAGAATACACCATCTACTGTATGTATATTTCAGTGACACATGTCCTACATGAGTGATGTATTTTTTTTCTTTTCTTCTTTTTCTTAAAACCTGCATATTTTTGAATAGTTCAAGAAATAGGTGAACACAGCCTTTTGGAAATCTTCAACAATCCCTTTTTTTTTAAACTTTATTTATTGAGAGAGAGAGAGAGAGAGAGAGAGAACAAGAGTGGGGTAGGGACAGAGAGAAGTGGAGAGAGAGAGAGAATTCCAAGCAGGCTCTATGCTCTGAGATTCACAGACTGAGATCATGACCTGAGCCGAACTCAAGAGTTGAACAGTTAACCCACTGAGCCACCCAGACACCCTGAAAACTTCAAAAAATCTGAATTGAAAATATCTCTTTTCCCAAACCTTGCTGCGGTTGCCTCTAATCTGAAGTTGTCATATTCCTGGGCTGAATTCAAGATGTGTCTTAGAATGCCACACTGACAGAAATGTGTTAAGATGTCACATGTCTCCCCCTGGTGGTTTCTGCCTCACAATTCCCTCAGGTTATCACTGCAGCCAAGCACATTTTTTTTCTCCTTCTAATTTCCTTTATTTCTCGTTAATTAAAAATTAGGAGCTAGAGTGATCCTTAATTAGTAACTACCTGAAGACAAAACTATGGGTCAACCATAGTAAGAACTTTCTTACTGATCAGTTTTTATCTCACACTTTCACATTCTCACACACATGCTCAATCATGCACACACAATTTTAGAGCTAGAAGCGCCATTAAAGATTAATGAATCCAACCCCTAATCCATAAATAATTTTCATGTTTAGATTTAAACTCTCCACAGTACTCTCAATATTTACAAATAAAAGTAGGGGCACTTGGCTGGCTCAGTTGGAAGAACATGTGGCTCATGATCACAGGGTTATGAGTTCAAGCCCCACATTGGGTGTAGAGATTACCTAAATAAAGCTTGAAAAAAATAAAAACTAAATTAAATTAAAATTAAACAACGTATGCTGGTGAACTCTATTTTGAGAATGAGTATGAAGAGAATAAAGAAGTTTGTGATTAGGTAACCTAGGAAACCACCATTTTTCTTTTAATCTGTATTTGTTTGTGTTTCTTCAACAGATTGCTTAAGACATACAATAAGCCACACGTTTTTAAAGTCTATAGTTTGGGGCGCCTGGGTGGCTCAGTTGGTTAAGCGTCCAACTTCGGCTCAGGTCATGATCTCACAGTTCATGGGTTAGAGTCCTATGTCGGGCTCTGTGCTGTGACAGCTCAGAGCCTAGAGCCTGCTTCAGATTCTGTGTCTCCCTCTTTCTCTCTGCCCCTCCCCCGCTCACTCTGTCTCTGTCTCTCAAAACAAAATAAAGACATTAAAAAATTTTTTTAAATAAATAAAGTCTATAGTTTGACACATTTTAACATATCCATATACTGTGAAGCCATCACCATTAATATAATAAACATATTCATCACCCCCAAAAGTTTTTTGTGTCCTTGGTGATCCTCCCTGCCCCAGATAACCACTGATCCATTTGCTGTCACAATAGATTAGTTTGCATTTTCTCATGCTTTAAGATAAATGGAATAATGCAGTATGTATTCCTTTTTTTGGCCTGGTTTCTTTCACTCAGCATTATTAAGTTTTTGGTTATTGCAGAGAAAGCTACTATGAACATCTATGTACAGGTGTTTGTGCAGACGGGTGTTTATTTCCCTTACGTGATTACCTCTCACTGGAGTGCCTGGGTTATATGGTAGGTGTATATTTTAGCTTTTTAACAAATTGTCAGATGAGGGGTGCCTGGGTGGCTTAGTCGGTTAAGTGTCCGACTTTGGCTCAGGTCATGATCTCACAGTCTGTGGGTTCGAGCCCCATGTCAGGCTCTGTGCTGACAGTCAACTCAGAGCCTGGAGCCTTTTCAGATTCTGTATCTCCCTCTCTCTCTGACCCTACCCTCCTCTCTCTCTCTCTCTCTCTCTCTCTCTCAGATATAAATAAAACATTTTTAAAAATTTTAACAAATTGTCAAACTAGTTTCCAAAGTGGTTGTAACCTTTTATATTCCTTACGGGCATGTTATAATCAGGTTTTTTGTTTTGTTTTGTTTTGTTTTGTTTTTGAGAGTGAGTTTTGAGAGAGAGAATCTTAAGCAGGCTCCACGTTCAGCACGGAGTCCCTTGCGAGGCTCGATCCCATGACCCTGGGATCCTGACCTGAGCCAGAAGCCACCCAGGTGTGTAGTGGTACCTCATTTTGGGTTTTTTGTGTGTTTTCGTTTTTGTTTTTGTTTTACTAGATAACCAGTTTGTCATAAAAGGATATAACTCAGGCACAATCAGATGGAAAAGGTGCACAGGGCAAGGTTGGCGGGGGGAGGTGTGCAGCTTCTATGCCCTCTCCAGATGCACCACTGTCCCTACATCTCCACATGTTCACCAACCCAGAAGCTCTCCTTTGTGGTTTTAATTCGAATTTCCCTAATGGCTGAGGTTGAATGTCTTAACGTGCATCGATCCTGTATATCTTTGGTGAAATGTTCACATCTTTCGTTCATGTTTTAATTGAGTTGTTAGTGTTTTTATTAGGTTATCGAAGTTGTTTATGTATTCTAGCTACGAGTCATTTATTGGGTATATGTTTTGCAAATATTTTCTCCCCAGTCTGTGAATTACCTCTTCATTTTGTGAACAGTGTCTTTTGAAGAGCAAAAGTCTTTAAAAATTTTTTTAGAGAGAGAGCATGCAAGTAGGTGAGAGGGGCAAAGAGAGAGAAAGAGAGAGTCTCAAGCAGGCTCCATACCCAGCACAGAGCCTGACATGGGGCTCCATCTCACAACTGTGAGATCATGACCTAAGCTGAAATCAAGATTTGGATGCTTAACCAACTAAGGCACCCAGATGCCCCGAAAGTTTAAAATTTCAAAGTCCCAATTTATTGATTTTTTTTCTTTCATAATTTGTTTTTTTTGCATTGTGATCAAGGAATATTTGTGAAGTTCCAGGTCACTAAGATTTATTATATTTTCCTTTAGAAGTTTTATAATCCTAGCCCCTACATTTAGGTCTGTAATCCATTTTAAGTTGGTTTTATATATGGTGGAGGTTTTTTGTGTGTGGGGGTGTACAATTCTCCCAGTGCTTATTTTGTCGACAAGATTATCCCTTGTCAAAAAAGCAGTTGACAGTCTATATGTGGGTCTATTTCTGGATTCTCTTTTCTATTCTTTTGATCTATCCTTCTATCTTCACACCAATACCACCCTGTCTTGATGATCATCGCTTTACAATAAGGGTTAAGAGCAGGGAGTGTAAGTCCTCCAGCTTTTTCTTCTTTCTCAAAGTTCTTCTTTTGGCTATTTCATCTTTGGGAGCAAACTTTTTTACTGCAGGCTGTAAACTGTACACTGAGTGCATTAACCAATCAAACACTTGGTAAAACATTCTCTGCCCTTAGTGTGGTCCCTTTCTGTAGCTAAAAGTTAAGACTTTTCTTTAAAATTTTCTCAAGCTGGGGGCAGGGGGTGGGCGCCCGGGTGGCTTATTTGGTTAAGCATCTGACTTCAGCTCAGGTCATGATCTTGCGGTCTGTAAGTTCGAGCCCGGCATCAGGCTCTGTGCTGACAGCTCAGAGCCTGGAGCCTGCTTCAGATCGTGTCTCTGTCTTTCTCTGCCCCTTCCCTACTCTGTCTCTCTCTCAAAAATAAACATTAATTTTTTTTAATTTTCTCAAGTTGGGGCTCCTGGGTGGCCCAATCGGTTAAGCATCCGAATCTTGATTTTAGTTCAGGTCATGATCTTGTGGTTCATGGAATCAAACCCCATATCAGGCTCTGTGATAACAGCCTGGAGCTTGCTAAGGATTCTCTCTCTCCCTCTCTCTGCTCCCCCCCTACTTGTGCTGTCTCTGACTGTCTCAAAGTAAACTTAAAAAAATAAATAAATAAAAATTTTTTAAAGTTATTTGGAGGCAAGGCAGGGGAAGGAAACTCTGAGTGTGTGTGTGTGTGTGTGTGTGTGTGTGTGTGTTAAAAGAAACTTTATTGGGTGTTGGGGGTCCAGGTGAGGTCAGTGAGGATGTTGTCCTCCACGACACTGGGCTACATATTGATGTAGATGTACGGTCTTCACGTGATCTGTATCTTAATGTTCAGTAAATGTGATGACATCATGAGGAAGAGCCATTCGGCTCCCTCTCTGCGTTACAGCTGGTCAGGGGCAAACACGGGTAGACTGGGCAGTAGCGAGCGAACTGGAGGAGTATAAAACTTTACTGCAGCCGCAGAGCCATCGCCCCCATCCTTGCCCCCGTCAGGCTTCCATTCTTTTTGGTATCCCTCCTTACCACCAGGCCTTAACTGGCCTCAGTCACTTGCCAGGCCTAAGATACTCCAGAACTCATGTTTGGGAGAGCACTCTAGCTCCGAATCTCTATGCCCTATACTTACTGGACCATCAAAGAGCTTTTTTTTTTCCTGCTGTGCGGAAAATACAGTGTTCACAGTGGAGCACATTGAGCCTCTGACGGGCCCTGGGGTCCCAGGCCTCCAGGTGGCTCCTGGCAGCGCATGGCTCTCCACAGGACCCACAGATGAGCTTCTGTCCCCTGCCTCCTACAAGAGGAGCGTGCTGAGCTGTCAGGCCTGGACTCAGGCCCATTTGTCAGAACACTTCTCCATCCATGATCCACTTATTTTGATCTTGAAAGCCCCCCCCCTTGTTATTATCTTATTATGCTTCCTTTCCGGGCGTGGAGGGAGGCTGAGTCTCAGAAGGGTGAAATACTTGCCACCCATGCTAATCAGTGCAGGGACAGGTCTGCCTGCCTCCCAGCCTTGACTCCAGCCCCCTTCCTGGATGCCACGTATCCAAGGAAGTCCCAAGGCAGCCTCGCTCGGCAGTTTAATGGTTATCACTTAGCTTTGGAACCAAAATGAGAACTCCCCCACATCAGCGGAGACAAGGGAAGGAAAGCAAGTTGGGTGACGTGCGCTTTACTTGCGGATTGTTGATAAATCCCTCCTCTCTGGCATCTGTGGGCAGCCTGCACTTGTAATAAAGATGGTCGTGCCCTGCTCGCCTGTGAACTTTCCCGCTTCGGGATTAGAAGGCGCTTTGCTAAGGAGGAGGATGACAAAGGGCGTCTCTGTGCAGCTCTATTTTAGAATGGTTTCCCCAGGCCCCTTGGCTTCTCAGAAGCTGGCAGCCACATTCTCTCTGCCACATAACTCCCTTTGAGGATCATCTCCGGTCTCCATGGTAACTGCATGTCGGGAGGCAGCCTGCTCTGTACTGTGGCTTTGTATTAAACACAATGAATTTAAATTGGATGCTCGGCAGCAAAGATAATCATTCTGGATTAGAGAGAAGCCTGGAGCTCCTCATTTCATAATTTTGGATGTTGGCACAATTCGCAGATTTAGCCCTGTAATTCAAGCCCAAGCCCCACCTACCTCTCTGTTTCTGAACTGCAGTAGGTCCAATTTCACTTGGGCTTTTCTCCATCTTTTCTCAGAGGAATCTTGAAGCCAGGGAGCCCCTCAGTCAGGCCAGGGCTATCTTGAGCTCTAGAAGGGGCAGCATAATGTAAAGGAAACTTAGGAGCTCTAGAACCAGATGGACCTTCATTCAATCTGGCTGTGTGATATCCTCTGAGCCTGGTTTTTTTTTTTTTATTTAAAAAATTTTGTTTAATGTTTATTTATTTTTGAGAGAGAGAGACAGAGTATGAGCTGGGGAAGGACAGAGTGAGAGACACACACACTGCAGGCTCCAGGGTCTGAGCTGTCAGCACAGAGCCCAATGTGGGGCTCTAACTCACAAACCATGAAATCATGACCTGAGCTGAAGTTGGACACTTAACCAACTGAGCCACCCAGGCACCCATACCTGTTTTCCTATCTATAAAAGGAGAAGAGTAACCTCTATCCTATAGAATCATATTTTAAACATTTTATTGTGACAAACTTACCGTTTTAACCATTTTTGAGCATACAGGTCAGTGACATTAAGTGCATTCACTATGTTGTCACCTCAGTAATCCATCTCCATAATTTTTTCGTCTTCCCTGGCTGAAACTCTGTACCCATTATAAATATAACTTCCCCATTCCCCTCTCCCCGCCCCCAGCCTCTGGCTACCACCATTCCACTTTCTGTCACTATGAATTTGACTACCGTAGGTACCTCATGTATGTGGGTTCACACAGTATTTGTTCATTTGTGACGGGCTTATTTCACTTAGCATAATGTCCTCAAGTTTCAACTGTGTTGTAGCACATGTCAATTTCCTTCCTTTTTAAGGCTGGATAACATTCATAGATGCCACATTTTACTTATCAGTCAATCCGGCATTGGACACTTGGGTTGATTCCACCATCTGGCTGTCATGAATAATGCAGCTATGTACACATAGATCTGTCTGAATCCTTGCTTTCAATTAGAGACTCATTTTGAGGGTCAAATAAGATAAATGTTAAGGGTCGCCTGGGTGGTTCAGTAAATTAAGTGTCCGACTCTCGATTTTGGTTTAGGGCATGATTGCACTCTTTGTGACTTTGAGCCCTGTATCAGGCTCTGCGCTGACAGTGCAGAGCCTGTTTGGGATTCTCTGCCCATACCCTAATCCCTTCGTGTGTTCTCTCTCTCTCTCTCTCTCCCTCTCTCTCTCCCTTTCTTTCTCTCTCAAAAAAAATAAATAAATAAATAAACATTTAAAAAAATAGAATAAATGTTAAGAACACTGCACACAGTAAGCCATCAGTAAATGTTAATTTCCTTCCGGAATGTGAGTTCAGGGGGCGTTAACTGCCACAGTGGTCTGCTGGCTTCAGTGAGAATGATGTCACTTTTTACTGAGCAAGCTGCTTCTGTGTCCCCCCAACATGCTCATCTGCTGTCTGGGAATTAACACAGTTTGTTCCATGGTTTAAAGGGAATGTCTTAACTATGAAAACGTGCATCGTTTCATGCATGCTTTCACATTCCCCCACCAGTCGGTATTCCTGTGTTCCTAGCTCCAGAAACGACAAGATGTTAGGGCTGATGTATATACTTCCTTATCAGTTGTCTATTTTAAGTATTCCCTGTAGGAGACCCCGAAGCAGGGATGAGATCACTCCAGGCTGAGAGTCTGTGCTTAGTAATTGTTTCATAGGTATCAGATCTGTTCTCAGCATTGCAGAAGAATATGGGATTTGGAGTAAAAATACCTAGATCCCAGTTCTGGCCCATCTCTAAAAAACTGGGGTGGTGAAAATGTCTGTTGCATGTGGTGGTTGTGAAGATTAGAGGAGGGAAGTACTTTGCTGTGCATACGACGCACTCCCGGAGCAGCCCGTGCACTGAGGGAGGAGGGGACCAGGAACCAGAGCTGGGGTGCAGCTCTCCAGGAAGATTTTCCCTGGGTCTAGTTTCATCCAAAGACCCTCTAGTAGGCGTGACTCTCCACTGCCTTGGGTGCCTCCAGGGGTGGGAATCCCAGAGCTCAGGAACTGTCTTTCCCTGCAGGGTCCTCCGGAAGGAGTCCTTCCAAGCTGGCCCCCCGAGAAGGTCAGCCTCCCTTTGTACTTAGGAATTTGAGACAGAAGAGGAGGAGGCGGAGGGCTCTTGCCGGCCTCCTGACCTGTGTGCGACCCAGGCTGGTGGGAAGAGGGGAGATAGGCATCCCCCACCGAATCCCAGACCTTGTCTGCCTCCTCAGCGGTGCTGCTGCTGCTGGTGTGTGCACCCGGTCTACCTGTTGAGCGAGAGCCAGACAGGCTTACATCAGGGCTTCGTGGGCAGATGTTTGTCACTGTCCCTGAGACCTCAAAACTGCCCTGCTTTGTTCACATCTGAGGAGGGAGAGTTTAGGCCTGCCTCCTGGGGGGGAGGGGGCGCATCTTAACCTCTGTGGCAGCTCCCCTCTTCTTGAAGCTGGTGAGTCAGGGAGTTTCTTGCCTTGGTAGGAGGGTTTGCTTGGCTCCCATAACTCCACACCAGCCTGGTCTTTCTGCCTCTTGGCTATCCTTCCCCGTGTTCTTCCTGGTCTTATTATCTTTTGTCTTTTTTTTTTTTTAATTTTTTAATGTTTATTTTTGTGAGAGAGAGAGAGTGAGCAGGAGAGGGTCAGAGAGAGAGGGAGACGCAGAATCCGAAACAGGCTCCAGGCTCTGAGCTGTGAGCACAGAGCCTGATGCAGGGCTCAAACCCACAAACCGTGAGATCATGCCCTGAGCCGAACTCTGGCTTAACAGACTGAGTCACCCAGGCGCCCCTTATTATCTTCATCTTAATACCCCTGAAGTGCTGCCTCCCGGGGTCCTGTCCCAGGTCGTCTCTTCCTGCTCCTCTTGTTTTCCCTGGTGACCTGTTACCAGAGACTCCCACGTGTCAGCTACAGCCTAGACCCCTCTGTGCGCCTCCCCAGACTCAACACATCCACCAGGCGCAGCCCTAGAAGAGGAGCTCCCCCATCCCAGGCCGGAGCTCCCTCCCCTGAGACCACAGGACTCTTCAGCGATGTGGCCAGAACTCTGATCCAGGCCTGCAAGGCTTCAGAGCTCAGGCTTCTCCCACCAGAGATCCTGCCCACCGCCCCCCCCAACCCCCGCATGCTGCTAACAAACGTAAAAATGCAAATGTCACTCTAAGCCCCAACCAAGCTCGGAGAGGCCTTCCTCTTTATTTCCGTGCTGGACCTCTGCCTCGACCCGACCCTTTTGTCAGCCAACCCTGTTCCCTGGGCTCCCCGCTCCCTCAGCTCTCCCAGAGCTCTGGTCCCTCAGAGCAGCAAGTGGATTCCAGCCCCCTCTAGTTGATTCTGCGCACAACCCCCGTAGGAGTGTTGGCTCAGCGCAACCCTCCTAATTTTCCCAAACCTGGCCTTGGGGAATTTGATTCCATTTCCTGTTTGGCTAAGAGGTCTGGGACCGAGGGCCCAGGCACCTTCTGATCTCTATTTCCCACCTTCTCTATTTCCCACCACCCTTGAATGGATGGAAAGAGGGGTCCCTCCCAGCCTAATAGATAGGAAGATGGACCCTGAGGTTTCCTCATCGGAGTAATGGGGACAATAACCCACCTCTTTGACAGGGTCGTTGTGAGAATTAATGGGGCACAGAGCACGTGCCCAGTGTGTGCTGGCCATCACTAGCGATGTTCAGCTCCACCTGGATGTCCCTCAGTCAGCTCTGTCTTAAGACAAACAAAAACCCCTTCCCTCTCTGCACACTATTTGCTCGGCCACACAAGCATAAAACCTCCCCCATTATTTACATCACCTCCCCTTCTATCATCAAACCCGCCTTCTTCTTCTGGGAAATAGCTTTCACACGTCCCTTCCATCCCCATCCCCGAATTCAGGGCCATGACAGTGCGGCCGGCACCCCACAGCCAGAGTAATGTTCCGAAGCCATACGTCATGCCCCTCCTCTGCCCAGAGGCCCTGCTGTGACCACAGACGTGTCCAGGGCTGGGGGTGTAGCCAGTGTCCTCTCTGTAAATGTGCTCCCAAACCCCACAGTCCCTAGGCTCCCTCAGGACCACCACCTCCACAGCACACAAGTTGCTAAACGTTGCTGACCGGTAGAATCCAGGGTCAGCAAGGTCCTCACAGTTTGGTCCTAATCAGACCTGCCTTGGCACAAACCAGACAGGCCTGCTGTCCATCCTCCAGCTGTGCCCCCGCCTTCACACCATCACGCCCGCCTTCCAGCTCTCAGCCCGCCTGCCCAGCTTACCCTTCCCTTCCTCTGCTCTTTTGCATTTGATGCTGCCATCAGGAGGAATGTTCTCTTTGATGCCCTGTATTCTTACCGCACTTTGCAGTCATTTCTATTATAAATGATCCTTTTTCTTGTCCTGTTTGCCAATTACACTCTAAGTACTTAAGGTGCTTACATGTCTCACCTCTTCTGAACCATCTGATATGCATAACACAGGGCACACAGTGTGCACGTCAGTGCTACCTACAAATTATGCTTATTGGCAATAATCACTACTACTTATTGGACTCCAATTATGTGCAGGTACTGTGCTAGGTACTTTACGTGCATTATCTCATTTAATTATTGTAACCCCATGAATATATATCATTATCCTCATTTTACAAATAAGGAAATGGAGGGGCACCTGGCTGGTTCAGTCGGTTAAACATTCGACTTCGGTTCAGGTCATGATCTCATGGTTTGTGGGTTCAAGCCCCACATCCGGCTCTGTGCTAACAGCTCAGACCCTGGAGCCTGTTCAGATTCTGTGTCTCCTTCTCTCTCTACCCCTCCCCCATTCATGCTCTTGTCTCTCTCTCTCTCTCTCTCTCTCAAATACAAGTAAACGTTTTTTTTTAATGAGGCAATAGAGCTCAGAGATTAAACAACTTGCCCAGGGTCTCAAAACTAAGTATAATCATCTTACAACTAGAATTTAAACCTAATCTGCCTGCCTTAAAGTCTGATTCTTGTCACTATTCTGTTTTGCCTCTAAGTATAACATTAATATGCCTTTAAATGGCAGGCAGATTAAGTATGGGAAAATGTCCTTTTCTCGAAATATATTGTGCATTGAAGGTTTTCTCTGCAGAAAATTCAAAGAATGAAGTGAGAGTTAAAGATACGGTAATGCTTAGAGTAAGAGCACTGCTAAGTCAGAGGTGGGATCAGGCCCCTGATGGTGTGGGAGAAACCATGGACCCAGAAGGTAGGAGTGGAAAGTAAAAGGAAGTTTGGGAGTGCGACTAATCGCAAATGTCCAGTTTAGAAAAAAACAGTCAGCTGCAAGTTGAGCTCAACAGGCTGTAAATTATGGGTTGAGTAAAGGCTTGAGAGCAGCATGTAGCCGGGGGAACAGAAAGGGTGGCCCCAGGGAACTGATCACACATCAAATGGATGATGCCCTGCAAAAAAGCTAGGGTTGTTTTTCTTTTTGTTTTTTTTTTCTGAGAAAGGAATCATTTTATAGAAAGTGGTTGGGGTGATTCCAAAGGAGAATGGAGCCGGGCAGAGGTCAGCACTCAAGCAGCCTGGAAGGGAATTGTCAGAGAGCTGGCTGAGTGGGGAGTAAAGCTAAGTGTAAGCCTGGCAAGAGCCCCAACACCCTCGATCAAGCAAGTGTCGCGAATAAAGATGCTGAGACTCCTTCTTAAAAGATTATTAAGAAACTTAAGATGATGACGGCAAAACATTAAACAATGCAAGCACAGGGCCCTCCTAAATGCAGGGCACTGTAGGGCTGCAAGGCCCGCGCACCTGCAAGGCTGGCCCTGGCCGGTGGGCTTGTGTTTCAGGATGAGATATGTACTGAGTGCCAGGCATGGTTCTAAGTACCATACATGTATCCTCTCCCTTGATGAGATGCTTGGGTCCTTCTTTTGGTTAAGTTTCTCAAGCTCTGAGACTTGAGTGGTATTTAAGAAGTGGCTTTCCAGGGGCACCTGGGTGGCTCAGTCAGTTGAGCGTCTGACTTCGGTCCAGGTCATGATCTCATGGTTGGTGGGTTCAAGCCCCGCATTGGGGTCTGTGCTGACAGCTAGCTCAGAGCCTGGAGCCTTCTTCCGATTCTGTGTCTCCCTCTCTTTCTGACCCTCCCATGCTCATGCTGTCTCTCTCTCTCACTCAGAAATAAATTTTTAAAAAACACTAAAAAAAGTTTTTAAAAACTGGCTTTCCAGAGGGCCAGTAAGCAACCAGCAGATACCTGATGGTGAAGGAAGTTACTCCAAGCAAGAGAGGAACCACCGAGCAGGTGATTTTTTTCTCTTATACTTTAGGAAATTGTAAATAAAAGACAGAAGAGAATTTTCATGTGCAAAGAAAAAAAACCGGCTCGGCAATTCCAAAAGAAGCAGATCTCGCTGAACCAATGATGGCTTCCCCAGCTGCCTTAGGAAATGTAGAAATGTTTGCTTTGCACTCATTCACCTACAAAACACATCCGAATACTTGTTAATTGATTCTCGGTGCCATAGCATTCTCCCTTTTAAAGATGGAGTGGCCCTTGATCTATAGGTCTAGACAGCAGCAGACCCTGCGTCTCTTAATCCAATCACCAATCCCCAAACACACCCCTTTTCTATGTGCTATATGAAAATACACTCCAGGAAGCCTCTCCCCCTTCTCCAGTGAAAAACCCCACAGCTCTGACTCAAGTGCCTTCTCAACAGAGGAGCACAAAGTTTGTGCCTTGACTTATTCACCCTTGGAACAAGCCTCTTCTTTGCCAGAAGAGTTTCAGGGCAGAGCAGGGGGATGGAATTGGAAGATAAGCCATTGCTATAGGAACGCAGCAAAATGTGATTCGAGCTGCAGCAGTGTAGAAGATGATAAGAGAGTGATTCTCCAAAGAGTTCTGTCCTGACAAAGGCTAGAATGGCCAATACACTGTTCTCTCCAACACTGTGACGTTGGCAAATAAATCCTATTTTTCCAAAATTTCTTTCCAACCTGCTGAGCATGGCCCTGGTCAATCTGGAGACCCCGTGTGCCCCACAGTGGTCTCATGACTTCTGAAGCATAAAGATGATATTTAGATCCGGTTTAGGTTGAGTTTCAGTACAAGTTCCTGCCATGTGTATGCCTAGGAAGTGGGTCATAAAATGGGTCACCATTAAGTATATTGGGTTTTATTAGGAAACAAATGGAGGCGACCTTACTGGGCATCAAACAGATCCAATTTACCCAGCAGAATACCAGATACGTCAAAAACAAATCATGGCAGCCCTTTGAAACACTAAAGTTATGTTTCTTCTCTACCAAATTTAAATCATGATGCTGTGTCTTGGTTAAACAAATAGTCCCAGTGTCCATAGTAACTTAATGGTGAGAGATGTGAAGTCCCACTTTCGCAATGGAAACAAATGCCACATTATCAATGCGGATGCTTGCTGGGCAGCAGTATATGTAAAAAAATTAAGGGCTTGTGTTGGTAAACGGGCAGACGTGGCAGCCACCACGGTCCAGGAGGCCCTAGTGAGTTATAGCCCTTACAAGAGCCGAAGTGGTATAAACGGGGGTGCGCATGCGCCATGAGGCTACAATGCCACTTCCGGGCACCATATATCCTGAACGTAGGCACGGTTCGTGTGTGCGCAGGAATCCTCAAGCACCGTGTGTGACGGTAAATGTCGATGAATTCAGAACTGAATACGATACGTGGAGGAGTATTCATACAATTAATTAATTAAAATGAAAGAAATAAATCTTAAAGACGTTGAGTTTTTAAAAAGCAAGTTTGAGAGACAGAGACACAGAGTATGAGCAGGAGAGGAGCATAGAGAAAGGGAGACACAGAATCCAAAGCAGCATACAGGCTCTGAGTTGTCAGCACAGAGCCAGATGTGAAGCTCAAACTCATGAACCATGAGATCATGATGTGAACTGAAGTCAGATGCTTAACCGACTGAGCCACCCAGCGCCCCTGTAGTTCATTTTTTTAAATGTTTTTTTAAAAAACAGCAAAAAATGTTAACATCTGCTGTGTTTGACTAGCGGGTTCATGCCTGTGTGTTATTTTCTATACTTTCACCGTATGGTTGAAATGTTTCATAACTTTCAGAGAAACTCTCTTAAACACACAAGCATGGTTAACTAGATTTTAAGAAATTTTTAGCTCCTTCCAAATGAATGTTGAAAATAGACATTATAAGGAAAGTAATAGACCCTATTAAATAAATTTCAGAAAAGTAGAAAAAAATAACTCATACTCTCATCACTCAAAACAGTCCTTGTTAATGTTTTGGTATATTTCCTCTCCTGTTTTCCCGTGTGTGGGTGCCTGTGTGTTTAAACATCCTTCTAAGCATCTTGGATACACAGATTGAATTCTGTCTTTTTCGCTCATTACAGTATCACCCTTTTTCCATGTTATGACTTAGCCTCCATGAACGTCATTTCCATGGACTTCCATTAAACATCGTCCATAGCTCGCTTAACCAACACCATTTTTTGCTTAAAAACAGGAACGTTCAGTGGACACAGTCATGTATTGGTAAACATAATCTTTTTGAAATCTTCAGGAACAGGATTGGGTCATGCTCTCTGTTGATTTCTACAAGGATGTTTCATGTGAGATGACAGTAAAGAGGTCTGTCACATCTGTGATACACTCCCAGGAAGACGGGGCTTGTCGGCGTGCATCCCGTGGGTTGGAACCGTACTTATTTTAAAATCCAGCTCTGTGTATACCTTGCCTGAGAGGAAGCAAGTGCTCATACATCCTTGTACAGCCAGCATCTGGTCTGGACTCCTGAGCCCGCAGCTGGGGGAATATTTGCTGATCCTGTTAAACTCTTGTTTTGATGCCTGAGGTTAATGGTAGAAATAATTGTTGCAGATATTTATGTGCCCCTTCCCAGCTTGTAAAGGCTCTCACATCCACTGCCACCTGGTCTACTCTGGGCTCCCCCGGCGGCGAGGTGCAGAGTGGGTACCCAGCTGGCTCTGGATTACAGCCAGAAAGTGGGAAAGGCAGGACCACTGCCCAGTGACACGTACCCGAACTCTTCAGTTACTGTCCTTAGACTTAGGCAAGAGGGGCCACGTCTGCCCAGAGCCCACATCCTCTTCTAGACCACACTCTGTGTCCCTGGAATTCCCTAACAGATGATCCCGAGCTCTTCTAGGACCTATGTCAGCTCGAATCTGTCCTTGTGGGGCCAGACCACCAGTGTGGGTACACCTAGTGCAAGGGCAGCATTTTGCAGGGAGTGAGCAGATCCTAGACCCGCGGGCTGCAGGATGAACCCAAAGTCAGGGGTGTGGCTGGGGACAGTGCAGAGGCTGAAGTGAAGGCCAGCATCCACTGCAGTAGAGCTCAGAGTTGCAAGGACTTCCAAGAACTCCAAATTCAGGCCTGGTCTCCTTTGTCATGTATTTGTCAGAGTAGGAGGACAGAATGTATTATGTGTAACAGTTAGCTTAATCTGTAACTCTTCACTATTTAGATATTCAGCACATGGACCTCCTTCTCTACTCTTGCTCTGGGACCCACAGATCTTAAGAACAGTCTTGCTGTTTCCAGGTCTTCTTTCTTCTACCCAAGATTACGGACATACTGAGGGGAGTGCAAAAGAAAGCAATCAAGGGGCGCCTGGGTGGCTCAGTCGGTTAAGCATCCAACTTCCACGCAGGTCATGATCTCACAGTTTGTGAGTTTGAGCACCATACAACGCTCTGTGCTGACAGTTTGGAGCCTGGAGCCTGCTTTGGATTCTGTGTCTCCTTCCCTCTCTGCCTCTCCCCCACTCACACTCTGTCTCTCTCTGCCTCTTAAAAAAAAAGAATAAACATTAAAAAAACAATCTAGGATAGGGGAGGGGGGAAATGGGTGATGGGCATGGAGGAAGGCACTTGTTGGGATGAGCACTGGGTTTTATATGGAAACCAACTTGACAATAAACTATAATTTAAAAACAATCTAGAACCACAGAAAAATAAAACAATTTAGTGTATAAAATCCCAATAGATAGCCCACCCCCACCCCCACCCCCACGTCTGCATATAAAGGCAAGAAATGTATTCCAGGGCAGAATAGAGTACAACCACCTGCTATGAGGATGAATCAGCCTGACACGATCTGGATCACAAATAGAAGACAGCTAGTAAAACTACAGTCTGCTGCTCTTCCCCTTCTCTCATTTCCCTGCGCACCCCGCCTGCCCGCCAGCCATTCTGGCTACCCCTGTCTGCCACAGAACTACCGCCCTCTGTCGGTTACTTTAAGCTATGCAAGAAGTTGGACCTCTGAACTCATGGCAATGTGGGAAGTGGTCTCCCAAAGAGGGGCAGCATGGAAAATCTGTGTTGCAAGAGTTTACATTTTAATTGTTTGGCCGCTGAACTAATTTTTTTCAGTTCCCTAATCCCCAGCAATATTTGTGATTTGTGATCAAGGATTCGACTGACTAGAGAAGCACAAAATCATTCAGATAATTTCATTGACCTGTTTTCCTCCCCTATGGAGAACAGAGATAAACAGTCCTAATCTGGATAATTAAGCACACACATTAGGACAGACTTCACTCAGTCCATTTTATTAGACAACCGTTCAGTTGACTTTCCCAACTATATCCAGCAAGGAAGCTAATTTAGGTAAAGCTTAGAGAGGTTAAGGAGCTATTATAGTAGCTGTTATAGGTAAAGCATTTCAGAGAGGTTAGGTAATGTGACTGAGGTTATCCAGCTGGTAGGTGGTGAGCGGGGACTCAAACTTGGGCTCATCTAAATTATTGTAAGGACCCAAAAAGAAGGATGGATTTTGTTCAGACTTACTCCCTGGCAAAAGAGAGTCACCTTTTATCAGAGCTCCCACAAAGTAGTAGAGCCCTCCCTTGATTATTCTATTTTGATCAAGTTTTGTTTGCAATAACACATTAACCTGGAACAGCCTTTGGTCAGTGCTAGTTCTGGAAGCTTGTGCAGGTCACCTGACAAAATTGGCTTTAAAAAAAAAGTGTGTGTGTGGGTGGTGGAGGTGGATCTTTAATACAGCTTTAGTAATTATTCCTGGAGGTATGCTTTTTCATTACAAGAGAGGCTTTTTAAAGATTTCTTGTTAAGTGGTATCTTCTTGAGATTGTGAATAGGATAATTTTCATTGAGAAATCATACTGAGACCTAAAAAGCCCTCTATCTCTAACAAGATAAATGGAAATGAACTTACTGTGCTTGGAAAAACCGAAGACAAAGACCTTGATGTTGAAGATGCATATGAGAACTTTGAATAAAATTGTTTCATGAAATATGAGGGAATAAAACTAAACGGTGTATCCAAATTAACATTTTATTCATTAGGATTTAAATATGTATGTGTAATGGGGCATCTGGGTGGCTCAGTTGGTTAAGCATCTGGCTCAGGTCATGATCTCACAGGTTCGTGAGTTCAAGCCCAATGTCAGGCTCTGTGCTGCCTAGAGCCCATTCACATTCCGTGTCTCCCTCTCACTCTGCCCCTCCCTTTCTCACACACTCTGTCTCTCTCTCTCTCAAAAATAAATAATCATTAAAAAAAACTTTTTAATATGTATGTGTAACTAAATAAATATAAATAGACATATTGGATTGCATTCTACATTTGGTTTTTTCATCTATATATGCAAGTTGGTCAGAATTGTTGGGGGTGGGGGGAATCTTCTCTTTGGGAAACAGAGGCTGGCTTGAGGCTTTAGTACCCCACTGAGTGGTTTTTCCCAAGCACTGAGCCACAACCCAAGATGAGGAAGAAGCAGTCTTGTTTACTGGATCCATGGTGGTGATGAAGGTTAGTACACTGGCTCCTGCCTGTCTGGCTCCTTAAAATTTGCCAAACACTGCTGGCCTAGGGCCTCACAGCCTCTTGCTTGATAGAGTCCATGGTTGTCCTGAATGTCGGCCCAAGGACCTCATGTGTCTCCCTGCGTCAGTGACTTGGATGTGGGGAGGGTGTGACCGAGACTGCTTTTCCCGTCCCCCGCAGGCAGCACTGGTTGGAGGCACCACCATGGTCATCGGCCACGTCCTGCCCGACAAGGAAACCTCCCTCGTGGAAGCCTACGAGAAGTGCCGGGGTCTGGCCGACCCCAAGGTCTGCTGTGACTACGCCCTGCATGTGGGGATCACCTGGTGGGCACCCAAGGTAAGAGTGCTGAGCAGAATCCCAAAAGAAGAATCAATGCGTTCTTAGGCAAAGGGGCCGTTTGGTTGGAGTCAGCTGGAGTGGGGTGCCCTCCGACAGGTAGGGGATCCCCCTCACCATCCTAACTCCCCCAGGTGCCAAAAGAAAAGAACACTTGATTCCACAAGGCGGTGACAAGTCTTGTTCTGCTTAATTTGAGGAGCCAGTTTTCCAGCAGATACAGAGGGCCTGAGACCAGAGGCCCAGGGAGCGCTGGCTGGCTCCTTGCTCAGACCCCAAACCTCTCAGCATCTCTTGATGCTTTACATGAGGTGCCACTGACCCCTAAGGGGACCACTGCTGAGAAGCGGGCTTGGCAAGAGTCAGGCTCCAGGGCTCACATTGTTTTCATGCCAGAAGTGACAGCATGGACCTGAGGTCTCAGAACAGAACAGAGGGTCCCGTCCTGGCTGAGGGCCACCTGATATAAATGGATGGGGCCACTTCTTTCCTACTGGGGCCCGGCTCCTGCTCTGAGAGCCCCGAGGCTGCACCTGGCCTGTGGCTGAGGCTGTCTCCCAGTGAGCCCTCTGTCACTTCAGCCCCTGTGCCCCTTGCTTCTGGCTTTCCCATCCTCCTGCTGCCCCAGGCCCCAGGGCCAGAGTCCGGTCCCTCCCCCCACCCCCCACCCCCAGGATTCCCACTTCCCTGCTCTTCCTGAAAACAGACATTTAGGTTTTGCTTCATTTCTGGAGTCTTACCACTTTTTACCCCAGAGAGGCAGCCTGGATGTCCATTTTTCCATTGATCCTGTGCTAATCACCAGGTCCTCGTACCTGTGTGGGCATCGAAACAAGCACTGGGGCACCTGGCTGGCTCAGTCCAGTCTGAGTATGTGGCTCTTGATCTCAGGGTGGTGAGTTCTAGCCCCATACTGGGCATGGAGCCTACTTTAAAAAAAAAGCATTAGGACATTTTACAAAGTTCTTCAGCTGTGGAGCCTGGTCTAAAGGGCCTGACTCCCTTCTGAGATGGTAATTATAAGCCTTGTGTACTTCCACGCTTGGGTTTTAGCTTTGAGTGTGGGGCTCCCCCAGTCTCCTCTGTTATTTCCAACTTGGTCCTTATGAAAGGCCTTGGGGCCCTCCAAACTTCACACCCTGAAGACCTCCCTGCTGGTACTGGGTAAGGGCACAGACCACCCTGAATGCCAGCCAGCCCTTATCTCAGATGGGGGCTTTGTTTATTCTGGACACCCTCCTGGATGGATGACCTTACCCTGAGCCTTTCTATTCCCTCCCATGCAGCTGGCCTGGAATTGAGTGTCCACTCAGATTCTCAGCAACACCGCGGCCAGGCCAGCCCTCCCTAAGTCCCCAGAGGTTGGGGGGACTTCCACGCATCTAGAATTGTAAATTCTTTTTTGTTATTGTCAAATAATTTTTTTTCCTAACACTTGATTTTCAAAATAGGAAAGAAGCCCATCATCTGGTTAATCCCAACAAAAGCACTATTATTATTTTGGCGTATTCACCTTCCGGTCTTTTGTTTGTTTCATATGTGCTTGTTACGTAGTAACTCTTTCACTTAGGTGTGAGCATTTTCTGTCTGGCTACATGCTCCTCATGACCATCAGTGCAGTGGCTTCATGTCCTATCAGGGAGATGAACCTCAATTTATCTTCCTGCTGTCAGACCAAAGTTGCTTCCATTTTTTTCCCCAATATGAATAATGTTAGGATGACTTTCCTTATTCATGTAGCTTTGTTCATGTTCCTAAATTAGATTTAACCCAGTGTCTCGGGATTTTTTTTTACGATTTTATTTTTAAGTAATTGCCATGCCCAACATGGGGCTTGAACCACAACCCCTAGATCAAGGGCCTCATGCGTTGCTGACTGAGTCAGCCAGGCTCCCTGGGTCTCAGGAGTTTTAGCATTATTGTGCCTTCTTTGTAACACCACTTCCATTATGGGGATGGGGAACACAGGTCTTAGGGGTAAATGCTATTAGTGCGTTTACCCATAGGCTGACTTGGGTCAGAGACACAGGACAAGCCTATACGAAGCAGAAACGCCTAGATGGTGACAATATGGTTCCTCAATTTGTGTCATGCTTGACAATTTTCTTTCTTTTTATTTAAAAAAAATTTTTTTAATGTTTATTTATTTTTGAAAGAGAGACAGAGACAGAGAGGAGGAGAGGGGCAGAGAGAGAAGGAGACACAGAATCTGAAGCAGATTCCAGGCTCTGAGCTGTCAGCACAGAGCCCAACATTGGGCCTCAAACTTGTGAATCGCAAGATTATGACCTGAGCCGAAGTCGGACGCTTAACCGACTGAAGCACCCAAGTGCCCCTTGCTTGACAATTTTCAAAGTACTTCTGCATCTGTCTGCTCCCATAACCTCACGGTGGCCTGCGGGGGGCAGGGAGGGCGGGGAGGAGGGGGAAAGTGAGATACTGCAAGGTTGCAGGTGGTCATACGGTCCCTCCCCCCACTGGGCCCCATCTCCTCCATCGTAGGCTGGTCAGCCTCTTGAACATCTATACTCACGTGGCTTTGCCTTTGCATTTTGCTCTCTAGGTGAAAGCAGAAATGGAGACGCTGGTGAGGGAGAAGGGTGTCAACTCATTCCAGATGTTTATGACCTACAAAGACTTGTATATGCTGCGGGACAGTGAGCTGTACCAAGTGTTGCATGCGTGCAAGGACATTGGAGCGATCCCTCGAGTCCATGCTGAGAATGGGGAGCTCGTGGCTGAGGCAAGGCTGTAGAGAATATTGGGGAAGGGGGGCTGGGGCACCAACAGAGCCAGTTCTCAGAGGGATTCCTGACCCCCCCCATCACCCATCCCACAGCTTTGTCCAGACAAAATGAGTTCTAAAAGAAAGTGTGAGATGCTAACACCCCAGATGACCAATCTTTGTCAGAAAATCCAAACTTGTCTACTGTCTGTAAAAAAAAAGATACATACGTATATATATGTATATATACATATATGTATATATACACATACATACATACATATATATCTTTAGAGTCCAAAAGAGTTTCTAAGTCTTAGATGATAATGTCTTAGTTCTAGTGATATGATATTTAAATTCCATTATAGCCAAAGACTTTGGAGCACCTCTAAGAAATATTTTTAATGAGATTTGACATCAGAATAAATGAGAGTCAGCTCTTCTCTTTCCTCTGCTTCCTCCTTTTTCCTGTTACCTCTCCCCATCCGCCCCCGAGGAACTGAGATATTATAGCAATATGCTCACTGGTAGATGAGCCCCTTGTACTCCTGGGTCTGAAATGGGATGCTTGGTAAGGGTTAATCTAGGTGTTGCTAGAAAGTAGAGATTTGACTAGATTTGTGGTGGGAAAATTCTGATTTTCAGATCTTTGATGTACCAAGCCTATTGGCTGGTTACAGAACTATAATTTTAAGACAGAAAAAACTGCATTCAGTCCTTAGGAAGCAAGACACAGGAGAGCCTTACTGCCAGGGAGCCCTGTCCCTTTCTGCCCTCTTTGGGAGGTGGACACTGTGGAAGCGAGGACAGTGTCAAGCCTGTTGGACTGCATGGTGTCCGGCATGTTCCTGTGTTCCTGGGGATCGTTGTTTTCTTGTATCTGTGTGGTTCTCTCAGTTTTCTCTCTTTTGCTATTATTCAGGGTGCTAAGGAGGCGCTAGATTTGGGGATCACAGGCCCAGAAGGAATCGAAATCAGCCGCCCAGAGGAGGTGAGGAAAACTGACTGTGCCTCTTCTCAGCTTCTTTCCTGTGGATTCACAAAACCTTTAGGATAGAAACAACATCAATAAATAAAAGTTGTATATTATTGCCTTCTCTGTGGGTGAAATTCTCATCTGGAAGCTTTGCAGGGAACAGGCATCCCCCTGCTGAGGCTGACTTGGCCTTGAGCTTCCTTGGGAAAGACAATTTGCAGGAAGCCAGACCCAAATAATTTGATTCTGATGTCAGGGATCCGAGGGAGACCATGTGAGATCTCCGGGGGTTGCTTTCCCCAAAATTGAATAGGGAAAGAAAAGAGTGAAAAATTCCAGATTATAAGCCAGTGATTCAGTGTTGTGGGAATGAGAGCCTCTGAGGAGAACGTTGGACGCCCTCCCCGCCTCCCCCCCACCACGAGAAACCAGAAGAACAGACATGTCTATACTCTTTGCCCTTGTTACTGTATTGACCACTGTGAAGGTACTGAAAAGCCCTGCTCTCCTCTGCCCTCTGGGGTTATCCTGGCACAGTTTTGCAAGATGTCCACGCAAATCCCTAGCAGTCCCCCTCGGTAAAGAATTCTGTCCCGGAGGGGACCTTACTGGACAAATCGTGCTTTCTTGTCCTGTGACCCTATCCAGACATCTTCTGCCGTTAGTGAAGAGAATGCTGTTTTCCATTTCTTCAAAGTGTTCAGTGCAGAGTGGTGGCTGGATGTCCCTGAGGGATTGATGGGTGGCCCTGAGGGCCAAGGAACCAGAGACCAGGTGTCATGGCACTGCCATCAGACATGCGAGGCCCTGCATGAACCTGTAAGGACAGGAGTGGGTGCGTAGGCACAGGACTGGGCTTTGTTCAGTTATCGAGGGGAAGAGCCATGCTTGGACTGTAGGGTATTAATAGCAGGTGTCATCACTGTCATCACCTATGGTTACAGGCTCTGCACCAGAAGAGATTTTGCTCTCTGGCGGACATCTGACAATGTCTAGCGATATTTCTGGTTGTCCCACCTGGGAGGAGCGAGGCGGGAGGGTGTGGTACTGCTGGTGTCTAGTGGAGAAAGGCGAGGGGTGCTGCTTGAAGATCCTGTGGTGCCCAGACAGCCCCCGACCACAAGGAATAACCCAACTTAAAATGTCCCTGGTGTTGAGGTTCAGAAACCCAGATCTAGGTTAATTTCCAGCTTGATAGCAGTGAGTATCGGTCCATGCTACAGTGCTGAGGTGGCTGTGGAAAGAATACGCCAGAAAACACGGAGAGATGAGACTCGGTTTCCGTTTCCTTTTGTTTTGTTGCCTTTTTCTTTTTTGAGAGAGAGGGTGAGAGAGCATGATCTAGGGAGAGGCAGAGAGAGAGGGAGAGAAAGGATCTCAAGCAGGCTGCACACTGCCAGCCCAGAGCCCGATGCAGGGCTAGAACTCATGAGCCATGAGATCATGACCTGAACTGAAATCAAGAGTCAGACACTTAACCAACTGAGCCACCCAGGTGCCCCAGAAAAGGAAGAATTTTTAAAAATATGTTGTTTATGTTTGAGAGAGAGAGAAAGAGGGAGAGTGAGAGAGAGTGCCCGTGAGTGGGGGAAAGGCAGAGAGAGACAGAGAGACAGAGAGAGAGAAGGGCAGAGGATCCAAAGCAGGCTCCGGGCTGACAGCAGAGAGCCCAATGTGGGGCTCAAACTCAAGAACCACAAGATCATGACCTGAGCCAAAGTCATACACTTAATTGACTGAGTCACCCAGGTGCCCCCCCAATTTTTTTTAAGTTTATTTCTTTATTTTTGAGAGAGGGAGGGGGACAGACAGAGAATCCCAAGCAGACAGCACAGAGCCCTGTGCAGGGCTCCATCCCACAAATCGTGAGATCATGACCTAAGCTGAAACCAAGAGTTGGATGCTTTAACTGACTGAGCCACCCAGACGCCCTCATTGCCTTTTATTTAAGGCATCCAGCAAGGATATACCTGGTGTACTAAATACCCGGATTCTCTCCAGGTGAGAAGAAGTGGGGGGAGCTTGGTGCCCCTGCCCAAGGCTTACCCCCCGAACCAGCCTCTACAGGTGGAGTTGGCCCCTTCAGCCCTATGTTGGATATTCCAGCACTTTCTACAAAGTGGGCTCTTGATCAGAGGTGGGCTTGCTTGGGAGAGAGAGTGAAGGCTTGTTTTCTTCCTGTCCTTTGTTCCTAACAGCTGGAGGCTGAAGCCACTCACCGAGTTATCACCATTGCAAACAGGGTAAGTACACTCCCGCTTGCCCTAAACCCATTCTTGACTCTAGGATCAGAAACCAGAATCTTCAGTCTCCACGGTGGAGTCCCATTCTGCCCTGGGTGCCGGCACCAAGCCTGGCTCACAGGACCCCAAAACCGTTTGCTGGGTGCTGTTATTCCCACAGACCTGGCAGAAGTCCTCTTAGCTGCCAGCTCTCTGTTCCACCCCAGCAAGCTTGCTCAGTCTGGCTTCATTGCTCAAATGGAAATGGCTCCCAGGGGTGGCAGGGTGAGTTGGGGGTCCACAGGGGCTCACTGCAAATGAACTCCATCTCCTGTAGAGGAATTTGCTTGCCTAGAGAACCGTGATCTAATCCTCTGCCTCTAGACCACTTAGAAGTTGTCCTTGGTATCGCTCAGGGCGAGGGGGTGCTGATGCAGTGTGGGAAACAAACAAGATGTGAGACCTTTACCAAACAGGAAGCTCTCAGTGTATGCACGTCACTCAACCACTCTGATACACTATTTTGTTATCTGGCGTTGGAATGATAATACCACTTCTCACGGGATGATTGGGAGGATCAAAGAGGGGCAGGGAAGGAAAGGCGCCTTATAAACAGTAGAGCACTATACCAAGGTTATTTCTCTTTCTAAACCATCATTAAAGAGTTCGATTTGCTCAGATAATCTGATTTGTCACCTGTAGAATGCCAGTTTTCTGAAGTGTGGTGCCTGGACCAGCAGCATCTGTGTTTGTTACAAATAGACACTTAGAACTGCAGATTCCCGGGCCCATGTAAACCCATTGAATCAGAAACTGGGAAAGATGCCAGCAGTCTGTTTTAAGAAACCCAGCCATGGTTTTAGTGGGCACTTGCGCTCCAGAACCTCTTCTCTGAAAAGACGTGGGTGATCGCACAGGATGTAAGCATGAGGGTGTGGTGTTGGGAATGCCAAGGACCATGCAGAGGTTAGAGCTCCAACGGATCTCAGAATTAGTAATGTTGCACCAGGCACATCAAATGTCAGGCCAGTTCCTAAGCTCTGTGTCCTCTCGTTTTGATAAGCATAGAAGGAATCAGAGTAACATTTGGGAAAAGTTTCCCATTAGCAGTTGATAAGTCTGGGTGCTGAACCAGGACATTGTTTTCCTGGCACACCAGTGGTTATGATATCAATTATTTCCTGATGGAAACTGACCCCAGGATAAGGAAAGATGTCAATAGCACAGGGCCAGCTTCCTGACTTTGAGCTCAAACATATGCCCAGGCAAGCTAAGCCAGGGACCATTGGTGCACAGCTCAGCAGAGGAAAAGCTCTTCCATATTACAACCCAGGTGTCCATTTGCAAAACCGGTCCTGTCTGATATAGACTCTGAACCCTGAACCTCTTGTATTTTGTTTCTTCTCAAAGTACATTCTGTCTACTGATAAAGCAGCCCTGGTTGTAATTTTAGATATGTAAATATTCCATGACTGTCTCTAGGTCATCATGTTCATGAACAGGAAATTTACAAAGTCCCTTGTGTTAAGTTATAAATCATCTTGATTCCGGCTGGAAGAAGATGGGAGGTTCCCGGTGGAAGACCTTCTCCCTGAGAATGGGGCTAAGAGACACAGAGGGAAGTGCTGGGGCCAAGATTGGTTTGGCGGGGGCTATGATAGTGCTTGTTAGGTTCATGGGGTTGATGCTCTCTCCTTCCCTCCGGTTTCCTTGTTTAGACTCACTGTCCAATATACTTGGTCAATGTGTCCAGCATCTCGGCCGGTGATGTGATCGCAGCTGCTAAGATGCAAGGTGAGTCTCTGGGCGGGAATGGACAATGCGCATGTGTGGTGGGACTACAACCCCGTGGGGCTCCCCAGAGTGCTCCCTTTTCTCTCCTGTCACCCACAGAAGCACTGCTACCACTGGGTTCAGTGCGTTCGAACCAGTGTTTTCCTCTGTACATTTGTATGCATAAAGGCTTTACAGAAGTGTCTGTCACCTCTCCTGGGTCTGGTAAATTTTTCCAAGTTTTCAGTCAACTCATTAATTGGTATCTTCTTGGCCTCTTGGGTTTTACTACTCGTTGCCTTGGTAACTAACACAGAATCCTGGACCAGTTCCAGTAGACGTTTCAAGGGGATGCCTGGGAAGTCCCTGGAGAAATACCAGTGTCTGGACCCAATTTCCCTTACAGCCACCCCTACACCCTGTATATGAGCCCCGGATAATTGTGTCTGCTGTTGCTGGGCACCGGGCAGCACCAGAAGGTTTTTATACTTGCTTACAGTCTTGGCCCGGCTCGGGGTGCCAGTGAGGTCCTGGAAAGGAGAAACAAAGTCATGGTCACAGACTTGGGGATATAAATCAGAGAAAGGGCTTTCAGCCTTCTGGTAGTACTGCCCGAGAGATGCTGCCTCCCGTTTCTCCCCCAGTGGGAGCCCCTTGGGTGTCTCACCCGCACCGCTGGCCCTCCTTTCCCCCCATCAGTGCCCTGCAGCACCAGTGGTCCCCACAAACCATGGTGCTGCCCCTCTTCGGTGCCCTTGACCTTCCATTCTCCTTGCCTGGAGCCAGCATGGCAATAAGGAACACTCTGGCCTTTGAACCCAGCTGTGCTCTCAAACCTCCGTGGAAGCTTGAGAAAGTCCCTTCCTCTCTCTGACTTCAGCTCCTCCACCTATGAAATGAGAAGCTCAGACCAATGATCTCTCAGTTCACGGGTTCCTAGTTATGGTTTGACCTTTCTCCTTCCAGGGAAGGTTGTACTGGCCGAGACCACCACCGCCCATGCCACTCTGACAGGCTTACACTACTACCACCAGGACTGGTCCCACGCGGCCGCCTACGTGACGGTGCCTCCGCTGAGACTGGACACCAACACCTCAACCTACCTCATGAGCCTGCTGGCCAAGTAAGGCGTTAAAGCGGAACCTTCCGGGCCCCAGAGCACAGCCTTAACTCACAATATATGCCATCCTGAGAATTTATAGGTCTTCAAGGTGATGTCATAGAGGAAAAGTTTTAACGAATAGCCTGAGTTCAGTGGGACACAAAGATGAAAAGATTTTTTGTTCCAAACTGCTTGCAGCTTCTTTCTTCCTTTTAGTGACGTTTTGGATAGAATCTGTTGTTTCCTCTCCCTTTTGGTTATTAAAGTCTAGGGGTTTTTTTTTCTTAATATGTTTATTTATTTTTGAGAGAGGGAGAGAGAGCCGGGGAAGGGCAGTAAGGTCTCGGGGTGAAGGTGGCCCCTGGAGGGGCAGTATATGCATGGCAATAGTGCAGCACCTGCCTTCTGTGCCGCAGGATTGCTGTGATACTGAGAAGCAGCAGCCCTTACGCATTTAGATAAACGAGGAAATACAAGAGAGGAGAAATGCCAGACTAGCTCTCTGACTCTTAAAAATGCTTCACACTGGGGTGGGGCGGGGGGGGGATGCCTGGGTGGTTCAGTTGGTTGAGCATCCAACTCTTGATATCAGCTCATAATATGTGAGTTTGAGGCCCGCCTCAGACTCTGTGCTGACATGCGAGAGCCTGCTTGGGGTCCTCTCTCTCTCTCTGCCCCTCCCTGGCTTGTTCTCTCTCAAAGATAAATAAATAAACTTTAAAAATATAGATATTAAAAATAAATAAGTCAATAATTTTTCAAGATGCTTTTCATCGATAAATACCAGCCAGCCTCTTTTCCATCATTACCAACACAACAAAAACAGACAAGGATCAAGAGCCTGCTTTAGTGATTTGGGCTCAGTTCCAAGGTCAGAAAGTCTTTTGAAATACTCCCACTTGCCAGACGCATATTTACTGGAAGAACAAATAGATGGTAACTGCCCCCAATTTGCCCAGATTACAGTGGTCCCACCCCACATACATTCAAATAGGCAGGGGAAAATAGTGCTGTTAATGGAATAATTTAAGTTCTTATATCTAGCCTATTTTTAATTTGAATTATTTAAATAAATGTATTCAATTAAGGCGAATTGTAATTTCATGTTAGCTGTCATGAGAATAGGTTGAATCCCTTTTTAAAATCAGCACATATTGTAAAAGCGTGTAATTTTAGAGAATTGGGAGCATCGTTTTAACATGCTTTTTTTATTATTTGTTTTTGTTATTTATAAGAATTTATGGTTATTATCATTTCATTTTTATTGTATTTTTATTATTTGTTTTTGTTATTTATAGGAATTTATGGTTATTATCATTTCGTTTTTAGGACGCATTATTGGTGATGATTGATATTATACAAAATGCTCAGTAGAAAACTCAGACACCAATGGCCGTATTCCTATCTATAAGAAAATGTGTGCTGCTTCATTATGATCTACTTTAGGATGTGATTTCTTATATATCAGAGGGGAAAGCACAATCTATGGGTGTAAGGATTTATCCTTTATTTAAAGTCTATTTTCGGGGTGCCTGGGTGGCTCAGTCGGTTGGGCGTCCGACTTCGGCTCAGGTCATGATCTCATGGTTCGTGGGCTCATGCTATCTCTCTCTCAGAAATAAATAAAACAAAACAAAAAAACCTATTTTCACTAAGATTTAAATAAAAATAATTAATTAAAAATTTGATGTTGAGATAGATAGATAGATAGATAGATAGATAGATAGATAGATAGATAGATAGATAAAATCCAGTTTCTTGGGGTGCCTGGCTGGCTCATTCGGTAGAGCAGGCAACTCTTGATCTTGGGGGTGTGAGTTCCAGCCCCATGTTGAGCGCAGAGATTACTTAAAAATAAAACCCTTAAAATCTAAATTTCTTTTTTCTTTTTTTACTGAAATATAGTTGACACACGACATGATGTGAGTTACATGTGTACAGCAGTGATTCGACACTCACTATGTCATGCTATGCTCACAAGTATAGCTACCTTCAGTCACCATGCAATGCTATCGCAATACCATTGACCGTATTCCCTGTGTTGTGCCTTTCATGGCTGGGAAAGTTATCATTCGATAACTGAAAGCCTGTACCTCCCCCTCCCCTTCACCCATTTTGCCCAGCCCCCGAGGCCTCCCTCCTTCTGGTGACCACCAGTTTGTTCCCTGTATAAAATTTAATTTCTTAAAGGGGCCAAAAGGTTTTTTTCATTTGAATATGTAAAATTTTAAAGTACTTAGCTAGGCACCTGGGTGGCTTGTGGTTAAGTGTCCAACTTCAGCTCAGCTCATGATTTCCTGGTTCATGAGTTCCAGCCCCACTGTTGGGTTCTGTGCTGACAGCTTAGAGCCTGGAGCCTGCTTTGGATTCTATGTCTCCCTCTCCCTCTCTCTCTCTTTGCCCTTCCCCCACTTGTATTCCATCTCTCTCTCTCTCTCTCTCTCTCTCTCTCTCTCTCTCTCAGAATAAATAAGCATTAAAAAAATTTTGTTTACGTACTTAACAAAGACAGTCATATTCTGAACTTTAAAGAGTATATGGGTGTAGGTATCATATCTCCTAGATTCAGGGCAGCACTAGGAGACCTCAAAACTCCTTCTGGAATGTGACCACACTCATTCACACCTGCCCCGAGAGGCACCTACTTGTGTAGGAGCCTTCTTTGAAAGGTGGGTGCTCAGTGGGTCTTGGTTAAAGAATGGGCGGCACCTGGGTGGCTCAGTCAGTTGGGTGGCCAACTTTGGCTCAAGTCATGATCTCATTGTTCGTGAGCTCGAGCCCCACATCAGGCTCTATGCTGACAGCTAGCTCAGAGCCTGGAGCCTGTTTCAGATTCTGTGTCTCCCTCTCTCTGAACCTCCCCTGTTCATTCTCTCTCTCTCTCTCTCTCTCTCAGAAATAAATAAATAAATAAATAAATAAATAAATAAATAAATAAAAGAATGGGAGTTGAGGTCCCTGACGCTCAGCCCATGATTCTGACAGGCAACTCTGATCTGAGCCCTGCCTGGAGGTCTTGAGGACCCCTGAGAAGAAGGTGAAGCTCTGATGGGTTCTGCAGGCCCAGGGAATGTGGGCAGCACTGGGGCACCCTAGAACAAACCCTCTGCTTTGGGGAGAGTCCCCCCCTGCAATCTCTGCAAAGGCCCAGAGAGGTGTGTTTGGCTCAGGGACACCCCAGCCGGTGCCACAGGAAGAGCTAAGTCATCTTGTTGTGAATTCGGCCAAGGACGTTAGTCATTTGGCAACAGTTGTGACTGACGAGCCCTGCCAGGTCCCCAGTGGAAACAGCCCAGTATGCAGCCTGACCCCAAATCGTCTGAGAGCCTTAAGAACAGGCCTCATCACTGGGGCGTCTGGGTGCCTCGGTCGGTTGAATGTCTGGTTCTTGGTTTCAGCTCAAGTCATGATCTCATGGTTCCTGAGTTTGAGCCCTGCCTCAGGCAGGCTCTGTGCTGATGGTGTGGAGTCTCCTTGGGATTCTCTCTCTTTCTCTCTCTCTCTCTTTCTCTTTCTGTCTCTCTCAAAATAAATAAACTTAAAAAACATTAAAAAAGAAGAAGAAGAAGAAGCCTCATCACCAAGTCTGACATGAGCAGCTTAGATGGCCCACAGGCATTCACAGGCTTTGGTGACTCCTACAAATAAATTAAACACTCAGGACCCCTGCTGTGTGGTCCCAGCAATTGTCTCTCTCTCCCATATGACCCCCATGCTCCAGCCAGGGCCCTCCCTGCCCTCCAACAGTATTTCCTCCTGAGGTTGCCCTGGCCTCGGCAATGTGGGCATCCTTCCCCCTCTGCCCCTCCCCACCTCTGAGCCGTCAGCCTGCAGAGATCTCAGAACATGGGCCGGCTGTCTGCCACCCTCATTTGGTAGAGGGTCTGCTGCCTCATGTACTATCATACCATCCTAAGTCTCTGCCCTGAATCCTGGCGGGGCTGAAACCCCCCAAGAACCTCACCATGCCTTAACCACCCACAGCCTTGCAGGGAGGTCACCTTCAGTTACCTTCCGAGGACAGTGGTCACAGAGGGCAGGGGTGATGATAAACTGGTTGACTTGCATACAATTGCTGGTTTATTAAAGCTAACATCTCTTCTGTCTCATCCCTCCTTTCCTCCTCTGTGCCGTTAGAGTTCCCATATCCAAGAAAGGCTAGGGCTGCAGGTTATTTAGCAATGCTTAACATTGAACTTGTAAATGTTTTACCAAGTTTGTCATCAGCAGGAACTGGTAGGGGTTGAGGGAGGAGATGAGAGGAGGTTGGCATCTGGACCTCTGGCAGTAAAACCACCTCACATTAGCAAAACTAGGAGTTGAATTTTCTCTGCCTGCTGTCTTAACTCTTCAAAGTTGACGCCCCAAAAGCTCCCATCAATGCCTCCTGTGACACTGACAGTCAGGGTCGCACTCAGCCCATAATCCCTTTCTACAGATGAGTTACACTGAGGTTCACACAAATTAAGTAACTTGTTAGAGGTCAGCTTTGCCTGGATCCCAAGGGAAGGCTTTTCCCCTGCACCTGTCCCTACCCTCTGGGTCCCTGGCGTCCCTCCCTTACTGGTCCATCTTTCTCTCTATCCAGTGATACTCTGAACATTGTGGCTTCAGATCACCGGCCTTTCACCACGAAGCAGAAAGCTATGGGCAAGGAGGACTTCACCAAGATCCCGCATGGAGTGAGTGGCGTGCAGGACCGCATGAGCGTCATCTGGGAGAGAGGAGTGGTATGTTCTGGGGACCCCTCTCTGCTCAAGTCTTAGCAAGGGTTTTCACTCTTAGGAGGCCTTGTTTCATTCAAAAACAAAACCAAAAAGTTCTTATCTTCACCCAACCAGAAAGGTAATACAGCCTAGTATAGAAACTTGGAAAATGCAGAAAAGTATTAGGAAAAAAAATCCCCATAATTCTATACCAAGAAATTAAATTATTAATATTTTGGTATATTTCTTTCTAGTTCTATGCATGTGCTATATGTTTAATAACTGGGCTCATCTTTTTTTTTTCATATAACTGTATCTTGAGTGTCTTCCTATACCAGTAAAACTTCTTTAAAAACATCTCTTTTTTAAATGTTTATTTAGTTTTGAGAGAGAGAGAGAGGAAATATGAGCAGGGCAGGGACAGAGAGAGAAGGAGAGAGGATCTGAAGCCATCTCTGCACTCACAGCAGAGAGCCCGATGCAGGGCTCAAACTCACGAGCCATGACATCATGACCTGAACCGAAGTCGGACATTCAACCTACTGAGCCACGCAAGTGCCCCCAAAACATCTTTTTAGTAGCTGAATAATATTTCCTCCAATGGAAGTACCACATTTCAGTTAATCCTTCCCTGAGTTTGAAACTTATAGCTGTTCCAAAGTTTTGCACTTACAACTAATGCTGCAGAGGGCTTTTTGTTCACGAGTATATACAAGTGAGCATTTCTAATTATTCCCTTAGGACAGATTCCTAGAAGCAGATTTCTGGGCCAAAGAGAATGAGCATTTTTTAAGGCTCTGTATATATTTTGTCCAATTGTTTCGAGAAAAACAGGCACTAGGACTTCATTTGAATACCACCTGTTCTCCCCATGAAGAATAAGTATTTTCGGTCTTGACCTATCACAGACTAGCTACAGCAAATATGAGCCTAAGGAGATTTGAAGTCCTCAAGAGTAAGCCACCAGCTCAGAGAGGCCCACGAGCAGCTGTGGAATCTCCCCTTGAAGGGGGTCCACGGTGCTCTCGCTGGTGGGTGGGGCAGTAAGATGTTTTTCAAGAGCCCAGAATGTCTGTCCCTTGGTGAATGAAGTAAGGCTCCTGACCCACTGTAGTGGACACATGAGTAGAACCGGTTGTACAAACAGCAGGTAGATTTCCAAGAGTTAGGCAGCATTTTGCAACGAACCCATTCACCACTGTTGTCGGATGGAGTAAGGATTGAGCAATGGCGGCCGGGAACCACACCAAGCAGGTTGGCTCATCTGAGATGGTGCCCACAGCATCGTCCTTCTCAGCACTGTCATTCCGACCCACTAAAAGACCACAGGCCAGAGTCAAGGGTGACAGGGAGTTTGAGGCACACACAGGGTTTGGGTGACTTGACACTGTTGCAATGTTTCAGGTTGGAGGAAAGATGGACGAGAACCGTTTTGTGGCGGTTACCAGTTCCAATGCAGCGAAGATTCTCAACCTGTATCCCCGCAAGGGCCGCATCATCCCTGGAGCCGATGCCGATGTGGTGGTGTGGGATCCAGAAGCCACAAAGTAAAGCCTGCTGCTCGTTGTCAGGGCTAGAGGGACTTGGGATTTTAAGGAACTTGTATTGCAAAACTCCACGAGCTTATCATCTTGGCCCTGCATCTAGCGTAGAGAAGTGTGACCCTGTGGTGTGTTCGGTTCAACAAATATTTGAGGGCTTGCCCATAGTCTGAGCACTAGGAATGCAGCAGTGAACGAGACAGGCTTCAGACCTGCTGCAGTATACGTATCACCATGTGCACAGCACTTTATAGTGTTTCAGAGCGGCTTCACATCAGCGAGCTCATGTGATTTCATGCAGCCCCAAGAAGCACTCATGCTGGCATTCTTATTTCCATTTTCCTATTGGAGAAACAAAGACCGTAGAAGAAAGGTTCCCCATGTCACACAGCTAATACGCGCTTGAACCAGACAGAGATCCTGATGCTCCAGGCTCCTCCAGCAGCCCTCTGCTCCCCCTCATTGAGGGGGCTGGATACTCTTGTGTGCACGGGGCTTGACCACAGCGTTAGTTGTGTGCAAGTTGAGTGAATGAATGAATCATGTCAGGACTTACCGTGCCGCAGGATACAGAGCATGGTTTTTACTCAGAGATTTGGGTAGGAGAGATGGAAACCATTCTTCCAGATGAAGTTTTATTCAATCACTCAACAGATTTTTGTTGAGTGCTGTTTACCAGGCACTTCTCTCGGTGCCCAAGCTAGAAGTGAAGAAGATAAGCAAAGATTTAATAGAATTTTGAAAATAAAAGGTTGAATTGAAAAGAAAGTTCACCCTGTGTACCACCACCCACCCCAATGCCAGGATACCCATGCTGTCTTCACCCTTAGAGCATTCGAGAAGCCATGTCCTACATGACCAGCCTGGGGCTGATCCATGTTGCTGTAGAGGTGTGACTGTTAATGGTCACTGTTGGCAGGAAACTCACTAGAGTTTGGCCCAGTTGATTAATTTCCTAGGGCTGCTCTAGCCCTACCACGGACTGGTGGCTCACACACCAGAAATTTATTTTCCCACAGTTCTGGAGGCTGCAAGTCCAAGATCAAGGTGTCAGCAGGTTTGGTTTCATCCTCTCTCTGTTTGTTGTAAATGGCTATCGTACCCCTCCATCTTCACCTGGTCTTTCCTCTATGAGTGTACATGGCTGGTGTCTGAATTTCCTCTTCTTAGAAAGACACCAGTCAGATTGGATCAGGGTCCACTCGTATGATCTCATTTTGCTTTAATTAGCTCTTTAGAAGCCCTATCTCTAAATGCAGGCACATTCAGAGGCTGGGGGGGAAGGACTTCAGTGTACAAATTTGGGGGGTGATAGAGTTTGGTCTGCAACAAACAGCTTTGGGGGAGTTCCTTCTCACTGAGCATCCCATTGACCATCTTCTCGTCCCACTGAGCCATGACATCTTCACCTCTTCTCAGAGCTTTGTCTCTCACCCCTGCCTCTCCACCAGGACCATCTCAGCCAGCACCCAGGTGCAGGGAGGAGACTTCAACCTGTATGAGAACATGCGCTGCCATGGCGTACCGCTGGTCACCATCAGCCGGGGCCGAGTCGTGTACGAGAACGGCGTCTTCATGTGCGCTGAGGGCACTGGCAAGTTCTATCCCCTGAGGTCCTTCCCAGACACTGTCTACAAGAAGCTAGTCCAGAGAGAAAAGGTAAGAGGAGGGAAGGGGAAGAAGATGTGTAGGAAGAGGTTAAAGACCCCTGTTGGGGCAATTCTATATTTAAACCTCAGAGATGTTCTCATTCTATTTTCCCACTCAATCTTATCACCTAGAATGGTCACTTTGGGAACGACCGAACTAGCAGAAAGGGAGTACTTATAACAGAGTAAAATGTGTTGGGAACAGTCCTTAATTCCCCCTAGAGCTAAGGAAATACCGCAGGATGCTCGCAATGTCCCCAACATCTAGTCTCTGGGAGGATTCTTGCCAGAGATGGGATTCCTGGCTCGGCCTGGGTTACCTAATTGCCCTAGAGGTGCTCTTTCCCTGAAACCTCCCCCTTCTTTGTGACCTGAGTGAGGTGGTTGGGATTTGCTGGGTCTGGATGCCCATCCCCCCGCCCAACCCTGATGTGATCAGGCCAGGTCTAGAATACTTCATAGCCCAAGGGTCCTACCCAGTGCTTGGATTCCATAACACACTGGATTTCCCTAAGTCTTTGGGCTTCGCCTCATCCCCAGGGGTTCCGGTCGTCTGAGTAGACACATTGACCCGAAAGAAGAATGGCTCATTGTTTAGGGATTGACCACCCAGACTTGGCTTTGAGAGCTGCCCTGGAGAACCTGGCCTGAGTTCTTGCTGACAACTCCGGAACTGGGAACGGCAGCCCTGGCCTTGGGGGTGGGGTGAGGGTGGGGGGACTCAGAGCATCAGGAAAGAACAGATCTGATGCACTGATAGCTAAAAGCACGTGGTTCTCATCGTGGTTTCTCCCCCGCTTCCTCTGGCATAAAATGATAGTACTGTGGCTTCAGAATGCTCTAGAACCCTGCCTAGACAGGGTGGGTGTTCTTGCGTCCCGCCCGGGCACCTAGGCGCCCCAGCCTCACTGGTCCGGCAGCGCTCCTGACTGGGCTCCCAGACACCACGGTTATGATCACGGCGCGCATAAGAGACGTTGAACCTTTTTTTGTTTTATTTTGTTTTTAATTTCTTCACCCAGCTTCTCCTGTTCTGTTCTTCCTTTTGCCTGCTATATCCTAGTCCTCTGTACACAGCAGGTGCCTACTCTGTGTTTTGAAGGCAGTAACAGAAAAACTTTCTTGTAAACTGCCCAGTCTGGCCTGGCCGGACAGATGCTTCTCTGTGCTGGAGGTGAGACCCAGTAAAATGGTCTGTGTGTTTTTTAGCTGGAGGCCCTACGTAGCAGCTGGTGGGGAGGCCCGTTCCGGCCCCTTGCAGGTGACCTCTCCTCCCCCCACTCCTGCCCCCCATATTGTGGTTACTGGCCCAGACCAGCATCGGCTTCCCACTCCCGGCCCTGTGCTCTCCACTCATCATCAGCTCTGGCTCATAGCAGGGACCAGAGATATGAAGGACCTTGACTGAAAACAGACTCAGCCGCCCCATTACTGAGCTCTAGAAATCTGCTCAGTAATATCTCAGGAAAAGGCTTTTAAGAGCTGCCTGTGGCTTGGCACACTGTGCCATGAGATGGTCACATGGCCTCTCCTCTTCAGCCAGACTCTCTTAGCGTTGTGGTCCTCAAGTCCTTTATGCAGAAGCCAAGCTTCTTTGCCCAGTCCCTCGGGCCTCTCCTCCTTGCTCATTCCTTCCTTGAACCACCCAAAGGCTTTCAGGAGCAGCCGCGGCAGCCTGTGTCCTTCTAGCTGTTCTCTGTCCGCTTCTCAGGCTGGCACGTGAGGCCCCAGCCCTGGAAGGAAGGCTCTACCAGGCGAGGTGGGGGGCACGGGGCAGGTAGACTTTCCTGCACTCTCTGGGCCTCTAACCAAGACTTCACTTCACCCGGAGTGTGGTCCTGAGTGTGGTCCTCAGTACAGCCCACCCCCCCCACACACACACAAGTTCCTTCGCAAAAACTACAGCTTTCTCTCCCAAACTATGGTCCAGCTCTCCTGGGCCCAGAGGGGGGTATGACGGACAAGGGGAATGCGAGTTGGGTAGCGTCGGGTTCCACTCCCCGTCTTTGGTGCTCACACAGAATTTTAAGTGATCAGGCAAACAGGGAGTTCTGGGTTCCCCCAAAGGCACAAGAAGGAAATGTAAGCATGTCTGAGTTCCTCTTGATTCGCAGGCTCGGGGGCTTTTGAGGTACTGCCATTGCTTGGTTCCTTCCCAATCTTGACGAAGTAACGGCATATAAAACTGATATTTGAAAAGCGATCATTTAAAGCCTAAAAGCAAGGAGGACATATTAACACCAAAAGATCAATTCTGCTGTCTTTCCACGCGTGAGGGCCCAGAGTTCTCAGAATGACTAAAGACCCTTCTCTCTCAAAGGCCAGCAAAGGGAGAAATCCAAAGCCGGATGTGCCATGGGGGAGCAGACCTGGGTCCCCTGAAAAAATACCATGATCTCAGTTATGACAGCGTTCAATCTAAAAGGAAACCCAGGGTCTGTCAGGAAGTGAATGGTGCTATCTCCAGAAAGCTCCCCAGATGTAGACCGTGGCTGAAGGCCTCAGCCAGCCCCTGGAGGGAGCGCAGGCAAGAGCGGCAAGAGCGATTCGTTCGTACAGCAGAATGGCCGACTGAGGGTGGCTGTCGTTTTGAAAAGGAAACTGGAAGATACCGAGTGTCTGTTGGGATGTGGAGAAAGTGAACCCTTGTTCATGGCTGGAGGGAATGTCAAACGGTGCAGCTGTTTTGGAAAACAGTTTGGCGGTTCCCCAGAAGTTAGATATTCGAGTTTCCAGATGAGCCAGCATTTCTCCTCTTGGGTATATCCTCAAGGGAAGTAAAAATATACGTCTGCCCAAAAGCTTGTACGTGTCCATAGCAGCAGCATCCATGGAAGCCGAGAGGTGGAAACACCTCAGATGTCCATCAACTGTTGAATGGATAAACATAATGAAGTCTAGCCGTTCGATAAAATATTATTTGGCCGGCAAGGGAAATGGAGTACACATATAGGCTCCATACAACATACCTGAACCTTAAAAGCATGATGCTAAGTGAAAGAATCTCGTCACAAAAGACCACACATTTTAAGATTCCATTTATGTGATGCATCCGTAATGTCCATAGAAAGAAGATGTGTTAGTGGTTACTTAAGGCCGGGGCGGGAGGGGGGCGGGGGGGTGGGACAGGAGTGACTGCAAATGGGTGTGGGATTGCTTTGGAGGGTGATGACAATGTTTGGGAATTAGGTAGTGGTGGTGGTGGCAGCCCAGAATTTGTGAACACTCGACACCACTGAATTGTGTACTTTCAAATGGCAAGTTTTAGGGTATATGCGTTACATTTCAATATGAAAAGAAAAAAGAATGACAATTCTGTGATCTTTCCAAAAAAAGATATTTTATTCAGGAAATTGGGTCAGAAGAGGGCAGAGAAAGTATTTCAAGCTCTTCTGAAAGCCAAGCTCATAAAAAGGTGAGGTGGATTCCAATTCACAGCGCACCGCTCCCCTTGGGCCAGCCACCACGAAGTACCAGCCTCCAGCACTGGTATCAATTCAACCCAGACTCTCTTTATCTAAAGCATCTATTACAATGACAACGTAAGATTCCTGAGAAAAAGCCTGTTCTGTTAAAGGAATGCATGTATGCAGAAAAAGAAAACTATCCAAAAATCTCATTTTCCTAAAGTTGGCAATGATCAGTCCCTAAAGAGCATGGGTGTCAGAGAAGAAAGCCTCTCTGGTGGAGAATATAGAGCCAGCAGCAAGGGCCCTTCCAGAAGCTGTCACCTGCCAAGGTCACAAATGCAGTTTTCACACAGCCATTGTTCCCACCTTTCACCACTAGGACCCCAGCCTCCAGAGCCAGGAGGCTAACGTGCAGCCTGGTAGAGGCCGAAACAGTTCAGACAGACCAGGCTGGACGTTCTGAGGGCGGAGCTAAACTATAGCTCTGTTGTTGGAGAACATAAAGCAATATGTGGGCTGAAGATCCTTCGAGAAATCCCCCATGTCTATTGTTTCAATGAGATTTTCAGGAAGCAGCAAGGTGGTCGAAGTTATGTCCCTAACGAGTGCCTGGCGTGTAGATCATCCCTGCTGCTCTTCACGCTTTCTGGGCGTGCTCCAATTCACCTTGTCCTCACAGCAGCACCTGCTTACGTGAATACGCACACGTTCTAAGAGCTCTATGTGTGTTAATTCATTTGATCTCCTAACAATTCTATATGTAGTACTAATAGGTACTACTGTCATCCTATTCTTATAAATAAGGAAACATGGGGCAGCTGGGTGGCTCAGTCAGTTAAGCATCCAACTTCGGTTCAGGTCATGATCTCATGGTTCGTGGGTTCGAGCCCTGCATCAGGCTCTGTGCTGACAGCTAGCTCAGAGCCTGGAGGCTGCTTCGGATTCTGTGTCTCCCTCTCTCTCTGGCCCTCCCCTGCTCACGCTGTCTGTCTGTCTCTCTCTCTCTCTCAGAAATAAATAAAACATTAAAAAATAATAAGGAAACAGACACAGAGAGGTTAGGTAACTTGGATAAGGTCACAGAGCTGGGATTGGAACCCAGGCTGTCTAGATATAGAACAGCGTTTACTTTACTGCCTTTGTGAGTAAAAAATTAACTAGCATTGCCACTGGGGTGTTCTCATCTCCAAATCAGCTGTATTTTGCCTCTATCCCTACAAAGTTGTCAGATCACAGTAGAAGGCATGGCCTCTTGGGAGCCTGGTGTGTGAGGGGATAACATTGCTCCAAGGGAGGGAAATACCCCAGAAATCCACCTGCTGCCTCAGAAAGGATTCCACCAATGTTGAGGGGGAGCCAGCGGAGCCCCTCTACGCAAGGGCGAGTGTGCACACACACACACGTGCACACCTTGTTTAGGAGGTAAAAGACTCCTCCACTCCTGAGCTCAAGATGTTAAGAAACTTTTGTCGCATGCAGTCATGTGGGTCCCGAGAAGAGTGGCAGCGTCCGACCTCCTGCCGGCCATCGAGGAGGCTCTGGTGGAGAGGGCTTCTGGGCTCTGATGGTGTGTGTTTTCCCGTTTCCTCCTTCCCCATCCTTCACTAGACCCTAAAGGTTAAAGGAGTGGACCGCACTCCCTACCTGGGGGACGTAGCTATCGTTGTGCATCCCGGGAAAAAAGAGATGGGAACGCCACTCGCAGACACTCCCACTCGGCCTGTTACCCGACACGGGGGCATGAGGGACCTTCACGAGTCCAGCTTCAGCCTCTCTGGTAAGAACAAGGGCCACTCGGGCTGGGACATGCATCGCTACCACGGGGGTGGCCGGAGGACAGGCTGTGGGACTTCTGAGGCTTTTTCTCTCCATCTCCTCCCTCCCCCAACCCCCCGGCCCATCCCACATCTGCAGATGAGTGCTGGGTCCCATATAGGGTCACACGAATATCAGGAGGGCTCTTCCGATCCCTGGGCCTCAGCCTCTCCATGGCATGTCTGGTGCGCTCCCGTTGTCTCTAAGTTCAGAAATGTTTTCCTTTGAAACATCTTCAGGGCCCTGCACACAGTGGGTGCCCAGGGATGGTTGGAGCTCGGAAGGGTTAACCCTCTCTGCTGCATGAGACTGTACCCCAGTGCGGTCTGCCCATGCCCATCCCTGCTCCTTGCCAGCCTCTAAGAGAGGTGTTTCCCTATTCCCTTTCCTCCCTCACCTCAGCCCCATGTTTGCCCCTCTGGAACCTTCTTTTTTGCCAGCAACTGTAAGACTGTGTGTAATACCATATATAATATGTGGGGTGGGTGGGCTCTGGGACTTTATTGTCAACAACTCACATCCCAGGTGCCCTGCAGTGGTGAAAGGTAGGGCTCGTTGCCACAGAAAGGGTAGCCCTCCGTGGAGAGCGAGCGGAGGCGGTAAGATGGCCTGGTCATCCAGGCAGCTTTGGTGGACACTGGGGACCCCCCCCCCCACTGGAAAGGGGCAGGACTGGGTCTCCCTGAACATGCTGAGCAGCTGTCAGAGTCAGACCAGGTGGAGGCCACGCCTCGCTCTGCAAGACCACACCGGGACCTGTACAGTGAGAGGAGCAAGATCCAGATCCTTCCACGCAGGGTGTGAGGTTTATTGTTTTGAAACGAGAGGTGGGGGGATCGAGGCTGCCCGCCGAGCTTCCTGTGTGTCCCCTATGTGCCGGGGACAGCTGGGGGCAGGAGACACGTGGTTCCTGCTTAGTTTGAGGACCTTGTAGCCTGTGGGAAGGGGCCCTCTCCACCACTCTCTCCATCCTCAGGCAATTTCGGTGCTGAGACAACCATCCCCTCGCCCCCCCCCCCCTCGCCCTGAGGGCTGCTGCCAGTCCCACCAGCAATAGGACACGTGTGCTGAGAGTCAGGAAGGAGTCGGTGGTGTGGAGCGTTGCGGTCAGGCCTGGCCGCCCCAGGCGGCGTGGGCCCTTCCTGCAGCGGCCAGGCCCACAAGAAACCATGAGGCCCTCAGAGCGGCCAGTGGCTGCCACTCCTACATCTCGGGGCAGGACTCTCTCAGACTCAGCAAATATCCGGCGTCCACCCCACTCTCCTCTCTTCCAGGCAGGCTGGACTGACGAATGTCCCACTCACTCCCTGGGGCATCAAGCCACTTTCTGAGTCTGGGGATTTAGATGCTGGGCTTTTAGGGTACAGTTCTTTGATTTTCCAGAACCATGGCACGCCCAGCCGTCTCCCTGTCGTACTTACTGAGGCACGTACACAAAGGCCCACATGCTAACGGGCTGACTGGTGGTCTGTGTGCATGACAGGAGACCACATGGTCAGGTCTGTGAGCAGCAAAGGTAGCATAGTAGGGCAGTTCATCAGAGAGGCCCTCAATCAGAAAGACCTGGGTTCAAATCCAGACCCTACCACTTATATACTATGTAACACTGGTCAAGTCACTTAACCTTCCTGAGCCTCGGTTTCCTCGTCTGTAAAATGGGACAGAGTCGTGAGGATTCAGATAGATCGTCCCCACAGAGGGCTTAACAGCCACTCAAATGGTGGCCGTGACAAACCCAGGCAAGAGCAGCTGAGCTCACCCTCTGCTTCCTTCTCTGCAGGTTCTCAGATCGATGACCATGTTCCAAAGCGAGCTTCGGCTCGGATCCTTGCTCCCCCTGGAGGCAGGTCAAGCGGCATTTGGTAAAGGCACTGACCAGCCCCCCCCACATGAGGACGCACCGCTGCCACCAGCCCGCACACCCTCCGGCCGCAGCTGCAGGGGGCGGGAGAGGCTGGGCTGGGCGGCACACCACCTGAGGGGGCCACAGGACCCGGGGAACCCTCCCCATGTCTGACACGTGATTCACTGTGCTTCGAGCCAACCCTAATAGGCACTTTGAGATGTGTTCCTCCCGCTGCAGTCCTTTCCTGCCTTGGCCTCGGCAGGCTTTTGGGGGCCCAGGAAACCCACACTATGCACAGAGCCCAATGCATAGAGCCCGGCCCAGCCCCTCCTCACACCCGCCTCCATGTGCTGGCTTCGGGGAAGCCCAGACTTTAGTGCCCTGCCCCCTGGCTCACCCGCCAGCTGTCCGGAGCACTTTAGCAGATGTGTGTTAGAGGAAAAGGACCCCCTCCCCCTAAGGAGGCCCCGCGGTCGCTTTTCCCCAGTCAGACAGGTGTCGGCTTCCCAGCCATGCCCAGGGTGTCCCCGTTCCTCCTGACTCTGCTCTGGCCCCCGTGTGGGTGCGGTTGGGACACTCTGCACCCTTTGCCAGCTTCTTCCTCCCCCCACCCCGCCCTCTGGGAGCCACAGGCCCGGAGGGGCGAGCTGGGTGGGGCGTGGGGCTGGTACCAGGCGCGTGTACATGATTTTGTTTTGCACGTTTGGTTTGCGCAGTGGTTTGGTTTGACTTGTTTGTGCATCCTGTGAAAAATAACGGTGCTTCGTGTCACTAGCATAGCATAGAAACAGGAGTAGATGTGGACCTTAAGAGATGCTGCACTCGACACCAACCAGACAGCCTAGGGCACAGGCGGGGGTTGGGGGGGGGAATGAGGTGTGGGACTCACAGGCCCTTCTCCTCCCCACCTGGGGTCCTCAAGGCTGCCTAGGCCTTGTCCTGGGCCCCCCTCCCATCCCCTCCTGCCCTGCTATAGTTTCCCATAGGCTGTGAGGGTACCCCCAGGGTGCCCCCAGGGACCGTCGGGGAGTCGAGTCACCTTTCCCATCTCTGGCTCTGGTTGCTCCCAGCACTGACACCCGCACACACCCAGCTAGCTTCCTATAAACTCCCCCTGCCGGACGGAGGCCCAGCCGCTCCTCCTGTGTGATTGGCAAGGGGCCTCATGCCTGCTAAGAGAGGGGGAGTGGGGCTAGGGAGGGGGTGGGCTAGATGCCTGGGAAGGAGGCCAGGCCAGCAGGACCGCCCTGGAGAACCCACATTGCTGCACAGGTGCTGTGGCCCCCTGTGGTCAGCACCTCCCCTTCACCTGCTTGTGGCCTCCATCTCCTCCCACCTCCAGCCAGGCCCTCCCTGCCTCAGAAGCTCCGGGAGGTGGAAACACTAGAGGCTGGGTGATCACCATCCTCCCCAAGCGAGCTGGGGAGCAGCCCAGCCGCCTGCCCCTCTTAAACTTTGCCCTCCCTCCCCTCGGGGAAGCGATTTCACGTTGCACATCGCCTTGCGCACCACAGGCTTGTCCCAGGACTCTTGGGCTAGTGGTCGTGCTCCGCACACTTCTTCCGTGCTTTATGTGTTGTCCAAGCACGTATTGCATATACGAGCTCTCACGTGCTCCTCACGACAGCAGGGCATGTATTAATTCCCCATTTCACAGATGAGACCCAGAAAGGTTAGGCCTTCTGACCCCAGGGGTGTCGTGACGACCCTTAAGAGCGTGGCTGCCTACCCCAGCTGTGGAAAGGACGAGGGATGACGTCTCTTGTAGACCCCACCTGAGAATTTAACCATCCGGAAGACCGACCCCCTTGGTAGGCATTCTGCTTTGTTTTGCACAGATAGATAGATTTTTCTTGTAAACAAACTGATGCATACTCACTGCTTGAGCCAGAACTAGTTCAGTGCTGGGGGCTTGCTGTGTGGTTTGCTCTGCCCCCACATCCTCATTTCTCCCTTCATGCTCATCTTCCTCACTCAGGAGCTGAGAAGACAGACACGGTACCCCAGGGAGCAGAGGCAACAAAGGCACTCACGGAGGGTGGCAGCCACGGGGACAGTAGGTAGGGATCTGGGCCTAGGAAACCGTGACCTTGACCCCTCGGTACAGTGCACATCGCCATCATTATCCCTTCCAGCCCTTTGCTGGGTCGCGGGCCTTGGGAAGATGCCAAAGAGCCGAGCAGTGGTGGTAGCCAGCGGACAGAGCGTCCCTGCTTGGGCCAGGAAAGCTTTACGTTCTCTTGAGTGCCTCTGCCTGAGAGACGCGTGGTCTGTGGCTCTGGGAGACCACATCTTCGAGTGGTCCACCATAGGCCTTCCACTTCATCTACCCCCCCACCCCACCCCGGATCTTACATAGACCCCACCCTTGCCCAGGAGCTTCTAGATGAAAATCAGAAGGAGGTTCAAGGGACCACATGCGCAGCCAGCCCCCACCACCCGCTCCATACCCCTGTGCAGAGCTCCAGCCAGCTCCATCGGCAGCCCCGCTGCCCCTGGTTGGAATGGAAAGGGTCTCTGGTTGCACTGAATGCAGCTCTCATACTGGTCTTGTACTTGCTGAATAAATACTGTTGTTCTTGCCTTAGCTGCTCTCTAGGTTTGTGGGAATAAGTTACCCGAAAATTGTGCTACTGTGTGTGCGTGTGCGTGTGCGTGTGCGTAGTGCTAGGAGTCCACAGTAGGTCTCTGTCAAAGCCAATGCCGTGATGAGGGCGTTTCCGATACTGACCCAGAAACCACAGAACCACGCAAAAACCCAAACCCCCTCCAGCTGCCCGGGCGGCAGGAACAGCCTGGGGTCGGGATAGAGCCTCCAGCACCCAAGTGACTTCTCACTCCTCTGTAAATGTCATGGTGCTAAGATCGTGTCAGCCCCAAGATGATACACGATCCTGTGCTTTCGCCACCTGTATGAGGCAAAAACAAAACAGCCCGACACATTGTGTTCTGGTGCAGGTTTGTATTAAACTGTAGCTACTTCTCACTTGGTCTCAGTTGTGTTTCTTCAAAGAAGAGGGAGTTTTACAGGGTCCCTCTTCCACAGTGGCAGGGGTGAGGCTTCAGTTGCTAAGAAAATGCAGTTCTGGTGTTTCATTCGTGTTGGGTGGCAGGTGCTGCTCACTGAAGGCCTGGGCAGGCTGTAGAGAAAAACAGCGGAGAGGTGGGAGCCTCAGTGCTCGGCACTCGGGGCTCTGTCCTCTTTCTGGTGGGGACAGAAGCAAGGCTTTGGGTTCCAGTTCGCAGGACAAAGTTGCTGAGTTCACTGAAACAGGGAGAATTGGGCGAAAGCATTACATACGAAAGGGGGTGGGGGGAACTAGGCTTTCCCCACTTATCCTTCGTTGCCTATTCTCTTGGCTACCATTTTGGAAACCCATAGACCCCTCTTTACACAATGGAACTCTTGGCTGATGGAGCTATGGCCTCATAAAATCACATGACAGAAAGCTGTCCGAAGGCCAGCGTGTCTTTGAAGGACCCTTGGGCTGCTCTCCGGTTCTCTAGAACTCCACCTTTTGGATTGGTCTACTGTACCCCCAACCCTTCCACCTGCGTCACCTCTACCTTCTCTCTAGATCTCAGCCAAGTCTTGAAAGGGATTACCAGATCAAACTCTTTCACACGAAAGAGTGAAATCGTTTCCAGTACTATGGGGTCACCTGTAGTTTTTTCTTAGCCCCCAAAGACAAAACCCTAATGAGAGAAGTTTAGTGTGCGAAATGGTCAGTGGTGAAGGAACTTCCCCACTTCTCACCAAACAGCCCTGCGCATCAGGCCAGGACTGAAAGTAATACCTGGGGTGCTACAGTTGGGGCTGAGTACTCGGCTATAATGAAGTGGGCTATATACACAAACTGGTGGGGTTTGTGAGCCGGACAGAAACACTATTACCTGGCCTGCGATGGATGCTGAGTCCCTGGGGTGATACTGGGCCAAAGTGGCTGTGTCACCCTGATTTCCCATTGTGTGGGGGCACCCCTGAATTTAATTAGCGGCCAAAAATCTATTGTATTTGGATGAAAGACAACATGCCACATGTTCGGCAGGCCATGTGCATGGGTATTGGATGGTTTATAGAGGAAAAAGAAAGAAAGCTATCCAGGAAGACATGGCATGCCTTTGTGTGTATGTAGTTGTGGGAAAATAAAAGACCACAGACTTTAAAATAAAGCCACCTAATAAGATCATTCACGAGATTATCTGCATTCAGGGAAACCTAACCAGCCATCACCCTCAATCTCTTTACTGAGAATTATGGGATGACTTTTTAAACAAAGGTATAACCTAACACTAAGAATTGTCTTGTAGTTGGTGAAAGGGGGAGGAGTCTCATGGCAGCCCACATATAAAGGAGAAACCTCACGATACGTGGGAAGGATGGACTTGTAATCCTAGATTAATAAAAGGCTATTTGAGGGGCACCTGGATGGCTCAGTCGATTAAGCTTTTGGCTCAGGTCATGAACTCAGCTTGTGGGTTTAAGCCCTGAGTTGGGCTCTGTGCTGATAGCTCAGAGCCTGGAGCCTGCTTCAGATTCTGTGTCTCCCTCTCTCTCTGCCTCACTCCTGCTCGAGTTTTGCCTATCTGTCTCTCTCTCTCTCAAAAATAAATACACATTTTTTTAAAAAGTCTATTTGGTAGTGTCACTGATAACACATTTGAAATGGTTTTAATGCTTTCACCCTAGGACATTAAAAGACCTAACATTCTGTTGATACTTGATACCATCTTACAATGAAAACTGAATTCTTCACTTTCTTCCCCTGGTATATTTACAAACTATGCACTTATACCTATAGAGAATCTTGTCCTGGGTTAAGTCTATTCCTCCAGAGTAATTATTAATAGTGCCACATTTCATATGGGTCATGGTTTGGGCAGTAAATTATATGGCCACCTCATGCATGCCTATATTCATTAGGCTATTAATATGCCTGTTCAGGAGTTAAAATTTTTTTCCTATCACTGAAAGATGAAGGGTAAGGGCATCGTGGGAGGTGGAGGAAATGGGTCCTTCTTCAGTGAATGGAGACAAGGGTGTCCTGTGACAAGCCATGGATACAGCAGAATGGTGAAGGTCTGGGGGCACTTTCCTAAGCTTTTCAGTTTAGCATATGGACTTATTTATTATTCCATTAAAAACTGTAAGTCTCCCAACTTTCATCACTTATTTTTAAGGGGAGTTTGATCCCATTTGTCAACTTAATTGAATACAACATTTCTAACTACATTTAAAATCCTATTTCCTTTTAAAATACTTATCTTAAGGGCGCCTGGATGGCTCAGTCGGTTAAGCATCTGACTTAGGCTCAGGTCAGGATCTCACAGTTCATGGGTTCGAGCCCCATGTTGAGCTCTGTGCTGACAACTAGCTCAGAGCCTGGAGCCTGCTTCAGATTCTGTATCTCCCTCTCTCTCTGACCCTCCCCTGCTCATGTTCTCTCTCTCTCTCTCAGAAATAAATAAAGCACTTAAAAAATAAAAATAAAAAAATAAAATACTTATCCTAACAGCTAAAAAATTATTGTCAATCTAATCAGTTAAACCCACAAATATAGTGAGCTTAGAGGTTCATTAGATGTTTCACTGTGAAATGTAAACTTAGTAAAGATTTCATCTCGAAGTCCTAAATCTTTGGATGGGAACCTGGGCATCTAAGAGGATATGAGGAAGGCCTGCTCCTAACTCCACTCTGGCTCAAATTTCCAAAGTTATGTCCCAGCTTCTCACTTTACCACTATATGGTCCCTCTAAACAAACTGCTGCATAGTTATTAGTGCAAGACTCCTATGTAAGTTCTAGCCAAATGAATTCTGCCTCCTTTCAGATTTTTTTGAATATATTAGATGCTTTGTATTTTAAGGTTTCCTTACATTTTAACTTAATGAATTCTGTTCTTGTATAGCTTTCTTTTAAAAATAGGCTTTATTTTTTTTAGAACAGTCTCTGATTTACAGAAAAACTGAAAAGAGAGTACAGAGAGCTCCTACATACCCTATACCCACCTTCCCCTATTATCAACATCTTATATTAATATGGCCCTTTTGTTACAATTAAAGCTCCAATATTGATACATTCGTATTAACTAAAGCCCACACTTTATTCAGATGTCCTTAGCTTTTATCTAAGGTCCTTATTCTCTTTCAGAACCCCATCAAGGACACCACAGTACATTTACTTGTCCTGTCTCCTTGGCCTTCTTTTGGTGAGAGTTTCTCAGACTTTTCCTTGTTTTCGTTAACCTCGATAGTTTTGAGAAGTACTGGTCAGGTGTTTTGTAAAAGACTCCTCTATTAGAATTGGTCCACTATTTTTTTCTCAAATAAATGGTTGGGCTGGTATTATGGATTTTTAGGAGGAAAGCCACAGAAACAAAATGTGTTTTTTAATCACATCATGTTAAAGGTAATAATGTCTATATGATTTATCACTATTGATATTGACCTTGATCACCCAAATAAAGTCTGGCATCACTTTTTTTTTTTAAAAAAAATTAATGTTTATTATTTCTGAGAGAAAGAGACAGAGTGTGAGCAGGGGAGGGGCAGAGAGGGAGACACAGAATCCAAAGCAGGCTCTAGGCTCCAACATGGGGCTTGAACCCACCAGCTATAAGATCACATCCTGAGCTGAAATCTGACACTTAACCTACTGAGCATCCAGGCACCCCTGGCATCACTTTCTAAATTTACATTGTTCCCTTTTAAGACCCACTAGTTCCTCTTTTTACAAATGTAACTTTCTTAAGCAACTAAATACATATATCATACTCTGTGATGTGCTATGTTTTCAAGGCATTTGCTAAATGATTCTCCTAGGTATGACTTTTTTTATTCAGTATCTCTTGTAAAGTCTTTACTTTGACTATGGGAGATCAAGAAGATACCGTTATCTTAGAATAGCACACAATCAACAAAAAATATTCACATTAAACACAGGCTCTTGACGTTTGATCTGAACTTCTGATTCCTGTGTCAAAATTTAGACGTTTACACACACGCACACAATGTTTTTATTTCACTACGTAACCCCAACTTCATGAGGCCTTTGGATAAATACAAGTGCCCATTACATTAATGCTATTGGAATTACACTTCCAAAAGCCAATTAGAAATTCTAGGAAAAGGGGTGCCTGGGAGGCTCAGTCATTTGATTGTCCGTCTTTTGATTTCAGCTCATGTCACGATCTCACAGTTCACAGGATCAAGCACCATGTTGGGCTCTTCGCTAACAACACAGAGCATACTTAGATTCTCTCTCTCTGTCTCTGTCTGTGTGTGTGTGTGTCCCCTGCTTGCTCTCTCTCTCAAAATAAATGAACTTTAAAACAAGCAAAAACAACAACAAAAAAGAAATTCTAAGGAAAAAAAGACACTAAACAAAGTTAATAAGCTAATGTTGGGGAAACATATATTATTCTTTTAACGCTATGCAAGAAGTTAAGTCGCAATTTTGTATGGATTTGCATAATTTTGGATTATCTGAATTTTACTGAATGAATTGATAAAGGACACATTTTTTCCATTTGTAACACATGTTAGTCTCAATATCTTTCAACAACTACCAAAGCCCCATGTCTTACATCATATTTACAAAAATGTTTTAGCTATTTCATTTTAGTGCAGAAATTCAAATTCATGTTAAAATCAATTATACCATAGTCAAAATTCCTGATTTTATATTCTATATTTTCACCTTTGGGGGGGGATTATATTTTTAAAAAATGAACTCACTGAATTTCCCAGCTTTGTTAGTGTGTTAAACACTTTTTGAATTTGAGAGGCAGTTAATACTGAGTTCTCAAACTTGAAACAGCATTTTAAAACAGCAATAAGGGGGCGCCTGGGTGGCTCAGTTGGTCAAGTGTCTGACTTTGGCTCAGGTCATGATCTCACAGTTCATGGGTTTAAGCCCCACATCGGGCTCTGTGCTGACAGCTCAGAGCCTGGAGCCTGCTTTGGATTCTGTGTCTCCCTTACCTCCTATCCCCATCCCTCCCTCACACTCTTTCTCTCTCTTTCAAAAATAAACATTTAAAATTTTTTGAAAACATAAAGAAAACAGCAGTAAGAATTATAAATGATTCTCTTACCAATGAAAGGAGTGGAGATGACTGAGTCAACCACCAACTTTCTAGAAAGGTCTCTTCTGGGGCACCTGAGTGGCTGAGTTGGTTGAGCATCTAACTTCAGCTCAGGTCATGACTCACAGGTTGTAAGTTCGAGCCCTGCATTGGCCTCTGTGCTGAGAGCTCAGAGTCTGGAGCCTGCTTCAGATTCTGTGTGTGTGTCTCTCTCTCTGCCCCTCCTGTACTCATGCTCTGTCTCTCTGTCTCTCAAAAGTAAATAAACCTTTAAAAATTTAAAAAAATAAAAATGTCTTTGCCTTTTATTTATTCTTTGTCCTGTGACCTGTTCTTATCAGGAATTTTTCTTTTCGAGCTTAAGACTATGCTAAAAATTTAGTTTAAAAACATCTTAATTTTCGGGGCTCCTGGGTGGCTCAGTTGGTTGGGCATCCGACGACTTAGGCTCAGGTCATGATCTCGCGGTTCAGGGGTTTGAGCCCTGCATTGGGCTCTGTGCTGACAGCCAGCTCAGAGCCTGGAGCCTGTTTAAGATTCTGTGTCTCCCTTTCTCTCTGACCCTCCCCTGCTCACACTGCCTCTCTCTCTCTCAGAAATAAATAAAACATTAAAAAATTTTTAAAAAACATTATTTTCATAGTTTGTAGCTTTACAGAAATACACGCATGCTGTCGTACTGTCTTTCTGGCTTGAATCACACAAGTGCACTGAATATTTTCCTAGAAATGCAAATTCTTCACATTTTTACTATTAAAAGCAAATGATCTTTCTTGAGACCCTGAGATTTTCTGAACACTATTTTTCTTTCTACAGACTGACTACATGTTATATGAATTACAGCCCTCCAAGTCCATTTGAGAAGGAAACAGATTCTTCACCTGTAAATTCAAGATCACCTCAAAAATGAAAAGCAATTGCTTACAGTGATGCATCTTTAAATTTCATCGGTGACTCAGTGCCTCCCGTTATTAGCATTAGTTTTAAACTATCCTTGGAAACTTTGCCACCCCATTAACCTTGAGGGGAGCTGTTCCCTTTCCATCAATTCCCGAAGACACTGGAGCAGCCCTAGTCAGTAAACTAGACCTTATCCCCCAGTTAATCTTTGATCCTTTCACCGCTGTGGGAGCAGAAGTCCCTGGGGAACAATGTCTCTGGGGAGGATGCCCGACATTTTGAGCCCCATCGGTGGCGGGACCTCAAGGGCCTGTTCCTGGCTTGGTTGTACAACAGATTTCCTGACACCTGCCGAAGAGAGATCTGGAAGCCCCATCAAGGGTGTTTTAGGACAAAGCACACCATGTGGGGTTTGCTGAGCGTTATTCACTCACTTTTCCAATAGCCAGGCTTTTATAGCTAAATTTTCCCACTGTGGGCTGGTGGACCGTCAGGGCCTGTCTCTTTTCTAAGTTGTGAGGGTTTAAATGTGTGCCTTGGGGGCACTTTATAGTTTTTACTTGATGTCCATAATACAGTTTTGAAATTTCTCCCAGGTATCTGGGTGGAAACCTATGAAAGGGTTTTGCCTTCCTTTGTTAACTCACCTTTTCATAGCTGTCACACCTTCATCTGGCATCGTGGCTATAGGGGCTATCAAGATGAAATTGTCATTTTGGAGATCTCCGCTGTACCAGTTCCATCTTTTTAACAAATTAGAAAGGTTGGGGTTTATAATGGTTTAGCATGATGTGAGCTGGGATAGGGCTCCCTTCCAAGCTCTTTGAGCTGAAGTAAGCCATTAAGTCCATCTAGCTCAGTGGTTCTCAAACAGGGGCCATTTGGTCCCCCAGGAGACATTTGGCAATGTCTGGACACAGTTTTTGGGTTGTCAAAACTGGGAGCGTGAGAGAAGCCAGTGAGTGGAGGTCAAGGATGTTGCTGAACATCGTACAGTGCCCAGAACAGCCTCTCACAATAAGGACTTGTCCCACCCAAGATGTCAACAGCACCACACTTAAGAAATCCTGGTCTAGGGGCACCTGGGTGCCTCAGTCGGTTAAGCATTCGACTTTGGCTCAGGTCATGACCTCATGGTTTGTGGGTTCGAGCCCCGCGTCGGACTTTGTGCTGACAGCTAGCTCAGAGTCTGGAGCCTGTTTCAGATTCTGTGTCTCCCTCTCTCTCTGACCCTCCGCTGCTCATGCTGTCTCCTCTCAGAAATAAATAAAACATTGGGGCGCCTGGGTGGCTTAGTCGGTTAAGCGTCCGACTTTCGCTTAGGTCATGATCTCGCAGTTTGTGGGTTCGAGCCCCGCGTCGGGCTCTGTGCTGACTGCCAGCTCAGAGCCTGGAGCCTGTTTCAGTCTGTGACTCCCTCTCTCTCTGACCCTCCCCTGCTCACGCTGTCTCTCTCTCTCTCTCTCTAGAAATAAATAAAAAATATTAAGAAAGAAAGAAAGAAAGAAAGAAAGAAAGAAAGAAAGAAAGAAAGAAAGAAAGAAAGAAAACATTAAAAATTTTGAAAAAAAGAAAGAAGGCCTCGTCTAGATTAAGGGCAAAAACAGGGCATTCAATCATATTTTTACAAATCATGTGAGAAACATTTAATAGGAGAGGAGAAGTAGCTTCATTTAGGATGCCTATCTTATATGGCAAAGCTTTTTAACTAAAAACATCCCAGGAGTGGAGCTTAACCATTGCATCCCCAGGCAGCAGAGGGGATGTAAGAAAAATGCCTACAGAGTTAAGACATCAACAGGTCTTACCATAGTTACACGCAGGCCTCATCTGACACCCCCTGCCACCACTGTCAGGGTCCAGGTTGTGCCAGATCCTGTGGTAGTTAGGGTAAAATGTTGCAGGAGATAAGAGACCACATACAGAGCTGATTATTATTAGGTTTTGTCATTTACTGGGACTCTGCATGCAGGGAGGAAGGAAGGTAAGTATTCACCGAGTGGCACCTTAAATTGAAGACTGTCATATCTCGAAGCCTAAACAATCAAAAGTATAGGCTTTCTTTGATCCATGGGTATAAACTAAAATCCTCTCCAGGAATTGCCTGATGCCCGCTAAAGGAAGGAGGCTTCTTAAAACCCAGGAAAGGGAAAGATACTTGTGATACTCAACTGGAGAAGGGATGGTAGGAATCATGGTTACAATCAAGATCAGAAAAGGCCATTTGAAGGAGTGACAAAATATACATCTAAAAAGGGTCACGATGTTTGCCCAGTAAAATATTAAGAATGCACCTTTTTCCTCAATTAAAATGCTTTACTTTGAGAGTAACAGGTTTATGGTCAAGTGCATCGCAGTGTCCCGTCCCGCATGTTAGTTGCACATTAGTTGTTAGGAAGATGCAAATCAAAACCACAATGAGCTTTCACTTCACACCCAGCATTCCCGGTGGGAATGTAAAATGATGCAGCCACTTTGGAAAATAGGCTGGCAGCTCCTCAAAGAGTTAAACATAGAGTTCTCAAATGAGCCAGCAATTCCGCTCCTGTGATGAACATGATGAAATATGTGTAATGCCAGGAAGTAAGGAAGTGTTCAAAAATGGATTAGGGCATGTGATCCAACAATCCCACTTCTGTGTATATGTCTATAAGACAGAAAAGAAAGACCTTGAAGAAATATTTACATGCTCAGCTAGATCCCAGCATTATTCACAATCACCAAAAGGTAGAAGCAACCCAAACACCCACCAACAGATGAGGGGACTAACAAAATGTGATATGTGCATGCAATGGAATACGAGGCAGCTTTAAAAATGAAGGAACCCTTGTCACATGCTACAACTTGGTTGAGCCTTGAGAACATTAGGCCAAGTGAAATAAGCCAGTCACAAAATGACAATGTGTGGTCCCACTTAAATGACATATCTAAATAGTCAAACTCATATACATGATAGAATGGTAGGCACCAGGGGCTGAAGAATGGGTAAAAGCGGAATCTTGTAATGGGAATAGAGTTTCAGTTCAGCAAGATGAAAACGTTCTAGAGATCTATTTAACAATAATATAAGCATACTTAATATTACTGAACCGTACACTTAAAAATATTTAAGATGAGGAGGGGAGGGCACCTAGGTGGCTCAGTCTTTTGAGCATCAGACTTTGGCGCAGGTCATTATCTCACAGTTCATTAGTTCAAAACCCACATCAGGCTCACTGCTGTCAGTGCAAAGCCCACTTCATATCCTCTGTCCCCCCTCTCTCTATGCCCCTCATGCTCTCTCTGTCTGTCTGTCTCTCTCTCTCTCAAAAAAAAAAAAATCGTTAAGACAGTAAATTTTATGATATCTTTTTTACCACAATAAAAAAAAAAAAGAATTTAGGGGGCATCTGAGTGGCTCAGTCAGTTAAGCGTCTGACTCTTGATTTTGGCTCAGGTCATGATCTTACAGGTTCGTGAGTTCAAGCCCCATGTCAAGTTCTTTGCTGACAGTGCAGAGCCTGCTTGGCATTCTTTCTCTCCCTCTCTCTGTCCCTCCTCCACTCGCACATGCCCTCTCTGTCAAAAGAAAGAAACTTAAAAAGGGGGAGCATTTATTATAAAAATTGACCATTTACTACACCACAAAGCAAGAGTCAAAACATTCAGAACATACAGACTTACTAAAAAAAAAAAATTGGCGACAAAGCCAAGAAAATTAGATGATCAGTCTGTCTAACAGCAGTTTCCAAAATAGGAGTACAAAAAAAAAAAAAAAACAAAGAAAGGGAGTTTATCAAAGAAATAATAGAAGGAACTTTCCAGATTTTCTAAAAGATATGAGTTTCCAGGTTGAAGAGACATCATGAACTTTCTAAACAATGAAAATAACGCTTCAAGAGTGAACAAGAGAAGAAAGCACTAGCTGCATATAAAGAATTGGAAACTGAATGTCACCTGACTTTATCAACATAACTATTAAAAGATGGAAAATCACAGAGCATGTTTTTTAAATGTTGTGGGAAAATAATTTCCATCCTAGAATTCTATACCCAAATAATCTGTCAGCCACATGTCAATACAAAGTCATTTTCAGGGGGCTCCTGAGTGGTACAGGCAGTTTAGCGTCCGACATCAGCTCAGGTCATGATCTCACTGTTTGTGAGTTCAGGCTCCGCATCAGGCTCTGTGCTGACAGCTTGGAGCCTGGAGCCTGACTCAAATTCTGTGTCTCCCTCTCTCTCTCTCTCTCTCTGCCCCTCCCCTGCTCATGCTCTGTCTCTCTCTTTCACAATAAATAAACATTTTTAAAAAGTGATTTTCAGACATTCAAGATTGAAAAGATTGACTTTCCTTGTAATCTTTCTTGGGAATCTACTTGGTGGCGTGCCCCAACATATTAAACTAATAATTAAAAATAGAAAAATATGGGATGGAGGAAATGGGAGATTCCACATAGGTAAGACGGTAAGGAATGGGGGCACCTGGGTGGCTTAGTTGGTTAAGCGTCTGACTTTCGCTTAGGTCTGATCTCGCGGTTCGTGGGTTCGAGCCCTGCGTCCGGCTCTGTGCTGACTGCCAGCTCAGAGCCTGGAGCCTGTTTAAGTCTATGACTCCCTCTCTCTGACCCTCCCCTGCTCACGCTGTCTTTCTCTCTCTCTCCTAGAAATAAATAAAACATTTAAAAATTAAAAAAAAAAAAAGGTAAGGAATGGTTGTAGAGTGAAAGAAACTTCTGGAAGGCAGCTGTGCAGCAGCCTAGAGAAATAGTCCGGAATGGACCAGTCCTGAGAAAACCCTGAGCAGGAAACTAGAAAAGCCATTTGCTCCACCATTTGCTCTTTAGTAACTAACTATGTGTTATAAACATATAGCTGAACCCGGTTCTCAGTAATGGCAGAACAACTAGAAAGTATTGCTCTCACTCTTGATAAAAGAAAAGAGGATTTGCAAGAAGAATCCATCATGGATTCTCTCAGTTTGGAGATTCCCTACATCTAATTTAACCTCTACCACATCCCTGGCTGGTCACCTGGCCCAGGACACAGGACATTTAGTCCAGTGATAGAGACGTGCCTTCTGCAGGCATACATCACACTGCCCCGAAGTTCTATTTGTTCAATAGTACCTCCTTGATTAAAACCGAATTCTGGCTCTCCGCCCCTTGAGCCCATCTCTTCCTCTAGAGCCGCATAGAACAAACAGCCATCTCATTCACATCACGGCTCTTCTAGTCTTTGCACATTTTTGCGGCCTTCTCCCTGCCCACCCTACCCATGTTCCCTCTGACGTCAGCATGTGTCAGAATCACCTGGAGGATTTATTTAAACACGGCTCGCCAGGCCTCACCCCCCAGAGTTTCTGACTCCCCTAGGCCTGGTGTGGGGCCTGAGAATTTGCACTTCGGACACGTTTTCGGGTGTGCCGAGAACCAAACATTAAGAACCACAGTTAAGCGGGGCGCCTGGGTGGCTTCGTCGGTTAAGCGTCCGACTTTCGCTTAGGTCATGATCTCGCGGTTCGTGGGTTCGAGCCCCGCGTCGGGCTCTGTGCTGACTGCCAGCTCAGAGCCTGGAGCCTGTTTCAGTCTGTGACTCCCTCTCTCTCTGACCCTCCCCTGCTCACGCTGTCTCTCTCTCTCCTAGAAATAAATAAAGCATTAAAAAAAAAAAAAAAAAAAGAACCACAGTTGAGTAAACAGCTCCCGCTCCTTCAGCTGTCGTTCCACTGTTTCCGTGCCCCTCACCCTTATGTTAAAATGTATCATCAAGCCTCCAGGATGGAGGTTATGATGCTTCTCATAAGCCAGTCACTTCCAGCTGGAGGACAAGCAAGGAATAGTTAAAAAGGCAGATGAGGGTCATGGGAAAGGAAATCCCTAAGCAATGACCTCGTCCGGAAGGCAAGTGCCTTCAGTTCCTCGGCAGCCAGAGCAGCAGCTGTAAACTGAAAATGCCTAAAAGGTATATCTTCACCTGCCTGCTCTCCACTGCTGGACAGGCCTCCTTTCCTTCCCTGTCTGTGCCTTGTTTGGCCTTTCCCTGCTCCCTAAAATCCTGGGTCCGTGGGATGGCCCCAGGACGCAGTACTACCCATAAGGGCCTCCAGGTGGCGCTTTAAGCTTATCAGAGGCTGCTTTTTCCGTTTAAAGGTGCCAGGCTGACCTAACCCAGGTGAACAGGTAAGGCTCTGGAAAAGCAGACACATCCAGGTAACTATGGCCTCAATCCCAGTCCCCAGAGCAGCTGGGGATGAGGTCAGTCTTGAGTGTGAGTGAGGGGCCATAATAGCCCTTCTCCCTCCAGGAGAACCCCTAGGGATTTTGTCCCTTTCAAGGCCAATCTCAGGGGGTAGTTTAAGGTCACCAGATTTTGCAAATAAAAATAGAGTGCTCAATTAAATTTGAATTTCAAATAACAAATTTTAGGGTTTTTGTGTGTGTAGATGTATCTCAAGTAGTGTCTGTGGCAAACTTACATTAAAAAATTATTTAGGGGCACCTGGGTGGCTTTAGTCTGTTAAGTGTCTGACTTCGGCTCAGGTCATGATCTCATGGTTCATGAGTTTGAGCCCTGTGTCGGGCTCTGTGCTGACAGCTCAGAGCCTGGAGACTGCTCCTTCAGATTCTGTGTCTCCCTCTCTCTCTGCCCTTCTCCTGCTCATGCTCTGTCTCTCTCTCTTAAAAATAAACATTAAAAAAAATAATAAATTGTTTATCTGAAATTCAAATTTAACTAGGAATCTTGTATTTATCTGGTAACTCTAGTTTAAGTTTACTTAACATTTTCCGCCTTGCATTTAATGCATGCTTATGGAATATATGCTAGGCATGTGTTAGATAACTACAAAAATTAGGCAAGTATGGCTCCTGCATTTACAGATTCGTTCGGGGAAGACATACTGACAGAAGATTATAGTATAGAAAGTGCAGGAAGCAAAGGAATAATGGAAGAAGTTTGCATTTTGGAGCTGGCTTTAGTTCTAGTCATGCTTCTGATGTTCATAAGCTGTGTGATCTTAAGCAAGTTAGTTAACCTGTCTGGGCCTTAGTTGTTTATTGTGAAAAATGGAAATGATACCAACCTCACGAGGTGATCAGAGAGGTTATAGGAAATTAATCCAATGAATCCCAACCTTTATTACCCACATGATTGTCACAATGGGCATTTTCTTCAAAAAACAGGGTAACACCTTGCAACCTAAGCCACTGGTCTAGAGTTGCTGTTTATTCTGGACACAGTACGTCATTACTGTTCACAGGAGGCTTGTCTTATGACCTTTGCTAATTTTAAATTTGCATATTGGCTTCGATGTAATATATCGGATATAACCGTTAGGTGGGGATTCAAGTGAACTCCTGACCCTAGTGAAAGTTTGGTTATTACTCAAAATTACCATTCACTAGATATTTACTGTGTGTGAGGCACCGTGAGGCATTTTTCATACATTATCACATGTAATCATCACAACAATAGATGAGAAAAACCAAGGCCCAAGGTCACATAGCCAGGAAGTACTGAACCCAATGCCTCTACAGTTCCAGCAGGGTAGAGGGAAGTTAGAGTCACTCTCTAGATAAGGACTCATCTGCTTCATGTCATGTGACCAGAATTCATCCCTCAGCAAAATTATATATTATGCACACAGGTCCCCTGTACATCTTAAAACCACGTCAAGGGTTTCTTTATGTGGGAATCAGCCCTAATCGAGTGTCTGTTCCACTTTAAGCTAGTTTCAAATGAATAATGAACACCACTGGTAACACTAACCTTCCCAAAGTGTAGAAAGGTCAGGTGGTTTTTAGCTTGCTTGGCTGTTTTTAGTTTTATGTGAGGTGCTAAGAATACAAAGGTAAAAAAGATGTGGTCTATGAGTGTGAGGACCTTGGACCTTGATAAAGAATATGCCTGGTACCAAGGAGAGCGTGTCAGCTCTCTGTCCCACATGTCATGACAGTGTCCCAGAGGAGATGACACTAAAGCTGGTCTTAAAGAATGAGTAGGAGTTTGCCCAATAAAAAGAAAGGAGTGGGGCACGCAGCTGGGTGGCTCAGTCTGTGGAGCATCTGACTTTGGCTCAGGTCATGATCTCATGGTTTGGTTTGTGGGTTCAGCCCTGTGTCGGCTCTGTGCTGGCAGTGCAGAGCCTACTCGGATTCTCTCTTTCTCCCTCTCTCTCTCTCTCTTCCCCCATTTATGCTCTTCCCCCAAAAAAATGAATAAATAAACTCAAGAAAGGAAGGAAGGAAGGAAGGAAGGAAAGAAGGAAAGAAAGAAGAAAGAAAGAAGAAGGAAGGAAGGAAGGAAGGAAGGAAGAAAGAAAGAAAGAAAGAAAGAAAGAAAGAAAGAAAGAAAGAAAGAAAGAAAGAAAGAAAAGGAGGGACTCCAAGCAGGGTGAACCTCAGACCACACAGACCACAGGCTTGGCCACAAAGCAGACTGCAAGTGCCTCCTCTTTGTGGCTGATATATGTGGCAAAATGTGATGAGACCGAGGGACATAAAAGGCGAGGCAGGCGAACTGGAAATGTCTGGTAAGGACCAGATTATAATACAGTTTGTCCACCATCTGAAGGAACCTGAACTTTATCCTTTTATCCTAGCCAGTGGGTCTTAAAGTTTCCACTAAAGTCCCCCCAAAAGGCAGTGGACAGTGTACAGGCATTGAGGTGTCCTACGTTCAAACCCTCTAAAATCATATGCCTTTAAAATCATATGATCTTTGCATTCTATTTCATCACATGCATTTGTCTTAATATTTTTAAGTGTTCTACTGAATCTGCAAATAAAAATTAAACTTGAGGAAGATGTAACTCTTCTATAGCTGCTCCCTCTCTGTCTCCTTACATGAATCCCCCATGGCCAGAGGTTGCTCCAGCTGGTTTGAAAAGGACAGCCATAGGGATTTAAGCAGAAAAGTTATGTGGTAAGAGTTATCTTCTGGAAAGAGCTTTCTAGGAGTGGCTGTTGAGGATTGGTCAGAGATGGGAGAGGTTGAAGGCAGAGAGACCAGGTGGGAAGCTCAGCAACAACCCAGGTAAGAGAGCGTAAAGGTGATGGGGATAAAGAAGGATCATATCTGAAAGATATTTACAAGTGCAATCGATAGTATGGGAAAACCGTTCTGGTATAGGGAGCTGGGAGGCGATGTGGGCTAAGATCATCCTCAGGTTTTTCCTAGTGATGCCATTGGCAATAATAGGGAATATAGGAAGGGTGGGTTTGTGGGGGGAAGGGAGGGTAAATAAGTTTAACTTAAGCTCACTGAGCTTGAGGTGCTCATGGATTGGAATATATCTAGAAGACACTTACATAAACAGGTCTGATATTTGGGAGAGTTTATTGGGCTAGAGATCCAGATCCAGAAGTCACAGGAATAGACGGAGGCACCCAGGGAGTATGTACTGAGGAAGAAGAGAGAAAAATGAGATGGGAACCCAGGGAAATAGCAGTGTCTAAGGGCAGATTTAGGGAGCAAGAGAGAATGGAAAAAGGAACATCAAAAAGTCAGGAGGACCCATGATTCCCTGGTTAATGGCCAATTCTAGGGCCGGCAGGGTGGGGGTGCAGGAAAGTCACAAGATGATCCTGGAACATCTTGTGTCAGAAAGCAAGGAAATGTTCAAAGAATGATGAAAACAACTCCAAAGGGCACAAGAGCCAACTTGTAATTTCTTCCCTGGCCAAATCTGTGACAAATGGTGTATCAAAACAAATAATCATAGGAAAAGATTATCACCCACGGGGGGCAGGTGGGTGGGTGGGAATCCATGTCAGTGCTAACATAAGTAAATGTGAGTGGGTCCAAGCCCTAAATCAGGAACTGGCCACATGTGCCCAGCTGGATTTGAGAATTGCTATGAACTAGTAACTGCTGTGTGTGCCTCTGTTTTTCTCCTTTTTGAAATGATAATGCCATAGCAATTGTCCCATGCCTGTGCCTCTAGTGTTTGCTGCCCATGTATGAGATACATGATGTGTTTCTTTACTTCGCGAGGGCTTCAGGTCAGGAGGATTGATATTCAAGGAGCTATGCCCAAGGAACTGGATGTGAGGAGCTATGTCCACATGGGGACCCAATTTAGATGAGGGGTTCCTGGACTTTGAGCTGGTGCTGTCATGGAATGAGACTTGGGGCTTCTTGGAGGATGGAATAAATGTATTTTGCATTGAGTGGGACATGAATGATAGGGTGTGGCAGATTGTATTTTCCAAAGATGACTTCAACAATCTCTCCCATCCACATGCTCTTATTATATGACTTGGATATTCTTCCCATTGAGAGGTGGGGGTCTGTGTTCCCTCCCCTTGCTCTTAGGTAGACTTTTGTGATTTTTTTTCCAACAAAAAGACACACCAGAAGTGATATCTGAGGCTAGGTCATAAAAGATCACTCTCATTCTCATCCTGAAGCCTTCGACTACCATATAAGTAGTCCAACTGCCCTGAAGCCACTGCGTGGCTGTGGTGAGCAAGCTAACTCTGACAACTGGAAGAGTGAGTGTTCTCTAGCCAGCCCCCTGCCACTTAAGCTCCTGCCGCCATCTAACTGCTGCACTGGTAGGAGAATCCTTGAGCCAGAACCACCCAGCTGAGCTTTTTGAATTGCCATCCCACAGAAATGGAAATAATGGAATCATTATTATCTTATACACTTAGAGTGATTTATTTTGTAGCAATAGATAACTGGCACAAGGTAAAATGTTAAGGTGGAGAATCTGGGTGAAAGGTATGCAGGAACCCTTTGTATAGTGGTCGTCTATCCCCTGCAAAGATGTGGGGCTACAAGGACATAGTCTCTTCCCACGATCCCCCGGGGCAGTCTACACCACCCTAGTCTACACTTACAGCCATGGAGCTGAGCTGGAACTTCAGAATGGAGATGCAAAATAAACTGAATCTGAAAATTTCTCCTTGTCTTTATAGCACCCAGACCCCCTGAAGATCCAGTTAGGAACAGCTTCTGTTCTCCAATTCTGTGGCTAGGAAAAAGTATGGCCTGGGTTTTCACTCTCCTAACCCCTCGATTTGTCCTGGGGATTAAAAAAAATATTTTTTTAAATGTTTACTTATTTGAGAGAGAGAGAGAGAGAGAGAGAGAGAGCAGGGGAGGGGCAGAGAGAGAGAGACCCAGAATCCAAAGCAGGCTCCAGGATCTGAGCTGTCAGTACAGAGCCCAATGCAGAGTTCTAACCCACAGACCATGACCAGATCATGACCTGAGCCAAAGTCAGACCCTTAACCAACTGAGCCATCCAGGTGCCCCTGTCCTGATAATTAACCTCTACAAGGAACCCATTCCTTTCTGAAAGTTGCCTTGGATAGGAAGAGAGGGTCTTGACTAACACTTGCTGTGTACCTCTTTTCATATTCTACTTATGATAGACTGCCTTCTCCTTCTCCCCTGAGAAAATGGGCTTAGAGTCCTTTGACACCAATAGTCCTGGGATGGAATCTCTGGGAGCTAAACAGGGAGTCTGGGAAAAGAATGAATTCTTACTTCTGAGTCATTTGAAGAGAATGCAGCATCTCCAGTACGCCAACAAGCCCAGCCGCATCCAGTGATGTTCACCTAGAGGGCTTGATCCAAGCTGGGTCAGCAGATGATAGAATGGTGAGGTGTGAAGTGCTTACACTGATTATAGAGGGTGACGGGAGTCATGGAGGAGGTCAGTACCCAGTGAGGAAATTTTCTTTAGCGGATACATTCGGGATAGTATAGAAGGGAGACTAGCTAGGACAAGGATTCAGGAAATACAGAATGCTAGAGTCTCAGTTAATAGATGACTAGAATTTTGGCATTAAGATGGAGAGCTAAGGGAGTAAGGGAGTTATAATAGTAGCAGTAGTATTAAAGATTAAATATGCATAAAGATCATAAGGAAAGTACTCAGATTGAGACTCTGAGGCAGTTTGGTCAGAGAAAGTAAGAAACAATGAAAATCTTTTTTTTTTTCTTTTTACCTTTTGACTCCCTTCACCCATTTCTTTGGGATCAAAGAAAATCTTGAAGAATCTTTGAAGGAAATCTTTGTCTTCACTTGATTCAATTACATAAACACTATGTATTTATGTGGAAATCTACTATGCGTCACATTCTGTGCTAGATGCTGAGGGAGCTGATGAATAAGACAGAATCCCTGCCCACAAGGGGTACATGGTCTGACTGTGGAGACAGATTGTAAACCAAAGACAATACTATATAGGATGTGTGCAATAAAAGAGCTATGTTCAAGGTGGGTACAGAAGTGACCTCAGACATCTGTGGGAGTCGGAGCTGAGAGAGGGAGAGCCAGAAATCATCTGCAGGAAGAGAACCAAGGTAATGAAATCACTAAGGGGGGAGCATAGTGGAGCCCTGGACAGAGCACTGAAGGGCAAGGGCAGCAGGCAGAGGGATAGGAAGAAAAGGGATCTAGAAGAACTGGAGAGATCTATAAAAGCCGACTTGGCACAGGGAATTTGGAAACACCAGTGAACATATCAGGGAGGGAACTACTTAAGAGGAGATAGAATATCAACCAGCTAATGGGAAAGATGAAGAAACAAGAATTGCTTACAAATGCATCAGGAGAGACAATAAGGTTGATAAAAACTCAAGTGATATGTGTATAGGCGATTTCCTTAGCTCGATTTAGGGGTGAAGGTATAGACTTTCTGGCAGAAGACGAAAAGGTATGTTTAACACAGGTAGGGGGAAATTGAACTTGGAGATTAGAGTAACGGGCTGTGATTAAAAACCATAAACCGCGAGGAGCTTAGCCTTAGAGCTCTCCTGTGTTGCTGAAAGAGAAGAAATGTACGCGAATTTTTTTCCTTTGCAGTAGCCCTGAGGCAGATAAGAATCCGTCATCTGGCTACTACGGAATCAGGTGTAAATGGTTGTTCCTTATGTGATTAGTTAGACGGGGTGGAGGAATTGTTACCCTGTTGCTAAGGAAAAAGGAAGGGGCTGTTCCCAGTTGCCATGGTGACAAGGTAAGAGCGCTCCCTCGGTACCACCATAAATTTATGAAGTGGTTTCTTCTCCTTGTTGCTATGGCAATGTAGAGGGACTGTTCTCGACGTCTCCCACCCTCCCTCACCCCCCGCCGCCGTTGCTAAGACGAGGTGGAGGTTGGGGCTGTCCTTTCCTCGCCGCCCAGTTGCCTTGGAGACGGCGGGTGCCCTGGCCCCGCCCCTCTCGGACTGACAGCGGTGGCCGCATCGCGCCTGCGCAGTGCTCTCTTCCCCCGCAGTCCCTGTGCGTTGAAGCCGGAGACCGCGGCGGCCTCTCTTAGGACCCCTCGCCCCGGAGCCGCCGGCCGGAGCCGCAGCCTCAGCCGCAGCGCCCCTGCCGCCTGTTCCCCTCCCCGCCGCCTCCGCCGGAGCCGCTTCGCGCACTGTGAGTCCCGGCAGAGGCGACCGACGCCGTGGGGCTGAGTCAGCGAGAGGCCCGGGCCCGGGCTGGGGGAGGGGAACCGGGCTGCCCCCTCGCCTCCCCAGCCGCGCCCCCGCCCCCCAGCCGCGCCTCACCCCCGCCGCCTCTGTCCCCCCCATCCCTCTCTCCTGGGTTCCCAGCGGCGGTCGTCGGGCCTCCGAGCCACTCCCCCCTCCCTGCCGTCCCTCCGGACCCACCTCGGGGTTGGGGGGGTGGGGGGAGTCCTTCCCCACTGAGATGCGGCGCCACCGCACCTCCACGCGGACTGATTCTCTCCCCACAGCCCCAAACTGCCTCCGGTCCGCCCTTGTCCCTTCTCCTTACCCCTCTTGGGCCTGACACCTCCGGCCTCTCTGGTTTTCCCCAGTGATATGCCAGAAAAAGAGTGACAAGGGAGAAGGCGAGGGGAGACTTGGGGGCGGGGGGGGGGGGGACATTCTGCCTGCCCTAACCTTGGGGCCTCAGGTTTCTTACCCACAAGCTCGAGCCCTGGCTGGTGTGGGGAAGCAGCTCTGGACAGTTCTGACTGGCTGCTAAGAGCTTGTGGGGCTTTCAGAATAGATTTCGCTGAGAAGGACGCGGCCCCATGACGATCAGCTACTGTTTAGTGAACACCCGCTAGTGCATGGTGGCCTTCTAGTGGGCTGGGCTATTGCCTCGGCTGGTGCCACGGAGAGGGACTAGGGGTATTGGGGGCCGGGCCGGGGGGTGGGGGGCAGGTTGCATTGGGGAGCTGAAGTTACTGCGCTTCCGGTGTGTTGTTGTGAATAAGCATCATGCGGCACTCTTTAGTATGCTTTTTTTTTCTTTTTTCTCTTCTATTTTTTTTTTAATGCAGTACAACCCTGGTATAATGTGAGGTTTGGAAATAGGCCTGATACCATCCACAGCAAGTGCTTACTGTTTGTGTGTTGAAGGGTTGTGGCAAGACAGTCTCTGATACCTGTAAATTCCATGTAGTAGCTGACCAGGCGATAGTGAGTTTGAACGTAACCCGGACACAGTGAAGAGGAGGGAGAAGAACTGGGGTGTCTCCGTGGTGTAGGTCGGAGGCCTGTACCCCAGCCTCCTGCAGCTGTGAGTTTTTATGGGACATGTCACCGGATAGGGGTTCTAGCATATTTGGACAATTCCCCGGGTTACGTCTTCTACCAATCCCCCTGCCCACCCTGCATTCCCTGATCTTGGAGCATCCCAAACTGTTTTCTTTTTACAGCAGAAATTGAGCTGTGAAGTCAGAGTTGGTGTCCGCAGCCAGAAGCTGTCTCAATAAACGTGCCTCAACTTGAGGTCTCCTAACTACAATGCACGTACCTCATTTCTCATTGCCAACTTCCTTTGATTCTTTTTTTTTTTTTTTGGCTTCCAGATTTCAGCGTGCTGTTAGCAAATATGTGTAAATATCAGCCAGTTAAACCCTAAAAGACACTTTGTGGTTTGTTTGTTTTTTTACTACAGACTGCAAAAAGAGTAGATAGTTTGCTTCTAAGAATCATAAGGGAAGGATCCATTAATTTGGAGTTTGGGGGGGTCGCAAACAGTGAGAAGAAAAGATTTTGCTCCTTGACTTTGCTCAATCATGGCCTATTGGCAGCCTTCTCAGAGCCACTCCCCACCCCCATGCCCATCAGATTAGTTTACAGTAGCAAAGACGGCTGTCGCCCTACTTTTAAACATAGAGATGAAGTTTAGGAAAACTACAGCCCCCATGCAGCAGTGCAGTTTCTTCTGTTTCGAATGCCAGTCTGGGGTTTGGCGGGATGCACCTGCCTGTGGGGCAATGGGAGCCGTGGGGCCTGGGAGTTACATTCCTTCTGTGTGGTCCTCTGTGTTGCATAGCTCACCGAAATACCCGGGCAGGGCAGGAGCGGACAGCTGGGCCAGAGGGCTGCTCCTCCTGGGTCGAGTGTATTTTGGGAATCAGCGATATTACTGGGGTGGAGGGTTGCAAATGAAGAAGCAAGAAAATGTGTCGAGGCTAGATAGATGAGGAGGGTGTGAGTAAAATGTTCCCTTTCCAGTTTGCTGTGGGACAGTTCATTTTCCGAGCATCACAGTGGCTTTTATATGGGTTAATTTGCCTTTGAAATCCATACCAGTGTTTTATGGGGTAATGATGAAATGCCTTTTAAATGGCTATTATTGGGAAATAGGACTAATACCTGTATCTTATACATTGCCCATCCAGCTGTTACTGAATGCATTCGTTAGGATCAGGGAGAGGGGCATGATTTGAATCAAGTTAGACCTAAATCTAAGTAATCCATGTTGTGGTTTCGTAGCATTATATTTCCCTGATGCTAAGACACACTAGTAATTTACCAACAGCTTTCAGTAAAATCATTTAACACAACCAGATCATAATATATATGTTGATTCTAAGGCACATCAAGAGCATCAAAATAGCCAGGAAGTGGCAAGACTTGAAGGAGGGTTTATATTTATAATATTTCTGGGTATGCAAGGATGCCATTACTGACCTACCATCCTCAAGGTGCATGCATTATGAGGACAGATTTTGTCACACCCTTCCCCCAAGCCAGCCTACTTTCGGGGGTTATGTGTGTAAGATGATTGACTGCCATTAGGCATAATAGTTGGCTATCGAACAGAGGAAAGTTCCTAGGTAGGCATCCCACCCAAGGCCTTAATGCGGTACCTTCCAGAAGCTGAGCCAACTAGCTGGCAGCAAATGCCTTATGAGCTGTACATTACCTTAGCTGGGCAACATCTTTCAGAAGCTGAGCAGAAAATACTATTTTTCTAAAGCAGTGTGTATCTGCCCTTGTTTACAGACACACTTGTAAAGATCCTGAAGCTCGTGCCCAACCGCTGTATGATGTTAGAAGTAGAGGGGACATCAGACGATGTCGTTCAATTTTCTTTTTTCCAGATTTTAGCAGGGGACGCTAAAAGTGATTTGCCTGAGGTCGCCCTACTAAGGTAGAAAGTATGTAAAAACACTTTGTAAACTGTGTATACCATACAAGTGAATGTTGGTGATTATTAGTGGCTGAGTCAGGATTAGAACCCAGATTTCTTTTAGAACCCAGACTAGAACCAGCCTACAATACTACATTGCCCCATCCCTCATTTTAATATTCCAGAGGCTTTTAATAAAAACAATTTACTAGTCTGTAATTAGTCCCGTAGATGAGGACTTGTTTTATTGTCTGAGATGTTGCAAAGCTAGGTAAAATCTAGTGTCATGCTGTCTAATTAAATATTTATTCTTGCTGCCTTAAAAATAATAATTTTGTCTCCCACACTCTGACCTGAGGAAGGTTTTGCTTTGAAAAATTTGCATCATCTAATATAAAGCAAATGTGAAGAAGGGTATTTGAAGCTCTCTCAGCTTCTCATCTGGGAGGCCGCTGTGTCCCAGGAAGCAGGATGCAGAGGGCTGAAAGGGGCCAAGAGGAGGAGAAAACTGGGTTATCGTCCAACTCCCAGACTGTAACCTTCTGTCATTCCTGGAAGCCCCGGTGAGATTCCTAAGGAGATTCCTTCTCCTTGAGGAAGTGAAGCGGTCTGGCCTCTGGAAGCAGACAGACCTGAGTTCAAATGCTGGTCCTGCCACTTTCTGGCCTTGGGGGGCCGAGGAACCTCCGAGTGCCAGTTCCTCACCTACAAGCCTGGGGCAATAACCGGCCTGTTTCTCAGGGTGGTTGTGGGGATTAAATGAAAGAAAGTATGTAATGTGCCTGCTGGGTAAGAGATAGCAACCACTATTTTGTGTTGCCCGTGTATAACATAAAAAATAATGCTTTCAGAATGGTCCCATGACTTAAATCCATCTTGGGCCCTCAATTCGGCAGCCCCCATCTCCCAACAGCTTTCTCATCATGTTTGACATGCACACAGGGGAGATTTGTCCTGTGAAGGCCTGGCACTTGCAGTGTTATTCCAACTGCCAAAATAGGAGTGTATGAAGTGCCCCTTTGTGGCCATGGATTCAGCTGACCTGGCTGCCTGAAAGACTGGCAAGGCAGGGGCACTTGACTAGGAGAGCACAGACTTGGTGTGTTTGTGTGTGTCATGGTGGGGGCCGTTAGTCCTCCAGCTGGGGAGGCCAGGGTGGGGAGTGAGCTTAATTTGAAATGAAAAAGCCTCTGAGCCCTCCCTTGTCACTAAAGCTCCCATGGCTTTCATGTACTTTCTCTGCTGTTAGGAGATGCAGCCCCATCAGTGACTTTACTCGGATCAGCTTTTGCATCTGTCCGGGAGATCTGGAGGGCCAGGGAAAGGCACTCCCCATCTGCGGAGGGAAGCCTTCTTTCTCGCAAGGAGAGGTAGAGGGAGGTCATCTTGGATGGTGACATTTCCAGATGGGGTCCAGGCAAAGATTACCAAGTAGCTCCTGAGCCAGGGCAAGCCATTCATGTCTAGAACACAAATGAACTTAAAGTCCTGTAGGTTTCACTTGGGAAGGAAATACCCAGGAATAGGCATCTAAAGACTGAAAAGATAAACACAGTAGGTTTTACCTCTTGGAAGTAGGACTTGGGTGTGGAGGAGGGAAAGGAGGAGGGAAAGGGAGACTCGAAGGGGAACTTTTACTTTATGTGCCTCTCTCTGTGAATTGTTATAAGAAGTATATGTGCTTTTGTAATTTGATGCAGACCAATAGAGTTAGGAATGGTTGGGTTTTATTTTAAAGTTTATTTATGGGGGAGGGAAGGAACAGAGAGAGGCTTCCAGCACAGAGCCCCACGTGGGGCTCAATCTCACAAACGATGAGATCATGACCTGAGCCAAAACCAAGAGTCCGATGCTTAAACCAACTGAGCCACACAGACACCCCATCAGTGGTTTTTCAGTGAGCACATTTTGGTACCAAAGAAGCCATTGCCTTCACTTGGAGCCTTCAGTGCATGGGACAGATCGGGTTAGTCTGCTTCCCTCCCGCAGGCCAAGCCAGTTTATACCAAGCCAGCCTCTTAAGTAAAGGCAGGAAAAGTCCTAAGTGGCTGCTTCCCTGGGAGCCCAGGATGCTTCCTTGACCTGCTACCTCCCTACCTCTTCCTCATCTTTTCCTTCCCTTCTTAAGAATAGTCCCTTCCTGGGGTGCCTGGGTGGCTTAGTCGGTTAAGCGTCCGCTCTGTGCTGACTGCCAGCTCGGAGCCTGGAGCTTGTTTCAGTCTGTGACTCCCTCTCTCTCTGACCCTCCCCTGTTCACACTGTCTCTCTCTCTCTCTCTCCTAGAAATAAATAAAAAACATTAAAAAAAAAAAAAAAAGAATAGTCCCTTCCTTTTGCCCAGTTGAATCTATCATTACTATTCTAATATGCTAATTTAATTTTCAACTATTAATGAAAAGGCATCTGACCGAATGACCTTTATGCAAAATCCATGCCCCTTACTTTTCATCAAGAAGGCTTGAAATTTAAAGGAACTCCAGCTGAAATGCTGGCACAGCCTGTGGTGGAAGCCGTGTTTTAGATCAGACCAGGCCAACGGAGCACACCTTTCACACAGTGACTTATTAACTGCTTCTTGCTTCTCCGAGGAATTACTGATAAACTCTGACAAAATTATGAAGTCTTATTGAGCTTTAATCTTCTCAGAAGTTAGTCAGTTGTGTTTCCTAGCCAAATGTCCTGTTTATTATAGAAAGAGGGCACACCTACCATTCGGACATATGCTTTGGCTTGCTCAACCAGGAGTTAGGATGGTTATGCTGAGTAATCCACATTCCATCACCTAATCTTCCCCTTTGGCCAAGAGTACAAATTTGCAACAGTTGGCTATGGTTGGTGAGACATCCTGTGGCCAAGGATGGTTTCTCCTCTGTGTTGATTTGACCAACAAATATCAGCCTAAGCTCTGTGTCTTTTCCTCACTAGCGTCACGTCCTATCAGCTTTGCTAAACAGGCGTAACGTAACATCAGCATTTTGAGCTCTGGATGCCTCATTTGCCTGAAGTAAATAGGGCTTGACCTACCTACAGTGTTTCAATGTCAAGTAAAATTACTTTTTACTGAAAATAAAAACTATTTTGTATATGGGAGATACATGCCACTGTGTGGTGTGTTTAAAATAACCGAGCAGGAAACACTGCTTCAGATCTGATCACTGATTTTGACAGTGAATGTCAAAAGCCTTAAAAGGACACACATATATCCCTTAGATGAAAAATTGCCATTCTAAGAATATTTAGAAAATCAAGGGTGTATATAAAAATACTTGTACGAGGATTTTTATTAATGTAACATTATAAATAATATCCAACAGTTACAACAACCAAAGGATTAACAATTAGGAATTGGTCAGGTTTACCCAGATAAAATATTGTGCGCATGCACACATACACACACACACACACACACACACACAAACTGCACATACACTAAAAATCTTGTAGAAGAATTTTTTTAAGTTTATTTGTTTATTTTTGAGAGGAGGGAGGGGGCAAAGAGAGAGGGAGAGAGAGAGGATCCCAAACAGGCTTCGCTCTGTCAGTACACAGAGCCAGATGTGAGGCTCAAACTCACAAACTGTGAGACCATGACCTAAGACAAAATAGAATGTCGGATGCTTAACCAACCAAGCCACCCAGGCACCCCAGGATATTTACTAATAGCAGAAACTTTAGATATAATAAGTCAAAAAACAGATGCAAGATAGTATGTCAAGAATGATACCATTTTTATAAAGAAAAATGTGAAAAGATATTAGCTAAGCATATGCCAAACCATAAGTGATAATCTTAAATGACACTACTTAAGTATGGGATTATAAATAGATGCAGTTTTTTCATAATGCTTTGTACTGATTTCCAAAATTTTTCTGTTAGGCAATTATAACTTTTATTATAAAACTTTTAAACTGGTGCTTTATAGGGGCACCTGGATGGCTCAGTCAGCTGACCATCTGACTTCAGCTCAGGTCATAATCATGATTCACGGGTTCAAGCACCACATCCCGCTCTGTGCTGTTAGCTCAGAGCCTGGAACTTGCTTTGGATTCTGTGTCTCCCTCTCTCTCTGCCCCTCTCCTGCTCATGCTCTGTCGCTGTCTCTCTCAAAAGTGAATAAACATTAAAGCAGTACCTTATAGATTCCATGTAGTAGAGCAATCTCAAAGAAAATCACAAGATTTTAATTTATTTATTATTATTTGATTTCACTATTATCATGATTGATGAAAAACAGTTCCTAAATATGTTTCTTTAGATACTACTTTATTTCTTCATTGAGAGAGAACATGCCTGGAATATGATTGTGTAGGTGTGTAACTTAACATGACCTAGATGCCCAAGTCCATCATCCAGCGAAGTACTCTCACTTAACTCAAATGAGATGTAAAAAAAATTATGAAAAAAAGTATCTTAAGATTGTCTTTTTTTGCCTCTTATGTTTTGCTATTTAAATTTACCAGAAGGCTTCAGTAAAGCCTGTATAACAGGCCTCTGTTTTGGGGGGGCTTTCTTCCCCAGTGTCTTGGAGGCCCTATCTGAGACTTGCAGTCATGTTTTGGTGGTTGTGTATCTATCTGAACTCTTTTGGAAGGACTGTGCTCAAGCCTGTGCAAGCTCCTTTCTCCCTTTGCCTTTGGCCATATTCTGTTCAGCCATCAGCTCAGAGGTCCTTTTTCACCCAACGATAGAGACAGTTGGGTCCTCACCAGGAGCCACTGATAGGCAGAAGCCCCCTGCAGGAACAGCCTGGGCAGCTCCCCTCTTTGCCACACCAGGTCCCTGGAGCTCCTGGCTGTGAAGGGAAGGGTGGCCCAGCCCAGAGGACTGATTCCTGCCTCCCACCAGTGCTGGTGTTTGCTCAGCACCTCTGAGCACTGGGGATTCAGGTCTTAGAGTTGAAGGACATACTGTGTGTCACACAACTTGGCCTACGCTGCCATAAATGTTTGCTGAGCAGAATCTGCCCCTTCCAGATGGTTCTGAGTACCCAGCACTTGTCCCAGATGGGGCGGAGGCCTTCCTAGCCACCTGGGATTATTAGTGAACAAGTCTTGGGCATGGCTAGCTGGGAATGCTCCGTCACCTGGAGAGAGTAATTATCAGAGAGGCGTTCATCTTGTCTTGAGGGTGTGATTGTCCTGGTCACCTTGTCATTTAAATGGGGTTTCCCGATTGGTAAGAAATGAAATCGTCACCGCTCTGAGTCAGCGAGATCATAGCTGCACTAACGTGTGTTGTGCCATGTGGAAGGGGCAGGCCGTGGACCACTGGATGAAATTAAGTATCTGTTCCCATGTGAGGAGCGTTTCACTGAAGGCTTATCTCCGGTGGTGTAATATGCACTGTGTAGCCAGACTCTTCTGCAGCACCAGTCTCTTGGCAGACAGCCACTGGCCCCAGCCCCTTTCCTGTGGACTCTTGCCACTTATCAGGGACTCTGATTTAGTCTCTGATTTGTTCTGATTTTAGATGGGTAGAGTTCACAGCTGAAAGCTCCAAGTTCGGGCATCCTATTAACACCTTTAAGTGACAGGACCACTGCTAAGTACAGAGATGTGTTATGCTGGCCCCAAAATAGCAAAGTGCAGTGTTTTGAGACTTGATAAGACTCGTATTCCCCAGAAAGTACAGTTTCCAGGTTTATAGGTTATTCATATAAAATTGCATATTGTCTTCTCAAGGCTTTATTCTAAATGTGCTCTCAACAGATACTCCCCAAGTCCTTTCTGTCTTGTATTCTAAGTCATATGGAATTTAAAAGAAATGAGATTCAGCCCCTGTCTCCATGAGGAAATCGTAGTCTGGTTTGGAAGATAAGACACATGTGTGAAATGACTCGTGTATATGACAACATCGAATGTCAGCAACACATCTGTCATGCTTTGTCACATAAGATGTGGTCTTTGTCCTTAAGGAACTTGTCTAACATTCTGCTGAGAGTCAGACAAAACTGGTACAAGTCACTACAAGGGGATGGGAACTCCAGCAGCGATGGGAAGGGGCGCTTCAGTAAGCACTTCCAGAAGGAAGAGTGGCCCTGAGCTTGTGAGAACGGGAAGGGCTTCAGAGAGGGAGACCTACTGGGGCTGGGTGAGTGGGACGATGCCGGGTCCTGTCCACCAGAGGACAGATGAGTAAGAGAGTTCAGGTGAAAGAAATGAAAAGAGCAGTGCATTGTGTGTCATTAGTATTAGAGAGTCTAAATTCAAAGGGGAAAATAATCATCATGAACTGGAGTAATTGGAAAAGACTTCACAAAGGAAGCTGAGCATGCACTTGCCCTGAAGGTAAAGCAGGATTTCAGGAGACCGGAGCCCAGAGAGGGCTCTTTAAGATCCAAGGAATGACTGGGAGCAAGTGTGGCGAGGACTGTAAGCAGGTCACCCTTACCAAATTGAGGGTGACAGTTTGGGACAATATTGGCAACATTAGCCAGAAGTTAGGATGTTGAAGAGACCGTTTGGAGATAAGTTTCACTTCAGTCATGGAAAATTAGAGGTGACAGTTGGAAGCCTCTAAGTGGAGTGATCACATAGAGCCGGAAGCTGAGGCTGAGGCTGGGATGGAGCTATAGAGGTGAGAGTCAAGAACACAGGAGGGATGGCTTCCCAGAAAGGGGCTCTCTCCAGAAGGTCCTGGGTGTAGAGCATGAAGATGAGTGCTCCAAGTAGCAGGCCTTGATAATTGTCCATAATTAGGAAAAGAGCAAAGAGGTATGGGGAAGTTAGGATGATTCAGCAGCAATGGGGGAGAAAAGAGGAGAGAGGTCAAGAAGAGAGCTTTAGTGCCGCCACCTTGACCAGACTCAAGGATCGATCCAGAAGATCATGGTGATTGCTGAGAATGTCAGTCCAGTAAAACACTGGAGATGGAAGCCAAGCTGGGTAGTGTTAAGTGGGGAATTGGGTAGAGAGAAAACAGAGGCAATGGAAGATCACCGGAGAGTGGCGACAGGAAAAGAGAGAAAAGTAGTAACCAGAAGAAGCAGCAAGATCAAATTTTTTATTGTTATAAATCTCTTCTTTATCAGCAAATGTATATAAAAGTTTAATAAGCGTGTATTTTTGGTTATATAATTTTTATGTATCAAAATCACTTCATCTGCAGATTTCTCTGTGTCAACATAATCCATGTATTTGTCATTTCAAATATCCCATTCCAGTACACTTACCTTGATGAGCACTGAGTAATTATATGGAAGTGTTAAGTCACTATATTACACACCTGAAACTAATACAACACTGTATGTTAACTACACTGGAATTAAAATTAAATAGATACATAAAAATAAAATAAACAAATATCCCATTCCTTCTGTGGTATTCCATTATATTAGTACCAAAAGATGCTGAACTATCAATCTATTATTGGGCAATTGGGGTATTTCCAACATTTTGCAAGTTGCAAATATAAATATCTGTGCTCTGAACATCACTGTACAAGTTACTATTTTTCTTTTGTGGGTTTTTTCTTCAGGGCGTATCCCATAAAGTGGAATTACAGAGGCAAAGAGTACAAACAATGCTGGGGTTTTTTTCCTTTTGTTTTTGATTTTCCCATTTGGCCTGTCCCCCCACCCCTTTCCCTCTGGCAACCGCCAGTTTGTTCTCTGTATTTGTGGGTCTTTTTCTGCATCTTTTTAAATGTTTATTTGTTTTTGAGAGAGAGAAAAAGTATATGAATGAATTAGGAAGGGGCAGAGAGGGAAGGAGACAGAGGATCCGAAGCGGGCTCTGTGCTGACAGCAGAGAGGAGCCTAATGGGGGGCTTGAACTCACGAACGATGAGATCATAATCTGAGCCAAAGTTGGACTCTTAACCAACTGAGCCACCCAGGTGTCCTATTTCTGTGGCATTTTTTAAAAATTAAGATATAATTGACTCATTATATTGGTTTCAGGTGTACAACAGCATTTCAAAATTTGTATGTATTGTGGAATGATCACCACAATAAGTCTAGTTAACATCCATCACCACACACATAGTTACAAATTATGTTTTTGTTGTGATGAGAACCTTTAAGATTTGCTGTCTTAGTAACTTTCAAATATACAATACAATAAATAACTACAGTCACCATGCTGTACATCATATCCCCAGGACTTACGTCTTTTATTACAGGAAGTTTATACCTTTTGACCTTCAATCATCTCCCCCACCCCTCATTCCCCATCTCTGGCACCCATCAGTCTGTTCTCTGTATCTCTGAGTTCGGTGTTTTTAGATTCCACATGTAAGTTTTTGCCTTTCTCTGTCTGACTTATTTTACTTGGCACAATGCCCTTAAGATCCATCCGTGTTGTTGCAAATGGCAGGGTTTCCTTCATTTTTATGAATGAGTGATATTACATTCTGTACACTACCACATTTTCTTTATCCATTCTTCCATTAATGCAATTAATGCAATTTAGGTTGCTTCCATGTTGTTGTTTTTATACTAGGCTTATTATACATTGTTCTCCATGGTGATCCAACCAACTTACAGAGTAAGAGTTTGGTATTGACTTAGAATGATTTCTGATAATAAGGAGGTCCGAACATGTATAATGGCAGAAGAGAGAAGGAGTTATTTGAGGAAAATAATTTGGGTACAAGAGAGAAGGAGAACAAATAGGAGGGATCTTGGGGACACCAGGGAAAGGGTGACTATGCAGAGGAGGGAAAGGCACTCTTCTACTGAAACTGGTAGGAGGAAAGGGTATGACTCTTTCTACTCATGACTTAAGGGTGAAGCCCAGGGGAGATGACTGGAGTTCCTGCTAAGAAAAGACCTTTTCCTCAGTGAAATGGAGCCAAGGCCACTTGCTGAGGTAGGGCGTGAGGTCTTGAAGGTCTGAATTAACTGCTGTGAGAAATGAGCCCGGGCGTATGAGTGATGAATGAAAGTCTTGTTCAGGTCAAAGGGCTGACTTGAACCCAGTGATTCATAACGAGCTAAGTCTCTGAAGTCCTTTGGCCTGGGGAAGCGGCAGTGAGCAGCCGCATCAGGGGTTCAGGGCGCGTGAGGCAAGGTTTCTGAGGAGGCGGAATTTAAGTTGGCATTGACGCAGCCGGCCCTAAGGCCAGAGGTGGAGGGAAGTGCTATGAGAGGTGCTGGTTGTCGGCAGGAGGAGGGGACAGAGTAATTACAGGCTCGAGCAAGAGCAGAAAGCAGGTTTGGAATAGGAGCGATGAGTAGGAAAGAGGTTATTGACAGAAGATTTTAATTTTAAAATTTTGAAGAGACCATTTTTACTTTTAACTATTTACCGTTGTATAAGATTTAGGGTGTTTTTACATGGGCATGTATTACTAGTTTATTAAAATAAAAAATTAAAAACTAAAGAAAAATTTTAACATATTTATTTATTTTGAGAGAGAGAGAGCACATGCGTGTGAGCTGGGGAGGGACAGAGAGAGGGAGAGAGAGAATCCCAAGTAGGCCCCATGCTGTCATTTTGGAGCTCCACATGAGGCTCAATCCCATGAACCATGAGATCATGACCTGAGCCAAAATCAAGAGTCAGAACTCAACCAACTGAGCCACCCAGGTACTCCAACATTTTTTTAAACTAATAGTTAAAATCTCAGGAGTAGGGACATCCAGGTGGCTCAGTTGGTTAAGCGTCCAACTCTTGATTTTGGTTCAGGTCATGATCTCTCAGTCTTGAGATGGAGCTCTGCATCAGGCTCCGTGCTGGGCATGGAGCCTGCTTGGGACTCTCTCTCTCTCTTTCTCACTCTGCCACTCTCCCTGCTGTCCCTCCCCCCCCCCACTCTTTCTCTCCCTCTGCCCCCACCCTCTCTCAAGTTAAAAAATAAAATAAAATGGTTAATTTCAAAAAAAAAATCTCAGGAGTAGAGCTGTGCCTTCAGGGGTAGCTGAATTACTCTGAGATTGATGAAGGACAGTTGAAGATGGCGGAGGACCCCAGAGTCTGGCTTGATAAGTGTTAAAACTGTGAGGTGTCTTTGCTTGACAACCAATAGCTCCTGTGGTCACAGCTTGTCACTAGGGAGCAGCACCCAGCCCCCAGCCCTCATCCACCCACACACCAACACTGTTTCCAGCCTGAGGACACCGGCCTTCCCTAGGCTTGGCAGCACGTCCAATGTGAGGTGCTGTGGCTCTGGCTGTTTCCAACTCTCTGACCAGGCGCCCTTCAGAGCCATTCCTCTCTGGCCTGTGTCAGTGGAAGCTCTTCCTTCAGGCAGATACAGCCTCTTGCCAGGAACACAGTTTTGTGAGTGGAGTGTGGATTCCATTTCAGCCTCACTCATCCCCTCCCTGAGTGCTTCGTGCAGTGTATGAATGGATGCATCTCAATATTCAGCCCTTTTTCTCTTCTTGCAAAGAGGCCTTCTTTGAAAGAGGCCCTTCCCTCCTGGCCCCTGTTTTTCTCATGTCTTCCTGGACCATCTACTTTGACCCTGACCCTGATTGACACCCATGGTTGTGGCCTGTATTTCGCTTGCAGGATTCACATTACCTTCAAGCTGCATCACTGAGCCGTTTACCCGGCTGACCTTGTACAGCAGCACAGGGGCTGATAGCAGGGAACTGAGCAAGATGGAAACACGTGGGAAGTCAGGTGCCGGCATCAACACGGGGAGATGGAAAAGCAGGGGGCGCTCTGTATTCTTTCCAGGGCTTTCCACATTTTGTAAATGCTGTTTCATTAAAGCCAGGACTGAGCAGGAGTATGGCTCCCTGCCAGTCCCTACCAGGAAGGAACAAACAGCTTGCAGTGCAGGCCTCAAGCCAGGTGGGGTAGGAGCTAACGTGCTTTGTTCTCCATGTAGAATTTAATGGGCTCTTTGTAAACATAGCCTCCTGCCATGGTTCCTTTCTCTTTTCTCCTGGGCAGCCTAGGTGAGAATAATTAGTCCTTGGCCCTTGATTGTTAAATGAAGAGGAAGACTACAGCTGGTAGGCTGCAGTGCACGAAAGAACCTTGAACCTAGAGTTAGGAGACCTGGGCTTGGAGTTATATGAACTTGAACAAATCACATCTCCTCCTTGATTTCATTTCCTTTTCTGTAAAATGAGAGGTCTTTGTATATGCTTCCCCACCCCCTAGAACATTCTTTCCTGGGCTAACCCTCCTTAACCTCACCTGCCTGGGCCTAAATATCATTCCCTCAGGGGAGAGTCTCATGAGCTCTACCGTGGCTCCACCTCAGGCTGGGGCCTCCAGGACAGGACTTTTCCAATTGTGGGTCACAAACTTTAATTGGTTGTGAGATTAGTTTATTGAGTTATAACCAGCACTTTGTAACAAATAGACCAGAAAATGTCAGAGTGCATAGTTCATAGTAAGAATAAGAATTGTTTGGGGCACTTGGGTGGCTCAGTCGATTAAGAGTCTGACTTCGGCTCAGGTCATGATCTCACAGTTCATGAGTCCAAGCCCTGCGTGGGGCTTGCTGCTATCAGCACAGAGCCTGCTTTGGATCCTCTGTCCCTTCTCTCTCTGCCCCTACCCCACTGTTTTTCTCTTTCTCTCTGCCCCTCCTCCATTGGTTCTCTCTCTCTCTCTCTCTCTCTCTCTCTCTCTCTCTCTCTCTCTCAAAATAAACTTAAAAAAGAGAATAACAATTGCTTGATGAAACTTTTGTTTTATTATACATGTCTATATGTGTATTTTTGTATTTTGGATTACAATGTAAAATGTATTTTTTACTTAAAGGCTAAAAGCCATTGCTTTCAAAACACTCTAGTCATGTATTTTTCCTCTATAGCACTTAATGTGATTACATAGTTTTTTGTATGATTATTATATTACTGTTTGTCCTTCACTAGACAAAAGGCTCCATGAGTCAAGGACCAAGACTGACTGACTCATCAGTATCAGACCTAGAAATAGTTGAGACTCAATAAATAATTGCTGAACGAGTGGCTCTCTGAGGTGTGTTTTGTTGCCATCAGTCCTTAGTTCTATGTAGTCATTCCTAGAAGTGCATAGACAGTGACTGTAATGATGAGCTAAGGAGTCCTTACATCCATCCCTAATGGACAAGAGGACCAGAAAAAACAGACCTCTGACTTCCATCTCCAGGTTGGGAGTGGCACTGGAAACCGAGAAGGCTCAAACCAGCTCCTCTCAGAGGGAACTAAGAAGCAGATACCACTGTCACCACTCTATTTAATAAGGCCTCACTTGATCAGTGTTAACTCTCCAGTAAGATAGAGACAGAGACATTCAGAGATCAATACCCACCACATAATTGGTGCTTACATAAAAAGAAAGTTGACTGGTCTAGTGTGGCCTCTCCTAAGGGTGCATTTCTGGCTCTCTCGGGTGTGGGTTACTAGACCCTGACCTAGGAGCCCACCAGGTTCCAAGGGTAAACTCAGAACTCCCTTTCTTCCTACAGCACCTCCACCCTGCCCACCGACACTTCCAGAGAACTGGTCTACTTGCTGGGGCATATTTCCTAACCTAGCCAGCTGACAACAGAGAGACTATGCCTTCCACAGTGTAACAAGCCTCTGATTGTAGCCCAGAGAATCTCCTATGGCCGGGAAGCCTCCCTTAGCAAGACCCAGCCAGGCACTGCTCTGCCCAGAGCAGTTATGGACGTGCTGAAGGTTGTAACTCAAGATGACTTGTGACTCTTGAGGACATCGGAAGCCCACTGACAACACAGGCCCTGTGAGGAATATTTAAGAAGGCCCAATTTTCCCCTTTATCTTTAAAGCTTATCATTAGAACTCAGATGGCCTTGCCAGCATCTAGCTGTTTTGTGGAAATTATGTTGCTTGCTGCCTGGAGCAGATGATCTCTTGCAGGGAGAGGGGACGTGGTGGGTCAAGGAAATAACTAGTTGTTTTAGAGATCCCAGAACTGTTAGCTGAAATATCTTAATTTATACATGGCTTTCAGCTTGGTTTTCTGGAATTGGCAGCCCCTTCTAACTGCCTCTCCAAAGAGGCTGCCTGTCAGCTTCTCTCAGAAGCTTTCCCAGGTATCAGAGCCACAGTTGCGTTGTTGAAGGCAGGAAGTGAGCTGAGAGCAACAACTGGGAAGCCTTGGATGACAGCTCATCCCTTGGCCGGCTACTGCATCTCCCTCTGGTCCCTTCCCGATGGTGGGAACTGGGGGTTTGGAAAGGCATTCCTCCCAGATTGCCGGGCCTCCAGCTGTTTCTCTGAAGGACACTCTTAAGAACTTGGCATCGCTTGTCCCACTCTCGCCCCTAATTTGTGTCTGTGCATTAGCTTTCCCATGCATTAAAAATTCTCAGAAATCGCTGTTAACTTGCGGATATTTTCAGAGAAGCTTCTAAGAATAATGTGTGTTTAACTAAAAACTTTAGTGTATAACACTCCTCAAATCTCCTTTTTTGGGTAGCAAGTGTAAGTCAAAATTGCCTTTAAAAATATTTTAAAATTAAAACATTACAGAAACACATTAAGCAGAAAATAGAAGTCTTCCATTATATATATAGAGGTTGGGGGGCGGGGAGGGAGCAGGGAAGGCATAGAGCAAGAGGGAGAGAGAGAATCCCAAGCAGGCTCCACGCTGTCAGCACAGAGCCCTAAGTAGAGCTCGAATTCACAAACCATCAGATCATAACTGGAGCCAAAATCAAGAGTCTGACACTTAACCAACCAAGCCACCCAGGTGCCCCTACATGCATATTATTTCTTTTTAAAAACATGGGGTCTAAAAAAAAAATGGGGTCTTACTAGTTTTCATATACAAGAAAATTGGAAAGGATAGAAAAGAGTACATGAGAATATGAATGGTAGTGGCACTGTGTGCTGTCTTAGGCGCCGCCCCTCTCCCACAGCCTCCCCAGGGAAACCTACACGCCCAATGCAAAACTGTGCTAGTCCTACAAAGGCTGCTTCAACACCCACTTCTGGCTCCCCCTCCCCACCAGCCCACCAGCCCTGAGCCCTCCCTACAGAAAGCCTGTTGCTGTCATTGCCATTTACTGCGGTGACCATATCACTGCCTTTTCTACCAGCTGTTAACTAAATTAGAATCCTATCCATTTACAGTTTTTTCCAGCAGTCACTTTTAAATCCCAGTGCAGGCTGCACGTGGAAAGCACTTCCCATTACTCCAGATATCACTGTATATGTTTTTGTCCCCTGTACCACTATTTCCAAGGCACTGACATGACATGTTGGGGGTCTTTGTTTTGAACTCACCCCTGGAAGACACTTTCACTGTGCCTGTGGAGAAACCAAAGCCTAAGGGCAATGACTTGTTTTAGATCAAAATAAAATTTTGGCTTAGCTCTGCTTACCTGCAGGCGTCCAAATGCCCAATATCACTGGCCAAACTGCCTAGGTTTGCTGAAACTTCTGGAAACAAATAGAAGGGACATTCCTAAATTCTTCCTTCCCTAGCCTGGGTATCAGCTGCTTACTACCATTTTAGATAGATGTACTTCAGCCCTGAGACAGATTGTTAAAAGCCATGTGCCGCTGAAGCTTTTTTCCTCCCTTTGGAGAAAGATCTTGGCCTTCCCTCAAAGTAAATCAGAACCGCACCTGGGCCATTCTGCCAGATCCTGACATGTTTCACAATGTTCTCATTCTCAATTCTTTTCTATGCATCTTATTTCTCCATGTGCAAACACAACCAGGCAGACTTCTGACAGTGTGGATCTGAGTGGGTAAGGCGATTTTCATAGAAGGAACCCAGCAGAAGTAGGTTCCAGAGACCTACTCCACCACTTCAGGTATGGTCCACACCAGTGCCAAGACCACCGGGTAATCAGCATAACCCAGAGCAGCCTCCACAAGTGAGAACAGAGAGGGGCTCTGCAGCTTGGAGTATGGCTCAGGACAGGCTGGATCGGTCTGTGGAGTAGTTCCTGTGACCGCTGCAACAAATTTCTGTGAGCTTCGTGGCCTAGAACAATTCAACTCTGCTTTACAGTTCTGGAAGTCAGAAGTCCAGAATAGTGGGCAGTATGCTAGCTCCCCAAAAGTCTCCCTAGAACCTGTGAATGTTACCTTATATGATGAGAGAATGAATTTTACCATTTTAAAAAATGTTTATTTATTGAGGGGGAGGGGTAGAGAGAGTGGGGGAGAGGGAATCCCAAGCATGCTCCACGCTGTCAGCACAGAGCCCCATGTGGGATTCGATCCCACAAACCACAAGATCATGACCTAAGCCAAAATCAAGAGTTGGATGCTTAACCGACTGAGCCACTGAGGCACCGCAAAAGAATGAACATTACTTTCTATGAGGAAAGGTGTGGTTACAGATCTTGAGAGGAGGATTTTATCCTGGATTATCTGCATGGGCCCTAAATGCAATCACATGTATCCTTGTAAGAGGAAGGCAGAAGTTTTGAGAGAGAAGAGAAGGAGACAGTGTGACCAGAGTGATGTCACAAGCCAAGGAATGCCTGGATCCTTCAGAAACTAGAAGAGACAAAAACAGATTTCCCCCAAGAGTCTTTGGAGGGAGAACAACCTTACTAACACCTTGATTTTGGACTTCTGGCCTCCAGAACAGTGAGAAAATTACCACAGTGTGGTAATTTGTTACAGTAGATAGAGGAAATTACTATAGAGGGTAAAAATCACGGTGCTGGCAAGGCTCTGTTCCTTCTGGAGCTCTATGAGAAAATGCATTTCCTTGCTTTTTCCAGCTTCTAGAAGCTGCCCACCTACCCTCCTTGGCTTGGGGCCCTGCATCCCTCCAGCCTCAGCTGCCATCATCATGCCTTCTTTCTACCCCACCCACTCCCCTCTTTTAAAGACCTTTGTGATTACATTAGGCTCACTTATAATCCAAAATTATCTTCCCGTCATAAAATCCTTAATTACATCTGCAAAGCCCTTTTGCCATTTAAGGTAACCTCTTTCCAGGTTCCATGGATTAGGACATAGACACATTTGAGAGCCTACCACCATCTATATAATCTTAAAGGGTATGACTAGGAATGGTGCGTCTGTTCACCACATCCCTTGTGTTCAAATAGATGAACTTATTCAAGTGAGAAAGAAAATATCAAAAGAAAACTTCCTTGAACACAGGCAGGAAACATGGAATGCATTGCCCCCACAGGCTCTTGTAGGCAGAAACTGTAGAAGGACTGAGGTCAGGTGTGGTGAAAAGATGAGAATAGGGATGTGAGCTAGGCAAAGTGACATTCTCCCTTTAAGCTCTCAAGGTGATGATGTATATTGTGAGGAGCGGGGGTCTTCCCCACACTCACCTTTGGTGCTTATCAGGCAGACTAAGCTAAATGGGTCTGTAAGGGCATTTCATGCAGCCATCAGTCATAAAGCTGGTGCCTGTGGAGACCAGGATCCTGAAGGTGAACCAAGGAAGAGTCACAAGCAGTGCTGTGATTAAAGGTACTGGGATTAAAGGTAATAGTGCAAGGTCATTGTAATGGGAGATTCACAGGGAATGGGAGACCCATACAGTGTCTGGGTCTGTCGTAAAAGATGAAAGTGTTTCATGCAGAGTATTGGTCAAAAGGGAGAGCAAGAGGGGCACCTGGGTGGCTCAGTCAGTTAAGTGCCTGACTTCAACTCAGGTCATGATCTCACGGTTCATGGGTTCGAGCCCTGCATCAGGCTCTGTGCTGACAGCTAGCTCAGAGCCTGGAGCCTGTTTCAGATTCTGTATCTCCCTCTCTCTCTGACCCTCCCCTGCTCACACTGTGTGTCTCTCTCTCAGAAATAAATTTAAAAAAAAAAACATAAAAAAAGAAGAAGAAGAAGAAGGGAGACCAAGAAGGTGAAGAGCCACCGTTTGGAACATGTTTCTGTCTAGAAGCAAGAATTGAAGATAGACCAATCCAGTAATAGTTACTCTTGAAGGCAGGTGGAGTGACTTGAGGCAGTTTGAATCTATATCAAGACCATAAAAAGCAGAGTTTCATTCTTCCTCTTCCTGTCTCTTTAGCTCTGAGAAATAATACGTTCTTCCTCAGAAGTAAATAAAACTTGCTACTTGGAAAGGATGAGAAGACATTAATTATTAATGTTTATTTTCATATTTACAGATGAAAGGCATGCCAACTTCAAAGAAGTAGAGTTGGGAATGGGGAAGAGAATTAATTCACAGCATTACAATTATCTACTAGAAAACACTTGTGACGATTTTGAAAGTTTTTCATGATTGAATATAAAGTTGGAGAATTTTTAAAAGAAATTTGACAACCAATAAAGAGACAAGAGAAAAGCCTTCAGACAGAAATATTTGTGTTCCTAACCACTCATTTCTAGGACAAGGCACTAGACAAAGGTCCTACACGCTTGTGAGACATGGTGAGGAGTTATGGTGAATGCCTTGGAAACTTGCCAAATAATTAATGGCTTAATTCTGCATTAACTCCTCTTTTTATAACACAGAGGTCTGAGACTCCAATTAATGAATTTCACTTTAAAAAGCAGCAGCCTCCTGGATACTTGCTCTAGTTTAGAGCATAAAGCACAAGGCACGGGACAAAAAAGAACCCATCATCCTGGGGCATCTCTCTGTAGTCAGCTCTACTCCCACCTTATGGGCAGGTGGGCCCCCTGGAGGCTGGGTTCTAACGACCAAAGTCATTGTTACATGGCGTGTCTCTTGGCCCACTGGGCTGAGCAGCCACAGCGACGGGGCGCCAGTGTCTTTCATGGGACCCGCATCCTGACTTGATGGAAAGGGTGACTCCTTCTGGACGGTTCTTTAATACAAGGACTCCCAGTGTTTCAGCATTCTGGAATAGTGTGAGGTAATATCTGCCCTCATCTCTAGCTCTTTTTTTTTTTTTCATTTGTATATGTGATCTTCAAGAAAGAACACTGAGTACATTTGGCTTCTTTTTAGATGTTGGCAAAAGAAACCAATTAGCTAAAGTGATCATTAATAGCCGTGACCCTTCATTGAATTGTTTTTCAGTATCCACATAGGAAGTCAGCATATTTTTTTATGTTTGTTTCTGGAGTTGCTTTACTCCATCACAACATTCTAGAACGCAGCTGGAAAGAAGACTGAAGCTTTTTGGAGATGAGGAGAGCCTGCAGTATAAGAGTCATGCTTTCCCGTGACTCAGCTTGATGCTGGTCAGACCACTCACTAATTCACGGTGACAGAAGCAGCTCTGCCTCAGAGCTGGCAAATGGGGAAATCTTGCACGTATTCTCTAGAGCAGGGTGGTCTCTAGCATGGCCCAGCCACCGACTCATGAGGAAGGCCTGTGAGAAAGGCAGACTTCTGAGCCTCAGACCATATTCATCTCAGGAATCTGCATTAGTAGTGGACTGCCCATCCGATGACCCTTGTGCACTGTAAAATTTGAGAACCTCTGCTCTAGAGAGTTTTCCTTCTTGAGGTATTGGAGAGGAGTGGTCAGTGTTGGTTTGAAGGCCTTCATTCAAAGCCAGATGTGACCCTGGCCACTCCTTAGCAGAAGAATAACCCCACTCTTCCTTGGATCTAGAGAAGAGTTGTGCCCTAGCTCAGCACCTTATGTACTGTAAAATCCCCAGCTTATTATTCATTCTTACTGTGTGCCGGGAAGACAGCTTCACCTCCTTAACTCTTTTTTATAAACAGCTCTATAATTACAGCAACCTTGTCTTCCAAACTGACACAGAAGTGAAGCCTTGAGATGCAACTGTCTTTGTCTTTTTCTTTTTTTTTATTTTTTTTTTAATGTTTTATTTATTTCTAGGAGAGAGAGAGAGAGACCGCGTGAGCAGGGGAGGGTCAGAGAGAGAGGGAGACACAGACTGTGAAACAGGCTCTACAGGCTCTGAGCTGGCAGTCAGCACAGAGCCCGACATGGGGCTCAAACCCACAAACCGCGAGATCATGACCTGAGCGAAAGTCAGACGCTTAACCGACTAAGCCACCCGGGCGCCCCTGTCTTTGTCTTTTTCATTACTTAATGGCATTCTAAAGCTTTTCTTAACACCCTTGGAAGAAAAGGCTATGTGGAATTTTTTTTAAGTTTATTTTGAGAGAGAGAGAATACAGTCAGGGGAGGGGCAGAGAGAGAGGAGAGAGAATTCCAAGCAAGCTCCATACTGTCAGCACACAGCCTGATGTAGGGCTTGATTTCACAAAGCACGAGATCATGATCTGAGCCAAAATCAAGAGTCAGCCGCTTAACCGACAAAGCATCAGAGCCACCCAGGCAAAAAAAAAAAAAAAAAAAAAAAGGCTATGTGGAATTTCTGATGACTGTTTTGCAGAGCATTAAGAAACATCCACTAAGTTCCAGAGCCCCTGGCAGCCTTCGTTTTGTTGTGGTCAGGGAAAGAAATTACTTTTCTCTGCTATGAGCTGGGCCATTGCTTCAATTAATGAGAAAAGTGATCCAAGGTTGCATAATTCAAGGGAAAGGACAATAATATCATGAATGGAAGTAGAGGCAGGCTTGAATTCTGTTCTCAGCTTCAGTTTTGACTCAACATGGTAGGAGCCCCCAGTGCTTCTGTTTATCCTTCTGTAAAATGAGGTTATTACCAGTTTCTGTTGCCTAATCATGAGGTTAGCATTGGGAATACTTTGAACTTCTCAAATGAAAGATAATATAAAACTACAAAGTGAAGAGTTGGTGGGGAGAGAATGCTAGAAGGCTAAGAATGAGATGACTAAGTGAGAGAACAACATAAGGGTGTCAGGATTTTCCTTTTTTTTTTTTCTTTTTAAAGTGTTTTTATTCATTTATTGAGAGAGATAGAGTGAGTAGGGGAAGAACAGAAAGAGGGAGACAGAGAACCCCAAGAAGGTTCCACATTGTCAGCACAGAGTCCAATAAGGGACTCAAACTCATGAACCAAAAGATCATGACCTAAGCTGAAACCAAGAGTCAGATGCTTAACCTACTGAGCCACCCAGGTGCCCTAGGTGTCAGGATTTTCTACTCTTTTATCATGGAGACTTTCTGGCTTCCAGTTACCTTACTTGCCTTATGAAGGATGAGGTGAATACAACCTTATAGAAGGAAAGGCAGTCTAGTGTAGTGGTTAAGAGCAAAGACACTGGGACACCAACCTATTGAATCAGAATCTCAAGGTAGGGGATGGGGCAGCTGCAATTTTTAAAAATTCCCAGGGAGATTCTGATGCACACCAAAGTCTGAGGAACAGCATGTCCTTAGCAGACCACTGGCAGTCCCCAAAGAGATTGTGTATTTCCACACCTCTCTCACATGCTCAGTCTGTCCACACTCCCTGAACCACCTTTCATACATTGCAAGCATTATCTCTTGGTTTTGCTTTTTACTAAATGAACTCCATCTCCTCCTTCAAGGCCCAGATCACAAATCACCTTTTGCTCAAAACTTTCCCTAACCTTTTCAAAGAAATTAACTATTCCTGAATATAAAAGAATATGCAACCATCAAGGAGAATATAGTGAATTTCTATACACTGCATAGAAAAGTAGGGGTGCCTGGGTGGCTTAGTTGGTTAAGCGTCTGACTTTCACTTAGGTCATGATCTCGCGGTTCGTGGGTTCGAGCCCCGCATCGGGCTCTGTGCTGACTGCCAGCTCAGAGCCTGGAGCCTGTTCAGTCTGTGACTCCCTCTCTCTCTGACCCTCCCCTGCTCACGCTGTCTCTCTCTCTCTCTCCTAGAAATAAATTTTTAAAAAAATCATTAAAAAAAAAAAAGAAAAGTAACCACAATATTTTTAGAGGAAAAAAGTCACAATTTTTTTATTCTATTTTTCTTTAAACAATGGAATAAATATGTGTGTGTGTTTTGAATACATATATTAAAAGGTCTGAAGAATACATGTACCTGATATCAGTAAACTTTACTTTTTAATTTTATACCCATCTGTGTTATTTGAATACTACTTTTGTAAGTTTTCAACTTCAATAACAAAGTAATTACCAAGAGAGTAATTGCTCAAATAATTACCAGGGAAGAATTGATTGATGTTATGGCTCTTGTATATGACGTTATCATCGGTGTGTCTCTCTCCACAGTGATAGCAGGGGACTCATCCTGTTTGTCTGCCTATCACCAGTGTCCTTGACACTCAGTGGGTGCACAGTGCATAGTTACCAAATTTAAGAGATCTAAAACAGAGTCTGGGGAGGCTTAGTTGATCAACCCCAGGGACAGTCAGCTCTGCCACTGAGGCTCAGCCTATCCATCAGTTAGCATGTCTAGTCCTAGAAGAAGGACAGTAGCAAAAAGAAAGTGATAGTGGTGGCTGAACCAATACTGCCTACAACCTTGATCACTCTAAATATAAAGAACTTGACAGTGGTGGTGGGGAGAAGAGGACTTTGGAGATTATAATTGGCTACAAAAGGTCTGTGTGTCACTGCCATTCACTTTATTAAAAGTCACTACTCCATAGTTATGATCCATGTCTGCTTGCTTCAAAGTAACCCCTACTGTTTTTCAAAACAGAATAAAACTCCCCATTCACTTTATAGAACCCTGCAGAAGTAAAATAAATGGGTTAATTTTTACACATTGTCCATAGTATCTCCTTTCTATCTCTATCCCTCCAGAATCCTGTAATCATGAGATTACCTAAACAATCTCTCTGGGAGGCCCCGGCAACCTCTAGGCATCCACTCCCTGTCTTACATATCTAGATCAGACTCTCAAACTCTAACTTAGGCCAAACGTAAACAGGTAACAACTGTCTTTATTTTTTCCAATCCACTAAAATTAGTGGGCATTCCTCCCCTCCTTCCCTCACTGAAACCACTCACTCTCATAAATCATGCTGAACTTTAACCTTAACCTTCTTAGGCCACATATGTGAGAACTGGTTCCCTGTCCTTCACTACCACCACCCCACACACATTCTTCCTTTCTGCCAACTTCCAGTGAGAAATTGGGTATGTATAATTGTTTAATCTCATGATTTTGGGAAATCAGAAACCTATTCCTCCTATAATTAAGGGGGAAGAATAACTGAGATATGTTTGTATTTATTATATTTATATCTAAAAGCTATAGCAATTCCTTTTTTAATTAAAAAATGTGATTTTAAAGTCATAGGGAAAGCAGGATGCTCATTTTCACTGAGTAATGTTCTCAGATAATTTAAAAAAAATTTTAAATTAAAAAAATTTTTAATGTTTATTTTTGAGAGAGAGAGACAGAGTGTTAGTGGACAAGGGGCAGAAAGAGAGGAAAACACAGAATCTGAAGCAGGCTCCAGGCTCTGAGCTGTCAGCACAGAGACCGATATGGGCCTCAAACCCACAAACCACAAGATCATGACCTGAGCCAAAGTCAGATGCTTAGCTGACTGAGCCACCCAGGTGCCCCCAGATAATTTTGTTTTTTAAATACTGACCTATTCTATGAGTTGGAGATGGGTTATTTGAGGGGAGGAGAAGATAGGTCATTCAACAAACATTGAGCAACTAGTTTGGGCCGTGCTTTGGAATTTAAAATACAAATATGAGACACTGTCTCTGCCCCTAACTTCATATTAATACATTATGCTGTAATAACTCAATGCATGTGGGTGTGGCTCCCTGGCTAGTGAGATGGCCAAGTTGAAGACCAGCTGCTGAGCCCTCTGTTCCCTTCTCAGCCTTACCAACTCAGTTTACTGGATTTAGGAGATAGGGCAGTTCCAGCATTTTATCCTACTACTCTAGGCCCAGCTTGGTCCTGGCCACTGGTCAGGTTCAAAAATTCATGTCCAGGAGGAAAGCCAAGACTATAATGGAATAATTGAGCACCATGCTCTCCTGATGTAGAGGGTGGGCTTCTCCCACATGACACAGACTTATTGGAAATATTGACTTTAAGGAATGCTCCCAGGATACCCCCAGGATTTGGCTGGAGCCCTAAACTTTGTGAGTGGGAGCTGTCCAACATTTCAGCATACTTTTGCATCTGCATACTTTGGAAAAAATATAATAATCTGGCTATTTGTTTTATTGTGTACCATGTTCTAAAGGAATTTACACAGTTTAAGACTTAGCCTCTTAGGTCTTTATTTTTAAGATTTTATTTTATTTTTTTTAATGTTTTATTTATTTCTAGGAGAGAGACAGAGAGAGAGAGCGTGAGCAGGGGAGGGTCAGAGAGAGAGGGAGTCACAGACTGAAACAGGCTCCAGGCTCTGAGCTGGCAGTCAGCACAGAGCCCAATACGGGGCTCGAACCCACAAACCGCGAGATCATGACCTAAGCAAAAGTCAGACGCTTAACCAACTAAGCCACCCAGGCGCCCCTAAGATTTTATTTTTAAGTAATCTCTATCCCCAACATGAGGGTTGAACTTAAAACCCGAGATCAAAAGTCTCACACTCCACCAACTGAGCCAGCCAGGCACCCCTCTCAGGTCTTTAGATCTGATACCTTAATGTTCACTTCTCCTTAAAGTCATTGAAAAAAACCTGACTTATTATTTACTTAGGCACATTTGTACCAGAAAGCAAATTTACTATAGGAAGGGATGTACTTCTTTCTTATGTCATGGTGACCTGACAATTAGAAAGGTAATCAGAGCTTCCTTTGTGAACACAAAATCAGAACAAATAAAATTAGAAATGATATATCATCCACACTATGGTCAAGCTTGATTAATTCTCCCTTCTCCACTAGAAGACACACTGTCCTAGTGACCAGAATACCAATGTCAACTAAACAGAGTGCCACTTCATCGGACAGTGTTAAAATTGCACTAGTATAGTTTTACTTTCCAGCCATTTTTTTTCTAGATTCCATAATAACCAACCCTAATGTTTATAATTGCCTTTACAACCAGATTCTACCACATGATATATGCATAGAATTTGCATAAAAAGTGACAGTTTTTACAATTTTGTATTTTATGTTGCATTGATAAAAGTACTACCTGGTGGCAGCTAGGGAGACATAGTAATCTTTTTACAATATCTCCAAGTCACACTATTCCACTTGAAAGGTATCCTGTCTATAGCATGTAAATACTTGTTAGCAAGAATCAGCAGACATTTTCTGCAAGGGCCAAATAGTAAATATTTTACACTTTGCAAGCCATACAGTCTCAGTCAAAATTACTCAACTCTGCTCTTATAATATGAAAGCAGCCCTAGATAATAATAGGTGAATGAGCATGGCCATATCCCAGTGAAACTTTACTTACAAAGAAAATGGGGACACTAACTCATAATTGCTGACCCCTGCTTAGTAGTCATAATCACAGAGGGGATCTTTCTTGAATTTCTTGACTTTGCTTTGGTCAAAGCAAAATATTTTCTTTTGTCATAAATCTTAGTATGATGGTTAAGCCTTCAGAAGTGGTTTACAGTCTCCCCTAAAAGAACCAAGAATCCTTAGAGAAATGGCTTCTTTTAAGATGGAGGTAGGGAAAGGACAAGTTGAGCCTGCAACATCTTGTCCACCAGAAAGTAAGGAACTTTTCCAAGAGTGATGGGAATGTGTCGAAAGGACATGGGAAGGGGCTCCCAATGGCCAATACCAGGATAATTTGAGCATAAAAACAAATGATAGTAACATATTATAACCCATTGTAAAATAATCTATGAGTTTATACTGATTTAAAGAGATAAATGAAAAAATTAATAGGACAGGAAAGGAAAGCTCTTCCTTAATGATAGGGTTAGGAGAAAAAAAAACTGTTCCTCAAACATGGGGGAGCAATCAGAACCACTTGGGGAGCTTTTCCACATACCTGAGTCTTTTTTTAGAGAGGTGTGTGTGTGTGTGTGTGTGTGTGTGTGTGTGTGTGAGAGAGAGAGAGAGAGAGAGAGAGAGAGAGAGAGAGAGAGAGAGAAGCTCTCCCCAGAGACACTGCTCAGCCTTCTCTGTTTAAAGACCACTGACACGTGAGCCACTGAAGACAATGAAAAGACCGCAAATGGGAGTGTTGTATCTTGAGACTGCTTGGCCCAATCATGCCTGCTTCTCACCTCTATTCCTTTCATTATCCTTGTCAGTGTATTTGGTCCTCTTGGAACCTGGTGGATCCAAACAGAGGCACTCCTGCCTCTAGGGTTCTTGGGCAGCCATAGGAAACAGACAGGCATTTCCTTGGAGCACCTGCATGGCTCAGTTTGTTAAGCGTCTGACTTTGGCTCAGGTCATGGTCTCCGTTTGTGAGTTCAAGCCCTACATTGGGCTCTGTGCTGACAGCTCAGAGCCTGGAGCCTGCTTCGAATTCTGTATCTGCCCCTCTCTCTGCCCCACCCCCGCTTGTACTCTGTTTCTCTCTGTCTCTCAAAAATGAATAAACATTAAATTAATTCTTTCCAGGGAATTTTTAGGAGATCAAAGACAAGCCTGTTAACAGACAAATTAAAGTCAGGTCACAAAGTGAACATTTAGGGGCATCTGGGTTGCTCAGTCTGTTAAGCAGCTGATTCAGCTCAGGTCGTGGTCTCATGGTTCATGGGTTCAAGCCTCATGTCAGGCTCTGTGCTGACAGCTAGCTCAGAGCCTGGAGTCTGTCTTCGGATTCTGTGTCTCCCTCTCTCTCTGACCCTCCCCTGCTCATGCTCTCTATCTCTCTCTCTCAAAAATAAAAAACATTAGAAACAAACAAAGTGAACATTTAAAACATTTTTATTCTATTTTGAATAAGTGTAGATATGTGAGACCAAAGATATATAATACATGTTATATGATCCCTGGCTTCAAGGTGTGTATCTGTTTGGGAATATGTTGGGAAAAATTTTAAATGAAAACATAAAGGATTGGTAACTTAAGTATTTTGTGGCAAGCTACATATGTACTTAATCACCAAATGAACTATGTAAACTCATAAAAAATTATTAAATATAGAGAAATAAGAGATTGCTAATGACTAGAGAGGGTAGAGACGACAGAGTAATAGAATCAGCATCTGTTGAAGAGACCTTAATAGGTTACCTAAAAATAAAAGTTCACCTAGTTCATCCTTCTCCTGGTTCTTGACCCTCCTAGAACACCCCCACACGGTGTCATCCAGCTTAAAAACTTGCCATGATAGGACCTCACCCCTTCCTGGGATAGGCTTGTTGCATTTAACTAGCCCTGCTGGGAAAGTTCTTCTTCATTGGGTCAAAATCTGTCTTTCTGTACCTTTAACCCTTGATCAGTATTACCCCTTGTGACCACAGAGAAGAACTCTAATCCTTACTCTTCCCCTCATAGCCCTTTAAGTAATTAGAGATAGTTCTCTAGTCACTCCGAGTTTTTCTTCCGTCTCTAAGTTAAACCCCAGTTTCTCCAGCAGATCCTCACAAAACCTAATGTGAGTATATTCACTACATTCACCATCACGGTCACTTTGTTATTCTAAAGGTAGGCTGCTCATGAACTGAGTTCAGTATTCCAAGGGGTAAGGGGGGAAATTATCACCTTCCTCATCCTAGAAAGACCCTATAATCAGTTATCTAGCTTCAAACTGGTTTTAACCAGCTGTCACTTTGGGAAAGTTACTTAAACTCTCTGAGGCCCAGTTCTGCTATCTGAGAACATACCGTGTGCTGGGCACCATACTAGACATTAAGGATTCAAGGACTTAATGCCAGCCCTCAAGAAGCTCATAGTGAAGTGGAAGAAATAATTATGGTAAGTAGTACTGTCTGCATTAGATGTGTGCCCACACAGTATTATAGAAATACCTAGAAACCCAACATAACCCAGCTCAGTAGAAAGAAGTAGGAATCAGGGCAAACTTGCCAGATGAGTTGACAGTTGACATGAAGCTTGAGATTGGGTGGGCATTTTCCAGGTGAAGGTCAATGGCAAGGAAGTACAGACATTTCCAAGGAAGAGAAGCATGAACAAAAAGCTCCCAAGTTTGACTCACTTGATACAGTGTCTTACAGCTGGAACACGGAGTAGTGCAAAGGGGGAGAGTTGGATGGGAGGTGAAGCTGGAAAGGCAGGCAGGTGCCAGTCACAGGGAGTTTAATGAGGCGCAACGGGAAGCCATTGGGAAGCCATTGAATCAGAGGTTGCTTTAACGGTGGTCTGCAAAGAAGTAGACGTGAAGCCTGTAAAATGGGGCTGATGATACCTTCAGCCCATCAGTACCTCCCCATGTTGTAAGGAACAGATGAGATAAATAAAATGCACAGGGGGGTCAGGCGCATGCCAGGCACTCAGTTGGTGTGGCCCCTTCCCCAACCTCTCAGGTCCATCAGAAAGACAATTCACATCAAGGTTGTATCCATTTAAAAACCTTCTGCATTTTTGCACACTCTGTTGCAAACCCTTATGTCTTCTGCCTAAAATCTTCCTTCCACTTGGTTTTTCAGATCCAAATGCAGAACCTCACCTGAATTTTTTTTTTTTTTTTTGAGTGTTTAGCCTCTTGCCATAGCCTTTCACAGCAGTTTGCGATCCTGACTGTCAGCAGTGCTCCTGGGAATGGTGGAGTAGGAGCTTCACCTTAAAAGGAGGAAGGCATTAAGGAACAAGTCAGGGCAAGGCGGGAGTCAATATCGGGAAGGCTGGAAGAAGGAGAACAACAGTCTGAAGCTGAGAGTTTAACGGGGGGAGAAGTCAAAGAAAAGAATGGAGTGGTAGGGAGTGAAACTCTGAACACCAGGCCAAGGCGTTTGGTCCGTATCCTATAGGCAGACATAAAGGGCCCCTGGAGCCTTGCAGGGGTTTGATGACAGCAGTGTTTTTGGAAAGTTTGTCTTGCAGTGAAGGGCAACAAAATTGAAAGGAGACTAGAGGAGGAATGCTGTTGGTATTCCAGCCGGACAAGGAGGAGGTCAGTGAGAATGGCTGGGACGAGCTGGATGAGAAAAATTGCTGATTTGACAACTTGGCCAAACGGGAGGGGTAGGATTGGTTCCTACAACATGCACTTTCTTTTTCTTTCTTTTTTTTTTTAATTTTTATTTATTTCTAGGAGAGAGATAGACAGCATGAACAGGGGAGGGTCAGAGAGAGACTCCGAAACAGGCTCCAGGCTCTGAGCTGGCAGTCAGCACAGAGCCCGACGTGGGGCTCGAACCCACGAACCGCGAGACCATGAACCAAGCGAAAGTCGGACGCTTACCCAACTAAGCCACCCAGGTGCTCCCAACATGCACTTTCAATGCAGCATTTCACGGATCCTCACAGACTGTTTTTTTTTTTAAATCTTTTTAATGTTTTATTTATTTCTGAGAGAGAGAGAGGCAGCGCGAGCAGGGGAGGATCAGAGAGAGAGGGAGATACAGAATGTGAAGCAGTCTCCAGGTTCTGAGCTAGCTGTCAGCACAGATCCTGATGCGGGGCTCAAACCCACAAACCGTGAGATCATGACCTGAGCCAAAGTCGGACACGTAACCGACTGAGATACCCAAGCGTCCCACCTCACAGACTGTTTTAAAGCATTTCCATGGTGGGGCACCTGGGTGGCTCAGTCATTTAAACATCCAATTCTTGATTTCAGCTCAGGTCATGATCTCACAGTTTGTGGGATCAAGCTCCACATCGAGCTCTGCGCTGATAGCATAGAGCCTGCTTGGGATTCTCTCTCTCCCTCTCTCTCTCTGCCCCTCCCCTGCTCACTTGCTCTCTCTCAAAACAAATAAACTTAAAAAAAAATAAATAAAGTGTTTCAGTGGATAATACAGATTTAAAATACAATTTAGTTCTAATATTTTACCATTAGAAAACATTTTTTGTCACATTATCATTATCAATGTTCCCATTCCCCAATATTTTTAAACTGTAGTTTGGAAGAAAAGAAATCATTTTCCACCTCACTAATCTTTCTGCCAATTCTGTTAATGGTTCATAAAAATAAAGATTCCACAAGACCTTAATTTTTAAGATGCAAATAATACCTCTCTACTCATTTATATGGATGGCTGATTTTACACATAAATGAGTGTGTCTGTGTATTATGCTTTATCCAGATAACAAAACAATAGACGCGTACTTCACAGTATCAGGCAAACATCTGCCAGGAGTGTACCGTGAGTCAGATGTTATGAAAGGTTGTCGGGAGTGGAAAGGCATGGACGCTGCTCCCAGAGCTCACTGGTGAGCAGGGAAGGGAGGCCCGTGAACAGATCGGTGCAGTGCAGGGTCACGTGAAATGTGATCAAAGTACAGATACAGGGCTGCAGAGGCCCAGCACGTCCTTGTTATGCTGTGGCCAGAGGTGGCAGGAGGAGGAATGAGAGAAGGAAAGAGGGAAAAAGAGAAAGAAGAAGAGTAAAAGATTTTAAAGAGGGAGGGAAAAAACGGAGGAAGAACAAAGTATCAATACAAAGCACAAAGAAAAATACCTTACCCTTTGTTGCACTTTGTAACACATAAAGTTCCTTCAGATAGGTTATCTCATTTGATTCTGCTTTGTGAGAAAGCAAAAAATGTGAGACACAGGAGAGCAGATGGAAAGGGAAGCCCACAGTGAAGAGAAGACATGAGCTAGTAAAAGAGCTCGGAGCCCCTCATGGCCTCTCCCGGCCACTGGAGAGGGTAGCAGAGGTCCCATCCCAGCCGGCCAGGTTACAAGCTAGGCGAACCTTTTACAACCAGACAGACTAGCAAGGAAGGGCTCGAACTGCCACTTCAAAGAAGTCTGAACCACCCAGACAAAAAGCAAAAGAAGCCTTTAAGTGGTTATTTTGGCAACTATTATCAAGGACTGCTTGCTGGCTGACTGACCACAAGCTTCCTTCCATACTTCTCTACCCTCTTTTAAAAAATATATTTATTGAGTTTTTTCTTTTCTTTTTTTTTTTAAATTTTAATGTTTATTCATTTTTTGAGAGAGAGAGAGAGACAGTCAGGGAGGAGCCTCACTCTGAGAGAGAGGGAGACACAGAATCCGAAGCAAACTCCAGGCTCTGTCAGCACAAAGCCCAACGCAGGACTCGAACCCACAAACCACGAGATCATGATCTGGCTGAAGTCAGATGCTTAACTGACTGAGCCACCCAGGCGCCCCTTAAAAATATTTTTGTTGAGTTTTTTCTTGTCACAAAAATTACACATGTTCATTAAAAAAAAATTTTAGAAAATTCAGATAAACCTGAAGAAGAAAATAAAAATCCCCTATATCCCTACCATCAGATAGAACCACAATTATTATTTTAGAACACGTCTTCACATTATTCTTCAATGTCTATTGGAATATTTCTGCTCTGTAATGCCTTCCCTTCACTTAATATATTGTAAACGTCTTTCCGCATCTTTATCAGTTGTGACTGTGTTTTGATACAAATAACAGTAAACTCAAAGGACAGCTAGCAGTGTTTAACTAACAAACCCCAATCTAAACTAAGCATGGCTTCAACAAATAATAGGGGTATTTTTCTCACATGGCAGGAGTCTGAAAGTAGGAGGTATAAGCTGGTACAACAGCTCACGACACCATGAAGGACATTCCAGCTCCTGAGCCAGTTGGGTGCTGCCTCATGTCTCAGGTGGCTCCTCTCTGTAAGAGAAGCTATGAAGCAAGTATTTCATCTTCCTGACCCCTCTAGTGGGGACAGGAAAGGGGGAAGGTCCTGGGAATAGGCGCTGAGTCAGCGGGCAATGGAGCCAGAATCACTGGCTACATATTATTCTACAACCAGCAGAGTTCAGATGTGCTTAACTATTCTCTGTCAAGCAGCGGCAGAGTTCAGATGTGCCATGATTTATTTAACTGTTCATTATTGTTGATCATTTTCAGTTGTTCCTAGTTTTTCATTATTATAAATATGCTTATGTCTAAAGTTTTACACATACTCACGATTATTGCTTTAGTACAAAATTCCTGGAAAGAGAAATAAGGTCAAAGAATATACAAAATGTAAAGGCTTTTAATATCTTGTTGTTTTTTTTTAAACGAAGGCCTGTGCTAAATTACACTCTCACCAACCATGTTAAAAGAGTACATTTCCCTAGATTCTCAATAAAAGGTGTTTTGTTTGTTCATCATTAAGCTATTATCCTATGACCTTTTAACAGATTCAACTCTGAGCTAGCGTGGACCAGATTCTAAAGCTCTGGGTTCCCAGAGCAGGGATCCTGAGGGCTGCAACCCGCCCCCAGCCTTCTCCAGTGCTGCCTGGAGGCAGGGGCTTGCGGGGTGTCCTGCGCTCCCAGGCACACGTGTGGGTCCTCGTCTTTGCAGACACTGCAGAGGACTCGTGAGGTCTCTGGTGAGCAATACCTCACTCATCTGTCCTTCTTTTTTTCAAAGTCCCTTCTGCCACCATGAAGTCATCCTCTGTTCCCATCTTTGTCCTAACTCAGTGCTATCCTGGCTTATTTGGAATTGAGGTGCGCTTGGTGTCTGATATCCTCACACATCAGTCTTCCCTCAAGTAGGGTAGCCTCACAGGCCTACCTTATAATCTGTAGCAGAGAGAAGGCTGAGAAAACAGTATCAGGAGATTGTGGGGAGAGGGTATTTTAATCATATTAAGCTGCTTTCATGACATGCTGCGGTTTCCTGAGGGGGGTGTCCTTAGACATCACTACCTTTGAAATAGTTATTAACTAGTCAGTCAGCAGTTGACCACTGTGTACAGCCCTGCTCATTAAACTAGGAGCCCTCCATGGATAAGAGAAGAATTCCTCTGGCCCAGTCATCTTTATGTACATAGTAGGTACATAGTATCTTAAATATTCATGAATGTCGGCATATGTTCATGTGTGAACAAATTAGTGAACGAGGAATCCAAGCAAGACTCATGCTCAATCCAGGAACATCTCACCACCACACCATAACCCCTCTAAAATAAGAAAAAGAAAATTCCAGAATTCTGGTTCCAGGAAGGAAATGATAAGGATTCTATTTTGGTGGTCCCTTTAGGACCTCACCCTGACCTCCGGAGAAGTGACACATAAAATGTGAGAAGTGCTATCTTAAGGAAACTGAGTTCTGTGTGAGCTCTCCTTTCATGGTTTGGAGCTACTGTCAGTTATAACCACCACACAGGAAGAGAAAGGAGGAGAAACTAAAATTTGTGAGTGAAGCACCCTATTCCAAATCCAGCTAAAGCCAGGATCGTGATGCCCTGGCCAGTCACTGCTGTCAAATGCCCAGCTGGGGGCCTTTACCCAGACCCCTCACTTTTCCCAACTATGGACCACTACCTCATAAAATATCCACAAAATACATCCACTCACAACTTACTGTATTTAACAGTATTACCTACAGTCTCCAACTGCCTCTTCCTAACAAATTACATTGTTATGTCCAAGACTTAAAAATTCTCTATCAGAATTGCTTTACCAACCTCTCACCAATAACTAACTCTAAAGCGGGTTGGTTAGGTCCTGTGTGAGTGCCCCGCTCAGGTTAGCTTTAACCTTCATGACAGCCCAGCAGCACAGCTACTTAGAAATCATTAGTAAGGTTGAACATTTTTCATATTTCATGTTTGTTGGTCATTTGTACTTCTTCCATGAATGGTCTATACAGAGCATGTGTGTTTTGGGTGCCCGTAAGCCATACACGTAGTGAGTGATGTCCAGAAGGCATTTCTATTTCATAACAAGAAACTGAGGCCTCGAGGAGCCACCTTTGCCCAGAGCCCAGAAGATTATGAGAGGCAGGGCTGAGCTGGGTCCTTTGGAGTCTTTTTGTGTGTGTACCGTGCTGCCTGTCCACATGGCTAAACATGCCAATTTATTTCATAGGAAATACACTGTAAGGCTACCTATTTTTTGGAGATGCAGTTAAAGTTTGCTTTCTTAATTCTCTGTTTCTCCTACTTTCAGCAGAATCTTGGAAAACCCTAAGTCATTTTCCCTTTCTTTTTTTTTTTTAACGTTTATTTATTTTTGAGAGACAGAGAGAGACAAGCATGAACAGGGGAGAGTCAGAGAAAGAGGGAGACACAGAATCTGAAGCAGCTCCAGGCTCTGGGCTGGCAGCACAGAGCCTGACACAGGGCTCGAACTCATGGACCACAAGATCATGACTTGAGCCGAAGTCAGAGGCTTAACCAACTGAGCCACCCAGGTGCCCCCACTTCCCCTTTCTTAGCCCCTTTACCCTAGTGTACCAGGCAAAAATATGAGGGGGATGTATCTGGGGTCATGTCCAGCTTTATCCTGGTACCCTGGTAATGTGCATCTTCTCCATTGTTACCAACTTCCACTTTTTTAAAATCAAAATGCATATTAGTGTAGCTGCCATATAGCAACAGTATTTTCTTTCATTTTATAATTACCTGAAGTGAATCCTCAAAACCTTCATATAGGGACACTTTCTAGTATCTCACGTTCAGAATAAATTATGTGGAATATCAGGGATTCCATTTTGAAATAAATAAATAAACAAGCAAGCAAGCAAGCTATATCTGGGGCCAGTACAAATCCATCCCAGAACCCTACATAGATCTTCAGTAAAGGCGTGAATAGTGAGAATTTCCTATCAGAATATCCAGATGTTTGGTAACCACATCAATGACTTATGGGCTCCTCAAACTCTACAGCCCAAACAGTTCCCAGAAGAATACATTTATATGGGTAATAAATGTGGAAATATGTTCTCCCTCACTAGTAATCAAAGCAATGTTTTTTAAAAGAACAAAAAAGGTGTTGGCTTTTATCACATCAACACATTTTTTTAAATAATTACATTCCGTATTGGTGAGAGTGTATTGAAATGAGCACTCGAACTTCTGGAAGGAAAATAAAAGGTACAGTCTTTGTAGAAAACTGTTAAGCCTTAAAAAATGCCATGCCCTTTCACATAGTAATTCCCTCCCCACAGATAGTAGTATATTTAGACAAAAGTGGAATGTTCATAGATGTTAATTCTAGCACTATCTAAATATCGGAAATGTCTAACTACTGGAGACTGATTTAATAAAGCATTGGAAAGGGTGCCTGGGTGGCTCAGTCGGTTAAGCGCCCCACTCTTGATTTTGGCCCAGGTCACAATCTCATGGGTCATGGGTTCTAGCCCCACATCAGGCTCTGTTGCTCATGGTGCAGAGCCTGCTTAGGATCCTCTTTGTCCCTCTCTCTCTCTGCCCCTCCCCTGTTTGTGCTCTCTCTCTTAAATAAACTTTAAGAAATCTTATAATAAAGCATGGAATATTCTGCCCTATTAAATATGATGTTTCCTAGTACCCCTACCTCTGCTTCCCAGTGCTCGTGTAGGATATAAGTGAGCTCCTGGGCTCCACCCCACCCTTAAACCTGCTCCTCCTGTAGTTTCCTCCATCCTTCCAGTGCTGGGGCTAGAAACTGCGGGGTCACCCTTGACCTCTCCCTTTCACATCCCACAGCTGGCCTGCAGCGGATTCTGTCTGCTCACCTTCAGTTGATTTGCCCTACTTTCCAGGCCTCTTGTAAAACATGAACCAAAAAGGCTTGAGGAGAAAAGAAAGCAACCCTGATTCCTCTTGAGCAGCTAAGGTTTTGATTCTTAAATCGAGGCCAGGTTTTTGTCCTTCTTGAATTATCTAACAATCTCTTTTTCCTAGAGCGGAAACCGATGGGCCAAAATCACCTCATTGAGAACATGACCTCTAGAAGTAGGCTAGCAGGATTCAAAGTATTACTGCAATGAACAGAAAAATATGTGAGGGAGAAAGTAATAGGCTTTCACTGGTGGCAAGCTTACTTACTGAGAAATGTTGTGTGTTTTCAGTGAGCTACAGATATCGTATGCCATGAAGGACCACCCATTTAAAGGGGACCCTAACACCAAGTGTGCAGAAGTCTCCACTAACTTAGCTGCTAGGCTGCTGCCCTTAGGACAGGCGAGTGGGCTGTGCAACAAGAGAAGAGACGCTGCAGTAGACTGTGAATTCCCTGGAAGCTGAGCCACAACAGCAAAGCTTTGTCCAGATCTCACGGGTACACACCAGTAGAAAGGTTTTTGATAATTAGGAAGCCCGAAGTGGGAAGACGTTGAAGGGCTCATTTAACTCACAAAAGGCCTCTTCATGTTTAGATCCCTAGCGAAGAGGTTTGCATCCTGAGGGCTTGGTTAAGTTATAAGTGTGATGATTTGGAAAAGTTGGAAAGTTGGGAATGACCTACTGTCTGTCAAAAGTATAGGATTTGCCTCTTTGGGGTAAATCATGTCCTGGATAATAAACTTTATTTTGACCAAATTGTAACTTCTCTTTGGAACACTGTGCCCACTCTGAAAAAGCAGGTGGCTGGAATCAGTCTTAGCGTTTACCTGTCTTTAGAACACAATGAAAGGCCATTCGCTGGAAGAATCATGCAGAAATTTAAGGCCTTTAAGGCTGTGGCTGGGGACTTGTGAGAAATAGGCAAGGCCTCGGGAAGTCTTTAGGGCATAACAGTGCAGGTAGATTGTTGGTTTTCCCAGAAGAAGGCAAACAAATGTTGACTCTTTGGACCTAACAGAACACTAAAGAAAGTAGAACATGTATCTGTAACTGTAAAATATGCACCCTCAGGAGGCACCGAAGGTAAGATTATTTGATTCTGGTCAGGGAATGACTATTCTGTTTATGGCCCCAAGGTCCTGAGTGAATCTATTTTCCCACCCACTGGGGGTTTTTGACTGAAGGGTAGGGGTGCTGTAATTGTCCTTCAAGGTATGAGTCCTTTCTCCGGTATGCTCTTGACTACTTTAGTCCTTCTTTAGCTCTAAGAGGATATTGGGCCAGTAGGGGTAGAAGTTTAGGCAGGCTATTCTGAACCTTAGTGGACTCAGGTCCACCAGTAGTCCTGCAAACAACTGAATGTTTGGAACTCCATCCCCTTTTTATTCTACAGCACCTCTTGATTTTGTTCATATTGAAGGTTCCCCAAAGTGATCACTATAATTGTAAAGTATCCTTGATAAAACCATGCCATCTAGAAAGATAAGTTCACAAATCTGGGTTGTAGAGTAAATGTCTACAAGCAGCAAGAACCTGGCCGCCAGGGGAACAGACTTGAGGCTGAGCAAACCCATAGTTTTGAGAATAGTCAGTCCAAAGAGCTGCTTGTGTACCCATGTCCCCAAACCTAATGCCTGGGCCTTCCAGCTACAAACCCCAACCAGCTTTGTGGCTCCAGAAGACAGAAAAAACATGGAGAGATGTCTCCCAGAGCCAGATTTTCATGGACAAAGCAAGAGAAGACTGAGGAAAGTTCTCACAGGGTTTTTAGTAATCACCCAAAACTGGAAACACTCAGATATCCTTTAGTGGGTGAATGGATAAAATGTGGCATATCCATACTTGTACCATTGTTTGGAGTACTACTCAGCAACCAAAAAGGTCAATTAATGTATGTAACAACTTGTATAGAACCCCAAGGCATTATGCTGAGGTGGGGGAAAAGCCAATCTCAAATGGTTACCATGTAATTCCATTTATATAGCATTCTTAAAATTACAAAACTATAGTGATGGCAAACAGATCTGAGGTTTCCAGGGGTTAGAGCTGGGGATGAGGCATGGCTATAGAGGGCCCACACAAGGGAGTTTCCTTGAGGTTATAGAATAGTTCTGTGTCCTAGTAGGGTGGTGATTACATGAATCTATACATGTGATAAAATTTCATAGACTGTACACCAAAAAAGAAAGAATGAAAGAAAGAGAAAAAAATGCATGTAAAACTGATTAAATCCAAATTTGATGTCTATAGCTTAGTTAATAATGTACCAATGTCAACTTACTGGCCTTCACAGTTGTTATGTAAGATGTTACTAGGGAAGTTGGATGAGGGTGCATGGGAATTATTTGTCCTATTTTGCAATTGTGAGTCTAAAATTATTTCAAAATAAAGAGTTTCCAAAAATTTGGAGGGCACTGATTTCTGCAAGCAGCACTTGGGAATCTCTTCAATTTTTGCTAGAAAAAAAGGAATATAAAATAAAGCCTCAAGAATTACAAATTTAATGCAGTTTCTAATTACTGTAATTTCATTTGCTGTCATTTTGATTTGGAAATTATACTCAGTTTTTTTAACCATGATATTGTTACAGGTATTTTTGTATTGTTACAAATATATTGTATAAAGGGGAACAAAATTCCCTTGAGTTTCCCCCAGGATGCAATACCCCCTAAGCTCTCTACAGAGCTCCTGATGTGTAGCTCCTGTCTACCTTTCTAACCTCACCTCCTCCTGCTCCCAACATGCATTCTGGGCTGAACTATGTGTAATCCTTGCCCCTGTCTCTCCTCTTAACTCTTTGCTTGATGACTTTCTCTTTCAAGACCCACATCAAACTCTACTTCCTCTACAAAGGCTTTCCTGACGCAGTAAGCAGAATTGCTCCCACAGCATGCCCTTCCTGCCTGTGGGGTTGTAGCAGAAAGTGGAGCCCTTTGGTTATTTGTTCACTGGCCTACCTCCCACCCTAACCTTGAGGGCCCAGACTGGCTCCCATTCCTTTCTATAGGCCCTGTGCCTGGCTAAATGCCTGGAATACACACTAATTTATTAGTAATGTACTAATTTATTAGTAACAAATTTTGTGCATCCTACCCTGCCTTAATAGACTTCTCAACAAGATTTTCAGTCAAACTGAGGATCAAAAGGAGTTCTGTTCTGAACAACTACAGTTAAACAGGACAGTAAATGAATACTTAAAATATATTCCAAACATTCAAATTAGTTAAGACTTTATTATAAGTTTCCCCCATGCTTTCTTTTCATTCATGACATAGGGTTGTCATAAACTTTAGAAAAACCATGAGGTTGCACTTGTGGGCCTCCGTGGACAGATAAAGTCTAGAACTTAAGAACAGGATATGGATTCTGAAGGAGGATGTGTGCAACATCAAGATGAAAGCACAAGCTTGCATGAAACCTGTGTATTGCTTTCAGCTTTTACTAAGAGTATCACGGTCTCCCCGCCTCGCAGGCAAGTCGCATGCTACATCACCTGTGATATGGCAGCAGACATAAATGGCCTGGATGACAAACTCCTGACTTCCCCACTCAGCAGCCTTCTGGGCAAATGATCTGGAACTCTGTAACTGTCATTGGGTCTTGCTTCTCCACCCTGCAGCATGATGACTCAGATGTTCATCATTTCTTCTTGCACAATCTAACGACCATTTCTCTATCATAGGTCTGGTAACTTCATTGAACAGGGCCGATGATCTCCTTGAAACCAGTCCCTCCCTTGGCTTGGACACATCACCTACCTCTCCTACCTTCTCTCTTGATCACATCCTCTAACATTCCTGTAAGATTGAATCACTTTTCATTTTTTTTAAATGGGCACAATTATGCCCATTTTAAAAAATAAGAGTAATAACAAACCTCATTTCTGTGTTTCCACTTTCCCATTTTCTCTTCACTGCTTTCTGATATATTGTCATCTTTAAAGGCCCAAGTTAGGTGCCACCTTCCCCCAGCAATCATCTAACTGAGCCCACACTCATCCTTTGTGCTCTCTTGGAGCACGTAAAAGCCAAATGTACTTTCACTGTGTAGCACTTCCTCTGTTCTGGTTTGTGGGATCCCTTATTGTTTTATAAATTACTCTTATTCCTTCAAATAAAGGCTCCTTAAGGACAAGACCCATGTCTTAAAATCATCCTGTGTCCTCAGGGTGCTTCACAAAGTGTTTAGCACCTTGTGTCAGTGGTCAGTAAATAGTTGGTGCTCGAGATTAAGACAATATTGCAGTAGCTTGGAAAAAAGAAACATAAAGAAGAACACCTTTGGGGCACCTGGGTAGCTCAGTCAGTTAAGCATCCGACTTCGGCTCAGGTTCCAATCTCACAGTTCATGGGTTCGAGCCCTGCATCAGGCTCTGTGCTGACAGCTAGCTCAGAGCCTGGAGCCTGTTTCAGATTCTATGTCTCCCTCTCTCTGACCCTCCCCTGCTCATGCTGTTTCTCTCTGAGAAATAAATAAAAAACATTAAAAAAGAAGAAGAACACCTTTGAAATTTATGTTCTCTTTTCCTAATGCTCAAGGGCCTAAGTCAGAGCAAGTCATCACGCACCGGGACTGTATAAGATCAAACAGAGCTTCTTGCCACAGTGTAGTGGTAAAGTAAGAGCATAGCCTGTAGGTTCAAACGGAATGAGTTCATGCTCTAGACTTGCCAGTGGTTGAGCTTGAGGGTGAGCAAGTCACTTGAACTCAGAGCCTTCATTTCCTCATATTCAAAATTGAATAATAAGCCTTTTCAGAGATGAAGGCTTTCATCCATAAGAGTGTCATTTGTGGTGGGAACTTCAGGACCCATGGTAGAGCAGGGCAGAAGCTGTTTGAAAATAGGCAGCCCTTGGGGCGCTTGGGTGTCTCAGTAGGTTAAGCGTTCGACTTCTGGCTCATGTCATGATCTCACAGTTCATGGGTTCAAGCTCCGCCTCAGGCTCTGTGCTGACAGCTCGGAGCCTGGAGCCTACTTCAGATTCTATGCCACCCTCTCTCTCTCTCCCCTTCCCCAGTCATGTTCTGTCTCTGTCTCTGTCTCTATCTTTCTCTCTCTCTCAAAAATAAACGTTTAAAATAAAAAAAAAAGAAGAAGAAGGCAACCCTTACTGTACCCCATCCAGTGCACACCCCCACTGAGGGAGACCCGCTGTCTCCTGAGGGACAGGAAGCTAGAGTCTCAGGGACCTGAAGAATGACAGTCTGCACAGGAAGACGGAAAACCAACCACTGAAGCTTGTCAAGTTCTAGACATCACCAGGGTAGACTCTCTGGTGGAAGAGCTAGCAGATTAAATGAGCAGCCTGTCAAAAAGGCAAGGGAATAAAACTGGAGGATTCTGAGAGGGATTGGCTGTGGGGCAGAAAGAGATATGGGGGCAGAGATGGGCTGAGCTTGGGATTGAGGGAAAATAGGCTAAACAACCATCAGATCCACTTGTTCCAGAGGTAGGGAGAACAGGCCACTTGGTCCAGTGACAACTGCAAGCCACGCAGGCTGACGAAACATCGTTTTAAAAGAAGATAAAATGACACAGCTTGCATATGCCCCTGAGACACAGACCTGCTTTTGAAGTGTGAAGGATCACTAAGGAAGTATCAGACACACCAGAGCTGCCAAAACCAATGTTCTTTTCTCAGCACATCACAGCGGCCGCTGCTGCCTTCTTCTCTGTCTATCCTCAGGCTACACGGATGGGCCAGCAACCCACCCCCTCAGAGCAGGGCAGGGCGAGAGGGACTGAACATAGCTTCCGGGAGCATGGCAGCATTACCCAGTCCAGCTTGTGGAAGCCTCTTGTAGAGTGGAGACCAGGGGCACCTGGGTGGCTCAGTCAATCAAGTGTCCAACTCTTAATTTTGGCTCAGGTCATGATCTCAGGGTTTTGGGGTCAAGCCCCGTGTTGGGCTCTGTGCTGAGTGTGGAACCCACTTAAGACTCTCTCTCCCTCTATGCCTCTCTCCAACTCTCACTTGCTTGTTCTCTTTCTAAAAAATAAATAAATAGATAAATAGAGAGTTGAGATCACTGTTCGTCAGGGCATGTCCAGGACCCTGGTAACTGGGACTTCCACGGGGTTCAGGGTCTTCAAGAACAGCCACGTGACCTAAAAGTGTTGTGAGAACAGAATCCTAGAGAAGCTCCAGTCCCTACCTGAGCCAATACCATCCAGATCCATGTCCTGGATCTGCTGGATTGGGCCTGTGCTGGTTCCCCATCAGCCCTGGAACTATTCCACCTGCCCCCTACCTCCCTTTGACTAATTCTGCTGTGAGAGCTGAGCCCCCATATGAGTCGGGTCCTTGCTCAGCTGTGAGAAGAAGGTGATTGGCTGGATGTGCCAGGGCTTTGTGACCCGCGGGCAGGGCTCCTCCTCAGAACCCTTCACGCCTGCCTGCACATATTGCCTCCATGCAACCCCGGAAAAACCTGGATGTGTGACCCAAGGGGACAAGGGGTAGCAATTTTGCAGATTTTCCGGACAGGTGACTTCAGCACCCCCCGGGCCTGGGCAGGAAGGGTTAACCCAATGACAATGGGCATAGCCCCACGTCAGGAGCGGGAAACGTTTTGGCAGACTCCTCAAAGTTGTCCTCTGATCCGCCAGCATCTCTTCCAGTCCTCCTGGCCGGTAGGATGACATCTACAAAATGGAATATATGGGAAACCTGGAGTTGGGGAGGGATTGTGGTCAGAGGCCCAGCTTCAGGAAGCCCAGATGGCTGTCCCCAGGAAGAGAGGGCAGACCTCTGTAGTCTCTTTCCCTCCTGGACTGGCCTTCCTTGGTCTTGGAGATCTGAAGCTGGATATGTGTTGAGCACATGCTTCTCAAACAAGTGCCCTTGGGTTCTCACTGTCTGCCCCAGTACTGCTGACAAACACTTACTGAAAATGTACTGTGTGCTACGCTCTGCTCAGCATTGTATATGTGGTTCATCTGATCCTCATAAAAGCTCGATGAAGTGGGGACTGTCCCCATTTGATAGATGAGGCAACTGAGGCCCAAAGCCGAACTGCTAGGAAATGTGAGAGCCAGGATTTGAACCCAAGTGTTCTGACTAGAGATCAGTATTCGTAACACAGCACCTTTTTGGAGGCTGCTGAAGGCATGCCCAACACCCACGACAGGACTGAAAGACCTGGTGTGTCTTTCATAACCGTGCTGGACAGAGGATAGAGTCCTGGCAACTGCAGGGGCTTCTTCTAAGGACCAAGGAACTGGGGGTGGATTTCCCTGAATTGTCTTCAAGACGCATTTGTAGAAGATAGATTTCCACTGACAACCTGAAAACAAAAAGCCAAAATCAGATTTAGGCTAGTGAGCTTTCAGAGTTCTATAGATTTATGACTTAGGAATATAAATGCTTAGAGCTAATGTAGTCCTAGGTCTCTGGGAAGGAACTGGATGGTTTCTAGAAACTCTTCTGACCATGGATGTTGAGATGTAGTCATTTTCAAGTCATTAGGCTACAGAATGACCAGCGGTTCTGCATCTCCGGATGGGCTACCTTTCCCATCTCTAGTAAATGCACCATGAACCTTACAGTCCTAGCACAGGAAATGATTTCACAAAATCACCAGCTTAAACCTCCTGAACTTGTCTTTCCCATGACTCCAGACCTGTAGCAGAAGCCATGGCTCTGAAGAGCAGGCTTTTCCCAAGGCCTCATTTTCAGTCTGGTCCTAGAATGCAGTTTACAGCTGGCTCAGAGGGTGACCTACCACAACCCAGTCAGGGGCTGTTTCTCCTGATAGTCACCATGTGCCACAGATGGTGGTAGAAACACAGGGACAGGGAAGACCTCACTGTGGTAGCTTTTGAAACAGAGCCTGACCCCTTGTGCGGTTGGCTCCTGTTCTGTCAGAAGAGATAAAGCAGCTCTTGGTAACAGGTGTGTTAACTTGGAGTTTTCTCAGACTGTTTCTCTGCTTTTTTTAATGTTTTATTTATTTATTTCTTAGAAAGAGAGAGAGAGAGAAAGGGAGAGAGAGAGAGAGAGAGAGAGAGCATGAGCAGGGGAAGGTCAGAGAGAGAGGGAGATACAGAATCTGAAACAGGCTCCAGACTGAGCTGGCAGTCAGCACAGAGCCCAACATGGGGCTCAAACCCACAGACCATGAGATCATGACCTGACCTGAAGTTGGATGCTTAACCAACTGAGCCACCCAGGTGCCCCTCTCTGCTTTAATTGGAGGTGATTGGACCCCAAAAGGCAAGATGCTTGGATAAATGCTTCATATATCTTTGCCCCCAGAAGCTGATCTGGTTTGAGTCTAGGTCTGAGTTAATACCCAATACAAAAAGTCATCAGAAGAGGGACCAATTGATGAGTTTAATGTGATTTGTGGCTTTGAGGAATAGAGAGGTTGATGTTCAGTCCAGAGTGTGAGACCCAATGTTCCAGGCCATTCCAGCTGGTTCAGCTCTTAGGGGACGCCAGGGCCAGGAATAAGCACTCCATTCCACACCCCGTGTCCTGACACCATGAGCTTTTGACAGAACCAGGCTTTTTCTTTGAGGGACCAAATCAAAGTTAGGGGCTCTCTTTTTCTAAATTGAGCTAGGGAGAGGAGGATTTGGGGATGGGGGAAATGTTTAAGGAGGCTTTGCTTGGGACTTAGGTGCCACCTGCTGGCCGTAACTTAGTTGTATTTGCGGTGCCAACTCTAGGAAAGGAAAATGAAATCCTGCCCTCCCTATCAGAATGGGGGATAAGGGAACTAGGAAGCTGTTTCTTTGGGACCCTCTAGCAAGTATGACAGAAAATCCTTGCAGAGACCCCTGGGTACCTTAGATGAGTCCCCTTGAGCTAAAATGGACCCTGACCAAGGCAGAGAGTAGCCAGTCCTGAGTGGAAATAATGGCTCTGTTCCTAGTATCAGCCTCCCACCTACACTCACCCCACTCTCCCACCCCCACCAACCTCTTTCCCAAAAGCCCCACAGGAGGTAACAACATGATTGTTAGCCCTGAAAGGGGATACGTTTTCAACCTCCTTCTTGCAGGCCCTGTTGCCATTCTGGGGACCCTAGATTGAGGCTGATCAAAGGAGAATGCCCTCCCATCATCAGGCACAGCCAGAACTGAGAATTTCTGGCCAAGCTACGAAGACTTTGGCATTTTTCAAGTACCTGTGTAGCTCTTGGTGACTCTTGGCACCCTGATAACAAGGTCTCTAGTTGTATTCTGTAAGGAAAACTAGACACTTCACCCATGTATCAAGGAAGAAGATGGCTAACACTTTCCCCCCTAGGAGGTGGCAACACATCCCACCATCCCAGACTATGCCACCGCAGTGTGAGCGAGTCAGTCCCGGCCAAGCCCCCATGTCAGATGAGGATCAGAATCACCCGGAGGGTGTGTTTGTGTGTGTGTATGCGCGCGCGTGCGTGTGCGCACATGCATAAGACATATGTGATATTTGTGTGTATATATGTATGTGTATGTAACTATATACAGATGACTCTTAAACAATACAGGTTTGAACTGTGCAGGTCCTCTTATATGTAGTTTTTTTTTCGATACATACAGTGGGCTACTGTAAATGTATTTTCTTTTCCTTGTGATTTTAATAGCATTTTCTTTTCTCAAGCTTACTTTATTGTAAGAATACAGTATATAAAACATATGAAATATGTGTTGATCAACTGTTTATGTTATCAGTAAGGCTTTTGGTCAACAGTAGACTATTAATAGTTAAGTTTTTGAGGGAATCAAAAACTTACATACAGATTTTTCAACTGTGGAGGGGGATCAGGGCCCCTAACCCCTGTATTGTTCAAGGGTCAACTATGCATATATACTACATGTTATACGTTATATATAAATATATCTTAATAAATGTTATGTGTAGTATATTATATGTAGTTATATACATAATATATAGTACAGTTATGTATAATACATATATAGTTATACACACAGACAGACACACAAACACACATATACTTGCACTTGAAAAGCATACATGCACTTGGGCTTCACTCACTAGAAAGTCGAAGGAGAATCCGATGTACTCTTTTAGTAAAGAATGTTAACCATCACCTGTTCAGTCCTGTGGAACCCAAAGAATGCTGGAAGACTCTTGAATTAGTCCTGGAGGACTAATTCTGACCTGGACCAACACCTCTGCTTGTATTCAATAATCAGTCCTTGAAATGCATACACTAAACAGAAAAAAAAAAAAGAATCCGGAGAGTGGCTCGGGAATTCCCAGGGCCGGCCTAAGACACCGACCCCTCACAATCCATGATCTCCTAGAAACAGCCCTGACCAGCCTAGACTCCCTGAGGCCTACAGAATGCAGAACCCCGCCCCCCTTCCCACCCCCTCCCACCACCCTGCCTCTGGGGCCTGGGGGAGAAATCATTCCCTTAGCTCCAGCTAGTGGAAGGCCAGTACCCACAACAGCCTATGCCCTCTGTGCTCAGCTCAGGCAGGCCTCTGCAGCCCCCTCTGGAGGCCTGGCAAGGTCTAACCACTCATATGAGGCCATTCAAGCCCATCTCTTTCTAACTCTGCCTGCTCTCTCCTGCCTGACTTCCTGTCCACCTACTGTTTTCACCACGCTTTGGGGCCTTTCCTTATACTACTCTCCTGTGAGTTTTCCCAGTAAGACTATAAACTCCCCAAGGTAAGGGGCAAATCTTTTCTATTCCTCACAATCCCTATCTAGTCCTCAAAATAAAATGCACTTTCCTCGATCCTATCCTTTCTGCCTCTTTGTCAAGTTTGGTGTCCATCCATTCCCACTAGCTTACTGATGTTAGGTGAGTTTCCAAGGAACCCAGAAACACTCTCCTAAATCCAGTCTCTGCAGTGATTGTTCATGGAGAATGGTCTGGAACGCACAAGTAAATGAAACATAGCCTGGCCATTGAGGAACTTACATTTAGGTGGAAGGGACAGACATAAGTGATTTCAAGAGAATTGACAAATGCTGTGATTGGGCATGTTCAGGGTGCTATAGAAACAGAGAGGGGCAGGGGCGCCTGGGTGGCTCAGTCGGTTGAGCGTCTGACTTTGGCTCAGGTCATGATCTTACAGTTCATGGGTTCAAGCCCCGCGTCGGGCTCTGTGCTGACAGCTAGCTCAGAGCCTGGAGCCTGCTTCGGATTCTGTGTCTCCTTCTCTCTCTGACCCTCCCCTGCTCATGCTGTCATCTCTCTCAGAAATGAATAAAACATTTAAAAATTAAAAAAAAAAAGGAAGAAAGAAACAGAGAGGGGCAGGGCAGGGGTTCAGAGACAATGTCCTGGAGGAGCTGATGCCCAAGCTGAGTCCTAAAAGTTGAATGGAGGGAGGGGGTCCAGGCCAGAAGGTGATGAAAGATGATTCACAAAGAGGAGAGGCCATGAGGAGATATCACTCAGTCAATCAACAATTTTGCTGAATACCTTGCCTGCGACTGGCCTGGAAACCGCAATCTTGCCTTTAAGACCTTTATTACTGACAAGGGGGGCAGGCATTTAAACAAGTCCTGTAGTTAAAGCAAGGGTCAGAATACAGGGCACTGGGCTCAAAACCACTGTGTAAAAGGAGACTCAAGTGCAGTCAAAATTACCTTCGGAAATCTCTGGAATTCCCAGCTCCTGAGTCCTTAGGAGCTCCCAAGACAATACAATAATTTTTGTTTCTGTTGGCTTTTTGCCTCGCCGGACCTCCCTTTCTCAGGGCAACAAAGGGCAAAACTAGAGGGTTTCTCTAGATGTTTCTCAAAAATGCCACTGAAGTTAAATGTGCATCTAGCAAAGTTCCATTATGTATACTTGGGGTGGGGGTCGTGAGGGAGCATAGCCCAATGGATGCCAACGTAGCCTCCTCTCTAAAGCGGCTTCTCCAGTCTGTGCCTGCAGACCCTCTGCAGGAGGGGGAAAGGGAAGTGGTCTGGGCATATTTCTCCTTCATAGAGACACTTCATGTATTACACCTAGAGAAATATTCTTCAGTCCAAGATAAGCACTCTCACCGTTCTCAAAATATGCTGTCCTTTCATCTATCTTCTGTTTCTTCACTTCTGATAAAGACCTAGTTACAGGTTATACTGCCCGATTAACTGTGCAGGTCGTGATAAACAGCGGCTGACACTTGGCTGACAGCGTCTAGGGGAAGGGGAAGGAGGAGCTCATGCCCACTGGCCAGAAGGGGGCGCCTCTGCCCAGCTCCAACCATTGGTTGCTGTGCAGCAACAAAGACCCAGGGCTGCCAAAAGCCAGAAACCTCAAGTCGTTTGTGTGAAACATCCCAATGTTCAAATATTGGGCACTAATTCAGACGTGCTTCCAACCCTGTGAATGCTGAACAGCTCAATCCATAAGGCAAATTCAGCCAATGGGTGTCTCATTCATGACTGCTATGGAGCATGGTGTGGTTTGGGCTACTTTTACAGAGTCTGATGGCAGCAGTGTCAGGGATGTGCCAGGAGAAAGAATGGAGGCTGGAGGGACTTTAGGAGACCACTGGCGACCTTGGCCAGAGAGAGTGCATGCGTAGCCAGCCCCCAAGCAGCAGGAGAGGTAGGCAGAGCAGGGCACACTGACCCAGGCAGACCGCAGACGCAGGACTTGACGAATGATTGGATATGAGGATGAGGGGGCATAGGCTATGTAGGCTAACCCCAGGTTTCTAACGTGCATGATTGGGTGACCGGTGGTGACAGTCGCTGGGATAATGAGTATAACAGGACAGGCACATACTGAGGAGAGGTTCTAGACAGGCAGAGCTCAGGTGCTTGTGGGTCAGCCAGCAGGCCATGGGCCACAGAAATATGGGATTTCAAGTCAAAGGAGAGGCAAAGGGTGGTCAGCTTTCTAAAACACAAATCTGGTCAGGTTACTGCCAGCTCAAAATCCTCTAATGGCTTTCCGTTGTCTGAACAGAAAGTCCAGACTCCTCCTCATGGAAAACAAAGCCCTTTGCAGTCCGTCCCTGCCAACCTAACTGTACCACACCCCAACACAAAAACCTGCTCCCCGGGCCTGCCGAACAACCCGGAGTCCCAGAATAAGCCATGCCTTTGTTCTTGCTACTCCTTGGGCCTGCCGTACCCTTCCACCCCATCCCTTTGCATGGTTGGAAAATTCCTAGTTCTTTCAGATTCCAGCATCTCTGCTCCGAAGCCGTCGCTGACCTTGTCAAGCAGCAGAGATCACTCCCACCTCTGTGTCGGCTCTAACTTTGTATGTGCTGCTTTCACTGCCTTGAGACTCCCTTCCGTGGGGGTTTGCCTATCTGTAAACTCCTTGAAGGCAGAGACCACATCTTACTTATCACCGGTTTCTTAGCATACGTCTGGCATACAGCAGACCCTTGTTAACTGCCTGAAGAGGGAAATGCCTGATGGGTTTTCTAGGAGGGGAAAACCCCAAGGCTGGTCTGGAGGAAGATGCTTTTCACTTCCCCAGGTGCCGTCCAGCTCCTTCTCTCCTTACAGTTAAAGAAGAGCACGAAGCCCCTGGTGCTGACCTCACCTGTCTTCTCCCTTTGCAGCTGGGGTATGGCCGTCAATGTGTACTCCACATCCGTGACCAGTGAAAATCTGAGTCGCCATGATATGCTTGCATGGGTCAATGACTCCCTGCACCTCAACTATACCAAGATAGAACAGCTCTGTTCAGGTAGGAGCCTGGGTGTGGGGAGAGCGGGCCCTGCTGGAGGGAAGGGAAGTGAAAGTGGGAGGCAGAAAGGCCACAGCAGAAAATGTAGTTTGTAATTAGGGTTAAGGAGGAGAGCAGCAGAGCCCTAAACTTGTCAAAGTGCTTGGAGGCGAAGGAATGGGAAGAGTCCAGAGTGAGGAGCAGGAGAGGCTCAGGAAAGGGCTGCAGGAGGCCAGGGGCTGTGGGGTACCAAGAGCTAGGACAGGCAGCGAAGCCAGCGGTTAGTAGCATGAGGTCTAGTCAGGCCGCACTGGGCCCAAATCTCAGCTCTTCTTACAGTGTTGTCTTGGGCAAATCACTAGGTCTCAGTCTTCCCATCCATAAAATGGAGAGAACATGCCCTACCAAACTAGGGTTGCTGTTAGGATTAAATGACACAGATGCAGTGTTTGGTATGGTGCTAGCACACAACCGCATCTATCGGTTGTAATTGCTTTTACTCTTGGAAAGCTGGGGGGATTCTGGACATGTCTATCCTATGCGTAGGACTGACCCTGCCAGGACCAGAAGAGAGGAGATGAGACTGGGTAGTTTGAGGGAGCAGCCGGGGCAGGGGAGCCGCCAGACCCCTCAGGCAGCTGTGCTTCTCCCCAGGGGCAGCCTATTGCCAGTTCATGGACATGCTCTTCCCTGGCTGTGTGCACTTGAGGAAGGTGAAGTTCCAGGCCAAACTAGAGCACGAATACATCCACAACTTCAAGGTGCTGCAAGCAGCTTTCAAGAAGATGGGTGTTGACAAAGTAGGTTCCTGTGCTCCCGGGGGCCCCGAGGAGCTGTGTGACCCTGGGGAAGAAGATGACCTGCCAGCTGGGGCAGCAGAGGCTGGTGGGGTCATTCCAGCTCTCACGCCTCTCTCCACCCTCCCCTACTCTCCAGAGGGAATGTCCCCCCAGCTCCAGGCATGGTGGAAACCCCACACTTGACATCCCGTCCTGACGACATTCCTACCCTTTCCTTCTCTCTCCCTGTGCGTCTCAGCAGCTGAGGCTCAGTGTACCGCTCCAATTAAGGTCCTTCTCTGTGGGGCCTAACAGAAGTCTCTTGGCTCACTCCCTTGCCTCCGTGGCCCCCAGCCTCTGGCTCCGGCAGCCCCCACCCCACACACATACAGCAGCACCAGGGGGCGCGGCCGGCTCCTCCCATGCCTGGAGGAGAGGGCTGTCTCTGGATCCCAGGCCCAGGCCACAGCTTGGCGGCTCCGGTGCCGCGGGAGCCCCCCTCCACCCCACCCCCCCCCGCAAAGGTGGAAGACGGCTACCGCCCAGGAGCTGGCTTTCCTGAGAGCGCTGGACCCTCTCACAGAGGAAGGCAGCCCTGCGGCAGCAGGTGGCTAAAGTTCTCTGCTTGTGTGGTCTATTTCAGATAATTCCCGTAGAGAAATTAGTGAAAGGAAAATTCCAAGATAATTTTGAGTTTATTCAGTGGTTTAAGAAATTCTTTGACGCAAACTATGACGGAAAGGATTACAACCCTCTGCTGGCGCGGCAGGGCCAGGACGTAGCGCCACCTCCTAACCCAGGTGATCAGATCTTCAACAAATCCAAGAAACTCATTGGCACAGCAGGTAACGTGCCCGAGCTGGGGGAGGGAGTGTGGGGGGCCGGGCCGGCAGGGCTCCGCAGCCACGAGCGCCCCCTGGCCACCGGCCCGGCCCTGCCAGCCTAGAGGAGACTGTTATCACGGAGTTCAGATGACGCCGCCTGCTGCCCGCCTAGACCAGGGGGAGTCACAGTAGGGAGGACAGGGCCGGAAAGATTGCTACACACGGAGAGCCACCGGCACCAGCCACCTGGGGCGGTGGTGGTGGGAGGCCCAGGGCACTTGCTTTGTGCCTTGAGATGACGGGGCAGCATGTGATGTGGTTCGTCTGTCCAGGTCCATCCACCACACACCCTCCGTGTCCCCTGCCCACTGGATGCCCAGGGATAGGACTTGGCCAAGCTTCCCCCACTGGGATTCGATCCCCTATCGCAAAGGCCCGTAGCCCTGAGTCCTCGAGGGATGAGTCTTTTGAAAGGAGGCTGTGCCTGGGTTCTGGATGAGAAGGGAGAGAAGCAGTAGAGCCTTTGGGGAACAAGAGGACTGGGGAGAGGCAGAGAAAGGAGCAGCCCCAGCATCTGAACCCGTCATAGCAGAGCCGCTCCTCCCGTCTGCGCTGCTGCCCCGCCTGGGCCTGCCCCCCCGCGCCCCCCCTCCACCTGCTTGCTTTGTGTTAGAAGCAGCCAGCTCTGCGTAGGGAGCAGCCACAGCGAGAGAAGACAAGTGGCCACAGCATGCCGGGCTTGCGGGGGAGGAGCCGGGTCCCTGAGGCAGGCCCAGCACACAGCACGGAGCCCATCCAGAGGCAGGGATGCCGGGAGGGGCAGGGGCCCTGAGACTGAGTTCACCCTCCGGGAGGGTGGGGCTTCTGTCAGGAAAGACCCAGCAAGTGCCAGATTTGAGACCCTGCACCAGCTGCCTTTCCTCAGACTCTGGGTGATAGTACAAGGGGGCCCAACCCTCCCAGCTTCCCAAAATCAGCCTTCCCGGTCCCCCTCCCCTCTCCCGCAGGCCAGCTCTCCTCCACCCCCACCCCTCATACCTTCTTTGCTTCCCTGCAGTCCCTGCTCTCCCAGGCTTGCCAGAGAGCTGCCGGGCTGCTGTGGTGTCAGTGTGGCCATGGCTTGAGGCCTAGATGTAGATGGCCCTCCTGAGTGGGAGAGGAGGGGAGCGGAGGGGAGGGCAAGAGTGCCTGCCTTTCGCATGGGCCTGTCCCCGCAGTCGTCACAACAGGCTGTCTCAGGCCACGCGAGCTGAGGGCTCACATGGCCCCCATCCAACCTTTCTCCTCTGGGCAGTTCCACAGAGGACGTCCCCCACAGGCCCCAAAAATATGCAGACCTCTGGCCGGCTGAGCAATGTGGCCCCTCCCTGCATCCTCCGGAAGAATCCCCCGTCAGCCCGGAATGGCGGCCACGAGACTGATGCCCAGATTCTTGAACTCAATCAGCAGGTGAGCAGGGCGGCTGAGGGTCACTGAGAGAGCCCTCAACGAAAGGCAGGACCTTGGGATGTCAGGGTGGGAAGGGGAGTCCGGGGCAGGGACCTCCGGCCTGAACACCACCTTGTCCCCAAGCAGCTATTGGATTTGAAGCTGACGGTGGATGGGCTGGAGAAGGAGCGCGACTTCTACTTCAGCAAACTTCGAGACATCGAGCTCATCTGCCAGGAACATGAAAGTGAGAACAGCCCTGTTATCTCGGGCATCATAGGCATTCTCTATGCCACTGAGGTGAGCTCTGCCTTCACCCCCTCGGGTCCCAGGCCCACTGGGCCCTCCCCATGCTGCGTCTCCCCACCTGCTCCCTGCTACCAGGGGTAGCCTCCCAGGGGCCTGGGGGAACGGGGTGAGGGGAGCCCGCTGAAGTCAGAGCCCAGAGTCACGTAAAGATCAGCAGGGGAGGTGGGACAAGCTCCCAGTGGACGGCTCCCCCTCTGCCTGGCCTGCCCGGCTCACCACCTCCCTCTCCCTTCCTGCCCTCCAGGAAGGATTTGCACCCCCCGAGGACGATGAGATTGAGGAACACCAACAGGAAGACCAAGACGAGTACTGAGGGCGGCTCCAGCCCTGGCTGACTGCTCGGCTGCCCGTGCCTCCCCATCCTGCTCCTGCCCCACATTATAATCCTTTCCTTACAGCTGGTCGGCCGGGTGCTTTGTGTCAGTGCCACAGCGCTGGGGAGGCGGGCGGGCAGCCAGGCTTGTGGGCACGGGGCAGGTGAGCCGGCAGAGGCCCGGCGGGCGGTGGGCGACGCCTCTGTCCACTCCTCCACCCTATTTATTTCCGTTGTCTCTACGCTGAGTCGGCCAACACTTCCCAGGGCGCCGCCGCCTCCCGCCCCAGCCAGCCGCCCACCCCCCTGACAGCCAGCAGCCGTATATTTGACAAAGTCATTGGTATATTTTTACTTACTGGATTCTCCTTGCACTTTACCTGTTCTTTTCCCAGGGCTGACAGCACGGGGCTCCGGGGCAGTGCGCCTGGCTTGGCTTCCCTACCCCATTGCTGGGAGCCTCTGCAGGACTCACCCATTCTTATTTATTTTGTCTTTTGACTTCCCAGTAGTTGAGGGGAAGGCTGATGTCGGGAGAGGGATGAGGGGACTGGAGGGGGGAGCGGGTGCCTGAGGCCCGGTGGTCAGGGAGAGGGAGGGGGAGCATGTGAGGGATGACAATGACCTCCTGGCACCAGGCTCACCCACCCTCGGCCCCCTGCCCCCAGCACCGAAGCACCCCAGCACTGCCCCCAGGCCCCCAGCCACTCCTTCTACAGCTTGGTTCATACCACACAGACTCTGCCTGGACCTTCCTGTACGTCTGCCTCCCATCCGCCCCTCCTCCCCGACCTCTGCCCGCTCGGGCCACCCAGCCTGCATATGTGTTCACTTTTATTTAAATAAACTCGTGTGGTAAAAGTCCATGCCCTGTCTCCCTCAAATGAGCCACGGCCTGGATCTCGCTGCTCCCCTCCTCCCAAGCACTCCCCTCTCAGAGGTGATGGCCATGAAGCACTGCACCACTGCCGTCCTCTGTCATGCCTAGAAACTGCCAGTGGCGCTTGGCCTCAGAGGCCAGCTCTGACCCGGTCCCCACCCCACAACCCTGGTGCCAGGGCTCTAGGGTAGGAAGACACGGAAGCCCCAAGCCCCCAGTCCCTGTGAAGGAACAAAGTTTGGGACCATGGCTGTGACGGTGGGCCACCCAATAAAGTGGCTGGGAGTGGGGGCAGTAACAGAGTGGCCTGGCCGAGGGGGGCTTTGTTTCAGTCTCATTTGGGCCAGTCAGGCCACATATTGTTACATACCTCACCACTGTAATCCAGCTGGGGACAAGGCATCATGTGACAGAGAGAGCTGAGTGGGTTCCGAAGAGCAAGCAGCCCCGAGTGTTGAGGCCTAGGACAGCAATGTCCCAGCGGCTCCTCCTTAGAACAAGCTCTAAGGAACCAGGAGTCAGGAGGCTCACATCACCCACACAGCCCTGCATTCCTGGGGTATGCCCGGCAAAGGGCCATCGTAACCACATCCCAGAAGCCCAACAGGGATCCAGGCCCTGAAATGAATGGGAGAACCAGACCCATTCAGACAAAGTCATCTCATTTACTGATGAAGGGACCAAGGCCTGCTTCTGACATGACTTGCTTAAGGTGGTAGAAATCTGGATTAGACTTCAGACCTCCTGACTCATGATTCAGCACTCATCCCCAAAGATCACGGAGGTGTGACCTCCAGAATGTTCCTTAGCTGCAGGCTAGTAGTCCTTGTAGGTGTTTCCTCATCATCCTGAATATGATCAAATTGGGGTTGTTTCTCCTGTGACCCTGCTCCATGAGCCTCCGCCAGGCCACTACGATTTCTCTAATGACTCCAGACAGAAGCCTTTAAAGAAGCAGTTAGTTCCTGTTCATTCCTCATTCATGTCACCTCTTAAGCCCACACCCTCATAGATACTTCTAGCCCTATATTACTTCTGTTGTTCTCCTCCAAGTTCCCTGCCTGCTTTTATTGATCTTCATGATTTTTAATTCCCTTGCCTAATTTCAAAGGGCTTCCCCTTCATTATTCCAGGTAAATATTATAAAATGTTAAAGTAAGGGCGCCTGGGTGGCTCAGTTGGTTAAGCATCTGACTTCAGCTCACGTCATGATCTTGCAGTTTGTGAGTCTGAGCCTCGCATCAGGCTCTGTGCTGACAGCTCAGGGCCTGGAGCCTGCTTCGGACTCTGTGTCTCCCTCTCTCTCTACCCCTTTCTCGGCTTTGAAGATGGAAGGGACCTGAGCAAAGAAACTCAGGCAGCTTCTAGATGCTGGGAAAGGCAAAAAAACAGATACTCCCATAGAAACCTCCAGAATGGGTCACTGTCCTGCAGACCCCATATTTTAGCCCACTGAGATCCTTCCAGACTCTTGCCCTCTAGAACTGTAAGATAATAAATGTGTTGTTTTAACCCACTAAGTTTATGGCAAGTTTGTTACAGCGGCAATAGAAATCTAACGTAGGAAGTCACACTGTGCTTCCGTGAGCTCACCTTCTTGCCTCCACGCCAGACAGCCACCTGTCGTCCTTGACCCCACATCTTTTGATTCTTCCCTCAAACCCCATGCGGGTACTTGCCCAAGATCACTCCATGCCCAGTGTCTGAGGCTGCTCTCGGAACACCCAGGTTCAAGGCTATAAAGCCCCTGCCTCCTCCTCCATCTCTTCCCAGTACTCTCATCATACTAAGTCTCTTTTTCATGGAACACTTAAGATGGTGAACTGTAATTTTCTGCTTACACAGTCGTCTCACACAGGCCTCGATTTCCTCACAGGCAAGTGAGGTGAACCTTCCAGCTCCACCTGGCACAGTGTCAGGTGCTTAGGTAGAGAAGGTGCTTAGGAAGAGCTGCCTGGTAAGTAAGTGAATGACTTCGAACACCTGGATGCCAAGGTACAACCAATGACCTGCCAGACCACCCCAGGGAAAGGCGGAAAAGAAAGGCCCTCCCATCCTTTGAAAGATCTCCACCATGGAGCAGACCCTACAGAAAGCTCGTTCTGTTTCTCTTCAGAAAAGAGCATCTCTTCTGTGACCAGCCATGTGACACAAAAGGGGTTGAGCAAAGGAGATATTGTTGTGAGACTGAGTAGAACTAAACCAATGATCTGAAAAAAAAAAATGAATTGATGAATGAGCAGCTCAGTTACGGTCCTTGGCCAAAGTACTCCATTTCAGAGGAAACTAAGGCAAGGTCAGCCACAGACAGGCCAGTAGGTGCTAGAGGACAGGCAAAAGGCAGCAAGAGCTGGTCATCTCCCTGCCTCCCGCCCCACCCTCTCCTTCACACAAACCCATTTATTTTTCTAAAACAGTAGATCATGCCACTTTCTTACTGGCTTCCCAGTCCAAATTTCTGGCAGACCATAGCATATGGGCTCAGATCCCTTTCCAACCTTCTTCACCTCCCAAATCTCATTAAGCACCATCACCCTGAACTACTTCCAGTTTCCCAGCTTTCCCCTGCGGTGCCCCACCTCTAGGCTTTCACTTAAAGCAATAAATCCATATGGCTGGCCTGTTCTTTCTACCTGTCCTGATCTCCAACCAGTGAAAATTCTCCAAGTTCCCAGGATCCATCTCAAATGACACCTCTTTAAGGAAGATGTGTCTAATCTCCTTCCTAAGGGCCTCATCACTTCCCGAGCTGTTCATCCTGTAGGAATTTGGACTCCATCAGGTCTTACTATAAGGCCTCACCTGTCTTGTACCTCAGTATGGCAGGTATGAATCTCACCCTGAAATGTAGGAGTGTACATGAAATAGCACATTTCCTTAATTGTAATAAATTACTTTCATTTCTCCTACCCTCATCCTCCCCTACTGGGATGCTTTAAATTTTGAGGTTTCACGTGATACTACAGGCATAGTGGAAGGCCCTCCAGGGACAGAAAAGTCAGCAGTAACCTGTTTGAGTGGTTCCTCAGGTCTGGAGCTCTTGATTACCCCCGGCCACATCTGGGACTTCAGACTGACTCTTGCACTAGGGGTCGGAGCCATTCTTTCCTATTCCCGGTACGGGGAAACAGCTCTGGCTTTCCCAGAACCCCAGGCTTTTCTATCAGAAGGGGTCCCCATTCTCCATTTCCTGTTCTCCAACACTGTCCCTACCCTCAGGCTCCATCCTCTTCCTGTTCTTCCACAATAGATTTTTTTTATAGCCCAATAACTCAAAGTTTAAACACTAACAACAACAACAACAACAAAAAAAAACTTAGCACTTTCCTAGAAGGAAGAAAGCATTTCATCTTCAAACTCCCCCTGAAGGTAAGGAGAACGTTCCATTCCATCTTACTGGCATCACTAGAAAGCAAAGAAAACCCCAACTGGTTAAATGTCCAATGCAAATGGCCTTCATACAATAGATGCTTAATTAAAATTTTTCTGAATGCAATAGTCTCTCATCTCAACACCTTTGCATGGATGGTTTTTTTGCTACAAAGGAGACCTCAGCCCCCAGCCCCGGCCGTATACCTTCCTAGAGATAACGCAGCGAAAACGAAAGCCTACAAGTCCCAGGCTGCCTCGCGGTTGGCGTCACGCGCCGAGAGGCCCTGCGAGGAGACGTGGCAGAGCGCGGCGTGTCCGCGCCGGACCGGAAAGCCCAGGGAGGTGGCAGTGGCGGGAGGGTTGGAGCTATGGCAGCCAGGGCAGCGGGTGGGGGGCGCTGGGAGGTGGTGAGGAAGGGGCGGCGGCCCGGGGCCGGCAGCAGTGGTAGAAGCGGCGGAGGGGACCGCCGGGCTCTCGGGGAGGCGAACGGTGTGTGGAAATACGACCTGACCCGTGAGTACCCACCCGGCCGGCCTCCAGCGCCGCCTCCCGGCCCCGGGCCTGCCCTTCCCGCGAGGTAGCGAGCGGCCACCGGAGCCCCTTGGCTCTCCTGCCGATCGGCACCGCACCCTGTCCAGCGAGCGCTACCGTGCCTTGCCTCTTGAGCCTCACAGGAGGTAGACAGCGCTAGGAGGGGGCTGTCCTCGCCTCGCAGAGGAGTAAACTGAGGCCCAGTGGAGTTAGATGCCTTTCCCGGGATCCCGTGTCAGAGGGGCCCGGGACTGCGGTCCGCGCACACACCCTACTAGCCGTCCCCGGCCCTAGCCTGGCCTCTGGGCAGATGTCTGAGAGCTGGGGAGAGGCGGCCGGCTTCATAGCGCTCGGCGCCGCCTTCTCGAGTAACCAGCAGGTGTGGGAGGGGTAGGGGGACACCGAAGGGAGGCCCCGCCGCGGGAGGAGCGACCCACTACTCACTCTGGACACCCACCGAGTAAATTGAGTGGCGCCTTTTTCCTCAAAGTCTGCTGGAGAGTGGAGAGATCTTGCCACTTGTTGATTATAGAGTTGTCACATTGGAACCAAGCCGGAAAAGTCCCGACCTCCCAGACCGGTAGCCACTCACCAAGGAAGCCAGCCCTCTGTATCCGACTCCTCTGTTAGTTCCCACGTGCTCTGATTTATCTAATAAAGAAATGCCTCACCTCTGTGAAAGAGCCTGTGAACTCAAGAGCTGCCGTGACTGAAAGAAGCAACCAGAAGGGCTGCTGGCCCTGCTCCTTAAGCAGGACGCAAACAGGGGCTTTGAGGCAGGCTCCCCACTGGAGCCGAGTTTGGTGGCAATGTGGGGGAAGGGACTGCTATTCCCTTAAGGGGACCGCTATAAAAGGATGGTCCCCCTTTTCTCTGCCTGTCATTACCCAGCTCCAATTCAGACAACAAGCACCCTTTATGAGCGGGGCTTTGAGAAAATCCTGAAGCGGCAGAATAAGGAGCAAGTTCCACCCCCGGCCGTGGAGCCTAAAAAACCCGCGAACAAGAAGCAGACTAAGAAAGCGGCAGCCCTCACCAACCAAAACCAGAAGCAGGGTCGCTTCCGCAGCCTGGAGGAGGCACTGAAAGCCGTGAGTGTGCCTAGACTTTAGGTGGGGGGACAGTGGGAATGTAGAGAAGATGAAAGGAACAAGGGCGTGGCGGTGGCCATTGAGGTACCTGTGGAATTCAGGACACTAGTTTTGGGAGGAGACATTCAGGAAAGAGCAGAAATCCCAAGGTGTAGAATGTTTGCCTTGGAGACAGATAGGAAATAAGTTTACAGGGAAATCTAGCGCAGGGAGAGCCTTAAAGACCCAGGGATACTGGGGAGGGGGTAGAGAAACAGCTGTGGTTCCTCGCCCCGTGGAAGCAGCAATGTTTCATTGTCCATCTGGTCCCCTTGAACCTGTGAAGGGCTTAAGAGTACTGGGCCCTGAGATCAGCAACCCCAGCTGTACTCTTTTCTCCAAATATCTGGATGCAGCGATACTGTGGCATTCCGCTTACTTAACATTTAAAAGCAGAAGCCCTTTTTCCTTCTGCCTTTGCCCAGTTGACCCGTTTTTTCCACCTCTGCCCTGTACTCGCTCATAACGCACCACGGGGGGCCTGTGTCCCTGGCAGCTGGACGTGGCAGCCCTCCAGAAGGAACTAGACAAGAGCCAAAGCGTGTTCTCTGGAAACCCATCTGTGTGGTTGAAGGACCTGGCCAGCTATCTCAACTACAAGCTGCAAGCACCTCTAAGTGAACCCACCCTAAGCCAGCATACTCACGGTTCGTTCTTCCACCTCCCTCAAAATCAGACCAGTTCGAGAAAACACCAAAAGGGCTCTGTGTTAGCACATTGGTTTGTAACAGAGCCCGGTGCCCCCTGCCCTGTCCTGACTCGTGTGCATAAATCAAGATGTTCTCGAATCATGACAGCTGTGAAAGCGCCGGGGCCTCACTGGGATGGGGAGGATGCCAGCCTCCGAGCAGGGGCCTCTGCCTCCACCCCCTGCTCTCGGGGTGCACAGAACGGGCAGAGGCTTCTGGTCCCAGCACTCACGTGGAGGCCTGTCGGCCCCAGATTATCCCTACAGCCTGGTGAGCCGGGAGCTGCGTGGGATCATCCGAGGGCTACTGGCCAAGGCAGCAGGCTCTCTGGAGCTCTTTTTTGACCACTGTCTCTTCACTATGCTGCAAGAGCTGGATAAGACGCCAGGTGAGCGAGCCCCCCTGGGAGGGTTAGCCCCGCCCCATCTTGGAGACCCACTAGTCCCTTTTTCCTGCTTCCACATGGGCTGGGTGGTTCTGTTTCCAGCAGGGAACTGTGCTGATCGCAACACTCTTTTGGAAAAAGAAAGTTAGAGGTCGCTGGGCCTGGGTTCTGGGCTCACAGCTGCCAGAAGGGAGATTTCAGATTTGGGGTGCCAAGTAGCGTACGTACGTCTGAGAACACATATCTCTTCAGGGGAGTCACTACATGGTTACCGCATCTGTATCCAGGCCATTCTGCAAGACAAGCCCAAGATTGCCACCATGAACCTGGGCAAGGTGAGCTCACGCTGGCGGTGGGAACACCGGGAGGCCAGGACTGGGGAGGCTGGACGGAATCTACACTGTTGGGCCGGGTTAAGGGATAGTGGAAGACCCTGTAAGACCCGTAATGATGGCAAGAGCTGCTAGGGCTTGCTCTGGATCTGCTTTGTGTGTACGTGAGGTAGGTACTGCCACTCTTCTCATTCAATAGATGGGAAGAGTGAGCCACAGAGGGGTTCAGTAACTTTCCTAGAGTTAGTGAACCAGTAAGTGGCATGTGTGGGCCAAGGCCACAGCCTGGTGCCAGAGCACATGCTCTGAATCATACCCTGTACTCCTCTGGGGCTTCACTGCTCTGTGGCCTGTCCCTTCTCTCCCTGTTGACGTCTCTTCCTATCTGGCTTTGGGGCTGCCCCTGGTGCTTTGCCCCATTCCAACCTGCCTTTCCCCCCGGTCTCCTCAGTTCCTGGAGCTGCTGAGGTCTCACCAGAGCCGTCCAGCAAAGTGTCTGACCATCATGTGGGCCCTGGGCCAAGCAGGTTTTACCAACCTCACTGAAGGACTAAAAGGTAACGAAGACGTGGGGATGAAAGAGGGGTGGTCTTGGAGGCAGTAAGCTCCTCTTTGACATCCCCAGTGGGTCCAGGCCTGAGTCTCCCTCCCTGAACTGTGTCTCCTCAGTGTGGCTGGGGATCATGCTGCCCGTGCTGGGCATCAAGTCTCTGTCTCCCTTCGCCATTGCATACCTGGATCGGCTGCTCCTGTGAGTACTTGGGGGGTAGGGAGGGTCAGCCAGGAAGGCTCATGGTGTCCACAGTTGCCGCTTCAGGGGCTCCTGGGTGGCTCAGTAGGTTGAGCATCTGACTCCTGATTTCGGCTCAGGGCACGATCTCGTGGTTTATGGGTTTGAGCCCCATATTGGGCTCTGTACTGACAGTGCTGAGCCTACTTGGGATTCTCTCTCTCCCTCTTTCTCTGCCCCTCCCCTGCTCATGCTCTCTCCCTCAAAATAAATAAAACTTAAAAAAAATTTTAAACAAATAAAAAAAAAAAACCACACAAAGTTGCTGTTTCAGCAAAATGAGGTGCTGTGATCCTGGTCTCCATAGACATGAGGAAAACCAGGACCAGCCCCTCCTGATCAGAATGTGAGGAAGGAAAGGAAAGAAGCTATGAAGGGGTAGGGAGGTGGGGCAGAGTTGATGCCCATTTCCCTAGATGTTGGTTTTCACTGGGATCATAGCCCAGTTGGTAGTCTCCACAAGCCTGTTTTTTCTTCCCCCCCTAGGATGCACCCCAACCTCACCAAGGGCTTTGGCATGATTGGCCCCAAGGACTTCTTCCCGCTTCTGGACTTTGCCTACATGCCCAACAACTCCCTGACACCCAGGTAGGACTGTCCTGGGGCACACCTGTGGTGAAGGACCCCAGAGTAGGGAGCAGGCAGCTTATTTCCTGTCCCTTCTTCCCCAACCATCCTAAATTGGAGAGTCTCAACCTGCAAGGTTCAAGGGGTCAGTGAACCTCCTGAAATTATGTGGACCCTCGAGTATCATTGCCGTATGGGCATTTTCCTGGGGAGAAGATCCATGACTTCAACAGCGTTTCCGGGGATTCTCTGTGTCTGAAAAGACTCCGAGCCATCAAAAGGCCCTTCGCGACTCCCCTCGCTCAGGCAGGCAAAAGGGCCACATCACAGAGCTCCCTATGAGCCTGTGCCCGGCTCTCCTCCCCACCCCCACCCCCACCCCAGCCTGCAGGAGCAGCTATGTCAGCTCTACCCCCGACTGAAGGTGCTGGCATTTGGGGCAAAGCCGGAATCCGTCCTGCACACGTACTTCCCCTCCTTCCTGTCCAGAGCCACCCCCAGCTGCCCCGCTGAGATGAAGAAAGAGGTGAGGAAATGGCGGGAGGCTGCCGCAGAGGGCCCTGCCTGCTGATGAGGACCCTGCCTTCATGGGGCCTGTGTTCTGGGCACCTCCTTAGCTCCCCCGATAGCCACCTGCCCAGCTCACTTGTGTACCACCCTCCCAAGGACAGAACTAAGCTGGTCTCTGATGTCCTGCCTCTTACGGAGGGGTGACCTTCCAGCTCAAGCTCTGGGTTGGGGGCCACAGCCTTCCCCTTATGACCTCTTAGAGATTTCTGGGGCCTTGGCGTGATTATCCCATTCTCTGGGGGGGATGTGTTGTCTGGGCAGCCTCACTTAGGGGCCAGGGGTTACATCTCCCGACTTTCCCCCAGCAGCCCAGGCCCCAGCCATTTCTCCCATCTCCTGTCCCCTGTGCAGCTCCTGAGCAGCCTGACTGAGTGCCTGACGGTGGACCCCCTCAGCGCCAGTGTCTGGAGGCAGCTGTACCCCAAGCACTTGTCACAGTCCAGGCAGGTGGGGGTGGGGGGCCGCCCACGTCTGATCCATGCAGAGAAGCCCAGTCTGTTTTTCCCCACCTGTCCTAGCCTAGAAGTAGGACGGGAAACTCTGTCACTGTTCTTCAGGTTCATGCCTCTCAAACTGAGCGGGAACTTTGCCCGGGTGGCCTCTAGGAAGCTGCTCACTGTGGGAGGGAAGTGAAGGAGCCCGGGCCTAACGGGGGACAGAAGGACGGGAAGGGCCAAGTGGGCCCCCTGATTGGAAGAGGTTGTGCTTTCCCCATAGCCTGCTGCTGGAACACCTGCTCAGGTCCTGGGAGCAGATTCCCAAGAAGGTGAGGAGCTGGGAGGACATGGCAGGCCAAGCCTCGCCTGGGTCCTGGGCTCGTACCCCTCAACCACTGCCCCCTCCCTGAGAAGGCACTGTATTCATGCGTTTGGCATGGACAGTGGCACAGGGCGGAGGCTCAGGCTTCCCTTACAGACTGAACGCTGTCCTCTCAACCCAGACTCTTCTTATCTGGTAGACGCAGAAGTCTTTGCAAGAAACCATTCAGTCCTTCAAGCTGGCCAACCAGGAGCTGCTGAGGAAGGGGAGCTGCAGCAACCAGGATGCCATCAGCTGCGACACAGCCTGCAAGGTGCCATCACCCAGCCCTCCCCCGCACACACCCCATCCTCAGCCTGTCTGAGCACATCCTCCGCCCCACCTGCCCCTGGAGCCCCCACTACCTCTGGGCTCATGTGAGGGCTTGACCGCCTTCCTGGAACGCCTGGCTTGGGACCACCCCCTTTCCTCTGACGACCGCTCCCGCCCCCTCTCCTCGCAGGGCCTGTTGCAGCAGGCACGGGGCTACCGGCCGCCCTGGATACGGCTGCTCCTACTGGTGCTGATCTTTGCCGTAGGTTTCCTGTGCCATGACTTCCGGTCACACAGCTCTTTCCAGGGTAAGCAGGAATTGGCAGGCAGGGAGGATGGCACGAGGGTGAGGCCTAGAGTTTGGTGTGGTACCCACTGCCCCTAACACTGCCGTGTCCTGATACTACAGAAGGTGCCTTTCCAGAGAGGCTTTTCTGTCCACAACTGTTACGTTGCCACTTCAGATTGGACTGTGGCTTTGCGGTGTAGAAATGCTTGTGTATCGTGGTCTCATTTGAGAAAGCGTTGTCTACTTTCTAACTCCCAAGGAAGCTGAGGGTCAGATTTACCGATTACTGTAAGGTCCCAGCTGGTACATAGACAGGTGCACCCTCCAGCCCAAGGCTGCCCGACAGCTGCGGGGCCACTCACCCGACCGAGCAAGCGAAATGGGTTCAGCCGCCCAGGCCTGCATCCCTCCCTCCGAGCGAGCATGCTCTGGAGCAGACTGGAGCCGGCTGAGCTCTGCTGCGTCCCTCACAGGGCCTGCTCTAAGGCCTGTAGTGTCCGTCTCCCCACGCCCTGTCCCCCTCACCCCCCAGCTCACCAGAGGCCCCCTTTACTCAGCCTCCCTTTCTGGCCGGTTGCTTCAATCATCTGGGTTCTTGCCTGCTGGCCAGCAAGTATGTGCCAAGGTCTACTCCTACGGCCTGCAAGGCTACAGGTGAGCTCCGCCTTGGGAGGGGAGTAAAGGGGATGGGGAGGGGGCTTGGTGTTCAAGGTGGTGATGGCATCGGGTGGAAATGATTGTGGTTTTCCCTTCCCAAGGCCTCGTTTCCCCCCAGCTGTTCTCAGGGGAGCCGAGCTGTCTGAGGAGACTCAGCCTTCCTTCCTCCCCTCCGTCTTCCCCTACAGCTGGCTGCAGGAGACACTGCCGGCCTGGGGCTCCCACCTGCTGACCGTGGTGAGGCCCGGTTTGCAGTTGGCCTGGACCCACACCAATGCCACAGTCAGCTTTCTTTCTGCCCACTGTGCCTCCCACCTTGCCTGGTTTGGGGACAGCCTCACCAGCCTCTCCCAGAGGGTAAGCCGGAGACGGGGAGGTTGGAGAATGGCTGGTGTCCCCAGGGGCTGGGGGGTGCAGCCCCATGTGGAGTGGGTCCTCAGGACCCGGATGCATTGTCCCGGGGGTCTAGCCTTCCCCTTGTCTGCACCGCGGCTACAGGCCCAGCTCCCTGCCACGCTGACCCAGCTGCTCCAGTCCCTGAGGGAGCTGCTCCTGCTGCTTCACCAGAACGTGTTGCTGCCGCTGTGGCACATACTGCTCGAGGCCCTGGCCCAGGCCCGGGAGCACTGCCATGAGGCATGCAGGTGAGGACTGGGCCCCCTCCCTGTCCGTCCTCGGGGTCGAGCCTCTCTGTTCCGTCTCTCCCTGTGCCCCACCCCGCCCCACCCCTCAAGCGGCCGACGGAGACCCTGGGATGCAGGTTATGGGCCTGAGCTGCAACCCTGTGACTCAGCATCACTTCCCAAGCCCCACAAGTGTTCTGCTTTCCTCACAGAGGCGAAGTGACTTGGGACTGCATGAAGACACAGCTCGCTGAGGCTGCCCGCTGGCTCTGGCTCTGCCTGCAGGACATCACCGTGGCCCTTCTGGACTGGGCCCTTGCCATGATATCCCGGCAGTAGGCCCTGCGGCCCCGGCCCCAGCGCCTGTCTGGGGCCCCTCGGAGACTGCTGAGGGAGCGGGTGGAGGTTCTGCAAAGGAATATTTTTTACTTGGTGCCTGAGTTCTGGCTCCTAGGCAGGTGGCTGGTGGCTCTGCCCCAGTTCTCCCATCTTTGGTGGGGACCGAGCCCAGAAGTATCTCGGCCTCCCCCCGATCCCACTGAACGCTCGTCTGGCCCTGTTGCATGTAGCTCCCAGCCTCTGTCCTCAGGCTGGTAGCCCCTGTAGCCTATCCTCGTCTCCTGCTCTCCTCTTCCTTCCGTGTCATTCCTGAAGGCCCAGCACAGCCCTTTTCCAGAATGGCGGGACTCCATTGAGTGAAATCTGCATTCTTTTGCTGAGTCATTGCTGCTCCCAGACTTCAGCCACGGGAACAAGGAAGGGGCCCTCCGGAAGAACACAGCAGCACAGTGGCCAGCCATAGCCTCGCCTCAACCCACAGCCTGGGCATGAATGCCCACGGATATGAGGGCTGGGTGGAAAGGCCTCTCACCTCCAAATGCTCAGCTTAAGTCCTTCGAGGCCCCTCACTGCCCCCTTCCATCGTGGTCCTACTTCCTTACTCTCTGCTCCCTGTTAGTGCTGGGGTCTGGGCCTCCAGGTTCATCTCATCCCTGCCACCCCCTGCCCTCTGCCTGGAGAGCAAAGCCCCAGTGGCTGTGTACCTCAGGCCTGGCGAACTTTCCAGCAGCCTGTTGAGACGGGATCCCGCGTATGGCTCCTCAGTATGCCCACCAGGTGGAATAAAGGACACAGATGTGACTGCCAGGTTTCCTCTCTGCGTCCTCATATAGGAATTCCCATAGCTGTGAGTGGGTCAACAAAGCACAGGGCGTGAGCCTGTCCTGCTTTGGCCCCTCGCCTCCTGGAAGTTGTAGCCACTGGCTGCATGTGAGCTCCTGGCAGGGAAAGCTCGCAGCCATCACTCTAAACTTGGTCCTGTTGAGGATTCCAGACACTCCTTTTGCTCCCCTACTCATATTGTCTCCATTGTCACTATGATTCATGTCCCAAGACTTCCCTTGGGAAGAGCAGGGAGAGTCTCCTACGGGAATTCTTGGTCTGTGATTGGTGGTGTCCTCTTCCTTGCCAGGACCTTTATTTATTTTATTTCTGTTTATTTTTAGGTAGACTCCATGCCCAATGTGCGGCTTGAACTCACAACCCGGATATCAGAGTCACGTGCTCTCTGACAGAGCCAGCCAAGTGCCCTGCCAGGACTTTAATTGATTAATTAGCTTTATAAGGCAATGAGGGAAAGATGTAGGACTCCAGAAGACACGAGTCAAGGGTCTGTCACCAAGTCCCTTTTTGGTTTTGACTTGGGACTATACAAGAGCCTTCAGCTCTCACCTTGCATGGTTTTTTGTTGTTTTTTTAATGTTTATTTCTGAGAGAGAGAGAGACAGCATGAGCGGGGAGAGGGGCAGAGAGAGAGGGAGATACAGAATCTGAAGCAGGCTCCAGGCTCTGAGCCAGCTGTCAGCACAGAGCCTGATGCAGGGCTCAAACCCACAAGCTGTGAGATCATGACCTGAGCAAGTCAGACGCTTAACTGACTAAGCCACCCAGGCGCCCCTAACCTCCTGTTTCTAATGTGACATGTGAGTAGGGCTGTAGGTGCGCCATCCACCCCAACTCCCACAGGCTGGCTCCTGCTTCCGTCAACTGCTTGAGATGACAGCAGGCTGGTGGCCGGCTACCACTTTCCCATTCAGTTGTGGCCCTGAGACCCTCCCTCAACTTTTCAGTGGCAAGATTATTATAAAGTAGCAAGCATAGAAAAACCATGGCACAAAGTGAGGTCATGAGTACAGTAGCATCTCATTGAGTTCCCTTCCCTTGTTAGGATGTAACTGTTACCATTGAGCGTTAAACAGTCCACATTGGGCAGAACCCTGATCTCCTAGTGGCCAGTGACCATGACCATTTTTCCCAGGGGAGAAAGCCCCGCCTGGCAGCTAAGGTCTAGGACTGCTAGGCAGGACTGTCCGAGGGTGCCAAGATTTCACTTCTTCCCCATCAGAAAACACGTGCAATTCGTAAGAATAGTGAATCCTTGTAACTGGCCTGAATTCAAGGCAAGTTGAAAGGGCTGGTGTGAACCTCGATTGGCAACAGCGTAGGACAACCCTGTCCTATGATGACATTGAATCACCAACGCTGCTGGACTGTCACAATCCATCAAATCAAAGAATGCCACTGAGGAGTGCTGCATTGGTTTCTAGTGTGTACTAGATTTACCTTGCGTTTGTTTAATTTCTGACCTAGAGCCCTGGGGTGCAACATCTAGTCAGGTTAGCTGGGGGTTCCACAGCCTTTCACAGGGACACTGACATCCTAACTGGCTTTATTTGATAAACTCAGTTGTTTGACCTGTTACTGGAAAGGTCCAGAAGTTTTCCTGTGTCAAGAGAAGTAGTCCAACCCTGCACCTGCTGTCCAATAAAATGAAACCAGACACCCGGAAGTTTCCCATTTGGCAGACCTGACAATGCACAAGAATCTAAGCCGAGCCAGTGAACTGGGCTGGGGTGGACCAGGCGGGCAGACTCCGGCTGACAGGTGGGCTGTCACACTATGATGATTGGTGTTATTGGAGGAACAGAAGTAACCTGACACCTCAGAGGGTCACGTTTGGACATCGTGACTTGACTTTTCACGCAGCTGGAGGTCTACAGATAACATGCCCAGCAACCGAAGGGCAGTTTTAAGTATGGTTCTCTCTTATCAGTCTCTTGCCAACTCCTGTTTGGGCCTGCAAGTCCTGGCACACAACTCGTTTGCAACACTGCTTTCCACAAGCCGTAAAGCACGTTTCTGTACGCAGTCTAGCTCCAGCTTCACAGCAGCGCAGCTGAAGGGGTGGTCTCCCTTCCCCAAGACAGACAGCGTTGCTAGACTCACCTGTAGCATTGCCAGTCCCTTCTTGGTCCCATCACCCCTGGGGTAGAGCGTGCCTTACTCTGTTCCAGAAGGATCCAGTTGACAATTACACAGAAATTTCAATGGTTTTCTGACCTCTGAGGATTTCCGTCTTCTCCCTCCTGAAGGAGTTTGGATTTCAGTGAACACTTAAAGTGATCCATCCTTTTCTACATACTCCGTGGATCTGTTCCCAAAAGGGCTTGAGAGGACAAAGGCTCGCTTTCCCCTATGTGTTATTCCATGTTACTGGGCAGTTTCATTGCCCCAAACTTGTGTTAGGAAGAATTTGGAGATGGGGGTGGGGAGAGCTTTCACCATTCAGGGTATGAGCGAATACTTGTTCAATATTGAATAATCTGCCCATTAATAAAGACATTGAATTCAGACACATTGTTGGCTGTGCCTTGGTATGTAATGTATGTATGTGTATGTATATATACACATATTACTATGTCAGCACACTAGTTATTAGTTTTTAATAGACTTTCTTAGACCAGTTTTAGGTTCACATCAAAACTGAGCAAATAGAATATACGTCTTGCCCCCCGCCCGCACTCACACAGTCTCCTGCACTGGTCAATGTCAGTGAGCATCACGGACGCACTGCTATCACTCAAGGTCCATAGTTTACATTAGGTGTACTTTGTATGATTTTAGTCTTTTTAAACTTATTGAGACTTGTTCTGTTCTGTAGACTAACACTTGGGGTATCCAGAAGAATGTTCCACGTGTACATGCATGAAAAGAATGTATTCTGCTATCATTGGGTGGAAGGTTCTGTGCCTGTTAGGTCTAGTTAGTGTGTTGATCAAGGCTTTCATTTCCTTAGTAAGCTGATCATGAATACACCCTTAACATTAAAAACACTTGCACAATCAAGAAAAACTTAAAAACATAGAAGACAATTCATTAAAAAATGAAAATAGACTTTTAAAAAGTGCATTTCATTGGTAAAGTGCAAATTTCAAATAAGTTACCACTTCTGCCCATTAACAAAGATTTTATTTTTTTTAAGTGATTGTTTACTCAGTGAATGCTGTCCTAGAAATCTGTGTACTGTTTCTGGGAAGAATTTGGTAATATTTATCAAAAAGTTTAAAAGTTCCACACTATTTTACCAAGTAATTCCACTCCTGAAGATATATTCTAGTGACTAGAGAAAAGAAATACAAAGATTGATGTACAAGAACATTTATTGTAGCAGTATTAATTAAAACTTAGATGTCAACTGTGTCCAACAATAAGATGAATATTACAAAAACAACTCTTGTAAAACCAGAATGGGAAATAGCTGTCAAATGCTGATTTCAAAGAATCTCTAATGACAGAGGAAAATGCTTATTATAAGTGAGCTCAATTTGTTGAAAATTGGATATAATAAAAAAAAATACAGAAGAGTGTTGGCAAGGATGTGGAGAAATTGGAATGCTTTTACATTGCTGGTGGGAATATAAAATGATTCAGCCACTGTGGAAGACAATTAGGTGGTTCCTCAAAGAGTTAAACATATAATTACCACAAAACCCAGCCATGCCACTCCTAGGCATACACCCAAGATAAAAACACATACCCACGCAGAAACTTGTACATGAATGTTTATAGCACAGTTATTCGTAAAAGCTAAAAGGTGGGAACAGCCCAAACGCCCATCATTAGAAAGATAAACAAAATGGTATATAGATACAATGGAATATTATTCAACCACCAAAAGGGAGAATGCCGTGACACAGGATACAACCTGGAAGACTCTCAAAAACACTATGAGAAGTGGAAGAAATCAGACACAAATGGTCACATACTTTGTTATTTCTTTTATATAGGATCTCTAGAATAGGCAAAGCCATAGAGAAAATGCAGGCTAGTGGTTGCCTGGGTGGGGAGTGGTGGTGGGGAATGATTACTTAGAGAATAGGATGTTCTAGGGTGATTAAAAAAATAAGTTTTGAAACTAGAGAGAAGTGATAATTTGCATAATACTGTGAATGCACTAAGGGTTACTGAACTGTTCATACCTTAAAATGGTTAATTGTATGTTATGGGAATCTCGTCTTTAAAAACAAACACCACCACCACCACCACCACCACCACCACAACAAAACCTTCGGTTTACCAGCATCTCCTCCCCTCAAGAAAGAGAGCCAATGGGCACACTAAAGACCGGGCCAAGAAAACTGCCCAAATAAGCAGTTTTGGACACAGCGGTAGCATTTGCAGCAGCAGAATGAAATTAAACTAAGAAATCGGTGGGAAGATGGTAACGTCCTGCTCCGTGGGTGGGCGCAGGGGTGAAAGCCCTGTTGTGCTCAATGACATCAGAGACCTCGGATTTAAAGTGTAAGCTGCAACGGGGACCGAAACCTTCACTGGACCTGGATTTGCCCAGGGCGACCGTGACTCCAGGTAGCCCGGGCAGCAGAGATGGAAATGGTCCAGGTGTCCCCACACTTGCACTCCGTCAGACCACGAAGCAAGGCTTCATAGGGGAGTTGGGTTTTAGGTTCGTTCCAAAGCCCCCAGGAAATTCTAGCGGACAGAGGATTGCTGGCTGGCGGGCCAGGCCCCTGGAAAGAGGAGGGGAGGTGTGGCGAGGTAGGGTCCAGGGGCAGGACCTCGCTCAGGACCCCGCTCCGCGCCCGCGGCGAGTCCCGAATCGCAGGATTTCTGCGCAGCCGGAGGTTCGCTGTCCTGCGCGCAGCGAGCAGCTCTGTGGTTTGTTATGTTTTATGTACCAGCCAGAACGAAAAAATTCTGACAGAATGTTAGTTAACTGACCCAAAGAATGTCCTTCACATCCGGAGAGCAGTAGGATTTTACTGGCGTCCCCAAGACACCGAAGGGAAATCTGGAAGAAATAGCGAAAGCAAGCCCTCGGCTTTGCAAACTGGACTTAGGCTTTGCAATTGCAGAGCACACGTGCGTGCCCGCGGCGCGCGGGAAGTGCTCAAGGTTGCGAGCGGGATCTCAAAGCGTCCGCAATCCCGTAAAAGCCACGGGAGGTGAGGAGGTGTGGGGTTTTTGTTTTGTTTTGTTTTGTTCTGTTCTGTTCTGTTTTTAAAACAGATACATGGAGGGGAAACGTATTGCCCGTTTCCTTTGTCCAGAATTGGGAAGCGGGTCCTTTGTTCGAACTTGTTTCTGGCTTCCTTTGTTTCTGTGCGCCTTGGAGGGGCTCGGCGGGCGAGCTCCTTCATAAAGCGCAGTGGGGAGTTTTCCCCCAAATCTTCTAGGTCTTGTCAGGGTAGTATGGCCTCGGTAAGCATTAGGGAGGAATTGGCAGGGACCAGCAGCAGCGGAGCCTTCGATAGCTCAGTTGGTAGAGCGGAGGACTGTAGTGGTATGAGTTGCGGCAATCCTTAGGTCGCTGGTTCGATTCCGGCTCGAAGGACTTCGTACAACCTTTTTAGCCTCCACTTCCTTCAGTCATCCCATAGGGAGAAAGTTTCGTTGTGGATTTGCACGAGCACGACAGATGTTCAGCGAAACACGTATGCAGTACGGAGGCAGTGTACAATCCAGTTCTCTTGTGGGTTAAATGCGAAGATATGTTATTACTATTGCTGACGCGTGGTTATTATACGCCTGCTTTTAAAAATCTTGCCCACAATCCCACTGTACAGTACTAGATAAATATCTTGAAGTGCGGTCGGTCCTCGGGTCAGCGGCCAGCCTAAAACAGTCTGTAAGGCAAAAGGAAAGGAAGCGGCAGCAGGCGGGGGATTAGCTCAAATGGTAGAGCGCTCGCTTAGCATGCGAGAGGTAGCGGGATCGATGCCCGCATCCTCCACTCAGGCTTTTTGCCTCGTGTGTCGGTACGAGAGGATCCCTGAACTGCGAGAGATTCGTGGACCCGGGAAGGTGTTTTGCGATACACAGAGGAGCGCGGTGCGCAATAATTAGCTTCGCACATTGTGATTTTATTTTGCAGGTGAGTCTTCCAGTTTATTTCTTGGTCACTTTGGTCTTCTCCTCCCCCGGAGGGGCGGGCCGTTAACCGTCTTCTGAGAAGACCCGGGTGGAACCCTCTGGCCGGATCGGCCCGCCGAGCCCCCAAACGCCACTGGCTCAGGTACCCGCTAACGTGCGAGGGAACCCCTGCGTGCCGACCAATGGCAGCGAGCCTTACTGGGCGGGTAGCCAGCTGTATCCGCGGCCAATAGGCGAGAGACTTCTTGTTTCCTGGCAGAGCGGGGTCCCGGCACCGCGGCGCTCGGGTTTTGCTTGGGTCCTGGGTGGAGGGCCCGGGTGCCGGGGCCCGAGGTGGCGCCTCGCTAACGGGAGAGGGAGCGGGATCGCCGGCCCCGAGAGAGGTGAGGGGCGCTGCGAGGAGCGCGGGCCCCGCCGGCCCCGCCCCCTTCTCAGCCCCTTTCAGCCCGGAGCCCCTCTGGAATGCCACCCCGCCCCTCGGCCCGGCCCGGCCCGGCCGGCCCGCCCCGCCCCGCCCCCCAGCCCCGGCCTCCCCGGCCCCACCCCCACACCTCTCACCCCCCCACCCCAGTCCCTGCCCCGAGTGTGGGTCAGTGTCGTCCATTCATGCCTCCGAACCCCACCCTGCCGACGGCGAGCTCGGTCAGTGTGAGGTGAGGGTCTGTCAAGAGTCGAGGGTCGAGAATCACCCCTTACCCCCTAGTGGGTCTCTACCAGCCACGTTTTTAGGGGTGCTCAGAATACCCATCGCTTACCCACAACGACTGCCAGCGTAGCTTTATTCAGGGACTCCAGTGCTTTACAGGGCGGGAGGGGGCTGGAAACAGACCCATGCCCTACCTGGAACCGAACTACGGTTTTCAGGTGAGCAGGTGGCTTCTGCCTTGTTCCTTTTGACTTGGCAAAGGCCATAGCTCCAGTTTTCTTCCATTAATAGGCGTAGGGTAGTAACAAAAAAGGAAGAACTAGCCCTTCCGGAGGGTTCAGGGAAGCAACAGACGGTGCCTGGTCAGTACTTGTGAGGACAGAGGAGTGGAGAGAAGCAGCTGCCCATTGAAACTTAGAATCTTGGCTCTCGCCGCTACTCTGCCCTGCTGCAGAGTGGGGAGCCTGTCTAGGAACGAGAGATCCAGGACGGCCCGTTTTGAACGGCCCGTTTTGAAAGATGGCCATGTGTCGTGGTGGGTGTACCTGGGCTAGGCTTCGGAAATCTGCCCCCTCCAGTGTTATCCTCTAGTCTTTGGGCTGCAAAGCAATTTGGACTCTAGATTTTTCAACATAGTTAAGGCACGGAGTACTTCATTTTGGAATAGCTGAGCTGGAGCCAAACGGAGTCCCTTTAGGTCAGTCATAACCCTTTGGGCCGGGATAGAATCCCGTTTTCTCTTAGCCTTTGCTAGAAGGCCACTTCTGCCTTTTCTGAGGTGCAAAGAGCCTCCTGCTTCTTAGGGCACCCCCTAAGAACAGGTTTGGTTTATCAGGAGGTTCCCAAAACACTCGTTTTCATTGTTCTTCCTTCTTCCTGCGCCACCCCCCACCTCGCCCCAGCTCTCAGGGCCAGAGTGGGCAGGAGGATGCTTTCCCGGCCTCACCATGGAGCTGCGCTGCGGGGGACTGCTGTTCAGTTCTCGCTTTGATTCAGGGAACCTAGCCCATGTGGAGAAGGTGGAATCTGCGTCTACTGAGGGGGAAGGAGCAGCAGGTGGGGGGGCATCAGCCCCCAGCAGCAGCATCGCCTCCTCTCCTGACTATGAGTTCAACGTGTGGACCCGTCCAGACTGTGCTGAAACGGAATTTGAGAATGGGAACAGGTAAGGGGAAACGGCTGGAGGGTCTCACTTAGCAGCCTTACCAGTGCACACCACTGGTACCCTTCCTCTCTACCCCCCCTCCCTGCCCCCTCTGTACTGAATAGGCCTTTGCCAGTCTCGCCCGCTCCAGCTGTCCCATGTAGCCTCTCTCCAGCCCTCAGTATATAATGACCAGTTCCTCCTCCTCGGGCCCTCAGGTCATGGTTCTACTTCAGTGTCCGGGGAGGAACTCCAGGGAAACTCATCAAGATCAACATTATGAACATGAATAAGCAAAGCAAGCTGTATTCCCAGGGCATGGCCCCCTTTGTGCGCACGCTGCCCACCCGGCCACGCTGGGAACGCATCCGAGATCGGCCCACCTTTGAGGTAAGTTCTCCATGAGGAGAAAAGGCAGACTTGGGTGCTAAAAGTAGGAGAGGGAAAGGAGAGGGGAGTTCCCCTCGCCACAGAGGAGCAGGCAGGTGGGACACCAGGGTTTTGGTACCGGCTTCCCCTCTAGTGCTGGCTGGAGCCCAGGATAAGCCCCTGCCTCGGGAAGCCTACCAGGAGCCGATTGTCACGTGGCAAGTCCCAGAGGGAGGGAAGTCGGGCAGTGTGTTGAGGGTGTAGGGTCAGCTCCTGGGGATCCTGGTAGGAGCTTAGTTCTCACACCAACAGCCCCTCCCTCTTCCTCCTCTGCTCCTCAGATGACAGAGACGCAGTTTGTGTTATCCTTTGTCCACCGTTTCGTGGAGGGCCGTGGGGCCACCACCTTCTTCGCCTTCTGCTACCCCTTCTCCTACAGTGACTGCCAGGATTTGCTAAACCAGCTAGACCAGCGCTTTCTGGAGAACCACCCTACCCATAGCAGGTGCCAACCCCACCCTTAACTCCTTGCCGTTCAGTCCTCGACCAGACAGCACCTCTGGAACTTGCCCCAGGAGGCCCCAACCAAAATGTCACCAGTTGCTTTTCTGTACAGAATGTGGGACTTTGGGTGCCTTTGACAAATATGCTTCTGTGTGACCATGACCTCAGGATACCACCACCTGCATTCTACTCATCCACCTGCCCAGTTCAAGCCTCTTGATATCCGAGCTCCCATCAGTTATCCCGAACTTAGCACTGCCATTGCTCAGCACACCTTTTTTTTCTGTCCCAGCGGAGGGCGAGTCTGTGTACAAAGTAATCCATGGTAGAGAGCCATAAACTGGGGAGAAAACAGCGTGTTCCTCCTGTCTTATATTCCACGTTCTAGTAATTCAGTCTCCGCCCAAATCCTCAACCTCATTTAACACCGTGAGGGACTATAAGGCCCCAAAGGTTAGAGTGAAAGAGCAGCTCCTACAAATCCTAGGCTCGTGATGAGACTCACCTTTAGCCAGGACTTGAGGGACTTCTCCTGGGGATAATGACTTTTATCCCCACAGCCCCCTGGACACCATTTATTACCACCGTGAGATTCTTTGCTATTCTTTGGATGGACTTCGTGTAGATCTGCTAACGATCACTTCCTGCCATGGGCTTCGAGAAGATCGAGAGCCCCGTCTAGAGCAGCTATTTCCGGATACCGGCACTCCTCGACCATTCCGTTTCACAGGCAAGAGGGTAAGTGGGAATAGCATAAAGATAGTACCGTGGCATTTCCTTAGCTCCCGGCCCTGTTGATAGCCTGAGGCCATGTTACCTCTGGGTGTCTTGGCCATGGCCTTAGCCTGCATTTGGAGGCAAGTGTGACTGCTCCCCTCCACTGCCTGGGCCCCTCCCAATATACTGTTAGAATGTCCACACCCTGTATACTATTAGAGGCCCCCCCGTACTGTTAGAATGCCTGTTCCCCCGTGTACTGTTAGAGTCCCCCCCATATACTGTTAGAGTGGACCTAGCGAGTAACTGGCCTAATGACCGCTCTCCTCTCCACCTCAGATATTCTTCTTAAGCAGTAGGGTGCACCCTGGGGAGACTCCATCTAGCTTTGTCTTCAATGGCTTTCTGGACTTCATCCTTCGACCTGATGACCCCCGGGCCCAAACCCTTCGTCGCCTCTTTGTCTTTAAGCTGATTCCCATGTTGAACCCTGATGGTGTGGTCCGGGGCCACTACCGGTAAGAAGCCTCCCTGGCCTGTCAGGATTGTTCCAGGCCCTCCATCTCAGTGAAATGCTAGCAGCCTCTCCTTTAACTTCTTCTGTATTTCCAATCCTCTGGCACCCGGACAAGGGCAAGCCCATCTCATCGTCCAGTGACAGAGGAGGAACGCGGCACATCTAGCGGCACTCTCTGGAAGGAGTAGAGTTAGAATAACTGCAGTCTGGGTAGAGGGAGAGTGCGTAGGTCTCTGTGGTCGGGGTGACAGCCCACCAAATAGAGGGCCTGTTCTCATTCATTCTTTGCTACTGCAACCTGGGCCTCTCATTGTATAAGTCAGCCTCCCGCAGCCCCCCTTTCATCGACTCTCATGTCTCCTTCACTGGCCCCGCGCTCTGGACTCTGCCTCAGTCTCTATTTTCCTACAGCACAGACTCGCGTGGAGTGAACCTGAACCGTCAGTACCTGAAGCCCGATGCAGTCCTGCACCCAGCCATCTATGGGGCCAAAACTGTGCTTCTCTACCACCATGTGCACTCCAGACTAAACTCCCAGAGTCCCTCCGAGCACCAGCACAGTCCCCGTCTCCCTCCCGATGCTCCCTTCTCTGACCTCGAGAAAACCAACAATATCCAGAACGAAGCTCACCTTGGGCACACACCTGACAGGGATAACCCTGAAGGCTGGACGCAGACTGAAGCGGCAGAACAGAAGCCCAGCGGCATGTGGATTCTGCCACACCAGTCCGCCGAGGTTGCGCAGCCAGCGGCCGACGCCATCCCCCCACGAGAGAGTGGCGTGGCTTACTATGTGGACCTGCATGGACATGCTTCCAAAAGGGGCTGTTTCATGTACGGAAACAGCTTTAGTGACGAGAGCACCCAGGTAGGAATCCACAGAGTGCCATGTGAGCGTGCGCAACGGTGCAGGTCAGGAGATAAAGGTTAGGCCACGGACAGAGGGAAGTGGTCTTGTGGTAGGAAGGCCTGTGGCTGCAAGAGGTATTCTCCCTCTTCAGAGGCAAGCGTCAGAGGGCCAAGGGGGGGTGGCGCTTGGGCTCTGTGTCTGTCTTTGCATCATGGCCTTGGAACAAAGGCCTTGGCAAGCTGTCACCATCGTAGTCTTTATTCTACAGTTTGGGATATCAGGGAAATAGGAAAAGTGTGCATTATTGGAGAGAAGTTAAGAGCTTAAAAAGAGATAGAAGTGTACCTGGAAATAACATCAAGCACACAGTAACATTCAAAAAACGCTGGCTATGCTGATGGCTGTAATGGTATCTGCCGTGGCCTTAGTCACATGGCCCCCTGCTTGCCCCTTCCTTCTTTCTGTCTGTCTCTCCTGAATTGCCTTGTTCCTCCCTCAAACAGGTGGAAAATATGCTGTATCCAAAGCTCATCTCCTTGAACTCAGCACACTTCGACTTCCAGGGTTGCAATTTCTCAGAGAAGAACATGTATGCCCGAGACCGCAGAGACGGCCAGTCTAAGGAGGGAAGCGGCCGGGTTGCAATCTACAAAGCCTCAGGGATAATCCACAGGTTGGGGGAAAACTAGGATCTAGCTGATGCAGTAACTTCCTTAAAGAAAACCGTACCCAGTCTAAGGTGTTTGAGGAGCAGGGGACGACCCAAGTCTTCTCAAAAGACAGGCTCACCATCAGCATTACTGTCTAGCCTGAGAGGCTGACTTTCTTAGGACTTCTTGGGCACATGACACAGTGCCGAGGTCAATTGCTAGTTCCTAGTGATTAGCACTTTTCTGTTTGTATCCACCCTTTTCCAAGTGATTATTCCCTAGACCACCCAGGTAGTCCTCCATGGTTCTGTCCTGATTTTGTCAGGGCAGGACACTAATAAAGGTCTCTGTGTCTTAGCTACACACTTGAATGCAACTACAACACTGGACGCTCAGTAAACAGCATCCCTGCGGCCTGCCATGACAACGGGCGGGCCAGCCCCCCTCCCCCGCCGGCTTTCCCCTCCAGATACACTGTGGAACTGTTTGAGCAGGTATGAACACGGGATACCTGGGGAAAGGGGGAGCCTCCAAATCTGGAAGGGTCTCCACTCCTGCCAACTAAGGCCCTCTGAAGAGAGGCTTACTACTGTCACCAGCTCACTGCTGTGGGTATTTTCCGCAGCTAACATAGGGGCAGGCCCCTGACTCTGATGGTGGGGGGAGACCAAGGAGGCACTCACTCTTTCTGAGTTCACACCGTGGAGAATCCCCAGCGCATCTGAGTCAGAGTCTTTGCCTTTTGAGCTTGTCTTCCTCCTTCTATTGGATTTGTTCACTCCTGGGCTTAATAGCAGCGCCTCTACAGTGGTCTTGAGGACCCCAGGGTCCTAGGGCACGCAGGGCAAGTAGACAGAGCTGCAGGTTATAGAGGAGATTGAAACACCTCCTCCTCCTGGGAGCGTCCCTTCCTGGCGCCAGCCAGAAAGCACACTTACTCTTGCCCATAAAGGATGAGGGTCCAAAATGAGCACCGGTTTAGGGAACGGCTTTAACTCTGCCGAGATAAACAGTCCTGGCACAAAATGTAGGGTACCTACTGAGGAGATTTGGGGCCCGGCCTCCCCTCCCCTTCCACTGTGCCATGCAGCCCACCCCAGCTCAGCAACCCGGGCTGGAAGGAAGTCCCAGACGCTGAGCCAAACTGGATTATCCCACAGGTGGGCCGCGCTATGGCCATTGCGGCTCTGGACATGGCGGAGTGCAACCCGTGGCCCCGGATCGTGCTGTCGGAGCACAGCAGCCTCACGAACCTCCGCGCCTGGCTGCTGAAGCACGTGCGCACCAGCCGGGGCCTGAGCAGCTCTGCGAACGTGGGCGGCAGCAAGAAGAGAGGCTCTCGAACTCCACCCAAAAGTAACAAGTAAGACCCGCAGGGTGGATGGAGGAAAGGGTAGGCGAGTGCAGCAGGGCTCCAGAGCAAGGAGTTCCCAGGGATTTGTGTTCCTCCCCTCTCCAAAAGGGCCACGTGGTGAGTATTTTCAGAGCAAATTAAAATTGGTAAGATGAGTACACTTTTTGAAAATGGGATCCTCTTCCCTCTTCCCTGGAGCTACAAACTTCTAGGCATCTGAAAACCAGGCCAGGGGATTCCCTGCTCCAGAGCCTGGCACAAAATTAAATATAATTGGCGGGGGAGGGGGGCTGTGTGGGTAGGGGCAGGTCTTGACCTCCAGTGGTTGGGGATGACCAAGGGCTCCAAGGGCCAGCGTCAAGGGAATAAGGAGGGGAATTCACTATGAGCTAAGCTGCCCCGAGACAGCCCCATAGCCCTTAGCGTGTTTTCTGCAGGAGCACATATATGTGAACAGGGCCTCCCAGGCATTCTAAGATCAGCTGGTGTGTCCCAGGTTAGACACCCCGTCTGTGGACACAGATTCCTCCCCTATGCCTTGCAGTGAGCCCCTGTGCCTTTCCACCCGAGGTGCAGCGGTACTGAGCATGAGAGCCCGGGTAAAGCCTTGGGACACAGCCTCCCTGGCCCAGGGCTCACTGGCACCCGCTTGCTTCCCCACAGCGGCCTGCCGGCCTCCTGCTCCGAAACGCCCTTGGGCCGCGCACGCAGCTTTAGCACCGGCACAGGCGCCGGCAGCCAGCAGAACTCTCCACAGATGAAGAACTCCCCCAGCTTTCCTTTCCATGGCAGTCGGCCCTCAGGGCTGCCAGGCCTGGGCTCTAGCACCCAAAAGGTCAGCCACCGGGTGCTGGGCCCCGTCAGAGGTAAGCCAGTCTGGGAGCCCCTGCAACAGGTGTTCAGTTGTTTGGGGAATTGCTGGGGGAAGTAAGAGCTTGAAGATGCACACTTGGCTGGGACCAAGAGGTGAATCAATAAAATTAGTTTATAGCAGAATCTGCAGCCTCTCCTGCGACCTTGGTGTTCCCTGCGCCATGAGCCCCAGAGCAGTACTGTGTGTGGCACAGGCAGGAGAGTCCTGGACACCTGGGCTTCAGCACGTGCTGGGAAGCAGGGCGATTTCCAAGGACAGAACACTAGCTGCGACAGGGCCACACTGAAATGTGGAGCCTCCGAATCAAGAATGGGGTCAGCCTGTCCTGTCAGGAGCAGTATAAGGAACTGTCCTCAGCATGCACACTGCAGCACTGCAGGATGGCGACCCCTCTCCAAGGTCTCTCTGGGAGGAAACTGTTCCTGGCTTCAGAGCCTGTTCAGAACGTGGTCGCAGAAGGATTCTAAGCCTTCCAGAGAAAAACGGAACAAGTACAGCTTCTGTTTGAGGCTTACAGTACAACAGTCTGGCCCCTTCCAGCCATGGCCACGGCCACTCACCTGTGCATCAGTACCCCTAGGGTTGGCTTGATGAGACCCTGCCTGATGAGAGAGTGTGGGTTCAAATGTATACCAGAAACAGATGGGCTTTTAGGGAAAGAGAAGAGGAAGAGACCATGGAGCCATTCCTTGGGGGTGACTCAGACTTTGGTGGGGAGAGAGTGTTATAGTGCTACTTCCGGAAATACACTAAACCCCAAATCAGTATTGTATGTAGCCTCTGAGCTGGAGACCCCCTGCCAGAGTTTGGAGGCTCGTAAGCTGGAACTCAGAGCTCTGCTGAGCTCCAGGCCGCACTCCTCATTAGCGCTCCCTGGTGCAGACCCGCAGCGTGCCCTGGGCGGTGGCTGTGGCCGCTGACTGCCCTGGCTGGAGCAGCCGCAGCGGGGAGAGCAGTGTCCTTAGCAGCTTTGAGCAGTGAGACGGTTTGTCCCTGGTGAGCAACACAGTTGCCCCTGCCTCTATTCCACGTGAGACTCTCCCATTTGGAGAGGATGCTTTTGTACAGTGTATTTGAAGGAGAGCATTAAACTACTAATACTGCCGTGTATTTAAATAGCATTAAACAGTGAACAAAACAGTATCACGTATATATTTCATTTAATCCTCATAAGGACCCTGTTCGGTGGACGGTATTTCCATTTTTCTGATAAGAAAACTGAGGCTGTTTAAAAGTGATTTGTCCAAGAGATCACAGCTATTAGGTGGCGAAGTTATTCACTTACCATTATTCAGACTTCTCTAATTTCTTTTCCTTGTTTCTTTGTTGTTGTTTTTTTTTTCTTTTTGTCAGCCTCTCATACCTCTTCACTCATAGCTCCCAGGAAGGGATGTCAGCGCCCTAAATTCCCCTTCCCTGACTACAAAAGAGAAATAGGAAAGAGTCTTCTCTGGGCCCAGGTCCTCACTGGAGGATCCTGAGCAGTTTTTCATCAGTACTTTATTATCGTCCTCAGCCCCCACCCCAATGCAGAGTGCCGTATGAAGCTCCGTCAGTGAGAGACATGTATTCTCTTGTCTTTGTTACTTCCCCAAGTAATGAAGAGAAAAGGTACATATTCAGTGCTAAGTATTTCCTGGTTGACTGACTTGAAATTTAACGGGACACAGGACAGTAAACAACATAAAATCACACTATGTCATAAACACAGGGCACTGGGGGAGCCACCGTCATGGACCACTCAAAAGTAAGTGGCCAAAGAATGTTCAGTTGAGCAATGATTTTGAAGAATGGATTGTGGCGTATGGCTTGACCAGAACATTCCAGAGCTGAGAGTGGTAGCGAGGGTCAGTGCTGCTGTGCAGAGAGGACAAGAAGCAGACAGACTGAGCTGGCGCAAAGGGCCAAGCCCTTCAGCACAGAAACTGGGTGGAGAGAGGTTGGAGGATGAAGTTGAAATGTCTTGAAAACAAAGATGATGAGTTAACTGAGACACAGGACGATTGTGTGCTTCAGAGAATGATGGGAACAAAAGATTTATGCAAGAGTGGCCTGTGAACTGTTGTATGCATTGGACAGGCAGGGGGAGGGGAATCCTCACAGTAACTGATACAGGAGATAACTAATGGCTGTACCAGGTCTGGAATGGAGAGATAAATACGTGCATCGGAAACAGAGGTAGCAGGATTCAGTGATGGTGGAAGAGAGGCAAACTAAGAGTTTCAAGGTTACAACCCAAAGGGAAGAGTCATGGTGATGTTAAGACATTGTTTGGAAGAAAAAGTGTAGCGTTTATCTATTTTAGACATGCTTGGATGTCATGGGCTATCTCTATGGAGATGTCCCGCAGGCAGAAAAAAGAGCCAGCCTGTAGAAAAGGTGGCACCAAGGTTGGATCTAGGCATCATCCATACACAGGTGTGGGTAAAACACGTGAGAAGTGATATCCCCCAGGTACATGAGTTAAGAGGCAGAAAAAAGGAGGTGGCTTAAGGAAGAGACACCCTGGGGACTTGTGTAAAACTTGTGACACCTAACAAACTATGTCTCCAAAGTCAAAGTGTTCAGAAGAAGGTTGCTAATTATACCAAACAGGAATAATGGAAGGAGGTGAAAGGTCAGAGCGCTGGAATCTTGACTCCAGGTGCTACAGTTTTTGCTGCTTCATCCCCCAGAGTGCCTGAGAGGACTCCAGGCCTGGAGACTAGCCCCGGCTTAGGATGGGGACCTGCAATGCAGACTGTGGTATTGGGACTTGGCATCTTTAACCAGCCCTCAGAAAAACAGCTTCATTTGTCCAGTCGATCTGTCCTGTAGCTTTGTGCGAGTTCCTGGTTCCGCACATCTGGCTCTTTGGCCCCTGCCACATCCAGGCATACTTTGTCTTCTGAGATAGGAAGAACACAACTCCCATATCTCTAAGATCTAACTATAAAGCAGCTATACTTTCCAAAGCCCAAACTGAGATTGTGATTTGATAAAACATTTCCTTCTTGTAAATTTAGAAGAAACTTCCCCATGTATAAAAATATCACATTTAACTGTATACTTAATTCATGACTATCCTTTACTGGCCAGAACAGAGCAGAAGACTGGGCTTATCCAGAAAATTTCAGAAAAGATCTAGGCAGCCCAGCCAGAAGCTTAAAGCAGAGGTTAGGGAACTAGGCTGGCAGGTTCTATTCTCAAGACTGGAGAATGAACATTTTTGGAGGCCACCAGGCAAGGCAACTCAGGGTGAACAGGAATGCTCCAGAGACAGGACACTGCAAGGGCCGCAAGGAGGCTGGACCCCACCCCACCCCCATCCCGTGACCGCAGTGCCAGGAGCTTATTTACCTAGTTCCCCCAGCTGCAAAACACATCCTGAGCAGCACCTCCCCAGTTATGCAGCCAAGTGCCCGGCCAGTGGGTGCAGGACACACAGCAGCAGCTGTTGCTGCAGAGGAAGGCCAGCTCCCGGGAGTAGCTGGTCCAGTGACTGAGTCAGGAAGTAGGAAGTCAAAAGCCTACAAGATACTGGAGCAAAACAGAGCCTGAAGAAGTCCTGCTGGGGTGAGGGTGGATAAGTCAACCAGTTTCTCCTGTCGGTCATGCAGGGCATAGGACTAAGGTGAGGCCGGTGGGGCACCCAGGACTCAGGGCAGGCTGCACCCCAGGCACCTCATCCTCGTCCCGGCCCTGGAGTCAGGCAAGTTCCACCCAGTAACTGAAACACATTCCCTGGCCCTCTGGCCTTCCCGGCAGGACCCTGATGTAAGACAAGGGACAGTGTAAAAACGGAGGCTGTCAGCTGTCCTCCTACCACGGCCACTGTCCTCCCACCCAGCTCTGGTACCCGCAGTTACTAGAACTCTTTCCTGGCCTCGGCCATGCCATGGCTCAGCCAACGGCTGCTGCTGGGCAAGTCCAATGGTGAGTAGAGGTTCCTCTGAAAAGTGAGTCAAAGGACAGAGGAAGAATGCCTCCAGCACCATCACTACTTTTACTTTTTTCACTGCAACCAAGTTTTGTGGTAGATTAAAGCCTGGGGGCAGGAAATATTTCCCCACACATCTATTTATTCCCTTAGTACCTTGCATTTATGCAATGATCAGTGAATACTTTTCGAATGGATAAAAGAAGTTGGGAGCTGAATGATGCTTGTCTCGCCTTTTCCCCCCTTAGAGGACATAAATCAGGTCTGCAATCATCACAGGGATTCAGTACGACCTAGGGTGCTCCATGTAGGGACAGTTCAAAGATGCCAAGTCAAATAACTGTTCTTTACATTTTGAGACCTTTAGAATATCCATCCTAACTCCTACACTGGGGAGATCAGTGCGGCTCTACCTCAGACCTCTGCCAGGATTCTCCTACTGCTCCCCAAATGGAATCTACAGTTGATTACCATAAAATACAATCTCACCACCTCTGGAAGCAGAGCTGACTCACATATCACTCTCCCCCCAGCCTCAAGCCACTGTTTCTATAGCTTAGAACCAAGAACTAACAGCTGGGGCTCCTCCCTCAAATCCTTGTCTCAATGGGGACGGAGCAGGCCTGGATTATATGGGGGCAAAAGTCAAAACATGAGAAATGGGGCTGTGTGCTCACATTGCCAAATTTACAGGCAGGCCTGGCCAGGCTTTAAGACAGTCTTTTAAGGGATGCCTGGGTGGCTCAATCAGTTGAGCATTCAACTTGGTTTCAGCTCAGGTCACAATCCCAGGGTTGTAGGATTGAGCCCTACATTGGGCTCTGCATTGGGTGTGGAGCCTGCTTGGGATTCTCTTTCCCTCTGCTTGTCTCCCTAACCCTCCCCCAGTGCACATGTGCTCTCTCTTAAAAAAAAAAAAAAAAAAATCCTTTATGTGAAGGTTAAAATGCTATCTTTAAATGCCTTATCCTTTCCATTATTAGGCCTTTCCTAAACCAGACTGGTCTCCTGTCCTTAAACTCTATTAGGAGCAGAATTCTTGAGTTGTATCCATAGTATCTTTCCCATAATACTTATATTCACACTGACATTTTTTATATCATAGGCCTGTTCTGCTTCATACCTTCCTGAGTGTTACTTGGTTTCTTACTACAACCTAGAAATGTCCTAAAGCCTCTCATTTGCTTTCTTACTTGCTCTCCTTCTTACCTTTCCTGGGGTGGGTGAGGCTTCCTCCTTAACATGATTTCAAAATGCCTCTGTGTAGAGATACTCAAATCATCAAGAACCTCACTATTTCCATCCTTGATCAAGTTCATTTCTGTCTCCTATACACTGTCATCTGGATATCATTTTGATACCAGTGTTTTACTAAAGAATCACTTCATATTAGTGTTTTATTAAAGAATCAGTGTTTTACTAAAGAATACTGGGTTCTACAGTATTTCTAAGACATTGGCAGTAATGATTCAGGCTGACTGTGGCCAGGAGTCTCTGACTTCTGTTCTTTCACTGCGTGTCACCTCTTTCGTACCCTAAGGTCTGTTTGTTGTTATTGTTTATTATTGACTTATAATTGACGGTCTGGTTAGCTTTGACTCTTGGCTCTAATTGGTACTCTAACTGGTACCCAGCCTCTCAGCAAACGCCTCAAAGCTAGAGTAGCTTCTGTCCTGAAATCTCTCCTTTTCATCTGTTCCTTATTCATGTGTCAATTTTTAAAAACTGAGTTTGGGACTTCCAAAAGTAGTCTTGTCACTGCTGGCTACTGCTCATTATAGCTGGCCAACATTGATTATTGTCACCTACTTCTTGAATTAGAGGTGTTTACCATCTAATACATGTTGCTTTGTTAGAGGCCAAGTGTCATCCTGGGACCTCCACTGACTTCAGCTCCATGAAGGCTAATAGCTCATTCAGTCTGAGAGCATTTGGCACCCACCATCCCTCTGTGATGAGAAGGACCTGAGAGCCTCCCAACACCATCCAGTCACCATCTGCTCTCAAAACTTGTAGCAGTGAGGCTCTAGCCACAGAGTGGACCAGGAAGAGCTGCCCCACAGGGTAGAGCATATGTCCTTAGACTCAGAGAGATTACTGAGCCAGCCCATGGTCTATGGTGGGTGTCTGCTATTCGGGAAGACAAAACCTTTCCTAAAGTCTCGGGTTTTCTAGGCAGCGTTTTGTAGGCACCAGGATATACAGACTGGAGAAGACAAAGTCCTTACCCTCAAGAGATTCCAATTTCAAGCAGAATATTAGTGAACAATTATTGAGTACCAGGTACCAGGCTTGATCATAGTACTGTACACGTACTAACTTAGTAAGGAGACAAAAACCATAAATAATTACTACCCAAGTGAACAAAGGACAATAAAGGGAGAAACAGTCAGTTCTACCTGTCATGTCAAGGAGGCCTCCCAGAGGTGACACTTGAGATGGGACATGTTACGATGTCCCAGGTTTCACTAGAAGAGGAAACAGACACCGCAGAGGAACCACGCAGCCAGCAGCTACAGGGGCTATAGCAGAGGGTGTGAAGGACCAAGTGGGCCTCCTACCAAGGATGGGCAGACTGGAACCACAGTGGTTGGAGCACTGAATGCCACAGTAAAAGGTTGAGGTTTTATCCTTGAAAAGACCTTCAGTATCTCCCCTTGCCTAAACCAAATGACTTTTGATCAGATCTACGTTTTGGAGTAATTTCTGGCACCCGTGTGAACACTGCGGTTGTAAAAGGGAACAGATTCAAGCAAGGGCGACAAGTGGGGAATTTTTTTCAAAAGCTTGAATAAGAAAAGCCTATAGCTGGACACTGGCCATGGCAAGGGAGAATGGAGGAGGAATCCAAGCAAAAGCAGAGGCAGAACTGTCCAAATTTGGTTAAATACAAATCTAAATGTGAGGGAGGAGTCAGAAGACAAAACTGGTTTCTAGCGCATTTTTCACCAAGATAAGGAGAACAAAGGCAAGGATGGGAGATTAGTTTTGCTGGGGTCGTGGAGACTGCCAGGCAGAAATGCCACTGGGCCACTGGGCTGCAGCTCAGGAGAGAGGGCTCCAGAGCAGCTTGGGAGGGGAGAGTATGCGTGGCAGGAGGGGACCAAGGATAGGATGGGGGAGGGGCACTGGCATTTGGGGGCAGGAAGAGTAGTTGAAGGGAGTGGTTAGAGCTGGGAGCCGCCTGGGGAAGTTGTGTGTCAAAAGCCAGGCTCTGTAACCTCCCTGCCAGAAGAATGAAGGGGCGAGGGAACAGGGAGGATGGTCAGAGAGGAGGGTGAGGGCTTGCTGTGACTCGGGTAACTGGAATAAATAGCGGAGGTCTTTCCACCCACCTTAGATTTACTTCCAGAGAGGGGTGGTGGTGTGAGGACAAGCGCGAGGGCCAGCAGGGCACTGGAGTGACAGGGCCTCGCTTACTTGCCCTTTAATCTCCTTGTGTCCCTTCCCCTCAGAGCCCCGAAGCCAGGACAGGAGACGGAGGCAGCAGCCACTGACCCATCGCCCCACTTCAAGCGGCGTGGCCCCGTCTTCAAATCCTGCCAGTTCTAGCCCAGCAGCCTCACACAGCGTGGGCTCCTGCCTCCTGCCCGGCTCACTTGGCGTATCAGGTCTGTACCCACTGCCACCGAAATCTGGGTTGGCCAGCCTCCTGCCTTCCCTACTACCCAGGGTGAAGACCAGACTCCCTACTAGGCTTAAACCAATCCCTTCAGCTCTTCTTTCTTGACTTGATGCAGAAAGTTAATGCAGGCCTCTCCATACCAAGGGCATCAGTTTTCCTCCTGGATTATCCCAAATCTCTGAAGCACCCATGCCCTGGTACAGGAAGCTGGAAGTTAACGGACATCTTTGTGTAATAAAATAACAGTTACCATTTCTTGAGCACCTACTATGGCAGGGGCTGCTCTAAACACATCATCTCACTTGCGACCCTGAGTGCCAGCTCCTTATTCAAGCTTCCTGACTCCAGGAACTGGGCAACAACAGACAAAACTGAAGGACAAAAAAAGACCGAGGCCCTTCGCCTGTCATCACGGCAAATACCGTGTGACCATACCATCCACATAAAACTTTAGGCTGCCTGCTCTCCTTTTAAGTCATACACCCAGCTGTGTACAGGACTGGATGGAATGATTCCCAAGACTCCAGTCCAACATCTTCTAACTCTCTCAGAGCCCACTACTCCCAACCTGTTAACTCTCTTCAATGGGTAGCCCTCAAGCCACCAGCCTTGGGTACTGCCTTGATCCTTAACACTTACTCATTTGGACAGGAGCGGCCCTGAAGTCTGCAAATTCATAGAGTAGTTTAGCTTGATGGGCTGTGCTTCCAGTTGCAAGCTGCTACTCCACCCCTTGGACCAGACTAGAGCCTGCCGTGCTCCTCACCCAGGGGCCGTTTTACCCACTAGGGAACATGTGGCAAGGTCTGGAGACATTTTTGGTTGTTACAGTGGGGAGGGGGCAGAGGAAGAAGAAATGCCATCTAGTAGTTAGAGGCCAGGAATGCTATTAACCATTCTGCAATGCACAAGACAGGCCCCCACAACAGAGAATCATCCAGCCCAAAATATCAATATTGCTAATACTGAGAAACCCTCTGCTAAAAGAAGTTACCTCTTCTTCTCCGTGGCCCTCTACCCTGATACCAGTTTTGTTTCCTAGGGAGCAGCTGCTCACTCCTGTCCTCAGGGGACAAGCCAGAGGCTGTCATGGTGATTGGGAAAGGGCTGCTAGGGTCTGGACCGCGGATCCCCTGTATCAGGACACGACTGCAGGTAGCACTTTGAGGTCTTCCCCAAACCCCAGTGTAACAACTCTGGCAGAGGCCAGCACAGCGCTGTTCATCGGGGTAGCGGGAGGGAAACTGCTCAGCACTGCTTTACAGCCTCCCCCCTGCGGTATCAGAGCTGCGCCGGTGCTGGAGCGCCTGTCTGCCCAGCACCCCCAGCCCTTCAGCCAGGATTCTTGCTTGCTTCCAATCCGCATCCCTGCCAGATCTCCCCCAACCTCAGCCTGCTAGCTTTGGCACTGCCTGCCCCTGCCCTTAGCTTCTCCTCTCTTTCCGCCCAGACCTGCCCGAGGAGAGTTCCCGCCAGGAGGGGTCCCGGATTCCCCAGGTAACACATCTGGTTGCTGCTCCTAAGAACAGCTGTGCCACCAACTCCCGATTCAGTCCAGAGTGCTCATGTTAAACTGGCCGCAGCTGGGCACAGACAAGAGAGTGGATGCGTGAGGCCTAAGCTGCCCTGGCAGGCGCTGAGGCACAGAAGGCTCTGAGAGAGACCCACCAGCTCTCCAACCTCTTTCCAAACACTGCCTCTCTATTCAGCCAGATGTGAGCCATGATACAGCCACGGAGGTGAACTGCTAGATCCTTGGGCCTCACCTAGTCAAGCAGGACTTAAGAATGTATAGTCATAAACCAAACCCAAGAATTCTCTAGCTATGATCCTGCCTTACCCTCTCAGCTAGGGACAGTGCCCAGAAATTCAAGGTCGCCATACCGGTGTTGACCCCTGTACTACACTCCTCTGCACGGAAAGTCTAGAAGCAAAACCAAAAGCAAAAAACTTAATGGAAGAATCCAGCCTCTCAGCCCACCCCCTGTTCACACAGGCTAGGCCCAGGTTGGGCCAGGGCTCACCGCCGACTTGCAGAGGGATGAGAGGCTCTTCGGGCCCCACATCCCCTATACCCTGGACCAGGGAGAGCAGTGAGCCGGAGCCGGGACCCAGCTCTGCACCAGGGTGAGCACCCGGGTCCAGTCCCTCACCCTACCTCTCACTTCTATCCCTTCCTTCCCATTTCTGCCATTCAGGGTCATTTTCTTCCTTCCTTACTTCCTCTGACCTCCAAAAGACTAAAGGTACTTTCAATAAGAATCTAGTCCCTGCTTTTTTTCCCATCATGACCTCAGTGTTTGTTGACAAGAAAACAACTCCTTGTTAGGGCCTAAGGCCCAGGAGCCAGCTCGTTCCAGCATCAGCCCACCTATCGTTAGCCATCTCCCCTCTTGCATGTCCAGCCTGTCAGACAGACTAGAAGAGGGGCAGAGTTTTCACAAGCCTGATTCCTGTCTCTTCTCTGTTGCAGGCTGCCTCAGGCCGGGCCCCCACGGCCCCGCTCTGCCCCTGCCTTTTCTCCTATTTCCTGTAGTCTGTCTGACTCCCAGTCCCGGATATGTTACAGCGGGGGGCCCTTGGGCCAACCTGAGGTTTGTTTTGTCTCTAAATCACCCCCACTCACTGTTTCTCCCCGGGTCTGATGCCTCCATCTTCATGCCCAGGACACAGCCCCAAGACGGGGTACACAGTGAGAAACGTGCTAGCCCCTTCCCTCAGCTGTGGCTTCCATGTGACAACCGTTAAGGCCTGTGTAAATGAACAGTGAATACCAGCCACACTGTTCTGAGGCATCGCAGAGCATCACCCTGAGACAGGACAGAGCAGAAACCTGCTACCCCGTCCCTCCCTCCACAGCACAAGATTTGGGGACCACAAAAATATATATCTATATTTTTATATTGGGGGGAGGGAGTAGAAAAGAAAGCCCCTATACTGGGCCCTACTCAGTGGCAGCTTCTTGTTCCATAGTTAAGGAAGACTTTGAGGAAATAAAAGTTGTTTGGAAAAATCCAGGTGTAGTTGCTTTGTATGTTGTGATGGGTAGAGGGATGAAGTGAAGTGTGAAGGCCCCTCACACCCTCCATCTTGCCTCAGACTATGTCCTGGAACCCTAGAAAAGAGGGGGAAAGACCCGAGGTAAGGAAAATGCTGCAGCTTTCCTCTGGGGAAATCCTTCAGGCATCAATTCCCATCCAACCTGTTCCCCCTTTACATTCTTGACAAACACTTAAGGTCCCCCACCCCGTCCCACTTCACCTTTCTTGTCTAGCACTTGGGTCTACAGGAGCCAACCCCTAACTCAGTGCCTCTTGCCCCCAAATTCTACATCTTTACAACCCCTCCCCGCCCGCCCCCCCCCCATTCCGCCTAAATAAAAGCCTAAACAACCTTGGAGAAGTGAAGACTACTTAAATGAAGAGCCCAAATCCGCATACTCGGATGGCACCCTCAGTACCTTTATTCCTCTCTGTGTCAGTGTCTTCTTGTGCCCAAAGGCCCAACTGGGGCATGGGGGTACCATGAGGATGGGGGCAGGGGAGGATTAGGAAACTCACCCCCATTCTAGCAGAAAGCAGTTTCAGAGGGAAAGGGCAGGGCACTGTAAGGCATTCCCTACTGAGTGCGGATAAAGGGGCTCAGTTCTGGACTGTACCACGCTTGGCCCGGCACTCTCTGATTTGAAGTTTCGAACCCTGCAGGCCCTGGCGCGGCCTCCACTCTCGCCACTCCACTCTCCGGGGGCTGGGCGCTGCAGCCCCGGACCGTTACCTGGGGCGGAGAAAGCGCCACTTTCATTCCTGCTTCTTGGGATTGTTGACGGCCACGTAGTGATAGAGAACCACAAGCAGGAAGAGCGACACGCCCAGCATGTTGGCGAAGATGGCGAGCTGCACGTCTGTGATCATCCTGCGGAGAAGAGAAGGGGACTGAGCCTGGGGCCGGCTCACTCCTCGCTCAGGCCCGGACCCGTTCTCGACCCCGGGCCCGAACACGGCCTAAGCGCCGCGGAGCGCGCCTGCGTACCTCCCACCTGATCAGCTGCGCTCAACGCGGAGCGGTCTGCGCACTAGCTTCAGGTAGGAGCCCGGCCCGGAAGTTGGTAGAGCGAGCGCAAGCCCAAACCAGGCACTTCCGGCCGTGCGGCTCCGCCGGAATGGGCTCTCTAGCCCCGCCGTCTCGCCTGCTCCCCGAGGCGCCGCGGAGGGGCGGGGGCTGGGGCGGGGCTGGGGAGGGACGGGCCGCCGTAGTGGATGGGCGAGCCTCGGGCGCGCGCCTCACGCTGGCGGAGCGCAGCTGGACGCAGCTGGCGCGGCAGGGGACGCAGCGGAACGGTGGCCGCTTCCCCGAAGCCCAGCAGCGGGCTGGGGCAAGGGTGCGGCGGCGTGGTAGGGTGAGAGGCTCGGCCTGACCCCTAGACTACGACCCCTCCTTCCTGCCCTGGCCCCCCGCGCTGCTGCCCACCCTCCGCTTCCCGGCTCGGCCCAGCCAGGTGCTTCCTTTGGGCCCTGCCCTCAGGGTCCCCTGCAGAGAGGGCGGCGAGAGGCGGTGCAGAATGGGGAGAGAGCTGGGCGGCCGGGTGCTGCTCTCCTCGGCGCCCGCCTTTTTGCCCCACATCCGCCAAGGGGAACGATCCTGCCTGTGATCTGACCAGTGCCTCCCTTCCCCGGGCTCGTTCCCCCACCCCCGGGGGTGGGCGTCGGAAATAGGGCGGACCCTCCCGGAATCAAAACCCAAACCGTGGGACTTGGGCCAAGTGGGAAATCACCCCCCGGATGCGAGGGAGGAGGGCTGGGACAAGCGAGACGGGCTGTGTGTTCTGAGCAGAGTGGATCACTGAGGCGAAGAAAGACAGTGGGTAGATGGCTGAGGGTCTCTGGTGAGGGAGAGGCCCTGGAGCGCTACAGCCCTCTGCCCCAGCGAGAACCTACTCCCCCCTCCCACCTACCCCCCTCTTGCTTTCCCTCCGATTCACCATAAAAGGGAACAGCTCGGAGCCAGGCTGGGGCCGGGGGCTGGGCTGTTACTCTGGAGCTGTCAAGGGTAATGGAAGCCAGTTGCTTTGCGGTAGAGGGGAGCCAGGGCTCAGGGGACGCCTCTGCTTCTCTGAGCCAAGAAAAACTACAGGAGCTGCTGTGGGACTGGAGCAGCTGGGACAGGGGACCGTCTTGCTGCCTGGTGTGCACCATGACCTAGGGGTGCACTATTCCCGAGCTGACTTCTGAGGCCTGGGACCATCAACAGTTGCGTCCTCCATGCTCTAGCCCAGTGACCCCTAAGGTCAGTCTCTGCCTTTAGCAGTCTAATTCCCCCTGGCCTCCCCCATGTCACCACCCCATCCCCCCAACCTCCACCCAGTATTTCCCAGAAGCTTCCTATTTAGAAGCCCAAGCTCATGTCCCCTCTATGGAAAGCGAAACCCCAGGCATGTCCATCCTGGTGTCCCTCAGAGAGTGGTCTGTTCCCAGCTCCGCTCTGGGAGAATGAGGGTCTAGGTCTTAAAGGATTACACACATTATGCTTTGTGGCTCCTGGAAATTTGAAGCAGATCCAAGTCCAACCAGACACTTAGATCTACTGTTAAAACAGAACCAAACCCTGGAAAGTAGACTTTCTAGACTGCAAATGACATGAGGGAAGGCCTTGGAAGTGTTTCAGATTTCCAAAGCTGTCCTGAAACCAACTGACCTTAGGCTGTCAGAGCTGAAAGGGGCCTTAAAGATCATTTTACAAAGAAGGAAACTGAGGCCTAGGAGGTAATTGATTTGATCAGGACTTTACAAATAGTTTGAAACCGTCACCTGATCCGCTTTCCTCTATTCCATACTCGTGTCAGACTGTGGACTCGACAGGTTATCCTAGGGCCAGGGACAAGACGAAAAGAATTTGTCTTAGAACCATCCAGAAATGTCCTTCATCTCTGTGAACTTGCTGTGCCTAGGTCAGCAAACCTTTATCAGCCTTGAGTGGGTCATTTGGCCTCGTGCCTGGGGGAACTGAAATTAAAAATGATTCCCAGGACTAAACTAGACTCAGCTAAGAACTAACAAAGCTTGAGAAAAGCTTGGGTGGAAATGAATGTGGGAAGTGAAACAGGCAAAGCGTCATCTTTGGGGGAACTGGAGGAGAGAGAGAATTGAGGGAGGTGGGGGCATATGTGGAGCTTAATCTCTGGGATTAGTGTGACATTTTCAAGGAGAAGACAAGAGAGAAGGATTAAGCCAATGAGTGAAAAAGCAACAAGACCCAGGAAAGGGGCCCAGGCCCAGAGTGCAGAGATGCTGGCTCTTAAACTATTGTACCTGTGGGAAGGGTTGGGAGGAAAAGGAAAACGTGTGCATTTGAGCAGGAGTGGACTTTCGCTCAAGAGTCCCCCAAAAGCTTGAATTCCCATCTGGGTTTGCATAACCCAAGGCCCAATTATTATTCTCCACTTTTTCCCTCCCAATATTCAGTGCGCTGACAGAGGGCATTAGATACGAAATGCCCCTTACTGCTAGGGCCCCCACCTGTCCTGGCCTTGGCACATGAGCTCATCGCTCAGCCACTGATGGTTGACTGAATAAGTTAGCTGTCCAATATAGTGAGGATTTCCCATTGGCACTAGACCCTTGATAAGCCCCTATCCTGGAGAGGTTATAAAATAGATCTTGTCCTAGTGCCCCAAGGCCTCAGCCATCTTGGTCTCCAGAATTCTCTTGGCAGTTTCTTTGGACATTTGTGGCTACTTGTCAATACCACTGCCACCGTCGATGTATTTTCTCTAACCTTAGTCTCCACTGCAGGCTGCCTGCTCAACACCCCAAGCCTCCCCCAGTGAACCCAGAGCCACTGGTTTACTTGAGATATCACAAACATTCTATGTCAGCCCCTAGGTCTTGGCTCCTAATTACAGGACTAAATGAAATCCAACCTACTGCAATTGCATTTCAAAGCCAACATTTTTGGCTTGACACACTTAAAATACAACAGATTTTTAAATTTATGGGAGACACCCATTTACACTTAAGGAATGAATGACAACCAGACAGTGACAAGATGGCTGGGATGACTTTTCAGGTTGTCAGAGGCCCCTTGAAGGGAGAGAGGGTGGCAAGAATAGAGCAAGAAAACCCACAGCAGCAGCCAGGGCGCTCTGAAGTGGGTTGGCTCCCTGCCAAGCCCAGGGCCAGGGCCTAGAATGGACCCAGAGACCAGGGACAATGCCACAACCTTCCACCGACAGCCACTTTCAAATCAGAATCTCCTGGGACTGTTGCCTTCAAGTCTCCCTGTGTGCTGACCCCCAAGCCCCCTGTGTGCTGAGGGGCAGCCACAAATCTCCATTTCTCTGGATTCCAGCATTCACTTTCGCCATCCTGTCTTTTTGCGAACATTTCTGAGCCATCAAGATCACATTCTGAGCCATAGAACCTCAGAGGCAGATCACTCAGTCACATAGAAGATTTGGTGACATCCATTCTCATGGTTTTTCAACTATTGCCCTGTGAATGGCTCCCAGAATCAAGACTGCGTCTCTGACCATCTCCTGGACATTTAGTTGAACTATGATCTCATCTTAAACTCGATGTGTCCAAACTAAGGTCATCTTCTTCCAAACCTGTTCTTCTCAACTTACCCATCCTGGCTCAAACGCTGGAATCTCCTCGGATATCTCCCTTACCATGGCCCCTCATTACCCAGGCAAGTCACCAAGCACTCACAGCCTTCTCTTCCCAATCTGCATCATTTTGCAATGTAGAATTTCAAAGGCACCATAGACACTAGCCCACAGACCTCCAGCAGAGCCATGGGATTTGCTCAAAGAGATAAGACTCCTTAGAGGAGGAAGTGGACCCACAGTCCTTGTGCCCGACACCCTGCCCATTGCTCTTGCCCCCCATGCCTTCCTTCTGCATAGATATTGAGCTCCCACTAAAACACTTGTAATCCAAGCTCCTAACCAGTCATCTGAGCCTCTCCCCAGATTTTTCACAATCGGCTTCTCTGACTTTCTGCCCCACTTCTTCCTGACACAAATAAGAGCTAACATTTACTGGGCATGAACCATGTGCCAGGCACTATTCTAAATGCTTTACATGTATTAACTCCATCCTCACAAACCTAGGAAGGAGGGTACTGTTGTTACTGACACGTTGAGCAATGAGAAAACGGAGGCAGACCTCTTTCCCCAACCTGAAATCTCTCCCCTCCCCCTGTCTCTGTTCTTCCCTCCCACCCCCACCCCCCAACACTGCTCAGGCTCTCTCTCTTCCAAGGGCTCTCCTCTGACTCCCCCGAGCATCCAGCTGTCTTTCCCCTCCTCTTACCCAGAACACATCATCCATTTGTCTAGCTCCCTTGGCACGCTGTCTATCCTGCTTTGTGTTCATTTTCTGTTTTGGTGTCTGTGTCTCATTCCCCAGCGGCCCCAGTTTCTCCTACCGAGTCTTACACATGCCTCTGCTACCTGGGCACCGCCGCAGTGCTGCACACAGCACTCTCATCTGCCTCTGTCTGGTGCTTCTCCTTCGCTCTTGTAAGCAAGCGCCCTACCACGCAGGGACACCTGGTCCAGAGCACAGTGCTGAGGCCAGATGGTGAAAGGGGGGGTGGGGGGGGCAGCTGACAGATTTGGCCATCTCGAGAGGAGCTTTCCGGTGAGCCTGTAGAGTGTGACTGAGTTCCTGGCCTGCTACAGAGGCTATCAGGCTTGCCTCTAGGCTGGGGAGTGACTTCCTTTGGGCTCTATAGATTCAGATACTGCCCAATGTGCCTCCTTCCTTCCCCTCCCCCACTTATGGCCTGGCCTTTTCCAAGAAAGGCCTGGGATCCATATTCATTTGTTGTTTTGAGAATAAGTCTCCTGCTCATGCCCTCTCCATGCTTGACAGAAGGCTGCGCCCTCCTTTCCAGATTCCTTTCTTCCTCCTCTGGCTTCTCGGAATTTCCTGCTTGCCTCAGTGGTGTCCTTTTCCGTCTCCTCCCGGGCCCAGCAGCCCTCTCACCTACCCTATCCCACTTCTTCCTCCCAAGTCACTGACCTAGGTATGTAAATTCTAAGCACAGCCCTGCTCCAGACGTGCTGTGTTACCTCGAACACGTTACTTTCCCACTCTGGGCCTCATGGTTCACATCTGTAAAAGGAGGCAGCTGGACAAGATGATACCCCGCAGTGCCCTACAAGTTCATTCCCCTTTCACGGTCCTCCCCTCCACCTCTCCCCTCCTCTCCGGGGTCTTCTCTCCCAGGGGAGGCTTGCCCTAGCCCCAGGGGAGCCGTGGCAACAGCTCCCTTCCCTGGCTCAGCGACCAGCCCGGGGGCCTCCTCCCCAGCTCTGGCCCCGGCTCCACTCCATGTGGCCCGTCTGAGAGGCTGGCCCCAAGCCTGGCGGCAACTCCACATTTCTCTGTTTTTCCTTTTTTTTCCTCTCTTTCCCGGAGTTAACAAGAAGCAGATGTGGCGCACGATGGTTGGAGAGGTGGGGGGAGGAAGAGGGAGGCTGGACCGCCAGCCAGACAGGGGGGGAAGGGAGTGAGCAGGGGAGGGAGGCGGGAGGCCAGGGCCCGCCCCACACTCACTCTTGCGCCTCTGAACAGCCACAGGGGCAAAGCCCTGTCACCCCCAGGATCCGGTCATTGGGGAAAACAGATAGGGAGACCAGAGGAGGGCCCGCCGGGGCGAGGGGGGTGGAGGCCCAGGAAGCAGCATCTGAGAGGGGCAGGGACCAGGCACAGGAGGCCAGGGGGCACAGAGAACAAACTCCCCTCAGAAGAGGAGAAGAGGAGAACGGAAGGAACCAAGGGAGGGACAGACAGGAGCCTGAGGAGGAAAGAGGAGGGGGAGAGGGGTCAGGCCAGGCGGCCAAGGAGGAGGCGTGTGGCTGGGGGCTACCGGCAGGAAGCTGGGGACAGGACCCGGCCCGGCGCTGTCCCCCGGAGCAGAGGCATCCCGGCTCCAGACAGAGGCGCCAGTGGTCGGGCTGGGATGTGCCTCTGAGGGCCACTGCGGAGTGTCCCCACCATGGCCCCCAGCACCCTCTGGAGCTGCTACCTCTGCTGCCTGCTGACCACAGCCGTGGGAGCAGCAAGCTACCCTCCTCGCGGTTATAGCCTCTACACAGGGGGCGCCGGAGCCCTCAGCCCTGGCGAGCCCCAGGCCCAGAGCGCCCCCCGGCCGGCCAGCCGCCACAGGTAAGCGTCTGGGTCCCCGCCCGAGGCTGGAGCTGGGTTGGGAGGGTGGGTCAGGAAGGTGGCATCAGGACGGTTGGCCCTCGCCTCGCCCTCTGGGGGGAGGGGGGCGGCGTATGCCCTAGTGCAGGGAGAGAGGGGCAGAGGAAGCCCATCCATCAGGTGGCTCTGCACAAGCCCACCTTCCCGTGGGGCATTTCCAGGGCCCCCTAAATAGATAGGTCCCTCTCTAACTTCAGGGGGACCTGTAGTTAGGTGCCCCGGAACATTCCCCCGAGGGGCACGGGCCCAGCCCGCCCGCAGGCTGCCTGCTGTGTCCCAGCCTAGTGGCCTTCGCAGACCTTCCTCCCTTCCCAGGGCTTCCTCGGCCCATCCAGTAATCTGTAATTCTGACACTGTCTCTGCTCTGTCCCTTTGGACACAGCCGGACACAGATCAAAGGCCAACATGAATGGGGCCAAACGTGTAGAACGGCAAGCCCTGAGAGGGGTGGCGTTCGTCAATGGCTTATTCTCTACGGAACCCTGAGCTGGCCCCTTGCCTGCCCTGTCCTCCTCTCTTAGGGGTGGGTGGAAGCCGACGCCCCAGGGATCACCAGAGGGACCCAGCCAGCTGGCTCACACAGGCCACGCCGGGCTGGGGATTGAGACAGAAAGGGACATGAATGAATGTGTGAATTCAGAGGCTCCCAGGACCCCCCAATCACGAGGATTCACGTCTTGTAGTTGTGGCCTTCCATTCTGTGCCTCCTTTCGCTGTCTTGAAAAGTCTTTACCGACTCCGACTGGAGCACAGGAAAGCGTGGGGGGAGCTGCCTCTGCCAAAGGCCTGGCTCCCACTGGCCCCTTGGGCCCTTCATCTTTTGACCCTCCCTCAGCCCCTCTGGTAGCCCCTGGGCCTTCCTCGGGGGCTTGTGTCTCTGGCCCTTGGGCCCAGGTGGGGTTGTGCTTACAGGAACTGGTGTGCCTATGTGGTGACCCGGACAGTGAGCTGTGTCCTTGAGGATGGAGTGGAGACCTTCATCAAGCCCGACTACCAGCCCTGTGGCTGGGGCCAGCCCCAGTGTCCCCGCAGCATCATGTGAGCCCCTGTGCTGAGGGGTGGGTACTTGGTGGGGCCTGGGCTAGGCCAGAAGGAGGGTCAGCCACCTCAGGGAATTTGTGCAAAGCAGGTAGAAAGGGACAGGACCAGGGGCTTCAGTCAGAACCATTTGAGAAGATGCCGAGGCAACAGTCAGGGGCGGATACTGAGGGTGAAGTTACCTAGACCACCCTGCCGACGCCCCAGATGCCTTCTCTGGGCCGAGTCAGGCTTCAGATGAGGAGTTCAAGGTTCCGGCATAGGACAAGGGGAGGAAGAACAGGGATTTGGCTCCTGGCCAGCAAGCTGACAGCTGTCGACTGAGCAGAGACACATGCTGGACAGTAAGGGGGACCCAGCCTGAGGGACAGGCCTTGTCTACCACCAGCAGCTGCCCATCTCTGAGGTCAGGCTCTAGGGTCACCAACAAGACAAGGAGGAGTCAAGAGGCCTCCCTCTGCCTCTCGGCAGGTACCGCAGCTTCCTTCGTCCTCGCTACCGAGTGGCCTACAAGACAGTGACAGATATGGAGTGGAGGTGCTGTCAGGGGTATGGGGGCGATGACTGTGCGGAGGGTCCTGCCCCAGCACTGGGTCCTGCACCTACCACGCCACGCCCCCGGCCCCGGCCCGCCCGCCCCAACCTCTCCGGCTCCAGTGCAGGAAGCCACCTGAGTGGACTGGGTGGGGAAGGTGAGTGTGGGAGCCGCTGGGGGGAGAAGCGGGAGCTGGTACCGGGTGGAAAATGTGGCGCCAGGCTGTTGAAGGAAAAACCCGGTGCTCCAAGTCCGAAGGGGATAGAAGGCAGTGAGTGAGATCCCTGAGATTCTCTGCCCGCCCATGCAGCCTGTGCACTGTGTGTGTGTACGTGCGTGTACGTGCGTGTACGTGTGTGTGTGTGATAGAAGCAGATTGAGAGACTGAGAGATTAAAAAAAGGCTGAGAAAGAGAATGTGCTCACGCACGCCCACACGTGGCCGAGACACTTCCTAGTTGCGAACCACTGCGGGAGGAAGGGGGAATTCCTTGGTGAAGCTGTTCACCACGAGGATAGACTACAAGTCCTAGCATGCACTGCACCCGACTACAGGTCCCAGGCCCCTTGGTGGCCTCTGGAGACTGCAGGTCCCAGAATGCAGCAGTCCCCCTTGCTTTCCTGTTGTGTTCCCCGGGCACTGTGGGTGGACACACGCGCTGCGTTTGCCTGCCAGGGAGACAGTCATGCTGTAATGATGGAAACAGGAACTTCTGGCCGTCTCTCCCACCATCTAGCTAGAGCCCCTGCAGGCTTCCCGCGGAACGTCGCCTGTCCCTGTGGTGTTAGGGACAGGTGCCTGCTGCCCAGGAATAGTCACTGTTATGGGGTCCACAGTGCTTCCCATTTCACAGATGAGCAAACAGTTTCTGGGAGAAACTCTGGACGGTAGACCTGGTGGTCAGATGAATGCGCTGGGTTTGAAACTTGGCTCTGCCACTTACTAAACATGTAATCATGGCCCAATTCCTTAATGTCCCCTGGTCCTCAGTCTCACAATCTACCAAATGGGAAAATCTGTGGTTACCTGTCTAGCGGAATTGGTTGTAAGGGGTGGGGGGAAGCCATGTTACAGATTGGGCCTAGAGGCATTCAGTAAGTGGAGGTTCTTGCCATCTTTTCTTGCCCCAATTACCCAGCTAAGGAGTGGCTGACTCAGCCAGGAGCTCCTGCTGGAGTCAGGGAGGGCAGGGCCTCAGAGGGAGGCCCTGGGCTCCAGGGCCTGGCCCCGCCGCCTTTATGCCTTTGCCTCTCTGCCAGGTCCCGGGGAGTCCGAGAAGGTGCAGCAGCTGGAGGAGCAGGTGCAGAGCCTGACAAAGGAGCTGCAGGGCCTCCGCGGTGTCCTGCAGGGACTGAGCGGGCGCCTGGCGGAGGACGTCCAGAGGGCTGTGGAGACGGCCTTCAATGGCAGGCAGCAGCCGGCGGACGCAGCGGCCCGCCCCGGCGTGCACGAGACCCTCACGGAGATCCAGCAGCAGCTGCAGCTCCTGGACAACCGCGTGTCCACCCATGACCAGGAGCTGGGCCATCTCAACCACCACCACAGCGGCGGGGGCAGTGGTGGCAGGGCCGCGGGCGCAGCCCCAGCCCCGCCTGGCCACAGCGAGGAGCTGCTGCGGGAGCTGGAGCGGCGGCTGCAGGAGTCCTGCTCCGTGTGCCTGGCGGGGCTGGATGACTTCCGCCGGCAGCGGCAGGAGGACCGGGAGCGGCTGCGAGCGCTGGAGAAGCTACTGGCCTCCGTGGAGGAGCGGCAGCGGCAGCTCCCCGGGCAGGCCGCGGGCCGCAGGCCCCTGCAGGAGTGCTGCCCTCCGGAGCTGGGCCGGCGGCTGGCAGAGCTCGAGCGGAGGCTGGATGTCGTGGCGGGCTCAGTGACAGTGCTGAGTGGGCGGCGAGGCACCGAGCTGGGAGGAGCGGCAGGGCAGGGGGGCCACCCCCCGGGCTACACCAGCTTAGCATCCCGCCTCTCACGCCTGGAGGACCAGTTCAACTCCACTCTGGGTCCCTCAGAGGAACAGGCGGAGGGCTGGCCCGGGCGCCCTGGGGGCCTGGGCCACTGGCTGCCTGCCGCCCGGGGCCGCCTCGACAAGCTGGAGGGACTGCTGGCCAACGTGAGCGGAGGGCTGGGTGGGCGGCTGGATCTGCTGGAAGAGCAGGTGGCAGGGGCTGTGCAGGCGTGCGGGCAGCTCTGCTCTGGGGCCCCGGGGGAGCAGGACCCCCAGGCCCGTGAGATCCTCGGTGCCTTGGAGCGCAGGGTGCTAGACGGTGAGGGGCAGCTGCGCCTGCTGGGCTCAGGCCTGCGCGAGGTGGGAGCCGCCGGGGAGGCCCGGCAGGCCGCACTGGAGGAGCTGCAAGGGGTCGTGGGCCAGCTCCAGGGGCGTGTTGACGCGCTGGACGACACGACCGCGGAGCTCGCGCTGCAGCTGAACCTCACGGCGGTGCGGCTGGGCCAGCTGGAGGGCCTCCTGCAGGCCCGTGGGGACGAGGGCTGTGGGGCCTGTGGCGGCGTCCAAGAGGAGCTGGGCCGCCTTCGGGACGGTGTGGAGCGCTGCTCCTGCCCCCTGCTACCCCCGCGGGGCCCTGGGGCCGGCCCCGGTGTTGGGGGACCCAGCCGAGGGCCTTTGGATGGCTTCAGTGTGTTTGGGGGGAGCTCGGGCTCAGCCCTACAGGCCCTGCAAGGAGAGCTCTCGGAAGTTATTCTCACCTTCAGCTCTCTCAATGACTCGCTGCACGAGCTCCAGACCACCGTGGAAGGGCAGGGTGCCGATCTGGCTGACCTGGGGGCCACCAAGGACCGTATCATCTCCGAGATTAACAGGCTGCAACAGGAGGCCACAGAGCATGCTACGGAGAGTGAGGAGCGCTTCCGAGGCCTGGAAGAGGGACAGGCACAGGCTGGCCAGTGCCCCAGCCTAGAGGGGCGATTGGGCCGTCTTGAAGGAGTCTGTGAGCGGCTGGACACCGTGGCCGGGGGACTGCAGGGCCTGCGCGAGGGCCTTTCCCGACACGTGGCTGGGCTCTGGGCTGGGCTACGGGAAACCAACGGCACCAGCCAGACGCAGGCAGCCTTGCTGGAGAAGCTGCTTGGGGGGCAGGCGGGCCTGGGCAGGCGGCTGGGCGCCCTTAACAGCTCCCTGCTGCTCCTGGAGGACCGGCTTCACCAGCTCAGTCTGAAGGACCTCACCGGTGAGGGGGCCTGAGAAGGCATCAGGTGGGAGGTGGGGGGCGTCCCCTTCCAAGTCCGTCCTTTCTCCTTCCCCTACCCCACAACACCCAGCCTTAACCTCACCCTCTTTCTCCTTGCTCTGCCCAGCATGAATCGCAGACCCAGCGCTGTCCCGGGGCTTGATTTGTCCACGAGAGATGACCCAGGCTCCCGGCTCCCCACTCTCCCCTGGCAGCTCGGACAGGCCTGTGGGTGGGGGTGGGGTGCTGCGCTGCCAGCCGGCTATCCGGCACAGGCAGCAAGGTGCCCCACCAACCTGTCCGTGGAGCCATGACCTTCCTTGTCCTTTGGAAACTCCTTTTGTGCCTTTCCTTCAACTTGATTTTGTCACTGTAGGGCCCGCAGGTGAGGCCGGGCCCCCAGGGCCTCCTGGGGTACAAGGACCCCCAGGCCCTGCTGGACCTCCAGGACCTCCGGGCAAGGATGGACAAAAGGGGCCCATTGGGCCACCAGGTACGTGGGCTGAGAGGCCTACTGCAGGCAGCGCTGCCTCACTCCTCTGCTGCCTCACTCAGTGCTGCAGCCCTAGGCTCAACATTCTGTTCTGAATTTGACAGAGAAGGGAGGAAAGGGGCAAGGAATCAGGGGTCCTATATGGCTGACCGTGAGTAACTAGGAACTGGGACAGTCACTATATGGGTTTGTTGGCTATGGTGGCCTCACTGCTGTATTGAAGACTAAGGCTGAGCTCACAGGACTACGTAGGGTGTGAAAGCCTGGGGGCTTGTTGTACTAAATGGGCCCTATTCCTCCTTTTCTTTAAAAGAAAAACTTTTTTAATGTTTTATTTACTTAGAGAGAGGGAGAGAGACAGCATGAGCAGGGGAGGGGCAGAGAGAGAGGGAGACACAGAATCTGAAGACAGGCTCCAGGCTCTGAGCTGGCTGTCAGCACAGAGCCCGACATGGGGCTCGAACCCACGAACCGTGAGATCATGACCTGAGTCGAAGTCAGACACTCAGCCGACTGAGCCACCCAGGCGCCCATATTCCTCCTTTTCTTGATACCCCCACTCCTGCTTCGGAGTCTGTGTGACACCTAGCACAGCAGAGACACTCAGCCCATGTTTGCTCAGTGACTTAGTGAGAGCTGCCCCCTTCTCACGGCTCCCTCTCCTCTTCCCACAGGTCCCCAAGGAGAGCAGGGTAAGTTCCTCTCATCTGGTGCTGGAGGGAGGGGAACTGGACTAGGGGTTGGAGGATGGAAGGCCTCAGGCAGCCCTGGAGGTAGAGACCCAGGAAGGGAAGGGGGCCCAGGCAGCTCTGCACGGAGCATCCGCTCTGACACCCCCGCCCCTTACCCCTACCCAGGAGTGGAAGGGGCGCCAGCAGCCCCCGTGCCCCGCGTGGCCTTTTCAGCTGCCCTGAGTTTGCCACGGTCTGAACCAGGCACAGTGCCCTTCGACAGAGTCCTGCTCAACGATGGGGACTACTACGATCCCCAGACTGGTAAGCCTGGAAGCTGGCTGGCTGGGCCATGGGGGCCACCAGAGAGGCTGTGCAGTGATCTGTTCTCATTCTCACCCCCTAAGACGAGGGGAATGTTCTCCGGCTCTGGTTTGGGGAGACCCCCTACTTCCTTCATTTATTCATTCTCACCACAGCTTGGGCCAAGGGATGAGCTGGGGAGGGGAGGAGGGCTTCCATTCAATAGCTCTTTACGGGGGACCCGGGATGCTACAGTGTGCGGGGGGTGCAGTGAAGAACCAAACCCCAGATTCCCTGCCCTGCTGGAACTTATATTCCAGTGGAAGACAGGTGGAAAGGCCCAGCAGGTTTCTCCTTAGTCCAGAAGTTCTGGGTGGGCGCCCCACCTCCCTGCCCCCTGCCCCCGCCTCCCCTCCTGACCGCGGTCCTTGTTCCCAGGCGTGTTCACGGCACCACTGACCGGGCGCTACTTGCTGAGCGCGGTGCTGACTGGGCACCGGCATGAGAAAGTGGAGGCGGTGCTGTCGCGCTCCAACCTGGGCGTGGCCCGCATAGACTCGGGTGGCTACGAGCCTGAAGGCCTGGAGAATAAGCCAATTGCCGAGAGCCAGCCCAGCCCCGGCGCCCTGGGGGTCTTCAGCCTCATCCTGCCGCTGCAGGCTGGAGACACGGTCTGCATCGACCTGGTCATGGGGCAGCTGGCGCACTCCGAGGAGCCGCTCACCATCTTCAGCGGAGCCCTGCTCTACGAGGACCTGGAGCCCGGACAGGTGTAAACAGGGGGGCTGGGCCCGACCGGCCCGAAGTGTCTACGCCGGCCGAAGAGCCAGCTGGGGCGGCAGGGCTCCCCGGGCTTCCTGCCTGGGGTGGGGCTCCGTCCTGACACCCCAGCGCCAGGCGAGCCGCCGTCCCTGTTCCCTCTGTGGTACAGGCGCCCAGAGCAATCTCTTTCGCCACCGCCTGAGCGCGCCGCGTGGTGGGGGACTCTGGCATCCCTTCGTCCAGACTTTTGTTTTGCTCGCCGTCCCCTGCAGGGCGCGGACTGAGGAGGGGCCGAATCCTCGCACCCTTTGCTCCTCCGGCTGGCCTCTAGGCCGGTGCAGGGCTCTCCCGGGGGTCTCCGGCCCCCACCGCCATACTAAACTATTCAGGAATAAAGACACTTGGTTTTTCTAAAAAACAGAACAAAACAAAACAAAACAAACCGTCTGCTCCAGTACGTATTCAAGGGTGGAGAGAAGTACACAGGGGCCGGGGGGAGGGAGGTGAAGCCCTAGGTTCCGGACCCTGGTCGCCTCTCCTCCTGGGCTCGGTGGCTCTGCGCGCACTTGCTGTGCACGCGCCGGCAGCCGCGGCCAGGCGCTCCTCCCCGGAGGAGCCAGTTCTCCGGAACGCCAGTTCCGCCGGTGTCCGCCAGGGGGCTCTGGGAGCCGACTCCCGTCACGTGACCGCCGCCGCTCACCTAGAGGTCCCTGCTGCCCCGCGGCGGAGGCGGGGCCTCGCGCTGGGATTGGCTGGACCTCGGGGGCGGGGCGGAGCCGCGGCGGCGGCGCGAGGGAAGGCTGGGGCTGAGGGGGTCAGGCCGCAACTGCGAGGCCCGGCGCTGCCGGGGTCCCGGGTCTGGAGTGGGAGCCGCAGGTGCAGGAGGGCGAGCGGCAAGGGGCGCCTTTCTACTGCACTTGTTTTTTGCAGTCAGGTGATTGCCTAGCTGCAATCTAGAGAGGTTTGCATTAGCTCCGAGTCTGTCTGACAAGTGAGGAAACGAGGCCAAGAAGTGGGGAAGCATTGCGGTCGGCTGGGCCACGCCACCTGCTAAGGGAGGCCGAGGACCAAAGCCTCGGGGGTCTGCGCGTCCAGGCCCGCTCGACTCGGTGGGCCTGGGGAGCAAGGGCCCTGCTCGGTTCCCTCGAGGCTGCAGAAGGCTCTCTGGGGGGAGGAGCTCAGGACGCAGAGGAGGAGCCAAGCCCGCCCCGGGAGCGGGGACCCAGTCCTCTGGGAGAAGAAGCAGAGCCCAGGAGGAACCCCGTCAGCCAGGCGGGCAGAAAGCTCCGGGAGCGGCCTCATGGAAGACAAGCAGATCCTGTGCGTGGGGCTAGTGGTGCTGGACATCATCAATGTAGTGGACAAGTACCCGGAGGAGGACACGGACAGCAGGTAGGGGAGCCCGGGCCCCTCGTCGACCCCAGGGGCCGCTGCAGCCCCGCGTTTGAGCCCGGCAGCCCGGACCCCAGGTCCGCGGGGCCACGGGCCGCGCAGTGAGAGTCCCGCCTCGGTAGCTGGTGTCCCGTGCCCTCCGCCCCGCAGGACCTAAGGGGAAAATCTGAGGCCGTTAGCAATAAGGCCCAGGCTGTGGATAGCACGGTGGTTCTCCAATTCCCCTTCCAGGAGTCACATCCACGTTTTACCCATAAGCAAGTAGATGAAGTGATTTAACCAAGGGCGCATAACTAGCAAGGTGGGGGACCAGCTGCTTTCTTTTTAACAAAAAGGCCGATGCGCTTGGCTCTCACCAGCACTTACTTCCAATCCATCTACCACGCATATCGCATCTATTTCTTAAACAAGTTGTGAGGCAGCTTACAATAAGTATGTGCAGTTAGACCGCGGGAACATTTAAAACCCTGGTAGTTGAGCTTCACTACAGCTTCAAGCGCTTGCTGGCTCCGGAGGCGTATTTGGAAACGCTGCGGGTCGTGGCTAGAGCTGGTTCACGTGCCGTCGCCATTTCCCTGGCGCTAAATTCCAAAAAGAGTTTGCCAGAAGTCCTTTTTTACAAAATCAGTGAACAGCATCCTTCTTGGTTGTCTGGTAAAAGGTGAAGAGTCGCTGGTTGGCTCCTATATTTACTCTTGATAAGAACCTCACCGTTAATCACTGTAACCCCGAGAGGGCATTTCTGTGGGGCGCAGTCTTTGGGTCCACCCAGCCCTGTCACGTGCGCTAGGGCATAAGTTCCTTAGGGCAGCCCATGGGAAGTATGGGTCAGCCAGGTCCTCTCTTTATAGATGATGAAGCAGCTAAATACGTGGAGAAATTAGATAAGTATCGTAAGGCCACATAGTGAATGAGCCGCAGAGCAGTAATTACACCTGCGAATCTAGTGCTCCAGTCCTCTGCTGTCTGCTGTGCTCCCTCTGCCCGTCTCATGGAGTTGACCCTTTGCTTTGGGCAGCTTTGTTTGCCAGAGTTTAGAGCCCTTGCCAAGGGGGCAGGGTCCGTGGGGGAGGGGCCCAGGTGTATGCTGCTCTGGGGACCTAGCCCACCTACCAGGTCCAGCTGGCCCCAGGATGCAGTGCCCGGTGAGGAGTTAGGACTCCTCCCAAGCGGACAGCGTGGATCCCAGGGCCCCAGGTCCTCCCAAGACGGCCCAGAGTGCCTGCTTCCCACAAGGGCTGCAGGCCCTTTCCCTTTGAGCTTACTTATGGGAGAGGTAAGGATAAGGAGATCTCCTAGCTCCCATGAGGACGGGCTTATTCTGAAGGTGGGCACAAAGGAGGGCACCTCTCTAAAGAGACCCTTCCCATGTTCCCCATGCCCTCTGCCCTCCGGGTGTGCCCCCTCTCCTCCAGACCCATAGCTCTGCTCCTCCGTAGAGCAGTGCGGTGGCCCATTCGGCCTGTGTGTGTCGTGTGCCTGGCCCACCCAGCCCACCTTCTGGACTCCGTTGTGCCTCCCAGGCGGGCAAGACCAAGTGGGGACCCTGTCCTTGCCCTGCACCTGCCCCAGGCTCTCTGCACTCCACAGGCAGCTGGGACTCTGAGGCACTGCCACCTGGAACTTGGCCAGACCCCAGAGTCCAGGCCAAGAAGAACCTTCCAGAAAGCATCCTCATGCTCAGCAGAGCATTTCTGCACAGGAAGTTGGGTACCAGTGTGACTTGGAACGATTTCCAGAAAGCAAAAGTGTATAGCCTTTCTTTGAAACCTCATCCAAGCTGGGGCCTAGCAACTTTCCATTCAAAAAATACGGAGCACATTGCAGTGCTTTGGGGAGTCTGGAAACCTGGGTTCTGATAGCAGCTTTGTCATTAACTATCGGTGTGATCGATCCTGAGCAAGTCAAACCCCACTAGGCTCCCCCTTTCTCATCTGCATGAAAATTTCTCCAAAGCTTATAGCTTGAGTAATGTTTGACCTTTTACAAATTACTTCCTTCCTTTTTTCTTTTTCTTAATGTTTGTTTATTTTTAAGAGACAGAGAGTGCGACACAGTGCGTGTGGGGGAGGGCCAGAGAGAGACACGCACAGAATCTGAAGCGGGCTCCAAGCCCGACATGGGGCTTGAACCCACGGACTGTGAGATCATGACCTGAGGTGAAGTCGGATGCTCAACCAACTGAGCCACCCAGGCGCCCCGATTAGTATCCTTTCCAATGAGATCATGGACTGAGGCTGAAGAGAACTACAGGGTTAAGTTTTGTGTGCCAACATACCTTAGCCTAAAAGTTCTGCTTCATTTACTTCTCTTAATTAGTGGTTCTTATTGTAAGAGGCCACAGTTATTCTTCTTTTTGGAACTGGAAGAATAGAAATAACAGCCTGCACTGTTTACTTCACAGTATTCTCGGAGCACAGTGAGAAACCTCACAGTGCTTTGATCTGCGTAGGTAATCGTTTCTGTTGTTGAGAACAATGAAGTCCTTCAGGTATATCTCCAGGTAGTTTCCTCAGAGTACACCTTGAGTTGGGTTTCCAGCAAAGGTAGAGAAAAACTAAATGAAAAAAGGTAATTATGTGATGGGATGTTGTGTTCACAAACCTTCTTATGGTAATCATTTTGCAATACATGCGTATATCAAATCACCGTGTACCTTAAACTTACAGAATGTTGTATATCAATTATATTTCAGTAAAACTGAGGGAAGAAAAGGGAAACAAAAAAATGGAGGAAAAACTCGTCTTCCTCCAATAATCTTCTTAACTTTCGACCCTGCTTTTTTTTAAGCTGTAAAAAAAATGTTTTCCCTAAGTTTGTTTATGTATTTTGAGAGAGACAGAGGCAGCGCAAATGGGGGAGGGGCAGAGAGAAAGAGAGAGGATCCCAAGCAGGCTCAGCACTGCCAGAGAGAATCCCAAGCAGGCTCAGCACTGCCAGCGCAGAGCCCGACACAGGGCTTGAACCCATGAAACTACAAGATTGTGACCTGAGCCGAAACCAAAGGCCAGATGTTTACCCGACTGAGCCACTCAGGCTCCCCTTAACCTTCGACATTGTAAGAGTTAGCTTCCCCCACCACAAACTTCTTGAATTGACTACAGTGTACAGATCTGCTCCCTGTCTTACTTATTTTGACCCGAGTTATTACTGAAGGCTCCCTAAGGACAGGAGCAGGTAACAGATTTGACACCTTTGGGAAGGGGCTCTTGAGTTACCCAGCCATCAAGGTGGAGGCCGAAGGTCCAGCAGCTCTGCCCGGGGGAGAGGTGGGTCACTGTAACCGAGGAGGAGGGCACCCAGTTAGTGGGGCCGTCCTCTGTGACTGCAAATGGAAAGGCCGGTCAAGACGCTTTGCATGTCCCACGGCCCTGGCCCGGGCACCGTGTTCGGCTTTGCTTACCCTGGCAGCAGCCTGCTGGAGCTTCGGGGACCCCCCTTGTGTTTTGCAGGTGCTTGTCCCAGAGATGGCAGCGAGGAGGCAATGCATCCAACTCCTGCACCGTCCTCTCCCTGCTCGGAGCCCCCTGCGCCTTCATGGGCTCGCTGGCCCCCGGCCACATTGCCGAGTGAGTGGAGGAAGGAGCGGACGGCCTGCCCTGTAGAAGGAAGTCTTAACACTGGGTGGGGTTGGGGGACTGGGGTCCTATAAAAAATGGTTTGTGGCCGCCAGAAAGGGGTGGGAGGGGTAAGAGTGGGTGCCAGCATCCTAGGACCCCCCCCCGTCCCCCCCAAGCGCGGGTTCTCTGCTGCTCAGGTGCTAAGACTCTCATATGAAAGCTTTCATTTCCACAGCCTGTTTCCCTGGCCACCGCCCGGGGCCTGCTCCGCTTCCCACCTTCTCCTCCCTTGCTTCCAGCAGACTCTGCAACGGACGTGACTTTGCCCTTCTCAAGTCTCTAATCCTGGCCATGCCTGTGGCAGGGGGCAGTTAGGGACATGCTGTCTCAACCTCCCTCGGGGATGTCCTGCATCCGTGGTCCTAGGGTTCAGGTCCACGGTTTCTTTTCCAGCTGAGGGGGCAGGGCCAGTGCTCTGTCCCCGTTGTTCACTGAAGCAACAAGAACAGCCCACCCGAGGACACCCTGAAGCCACGTGCTAATGCTGGGCCCAGACCCAGCCGGGAGGCCGCGGCCCATAGGTGGCCCATTTGCTTTCTTTCTCCATGTCGGCTGCTGTGGGGACCCGAGAGCCCTTTGACCCCTGGCACTGCCAGCTCAGCAAATGCTTATCAGGAGGTGAGGCCCACACTTTGCCCACTGTGGGCACTAGGGCAGGCTGCCAGGTTGGTGGCCTGTGAAGCACAGCCCTTTGAACCCTGGTTTTATGGGGGCTGCTGCCAAAGCCCAGCCCCCTGAGCTGCGCGCAGACTCCCTTCTCAGTGAAACGGCACCGAACAACTCAGTGGGCGAGAACCTGCCCTGTGAGGTGGGACAGGGTGACCTGGAGCCAGTAGCTGGTCACTTGCCAACCTTCTTCGGTGGCTGTCTTCCTTCTGTTGCTCTAGCGCAGGGTAGGAGACTCGGCTTTATATAACAATAAGGCTGTTAGGTAGGCCATTCCAAATTCTCCCCATTTGTTCAGCAGCATGTAATGAGCACCTACCACGTGCCAGGCACTGAGGGTGCAGAAAATCCTTTGGAAAACCAACCCGTAGTTTGCACGCTTTGGAAGGATCCTACTCTCTAAAGGATCCTTGAGGTGTAAGACGAGGAATAATGCCCCAACTTGATACAAATCTGTATTGTTCGCCAGAGTGAGGCCACGATGGTGGCCGGATTAGTGGTCATGGGACACTTTCCAGGGACGCTGTAGCCAGGAAGCACGGGGCTGCCGCAGTCTCCCCCAGGGTCCGCCTCCCACTCGCTCAGATTGGAGGCGGTTCTGGGTAAGGGTCCTGGGCCAGGCCCACGTCAGGAGCATCAGGCCCTGGGAGCAGCTCACTGCCCGCGGGGTTCCCCGGGCCGCGAGAGGTGAGGGCGGTGAGCGGCCTCACCCAGGCAGCACCGCCTGCTGGCTGGGCATCAGGGAGGCGGCTGCGGGCTGAGTGGAATCCCAGTAGCACTGCCAGGGTCTCCAGAGACCAGAGTACCATGTGGACAAGTGTGTAGAGGGCAACTGGGGAGCAAAGTACCACCTTGGTACTGATTAATTCTGCCAAGGCTCCGCATGAGACGGACCACAGTGCCCTCACCTGCTTTGTTCTAACCGGCTACGTGCCCCGGGCCCCAGAGCTACCCCATCTAGTTTTACGAAGCACATCCTTTGTGGCTTGAGTCAGACTGAAGGACAGGGCTGGGGTCGGAGTTTATACCTCAGCCAGGACTTAAAAGAACGTCCCTTAGTGTTTTTCTCACCGAGTTCCAGGCTTGCTCCCCTGCCTCTCCTGCCCCCTTGCACAGCCTCTAGCCGCGTGCTGATTCCGGCTCCCTCCTAGTCCCCTCTGCTTGCAGCCAGGGTCCCTGCCGCCTCCCTCCAGTCCCCAGACCCCTGTCGAACTGTCCCTCCCCTGGGTTACTCCGTCTCGGCAGTTTTGTCCTGGATGACCTCCGCCGCTATTCTGTGGACCTACGCTACACAGTCTTTCAGACCACGGGCTCTGTCCCCATCTCCACGGTCATCATCAACGAGGCCAGTGGTAGCCGCACCATCCTCCATGCCTACAGGTTTGTACGCCTGTCTGCAACTTGCCGGCTGCCGCCGCCGCCATCACTGAGCTCCCAGAACAGGACCCTTCTTCTCGAAGAGGCGCACATGCTCCAGCATCCCTCCTCATCCCTGTGGGAGGCCCAGGCCACTTGTAGGCTCTAATCTGTGTCTCCTTGCCCTTCCCTTGGCTCGGGCTCCACCCCAAGCTTCCTGGTGGCTGACTTCAGGCAGCGGGGCGTGGATGTGTCTCAGGTGGCCTGGCAGAGCAGAGGGGAAACCCCGTGCTCTTGCTGCATCGTCAACAACTCCAATGGCTCCCGCACCATTGTGCTCTACGACACGTAAGGCCCCCCTGGCCTCGCCCTGGCACGGCTCACCAATCAGATCCCTTCCTGGCCACCATGGGCATCCCAGCTGCCCACTCTCTGCCGCCTCTCTCTGTACCAGAAATTGTCCCTGCCAAACCATTTGGTGATTTCTGAATTGTTTTCAATTAGGGGAGAAGTGAGGTGGGAAGAGATGGGCTTCGTTCTGCCTGGTGACCTGGCCTTGGCCACCACCAACGATGGGTGGGCCGGCCTGCACAAAACATAATTCATGATGTAATTTCTCCGTGATTGGTCAATCAGCAGCCTGTGGGTGCGGGGAAACTATTCTGAGGAGAGGGGGATAGGAGGTGTGATTCAAAGCATCTGAAGCCCCGAAGGGGACCCACTGGAATTTCTGGGGGTAACCCCAGGGTCGCTAGCCTGCAGCATGGCACGAAGGAGCTGGGTTTGGGTGTTCAGAAGAAATGAACCCCCCCTCCCCCCCCCGCCCCCAAAGTCCCGCATGATGAAGCCAGGACAAATGCCACACACAATTCACAGCCATTGCTGAAGCAGAGGGAAGAGGAACACTGGGTCAGCCCACCAGGGCCATCTGATACCATGTTAACTGGGGGGAAGGAGTCCCTTTAAAGTCCCAAGCTACTAGGGAGAGACCCTTGTCATCTCTCCTAGATTCTCTCCTGAACAATCTCAGACATTTAGCCAAGAACCTAGCATGTGCCAGGTACTCTGTTAGGGCTGAGGTGATCCACACCCGGCAGCCCTGGGGTTCAGGCTGTCCCTACTGCCCAGAATGACTACTGGACCTGGGGAAGAGGGGACAATTATCCTAGGACAAGCTTCGTGGCCAGGAGTCTCTGGGCTCCATGTGTCGCAGTGAATAAGTGAGTGGACATATGTGTTAGCAATGACTTTCAGCTTGGGCAATCCTAGTCATCTGTCCATTAAGTAGCAATCTGTAGCAACTTTGATCAAGGACACCACGTGGGTATTCACAAGAAGGGAAAGGAGAGGAGTTGTGAGGAGAAACGTTTGTAGCTCTCTGGCCTCAGTGTAGGCAGATCCACACATATTACCTCCAACTGCAGCAGGCTGGCAGGTTTGGACCCATTAGCCAAATGTGGAAGCAGCCTTGGAAAGGCCCAGGTACTCAGCTAGTTAACCGGATGACATCAGCTACAGATCGGGAGGGATATAGGTTAGGTGTAGCTCACTGGTCAAGGTGGACCCTTCACAAAGCTCCCCCACTTAAGTCAGCCAAACAAAAACTCATCCTCAAGCACCAACCTTGACCCCAGGGTTGCAACACAGAGCTGCCGAACTTAGAACGGTGGTGCTGTCACGGCTGGGACGCCAGAAGTGAACGGTAGCCGACCCAGAGCAGCCATAGTCTTTGTAGGTCACCAGGGCATTGCATGCTGGGAGCTGTGTGTGCCGCTGGCAAAAGGGAATTCTGGGAATTGTAGTCCCTGGTGCTCTTAGAGTATTCTGGGAGGTGTGGTCTCAAGGCACTCAACTGGCCTCTTGTCACATGCTGCAGTTGAGTTTACCCTTAGATAATATTACAGCCTCAAACACCCAAAGGGCCTCCTAGCAAACTGCCTCTAATCCCTTGTCTGGATGGAGCTGAGTGGGGCAAGGAGTGGTCAGGAGTTTGGCCTGGAACAGGGCCTATCCTGGAGCTGAGCCTTAGAAGGCTGTGCCGTAGATCCGGTTTCTGGCCATGCTGTAGGCAGCACCAGGCATAAGGACCCCGGCAGTTAGTTAGAGATCCCGGCCTTGGCTGACGTCACCATCATGCCTTTTCTGTCGTTTCTGTCCTATGACTTAGGAACCTGCCTGATGTATCTGCTGCAGACTTCGATAAGGTTGATCTGACCCGGTTCAAGTGGATCCACATTGAGGCAAGTCCTGCCCTGCCTGTGCTTTGAGGGGCTCAACCTGCCAGCCCCTCCTCATATTTTGTCTTCTTCTTAGTTTTTTTGAACCATGAAGTACCTTAGAGATACATGAATCCAAGTCCCCTCATCCCCTCTCCATTCTTCTTTATGATTTCAAGTAGGAAACTAAGGCCCAGAAAGATTGGGTGACTAACTCAAGGTCACATAGCAAGGTGTAGGCACCAGAAACAGGATCCATGCTTTCTGTGTTACAGACTGCCCACCTCCTCTAGACTCTGAGAAGTCCCAAGTTCTAATCCTGGCCTTGTGATTTAATTACTGTAGGTCCTTAAGAAAGTCTCTCTTTTATTCTTTTGTCTCCTCATCTGTGAAATGTGAAATGGGGGGAGGAGGCGCTGGTCAATAAGGTCTCCAAGGTCCGTGACTGCTCTAGAATTTTGAAACTTAGAATGGAGTTCCAGCCCAGCCTCCCCCCTCCACTACCCCGCTGGCCCCACACCATGCCTCCCCTCACCTAGAATTCCAGCAGGGAGGGAAGAATGAGCCAGATTAGCCAGATCCCAGCTGGCCCTGAGCTGCCCCGCCCTGCCCCCTCCCCCAGGGCCGGAATGCATCGGAGCAGGTGAAGATGCTGCAGCGGATAGACCGGCACAATGCCAGGCAGCCTCCAGGTCAAAAGATCCGAGTTTCCGTGGAAGTGGAGAAGCCCCGAGAGGAGCTGTTCCAGCTGTTTGGCTATGGAGACGTGGTGAGTGGCCCACGCAGCGTCCCCTTGCCACATCCAGCTAACCTGGGCCTTAAGGGGAGCCAAGTGTTCCCTTGTTCTGGAATGGCTTGGTGTCATTGGCAGGCAGGGGGCAAAGAGGCAGGTCCCCAGCTTCGGACTCCCGTGCAGGCGCGTAGGTGTGAGTGTAGTCAAGGCAGGGCTACTACAGCCGGCCTCGGAGCACCCTGCGTGGGCGGGAGCACCCTGCGTGGGTGCACCTCCTCCCTGGGCCTCCTCAGTCTTTCCTTCTGTCAAATGAAGGAATAGGACAGATCTCCCAGGTGGGTGGCAGGCTGTGGGGGCCACTGAGGGGTGAGGGAGGACGGGAAGGGGACTTGCGTGGGGTAAGTTTGGGCATTCCTGGGATGGAAATGAAGTCTGAACGACAATCCTGGCATCATAACCTGCACTGGTTGGGCCCCCACCTTGGTTGTACCGAGGTGTGGGTGCCTGAGCCACACCCTGGCTTTTTATCTGATTGGTGGGGGTGGAGCTCAGCTGAGGTATTTTATAACAAAACTCCCTGGAAGTTCTAATGTGTAGCTGGTGTTGAGGAAGCTCTACAACCCCCTGCCCCTTTGTTCTAATAGGCGGAGAAACTAGCCCCCGAGGTCATAGTTGCGTTAGGAAAAACAAAACAAAGCAATACGCTCTTGAGAGCCCGAGATGTAACGTGGCAGTGGTCGCTTTCACCGCAAGATGGCGCTCAAGGCTCGCTGTGGGTTTTCAATTGCAGGGACACTCGTAGCTCTAGATCAAGTAAACCAGGTGGTGGACACGTTGGAGGAGTGACATTACACTGTGGGGGCAATGCTAGGCTGCTGGTGGTGAGGGACTGAGCCGGGACTAGGGCTGGGGTGACCGTCAGCCTGTCTTCCACTGCCCACAGGTGTTTGTCAGCAAAGATGTGGCCAGGCACTGGGGGTTCCAGTCAGCGGTGGAGGCCCTGAGGGGCTTGTATGGTCACGTGAGGAAAGGGTGAGCAGGGGGAAGCCAGGAAGAGGCCTTAGGAATGGAGAGTGAGTGGGCCTGGACACGGGGCTCTGCCCTGGGTGGGGGGGATGGGGAGGCTGGGGGCCAGGGTGGGCTGACAGCTGGCTGAGTGGAGGGCCTTGCAGGGCTACGCTGGTTTGTGCCTGGGCAGAGGAGGGCGCTGACGCCCTGGGCCCCGATGAACAGCTGCTGCACTCGGATGCTTTCCCTCCGCCCCGGGTGGTGGATACGCTGGGAGCCGGAGACACCTTCAACGCCTCTGTCATATTCAGCCTGGCACAGGGTGAGTACCCCGGCAGGAGGCCCAGGGCTGAGGCCTGCCTCTGCCCAGAAGACCAGGCTCATGTAGCTATTTGTCCCTCCAGGGAAGACTATGCAGGAGGCCCTGAGATTTGGCTGCCAGGTGGCCGGCAAGAAGTGTGGCCTGCAGGGCTTTGATGGCATCGTGTGAATGGCCGGTGGCGGCGGGCACTGGCTTACCCCACTCACCTCCTTGGAAGCCGGCATCACCGGCACCATTGCCTTCGTCCCTCCATCCAGCCTGGCATCTGGGCTGCCCTGCTCCCTGGGCAGATGCAGGCCGTGGGAGGGTTCCACCTGTGTCTGCTGTCCCGCTCACGCTGCTGAGCCACAGAGGAAATAAATCTGCCCCTGAGCCACCTTCCTTCTGCCAGTCTGTTTGTCCTTGATGCCTCAACTGCTCTGGCTGGGGATTCCAGAGGCTTTGATACTACAGTTTTCCCCCTCTTCTTCTCTATTCCCCAAATTAACCTCCTTGTCCCGAGGCCCAGAGGAGGGGCTGTCTACACCAGAGCAGGGTGGTGGGACTCGGACTAGCCTCCAGCTGTGCCCTTGGTGGTGGCCCAGTGTGTCTGGGAAGGAGGAGCCACAGGAGATGGGTAGAGACCAGGAGTCTTCCTGGCTGGGGGGGGACATTTACGCCCTTGTGCCCCAGGGAACCTTCCAAATAATACTCCATTTGAAAATCTCCTTGGGGACCCTGGGCTCTCACAAGACTCCAGTCTTATGGCTCCAGGACTGTCCACACGTCTGAGCTAACCTGACAGGCCAATGGGGGCAGGGAGCCCACTTGGTGGTTTGGTGGTGCCTTCACAATCTAAAAATATCTCCCCCTGAATGTCCCAGAGTCAGAAAGCCCCACCCTTAGAGCTGCCTTGTAGTTAAGGCCAGTTTCAGCCACAAACATGTCCCAGGATAGTGTTGCTATCCCTGAGGGTGACCAGGCCCGAGGGCGTATTGGAATTAGCCTGTTTTAACATGGGAGTTGGGGCAGGGTGTGTGAAGCCCCAGAATGCTAAAGAGCATGGGTTTTGCAGTCTGACACACCTGATTTCAAATCTGCCACTTAACTAGCAGTGTCACCTTGGCTACATTACTGAATTTGGTCTTCCTCAATTTCCTCATCTGTCAAATGGAGCTAATTCTGCCTGGTCATAGAGTTATTGCGAGGGTACAGTTAGACAACATATAAAATGTCCAGCATGATGCCTGGTACGGACCAGGCTCTCAACAAGTGGTAGTTCTTGTTAATGCTTTGGGCTGAGCGCATGCAGGGTGGTGGGGAAGACCTGCTCGGAGCTGCAGGAGGGGGAGGAGGGGCGCTTAGGCCCCAGGGAGAAGCTGCACTCTCTTCCCCGGCTTGTCTGAGGCTGGGCTGGCTGTGTCCCAGCACCGTCCATGAGCACAGCTAAAGCTGAAGTCCCGCCAAGAGGCCGGGCCAGTCTCCAGCGCCCCATTTCCCTGAGGTCAGGCATGCGAGACCAGCAGGTAGGCGGCCTGAGTGGGTGAGTTCATTCAGTTCTTTATTGGTGGCCTGGGCCCTTTTAAAGCCACCCCTCAACTTAGGGTCTCCCTGAGCTGCACAGAAAGATCAAGAGGTGGTCCTCATTCCAGCACGTGCATGCGCGTGTACACACACACACACACACACACACACACACTCACACCCTGGGGCTTATGTTCTGGTACCAAGGCTTCTAAGGATGCAGACGTGTGTCCTCAAGGTTTACATCTCATCATTCTCGAGTTGAACAGCATGAATTTCAACCTCATTTGGGGTGTTCTTCGACTCCGGTGTTTCCCCCGGAAGTCCCTCTGCTTCCCTCCCAGTCTCCCCGGCCTCGGCCTGGCCCACAGCCTCCGCTCCAGGGGCTGGGGCTGCTCTTTCAGCCTCTGCCTGTCCCCCAGCCTCTGGTATAGGCTCCAAAGGCTCCCTTCTGGCCTCTCCCTGTCCCCCATCTTCTCCTCTAGGACCCAGGGCTTCCTGCGTTTCTTGTCTTGATGGGCTTTCAGCTGACGGGGACTGCCTCCCAGCATCTTGTGGCCCCAGAGGCTCTTTGGGCTCCGTGTGGCTTGGGGCCTCTCCTGGGAAGTTGATGAGCTCTGCAGGGCTCATAAGCCCATCCCCATTCAGGTCCTGGGTCTCGAGCACCTTGTCCACCACCAGGATCACCTGTGGAGGCACACAGTTGCCGTGGAGTCTACAGTGCACAGAGAAGTTCCCAGGAGCCCTGACCCTCCCAACACCCCCCTACATCCCTGCCATGCAGGGCTTTGGGCATTTCTTTTATAGCGCATTCACCAAAGGGGTCATGATAAAAAGACCCAAAGTCCCAAGAAGCTGCGTCTCCTTCGTGGGGAGAAGCCCCCCCAGCTGGCAGGGCTTACCGGGTTGCCAAGAGGAAAATCAGCAGCTTCAGGGGCCAGAGCTGCGGTCAACATGGACAGCAGCTCCAGGCCATCCAGCTGCCCACTCTGGTCATAGTCGTGGAGGGCAAAGAGGTAGAGGAGAACTAATGGGGAGAAAGAAGCTGGATCAGAAGGGGCCGTGGGGACAGGTGGAGGAGGCAGGGGGCCCCTGATGGTCAGGAGTCAGTCCTGGCTCTGCCGCCCTGAGCCCCACCCCACCCCCCACCCACTGGCCTCAGGGCCCAGCCCCTCACCCTGCTCCCGGCTCATGTGTTCCGGCTCCTCTTCCATCTTCTCCAGTCCCTGCAGGTAGTTCTGCAGGAGCCTGCCAGAAAAATGGGCAGTAAGCCCCAGAGAGGCCGGTCCGCAGAGCCCCCCCACCCCCCCGCCTCCGTCCCAGGTCCAGCCCACTCACCGAAGCTGCTCCTGGCCTGGCTGGAAGGGGTTGTGCAGGGGCTGCTGCTGCAGGTCAGGATCCAGCCTGGAGGAAGGGGAGAGAGAAGGGCAGGCCTTGCAAAGAGCCTCTCTGTGCATCCAGCCGAGTAGCCTTCCACCCTCAAGCTCTCTGTAGAGTTCTGTCCCCAGGCCTGAAGGGCATTGTCCTCTCAAATCCCCAAAGACATGGTGGGGAGGAGGTCCTTCTGGTCTCAGAAGCAGAACCTTAGTCCCCCAGACTATTTTTTTTTTTTTTGCAGATTCCTAACTGAGATGTTAAATGAAAACCCAAGTAAAACATCTGGCTAGACAGGCCAGATGAGGCCACACCGAGTAGATACAAGCTGGAGATCCAAGAAAACAGTGAGTGGGTGGACTGTGGTCACCCTTCTACTTTGGTGCCAGGCCCCGGGGGGCAGGTCTCTGGCTCAGTCCCGAGGCCCTGCCCAGTTTTACACAGACCCGATTTGCTCCGCGACATGGGCTGGATTCTCTTTTCCCAGCTGAGGGCATATATGTTGGTTTTGGAACTTCAGTCTCCTCAGGGTCTTTCTCAGGCCTTAAAGCTCATGACTCGCTCCCAGCTCTGGACGGGGCTACCCGTTTGCCCAAGTCAGTCCAGACCTGTGAAGCCACGTTGCCGGCAGGAGCCGCTGCAGGGGCCTTTGGTGCTGCCGCCAGTCTTGCTGCAGCTCCTGTGTCTGTCCCTCCACCCTACCCGGCACATCCACTGTGTCATATTCATACCAAAACCCTTGAGAAAGATGCTCGCACAAAACAGAAATGCTATGCTAATGACCTCGATGTCTTTGACGTTCCCACTAAGGGCCTTGATGAGAGGGCCGCAGCCTGTTGCCTGCCCACATGCCACCTCATGCCTCACACCCCATGGGAATGGAGCTCCTGGATCCCAGACGGACTGACCCCAGTGCGCATGTCCTGAAAGCCACTCCGCGAGGGGTGCTCTAACCCGCACAGAGGCTGCGGTACCTGGGCAGGGGGCGGGGCTCAGATACAGAGGTGAGGGAGCACCCCCCCATCTCCTGCCTCCCAGGGGGCCCACCAGCCCCCCTGGTTCCCCAGGGACTCTCTCCGTCCCGGCCCACAGCCCTGCCGTCTGAATCCCGTTACCTCCCGTTACCTCACGATTCCATCCTTGGGAGCGGCCTGAGTCAGGGGCAGCAGCAGCACTAACAGTCTCATTGCCAAAGGTAACATCCTGGAACTGGAACTAGGAACAGAGTTAGGGAGTCAAGGGGAAGGGTGTCTGCCTCAGAGTGGAGGATCGGCGGGTTAGGCAGGGGCACCTTCTCCCCCTGCCCCCACCTGCAACCCAGGTAACAGGACTCCTGCTCGGGGCAGATGCAAAGATGTCAGGGATCCCCTGTGGGATTCATTCAAAGTGAATCTCACCCCGGATCCTGTGTGGAAGGCGCCTGAAGCAGAGCAGCTGTGGTGGAAGCAGCAATTAGGGCAAGAGCCCCTCCCCACACCCAGCTCCCTCTCCCGCACCAGCCCCTGGGGTGCTCGGAGAAGTGGAATTTAAGTACATCTAATCTAGTCCAGTCACTCATTTTGCAGATGGAAACTAGCTCAGAGAGGTGGAGAAAAAGGCCAAATCAGAAAAGCAGAGGGATACAAAAAGACCAAGACTCACACAGAGGAAGATGGTTAGTGTGTATTTATTAAAACTCACCCAAGAACAAATCAGTAAAGGCTCAGTCTCCCTGCCACAGATCTAAACTCATGTAGGGACTGAAGCAAATCAGGGTCAAACCAACAGTGGCCCCAGGAACTATTTACTAAATGCAGTTAGGAAATACCAATATAAAGGAAAAAACCGAAACTTCCCTTTATTTTTTTTGTATTTTTTTTTAAGATTTTTATTTATTTCTAGGAGAGAGAGAGAGAAAGATGGTGTGAGCAGGGGAGGGTCAGAGAGAAAGGGAGTCACAGACTGAAACAGGCTCCAGGATCTGAGCTGGCAGTCAGCACAGAGCCCGACGCGGGGCTCGAACCCACTAACCGCGAGATCATGACCTAAGCGAAAGTCGGACGCTTAACCGACTAAGCCACCCAGGCGCCCCCGAAACTTCCCTTTAGACCTACATTGTGTAAGCCCACTGGCAACCCAATTACTTGGTTATATGAAAACAGTCAAATAGAGGAAGGATCCATCAAAAGCACAGAACATGAAGCTTTCTGAAGAGTCCCAGGTGTGTGTATATGTCATATGAATTTCTGAGGAAGCACACACCCACTGCAGCTGAGGCCTGAGACCCTATCCCCACCTCTAGGAAGACAAATCACCTGGGCCAGAGGACCAGGAACCCTCTGAACCCCTCTGACTCCTTTGAAACGCTATTCTGGCTGGCACTGGATTTTCCTGGAGAAACGTTTCTAGCTTTCATCAGATTCTCAAAGCACTCCATGATTCTAATGAGGTTCAGAAGCACTGCAAGGTTGGACATCAACTTCCTAAGAGACGTGGGGTAGAGCAGGTGGGCATCTGGCCAATGGGGAGGTACTTATGGGGAGCCTGGCTGGAGCTGTACAAGCAGAGCTGCCTTGAGGAAGAAGCAGCAAAACATGGAAGTCTACTAGAAGGTAAAGCAACTGAGAGGCACAGAAATGGTCTTTAGTTTTCTCGGCACACATGGCCCCTACCAGTATCGGGAGACTGCATAGTTTATTGGTGTCCATAATCCCCAGTGGCCACATACGAATGCTGGCTGGAAACACGAACCCTTGAGCTTTCTTGTTGTGCCCCAAAGAGAAGACAAGTCTTGGGCCCATCCAAGGGAGGCAGTGGGAACTGAGATCTCCATATCACCTGGGGGCCCTCAGGGGTCCAGATACATCTCAGTGAAAGGGTGGTCTGGAAAGATATCCAGACCTCCATGTCTGAGAATATGACAGTAAATGTTCCAAAGAAAGTAACTCCAAAGCTGGATAAAAATAGAAAGTATTTTTCCAAATGCATCGAGTTGGCAAGAAAGTAAGAAATTCTGAGTGCATAAGTCCAGTGAAAAGGGTAATCCTGGAGGGAAAGTGAGCTTGAAATCAGCTTTGCCAAACCAATTCCAGGTGAATTTGTACTATCAGTCTGAGTGCTTTGTACAACAGAGGAGCCCAGAGATAAGACCTGGACCCACACGGTGTGAGGACACTAATAGGAGATTCCCTGCGTAGTTGGGATTCAAACAGCCTGATTCCATCTAAGGGTGAACAGAAAGTAAGTGTGTCACAAAGAAGGGCAGCACAAATCTTGCCAGTCTTGACCTTGGTGCTGGGTAGAAGGGATAAAGTCTTCCCTGAGAATTTGTAACAAGCCTGCTTTAATGTGGGTTCAAGGCCTGAATTAATGCTATCTCTGTGGTTCAAAACCTAAAGCAGATCATTTATATTTTAAGTGGTACCTGGATGATAGTACCTCCAGTTGACTAACAGAGGAAATTATTTTTGTCCATGAAACACAGCTCCAATCCCAGCCTCAAAGAAATTCCAATGGTAGAGTATCAATGAGCATGACCTTACAGCCAGAAAGTCATAAGCATACGAGGAAATAAGACACTGTGAATGAGAGCCAGCTAACCGACAGTGGGTGAAACCAGACTTGCAAAAATTAAAGACATTGGAATAGTCATACAGAGAATATAAAGTATATTTAATATGTTTCAAGAAATCAAAGAGAAGTTTGAAACTATGTGAAAGGAATATGAACATAAGAATGACCAAGAAGATTTGAAGAAGAACCAAACATAACTTACAGAAATATAAAGAAAAGATGATTTTAAAATGCAGTGAGTGGGGGGCCTGCATGGCTCAGTCAGTTAAGCGTCTGACTTCAGCTCAGGTCATGATCTCACGGTTCATGAGTTTGAACCTCACCATCAGGCTCTGTGCTGACAGCTCAGATTCTGAGTCTCTCCCTGTGTCTCTTTCTCTGCCCCTCCCCCACCTGCACTCCCTTTCAAAATAAATAATTTTAAAACAAGCAGTCAGAAAGAAAAGGTAAATCCCCAAAAGGAAGAATAATTAGACTGACAGCTGATTTCTCAACAGCAAGAGTGATGCCAGATTACAGTAGTAGTTTAATACATTGAAAAAGACAGGTGGGGGAGGGGGGAAGATTGCCATTTTAGAATTCTAGCCTCAGCAAAACTATCTTTCAAGAATGAGGTGAAGTAAAAACAATTTCAATAAACAACAAATTAGAGAATATGCCACTAACATTGCTCCAGTAAAGGAAATTGTAAGGGATCTGTTTCAGGAAAAAGGAAAGTGATCCCAGAAGGATTTGAAATGCAGAGGAAAATGGTGAGCAGAAAAGAAATCAGAAAGTATTCGGGAAAATATAAACAAACATAGACTGACAACTATGTTAATATGGGGGCAGAAAAGGTGGTGTGAGCTACAATATTGGACAACATTAAGATGTAAGGTAAGGATGGCTGTTTGGGAAGAGAGTAGACATACTGAGCAACTTTGTTAAATATGCATGTAAGAGTTTTCAGGATAACCACTAAAAAAATAGAAATGGAATGTATGACCTCAAACCACCAGTGGAAAAAATGAATGGAATTTTTTAAAAAATCAATTCAAAGAAAGGCAATAAAAGAGAAACAAGAAACTAAAAATATTAAAAAGGAAGGCAAGTAGAGGGATGCCTGGGTAGCTCAGTCAGTTAAGCATCCAACTCTTGATTTCAGCTCAGGTCATGATCTCACAGTCTTGAGATTGAGCCCAGTGTTGGGATCTGTGCTGGGCATGGAGCCTGCTTAGGATTCTCTCTCCCTCTGCCCCTCCCCTGCTTGCACACACATCAGCATTCTACCAAAAAAAAAAAAAAAAGGAAGACAAATAGAAAGTATAAAAAATAAGATGACAAAAATATATCTAAGTTTATCAGTCATAACTATAAATTATTTAACTTCATCAGTTGAGAAATAGAAATAATCAAAATCCATACAAAACAAAACATAGTTATACGCAATTATCAGGAGATGAACCTAAAAAGTAAAGACACAGGTTGAAAGGAAAAGGATGGAAGAAGGATATAAAAAAACAAACATATTTAAAAGAATGTCATTACAAAATTCATAAAAATTGAATCCCATAGGAGGATAACATAATTCTGAACTTGTACTTGTCTAATAACATAACCTCAGAACCTCTAAAATAAAAACCGGCGTAACACTACACACCTATTAGAATGGCCAAAATCCAGAACACTGACAAAATCGAATACTGGCGAGGATGTGAGGCAGCAGGAACGGCCATTCATGGCTGGGGGAATCCAAAATGGCGCAGCCACTTTGGAAGCCACTTGGGCAGTTTCGTATAAAGCTAACTCTATTCTCACCATACAATCTAGCAATCGCACTCCTTCATATTTACTGAAAGGAGCTGAAAAATTATGTCCACGCAAAAGCCTGCACACAGATGTTTATAGAAGCTTTATTCATAATTGCTAAAGCTTGAAAGCAAACAAGATAGTCTTCAGTAGGTGGATGGAGAAATAAATTGTGGTCTATCCAGACAATAGACTATTATTTAGGGCTAAAAAGAAATGAGCTATCAAGCCATGAAAAGACCCAGAGGAACTTAAATGAGTATTACTAAGTGAAAGAAGCCAATCTGAAAGGCTGTGCACTATATGATTCTGACTATATGACATTCTGGAAAAGGCTAAACTGTGGAGTCAGTCAAAACATCACTGGTTACTAGGGGCTGGGGTGGAAGGGATGAAAAGGAGGAGCACAGAAGATATTTAGGGCAGTGAAACTACACTCTATGACACTATAATGATGGAGACATGTCATTATACATGTGTCCAAACCCACAGAATGGATACCACCAAGAGTGAACCCTAATGTAAACTCTGGACTTTGAGTGGTGATATGTCCATACAGGCTCATGCATCATAAAAAGTGTACCCTCTGGTCTGGAATGTTGATAATGAGGGAGTTGTGCATGTGGGGATGGGGGAGGGGAGGTATACAGGAAATCTCTATACTTCCCTCTCAATTTTGCTGTGAACCTAAAACTACACTAAAAAAAAAAAAAAGTCTTAAAAAAAACAGGCAGAACTACAAGAAGAACAGTCTAACCTGCCATCATGGTGGAGAATTTAACATACCTCATTTAGTATTTGAAAGATTAAGCAGACTAATATTAGTAAGAATGTAGAAGGTTGAATAAACCATTTAATGTGCCTGAGTTAAATGAACACACTACAGGGGCCCCTGGGTGGCTCAGTTGGTTAAGCGTCTGACTTTGGCTCAGGTCACCTATGGTTCGTGGGTTTGAGCCCCGTGTCAGGCTCTGTGCTGACAGCTAGCTCAGAGCCTGGAGCCTGCTTCAGATTCTGTAACTCCCTCTTTCTCTGACCCTCCCCTGCTCACGCTGCCTCTCTCTCTCAGAAATAAATAAAAACATTAAAAAAAATAAATGAATACATGAGAGACCCCCACTTCAATACCTTAGCAAATACATATTCTTCTCAATGCATATGGGATGTTTATAAAAACTGACAGGTAGTAGGCCAGCCACCTGGGTGGCTCAGTGAATATCAAAGAATCTGTCTCACACTGTATTATATACCTAACATGCAATTACATTAGAAAGCAATAACAAAAATGATGTAAAAAATCTCACATATATGGAAACTTAGAAGGCACACTTGTATGTGGATCAAAGAAGAAAACCATAATGGAAACTGTTGAATACTTAGAATCGGATAATACTGGGAAGACATGCGTGAAAACAAGATGTGGACTGACTTAAAAGCATATATTAGAAGAAAGGGCTAAAAGTTAATGAGTTAAAGCTTCAAACTCAATAAGCTAGTAAAACAGAATAAACTAAGAAATGAAGTAATAAAAGATGGCAGAAATTAGGAATACGATAGAAAAGAGCAGCAAAGCCAAATACTGGTTGTTGCTGTTTTTTAAAATAATTGTTTAGGGGCGCCTGGGTGGCTTAGTTGGTTAAGCGTCCGACTTTCGCTTGGGTCATGATCTCGCGGTTCGTGGTTTCGAGCCCCGCGTCGGGCTCTGTGCTGACTGCCAGCTCAGAGCCTGGAGCCTGTTTCAGTCTGTGACTCCCTCTCTCTCTGACCCTCCCCTGCTCACGCTGTCTCTCTCTCTCTAGAAATAAATAAAAACATTAAAAATAAAAAATTAAAAAATAATTGTTTAATTGGGGCGCCTGGGTGGCTTAGTCGGTTAAGTGTCCGACTTTCGCTTAGGTCATGATCTCGCGGTTCGTGGGTTCGAGCCCCGCGTCGGGCTCTGTGCTGACTGCCAGCTCGGAGCCTGGAGCCTGTTTCAGCCTGTGACTCCCTCTCTCTCTGACCCTCCCCTGCTCACACTGTCTCTCTCCTAGAAATAAAAAAATAATAATAATAATAAAATTTAAAAATAAAATAAAATAATTGTTTAATGCTTGCTTGCTTATTTATTTATTTATTTATTTATTTATTTATTTATTTATTTATTTTTGAGAGAGAGAGAGAGAGTGACAGCACATGAGTGGAGGAGGAGCAGAGAGAGAGGGAGACACAGAATCTGAAGGAGGCTCCAGGCACTGAGCTGTCAGTGCGGAACCCATGAACAGTGAGATCATGACCTGAGCCCAGATTGGAGGCTCAACTGACTGAGCCACCCAGGCGCCCCCACCACTGGTGTTTCTTTAATAGAACTAATACAAGGGCACCTGGGTGGCTCAGTCAGTTGAGCTTCCAACTCTTAATTTCAGCTCAGGTCATGATTCCAGGGTTGTGGGATCCAGCCCCGAGTTGGGCTCTGTGCTGAGCATGGACCCTGCTTTAGATTCTCTCTCTGTCGCCCTCTGCTCCCTCTTCTCTAAAATTAAAAAAAAATTAGATTAAAAAAGGTACTAATTCAATAGACAAATCTCTGACAACTTGCATTAGGAACAATGAGAAAAGGTACAAATAAAATGAAAATGGGGACATAACTACAGAAACAGCAGAAATTTGAAAACTTCTCAGAGGATAGAGCTAATTTCCTAGAAAAACTTAGTAGCAAAACTGATGGAAAAATAAATAGCAAATCTTAATAGTCCTAGAACCATTAAAGAATTTGAATCAGTGAGGATTAACCTATGTCGCTTCAGGGACTACAGACTTGAAACCTATCTAGAGAGCAATCTGCAAATATGTGTTAATTGCCATGAAATTCTGATCCAATAACACTATCCTGAGGATTACACAGGGAAGAGCTCAAATGGAAAAGAAACTACAAAGATATCTATAACTGTAACATAAATATTAGTCAAAGAAACAAATAGCCTGAATGTCTAGGATTTAGGCACTGGCTAAGCAAATCTCATTATAAGGCAGCAATAAAAATGATAAATACTGGGGCACCTGGGTGGCTCAGTGGGTTAAGCATTCAACTTCAGCTCAGGTCATGATCTCACAAGGTTAGTTTGAACCTGGCATAAGGCTCTCTGCTATCAGTACAGAGACTGCTTCGGATCCTCTGTTCCCCTCTCGCTGTCCCTCCCTGGCTTTCTAGCGCATGCGCACTCTCTCTCAAAAGTAAAAGAATGTAAATACTACAAACTCATAAGTCTTAAAGGAAAAAATGGACAGACATATATATCAAGGGTTGAAACTTCTGTATCATGAAGGACATGGTAAGTCAAGTACAACAGGACAAGTGAGGACTGGAGGCAAGTAGGGTTTCAACACCACCTGGGTTCTCAGCGGGGAGCTCTTGGCTGCCTGCCTCAACAGGGGGTGAAAGACAGAAATCTCAATAGAAAGTCCATAGAGACTAAGTGGAAATGCAAGAGCTGGAAGGGACTGTGCCTTAGCCAGGAGGGTTGGAGGGAAGGTCCTGCCCACAGGGCACCTGAGCACCCAGAAAACAATGGCTGAAGGAGGATATACGTGAATGGGTCTAGTTCTTTATATGCAGAGTGCTGCTGGGCTTTCCAGGGGGGTGGTGATGGCAAGGTTCAGCAGAGGGTTCCAGTCTCTAAGGTGGAAGGCGAATAATGGCTGAGAGGGCCCTAGGGCCGGAAGGGGCCAGAAGGAGAATGCCAGAAGGTAAAACCCCTGGAACCGGATGCCACATGGGTAGCACCAGACGTCAAAGACCTTTGTTGACAAAGACCAGGAGGCTGAAGATCTGTAGGGAAGGCACGTATAAATATTAAGTTTGTAGAATGAAGATAAAGTTTATTTACTTCTTCAATATCTATTAAGCACCTACTGTATGTGAGGCACTATCTTATGAGATGATAGTATGAAGTAGAATTACTTATGCTTTGTTTTTCTTAAAGCTTGCAAATATATAAGTAGGAAAAGATACAAATGTTAGGCAACGATTAAGAGAATGAGAAACACAGAATTATCAGGCAGAGGTGGCACAGCCCAGAGTTTGAGGGGAGGGGCCCTACCCTCAGGCTGCCTGAACCCAAATCCTGGCTCTGGAACACGGTAGCTGTGTGACTTCTGTGTTTCAGGTTCTCCATGTGTAATGTGAGGCAGATGTCTCATGGGGTGTAGTAAGGGGTAAATGACACAAGATTTTACACATCTTGTAAAATCCCATGCCTGGCTGTACAATAATGCCCTCTTCCTCTCCAGAAGTTTTCTTGGACTTCTCTGCAATGGCTTCACACATCCCCACCATCCCGGCCTGGATACCCTCAGACTGTGTTCCACACGCTACCCCACCCCCAGCCCCATCTGTTTCCTGCCAGGCCCTACAGGAGGCACTGAAGTAATTTAAATCCCTCAGAGCTGTCCAAACCTATTATCCAGGCTTAATGTGTCATCGTCCACTACAAGCTGCCTTTTAGAAGAGGACTCTCTGGTGGCGGCAATTCAGGCATAAAGGGGAAGCACCCTCAGATCCCACCAAACTACTCACTCGTTAGGCGAAATGTGCTGCTCGACAAAACATGTCTACAAATTCTTTGACACTTCTTCCCACAAAGGATTGAGTCGAATTTGCCTTTCCTTGTAGATGATCTGCACTTAGCCACTCACTCCTAATGAATAGCTGAAATGATACTACGTGACTTTGAAGCGTAGGTCATTAAAGGTGACGCACAAGCTTGCACTTGTTCTGGTTCTCTCTCCCTCTCTCTGCCAATGTGCAGATATGCGCCTCTGAAACCCTGGGCTGCCATGGAGGAAGTCTGACGACCCTGAAGCCCCCATGTGAAAGGACCATGTGAAGAAACCACAGATAGGGAGAGGCCTGAGGCCCCCGACTGTTCTGGCCTTCAGCCACTCACACCTCCTCAGCCCAAGCACCGTCCGGGTGAGAGCGCAAACTTTCAGATTTCAGCTGATTCCGACCCCTGGCTTTCAAGGTGCCCCCTCTCACACTGAATGGAGCAGAAGTGTGCTTGTCTCCATAGCCCTGTCCAGACTGCACGCTCAGGAGCAAAGTCAAAGTCAATTGTTTTCAGCCACTTATTCCGAGGTGGTTTATTAAGTTGGCTTACTCTGCTCTGCTGTTACTATTTTGAAATTCTTTTTCTTTAAAAATATATTTGGTAATGTTTGTTTCTTTATTTATTTAGAGAGTGCAAGCAGGGGGAGGGGCAGTGAGAGAGGGTGAGAGAGAATCCCAAGCAAGCTCTGCACTGTAACTCACAGAACTGGAACCACGAGATCATGACCTGAGCCGAAATCAAGAGTCACCACTTAACCGACGGAGCTACCCAGGTGCCCCTCCATCTTGAAATTCTTAATTTCACTTCTGTCCTGGGCCCTGGAAAGTATGTACCTGGCCCTGAACCCTGCCCCGCGAATTACTAGTACTCTACTCCTCTTGGTCGTATGCATCCATCACAAGTATGTAACTATTCAGTGTGTGTAGTGGACAGAGAACAGAGCTTTGGAACCAGCCAGACCTAGGTTCAAATCCCAGCTCCACCACAGGCTGTCCTTACAGGCTGTCCTCCCTTATCTGCACGAGGGAGATAATACCAGTACTCATCTCACACGGTTACAGTGAATATCAAGTGCATAATGAAGTAGTTCTTGCACAAATTAATGCAGTAGCCTTTCTCTCGTCCCTGCCTCTGGTATCTTCTCCATTTAAAGAACCCTCCATACCCACAGCACATTAATCTTCCTTAGCTAGAACTCCACTGCTCCAAAATCTTCAGTGGCACCCTATTTCTATTACACCCTATTTCCCCACCTTGGCATTCAAGGCCTTCTACAATTAGATATCAGTTTACCATTTTATGGTCATTTCCGATGCTCCATTACACTAATGCTCTGCTGCAAACAGAGGGGAGGCTCCCAAAATACTTCTCACTTTCACTTTGCAGTGCTTTTGCTCAAGCTGTTTACCCTCTACCTGGAATAAACCTGGGCCTTCCTGACAACCTTAGCGTTCTGATTAGAGTTCATGTCACAGACTTGAATAACTGCATGTGGACTGTTACTGTCATCCAAGTCATATTCTCAGAAGTTATGCTCCACACTGGCATTTTTAGTACAGATGACCCACCTCTATTGTTTAAAGGAAGTCAAGCTACCACACTTCAAGTAATGTGTAATGAGGTTGGTATAATGTGATTTGTCCACACTTAAGACATTTCTCAGCATTTACAAAAGCTTTTGTAAGCAACAGAAGAAATAAAGCCATTATTGAACCACTGCCTGTCAAAGAAAAGTGTTCCTAATCATTTCCTATAACTACGATGCTCATAAACGTAATTTACTCTCATGACTTCGTGAAAGCCATTGCAACTCGTACTTCACAGTCGTGATGTAATAATAGTTATTCACATCCTTCACACACGCTCACATTCATACACTCCCATTCACAGTGACTCTGGGGCCTCAGATTTCTTCAAGCCTTGGCATCAGTGCGTGGGAGGAGAGCCCAGTCTTGGGGTCAGACCTCAGATCAAACCCCGCCCCTCCTTCCTGACAGTGTGGCCAAGGTGGGCATCTGAATCTCTCTGAGCCTGGAGTAACAGCAAGGGCCTGGGGAAGATGCGGTGGGGTAATGTGCCTTAAATGACTGGTAGCCAGCGCATGCTCTCTGAGCATCTCCAGAGAATCTGGGATGTGGCAGGGCCTTTTATCTTGGGTAGCTGCCCATCCTGGCCACAGCTTTCTTCCACAGCATCCCTGTCTGTGGCCATTCAGCCCCTGCTTGACTTTCCAGGGCAGGAGTCTAGCATCCTATAGGGCATCCATCCCATTTCTGGCTGAGTCTAACTGTCCAAAAGTTCTTTTGAACCAAGTTCTCACCCTTAACTTATCCCTCTGGTGCCCCCTGGGCCTCCCAGGACACTCTCCTCCCCGCAAAAGAAGAGAGAGTGGCTTTACAGCCCAAAAGGTCCCACACCTGGGAGCTGGCCTCCGTCCTAACGCTTCCGGCTGGCTCCAGCTGGGGTCCCTCGCCAGCCCCCGCTTCTCTTCAACTGTCAAATGAGCATGAAACTCCTGCCAGCCCCCAACCTCCCTCCTAGGACGTCAGAGCCACAAAGGAGACCTGGGGGAAAGGTGGCCGCGAAGCCGTGAGACCCCATCACCACACCTAGAGGGCTCGAGATTCGCTTTCCAGCCCCTTCCTCTCTACTCGCCCTCGGGGGTAACCTCCTCCCGGGAGCTGCCCCGAGGCTGGAGCTGCCGCTCCTTGGCCCCGTCCGCGCCGAGGGTGTGTGGGGGGTGGGGGGAGGGTGGCGCAGAGGGGCTGCGCCTGCCCGCCTAGGGACCCAGAGACCGGGGGCGGGGGGGCCCGCCCCCGCGCCGCGGCCCCGCCCCCGCGCCGCGGCTCCGCCGCCTCCCGGCCCCCAGCCCGCCCAGCCCGGTGCGAGGCCGCCCGAGGCGCAGCGCGGACCACCTGCGGCGGCGCGCGGAGGGCTGAGGTCCGGCTTCGCGGCGGCTGGAGGCTGTGCGCCGGCCGCGCCTCGGGCCGCCGCCGCCGCCGCCGCCGCCGGCCGGGCCCTCCCCGGGCCGCTCCACGTGGCCGCTCCACGTCGCCCTCCGGCCGGCCGCCGCCCTGGCCCGGGCAGAGTCCGCGGCGCCGGCAGCCGCGGGCAGGGCCGCCGCCCTCTGCAGCCCGCGCGGGGCTTCCTCCCCGAGGCCCCGGCGCGTGCGCGCGGGCGCCTGTGTCTCTGTGAGAGAGACAGGACCAGACATCTAGAGAGATAGCCGGCGGTGCTGGTGTTGAGAAGCACGTGTAGCCGTGGTGCACCCGGCTGTGTGTATGACAATACAGAATGTAACTGTTAGTGTGACCGTGACTAGTGTATGTGGCTGTGTGTGAGGCACCTGTGACAGTAGGGGTATTTTGTGTGACTGTGTATCCAGAGTGACAGCATGGCCCTGAGAGAGTATGGCCAGTGTGGGAATGATTGGGTGTGTGACAGGAGAGGACAGTAGTGGTACATGTGTTAGGGAATTTGGTCGAACTCTTTCCTGAGTTGTTTGTGATGCTCAAATGACTGCTGGTCTCCAGGGAGGGTGTCATTGTGTGGCTGTGACCGCGTGCATCACTGAGAAGCAGCTCCATATGAGACATGGTGGGTGAGAGGGCTGGGAAAAGTGTCATCTTAAGGGGGATGGTGGCAGTCATTTGCCAGCAGTGTCACCCACTCAAAATGGAGTGTCACCTACTTTTGTCACAATGATCAGTTCCTCCTAGGCTTCAGACTACATCCTCACCCACTGCCCCAAGGACTTAGTTCTTTCTTTCTTCTATTTATTTTGTGAAAGAGAGAGCACGTGGGTGTGCATGCATGAGCAGAGGAGGGACAGAGAGAGAGGGAGAGAGAAAATCCCAAGCAGCCTCCATGCTGTCATCACAAACTGCAAGATCATGACCTGAGCTGAAACCAAGAGTCAGACACTCAACTGGCTGAGCCACTCAGGCACCCCAAAAGGACTCAGTTCTTCAAAGGAATAACTTCTTATCCCTTCAGAATCTTCAATTTCTCCGTCTCCACCAGCTCCTTCCAACTGGTATCTATCAGAAAAAAAAATGGACTCTCATCAAAGTCACCCTGTCGTCCTTCCTATGGTGGACATCACTGGACACTCCCCCTTTGAATTATGGTATCCCCTGTTTCAGCAACACCATCTTCTCCCTCTACTCTTTTCTTCTTTGTTTTCTTTATGCATCAGAGTTCCCCTGGGCTCTCTGCTCACTCCCCATCTCATGTGTTCATTTGTTCATGTTGCTTCCATCACTATCTGTTATGGGCTGAACTGAGTCCATCAAAAAGTCATATGTTGACATCCTAACCCCCAATACCTCAGAATGTGGCTTTTTTGGAAATAGGGTCGCTGCAGGCATAAGTAGTGAAAATGAAGCCATACTGGAAGAGGGTGAGCCCTTCCCCCCACTCCAGTATGACTGGTGTCCACATAAAAACGGGAAACTTGGGGGCACTTCAGTGGCTCAGTTGGTTAAGCGTCCGGCTCAAGGCATGATCTCAGTTTGTAAGTATGAGCCTCAAGTTGGGCTTTGCACTGACAGTGCAAATCCCAGAGCCTGCCTGGGATTCTCTCTCTTTCCATCCCCTGCGCTCTCTCTCTCTTCTCAAAATAAATAAATTTTTTTAAAAAGGGCAAATTTGGGCGTAGACACATGCATGCACACACGCGTGCGCGCGCGCGCACACACACACACACACACACACACACAAACAGCACGTAAGATGTAGTCAGCATCTTCATGTGCGGATGAACCTTCTCCATGCCAAGGAATGCCAGCAAACCACCAGAAGCCAGAGAAGAGACATGGAACAGAGTCTTCCTCCCAGCTCTCAGAAGGAACCAATCTTTCTGGCACTTTGAAGTTGGACTTCTAGTCTCCAGAACTGTAAGACCATAGACTTCTGTTAAGACTAAGCCTGGGTGGCTTAGTCGGTTAAGTGTCCGACTTTCGCTTAGGTCATGATCTCGCGGTTCGTGGGTTCGAGCCCCGCGTCGGGCTCTGTGCTGACTGCCAGCTCAGAGCCTGGAGCCTGTTTCGGTCTGTGACTCCCCTGCTCTCTCTGACCCTCTCCTGCTCTCTCTGACCCTCCCCTGCTCACGCTCTCTCTCTCTCTCTCTCTCTAGAAATAAATAAAACATTAAAAAAAAAAAAAAGACACCCAGTATGTGGTACTTTGTTGTGGCAGCCCTGAAAACTGATATGTATCATTTAAATGCTGATGATGGCCAAATCTCAAATTCCAATCTTCAAGCTCCAGGCTTCTCCAGAAATTGAACCTCCTCAAATTTATGCCTAGATTTTAACTTATAAAGGTGACTGAGTGACAGCATGGGGAGGTCAATGTCACGGAAAGAAAAGTTTAGTGTTCCAGTTATCCTGGAAATGAGAGGCACAGCTCACTACACAGGGTGACCGGGGGAAGCCCCAGTGGGCTTCTGTACGTGGGCAGAAAGGAGCAAGGAGGAAGGCGTTGGCTGAAGCCTTTATTAAGTGGGAAAGGCAAGGCAGAGCAAGGTGGACAGTTTAGGATTGGCTAGTTGGAGTCATTCAGGCAGGCGTTGGGACACTGGGACTGTCCCTAGTTATCTGATACCTGACCCTGCGTTGATTTAGGACAGGGGAAATATTGGCTCATTGTGTGAAATTTAGATAAAAGAAGTGGCTCAGAGTATGGGCTCTGGATTGCAGGCAAAATGTCAACTTTGGCTGTTAGTTTGGCCCTGTGACTAATGGATGCCAAACAGACAAATACACAATCTAAGAAAATGCAATTCGAACACCTACCAGAACCCCAACCTCTCTATGTGTCTGAGTCAAAACGCACCCTCCTCCTCAAACCTTCCCATCCCCCCGTTTCCTCAACCCAGAGACTGGTACCGCCATCATCCCTGAGTCATAGTGTCAAAAACCTGGGAGTCCCTCATGATTTCTCCTTCTCTCTCAACCTCCAACCTGCCAAGTCCTATTCTATTCTGCCTCCTCTCTTAAAGATCTTCACTCGTCTCCCAAGCGTCCTCCAGTCCAGGCAGCCATCTGCCAGGCCAAACTACTGTTAACAGCCTCCTAACTGGCCTGTTTCCATTCTCATCCTCCTCCAATCCATTCTCCAAGTCGCCTGAATGATTATTCGAAAACATAACCATGGCCATCTTGCTCACACTTTGTAAAACTCTCTGGTGGTTTCCTCCCAACCTTAGTTTAAACTCTCACATCCTTTGTGTTGCTGCTCACAGCCGGATTCTTGACCATCCCATATGCTCCAGATGCACCAGATTTCTTTGGGTTCCTCTAAGAAGTCTCTCACATCCAGGCTTTTGCTTATGCTGTTTCTGCTCCCAGAACAACTATTCTCTTCCCACCTCTCCTTTGCCTGGGAAACTCCCACTCAATCTTCGGTTTCACCTTAAATGTATCATCATTTAACTTCCAGGTACACTTTCTCTGACTTGTGGAGTTTGGGTACCCTCCTCAGTGCGCCCACTGCAGCTAGCACTTCCCTTATCTAGCCCTGTGCCCTATCACAGGGGTTCAATCCTGACTACACATTTGAATCTTCTGGAGAACTTCTCAGTTATGTTGATACCTAGGCTCCTTTCCAGACCAACTATAGCAGGGGATGAGGCCTGGGTGCTGGTTGTTTTTAAAACGCCCTGATGAGGCACACCTGGTGGCTCAGTTCAATGGCTGACTTCGGCTCAGGTCATGATGTCATGGTTCATGAGTTCAAGTCCCACATCAGGCTCTGTGCTGACAGCTCAGAGCCTGGAGCCTGCTTCAGATTCTGTGTCTCCCTCCCTCTCTGCCCCTCCCCTGCTCACACATTGTCTCTCCCTCTCTCAAAAAAAATTTTTTTTTTAAATATTTTTTATTTATTTCTAGGAGAGAGAGAGACAGCGTGAGCAGGGAGGGTCAGAGAGAGAGGGAGACACAGACTCTGAAACAGGCTCCAGGCTCTGAGCTGGCAGTCAGCACAGAGCCCGACGCGGGGCTCGAACCCACGAACCGCGAGATCATGACCTAAGCGAAAGTCGGACGCTTAACCGACTAAGCCACCCAGGCGCCCCTCAAAAAAATTTTTAAAAATTAAAAACAAAAACAAAACTGCCAGATGATTCTAATCTTCAGTCAAGGCTGAGAACCACTGCTCTATTAAGTTACTTATCTGTTTCCACATTCCAGTGATGAAAGAGAATAGTGTTCCACGGGTAACCCAACTGCCTGGTACAAAGCGGGGATGAGTACATATCTACTGTACTTACTTGACAGGGATTATGAAAGATGATGTAGAGTGATGGTGTGTGTGACTTTATCCTGTGGATGTGTGTGTGTGTGTGTGTGTGACTCTACGTGGAATGCCATCCACTCAATAGCTGAAACCTATGTGACAGAGTGTCACAGTGTGAATGGCTGTGTCCAGCGTGGGAAGACTACTGTGAATGGCTGAACACTGTAGGACGGCAGGGCGTCACAAGGTGAGTGGCCACGTCCTGGACGTGAAGGTCACAGTGAACGGCTGGGCCGTGTGAAAGGGCAGGATGTCACCAAGGAGAGGCTGTGTCCTGTGTGTCGGTGACTGGTTGGTTGGGGGACGGTGACCAAGCTAACTAGCGTGGCGGGGGCAGAGCTTGAGGAAGGCGATGGAGACGCCTCTCACCAAGATGGCAGCTGGGGGGAGGGTGGTAGTCCTTGCAAGGGGCGGCACCGCTAGTCGCCGCGAAGCGGAAGCAGGAGGCGCCCAGGCGCGCCTTGTGGGCCACAAGACCGAGAGGCCACCACAGGTAACTGGGATCAGCTAAACCCTGGGGGAGGTCCGGCCCTCGCCCCGCCCCGCAGCGGAGACCATCCCAGCACAGGCTGTCCAATGGCGTGTAGCGGGCGGGGCCCGGCCACACCTGCCACCGCCTGGTCTAGGACCAGGCACGGGAGCCAGTCAAGAACTTGGAAGTCAGAACCCAACCATCCAAGATGCTGAGCTCTTCCCAGAGCCCTCAGAATGGCACCTGGACGGAGCCCTTCTCTCTGCTTTTGGGTGTTGGCGCTATCCTCTACTTGGGCTACTACTGGACATGTGTGCCCCAGGTGGGTGCGGGTCCAGAGTTCTGGCTGGTGGGTTTAGGATACTTGGACCTAAGAAGCAGCTTCCAGCCAGGGGCTAGAGGCCTTTGTGGGAGGTGGTATGATTGGGCCCCCGGCCCCCCAGGTGAAATTTAATACCCCAACCCCACCACCAGCCCTGCCGTGCTACAGCAGGTTCCGCCTTGCTATTATCACCTAACGAAGACTTGGTTCTTTGCCTGCCTAGATTCTCTGCGTCCCAAACGCTCCCCATGCCAGTTGGGCCTTTCACCCATCAGAGAGGTGCTGCTCCCTATAATATGGACAAACAGTTGAGGAAGAGCCAGCTGGAAGGTATCCTCAGGTGTTAGGGAGACGCTTTCTCGCTAGCTTCACAGAACAAAGGAACCGGAGGCCTGTGCAGATGTGGCTGACTCCCACCATCCCGTCCACTTAGCAGAGCCTTGCTTCTCTTAAGGGCTGGTAAAGGTTCCCCGCGTAGCTCAGGACTCGTGGATAACCCTGTCGTTGTTCATCCAGCCCTCTTTTAAGGTCTAGGCTCTCCACATATATATAGTGCAATGGTGAAGTCTCAAGAGGTTGATTTTGATAAACTTGGACACTGAAGTTGAACAATGAAATTTAGATAAAATACATAATTTATATATTAGAAAAATCAAAAACATTTAATCTTCATTAAGCTATTCTAGGTAACTGAGTCTAATAAAAAACTTATTGATTCAAGCCCTTAAAGATCTATAAGGAATTTAAATGTTACCTAAACTTTCTGTATTTTCAGAGCTTTCTACATTCGCATGTATTAAGTCTGCCTTAATAAAACAAAAATCCAAACCTCACAGTACCCTATAAGGCTTACCTTATATGCCTGACTTCAAGTCAGTCATTTCAGACCAGAGCCATCCTTAACTAAACATTTTCCTTTTACATTTTCTTACAGCCACGAAGAACTCCAAACTCCTCCTTGACTCCCAAATATTCATTAAAATGCAAGAAAAAGCATATTCTGGAAGCCCTGAGGAGTTAGGATTGTCCAGCATGATAATGGACTAGTATTGATTCACCCACAGTGACCAATGGAATATTACTAATTAATTCTCAGCAATGAGTCAAAAAACACTTCCCTGGAGCTAAAACGAAATTAGCCATATAAATGAAACTTGTGACCTAGTTTATTCTACACTACTGAGCCATTTGATCAAGAACTCCCTAAATTGGGGCAACTGGGTGGCTCAGTTGGTTAAGCATCTGAATCTTGATCTCAGCTCAGGTCATGATCTCGTGGTTCATTGAGTTTGAGCCCCAAATTCTGCACTGACACCATGGAGCCTCCTTGGGATTCTGTCTCTCCCTCTCCCTTCCCTACTGCACACTCTCTCAAAATAACTAAACTTTAAAAAAATCCATAAATTGATGACAACTCAAAATCCTGGAAATTAGAAGGTAACAGAGTACAGTGACTAAGAGCACAAGCTCTGGAGTCAGACCTGGGTTTGAGTTCCAGCTCTGCCACTAGCTGTCTTTGGCAGGCTTCATGACCCTTGACAACTTACTCAACATTCCAACCTGTTCCCACGGGGGATCATAGAATCTATTGTCAAAGAGCTATTATGAAAATCACAGGATGTAATCGTGTAAAGTGCTTAGCACAATGCTTGAAACATGAGCACTCAACAAATTCTACTTCCTAGTATTGGTATTAACATAACTGCAAATTCTGCTTTGCCTCTTGCTTGCTGTGACTCTGGGAAAACAACTTATCACAGTTTCTTCACCAATAAAATATCCTCTCTCATAAGGTCAGGCTCAGTCTAGAAACTGTGTAGCACTCAATGAATCTCAAACATTATTAGTCCAGGGCTTAAGGACCAGGGTTGGGAGTCACATCACTCGCAGTGGCACTAGCAACTTGGCCTCTCCTGTTCGTAATTTACCTAGCCTTACTGCAGAAGACATGGGAATCTGGTCCTCGGGTTCCTTAGGGCTTGCAGCAGAGATGCAATTTCTGTTTCTTAAGCCTGTGCCCTTTCGGCTTTGTACAGCACACCCGTTTCATAAGCCTGCTATGTGGCTGGGCCCTCTCATTCACTTGATGTGTAGCCAAGAACCAAGCAGAGGGGTTGAAAGTCAAGAGCCGAGTTCCCACTGACTTGTCTGTCTGTCCTGCCATTGTGTTACCTTCCTTCCAGCTGGCATGAGAGAGAAATGTGTTCACATTGGGACTGTTCCTCTTTTGGTATGGTCTGACAGCAGGGATCCCGTCAGCAAGAAAATGGGGTGCCATGGTAGAAGCCCGTCAGCAGTGAGCACACACAGTAGGGAGTATGTGGCAACGGGCGCTAAAATCAGGAGCAGTGGGCATGGTGGGAGCTAGTCTTGGGAAGAGTGAGGTAAATCAATTGCAAGGCCAAAGTCACAGACTGAATGGTGCTGCATTTTTTCAAGCCTCCGACCAGAATATCAACCAGCCTTTTCCACAAGGACTCAGCTGGGCAACTGGTATTACCTGCTGTCTCCGAAATGGGTTTGGGGCACAGACAGAGCAGGAGAGTCTGCGCTCAGTCAGCTGCAGCAGCTCCCAGCCCTGGTACCAAGTTGGTTGAGTCCGTGCTGGAGAGGCTGCCCTCCAGCGCTGGAGCTCCTCGGGGCTCTAGCGGGACTCTATCAACAGAGGTGACTTGGCCATTCCAGACTGAGGCATATTAGATCTCTCGCCCGCAGAGGCCGGCCTCTGGAGAGGGGTCACTCTGGTGTCAGGTGCCTCACTGGCTGTACAAACACCAGCGGAGCGAGGTGGACTGTGTTGTGGTTACAGAGGCCTCAACTGGTGACCGGGCCCTGGTTTCTGGCCTTCCTGGAGCAACACTGTCCAGTCACTCTGGAGACTTTCTACCCTACGCTATGGTGCTTTGAGGGGCGGCTACAAACCATTTTCCGAGTCTTACTGCAGTCTCCGCCTCCAGTCCCTTACTGGAGGTAAGAAGGGTCAGAGGGGGTGAACATGACGCTGCAGCTACAGGGGACTCCTGTCTACTTCTCAAAACTGAAGTAAACTTCAGTTCTCTGCCCCATCTACCTCAGTGTGCTGAGGGCAACAGTGAGAGTGGCGATACAGAAGGGCTACTGAATTGCACCACAGTGAGGTAATATTTCATCTCGCATGTCCCACTACACCTTGTTGTGGTCTTAATGTCTTGCATGGTGTATGCCCTCAAATGATACCGAAGGGAAGTTGGAGTTGTTTGTGGGGGAAGAGAGGTAAACCTTTTGAAGCACAAGGAGTTCCTAATAGTATCTTTGTGTGCCCTTTTCTCCAAAACCACAGCGAAGTCCTCCAAACCCCAGATGGAGGACAGTTCCTGCTAGACTGGGCTAGCCCACACAACAGCAGTCAATACCCTGACCCCATTACCCGGCCCATTGTATTACTGCTTCCCGGTATCACAGGCAGTAGCCAGGACTCCTACGTCTTACAACTGGTTAACCAAGCTCTGAGGGATGGCTATAGGTAAGGATGGGCCTGGTCTGGAGGAAGTGGGTATGTGAGAATTTGTATTGGGGAGGTCAATCAAGACACTGATACCTCTGGGAAGAAAGCACTCTATGAAGGGCACCTTCTGACTGGGATCTAAAGGCTACTAAAAGGGGAGTGGGGCTTCTAGGAAAGGTCAGGCTGAGATGTACCTGTGTGTGTCACAGAGCTGTTGTATTTAATAACCGAGGCTGCCGTGGGGAAGAACTGCTGGTGAGTATCCTTTCTTCATCGTAGCCCTTCACCCCACGCCCTTAAGAGATCCTTGGCCCTGGGGCTCTACCCACCTATCCTCCTTCCATCTCTTGAACACTTTCATCTTTCTGCCTCTGGCCAGGGCCTCCCTCCCTGCCCAATTATCTGGTTTGCCTCAGACCCACAGGGCCTTTTGTGCCAGCAATACTGAAGATCTGGAGATGGTCGTGAACCACATAAAGCACCGCTATTCCCAAGCTCCACTCCTGGCCGTGGGCATCTCTCTTGGAGGGTAAAGGTTGCCTGGGCTTGACCCAAAGGTCCAGTCTTCATTTCCAGTCTTCGTTTCCTCCTCCATGTCCACTGCTCTGTCCCAACTCACTAATGCAAACCTTTCTTTCATGGCCCCTGGTCCGTCCTTCAGGATATTAGTGCTGAACCACCTAGCACAAACAGGGCAAGACTCAGGGCTGGTGGCCGCACTGACTCTGTCTTCATGCTGGGATTCCTCCGAGACCACCCGCTCCCTGGAGAGCCCACTCAACTCACTACTCTTCAACCAGCGCCTTGCTGCTGCGCTCTGCAACATTGTGAACCGGTAGGGTCTTGGCCAAGTGGGAGGGGGCAGCAGGCAGGGTGGGACGGCAGACATACTGGGTTCTCCCAGTGCTTGGACCAGTTCTGTACCTGGGTTTGCTTATTTATAAGACAGGGTTGGGTCCAGGAGGGTCATATCTCTATGAACTCTTTTGCAGAAACAGAAAGGTGATAGAAAAGGTGGTGAACGTAGACTTTGTGCTACAGGTATAGCCTTCCAACCACCACCCCCTGCCCCAAATTGTTCAGTATCTTCTTATTCCCTCTCCTCATCCTGGCATACCCAACCCTCTACCACACGCAGGCCCGCACAATCCGCCAGTTCGATGAGCGCTACACAGCTGTGGCCTTTGGATATCAAGACTGCGTTACCTACTACCAAGCAGCAAGCCCAAGAACCAAGGTAGATGCCATCCAGACCCCTGTGCTCTGCCTCAATGCAGCTGATGACCCCTTCTCCCCAGTCCATGGTGAGCACCCTGAATCTAGATGCTTTTAGGCCCTCAGGAAAACGGGCTATGAGATGCAAGGGGAGACAGACTGGGCTCTCAGGAAAGGCCAGTTTCTGACCTCCTCTCCAACCCCTCCCCAAGCCCTTCCTCTACAGGCTGCCCAACACTCGCCTCATGTTGCCCTGCTCATCACAGCCCGGGGTGGCCACATTGGCTTTCTGGAAGGACTGTTCCCCTGGCAGCACTGCTACGTGAACCGCCTCTTGCATCAGTACGCCAAAGCCATCTTCCAGCACCCAGTGGAGCTGCTCAGTCTCAGAGAGCTCTCACCTTCTGAGGGAGGCAAGAGCTGACAGGAATACCACTGGGCTCTCGGTTCAGTCTTTGCTTGTTTATTAAATACCAACTTTTCCTGCTGAATGGGCTGAGGTTCATTTTCCCTTTTCTCAAGGGTAGGAAAGACCATCCAGGAACTGACTGTATATGTCACCTGGCTGGCTTGGAGCTACCCAGCTGGACCCAGAGATTACTGCCTGGGTCTTCATTTTGCCCCTTCCTTCCCTAACAGCAAGTCCTGGGCCAGTGCTTGCTTCGGCAAACGCCAGGGACTCACGTGGAGAGCAACTGATGGACAGCAGTACCTCCAGGTTCTTGGGCATCCTCACATATTTCTGGAGAACGGACAAGCTCAACTTTGGAGCCTCTGGCAGGCAGAGGAAGAATGTAGGTGGTGTGGCCTGGACTTCAGACACCACTGTCCTGAGCAGATCCATGGATGAAGAATGAAGGGATCCCAGGATTCAGAGTCACACAGGGCCATAGCCAAGCTTTAAGTGGGCAGGGCAGGCAGTACCCATCAGTCTCATCAGAAGGAATCCCAACTACGGACCCAGGTGGAGTGAACAATGGGGTTCAGGCCTCTACTCCGGTCTAGAAGACAGTAGTGCCCAGGGCCCTGACTCCTTAGGAGCAGAAAGCCTAAAGAAAACCTGGAAAGACACTCTGGAGCAGCAGGATGGTCATAACAATAAGTCCGACACACAGCAGGAGCAACAGCCACACGGGAACACTCCCTGCAGGAGGGGTAAGGGAAGAAGTCAGCAGGCAAAGGGGCTTCACAGCCCTAAGAACAAAACCATCCAAGAAGGGGACAGATGGCTACACACAAGTGGCCCATTCTCCAAGGGGCAAGCTGCTATAGCTCGAGATAGGGTGGTACCCATTCCCATCCCAATGACTCACTCCGTGAGGGCAGCAAGTGCAGTTGGCAACGACTATCCACAGCCACAGAGAACAGGGCAGTTTCATGGAAGCCAAGGAGCTCTGGACCACGACCCTTCTCGGGTAGAAAGGCCACATCCGTCACGACAATGCCATGAGCCTCCCTCACATAGTAGAGGCGCTGGAGACAGGAGAACTATTGAAGGATGGCCCGCTTGGGAACATTCCTCTGGAAAACAAGCTCCCTGTCCCCACATGGCTTTCCCTCTATAGCTGTGCCAGACCCTTCCTCCACACTTAGGTTGGAGGAGGCCCCGAGTCCCCACCCCAAAGAGCCCTCAGGGCTGTGCCCACCTTTACCCATTACCTGGAGAGAGAAAGCTATGTAGATGGCAACAGAGCCAGTGACTGTGCCCAAGCCAAGGAAGGTGCCCGATTCACTGCAACAAACAATAAAGTGCTCTCTGTTCCGGAGGCCTATGCAGCAACATTCACCAACAGTACTCTTCAGAGCCTCAGACAGGACATCTTCCCAAGCTCCCCCAGGCACCCCACAACCAGCCAAGCCACCACTGTCCCACACCTGACGCTGAGGCAGGAGATGACTTCGTGGCCGCAGGGCTTAGTCCGAAGGGGCAAGAAGGTGGAGCCATCCCAGGCTGTGAGGTAGCAGGGTGGGGGCTGGCGCAGACGCTTGTGGGGAATCTGCACTGTGAAGAGTCGCAGCCTGGCAGGTTGGTCTGGAACCTGTCCAAACCTGGGGCCAGGTGAGAGGATATTGAGCTCCTGGGGCCTGCCCAGCCCTTCTCAGAGGTGTGTGCCCTCTTACACCTTGGTCAGGCCTGGGGTAACACCCACCAAGGCTACCATCCTCCCCAGCTTCCCCCCATCTCTTCCCATTCCCGCATCACATCTAGGCTGTGCCTCTTTTGGCTACCCTCTGGGGTCTCACACCTGCAGGCCTGGTAGCGGTAAGGCGTGTTCGAAAAGGTGGGTCCGTTCTCTTGCCAGTGCAGCTGTGTCACCAGCTGATCTTTCTGCCACACGGAGGCCTTAAGGTCCCAGCCCACAGTTACCAACTAGTCAGGAATCAAGATTCCAAGGATGGACAGTTAGGGGATCCACTTACTGGACAAGCAGCATAATCACCTACTTTTTTGACACTCTCACTTCCTCACCTTGCCATCGGGCCCCAAGGCCAGGTCCTCAATCTCTCCTTCGTGGGCTCTGAACTCCAGAACTTTCTCTAGGCTGGGTACCTGTGGCCAAACCACCACCATGGTTATGCTGGGTACCTACCAAGGGTGCAAGGTCCCTCCCCCTCTTCTTTTCCGCCACTCAGTACAAGCTCCACTCAAGTTTTCCAGAACCCAAGATCAGTTTATCACAATTCTGACCTTGCTGCTCCTGACACTCATCCTCTAACCCCCAAAATCACACCTTCCAGATACGAACGTAGCCATCCGTCCCTCCAGTGGCGAGCAGGGTGTTGTCGTGGTTGAAGCATACAACTTTTTGCAACGGATCAGGGCTGAAGTCTGTCTGCACCGCTTGCAAATTCTCTACACTGAGTTCTACCCCCTCCTTGTGGGTTTCAGCTCCGGACTTCTTTTCTACTGGGGCTACCCCCTTCCTCTGTCGAGGCCCCTGCTCCTTGGAACCTGAAATACAAAGAGGCTGCCAGGTTCCAGGGTTCTGTAGTAAGTAGTACTTGCCCCCTCCCTGGTAGTGAACATGGAGCTTATTGCCTGCTCCCATAACCCACTTCCAACCCCACTTTTTTTGAAACCACACTAAGTGATCTTCTCACGCAATCCTTTCCCCAAAGTTAAAGAGGAAGCTTCTCACCTGCCTTCTCTGCCTTGTTTTTGCCCTTCTGTTGATGGGTCTGGAAGCGCAGGAGCTGACAGTGGGCATCCTGCCCTGCAGCAAGAATGTTACCAGCCAGCGCCAAGTTCATGGTAGCACGCGACTCTGTGTCATGTGAGTGTAGCAAAGAGGCGCTCAGGCGCCCATTAATCTGTTCTAGCTGCAGAAAGTGCTGTAGAAGAGGGAACCCGGGTGAGCAAGGTTCAGGGGTGCCCAGATAGCACCTCAAGGGCAAACTTATATCCTATAGTCTAAAGCCTATCTCTTTGCTTACTACACTTTCTACTTAAAAGGCTTTATCCAGCCTGCTTGCTTCTTTCCTTTTCTGTTTCTTTCGTTGGAACCTCACAAATATGTACAGCAAAGAGGGCTGGAATTAATACCTCTAGTTTACAAAAGAATAGGGTGATCCTCAGAAGAGTGAAGAAACCTTGCCTAAAGGCCAAATGCAGCACTCGCCTCTGCCAGCGAGCAGAGAGACAAGTCTATGGAGCCTCCCCAGAAAGACCAGGATAAGACAGACCCCTGGAGCCGCTGGTGAGGTTGAGTTGAAGCGTTCCTGCCTAAGCGGTACAGTGTGCTGTTTTTATTCCACTTTATGATTCCTGATAAGTTCTCAGCTGAAATTCGCGCCAGGGCGCCGGGCTTTCCACCGGGGAGGGGCAAGCTAGAGATGCAGCTAGTCTGAAGCCGGAGGTAGAGCCCACCCTGAAGACCCCCACCGCCATCGCCCGTGGCGTTACCGGCCCCAGTGGCCCTGAGCTCTCACCACGCCGTTCTTTATGCCCGTCTTGGCAGCGCCTCCTCCGCCCGCAGCGATGAGCAGCCCCGCGCTGGGGTCGACCTGAAGCGCGTACAACGGAAACGGAGCCCGGTACAGCTCCGGCGCCCGGCGCCGGCCCATCCTGTTCGCCGCGGGCTTCACTATCCGCACCGGGGCAGCCGGGACATGCCACGTCCGGCTTTCGACCACCTTTCCCGGCTGCTATTTAATTTAACCCCGTCGCCGCCAGGAGGATTCTCGACTACTCTCTCACACCCTCGGAGTTGCCAAAACTCTAACCACACTCAAGAATCCCTATCCCCGCCCCGGGCCGTCTTATCCCTATCGGGCGAATTCGCAGTGCGCACGCGCACCTAGCCCGGGCTCGCCATGCGCAGGCGCAGGCCTGCCAATACGCGTCAGCACTAGCGGGCCTCGGGGTGACGCAACCTCCGCGCCAGGATCTGCCCTCCTGTGACGTCAGTCTCCGCCGTATTTGCGTGGGGTCAAAGAGGCAAGCTCCTCTTCCACGGGATTCTGGAGGAGGAAGGGGCTAATAAACGTTAAAAGAGGTTAATAAACCTTTAAAAAAAGAAATCCTTGGAAGCTCCTGCCTGGCTTAGTCCCAGAGCGTGCCTCCCTTGATCTCTTTGTTGTGAACTTGAGTCGCCCCCACCCCCCCCTTGGTTGTAGAGATTACTTGAAAGTAAAATCTTAAAAGAAAAAATTATTGGATTAAGGTTGTCATCGTTTTAGGAGTGATACATGATGCGGAAGTGGGGATCAGAGCCGACGACCAAGAAATTCTTGACACGTCTTTGGTGCAAGAAGGTGGTTTTGTTAAAGCCCAGGACTGGACCCACGGGCAGAAAGAGCTGCGCTGGCGTTGTGAGGGGTGACTGAGTATATACTTTCACGTTGAGAGATGGTTAAGGACAGCACAAGCCTCCAAGGTATTTTGGAAGCTAGGTTTCCAGGACCTTGAGGGGGGGCTAGCTGCTGTTAGGAAAACATCATTTATTACTGTTCAGTAAAACCTCAGTCAGGAGACACTTCAGATGTATATCAGTGGGCCATATGTTTGGAGTATGATTGCCAACATATATCTTGGGGGCTAGAGATGAGGTTTCCAAAGGAAATTTTATATGTTAAATTAGATCTACAGGATCTTACAGGGTCGGGACAATGTTAAGATTGACTTTTGCCCTTAGCACAGCGTCAACATCGAGGCAGTTGAGTTTCTAGAGGTCACACTGCCTGTCTCAAGGACTTGTCAATGTAAGTTGTGAGGAAATTTTTTTCTTTTGCCTTAGTTTCCTACGCCAATACACACGTGCAGCCTTTACCTTTTACACCAGGGAGGAAGTGATTTGTCCCACATCACACACTTTGGAAATTCAACATTTGGGAACTTGAACTGTGTCTCTTGAACTTGTTTACCTAAACAACTAATCACCTCATCTCTGTGGCTAGCGAATATGAGAATTGTCCATGCTTACAGCTCTGCATACTGCCCCTGCACTGTGACAAGGGGGACGATCAATTCTCAGAAATCCCAAATGAAAGCTGAGGTGTCTAGTTAACACTAGGTTTACAACCTATATCTATATGAACCCCCACTCTCCCCCCCCCCATAAGGGTGTCTCAAACCCTTGGACACTTCACTTCCTGATTGGTCTTCCCCTCTCTGTTTCTGGGGCTTATTTTCCAAAGGCTTTGCAATGAACATGCACCAAAGAACAAAGAAGGGACTGAAAGTCTCTGTGTCACCTCAGGAAATGTATGTGTTCCAAAAAGGTTACTTTTTGCCTTAAACGGGCATAGGCAATGTCTGGGTAAGGCTGTAACCTCTGCAGTGTTCAGCCAATGAGGAACCAGGGGAGGGACTTCATGCTAGGAGATAAATTGTCTGCTGTAACTGCCCCGACTGTGCCTGTCCATCAGACACCCGCTCTGACAAGAATGTTAATTAAAGCCTCGCTTCACTGTGCTCTGCTTCACTGTGCTCCATGCCCCTCCTTTGATTGGATCGGTGGCCTTATTTCTCACAATGCATTCAGGGGTTTGGGAGTGGGGACTGTTCCACGCTGACACCCTCAGAGGGAGGTGACTTGGCTCCCAGGCAGGTCAGGTCTCTTTTCTGCCTGACATCCCACCTTCCTGAAGGAGGCCCTTGGGTTTCTGATCTTCAACATGAGGACTCTTAATGATTCTCTGCAAGTGAACCCTAAGAGTGTCCATCCCTTCAAAGAGACACCTCCTGCTGGTCCCCTGGCTGCCTAAGTAAGCATCCTTGTGTGTGTGTATGGGGGGGGTGTTTATTTTTGAGAGAGAGAGAGTGCACACACGCACAAGTGGGGGAGGGGCAGAGAGAGGGAAACACAGGATCTGAAGCCGACTCAAGGCTCTGAGCTGTCCGCACAGAGCCCGATGTGAGGCTTAAACCCGTGAATTGTGAGATCATGACCTGAGCTGAAGTCAGACGCTTAACCAACTGAGCTACCCAGGTGCCCCAGTAAGCATCCTTGTTAACCTAATATGATAGGAAAAGAAGATAAGATAGGCAGAGAGGGAAAGATTAGGCCCTGAGGTCCCTGGGTGGGGAAAAACATATTTTGGAACAATGTTGGGAGGGTCTGACCAAAGCAAACCCCCTTGGACGTAAGTTTCCTCTTAAGAATGTAACAGACACCACCTACTCGCCCCCTTAGGATTCCCTCAGGAATTTGACAAAAAGACCTGACTAAAAATAGGCAGACCATAAAACGTATGACCCACAAGGAATGGTATGGCCATGGACCACACCTCATACAATGAAAACGAGCCAATCAGGAATGGACAACCCAGCATCTAGAGCTATCAAGCCAAGAAGGGTAAAACCTTGAGAAGGAACAAGGGGGAAGGGAAGAGGGTGTGTGGCAACCAGAACCTTATAAAACAAAGACTCTTGCCTCTAGTCCGCAGGCATTCACTTTCAAATGTCCCCTCCCTGTAAAGAGAACTTTCATACTCTTCTTCCTTTCTGATCTCATATTCTACTAAACTTTTGCCTTCTGCTCATGATGTGTCCACCTCTTCGTTCTTTGAAGCGGCGAGACAATGAATCCCAGGTATTGAAGTAGCAAATCCTGCAAAACTAATGTGCACTCAGAGGAAGAGTCCCAGTGGCTTCACCTCTGGGGATGCCATGATCTGTCCCACCAAACTGAATCAAATGTGTGAAGAGGCTGGCAGAGCCCTCAGAATGTCCCAGCTGCTCAGGCCTTTATGGAGCCCATGACCCCCTCAGATACATGGTAACAACTCTCCCTGGCTGCTCTGGTTCCTTTGACTCCGCCCCTCCCCTTCTTTAGTTGTGGCCCCTGTAGTTCAGCCACCCGCTGGGTCTGCTGTGCAGGACACAGACACAAGTTCTGCAGGTCAGGCTTTATTGGATACTCTAACGCTGAATGGGGTCTCTTCAGCCAGGAGAGAGCAGACTCCATAAGGGGCTCCCAGGGTTCAAGGCTGGAGAACACACCTGACTTTCCGCCAGCCAGCCCTTCAGGGAGTCTCGGGGGCTCCCTGAGTTCTGGGACCTGGTGGGGGCAGTGGGGTTTGGAGGAGGTGCTCCAGGGAGCCTCCTTGGCTCTGGAACTAGAGTGGCGATTTTTGGAGAATGGGCTCTGGAGAGGCAGGCCTCTATGGGGCCGAGGAAGGCCTGGGCTTCAGGGAGACGGTGGCCTGTTTTGGTGCCTGAGGCGGAGGCCCTGGAAAGTGCATAGAGTTTGGTGACTGAGGGCCTGTAGATCTGAGACTCCCAGTCTGGGAGGAGCGGCCCCGGGCTGGATCTGCCCGAGCCTGAGCCACTGGTACTTGAGCTGCTGGAGCCTGGGACGCCTGGGTTTGATACCCACCGGCCTGAGCGGCCTTGCCCTGAGGACCTACTTCCTCTGGCCTTCTTTCTGGCAACAGATGCAAGGCCCTGGCCTGGTCCCGAGGCAGGCAGAGGCCAAAGCCAATGCCCAGGCGGAGTGGTCTGGATTCCTGGCCCTGGGCACAGGGCAGTAGCTGGGGGAAGGCAAGCAGCCGAGGTCCAGTCTTGTACGTGGGGATGGGGCACGTGGGGCTGCGGGGCTTGAGACATACCAGGCATATAGGATATTCTACAACTGGGGCCTGGCCAGTGGTGCCTAGCCAGAGGCGCTGCAAAAGCAGTAGCCGCAGGTCGTGTGCAATGCGGCGGTGCCCCAGATGGGCCACCAGGGCCTGGGCCAGGGCTCCTGGGTCCCTGAACCCTGCAGCGTCCCTCTGACTTGCCACGCATCTCCCTACCACTCCAGGGGACCCGGCGTCCCTGTACTGATGCCAGGGCCATGTCTGCCTCTTCGAGTGAACCCCACGAGAAGGCAGGCTGGCGGCCGGGGAGGTGACAGTAGAGCTAGGGCAGTACCCTGGGAGGGAAGGAGACGGGCAGTGGGAATGGGGGAGAGAGGCTTTCTGTAGCTGAGAGGGAGAGGACGACGGAGTAGGAGGAAGAGACGGGTATAGCTGGTGGGTGGGAGAGGAAGAGTGTGTGAGGGAGAGAGAGAAGTAATTCTGATGAAAGAAAGTGGGGGAACTTGAGAGGGAGGAAGAGTAGGGATGTGGGACAAACTCAGAATTTGTGTCAGAGGAGTAGAAAGGGGAGACAGGAGAGTGGGACAGTGAGGGAGGGAAGCAAGGGGGGTGAGAGGGAGGGAGTGATGCCTGGGGAGGCAGAGGTTGTAGGTTGCCTGAAGGCAAGTCCACAAGTCGTGAGGGGCCTTGAGGGGGGCGCCCAGGGGGTGCTGTGTTCTGTTGCAGCACCTGATCCTTGTTTTGAGGCAACATTGCCTTGAATCCAGAAGGGACTGGGGCCTCAAGACCAAGGACTAGAGACCTAGCAGAATCAAGACAGTATCTCTGAAGCCAGACCTGGCAGAGAAATCAGGGCCTTCTGTGCCTAAGTGTGGCTCCAGCTTGGTGTCGGTGCTGCTGTTGGTTGAGGACGGGGAGACACGCGGCCCTGTAGCACTAGGCTCTCTGAGAGTTCAGGCAGGCGCTTGGATCTAAACTTGGCCTCTCACTCTGCAGTCAGCCATTGACGAGGCATATACGGGGACAGAGAATCAGAGCTGCTTCTTGGGAGCTGAGGAGCAGCAGTAATTATCTGGGTGGGCTAGAGAGGGAAACACAACCCATAGGACCTGTAGAGAAAGAAAGAGAACCTAAGATATTGGGAGAATTGGTCTATTTCTGGCTCTGAAGGCTGATTTACTCAGACCCTAAATCCATGTCACCTTTTGGGTCGGAAGAGCTGGCAAAATGCTCCAGGGAAAGTGAGAGCTGAGGAGAAGAATGGAGGTGGGGAGCTAGAAGGCAGTTGAAAGAGGGGGCTTGGGGATGGCTGCTGAGATGGGACTAGAAATTGGGGGTGTTCGATGCTGTGAGCTCTTACCAATGAGGGTTCCTCCAGGCTCTGTTTCACAAGGTACTTCAGCAATTGAGGGAACCTGGGAGAAAGAGGAACGGTCACCAAATGGTGGATACACCCCCCTCTGTCCCCAGTATCTGTCACCCTAAACTCACTCTGACTCAGCTTTCTGTCTGAGCCGTGCCCTCCATGCTCCTTCAGCCAGGAGGAAGTCTTCTGTTAGAGGTTTTTGCTCTCCGAAACCTGAGTCAAAGATTCAGCAAGCATCCTCATGTCTGCCCACTCTGGTTTCCCTGACCCCTTGTCACCCCTGATGCTGATGTCCTCTGGCTCAGTCTGGCCCTGGCTGAGACGGCTGGCCACGCCCAGCAGCAGCAATACCAGAGGGGCCCGCTGGTGAAAGCCTCCGGAAGACTGGACTTTGTCTAAGGGGCAGCGTTGCCGCCCCCGTTGGGAGCCAGGAGCCCCATTCCCTGGGGGCAGTTCTCTAGTGCCTATGTCACAAAGGTCAGGTGCTGACATAATACACTCTCCTCAAGGCTCTAGGGACTTCTTTCAGAGATCATCCATAGGCTGGCCTTTGACTAAATGAAGCAGACAAAATTCTTTGGGGGGCACTCAGTCTCCCTTTCAGGCCCCAATCTTCCCCCTGGTCTCTGTGCATATGCTTACAGTCCTACCACTCCCTACATCCAGGGTCCTCTCCAGCCACACAGCCTATATGGGCTGGGCTCTCCCTTCAGTTTCCTGTTTTATTTTGCTTTCTGTGCAGTGCTTATGCTCTACACCGGTTCCCTCTTTGGGATATACTTCTATGTTTTAATAACTATTTTCTTAATGAGCTATAACTTATATACCAAACAGTCTGCCCATTTAAAGTGTGCAATTCGCTGTTTTCTAATTTACTTACAAGCTGTGCAACTATCATTTATGTCTAAGCATGTTCTTTTTTTGGTGCTATTGACATCTAGATAGACGATAGATATAGATATATCCTAGTGGTGTCTTTCTAAAAAATTGTTTCATTTAAGGTTTCTATTTTTACCAACCTACAGATTATATATATTTATGGTGATAGGTAGGTAGGTACATAGAGAAATATTATAAGAAATTGGCTCATGTATCTATGGAGGCTGAGAAGTCCGAAAGTCTGCAGACAGCAAGCTAGATACCAGGAGAGCTGATGGCATAGTTCTGCCCCAAAGGTTCTTGAGTCCAAAGGCTCAAGAACCAGGAGAGCAGATGGTGTAAGCTCCAGTTCAAATCTGAGTCCAAAGGAAAAAGAAAACTGATGTGCCATTTTGAAGACAGGCAGAGAGAGTGAATTCTCCCTTATTTTGCCTTTTCTGTTCTACTCGGGTCTTCAAAGATCGAATGAGGCTCACCCACATCAGGGAGGTGAGCTGCTTCCCTCTGAGTCTGCCCATTCAGACATTAATCTCAGCCAGAAACACCCTCACAGACACACCCACATTAATTTTTAACTAAATATATGGGCACCCCGTGGCTCAATCAAGTTAAAACATAAAATTAACCATCACAATATATAACTGAAGTTCACAGCAGCACTCTCAACAATAGCTAAAACATGGAAAGAGCCTAAATGTCCATCAACGGACGAATGGATCAAGAAGATGTGGTTTATGGGGCGCCTGGGTGGCTTAGTCGGTTAAGCGTCCGACTTTCGCTTGGGTCGTGATCTCACGGTTCGTGGGTTCGAGCCCCGCGTCGGGCTCTGTGCTGACTGCCGGCTCAGAGCCTGGAGCCTATTTCAGAGTCTGTATCTCCCTCTCTCTCTGTCCCTCCCCTGCTCACGCTCTCTCTCTCTTTCTCCTAGAAATAAATAAAACATTTAAAAAAAAAAAAAGAAGATGTGGTTTATCTATACCATGGAATACTACATGACAATGAGAAAGAATGAAATCTGGCCATGTGTAGCAACGTGGATGGAACTTGAGGGTGTTATGTTGAGAGAAATAAGTCAGGCAGAGAAGGACAAATATCATATGTTTGCACGTATAGGAGGATTAGGAGGAACTTGATGGAGGAACAAGGAGGAGAAGAAGGGGGATAATGGTGGGGGAAAGGGAGAGAGGCAAACCATGAGAGACTCTTGAATGCTGACAAAAACTGAGGACTGATGGATGAGGAGGGGATGGGCATGGAGGAGGGCACTTGTGGGGATGAGCACTGAGTGTTATGTGGAAACCAATTTGACAATAAACTATTTGTAAAACAAACAAACAAAAAGATAAAAAGATGTAAAAAAGGCAAAAAAAAAAAAAAGAGCAATATATAACTGAAAGATTAGATGCCCTTCCAAGGGGCTATGATGCCTATATAAAGGAAGTTTTGACCATATCAATATTTCTTTTTTTTTTTTTAAAGATTTTATTCTTTTTTTTTTTTTTAATGTTTTATTTCTGAGAGAGAGAGAGAGACAGCATGAGCAAGGGAGGGTCAGAGAGAGAGAGGGAGACACAGAATCTGAAACAGGCTCCAGGCTCTGAGCTGGCAGTCAGCACAGATCCTGACGCGGGGCTCGAACCCACGAACCGCGAGATCATGACCCAAGCAAAAGTCGGACGCTTAACCGACTAAGCCACCCAGGCACCCCGGCCATATCGATATTTCTATAGTCTTTTTTTTTTTTAGGTGTTCTGGAGGATTTTTTTAGTTCAGGGCAAGTCATGATAAATTTAGGGATGTGTAAGAATCATGGCTTGTATAAAGTGAGAGGAGGGCACTTAGGGGAAGGGGGGTGGTTGGAAAGGAAAACCAGGCAAGATCTCAGACACATCAGTTTTAGGGAGGAGGAAACATGTAAGTTGAGATCCAGCCTTCAGGGATTGAGAGACTTCCTGGGACATGGGACTTTTCATGCTAAAACCAAGACAGTTCTGGAAAAACCGGGACAATTGGTCACCCTAGAACTTGGGTCCTCTTGGAGAATATTCATGTTCCCCTCAGGCTATGGGAACCCCAATCTGGAGATTGCTGTTCAAACCAAAAATGTCTATAGTAACTTCAATTTGCACTAATGAATCTCTCCCTTAGTTTGTGCTAATTACTCTAATTACTTAGTTTGTGCTTAGTAAAACTTTATGGACTGAGTGAAGAGAAGCTCTTCAAGCATTTGGCATCCAAGGTGGAAATGTGATATTGTAACGAACTTGTTTTAGTTTGCTAGTTGTTTCCTGTTGTATCATCTACCAAACGCTCTTCCCACCCTCCTTTTTCCAACCCTGGGCAAGAACACGTGTATTATTTCTTCCAAATGTTATAGCATGCTCTTTCCAGAAATCTGCAAATGTTTCTTAATAGGATGGATGGATGAATGAGTAAATTGATAATTATTTAAGAGAATTTGACCTTTACACTTTTTTCTTTTCCTTTCTTTTCTGTTAAAGTTGTACGTATGATATGGTAGGAAGGGGCTATTTGCAGAACTATCTCGAGTATGCTTGGCGAGACCATAATTATAAGAGGTGTCAGATACCAGCAGATAGGTAAATAATTTATTTAAAAGGGGGGGGAAAGACAAATTCTAGGAGCTCAAATCAGTTTCTAGTTGCCTGCTAGGAATATTTTACTTTTTAATTTTAATGTTTACTTATTTTTGAGAGAGAGAGAGAGAGCGTGCATGCAGAAGCAGTGGGGAGGAACAGAGAGAGAAAGGGAGACACAGAATCTGAAGCAGCCTCCAGGCTCCAAGCTGTTAACACAGAGCCTGACACAGGGCTCCAGCCTATGAATCGCGAGATCATGACCTGAGCTGAAGTTGGACGCTCAACTGACTGAGCCACCCAGGCGCCCCCTAGGAAAATTTTAAACTGGATTATTAAACAAAATGTATGTGAGCTCTGAGAAAGGAAACTGATGATCACAGTGGCCAGAGGTGATTCAAGTAAAATGACTTGCAGACAACATACAGCCTTCTGGAATTGACTTATATGCTGTGTCATCAGGGAAAACTATTACATCTGGCCTTTTACTTTCCAGGTTGAGAAATGTGCTCTTAACCGTGCTAGCTAAAACACAACAGCCTAAAGTAAGCACCAGAATGCCAATTTTAAAAAAGTAGCTCACATAGATGGGAAATAATTCATATATTCTCTCTCTATAGTCTAGATATTTGGAAAGATAAAATGTGATTCAAATCCACATCAGTGATTTACCATAAGAAATGATATGTTGAAGGGACTGACTTATTGCTTTCAACATCATCAGTCTTCTCAAATCACATAGATAGACCTGCCTGGGAGTCAGAAAGATGTTTGATGCTTGGTCTCTGAACAATGGAGGTTAGGAAATTAATGAATTAATTGCCTAATAGCACCAAGCTAAGAGAGTTAGTTTCATTCACATCAACAGAAATATTCAAATAATGTTGGGTGAAGTTTTATCTTTTTTTAATAGTGCTGGGATGAGTATGATCAGATTTGCCTCTAGGACCCTTCTTTCCTTACTCTTCCAAAGTTGACTGACATATTCTTTCAAACTGGCTACTAAGGAGCCTTGCTAGATGGGAACTGAAATCTGCACACCTGTGCTCTGACCTACTGTGAGTTGCTTTTGCAGTTCAGCAAGGCAACGTACTTCATGCCTAAGTGTTTGTAGGTACCTAAATATACTGCTTGAATACTTACCACACATATCTTTCCACATTGCTTTTATTTCCTACTTTGTAAATGAGTTTTATAACCTGGGAATTATAATAAGCCCTATGTATTTTTTAGTGTTTATTTATTTAAGTAATCTCTCCACCGAACATGGGGCTCGAACTCATGACCGGGAGATAGAGCCACAGGCTCTTCTGACTGAGCCAGCCAGGTGCCCCCCCTATGTATTTTGATTTAATCAAGGCATTGACTATTGTGGTGGAAAAATGTGAGCCAGCAGTTGAACCACTATTGCTTTTTCCCCTTTTGTCTCTTATTGTTCTTTGAAGTATACAAAGTACACAATTCCAGCCTACAAAAGCCAAACAATACAAAAGTATCCAGGTAAGATTTACAAGTTTGAGTTGGCACTCTTACTATTTTTACTCTCTCCAGAGATCTTCACTGTTTGTCCTTTACTTTTGGATTTATCTAATATCTTGACTTTATTAACTATAATTCAGGATCTCTGCTTATATATCTCTATTTAATCTATCAGTTACTGAAAGGAGTGGGTTAAGATCAACTATACTTAATTTATCTGTTTCTGCATTTTTGATATATTTTTGAGGCTGTGTTACTAGGTACAACAATGTGTTTATGATTACCGTCTTCTTGCTCCATTGTTCCTCTTCTCATTTAGCAAAACACAATAAACTTTAAGATAAACCAACCAAACTTTCTCCTCAAGAAGTCAGAAAAACAAACACTAGGGCAAAAGTGAAGAAATGAGAGGGAAGAAAATAAAAATGATAAGGCTAAAAATTAATGAAACAGAAACTTACAAATAAATATAGTCACACTCATCGGGATGGCAATTACAAAACAGAAAACAGAAAGTAACAGGTGTTGGTGAGTATGTGGAGAAATTAGAACACTTGTACACTGCTGGTGAGAATGTAAAATGGTACAGGTACTATGGAAAACAGTATAGCAGTTCCTCAAAAAAATTAAAAATAGAATTACCACATGATCCAGCAATTTCATCTTTGGGTATGTGCCCAAAAGAACTGGAAGCAAGATCTCAAAGAGATAATTGGAGACCATGTTCATAGCAGCATCATTCACAGTAGCTAAAAGGTTTCTACAACCCAAATGTCCATTAACAGATGAATGGGGATAAACAAGACTTATATATATACACACGGTGGAATATTATTCAGTGTTTAAAAAGGAAGGAAAGTCCGATACCTGCTGCAACATGGACGAGCCTTGTGGAGGCACGAAGTGGAATAAACCAGTCACAAAAGGACAAATATTATATGATTCCATTTATCTGAGGTACTTAGAAGAGTCAAGTTCGGGGCGCCTGGGTGGCTCAGTAGGTTGAATTTCCGGCTTCAGTTTAGGTCATGATCTCGCGGTTCGTGGATTCAAGCCCTGCATCGGGCTCTGTGCTGACAGCTCTGAGCCTGGAGCCTGCTTCGGATTCCGTGTCTCCTTCTCTCTCTTCCCCTCCCTTGCTCATGCCCTGTCTCTCTCTGTCTCAAAAATAAATAAACTATAAAAAATTTTAAAGAAGAGTCAAATTCATAGAAACAGAAAGTTCAATGGCAGTTGCGAAGGGCTGAGTTTAGGGAGAATGGGGAGTTATTGTTTAATGAGCATAGAATGCCATTTTGCAAGATGACAAATATTCTGTGAGTGAGTGGCAGTCGTGTTTGCACAACAATGTGAATGTACTTAATGCCACTGAACTGTATACTTAAAATTGTTTAAATGGAACATTTTACGTTATGTCACAACTTTTTTATAAATAAACATTTTAAAAATATATATGATTTTTTATTTTTAAAGAAAGGCTAGGGCACCTGGGTGGCTCAGTCAGTTAAGTGTCTGACTTCGGCTCAGGTCATGATCTCACGGTTTGTGGGTTCGAGCCCCGCGTCAGGCTCTGTGCTGACAGCTAGCTCAGAGCTGGAGCCTGCTTCAGATTCTGTGTCTCCCTCTCTCTCTGATCCTCTCCTGCTCATGCTGTCTCTCTCTCAGAAATAAATAAGACATTAACAAATTTAAAAAAAAAGAAAGGCTGGTCCTTGAAAAGATGGATAAGTGAGGTACACTTCTAGCAACACTTATTAACAAAAAGAGAGTTGGATACAAATAAAATACAGGACGGAATAAAAGGGTAAGCATCTAGACACACAATGGAGATTTAAAAATAAGAAGGGACACTTGGGTGGCTTAGTTCATTAAGCATCTGGCTCTTGGCTTTGGCTCAGGTCATTATCTCATGGTTCGTGGGTTTGAGGCCCGAGTTGGGCACTGACAGTGGAGCCTGCTTGAGATTCTCTCTCTCCTTCTCTCTCTGCCCCTCCCCTACTTGCACTTCCTCTCTCAAAATAAACTTAAAAAAAAAAAAAAAGAAAAGAAGGAGGCACCTGGGTGGCTCAGTTGGTTAAGTATCCAACTCTGGATTTAAGCTTAGGTCATGATTTCATGGTTCATGAGAATGCTCATTGGACTCTGCGCTTGAAATTCTGTCTCCCTCTTTCTCTCTGCCCCACCCACCACTCACACTGCATCTCTCTGTTTCTCAAAAATAAATAAATATATACTTTTAAATTCTTTAAAAAGATAAGAAAAGAGGGCTCCCATATGAAACTGGAAGTAGTGAAATGTCCAGATCACTTCTATAACACTTGGGGCATTAGGAGAAAGATGAGTGACTGTTCTAGAAGGGGAGGGAGAAGGCTGCTTTTCTTGTCCCCTACCACTGGCCCACAGCCAAGCAGAAGGATCCTGAGCTTGCCAAGCACTTCTTTTTCAAAGGGACCTCCAACGGTATCCAAGAGGTCATTGTTCTAAGTGTAAATAACAACCCCTGAGAGATGGGGCTCAAGTTCTGAGGCGAAGATGATCCTACTCTACATCCACTTCCCTTCTACACCTCAGTGAGAGCCAATCCCAGCCAAGTGGGACTGTGCATGGGCTTCTTCCTTAGCCTGTGACAGTGTGGGGCTGATGGTGCTGTGCTGAAACAAAACCCAGGAAGAGAAGAACCTGTCAACAGCACTAGATGCCAAGACAGAAGCCATGAGACCCAACTTCCACAAGTTAGACTCATTTCCAGGACCGTACCTATGTCTGACCCAAGAAGTAGATATCCCAGACCAACTTCAAGAGAATACACGATAGAGAAGATGGGCCTTTACCCATCTGCTGCCTGTATTCTCCACTTGGAGCCATGTGGTAGGAGCTGTCCTTGCTATATCTGTGGCCTGGCTGCTGGAGATGAAGCACAAGGCTGTGACAAAGTTGCCCTCCACAGAGCCACCCACACACATGCATCTAGGTAGAACCATGCCACAGGGATAGCCAGGAATAGCATGGACCTGAACTGTGCCCGGGAGATGATTTTTGCCATGCAGAACCCTACTGCCTTGAAGATCAGCTTGCCGAGTTCCAGTCTGCCTTCTCTGCTGCCTGCTAAGGAAACTGTGAAGATGATGGAGTGCCGGAAATGGCCTCTGCACCTTCTGGCCAGGGAGGCACCACTCCTTTTACATCAGTCTCACTCTCTCCTGGTTCACCACTTGGGGCTTTGTAGACACTGCTTTCCACTGTGAAAGTTTTCCTTTCTACACCAGCATCCCTGCTATGGACGCAATGCTGAGGTGATAGCCTGACAGTCCCAGGTTCATCTGACCATGACCTTGCAGTCTTTCTGAGGACTGGGTCTTCAGATGGAGGAGCTCCCTGACTGTGTCCAGATCACCTAACTCAAAAGGCACTTGGCACAAGAAGATCTCTTTCCACATAGCTGCGGGTGTGGCTTTCTTCTTCCCTCCTACTTTGTGTCCAGCTGAGGCTCAGAAAAGTTAGAGTCAGATCTCTCTCCTTCCCTAACAGGTAAGTTCCTACAGAAGGAAAGAGATCATACCCATTTGCCATCTGGTAAGGGCTTCTCCTATTAGTCTGACTTTGGCATAGACCTGATTTAATTTCAGATAGAAGCTTCTGGGAGAAATCTGCCCCAGCAACAACTTAACATCTTCTAAGAAAGAATTGAACTGAAAGCCTAGGAATGACCACCATTCGTTCCGCGGGCTTCTTCTCATCTCACAGATGGTTAGAACGCAAGAAACTCTGGACTGTCCAATGAGCTCCCTGGTGGTGCTAGAGTTTTCTGTGGGTGGCTCTTTGAACCTGTTCGGAGGAACTTGGGATGAGAGCCCCTGTTGACTTGTAGCTCATCACTGGAAGGCAGACATCTGATACCTTCAGAGTAGCTACATATATATATATAGGAGGACAAAAGACAGTTCTTTTATGTCTAAAAAGCATGTTTTTGCTCTACCCTTCAAAATGATGTTCTTCTGTCCTGAGGTTCTGGACAGTTAGTTCTCTCAGGATTAGAACGCTCTCTGACTGCAAAGGGGCTGTACTTCCCGTAGACGACCTTGCTCGTTAGGAATGTCACAGTAGTTTCTTACGATCTTGAGTTTCAACAGCAAAAAGGTTTATGTCCTAAGAATGATTTTTGTGCCCCTTAGGAGGTGTGTGTCTTCCGTGCAGATCTTGGAGAGGGTTCACATCAGCCTAGTCTCGCCAGTCCAGCAGAACCGTTGGCCTGTTAGAGTCCCCGGAGCTTTGGGTTTTATGAGAGATCCAAGGCCGTGCCCATTTTGTGAGCCAAGTGTTGTTCTTGGGCAAACTGGCCATTCTCAGAGTTCTACACTGTTCTCCTCAAGGCTGAGAAACGGCCAGATTTTTCAAAGAAAATTTCTGCTGGAAGGGACTGTTGTTTTTTCTCATTGCCTTGGAGATAAGTTTCTTAGAGCATTATGTTCATTGCAGTGTTAGAATTCCGAAAATGAAATGTCTAAACTCAAAGAACAACATAAAATACTAAGTATTGAAGAGAAGGAAGAAGTCACTTCAACTAAAAATAAGAAGAAGCCAAAGAAACCGAAGTGAAAGCTAAAATTTCTTCCCCTCCTCACCAAAAGAAACTAGGCCTAGTGGTTTTACAAGTAAGTTTTACCAGACTTCAAAGAAGAGTTAATTTCCGTATTATGTAAAAGGTTGTTTCAGAAAATAGAATAAGAGGGATGCCTGGGTGGCTCAGTTAGCTGTGTCTGACTCTTGATTTCAACTCAGGTCATGATCTCATGGTGGTGAATTCGAGCCTTGCCTTGGGCCCTGTGCTGAGCATGTAGCCTGCTTAAGATTCTCTCTCCCTCTCTCCCTGCCCCTCCTCCCCACTCATGATCTCTTTCAAAATAAATAAATAAACTTAAAAAAATAGAGGATAAAATATTTTTACTTTTAAATAAAAAAAGACAAAATAGAATAAGAGTGAGAGCTACCCAGCTCATTTTATGAAGTTAGTGTAACCTTGACACCAAAACTAAATAATGACAGTTAAAAGAAAATTAGAATCTCATTTCATTTATGAGATGGCTGTAAAAATTCTAAACAATATATTAACAATATGAAGCAGAAAGTGTATTTTTAAAAAAGTAATCACAAGCAGATGGGACTTATCACAGGAACTCAAGCAAGATTTATCATCAGAAAAATACAACAAAATAATTTGGGGGTGCCTGGGGTGCCTTGGTTGAGCAATGACTTCAATTAGGGTCCTAATCTCATCGTTCGTTTGAGCCCCATGTCAGGCTTTGTGCTGACAGCGTGGAGCCTGCTTTGGATTCTCCATCCTCTTCCTCTCTCCTCCTCCCTGCTAGCACTCTCTCTCTCTCTGTCAAAAATAAATTTTTCCTGATAGTGTAGTGTTGGAAGCACAAGTCAATGTTCTAAGAAAAAGAAAGAAGTATAAAGATTGAGAGGAAGAAATAAAATTGTCATTTTGTATCTACTTAGGAAAACCAATGGAAGCAACAGAGTTTTAAGACTAATAAGAAAGCTCCAGCAAGGTTGCTGGATTCAAGACAAACTTAAAAATTTGCTAGCATTTCAGGGTGCCTGGGTGGTTCAGTTCGTTAAATGTCCAACTTCAGCTCAGGTCATGATCTCATGATTTGTGGGTTCAAGCCCTGCATCGTGTTCTGTGCTGACAGCTCAGAGCCTGGAGCCTGCTTCGGATTCTGAGTCTCCCTCTCTTTCTGCCCCCCTCCCCCTATGCTCTGCCCCCCTCCCCCCATTCTCTGCGCCCCTCCCCCATGCTCTGTTTCTCTCTGTCTCAAAAGTAAATAAGCATAGCGCCACCTGGGCGGCTTAATCAGCTAAGCGTCTGACTTCCGCTCAGGTCATGATCTCACGGTTCATGGGTTTGAGCCCTGCATCAGGCTCTGTGCTGACAGCTAGCTCAGATCCTGGAGCCTGTCTTCGGATTCCGTATCTCCCTCTCTCTCTGACCCTCCCTTGCTTACACTGTCTCTCTCTCTCTCTCAAAAATAAATAAAACATTAAAAAATAAATAAGCATAAAAAAACTAAAATTTGCTAGCATTTCTGTATAGCAGCCATCATCATTTAGAAAATAAAATGAGAGCATTTGCAAGAGCAACAAAAACTGTGAACTAATTAGTTCAATAAAGCTGTGAACTATTTCACTGAAGCAAAAATACACAGACATTCATGGAGTAAACTATACAATTAATAAAGGATATAGAAGACGTTTAAAATAAAATGAGAGGGGCGCCTGGGTGGCTCAGTCAGTTAAGCGTCCGTCCAGCTTCAGCCTAGGTCGTGATCTCTCTCGGTTTGTGAGTTCGGAGCCTGCTTCGGATTCTGTGTCTCCCTCTCTCTCTCTGCCCCTCACCCACTCAGGCTCTGTCTCTCTCTGTCTCAAAAAAATAAACATTAAAAAAATAAAATGAGAGACATTTCATGTTTTTGGAATGATTGACTCAAAAGTATAAAGGTGACAATATTCCCCCAATTAACTCATTTACTCAATAAAATCCCAATCAAAATTTCAGCTGAGTTTTATAGAAACCCAAAGAGCTTTCGCTAAAATCTATACGGAAAAATAAGCGTCCAGAAATAACTAAATCTACCCTCCAAAACACGTATTCAAAATAAGTATTAAATACTTCTTCAAAAATAAGAGTGTAAAGGGGGAGTTTCATTATACCAAATAATAAGATATGCTACAAAGTCATAACAATAAAAGCAGTGTGCTATTAGCTCAAACACAGACAAAAAAAGATCAGGAGGACAGAATAGAGAATTCAGAAATTGACTTTTATACGAATATGGGAACTTCTATGATAAAGTGGGAGCTGCAACTGAACAGGAAGGGAGAATGGACTGTTCAGCAGATGATGTTGGCATAACGGTCTCCCTATATGGGGAAAATAAAACTGGTTCCCGATATGGAGAAAACTAAAATCCAATCTCTACCAAGCCCCACACACAGGATGCTGGAACTCGTCAGTTATCAGATAAAGGCAAATTAAAGCAGCCCTTTATAGCTATCCCACCGTGACACCGGGACTCTGGTTAATATCAGGCGGTGCTGAGCACGTGGGGCTGTAGGCTCCTGGGCAGTGCTGACTCTGCAGCCGTTCCAGATGGTACTCGGGCAACTCGGGCAACTAACCCAGCATTCTGGTCCTAGACATATATATATTTTTTTTAATCTTGCACAAGGACACATGCAATGGTATCATGACATTCTGGGATGATGATGAGTTGGAAGCAATCTGGATGTGCATCCCTGTGTCTCTGCGCGATCAAAATGGGATGAGTGTGCACTGTGGGGTATCCTGCAGCGAGTCAGAAGAAGGGGCTTAAAAACATAGGATTGGACTTCCGGTAGTGCCTGTAGCAAGTGGGTTACTGGGAGGGTGGAGGTGGGGTGTCTAGGCCTGTGCCGAGGGGAATCCAGCGTTAATCGGAGACATCACAACCTATGTTGCTTATGACTTTGCGCAACAGCAGCAAGACGCAGCAGCATATTGACCACAGGATGAGGTGTCTCCCGCAAGAGAAACGGATCTTTGTTCGCACCTTCAAAACTCAACAAGCCTTTGAATTTGATCCTCTGTGACTGTGATGAGTTCAGCAAGATCAAGGCAAAGAACGCAATATAAGCAGAAAGAGAAGAGATGCTGCTTTGCGAGGAGAACCTGGTTTCAGTGGCAGCAGAGGGACCGCCTCCCAAAGATACTGGCATTGCCCGAGTGCCATTTGCTGAGCTGCTGGTGGCCCAGGCAGAGCTGCTGTCGACCGTGGGGGTCCTCCCCCACCCATGGGCCAAGGGGCACCCCCTCCAGGCATGATGGGCCCACCACCTGGCATGAGGCCTCCCATGGATTCCTGGATGAGGAACTCCAACGCACATGCCCCTCTGTGGATGTGGGCACCTCCCCCTGGGAAGTGAGGGCCCCTCCCCTGGGGATACACCCACCAAGTCCTAGGCTCATCTTGGCCCTTACAAGTTCCCTCCCTGTTTCTGAAAGGCTATACATGCTCCTTTTACTTCCTTATGGCCTGTGAAACTAGTTCATGATAAACTCTTTTTTTTTTTTTTAATATTTTTATTTATTTCTAGGAGAGAGAGAGAGACAGCATGAACAGGGGAGGGTCAGAGAGAGAGAGTCACAGACTGAAACAGGCTCCAGGCTCTGAGCTGGCAGTCAGCACAGAGCCCAACGCGGGGCTCGAACCCACTAACCGCGAGATCATGACCTAAGCGAAAGTTGGACGCTTAACCGACTAAGCCACCCAGGCGCCCCAGTTCATGATAAACTCTTAAGAATATTACAAAAGAGGCACCTGGGTGGCTCAGTCAGTTAAGTGTCTGACTCTTGGTTTCAGCTTAGGTCATGATATCACAGTTTGTGGGTTCAATACCCACATCAGACTCTGCACTGACAGTGAGTAGCCTGCTTGAGATTCTCTCCCTTTCTCTCTGCCTCTCCCCTGCTCATGCTGTCTCTCAAAATAAAAAAAATTAAATTAAAAAAAAGACTATCATAGGGGTGCCTGGGTGGCTCAGTCGATTAAGCATCCGACTTTGACTCAGGCCATGATCTCAGTTCATGAATTAGAGCCCCGCGTTCAGGCTCTGTGCTGACACTCAGAGCCCGGAGCCTGCTTCAGATTCTGTGCTCCTCTCTCTGCACTGCCATCCCCCCAACTCACACTCTGTCTCTCATAAAAAATAAACATTTAAAAAATTGTTTTTAAAAATTAAAAAAATATTTAAAAGAATATTATAAAACAAACAAAAAAACCACACCAACCCCCCCCCACAAGATTGAATGGAAGGAGGAACAGTGAAACATAGAATCCCTACTACCTAGATGATACTGTATTATATACTCCTCATGTAAAATGTATCGTCACTTCCATACATTTGGGGCGCCTGGGTGGCTCAGTCAGTTAAGTATCTGACTTTGGCTCAGGTCATGTTCTCACAGCTTGTGGGTTCAAGTCCTGCATTGGGTTCTGTGGTTGGACAGCTCAGAGCCTGGAGCCTGCTCCAGATTCTGGGTCTCCTTCTCTCTTTCTGTACCTCCCTCTCTCACACTCTGTCTCTCTCTCTCTCAAAAATAAGTAAACATTATAACATTTTTTTAAGAATAAAAAAATAAAATTCATACAACAATGTGCATGGTTAAATAACACAAGTTGCATTAGTTATCTATTGCTGTTTGCCAAATTAGCCCCAAACTTAAATAACAATAAAGGTTTATTACCTCACATGACTTCCATGGGTCAGAAAGTTCTATGGGTTAGAGCAGCTTAGCTGGATGACTCTGGTTCAGGGATACTCCTGAGTCACCCTCAAACTATTGACCAGCGCTGCAGTCATCTGAAGGCTTAATGGGGGCTGGAGGGTCCGTTTCAGAGGTAGTGCACTCGTATGGTTGCAAGGTAGTCCTGGCTGTGTGCAAGAAGCTCCCTTCCTCGCTGCCTAGGCCTCTCCTCAGGCTACATAGCAGCCGGCTTCCCCCAGAGCCAGCCAACCAAGTGCTCCCAGGACGAAGCTATGGGGTCTTTAATAACATAGTTTCAGAAGTTACACACTGACACTGTTGTCACATGTTTTATTTGTTAGGAGCAAGTTGCTAAGTCTGGCCCACACTCATGGGGAGGTAGGTTAGGCGCCCCCTTCTGAAGAGAACAGTTATCAAAGAATTTGTGTACATATTTTGAAACCACCACACAGAGTAGCAAAAGAGTATACATTGTACACTTTGCAATGGTGACAGGGAAGAAGAGTGGCAACTGGATAACAGGGGAGAGGGGGGAAGGAAGGGAGGGAAGAAGGGAGGGAGGGAGGCCTTGTGGTACCAAAGACGACAGGGTACCACAGATTGAGGAGTGGGTTTAATTCTCTGCATCTAGAGTAAAACAAACAAAACAACTTAGCGTGCACCTTTTTGGTCTAGTTTGGACACATTCATATAAACACATAAACCGTCAAGCTTATAGCTTTTGTTTTTTGGTGTTTTTGATCCTGGTTGGGATTTTATCACACACACCGATCTACAGTTAGGGTTTTTGTCATGTAATTACCCATGCGTCTTGGAGAGGTTTTTTTTTTCATGTTCCTATGCAGAGGTCTGCCTTCTTCTTTTTATTCCTGCACATCATTCCATAGGATGGATACACCAAAATGTATTTAATCACTTGCTCACTGGTGGACATGCAGGTTGTTTTTCCTTGCCTCCCTTTTTCCTTCCTCTCTGGTCAGCTGGGGTTTGCTCTCACCCGATGTACAGCCACCTTTGCTTCCCTGTCCTTTCTGTACTCTCTCTTTACTTATTGTGTCTCCCCTAGCGTTCAAGATTGGAGGACGAGGGACATGTAAGAAGGATTCCGCTGCAAGCAGAGGTTGAAACTTGAGGGCAGGCAGAGGCTACTGTGGCAGATTTGCTGTTCCTTCAGCCTGATCCCTCCTGACTAGCTGTATGCAGTATATGATGCAGCTCGGCAGACACCCTGGTCCTTGTATTCAAAGATCTCATGTCTAGGGGCGCCTGGGTGGCTCAGTCAGTTAAGCGTCCGACTCTTGATTTCGGCTCAGGTCATGATCTTGCAGCGCATGGGATGGAGCCCTGCATTGGGCTCCCCATCTGACAGTGCAGTCTCCTTGGGATTCTCTCTCTCCCTGTCTCTCTGCCCCTCCCTGGCTCACGCTCTCTGTCTCTGTCTCTCTCTCAAATAAAATAAATAAATGTTTAAACACACACACGCGCACAAAGACCTCACATCTGGCATGGGGACAGACATGTAACCCACCCAAGGCAGAACACCACGTGGGGAGGGGCCGCCTTCCAAGTCCACCAGTTGCCTGGCTCTCACCCCAACCCCATCACGTACGAGATGTTGGACACTGGGTGAGTTGTGTCCCCTCCTGATACCTGTTTTCCCATCTGTGAAATGAGGATATAAGAGTCTCTTTGTTCTTAGAAGTCTGTTCTGAGAAAACATAAGAGAATACATATAAAGTGCTTAGCATGGTGCCTGACACATGGTGAGTTATACATACCAAGCTTCAAGGAAACTAGCCAGGTGTGGTCATGCGTCAGTTAGGGTCCCTATCAAACAGGGAGATGCGGGCGGGCTCTGGGCTCTGTGGGCTTTGAAGAAATCTTCACAAACGAAGGGCATAACCCAACAGACCAAGGCAGCTTTTCCCTGGCAGAGCTGGAGGAAGGTGTTCCAGGGGATGGAAAAGCACTAGGTTGGAAATAGGAGGCCTGCTTGGGGGCTGGGGATGAGTGCCCCGTGGCTGGAAGGTCACGTTCACTGGCAAGGGGGGAAAAGGTCCTTTTAGGGATGTGTGCAGGCACGCTTCTGGCAGAAGAGGGGGTTCGGGCCCCTTCCACGGGCTTGAGCCTCAAAGCTGGAGTTGCATGCCCGGCCATCGCAAAACTACCGTGGGGTCGGGCAAGGCTCAGGGAGAGGGAGCTCCCTTCCCACCATCCTCCTGCCTTCTTGAGCGGGGTCCTCCTCCCAGGGCTTGGCCACTCCCAGCATCCCGTACCCCCACCCCTGGCCGGGGAGGCAGGCAGGAGGCTTCTCGCGGGGGCTGTGCCGGGTGGGCGGTTTTCCCAGAGCAAGGAGTGGAGCGGGACTGACTTGGCGCCAGCTTCCTCAGATATAGACACTGCCGGCTGGGTGGCCAGCCTGCCCAGTTAGCCTGAGCCCAGGGGCTCCCTCAGGAACTGTGTTCCTGTCCCAGGGGCCGCAGCACCCCCCTCCAGGGGTGTGGCATGTCACGGAGGGAGGTCAGAAGGGCACCGGCCATGCCTGGAGGGGGGCAGAGCCCAGCCAAGGCCACGCTGGTAGCAGGCAGTGGCAGGAAGAGGAGCAGAACAAGGCAGGACCCATGGGAAGAGACACACTGGAGCCACCAGAGGTGGGGCAGAGCTGCCCGGGGCCTCCGAGGGGTCAGGGCTGGGAGCCTGGCTCGTGGCAGGGTAAGGAACCCAGCCCCATGGAGGGAGCTGGGGGAGGCAGGGGTGGGAGGGGCTGAGGTGTCACCTCTGCTGGCAAAGCCTCACTCAGCAGTACCGTCACTGCCCAAGAGGGGGACACTGGTGCCCTGGACTCAGAGGCTCCTCGCTTGGGCGGTTGGGATTAACTAGGCAGGTCGGAGCCAGAGCGCAGCTCAAAGAGCTGGCCCACCTCGCTTCGCTTCTCGCGGGGACACTGAGGCCTAGAGGAGGGATGTGAATTCCTCAGGGCCCCAGAGCAGCAGTCAGTCGTGGGGCCAGCACCGCGGCTGTGTCTTCGGCCCTTAGTCTGGTGTCCTTTTCCCTTCTTTATTACAGCTGCCTCTTGGCGGGCTGGGCAAGGATCGGCTCTCCAGAGCAGGGGTGGCTCTGTGCTCCCTGAGGGTCCCTGGCACCGCGACGGCAGGGCTCAGACTGGGCCGTGGGTGGAGCAAGGGCTAGAGTGCGAGAAAGAGTAAGGACTCGCAGCTTTTGAGCTGCCATCTGACCCCAAGTGAGACCTTGTCTCAGTCTCCTCGGCCGCGAAGCAGGGCAGGACCCAGCGCGGACGCGGAGCGCGTGAGGCCCTCGGGCCTCTGCCGTTCGGCGCGTTTCTGCTCCGGAAGAAGCCCTCACACTAGAACGTTCTTAGAAATCAGGGGCAGATGGGGGTCCGGTCAGACCCACTCACCCGGGGGGGTCCTCTCCGCAGAGTGAGGCGGCTCCTGAGAACGCTGCTCGGGAGCGGAGCCGCGTAAGGACGCTGCGCCAGGCCTTCCTGGCCCTGCAGGCCGCTCTGCCCGCCGTGCCCCCCGGCACCAAGCTCTCCAAGCTGGACGTGCTGGTGCTGGCCACCAGCTACATAGCCCACCTCACCCGCACACTTGGCCGTGAGCTGCCTGGCCCCGCCTGGCCACCCTTCCTGCGAGGACTCCGCTACCTGCACCCTCTCAAGGTAGGCCCCTCGCCTGCCCTGAGCAGCGCGGACGCTGGGACCGGCCGCTTCCCGCTCGCTCTCCCGAAGGGAGAGGAGCCAAGGCCGGCTCCTGGGACTGGGCTGACCTTGGGTGCAGTGGGGGCGGCGGTTGGAAATGACTTCATGAAAATGCGTTTCCTCCAAGAGGAGGGAAATGCACTCTAGAGGTCCCAAGACTCTGGGGTGCCCCGCGGCAGGGGAGAAAAAGGAGCGGTTTCAGGGGTGGGGCCTGGGAAAGGAAACCGCAGCAGGAAAGTCCTAGATTCAGGGCACATCGCGCCTTCATATGATGCCTCGTGCCCTCCGGACTTCTGCCGTAGGAGGGGTTCCCCCCTGGGAGAACAAGGTCTAAGAAAGCCTCATTCTAGAAGCAATCAAGCCGGGGTCGGGGAGGGGACAGAAGTGGAGGGGAGGAGTTTGGGGGGGGTACTTCCTGCACACACCACCTCCCAGACCAGGACCTACCTTTTCCGAGCCTCAGTTTTATCCTTTGTGAAAGGGAAGAGAACATGAGGCTTATCTCTCCTTCCAGGGTACAAAATGAGATCATGAATGAAAAGTATAATTAACAATATTCACAGTAAGAGCAATAACATTATTTGGGTGCTAAAGTTATGCGAGGAGCTGCGCTTAGCGCTTTGGTCATTTCTATCTTTTAATCCACACAAGAACCAAATGAGGATTACTTTATAGGTGAGGAAATCCAATCTCAGGGAGAGTAAGTGGCTAAATGCAGTTTGAACCCAACGGTGTCTGACCTCGGAGCCCATGCTCACAGCCACCGAGCAGGCCAAGGGGACGGCACCGGAAATTGCTGGTTGTACCGTGTAACTGTGATAAAGGAAGGGTCATGCTTCCCCTCCGAGGATAGATACAGTGCTGTGATGGGGTCAACCTCGTTTTTATGGAGGATACTTTCACTCTCTCTCTCCCCAAAACATCATAGCTCTGAAACTTCTTGAAAACTTGAGACTGTTTTCTTTCACACAAGTACAGCAAGAAAATGCAAGAATATTAGACTAAATTGGAGCAGCTCTGGAATACTGATAGTGGCATAGTCGTTTCTTAGGTGTAAAATGACGATCGAAGTAAGGCCCTTGCATGTGGAGTTAATGGATAAATCTGTTGAAGAATGAACCGATGAAAGCCGGTTTGTGTCTAGAACTTGGGCAGTTTGTGGGGATGGGATAGTTTACGGGGGCAGGATCCCTTCAACCCTCCGGTAGGGAGGCTGCCAAGGAGAAGGCAGACCTCAGGGCAGAGTAAGCTGGTGTTTTCGGGGGGTCGTTCACACTCCTGCTAGAAGGATGGGTAATCTTGGGAGGTGCCCAGCTAACACGGACAGAGCAGCACTGCTAAGTGTGGCCAGAGGCACTTGGGCGGGCGGCTGGGCAAGAGAAGAGGTCAGGGCTGGTCAGTATCAGGGGGAGCCTCTCCTTGCCCTGGTTCGGCTGCCTACTGCCAACACTGCCGCCCACCTCCCTCCCCACTATCAGGGGGCTCCATTCAAGGCCCTTGCTCTCCTCCAACAGCTCCTTGTGACCACCAGGCTCACATGGGGACATAAGTGGTGGTGAGCCGAGACCGCTGTCACGTGGGAGGGTTCAGGGAGGGGGCTAAGGAAGGCCACGTGCGGGGTGCCAAGGACTACAAGGGGCTGCCATAGCAAATATTACTCACTTACCATCCCCGTGTCTTGCAGAAGTGGCCCATGCGGTCCCGTCTCTATGCTGGAGGCCTGGGGAGCTCTGGCCTTGACTCCACCACAGTCACCACCGCAAGCCAAAGAACAAAGGAGGCAGAGGCTGGGCCCCGAGTCTCTGAAGAGGCACATGCCCTCTTTCCCACGAAGCCACTCTCCCCAGCTCTTGGTGACAAATGAGGATCGCACTTGCCCTTTTCTCCTAGACTACAACTCGAGCTTAGGGACCTGGACTCTCTACCAGCCCACCTGTCTTCACTCTGACTCTCAGCCCTCGGATCAGACGGACTCGGGTTCAGCTCGCAGGTTCCAGCATGCAGACCAGGCAGAGCTGTGGGCCCTTCAGCGATGGGAGGGTACTCAGGAACACCGGAGGTGAGGGGGGGTGGGGATGTGGATGCTCATCTGGCCACCCAGGGAGCCACTCCTCAGTAGCTCCTAGCATGGCAGCTGTGAGGGAGATAGGAGAGGAAGAGGTTTGGCTGGGCTGGAAGTTGAGCACGGGTACCCCCCACCCCGCTCTTCTCCCTTAAGCTTCCCACAAGCGCTGTGGAGAATGCAAGAACAATGACAAGGCTGTGCAGGTGCAGAGGTAAAGGCCTAGGACGGCAGCAGCTGCGGGTGCTGATGGGAAAGCCTAGGGCCAGACACGTGAGTGTGAATAGAACCAGGACAGGGTCACGTAGCCAGGGTCACGAAGCTGTCGTTATCGCTCCACAAGCCCTTACCTGATGTCGAAGAAGCAGCGGGGAATGTAAGAGTCTTGTCTGCATTATGGTCCCTCCAGCTGCCCCTCATTACTGCGTTTCCTCCCCCTCTGGGCCCCGAGCCCTTCCACTCTGTCCTTAATAGGACTTATATTTACAGGTTAAGCCAGACAACTTACATTGCTTGCATTCCAGTTTCCACAGAAACTTTTAGATGGTCCCAGCTCCCTACTTTGATACGATCTTATCCCAGAGGCAGGTTTACCGGAAGTGAACCAGACAGCACCTTGCATCTCAAGGATGTTGATGGGCCTGATTATATCCTTGAAGGACCTTAGAGAGAGAACAGATATCTTTTCCAGAGGATGATAATTACAGCCTTCTCTTTCCATTATGTTAGAAACCCAGCCTCCAGGAAAAACAAGATAGGCCTGGGTTCCGTGGGTTCTTTGTATGATTTTGGCCTAAGGTCTCACTGGCTCTGGAGTATTTCTACAATCTGGCTACAGACGACCTCCTCAGAGGGAGCTCTCCCCCGCAGACCCTGCCCTCCTCGGCACTCCTTGTGCCTTGCCACGGGGTGCCAGAAATCTGTTAGAGCTTTAGTGGAATTTCTCTGTGGCTCTGAAGAAATAACTAAAGGACTAATCATAGAGTCTACACATGCTAAAAGTAATTTTCCTTTCCAGATAAGGTATAGCTTCAAACCCAAAGGCACCTGCAGTTTAGACAGAGAAGGAATCGGCTTAAAAAAAAATTTTTTTTTAACGTGTATTCATTTTAGAGATACAGAGTGTGAGCAAGTGAGGGGCAGAGAGAGAGGGAGACACAGAATCTGAGGCAGGCTCCAGAATCCAAGCTGTCAGCACAGAGCCTGACGCGGGGCTCGAACTCACGAGACAGGAGATCATGGCCTGAGCCAAAGTTGGAAGCTAAACCCACTGGGCCACCCAGGCGCCCAGAACCAGCTTTTTGTTAAACATCGGCGCCTCGGAGCGGGAGGAGATGGCCCAGGCCAACTAGAGTCCCAAATGAGGTAGACTTACAGCCACTGTTGCCACCGTGAGACTAAATGAGGTTCTGGGTAGGCCGGGAGTGGCCAGTGGCCTGGGTTCTGACATGACGAACGGCGGGCCCCTCCACAGGGCTGGCCAGGGCCTCAGGGGAAAGGGGCTGAGAAGTGACTCAGCAAATCGGGGTGGAGGCTGAAAAAGACAGAGCGTGCCAGCCCCGGGCTCCATGGGATGTGGGAGAGCAGCTGAACCGTGGCTGGGAGCCATGGGGAGAAGGTCTCCGGCAAGGCTGAACTCGTAAATCTACCGGCTCTCCACTGAGGGGCCTGAAGAGCTTGTGCAGAACCGCTTCTGAGCAGCTGGGGGAGGCCAGGCAGGGGCAGGGACCAGGTGTGGGCGGGCATGAGCACAGTGTTCTCCACAAGACCATAAAAGTCCAGCTTGAATATTCTATTTTTAAAGCCAAATAGCAGTATCTTCCTGGTTGAGAGTGAAGGTGGTTGGAGGAGGAGCAGATGCGTTTCCCCCAAGCTGGTGGCACACAGCATTTTTCTGGGGATGAAACTGGGAAGGGGGTCTTAGGTGTATACTGGGGGTCCCTTTCTGATCACTAGTTTGGAGCCTGCCTCACCCCACCCTCCTCAGACTCTGGCCCTCGCCCAGTAGAGTCAGACCCCCCCCACCCCACCCCCCGCCACGTGCCTTCCCCTGGTAAGGAAGACAGGGACAGCAAAGGAAGATGACGCTGGTGGAGGCCCGAGGAAGGACAAGCGCCATCCATACAAGTCGCTTAGGCTGCCTCAGCCTCTATCCAGGCGAAGCTGCTTTCCTTCGTGCCCGGGCCAGTCTGGAGGCCGGAAGCCATGGCCTCCAGCACAGGCCAGGTTGCCAAAGGGCCACGAGGAGGCAGGCGGAGCCAAGGGAAAGACCGGAGCATGAACGGGAATAACCAGGCGAAATGTCAGGTCACAGATTTGGATCCACAAATGAACCAGAACCAGTTCTTCGCCTCTGCGGCAGAGGAAGAAAACACCTGCTCACTGGGAGACTTTTTATTGCCACCCGGTCTGGGGGCATGCGGTAGGCAAGAGGAGTAAGAGGCAGGCAAGACCCAGGTCTGGGGACAGCTTGGTCCCCTGGGAACAGGGATATGTGGGAAAGAGGCTCCAAAAGGAAATGGAAGCACAGAGGACTAAATGTCACTAAGGTGGCCTGGCTCAGGAGTCAGAGGGATGCCTGGCCCACGTGCTTAGTCTTCCCTGCCTGCCCAGGTGCCCGTGACTCGGGGTGGTGGGGGGACGAGGCAGTGACGGCCAGGACAGCCTCCCCAGAGCTGGATGTGCATATGTTTGCGGAGGAGCAGCAGACTTGCGGGGCAGAGGCTTGGGCCACGAGAGAAGGAATGGCTGAGTAGAGGGTAGAAGCTGCAGATTTTACCACTTGGGAACTAGTGTAATTAAAATGCAAGATCGAGTCTCCTCTGAGAAATTTCTTTTCTCTTCCTCTAGAAGGCGCCTGGTTAGGATACGTCAGATGCCACTGTCCTCCCTCTTTTGCGGCACAAGCCGTAAACTCAGGGCATCTTCAAGCTTGGTACTGTAGATCGGGAATTGGCTCGCTGGCCACATTGGACCCAAACCAGCCACCCTCCTCCCTCCACCTACCGTGTTCCTGTAAATAAGTGTTTGTGGGGTTACAGTCACATCCATTTGTTACATACATTATAGCTGCTTTCCTGATACAGCACAGTTGAATAGATGCCAAAAGTTAAACCTAAAACACTTAGAATCTGGCCCTTTAAGAAAAAGTTTACTGACCTTCGCTCTAGAGCACAGGTACTCAGAGTGTGGGCTGGGAACTCTGGGGGTCTCTGAGGCCCTTTCAATGGCTTAAGTGGACAAAACCATTTTCTTTTCTTTTCTTTTCTTTTCTAAATGTTTATTTATTTTGAGAGAGATAAAGCACAAGAGTGTGTGCACAAATTGAGGGGGGGAGAGGGGCAGAGAGAGAGAATCCCGGCAATCTCCACACTGCCAGTGTGGTACCTGACATGAGACTCGATCCCACGAACCGTGACATCATGACCTCAGTCAAAACCGAGAGTTAGACACCCAACCGAGTGAGCCACCCAGGCGTCCCTAAAACCGTTTTCATAAGACACTATTTGTCTTTTCCTGCTCTTCTTTCACGAGCATGATGGAATGTTCCAGAAGCTATACAACAGATGGGATGGGATGATATTACAACTGATGAGATGGGATGATATTGCGACAGATGGGGTGTGGAAGCAGATAGGAGGATCCAGCTGTCTATTACAACAGACATTAGAGATATTTGGAAAAATGTAAAACAATGCCACACCTCTCACTAAATATTTCCAATATGGAAAATAATTATTTTTCATGAAAATGTTATATGTATTCACATACAGTGGGTTAATTAACGTAATTTTTAAGTAACAGCAAGATGTCAGCTCTTGGGGAGCAAAACAAAGGACAAGGGACCACCTCAACTGCCTAGGGCAGGAGCTGCAAGATTAGGGGTAACCTATAGAAGGTACTGGAGGAAGGTGACCACCAACCACCAGTAAAGTATTAGCGGGGATGGAAGCGGGAACTAAGGATCAGTGCACTGAATAAACTGAGAAGTTATGAAGGGGCAAAGACAAATGAGGTTTTTTTTAATCTGAAAAAAATATTATGATCCAGAAATCTGAATAAGAACAATCCTCCATGGTAAGGAGGCCAGAAGGAGAAACACAAGTTCAGTAAATCAGGCCTAAATAACATCAGTTACATTAGGCTACAGTGGGCTGGAACCCAAGCTGGGGCTGGGGCCAAGTTGGATGAAAATAGATTCTGTGTTTCACATCTCAGAAACCACAGCTAACTGCAGGCTGGGTGGCAGGGGCCCTGGAGCTCCCGGTGCAAATGCAGGCACGCTCTCTAAAGGTGCCTGGGGAGGAAGCCAGCCATAACAGATGCACCTACGTCGGGTGAATAGAAAACTATCAAGATCTGATATGCTCTGAGAAGGGCAGCAACATAAATCAGAAATCGAAGCAAAGCCTCAACCGCTCAAGTGCGGGCAGGTGCCAAGCCTGCCGGAAAGGGCTACAGCTTCTCGCAAGAAGCCATTGGTCCTGAGGCTGGGAGGGCTGCCAGATGTGGGATGTGCCAGTCAGCAAAATTCCTCCTCCTCCACAGGCAAGGCTGGTTGAATGTGCCACGCTAACACAGTTCTAGTACTCCACCATCTGGCCAAGGAAGTGAGCCTCCCCTGGACCAGTCTCACCTATTTGGCAACAACGTGCTACCACCATTGTTTCCCTGGACATAAAGGCAGACCAGGGCAGACCCTTTTTGCTTTTGGAAGCTCTGTCGTAAAAATACACCATTGACCCAAACAGGCAGGCCCCTCATACGTTACTAAAACATGAATATCAACTGTGCCTTTAAAAGGTGGAACTCAGGTGGGGGATAAAATGGTGTTACTAAAAAATTATGAAATCCTAGGCTGTATTTGAAATCCCAGACTGGGTACAGGACCCAGGGATAACAGGTTTTCACGGAATTCCCGTTAGCTAGGGGCAGGGGTGGAGTTGAGGGAGGAGAATGACTGGATAGCCCTTTTTGAAAGGCAGCGTCACTTTGTAGAAGAGCTCTTGATATTGCAAATCATTCCAAGAAACCAGCTGTTAGAAACACCACCAGTGAAGTGGTGGGTGTGTTACGAATGCTGTGCTTATTTAAGAACTAGAATAGGTAGGGGCCCCTGGGTGACTCAGTTAAGCATCCAACTTTGGCTCAGGTCATGATCTCACAGCTTGTGAGTTTGAGTCCCGAGTTGAGCTCTGTGCTGACAGCTCAGAGCCTGGAGGCTGCTTCAGATTCTGTCTCCGTCTCTCTCACCCCGCCCCTGCTCATGCACACACTCTCTCATTTATAAATAAACATTAAAAAAAAAAAAAGAACTAGAACAGAAAGGGACTGGTTTCATACATATTAAAAGAAGGCAGAGCCTTCCGCAGCTTTCCTGAAACGGTAAAAATCCTAAGTCAATCATTATAGGTCCATCCTCCTAAAGCCCTTTTAAGAAGAAAAGTGTCTTTTTCCAGCTCAAGATGACACAGAAATTGGTGGGGCTTCCTGGCCCACACCCTTTACTGGAGTATATTTTTTAATTTATGGTATTACAAGGATGATCTTTGTATAAAGTCAGAAGTGGACCTATCAAGAAGCCTCCCCAAAATTGACAAACCATCTATGTTGAAATATCCCCTCTGGCTTTACCAGAATCCTTTCCACTTAAATTTACATCCTAAGCCAAGGAAATCACCTATTTTGAAATGACTCCCAGCTCTTTCCAAATTGCAAAACTATGGAAGAAAGTGACTCTGATCTTTTACTTTAAATGTTTATTTATTTTTGAGAAAGAGAGAGTGGATGGGGGAGGAGCAGGGAGAGGGGGACCAAGGATCTGAAGAGGGCTCCATGCTGAAAGCACAGAGCCTGATGTGGGGGTCGAACTCACAAACTATGAGATCATGACCTGAGCCAAAGCTGGACACTTAACTGACTGAGCCACCGAAGTGACTCCGATCTTGATAGAAGTGTGTCAAAAGCATCGATCAGTTCTCCCAAAGCCTTTATTTTATTCCAGCTTGACGTGGTCCTGGATGATCGGCTCATTACCTAGTGTGATAATTCCTTGCGGGGCTTTCATTCCGTCTGTGCTGCTGTTTATGGCAACCATGCAACTCTGTTTCTTCAGAGACACTAAACAAATGTGAAGAACAGAGCAGGAAAGAGAATACTTGGGTTTATAAAACATACTTGACTGTGAAATGAGACTGCCTGCCTTATAGAACTGCTTATAGAACATGTTTTCTAAGAAAAATCGTTGGACTTCCATTTCTGACAATATGGTGGACCTGATATGCAGAGAAATCCTCCTGGTACAGAATACTCAAAATAATGTATCAAATATTAAAAACATATTTTTAATTTCACTTTTGGGCCGACAGAAAAGTAGGGGAAAGGAATAAGAAACCATAAAACCAAAAATGGTAAGCCAGCACTGCGGCCAGTATTGCCTTGGCAGTAACTGCAGATTGTTGGTACCCCAGGCCAGGGTTTTAATAGGCCAGATTTGGAGACAAGAGACAAAGCCTGAGGCCTATACAAAATGGGAAGTTGAGTCAGAGGCCCTGTCATAAAGTTGGGGTTGCCAAAATGCAATAGCCTCAATGTGTAAAAGAGTTGACCATACTTGCCCAAATAGACTGTGGCTGGAGTGGGGGGAGGGAGAAGGTTTCCCAAAGATTTCTTCTTTTTTTTTTTCATGTTTATTAATTTATTTTTGAGAGAGAAAGGTACATACAAGCAAGGGGGAGAGGTACAGAGAGAGGGAGAAAGGAAGAGAATTCCAAGCAGGCTCTGCACTGTCATTTCAGAGCCCAGTGTGGGGCTCGGACCTATAAACTGAGATCATGACGTGGGCCAAAATCAAGAGTTGCCCGCTCAGCTGACTGAGCCATCCAGATGCCCCTTCCCAGAATCTCTTAAGCCCTCAAACTTTGGGGGGCAAAAACAGCCAAAAATTTTGATAAGTCTCAATTTAGGAATGTTGCTAGGCACAAGCAATGGAAGAATATACTTTAAATCTAGGCTTTGAAGGGTTCCCATGAATAAAATTCTAACAAACTTGAACACATAGCAAACAGTTATAAACATGTGAAAGAAACATAGAGCCACCATAAGCCAATGATGGCAGAAACACTGAAAAAGACACTGAACTATAGGATCACATTTTTAATGACTACAGATACTGTAATGTTTAGGCACATCATACCCATTAAACATGCTTCCTATGTTTAAAGAAATAACAAGTAGTTTGAAAAGACAATCCAGGAACAAGCAGCTAAAAATGAATAGGCAAAATTGGGGAAAATCATCATTTGTAGGGACATTAAAAATATAATATTTTAATTAGAAACCCAATGGATGATTAGAAACAGCTGAAAACAGCACAAGTAAATTAGAAAATACATATGGAGAAATTACTCATAACTCAGTACCTACGGACAAAGAAAAAAGATGAAAAATAGAAAAAGAAGACTAGAGGAGACTATATTTATGAACATGGAATAAGGAAATACTGTTTAAAGAAAAAAACGGACTAACCCTAAAGGAAAAAATGTAAAGTTACACCATATAAAATTAAGAACATCTATTCATCACAAGACACTAATTCAGAGTAAAAAACACAAGTTCACAGACTGGGAGAAGATATTTGAAATGCATATAATCAAAAGGACTTATCTCAATGATGAGGGAAACAAAGTCAAGAAAAATGTAGTTTAAATTAATCTCCCTTACAGCCTGCAGCCCATTGATAGACGTCAGAGGCCTGCAGTGTGTAATACTTCCCAAGATGTTTATGGCTAGCTTCATGTCTTAATGTTTACACTCCCTTAAAAAACTAAAAGCAACCTTATCTTGACAATAGCTAAATCTTCAGGGTCCTGTGAGATCCTGTTTTCAGTATCCACAAATTCCTGGGAAACTAACTTTATCTCTACCCTCTTCCCAAACCTAAAACTATATAACCAGTCATGCCTCACAACCCCAGTGCAGCTATTTCTGCCCATGGGTCCTGTCCCCATGATTTTATCACCTTTTTGCACTAAAGATGTCTCAAGAATTCTTTCTTAGCTGTTTGCTCACGAACCCCACTTCAAATTTCATCATCGAGAGTATATTAAAAATCCCCACAGAACAATACGAAAAAAACCCGGACCATCCAACTATAAATGAGCTAGAGACTTAGTGACGCACCTTTAAAAAGAAACAGAGTGAGACTTGAACTTGCAACCTCAAAATCAAGAGTCCATGCTCCACCAACTGAGCCAGCCAGGCCTCCCAATGAGGAAACTTTTGAAAAGTTTTATTTATTTAAGGAATCTCTACACTACACGCGGGGCTGGAACCCAGGACCCCAGACATGAAGAGTCGCAGGCTCCTCGGACCCAGCCTGCCAGGCGCCATAGGTAGATACTTTCTAAGGAGGATATCCCAGTGGTTAAAGATGGCCAACTTCAATATTAATTAGAAAGATGCTAATTGAAGCAGCTCTTTCTGCCGGCAGGTCCTGTCCTGAGCTTTAATAAGACCATGTTTTTGCACCCGAGGGAAAAAGAAAAAAGAAATATGCATACGGAAATCACAATTCACCATCACCAGAACAGTTATTATCTGTATCTATTAAATCCAGTAAGTACACTCCTAGGTATATACACCCAAGCATGAGTGCACAAGTACATGGAAGGATGTAATGCTCATAAAAGCATTATCTGTAAGAGTCAAAAACTAAAAACCTGTATTCGTTTCCTATACCTGCTGGGGTCGGCCTCCTTGCAGCTGCAGTTCTCTGTGCCAGCGGGCGCCTTTCTAAACTCCGCCAATAGGGGGTGCTAGAGGAAGTCTGCAAAGTGGGCGGGGAAAGCGGGAATGGACTTGAGACCCGCGCCAGAGGCTACTGGTGGCAACGGCTCTCCTCATGCCTGACCCCGCCCCCTCCCCACCCCAGCTCCCGGCCGCCTCCGGCGCTGCACTAGGTTCGAGAGTTTCCAGCTTTTCCCCTCCTTAGAATTAGACTTCAGCACCCACTCTCCAGTACTCCGCCCTCCGAGGTCCGAGTTCCACCTCCCCCAGGCTCCTCTAAGCTTCCGGGTTCCAGTAAACTTTGAACTCTTAGCCGTTTGTTAACCGCTGCGCTTCCAGGGGTTTCCTTCCGTGGCCGCCTCTGTGTTTTCTTGGCATTTCCCTTTGGCGTTTGCTGTCCTTATAATAAATTTTCTTTGTTGACTGGTTTCTGTGCTCCTGACTGCACCCTGACTGATAGGACAGCCAAGGTTAGATTCTTTCGGAATCTACCCTGCCTCCTGACCAGGAAGGCATTGAACATCGCTCCCAATTTAAACAGGGAATCTGAGGGCTGCCCCAAGTTTCACAGATCCTCATAGCCGCAGTCAGTTGTCCGTGACTTCCTGACACCGATACAGAAATCAGCTAGAGCCAAAGAGAACAGAGCATCTTGCGGGGCACCTGGGTGGCTCAGTCAGTTAAGCATCCAACTTCAGCTCAGGTCATGATCTCACGGTTCGTGGGTTCAAGCCCCATGTTGGGCTCTGTGCTGACAGCTAGCTCAGAGCCTGGAGCTGCTTTGGAGTCTGTGCCTCTCTCTCTCTGACCCTCCCCTGCTCATGCTGTTTCTCTCTCTCTCTCTCTCTCTCTCTCTCCCTCTCAGAAATAAATAAAAACATTTGAAAAAAAAAAAAAAGAGAGAACAGAGCATCTTGGGTGTCTACTACTGTGACTGCATGCCAGGAGGACAATTAGGGTCCCCCCGATCCTCATGAACCCTCTGGCTCAACTTTTTTTTTTATATAATGTTTATTTTTGAGAGAGAGAGAGAGAGAGAGAGGGAGAGAGCACCAGCAGGGGAGGGGCAGAAGAGAGAGACACACAGAATCTGAAGCAGGCTCCAGGCTCTGAGCTGTCAGCACAGAGCCGGACATGGGGCTCAAACTCAGGAACTGTGAGACCAAGACCTGAGTTGAAGTCCCACACTTAACCGACTGAGCCACCTAGGCGCCTCTGAACGTTTTGGTGCTTCTGTGCATGCATGTGCACGGGAAAATGGCATCTTTCCTAAAGTCTTCATGCCCCTCCTCAGATGAGTTGTTGAGGCAACTGAATTTGAGAACATCAAACTCCGCAGGTGCCCTGCCTGCTGTTGCTATGGGCACCATTGTGTACGTGTGTGTTTAATAACGTCATTGTAAGGGCTGATTCTTTAACCAGATGGTAAACATGGGTGCAGAGCTTGCCCAGCAAAGGGACAAGGAGGTTATGCAATTTGTAAGCAAAACATGAGCGAAGACCTTGCTTGATGGGCCATGATTTTTCAGTGTGCTTCTCCCAGCGGGCTGAACCAACCACTGTGGATCGTTATAAAACCAGACCTCCTATCCTCCCCACGGAAATCCCTCATGGTATGTAATTTCCTACCTCACCTGCATAGTTCACACCATTTAAATTTGTGCCTAAATAAGGCAGAAAACAAGTCGTTCTTCAAAAAACCCTTTTTTTAATTTACACTTTAAGCCAGAATATTCTCATAAGATTTTCCTAATGCATAAATTCAAAATTGTGCCAATGTTTTGGCTCTGCCCCATGGCATCAGTCATCCTTGGGGGTCTCGGCTCCTCACCTCCTCAAATGCAATTTCGTATTGCTTAGCTTCAACCACCTATTTGTACGCTCATGTTCTTTACCATTTCGTCACCAGTAACTGCACCATCTCCAAAATCTCTATTTCAAGACTTGTGACTTGATATTTTGATCCTTATCTCCTACCCTCCATCTCGTTCAGGCTAGTGCATGCAGGCCAGCATTTCTTCAATTGTACTGAAAGCTATGACTCATACTAACCATTTGCCCTCACATCCTCACTTCCTCTTTACTCATCTCAGATCCTATGTGCGTTATTGTAATTGCCCCCTTGCAAATATCTCTATCCCTTGCCTCCCTTCCTCTGTTTTTGCTTGGCAATATCCTGATCCTGTACTATTTTCTACTCCAATCCTTGCCTGAACACTGCTGGAGATGAACACACAATGTAGTCAGTGGCCTCCCTTGAAATTCTCACCATGAATCTGAAACGGGCACTCAACACTGTGTAGCAACTTTCCCCAGTGTGTTTTCTTTCCACATTCTAACACATTTATTTCCCACCCCCTTTCTCTACTCAGACCTCCCAGCTTACCTTCACCACATGCTTCATGGAGAAAACAAGAACCATCATGCAGGAAACATTCCATCACCATACCACCAACCACACCTACCGGCTTCCCAGCTGTGTGCCCATGCTCACAACAGACAAAGCCTGCCTTCTCTGTGGACCAAGGTCCCACCCCCTCCTGCCCTTAGGAGGACCTCACTTCTAAAAATGTTCCCTCCGCCTCCTTCTGAGTCCTTAGCTTTTTCCACCCCTGGGTCATTTCTCCCATTTAATATCAGCATACAAATGCTCTCTAATATCTTCCATTAAAAAAATTTCTTTTAACCTCATAGCCCCACCTCACTAGGACCACACTTCCCGGTTTTACTGCATAGCAAACCTTTAAAAAAATACTGTCAGTTGTCTTTCCTCATTTGCTCACTCTAACATATATCTCCTGTTTATGTCTAAAACTGCTCAGTCAGTTGAGTGGCTCAGTGAGTTGAGCCTCCAACTTCAGCTCAGGTCATGATCTCCCGGTCTGTGGGTTCGAGCCCTGTGTGGGGGTCTGTGCTGACATCTTCAGAGCCTTGGAGCCTGCTTCAGATTCCGTGTCTCCCTCTCTCTCTCTGCCCTTCCCCCACTTGTGCTCTGTCTCTCTCTCTCAAACATGAATAAATGTTAAAATACATAAACATAAAAATAAATAAAACTGCTGCACTGGTAAGTTCAATGATGGCCTCCTTTTTGCCAAATCCAATGTTCATTTCTATGGCCTCATGTTAGTGTTTTGTTTTAAGCACTATTTGACCTGTTTGACAATCTGTCCTCTTTTTTTATTCTTTTTGTTTTTTTAAGTAGGCTCCATGCCCAATGTGGGGTCTGAACCCAGGACCTCGAGATCAAGAGTCACATGCTGTATGGGCCGAACTAGCCAGGTGTGCAACTCTGTCCTTCTTACCTTTTTTTTAAAGTATATTTATTTATTGGGGGTGAGGGGGATAGAAAGAAGGAGGGAGACAAAGAATCCCAAACGAGCTCCACAATGTCAGCGTGGGGCCTGATGTTGTCACATAGGCACATAGCCAGCCAGGTTACCTTGAAGTTTTCTTGCTTTGTTTTGTGTACCCTCTTTTTTTTCTCTCCTTAAGGAGGGGACCCTACCACACTCCCCCTTTTGATGCTCAGATCCCTGTATTTTGGGTCAAAAGCATCTTGGTTTAGAGGTTTATATTTTTATAACATTATTACATGAGTGGTCATCCTTTTTTATTTTATTTTTTTATTTATTAAAAATTTTTTTTCAATGCTTATTTATTTTTTAAAAAGTGAGAGAGAGAGAGACACAACATGAGTTGAGGAGGGGCAGAGAGAGAGGAAGACACAGAATCTGAAGCAAGCAGGCTCCAGGCTCTGAGCTGTCAGCACAGAGCCGAACGCGGGGCTTGAGCCCACAAATTGTGAGATCATTACCTGAGCCAAAGTCAGACGCTTAACTGTCTGAGTCACCCAGGGGCCCCTCTCCTTTTTAAATCATGGCCCCAATGAGATTGGAGACAGACCATACAACCAAGGGAGCTAAGCAGAGAAAAGTTAAGCAGCCTCCCAAAATTAGGTGGATAATTCCCATGAACCCCCACCCCTCAAGAGTTGAAAACCATCCTCCAAATAACTCCCCAGGGTTCCAGCCGGCCCAGTCTGGACTGGGACATGAGCAACCTTTCTCATTCTATCTGTGATCTCCTCTATGACTTTCCCTCATCATCTATCTGTAGGCAGCAGTTGTTCAGGTTAAATTTTCCACAAACACCTTTTTCAGAAGCAAGCAGGTAATCTAAGGTAAATCTAAGCGATTTTGATAGATAGTATTGTGCACTTTGGTTTGCTGCCCGACTAGTAAGTTAAGAGCTCTGGCAGTTTCATTGGTCATAATTTTTACAACTGCTTGCAGTTTAATTACGTGGTTTAGCGTGTAAATGGGAGTGCGGTAGCCCCAGGACCCATCCTCTGCCCAGGTGGCAGAGCCATAATATTGGATTATATGCTTGGGAGGCCACTTATCATCTTCTTTAATTGCCAGTTTTTAAGGCACGCTGCTTCCTTTGAGTCTCCCTGTCCCCATACACTTGGACTCCCAAATGTTTCCCTCTGGCAAGGGGGAGCAGGAAGAAAGACGGACGAATAGTTTCCAGCACACATGACCTTGTCCAGACTGAGGGAAATACCATACAGGCTGTCCTTTTTATATATCTAGTATAGTCCACCTGGGACCCACCATTTGAGGCTGCGTTGACATTGTCTCAGGCTTCTTGGAGATGAGAGAAGTTAGACAAGGGGTGGGGATCCATCTCAAGGTGACCTGGGTCCCCCATCATTGGGTTTTTCGGGCAGTTGAGTTACAGAATCTTTGGCCTAGGTATGTTAAGTTTTTAACAGAGACGACGATGAACTTTTCCCTACTAAGCAAAGCAGTTTTGCCCAGGAATTGAGCTTTTGAGAAGCCAAACCCTGGTAGTAGGACTGGGGTATTTTGTTTTACTATAAGGTTTGTGGGTTTCTAATTTTCTAGTCTCTTATAGCCATTGTTTCCCCATGTTGGTACCAACGAAGCATCCTGTCCACAGAAGGAAGGTGAATGTTAGCAGAAACCTCTCACCACATTTCCAGCCGGCTAGGGTGGCCTCGGCCAATCCTATGGCAAGGAGTAGAGCAAGAATCACAGTAAGAGTCAGAAACAAGGCGTGACAATGCATCACAGTAAGGAAACATAAAAAATAAGGACAGTTTTTTGTTTCATCAGACCACCGATTCCTCAAGCTTTTGCGGTGCGTAGATTAGTCAGCTTCCAGAGTGACTAAAGCAGGGCTGTGGTCTTCCGGAGCCTCTGGAGATGCAGATTGCTTCTTCCCTATGGTCAGCTTGCACGGCTGCGTTGATGGATCAGGAATGCACTCCCAGTTTGGAGATACCAACTTTACTCTGCTGTAGTGAATCCAGGGACCCACTTGGGCTACCTTTACTGCAGTAGGGGTGGACAAACTGACAGTTGAACAGGCCCCTCCAGAGGGGCTTTAGGGGTTGGACATTTCACTCCTTTATCCATGTTGCATCTCCTGATTTAAAGGGGTGAGCGTCTGTGGTCAGATTCACAGGTAATCGCTCCCTGACCCAGTGGTGTTAGGTGGTTAGGATAAAGCCAATGGCCTGTATCTGTTGTCTTAGAGTTAGACTGTTTATCTCATTTAAATCCCCACTTATGCCCTTGATATTGGGGGGAGGGTGCCCATAAAGGATTTTATAAGGGGAGAAGCCCATCTGTGTCTTTAGACTCCCACCTACAGCTGCAGTTGCCTCCCTCAAGGTCCCTTATCTCTCCCTGCCTGATGTTAACCCTTTCCCTATTTCTTTCTTCCCTGGAACAGGGCCTGTAACTGCTGTTAGGGCAGTTGACCGTCCTGGCTTCTTCAAGCAGATAAGGGACAGTGTAGGGGTACAGCAGTTAGAGTCTACCCAAGGGTCGGTCGAGTGGCCCACAGTATCGTTTTATAGGAAGGCTGGCAGGCATGAGGCGGCATAAACATTAGCATCCATAAAGAGAAAAACACAAAGTAAAGATTATACTGACCAACACGATGGCATCTTAAGATAATGTCTTTTTTTTTATTTTTTTGTTTTATTTTTTATTTTTTTAATATTTATTTTATTTTATTTCTAGGAGAGAGAGAGACAGCATGAGCAGGGGAGGGTCAGAGAGAGAGGGAGATACAGACTCTGAAATAGGCTCCAGGCTCTGAACTGGCAGTCAGCACAGAGCCCGACGCGGGGCTCGAACCTACGAACCGCGAGATCATGACCTAAGCGAAAGCCGGACGCTTAACCAACTAAGCCACCCAGGCGCCCCAAGATAATGTCTATAGTTTCCAAACCTGTCACATAACCTAGGAGAGACCCTGACTTTGTAAACAACATATGTCAGGAAATCTCTCATAACCCAGGCGATGGAGGAGCAGGAGCAGTAAGCAATTACTGGTGGCTCCATTTTCAAGAGTTTGGCCCTAACGTAGGTTAAAGAAAAAATTTTCAAAGCATCTAATGCTCGGGAGGTGTTATTTAGAGTTTTGCTGACTATAAGCAGACAGTTTGCTTTATTTTTATGGTGTGAAACTTTTCCAAGAGCCAGGAGTTCTACTAGAGAAAGATTCAAGGCAGCCATTTCCCATTATTAATTTGTAGATGTTTCAGTAAGCCAAACCTGGGTATTATTTTATAAAGAAGAATTTTTATTACTCTTTGTGTCTTTTCTGTCTTGTGGGGGACGGCCTTTACCCAGTTAGTAAAAGTATTAACCCATACCAACAGACGTTGGAATTTTTTTGACCTTGGCGTATAAATGAAACCTAATTGTCAGTCTTTTCTGGATGGCCTCCAGTTCCTTAATTGTCTGGGAGAGCAAGTTTGTGGCTGAAAGGATTGTTTCTAAGACATACAGCACAGGCTGATACTAATTGCAGAACTGTCCTTGAAAAATTTTTTTCAGTAAACATCCTTTGGGCCATTTGATAAGTTTTGTCCCTCCTTAAATGAAAGGCCTGAAGCTGTGTTTTAATGATCTTTTAGTTCCGTGAACTTTGTAATAGTAACTGCCCTGCTTTGTTGGTAACCACTCCAAGGGCTGGAGACAGTGTCTAGGAGCCAGACCCAAATTTATTTTTGGGGGGAGAGTAGGTGGGATTGAGTCTCCTTTAATAATTGATAGAGCAGGCAAACTATTTTCCTGAACCTTGGTATCTACAGCCTACAATATCCAGTAATTTCCAAAAACTCACATAATTCTTTATCTGTCCTGGAGTTAGTAGCACCAGAGTCTCTAATTTAGTTATAATGTCTTTTTCTAGCAGGAAAGAATGAGGAAAAAAAAAATCAGGTTTCTCCATAAATATCCCAGGGGCTGAGAGAAAAATGTAGTTAGAAGTGTTTCGAAGATGCCTCTAATCGTCATGCTGTGTTTGGAGAGTTCACCTGGAGAGGAAAGAAAGACAGAAAAGGGAGCTCTGGTGTTAAGAAGGAAATCAACCAGTTTTCCTTCTATATTTAGAGTTACCCTAGGTACTGGGTTTCTGATAGACAGTTGGTTTAGGGGAGCCGCCAGGAAGAGCCCCAGCATCCTCCCACCGTTAGTCCCTTCCAGGAACATTGGTTGGTTATCTGAGTCCTCACAGATAGCGGCCAGGGGGCATTCAGATCTCCAGTGATTGTCTCCACGTAAGGGGCGTGGCTTATGGGGTTTTCATTCTGGTTGTCTCCTCTGAGGACATTTCTCATTTTAGTGCTCTGAACAGCCATATGAATGGCACTTGGGGCCAGGACCTCAGGAAGTCCCATCTGACATAGTACAAAGGCCACAGCAAAGGCCTCAGATTTTTTTTTAAGCTTCCTTTTCTGTTTTTTTTCTTTTAATGTTTTCTTTCTTTCTTTCTTTTTCTTTCTTTCTTTCTTTCTTTCTTTCTTTCTTTCTTTCTTTCTTCTTTTTTTAATGTTTTTATTTATTTTTGAAAGAGGAGAGACAGCGCGAGCAGAGGAGGGTCAGAGAGAGAGGGAGACACAGAATCTGAAGCAGGCTCCAGGCTATGAGCTAGCTGTCAGCACAGAGCCCGACGTGGGGCTCGAACCGATGAACAGTGAGATGGTGACCTGAACCGAAGTCGGATGCTTAACTGACTGAGCCACCCAGGCTCCCCTGTTTTTTTGTTTTTAATTCTTATTCTCCTCTTGATCTTGGTTGTGATCTACCCAATTGGTAGCTTGTAAGAGCCCCTCCAGGGTCCTTTCAAGGTCAACAGCCAATTTTTACATTTTCTCTGAATATCTAGAGCTGACTGAGAGACAAATTTGTCTTTTAAAATCATCTCAGCCTTAGGGATGTCAGGGGAGATAACCACATATTTAATGAGAGCCTCCCTCAACCTCTCCAGGAAGACCATTGTGCTTTCATTTTGTGTTTGTAAAAGAGTGGCTAATTTAGCATAATTTAAGGGCTACATCTTAGATTTTCTTAAAAATTTTTTAAACATCTGTCTCATTAAGAGTCTGATATAACAAAAGCATTATTTCTTTCTAGGTCAACTCAAAAAAATATGTAATATTTTGAAAAGCCTTTATATATTTATCCAATCAGAAAATTTACCTAGATCTCCTTTTATCTTAAAAAGCTTTTATAAACCTTATAATGTAAAGGTTTTTTCTTCTGGCGTTCTAGATTCTTGTAGGAGAAACATGCCTGTTACATTACAGGGAGGGTCTGGATAAGGTCCTGGATAAGCTGGGCAGCAGGGAGCTGAACTGTACTTTTTTTTATATAGATTGAGGACCTGAGGAGGAGGAGGTTGAGGTGGAAGACTTCTCTTCCTCCTTCTTTAGGTCTGTTTTGGATACAGGTAAGGGGCCCTTAATTGTTTCCCCTCCTGATGGACCTGAGAAAGGGTTGGCATTAAATTAGAGTTCACCTTACATTGCTTACATATACCTTGATTTTTTTTAAGGCCCCAAAACAATGAACATAGGGGAATTCTCCCCATTTCCCTTCACATTTGCAAAACAAGTCCAATCCGTAGGTGGTATTGTCATTGATAGTCATCTGGAGGCCACGTTCGCTCTTCCAATTTGTATTGGGGCCAAGCCTGTGTGCAAAAGAAAATGAATCATAATCCGTTCCAAAGTAGTAACCGCCTTGGTTGGGGAATTACCCATCTATTGGAAAAAGGAAGAAAGTTATCCCTTATCTCAATTTCTTATAGTTGGCCAGGAGAAACCTCATCTCCTGGCCCCACGTTTGGCTGGCTATGCAATTGGCAGCTAAAAGCCCTGTCAGTCTTGTGAGGTGCTGGGAGTAGTCGTTCTTACCCAGGCCTGACCCTATCTCCAAGAACTGACCTGGTCTTGCTTTTCCTTACCCCTCTGTTTCCCACCTGCAGGACTCTGGGGGTATGGACTGTGATGAGGCAAGACTTCCCTGGTTGTTGTAGGATGCACTAATTTTATTTTGGCCCAACAGTAACTTATATATTGATTATTGGCCTTTGAAGGATGGGCTTACAGGGCCAAAGTCAAGGTCTATTCCCCTGCCTTTTTCAACAATGTCCACTAAATATGTTTTAGCCCCGTGGTTATCCATTTTCGGCATACAATGGGCTAAGTTTAGTAAGATGGTTCCTATGTATCTTAGTAAAAGCCCTTCATATATCACCCATCCCTCATATGGCATAGGCATCCATTCCTCTGCTAAACAGGAACAACACAAATGTGGAGGATTTGGAGGCCGGCACCAAGGGTATTGCCATCATTTCCCAAGCCTTTGGATCAAAGAAGAAGGAATTTTAATCTTAACCCTGTGTACTTAAAAAAAAAACAAAAAAAAAAACAGGATCCAGGCTCTGAGCTGGCTGTCAGCACAGAGCCTGATGCGGGGCTCGAACCCAGGAACTTTGAGATCATGACCTGAAGTCAGACGCTTAACCGACTGAGCCACCCTGGCACCCCTACCCCTGTGTACTTTTAAAATCCATTTATTTTGACTTAAGTCCTTCCTGACCACACATTAAAAAAAAAATTTTTTTTAAGATTTTCCTTCATAAAACTTCTACAATATTTTTTACATTTAGATTTTGTCCCAAGCCATTTCTCTCCAAATAACTAGTCTCATTTAGGACAAAATTACTTTCTTTTACCTTCAACAAAAATATATTTTTATTTCTTATATTTTTTTAATATCCCCTACTTTTCTACATACAGAGTTGCTTTTCTTTTATCAGTTTTATTTTAACTACATTTAGAAGAATTTTAATGCTTAGAAACCTTAGTCTCTAGTGAAAACTAAGTAGTAACCATTGTGAATTCTGTTACATCAGAATTTTTTTTTAGATGGCAAACTTATGAATTCATTAAGCACAAAGTATATTTTCCCACAGAACCAAATATTCTTAGTTTCTTTACAAGTCAAAAGCACAGATCTACATCTCGTAATTAGTGCTTTAGCCTCTTATTTCATTAGATATCCAATGAATTTAATCTCAATCTATCATGCAAGCAAAACTTTAACGTTTTAGTTACCAAAGACTTTGAAAGCCATCTTAACAACTACCCATGAAAACTATGAGACAAAGTTTACCATTACTTTAAGTCATCCTTTTATTAACAAATTGGAACAGAGATAACATGAGTTTATTTGACCTTCAGCAAATCTAGGTAGAATAAAAGGGTTTTTTTTTTTTAATTTTAATGTTGATAAACATTGTCCATATCAAACCAACAAACTTAAATCAGCTTAAACACTGAATACATTTTACTTGGATCCACTAAGACTATTTGTTCCCCATGGTTAATTTTTACCTGGAACGTTGGTGGGGAAATATCAAGTCGGTGGTCTTTGCACCTTGACATCTAGGGTGGGAGGAGGAGCTGATAGTGCAAGTCATTGAGGAGTCAGTTATGCAGTCCGCCCCCCAGGTGGTGCAGAAAAAGAGGGGGGAAGGGAATGCAGCAGAGAAGAGGTGCCAGCAGAAGGCAGAGAGAAAATTTCCAGTTTTAAATCTTGTCATCTCAGACAGAGGAGCAGACTCCAGATTTGTTTTGTTTTGTTTTCCACTAGTGGAATTATGCAGTCCATGTCAGTCCGGAGAAGACAGGGAATTTCCCTGAAACAAAAGCAGTTTTGGCAGCTGCTTGGGAATATTCCTTAAAGTCCCCGTTCTGCATGGATGGAACTAGAGGGTGTTATGCTGAGCAAAATAAGTCAGGCAGAGAAGGACAGATACCATATGTTTGCACATACAGGTGGATTAGGAGGAAGCTAACAGAGGACCATGAGGGAGAAGAAGGGGAAAAATCATTGGGGAGAGGGAGGGAGGCAAACCATGAAAGGCTTTTGAATGCTGAGAACAAACTGAGGGCTGATGGGGGAGGGGGAGAGGGGAAGAGGGGTGATGGCCATGGGGGGAGGGCACTTGTTGGGATGTCAAATAGTTGACAATAAACTAAGAAAAAAAGTAAATTAAATTAAATTTTAAAAAAAGTCCCCGTTCTGAGGTAGAATAACCAGAGACAGTTGGCTCTAATTATCATAGTCATTGACCCAGGAAATGAACATGAGATAGGTCCCCACACATAGTCACACAGCAACTCCAACCCACTGCTCAGCACCGAGCACCTTAGAGTTGTAGCTTTGTTCCTCGTCCCTTGTGGAACAACTATGGCAACTTTGGGAGGTAATCAGGCCCCTCTTCTGCCTCTTAGGGACAGGTCTGCCAAAACAAACCCTGGGTTCTTAGCAGTCTGACCAGTGGCGCTCCCTGAGGTGGCTCCTGGGCCTCATGGGTTCTGTTGGTGCACACAGGGTCCTCACTCTAGTGTGCTGGGAGGGTTAGTCTGCCGCAGATCAAGCAGTCCGCTGGTAGCAGGCAAGGGCGCTTCTTCTCCGGAGCTGTGAGGTTTGTATCCAGTGGCAAAGGAGGTGAAAATGCACCGTCTCTGAATCCCGGACGAGCCCTCAAGTAATGTAGCAGGATTCTCACACAGAGAGTCATGACACAGGCTTTTCTTTCCAGCAAGCAACTTTATTCTTGCCAGCACCACTCAGTTGGGTTCATACCCAAAGAACTGAGCCCCAAACGTCCCTGTGGCATAGTTTTTAAAATACATTTTTTATTGTTTTGTCTTCCATACATGGTAACACACACAAACATGTAGTTTGTTTAAGTAGTCTCTGTTTATAAGGTCATGAGGGATGTTGTCACGTAGGTGCATAGCCACATTACCTTGAAGGTTTTTTTTTTCTTTTCTCTCTTTTTTCCCCTCTCCTTAGGGAGGGGACCCTACCACAGCATGAGAAAATTAACAAGGCAAAAACCACTATAAGCAAAGTCAGAAGGCAAGTGACAAAATGGACAACAGTTGTAATGGAAAAAACTTAGTCTTTCCCTTCCAATGTAGGGGAAACCCCAGTTCTTTTCTGCTATGTGCTTTTGTCTTGTGTGTCTCCCTTACAGAGAATACTTCACTTCTGACACTTCTGGTCACAAATGTATGAAGGTTTTCCCCTACAACAACAAGCAACTCTTCCAACACCAGCTAGGTGTCCTACAATTTAACCCAATTCTAGCATTAGAAAGAGTCCACAACCAAATAGAAAATTGGAGAAAGAATATGAACAGACAGATCTCAGGAAAGTTATATAAATACCCTTTATGATACAAAGACATAGGGGCACCTGGCTGCCTCACTTAGTAGAGCATGTGACTCTTGATCTCAGGGTCATGAGTTCAAGCCCCACACTGGCCATGGAGCCTACTTAACAACAACAACAAACAACAAAGATACAAAAATATAGGAAAACTCATTAATAATAAAGGGACATAAAGATGAAAATCACACCAAATATCTGATAAAAATTCAAGTTTGACAACATAGCCTGTGGGAAAACAGATCTCATATACTGCTGTGAAATTAATATGAAAAGATCTCTGAGATGGATTTTTAAATGGATAAAAAGAAAAGAACAAACCAGCCTGTATATTATGCTCCCAGAACATTTACGATTTCCATTTTTATTTGCATGAGGGTACACACACACACACACACACACACACACACACACACTGAAAAGTGGTTACTTGTTGCAATGGGAACAGGAGTGGATGAGGAATAAGGTGAGAGTAAGGCTTTTAAGTGTATGCCTTTTAAGAAAAAAAACAAAAACTATGGTCCAAAGAGTTTCCTAAAAGACAAATCATTATATATGATAAAAACAGAATACTGTTGGGTTTTTAAATTTTATTTATTTATTTATTATTTATTAAAAATATTTTTATTTATTTCTAGGAGAAAGAGAGAGAGAGACAACGTGAGCAGGGGAGGGTCAGAGAGAGAGGGAGATACAGACTCTGAAATAGGCTCCAGGCTCTGAGCTGGCAGCCAGCACATTGCCCGACGTGGGGCCTGAACCCACAAACCGTGAGATCATGACCTAAGTGAAAGTCGGTCACTTAACTGACTAAGCCACCCAGGCACCCCTGTTGTTTTTTTTTTAAAGTATCCAGAAGTTTTGAAATGTACCCTATGGCAATGACTCCAAAAATATTTTGTATGTGTGTCTGTATCCTGGCTTATTTCCGAGAAGACTAACTGGCAGAGAACTTTTTTTTATATCAAAAGGGTGGTTTAAGGGTATCTAAAGTGCAAAAATAATGTGGTGCAATGGCTTCTTGGCAGTCTTTGAACAGGATGTTACAACACATTTCCCAAATGTTCAGTTCATGGGAATCCTCCTGGCCACACAAAATATGAATGAGCTTATTCATATGAAATGTGTGAACATGGTGGTTATGAATAACCTAAGGCAGAGCAGGAAATGGACAATCAAGTGAAAAACCTTCACTGAACACTTACGATATCAGAAGTTGGCATACTGTCCATCATTCAAAATATGCTCTGACCTGGCAAGAGAAACCACACAATCAATTGATTTAAAAAGACAAATATCATATTTTGATTTCCCTAATATGTGGAATCTAAATAAACAAACAAACAAAAAAATTAAACTCATAGATACAGAGAACAGATTGGTGATTGCAAGAGGCAGGGAGCAGGGGGTGGGACAAATAGAATGGACACTTTTTTTTTAGTTTTTATTGAACAAAAATTGTTTTAAAGATAAAACATGGAAGCAACTTGAGTGTCCACTGACAAATGAATTGATAAGCAAAATGTGGTATATGCATGCAATGGAATATTATTGCAAGGAAATTTTGCAATATGCTACAACATGGTTGAAACTTGAAGACATTAAACTTAATGAAAGAAGCTGGACACAAAAAGACAAATATGTGTGATTCCACTTACATGAGGTACTTAGAGTAGTCAAAATCATAAGGACAGAAAATAGACTGGTGGTTGCCAGGGGCTGGATGGAGCAGGAGAATTGGGAGTAATTGATTAATGGGTCTATAGTTTCAGTTTTACAAGATGAAGAGAATTCTGGAGCTGGATGGTAGTAATGATTGCTCAACAATATGAGTGTACTTAGTATCACTAAACTGTACACTTAAAAATGGTCAAGATGAGGGGGACCTGGGTGGCTCAGTCAGTTAAGTGTCTGACTTCAGCTTAGGTCATGATCTCCCGGTCCATGAGATCAAGTCCTGCATCAGCCTCTGTGTTGTAGCTTGGAGCCTGGAGCCTGCTTCCGATTCTATGTCTCCCTCTCTCTCTGCCCCTCCTCCACTCATGCTCTGTCTCTGTGTCTCAAAAATGAATAAATGTTTAAAGAGTTGTTTAAAAAATGATTAAGATGGTAAGCTTAGGTTACATGTGTTTTATCACAATAAAAAAATGGGGAAAAAAAAAAAAAGAAAGCTACAATGGCTTTGTTAGTTTCAGACAAAATAGACTTTGGAACAATGAAACTACCAGAGATAAAGAGGGACTTTTTTTTTTGTTTTTGAGAGAGAGAGAGAAACCACATGAGTGGGAGAGAGTGGCGGAGGGAGAGAGACTGAGAATCTTAAGCAGGCTTCACACTTAGTGTGGAGCTTGATCCCATGATCCCAAGACCCTGGAATCATGACCTGAGCTGAAATCAAGAGTCAGATACTCAACTGACTGAGCCACCCCAAGAGAGACATTTTATAGTGATGAAAGGGCCAATCGACAAGGAAGAAATAATAATCCTAAATGTGTATTCACCTAATAACAAAGTTTTAAAACACGTGAATTAAAAAACTGATGGAACCCAAAGGAGAAACTGACAAATCCTCATTTATAGGATTTCCACAATTCTCTCTGTATAACGGATGGAACAAGTGGACAGAAAACCAGGAAGCACAAAGAAGCTCTGAACAGCCCTATTAACCAACTCGATGGAATTGACATTTTATAGAACAATCCATACAACAACAGTAAGAAGTCTTTCTTTTCAAGTGCACATGAAACTTTCACTCCGATAAGGGAGACCATATTCTAGGCCATAAAATAAATCTTTACAAATTATTAAAAATTAAAATCACACAAAGTATATTTTATGAACTCAACAGAATTTGATGAAAAACAATAACAGAAAAATATCTGGATAATTTCCTAATAATCGGATAACTTCTAAATAACCTGTGTTTCAAGGAAAAACTCTTCAGTGAAATTAGAGGAAATATTTGAATTAAATTAAAATGAAAATACAACATATTAAAACTTGTGAAATGGCCTGGGTGGCTCAGTTGGTTGAGCATCCAACTTTGGCTGAGGTCATGATCTTGCAGTTCGTGGGTTCAAGTGCTGCATTGGGCTCTTTGCTGTCAATGCTGAACCCATTTCAGATTCCCTATCCCCCTGTCTGCCCCCTCCCCACTTGTGCACTCTCTTTCTCTCTCAAAAATAAATAAAAACATTTAAAAAAATTTTTTAACTTGTGAAATGCAGATAAAGCCATGCTTAGAGGGAAATTTATAGCATGAAAACTTTTATTAGAAAAAATGATCTAAGGGCGCCTGGGTGGCTCAGTCAGTTGAGTGTCTATCTTTAGCTCAGGTCATGATCTCATGGTTCGTGGGTTCGAGTCCCATGTCCGGCTCTGTGCTGACAGCTAGCTCAGAGCCCGGAGCCTGTTTCAGATTCTGTGTCTCCCTCTCTCTGACCCTCCCCTGCTCATGCTGTCTCTCTCTCTCTCTCTCTCAGAAATAAATAAAACATTAAAAAAAAAAAGAAAAAAGAAAAAATGATCTAAAATCATCTAAGCTCCCACCTTAAGAATTTTTTTAAAAATTAAAAATAAGAGCAAATTCGGGGAACCTGGGTGGTTCAGTCAGTTGAGCATCTGACTCTTGGTTTTGGTTCAGGTCATGATCTCATGGCTTCATGATTGGGAGCCCTGCGTCAGGTTCTGCCCTGGCAGTGCAGAGTCTGCTTGGGATTTCTCTCTCTCTCTCTCCTCTCTCTGTGTCCCTCCCCCACTCATGCTGTCTCTGTCTCTCTCAAAAACAAATAAATAAACTTTAAAAAAAGAGCAAGTTTAACTGAAAGTATGCAAAAGAAAATAAAGATAAGAGCAGAAATCAATACAGTTGAAAACAAGAAGACAACAGAGGAAAATCAATAAAATTAAAAGCTAGTTCTTTGGGAAGAATAATAACATTGATGAACCTCTAGCCAGACTGAAAAAAGAAGACACAAATTATCCATATAGAAATAAGAAGAGAAATATCACTACAGACCCTACACATCCTACAGACATTAGTGTATCAGAGAATACTACAAAATAAAGAAATAAAAACAAACAAACCCTCAATGCCTATAAATTCGATGACTTAGATGAAATGGACTGATTTGTTAAAAGATACAAATTACCAAAACCTGTTCAAGAAGAAACAGATAAGCTAAATAGTCCCACATCTATCAAAGAAATTGAATTCACTGTGGAAAGCCTTCCAATAAAGAAAACTCCAGCCTCAGGTGGTTTCACTAGCAAATTCTACCAAATATTTAAGTAAGAAATAATACCAATTCAACATAATCTCTTCCAGAAAATAGAAGAGAAGGAAGCACATCCCAAGCCATTTATGAGACCATTATTTCTGCCTCAGGTCAGGCTGCTGTAATGAAATAGCATAAACTGGGTGGCTTGTAAAGAACAGAAATTTACTTCTCACAGTTTTTGAGGCAGTAAGTCCAAGATCAAGGTTTCAGCATGGTTAGAATTCTGGTGAAGGCCTTCTTCTGGGCTATAGACTGCCATCTTCTCATTCTGTCCTCATATGGTAGAAAGAGTGCAAGAGAGCTCTTTGGGATTTAAGGGCCCTAATATCATTCAAGAAGGCTTCACCTTCATGACTTAATTACCCCCCAAAGTCCCTACCTCCTAATACCACCACATTGAGGGTTAGTATTTCAACATATGCATTTTGAGGGCAACAAACTTTCAGTCCAAATGCAATCACCTTAATATCAGAACCAGAACCAGTGTGGTATTAAGTTAAAGGATAGGCACATGGGTCAATGAAACAGGACACATAATCCAAAAATAGACCCACACAATTGATTTTTGACAGAAGTGCAAAGGCAATTCAATGGAGAAATGGTTATCTTTTGAACAAATTGTGGTGGAATAACTTGACATCCGTTTGCAAAGCAAAATAAGCCACCATCCATACTTCACATTTTATACAAATTTAACTCAAAATGGATCAGAAATTTAAATATGAAATCTAAAAGTATAAAAACTTTAAAAGAAAACACAGTAGGTGATTTTTGTAACCTGGACTTAGGCAAAGAGTTCTAAGAAATGACACCAAAGACACTATAGAAAAAAAACTTGATAGATGGGATTTCATCAAGACTTAAAACTAACTCTGTGAAGAATACTCTTTTTTTAATATAAGATTCCAAATTCTTTGACTTTTTTTCTCTTATTTTTGTATTTTAGAGAGAGAGAGAGAGAGCGACTGAAGACAAGGCATGAGTGAGGGTAGGGGGCAGAGAGAGAGGGAGAGAGAGGATTTTAGGCAGGCTCCATGCCTAATGTAGACCCTGATGTGGGGCTCAATCCCATGATCCTGGAATTATGACATAAGCTTAAATCAAGAGTTGGATGCTCAATTGACTGAGCCACCCAGGTGCCCCTGTGAAGAATACTCTTAAGAGAATGAAAAGACAATTCAGGGGTGCCTGAGTGGCTCAGTCAGTTGAGTGTCTGAGTTCAGCTCAGGTCATGATCTTACAGTTTGTGAGTTTGAGCCCCATATCAGGCTCACTGCCATCACCCTCTCAATGCAGAGCCCACTTCAGATCCTCTGCCCCTCTCGCTTTATTCCTCTCCCAGAAATAAATATTTTTTAAAAAGAGAGAGAATGAAAAGATAATTCGGAGATGGGAAGAAAAAATTAAAAAATCACATAGACAAAGGACTTGCATCCAGCATACATAAGGAACTCTCAGAATGCAATTATAAGAAAATCAATTTTTTAAATGGGCAAAAATTTGGAACTATAAAAATTTTAGAAGAGAGTACAGACAGTAATTTCTTGGACATTGGCAATAGCAATATTTTTCTAGATATGTCTCCTGATACAAGAGAAACAAAAGCAAAAATAAACCATTGGGACTACATCAAAATAAAAAGCTTCTGGGGTGCCTGGGTGGCTCAGTTGGTTGAGCACCCAACAATGATTTTGGCTCGGGTCATGATCCCAGGGTCATGGGATCGAGTCCCCACATTGGGTTTGGTGCTGAGTGTGGAGCCTGCTTAAGATTCTCTTTCTCGAGAGAGAGGCGAACCATGAGAGACTCTTGAATGCTGACAAAAACTGAGGATTGATGGATGTGGGGGGGAGGGGAGGATGGGCATGGAGGAGGACACTTGTGGGGATGAGCACTGAGTGTTATGTGGAAACTAATTTGACAATAAACGATTTGTAAAAAAAAAAAAAAAAAAAAAAGATTCTCTTTCTCTCCCTCTGCCCTCCTCCTCTGCTCTCTTTCTTGGAAAAAAATAAAAATAAAAAGCTTCTGCACAAGGAAACAATCAACAAAACTAAAAGACAACCTGGTGAGCGGGAAAAGATATTTTCAAATGAAATATCCAATAAAAAGTTAGTGTCTAAAATACATAAGGAACTTATACAAGTCATAACACACACAAATAAATCAATTAAAAATAGGCAGAAGACACAAACAGATATATCTGTAAAGAAGACATACAAATAATCAACAGACACAGGAAAAGATGCTCAACATCACAAATGGGTATTTATTCAAAGATTTATGAAAACACTAATTCATAAAATATATGCACCCCTATGTTTGTTGCAGCATTATTTACAATAGTTGTATTATGGAAGCAGTGCAAAAGTCCACCCACAGATAAATGAGAAGAAGATGTGGCATAGACATACAATGAAATGTTACTTAGCCATAAAAAAATAATGAAATCTCGCCATTTGTGACAACATGGATGGAGCTAGAGAGTATAATGCTAAGTGAAATCAGTCAGAGAAAGACAAATCCCATATGATTTCACTCAAATGTGGAATATAAGAAAGAAAAGCAAATGAATAAAGAAAAAAGGAAAGAAACCCCAAAACAGACTTTTAATTATGGAGAACAAATTGACGGTTACCAGAGGGGAGGATGGTAAAATAGGTAAAGGGAATTAAGAATACACTTATGATGGGGCGCCTGGGTGGCTCAGTCGGTTAAGCGTCCAACTTCAGCTCAGGTCATGATCTCACAGTTCATGGGTTTGAGCCCCGCGTCGGGCTGTGTGCTGACAGCTACCTCAGAACCTGGAGCCTGTTTCAGATTCTGTGTCTCCCTCTCTCTCTCTGACCTTCCCCGCTCATGCTGTCTCTCTCTCTCAGAAATAAATAAAAAACATTTTAAAAAACAATACACTTATTATGAGCATGAGTAATGCATAGAATTGTTGAATCACTGTAGTCTACATCTGAACCTAACATAACACTATATGTGAACTATATTGGAATTAATTTTTTTTTCAGAAGCGCAAAGATTTGAACTGACACTTCACAAAAGAAGCTATATGGATGGCAAATAAGTACATTGAAAAATGCTCAAAATCATTCATCATTGGGATACTGCAAATCCAAATCATAATGGTAAGGGCATCTGGGTGGGTCCATAAGTTGAACCTCCAACTTCAGCTCAGGTCTCGATCTTGAGGTTTGTGAGTTTGAGGTTCTGCTGTCAGCCTGTCAGCACAGAGCCCGCTTTAGATCCTCTGTCCCCCTCTGTCTGTTCCTCCCCGACTCCTGCTCTCCCACACAAAAAATAATAAATATTTAAAAAAATCATAATAGTATAGCACTTCATACCCACTGAAGTGGCGATAATAAAAAATACAGACAATAACAAGTGTTGACGAGGATGTGAAAACACTGGAACTCCAATAAGGCACTGATGGGAATGTAAAATGGCACAGTTGCTGTGGAAAACAGTTTGGCAGTTCTTCAAAAACTTAAACATAGAATTACCATGTGATCCTGCAATGCTACTCCTAGTTGTACGCCCCAGAGAACTGAAAACACGTTCACACAAAAACTTGCACATGAATATTCATAGCAGCCTGATTCATACTAGCCAGTATGTAGAAATAACCTAAATATTCGAGTGATGAATGGATGAACAAATGTATTTCCACACAAGGGGATATCATGCAGCCGTAAGAAGGAATGAACTATGATGCACACTACAATATGCATAAACCCTGAAAGCATTATGCTTGGTGAATGAAGCCAGACACGAAAGGCCACATCCTGCATGATATGATCCCATTTATATGACTGTCCAGCAGAGGCAAATCCATAGAGACAAAACATAGATTAAGTATCGTCAGAGGATGGGTATAGAGGGGATTAGTAGGTGCAGGGCTTCTCTTGTGGGTTATCTTAATCAACTACAGCTGTCGTAACAAAATACTGTATACTGGGAGGCCTAAACAGCCGAAACTTATTTTTCATGCTTCTAGAGGCTGGGAAGTCTAAGATCCAGGTGTGGGCAAAGTAGGTTTATTCTGAGGTTCTTAGTGTGTGCATATGGAAAGAGAGTCGTCTCTACCTCTTCTTATAAGTACACGAACCCCATCAGGGGGACCTCACCCTCATAACCTCATCTATCTCTAATTACCCCCCAAAGATCTCAGCTCCAAATACCTTCAAATTGAGAAGGAGGACTTCAACATGAATTTGTGGGTCAATTCAGTCCAGGCAGGGACTGGTGGAAATGTTCTAGAATAAGATAGTGGTAGTGGTTGCACAACTTTGAGAATATACTAAAAACCATCGAATTTTATACTTAAACACACACACACACATACACACACACAGATGCCACCGCATATCTGTTAGAATGGCTAAAATTTAAAAAAAAATAAAGAAACAAAACACACATGACAATACAGAGGGTTGCCGAGAATGTGGAGAAACCCAAAGTCTCATACATTGCTGACGAGGGTGTACAATAGTTCACCACAGTTTGAAAGTTTCTTACAAACTTAAACATACACATATCACAGAACCCGGAGATCTCACCCCGTGTTATTTGCCCAGGTGAAATAAAAGCCTATATTTACAGAATAACTGAAGATCACTACACAAATGTTGACAGTAGCATTGTTTGTAATCACCAAAGCCTGGAAACAGTCCAAAATATTGTGGCACACCTATAAAATGGGTCACTAGTTCGCCATTAGGAAAATGGCATTGATATTACAATAATGCATCAAATGCATTATGCTACATGAAAGAAGCCAGATTCAAACCCTTACAGGAGCACCTGATGGTTCAGTTGATTAAGTATCCAACTTTGGCTCAGATTATGATCTTGTGGTCAGTGGGTTTAAGCCCCGTGGTGGGCTTTGTGCTGACAGCTCAGAGCCTGGAGCTGCTTCAGATTCTGTGTCCTTCCTCTTTCTGCCCCTCCCCCACTTGCACTCGGTCTCAATCTGTCTCTCAAAAATAAACAAATGGGTTTTTAAGAAATGTTTAAGTGTTTTATTTATTTTTAATTTTTTAATGTTTTATTTATTTTTGAGAGAGAGATAGAGACAGCATGAGCAGGGGAGGGTCAGAGAGAGAGAGAGACACACAGAATCCGAAGACAGGCTCCAAGCTCTGAACTAGCTGTCAGCACAGAGCCCAACGGGGGGCTCGAACCCACTAACCATGAGATCATGACCTGAGCCAAAGTCAGATGCTTAATCAACTGAGCCACCCAAGCACCTCAATAAATGTTTTAAAACTAAGAAAAAATTTATATACTGTATGATTCCATTTATATAACATCCTGGAAAGGCAAAAGTGTGAGGACAAGAACCAATCAGTGGTTGCCAGAGATACACTGTACCTTCAGTTCCTGACCCTTTGCTGTATTCTTCTGGGCCAATTAGCTTTCTCTTTATTGGTGTGCCCTCCACTCCACACCTCTACCTGCACCACCCCTCCCATGAGCACCCTTAGGCTTAAGCTTCTCCATTCTCCTAAATCAGTTATATGACTCCTCCATCAGCTTTCATTTTCCAGAATTGTGTTGACATTTCTTTTTTTCTTTTAATAATTTATTTATTTATTTTGAGAGAGAGAGAGAGAGAGAGAATGTGCACAAGCAGGGGAGGGGCAGAGAGGAGAAACAGAATCCCAAGCAAGCTCCAGGCCATTAATGGAGAGCCTAATGTGGAGCTTGAGCTCAGGAACAGTGAGATCATGACCTGAGCTGAGATCAAGAGTCAGATGCTAAACCGATTGAGCCACCCAGGAGGCCCTGTGTTAACATTTCTTAACTCTGGTCCTCTCCTCCCCTCTTTAGCCCTATGGGTTTATAGGCTTTTTATCTCTTTGCTGTTATTACAATGGGGATTTGGGAGGGAACAGATAAATGCATATTCAATCTTTCCTGTTAACTGACACAGATCTTCTTTAATCAAGTCTATAACATAAATACAGCTTAGGAAATGGATACTATTTTCTCATGAATATGTATGAAGTTTACCACTAGCCAACCTCAGAAAATATAGGAGTTTAGCAGATATGATCCCAGTAAGTATATCCATGTAAGCCATTTGATTTTTGTCTCCCAGAGGGGACACCCTAAAAAGAGTTGCCTCACGATTTCCGGTCTGTCAGCCAGAGTTTCCAACAGCTGCCTAGGCTATGTGCCAGAGTTCATGAGAGTCTGACAAACCGACAGTTTTCTATGGGCCTGTGGGATCTGGGGCAGCCCCCTAACAGAGGTAAGCTGGTGACTCAGCAAAGAAGTTGTAAGTCTGTGTATGCCTATGAGTAACATCCCGGGAATCACACTCAAATCAGGACCCAGAAATGCCTTTTCATTACTTATGTCATAATCATCCCCTCCCATAAATGCGTAAAAGTTGTGTTGAAATAGTCCCAACTCCCAAAGGAAGCAGTCCCATTCTCTCTCATTTCTATGCCACTGTGATCGTCAGTCCCAAGTAGTCTTTGTAAAGGCAGTAATACTCAAATCTTCCACATCAAGAAAACTCCGAGTTCTCAGGAAGCAGCTGGGCTGTTGCCTCCCTCTGCTTTAGATGCCCCACAGCAAAACTAAAGCACACTAGGTAGTGGCTTTTAGAACTCTGGATGCCCCAGATGTAAATTGCAGGTTGTAACATGCTCTACACACATCTTACTCTGTCACCGTTCATCTTTGCCAGCTGACCCTAAAGATTTAGATTTCATTCTGTAATACTATAAAACTATGATCTCGTATCTCACTCCAGCACACCACCAATACACAGAAAGAGAGACAGACAGACCGACAGTCAGAATTGAGTTTATGTGGAAATAAATACTGGGCCATGAAACAATACTTTTGTGTTTATGTGGAAATGCTGGGCCATGAAAACCAGGACCTTCTTTTTTATGTGTGAGGGTGTATAGTGTACTTTGTGGTAAATGACAAGGTAGGGCTCCCTAAATGCCTCCCCTTCTTCAGGGGGTTTGGGATGGTAACTGTGTTGAGGGCAAGAGAGACATTTCAGTAGGTCGAGAGACCCATGTAGGGCAAGGACACCCCAGCAGCTGAGGGCCTCTCTCTTGTTCTCCCTGGGGCTGGTGTTCCAATGGCTCCTATTCCTTGGAGTCCAGGTGGACCGTAAGGTCCATCACCCAATTGCTATATACAGATTACTTTTTATCAAAGGAAATAAACTTGACAAAATAGTCACTGAGGGCAATGCCAGCCCCAGCATCAAAAGTGCCAGAGTGGGAGGGGCACCTGGGTGACTCAGTCGGTTAAGTATCCCACTTGGGCTCAGGTCATGATCTCACCATTTCTGAGTTCGGGCCCCACATTGGGCTCTGTACTGACAGCTCAGAGCCTGCAGCCTGCTTCAGATTCTATGTCTCCCTCTCTCTCTGCCCCTCCTCCACTTATGCTCAATCTCTCTCTCTCTCTTTCAAAAATAAATAAACATTAAAAAAATTTGAAAACCACATTTAAAAAAAAGTGGAAGAAGCTTCTGCACAGCCAAGGAAACAACCCAGAAAATTAATAGGCAACCAAAGGAATGGGAAAAGATAGTTGCAAATGACATATCAGATAAAGGGTTGATATCCAGAATCTACAAGGAACTCACCAAACTACACACCCGAAAAACAAACAACCCAGTGAAGAAATGGGCAGAAGATATGAACAGACACTTCTCCAAAGAGGACATCCAGATGGCCAACAGACACATGAAACGATGCTCAGCATCCCTCCTCATCAGGGAAATACAAATCAAACCACACTGAGATACCACCTCACGCCAGTCAGAGTGGCTAAAATGAGCCAATCAGAGAACTCTAGATGCTGGCGAGGATGTGGAGAAACGGGCACCCTCCTACACTGTTGGTGGGAATGTAAACTGGTACAGCCCCTCTGGAAAACAGTGTGGAGGTTCCTCAAGGAAACTAACAATAGAACTCCCCTATGGCCCAGCAATAGCACTGCTAGGAATTTACCCAAGGGACACAGGAGTGCTGATGCATAGGGGCACATGTACCCCAATGTTCATAGCAGCACTCTCCACAATAGCCAAAACATGGAAAGAGCCTAAGTGTCCATCAACAGATGAATGGATCAAGAAGATGTGGTTTATCTATACCATGGAATACTACACGGCAATGAGAAACAATGAAATCTGGCCATGTGTAGCAACATGGATGGACCTTGAGGGTGTTATGCTGAGCGAAATAAGTCAGGCAGAGAAGGACAAATATCATATGTGTGCACGTATAGGAGGATTAGGAGGAACTTAACAGAGGACCAAGGGGAGAAGAAGGGCGGAAATGGTGGGGGAAAGGGAGAGAGGCAAACCATGAGAGACTCTTGAATGCTGACAAAAACTGAGGACTGATGGATGTGGGGGGGAGGAGGGGGGCATGGAGGAGGGCACTTGTGGGGATGAGCACTAGGTGTTATGTGGAAACTAATTTGACAATAAACTATTTGTATAAAAAATAAAAAATAAATAAAAAAAATAAAAAATAAAAAAAATAAACTATACTTTGGAAAAAAAAAAAAAAAAAGTGGAAGAGTGGGTGTCACTGTTAAATCTGCAGGAGTTTGGTCCTTAGCGTAGCCCAGGATGCGCTTGAGAGGGCCCTCTGATGCCTGCTTCACCATCTTCTTGATGTTGTCATATTTGGCAGCTTTCTTCAAATGGTAGATCAAGTCCATGACTGATACATTGTGGGTGAGGATACAGGAAGTCACACCAGTGAGTTTCCCATTTAGCTCAGGGATGATCTTGCTCACATCCTTGGCAATACTATAGAAGCAGGGTTGATGTTCTGGCCATCTTCTTGGCCATGACATAGCTTCTCAGAGGGGCCATCTATGGTTTTCTGGGTGGCAATAATGGCATGTACTGTGGTCATGATTTCCTCCACAATACCAAAGTTGTTATGGATGACCTTGGCCAGGATCTCAAGCAGTTAGTGGTGCAAGAGGCATTGCTGACAATCTTGAGAAAGTTATTATACTTCTGTTTCTTGGTTCATGCCCATCACAGACATGGGGGCATCAACAGAAGAGGCAGAGATGATGACCGTTTTGGCTCCACCCTTCAAGTGAGCCCCAGCCTTCTTCAGGGTAGTGAAGATGCCAGTGGGCTCTACAATAAATTCAGCACCAACCTCACTCCACTCGATGTTAGTGAGATCTCACTCCAGGAAGACTGAGATAGGCTTTCCATCAATGACAAGTTTCTCTTTCTCAGCCTGGACTGTGCCATTGAACTTTCCATGGGTGGAATCATACTGGACCAAGTAGATCATGTAGTTGAGGTCAATGAAGCTGTTATTGATAGAGACAATATTTACTTTGCCAGAGTTAAAAGCAGCCTTGGTGACCGGGCACCCAACATAGTCAAAGTCATTTAGTTGGGCTTTCACCACCATGTCTCAGGGACACAGCTATTGTCAAACAGGAAGGGGCAAAGAGTGGAAAGGAGCCAGGACTTTCTTGAACAGAAGTTAAAGTAAATCTTGTAAAGCAAAGAGACAGATGGTTGATTACCACTTTTAGGCACTACTGTCTTATTCTTGCTAATGAAACGCTGATTTTGTTAAGTATGGTCTGGCAACAGACTCAGGAATGAGGAAGGTGTCACCAAGCAGCATTGCCAGAATCTCAGAGAAAATTATAAACACATCCAGTTAAAACTGAATTTCACACAAACAAGGAATATGCAACCCTATTTCACCACCTCCTTCTGAGGATGAACTGTGATGGGTGAAGACAAACATGATAATTCCTTTTCCCCTTGCTAGTGATCGGTTTGGAGGTGGGCATATAACACACTTCAGACCAATTGCATCTGGGGAAGAAATCTTCTGGGGGTTCTGGGAATGATTTTCCTCCCTGATTAAGAACAGGAGAGGCAGCCTGCAAGCAAGAGAAAGAAAGTACAAGAGTAAGCAATGCGGAAAGTTCTTCATGCTTCGTGCCTTCAGTAAGCTCACGTGAGGATATGGTGCTGGGAACAGCAACCGTTACTCTGCCACCATGAAGAAAAAGTCATGAGGGAATCAGGGAGACTGAGCCAGAATCTGCCATTGTTGAACTTCTGAATGAGGCAGCTCTGGAATTCCCTCGGCCAGATTCCTTGTTATGTGAAAAAATGAATGTCTTCACTGTTTAAGCCTCTTTTAATTGGGTGCTCTGTTTATGCTGCTGGATGCCTCCTAAATGATTCAGCAGTAGGTATTTTGAGTCTCACTCAGTAGGTGTTAAGATGGTTGCGGTTAATAGGCCCAATCTCCTGTCCACAGAAGCAAAATTACATTGTTATATCGTCTATTGGCCTGTTAGTATCGCATGGATCTTTCTCAGCTTCTCACAAAAGAATCCAGAAACCCTCCTACAGACTTTGGAGGTGGGCAGGAGGCTATTTTTTGCTTCTTAGGATGGAATAATTAAGAGTTCTCTGTGTCCTCAATGTCACTGACAGCATCAGAGATCGGAACTGGCTGCATGGGGACTGCTAGCCAGGCAGGCCAATTTTATGGGACAGGTGGACGCTGTTTCACAATTGTGGGTATAAGATAGGTAACCTTTAGCCCAGAAGAAGTTGAGGCATAAGTGGCATCTGGCTATCACTTTTTCGAAGTTTGTTTGTTTTGAGAGAGAGACTGTGCCTTGCTAATGCAAGTGGGGGAGGGGCAGAGGAGGGAGAGAGAATCCCACGTAGGCTCCGATCAGCCCTGAGCCTTACGATCTCACAAATTTGTGAGACCATGATCTGAGCTGAAATCAAGAGCTGGCTCCTTAACTAACTGAGCCACCCAGGCACCCCCCTTTTTTAAAAAAAAATTTAAAATGTTTTTTATTTATTTTTGAGATAGAGAGAGAGAGAGAGCGCGTGAGCAGGGGAGGGTCAGAGAGAGAGGGAGACACAGAATCTGAAACAGGCTCTAGGCTCTGAGCTGGCTGTCCCGGCACGGGGCTCAAGCCCGCGAACCGTGAGATCATGACCTGAGCCGAAGTCGGGTGCTCAACCGACTGAGCCAACCAGGCACCCCCCAGGCACCCCACTTTTAATAATACCCACTATTGGTTGGTTTTACTTCCAAACGTTCTAAAATTAATAATATTTATCAAATGTTTGATGGCCACAGTTTGGGTATGTGGCAAACATTTTTCCTTTTTAGAATTTTGAGGGGTGCCTGGGTGGCTCAGTTGGTTAAGTGTCCAACCCTGACTTCTGTCCAGTCATGATCTCATGGTTTGTAGATTCAAGCCCCACATGGGGCTTTGTGCTGACAGAATGGCCTGCTTAAGATTCTCTGTCTCCTTCTCTCTCTGCCCCTCCCCCACTCATGCACGTGCACGTGCACACTCTCTCTTTCAAAAATAAACATAAAAAAAAGTTTTTGAATAGATTATATATGCATATGGCATATATAGAATTCAGACCAATAAGTTCCCCCTCCATCCTAGCCTCCTTTTTCCCTTCTTTAGAAGCAATCATTGTTACCAGTTTCTTGTGTACCCTTCCAGACTTTTGTATACATGGACAAATACATAAATACATACAGCTCCTTTTAAAATACAAATGATATGGGGCACCTGGGTAGCTCAGTCGGTTAAGCGTCCAATTTAGGCTCAGGTCATGATCTCTCGGTTCGTGGGTTCAAGCCCCGCGTCAGGCTCTGTGCTGACAGTTAGCTCATTGCCTGGAACCTGCTTCGGATTCTGTGTCTCCCTTTCTCTCTGACCCTCCCCTGCTCACGCTGTCTCTATCTCTCTCAAAAATAAATAAAACATTAAAAAATTTAAAAAAATAATAAAATGATGCACATTAATTATATCCTGAAGATTCTCCCACATTATTATTTTTTAAACTACCTTACTCTATTCAAGAACTGCCTAGTATTTTTTTTCTGAGAGAGAGAGAGAGAGAGAGACAGAGTGAGCAGGGGAGGGTCAGAGAGAGAGGGAGACACAGAATCTGAAACAGGCTCCAGGCTCTGAGATGGCCGTCAGCACAGAGCCTGACACGGGGCTTGAACCCACGAACCGAACCATGAGATTATGACCTGAGCCTAAGTCAGACGCTAACCAAGGACGCCACCCAGGTGCCCCAAGAACTGCCTAGTATTCTAATGCATGGGATGTGCCATTATGTATGAGCGATCTCCAACTGATAGACACTTTAGTGGAGATTTGTCATGTTTTTCTGGCTCGCCAACTCCGCTGGAATACTTTTCATGTTTGTGGAAATACTCTCCAGTCTCTGAAGCTCCAGCAACCAGTAGTACCCGTGCCAATCTCCAAATCAGAAGTGGACCCCAGGAGGAAACGGGCTTTGCGCAGGACACCTATTATGCTGGCTAGGGTGCAGCACAGCCTTATGGTGTTGGGGGTGGCATGGGCGACAAAATGTGTTCCTGATGCGGAAAAGACATTAGTGGTGCTGATGTGAGCGACTTCATTGCAATTGCAGTCAAGTTCTTGGTGGCAGTCTAAATCTAGCATCTAGTTTTTGGTGGCAGCAGAATGTTCTGGGCCTTTTTATTCACCAGGCTATTTATATATGTGGTTTGTGGCTTTAATTCTTGAAGATTTAATTCTTGAAGATTATTCTCTAGCCCTCTCAATGGTTTTCTTTATAACAAATGACTTTCTGCTCATCAGCCAGACTCACTTCTGCTTCTTGCAACCAAGAGCCCAACCTGAGACAAATATTTTGTTTTCCTTCTAGTTTGTTGTTTTTATCATCTAATTTGTTGCTTATATTATCTGTCGATATACATCTTTGTACCTGTGTGCAAATAAATCTGTGGCATAAAGTCTTAAAAATGGAAATATTCTGAAAGAAAATATTTGCAAAAGATACGTCTAATAAAGGAGTATTATCCAAAGTACACAAAGAACTCTTTTTTAAATGTTTATTTATTTTTGAAAGAGAGAGACATAGAGCACAAGTGGGGGAGGGTGGAGAAAGAGAGGGGGACACAGAATCTGAAGCAGGATCCAGGCTCTGAGCTGTCAGTTCAGAGCCCAATGGCAGACTCAGACTCATGAACCGTGAAATCATGACCTTAGCAGAAGTCGGACACTTAGCCAGCTGAGCCACCCAGGTGCCCCAGAAATGCAAATTAATACAATGAGATACCACTACACACCTAATAGAGTGGCCAAAGTCCAAAAAACTGACAATACCAAAAGCTGAAGAAGATGTGAAGCAAAGTAACTCTCATTCCTTGCTGGTGGGGTTGCAAAATGGTACAGCCACTTTGGAAGATGGTTCGGCAGTTTCTTACACAATTAAACATACTCATACAATCTAGCAATCATGCTCCTAGGTATTTAACCAAACGAGTTGAAAACTTATGTTCACACAAATACCTGCGCATGGATGTTTATAGCAGCCCTCATCATAATTGCCAAAATTGGAAACACCAAGATATCCTTCAGTAGGAGAATATATAAGCAAACTATGGCCCATCCATACAATGTACTATCACTTAGCGATACAAATGAACTGCCAAGCAACAAATGAACTACCAAGCTGCAAAAAATACATACAGGGGGCGCCTGGGTGGCTTAGTCGGTTAAGCGTCCGACTTTCGCTTAGGTCATGATCTCGCGGTTTGTGGGTTCGAGCCCCGCGTCGGGCTCTGTGCTGACTGCCAGCTCAGAGCCTGGAGCTTGTTTCAGTCTGTCACTCCCTCTCTCTCTGACCCTCCCCTGCTCACACTGTCTCTCTCTCTCTCCTAGAAATAAATAAAACAAAAAAAAAATACATACAGGAACTTTTTTTTTTTAAGATTTCTTTTTTAAGTCCTCTTTATACCCAACATAGGACTCAAACCTACAACCCTGAGATCAAGAGTCACACACTCCACCAACTGAGCCAGTCAGGCCCTCTGATATGGAGGAACTTTAGAAAGCGAATTGTTAAGTGAAAGAGGCCAATCTGAAAGGGCAATGTACGGTATGATTCCAACTGTATGCCATTTAGGAATGACAAAACTAGGGGTGCCTGGGTGGCTCAGTCAGTTAAGCGTCCGACTTTGGCTCAAGTCATGATCTCCTAGAAATGACAAAACTAAGGAAAACAGTAGAAATATCAGTGGTTGCCAGTGGTTCTGCGGGAGAGAGGGATGAATAGGTGGAGCACAGGGGATCTATAGGGCAGCAAAACTATCCTGTATAATACAGTAATGAGAGACACATGTCATTATCCACTTGTCAAAACCCATAGAATGTACAACTCGAAGAGTAAGCCCTAATATAGACTATGGACTTAATAATAATGTATCGATATTGTTCCATGTACCACACTAATACAAGATGTAAACAATAGGGACAATTGCATGCTTGGGGAGAGGAGATATGTGGGAAATTTCTGTACTTTCCAATTTAGATTTGTAAATCTAACACTGCTCTTCAAAAATGGGATGCCAGTGTGGCTCAGCTGGTTGAGTGTCCGACTCTTGATTTCAGCTCAGGTTATGATCTCACAGTTCGGTTCAAGAGATAAGCCCTGAACTGGGCTCTGCACTGACAGTGTGGAGGCTGCCTGAGATTCTTTCTCTCCCTCTCTCTCTGCCCCTCCCCCAGCTTGTGCACGCTCTGTCTCCCTGTCTCAAAATAAATAAATAAATAAATAAATTTTTAATACAAAAAAAAAATCCTTACAGTGAAAACTTTCTCATATCCACTTGGCTAGGATGTGGAGAAATAGGAGCTCTCATACATTGCTGTTAAATTTGCAGCCAGTTTGAAAAACAGTTTGGTAATCCCTTAAAAGTTTAAATTACTTTAATTAAGTTTAAATTAAATCCCTTAAATATAGAGTTATCATACGATCCAGTATTTCCATGTCTAGGTTTATAACCAAGAGAAACGGAATCACATATTAACATAAAAACTATACAAAGACTGAGAGAGGAGCCCACTATAAGCATCATCTATGCTTTGGATTTTGGTACTCTCTTGCGGAAAATTCATACGGAGCATGGCTTCTTGGGATTGCCTGTCAGAATCAAATAATAAATATTCACAAAGGAGATTGCATGGAAAGTCACTCAGACTCAGTATTTACATCACCCCAGAAAAGCTGTCTGTATGCTTTTGCCATTCAGGACAATCAAATTAATCTATAAATTTAATGCAATCCCAACCAAATTTTAAGAGGATTTTAAAACTGGACTTCAAGAATTATGATTCTTTTCTGGGAGAGAAAACATTCAATAACAGCCCCAAAAATCTGAAAAAGATTATTGAGTGAGAATTTGCCCTATATGAAATTATAAATGTAAAAATGTAGAAAGCTATAGAGGTGCCTGGGTGGCTTAGTTGGTTAAGCGTCCGACTTTCGCTTAGGTCATGATCTTGCGGTTCGTGGGTTCGAGCCCCGCGTCGGACTCTGTGCTGACTGCCAGCTTAGAGCCTGGAGCCTGTTTCAGAGTCTGTATCTCCCTCTCTCTTGGACCCTCCCCTGCTCACGCTCTCTCTCTCTCTTTCTCCTAGAAATAAATAAAAATATAATATATATATATATATATATAAAGCTATATAAATATAACTCAAGCAGATTTAAACAACATACAATAAAAGGATAAATATAGATCAGTGGAATAGAATAAAGTGCAAATGGATCCATATATCTGCACAAATGAAACTTTCTTTCTTTTTTTTTTTTTGTTTCACAGAGCTTTTCTTTTTTTTTTTTCCTTTTTTTTTTTTAAACATAGTTTATTGTCAAATTAGTTTCCACATAACACCCAGTGCTCATCCCCACAAGTGCCCTCCTCCATGCCCACCCCTCCTCCCCCACATCCACCAGTCCTCAGTTTTTGTCAGCATTCAAGAGTCTCTCATGGTTTGCCTCTCCCCCTTTCCCCCACCATTTCCGCCCTTCTTCTCTCCCTTGGTCCTCTGTTAAGTTCCTCCTAATCCTCCTATACGTGCACACATATGATATTTGCCCTTCTCTGCCTGACTTATTTCGCTCAGCATCACACCCTCAAGATCCATCCATGTGGCTACACATGGCCAGATCTCATTGTTTCTCATTGCCATGTAGTATTCCATGGTATAGATAAACCACATCTTCTTGATCCATTCATCTGTGGATGGACACTTAGGCTCTTTCCATGTTTTAGCTATTGTGGAGAGTGCTGCTATGAACGTTGGGGTATATGTGCTCCTATGCATCAGCATTTCTGTATACCTTGGGTAAATTCCTAGCAGTGCTATTGCTGGGTCCTAGGGGAGTTCTGTTGTTAGTTTCCTGAGGAACCTCCACACTGTTTTCCAGAGGAGCTGCACCAGTTTACATTCCCACCAACAGTGTAGGAGGGTGCCCGTTTCTCCACATCTCGCCAGCATCTAGAGTTCTCTGATTTGCTCATTTTAGCCACTCTGACTGGCGTGAGGTGGTATCTCAGTGTGGTTTGATTTGTATTTCCCTGATGAGGAGCGATGCTGAGCATCGTTTCATGTGTCTGTTGGCCATCTGGATGTCCTCTTTGGAGAAGTGTCTGTTCATATCTTCTGCCCAACAAATGAAACTTTCAATAGAGGCAACATTTAAAATCGATGAAGGAAGGGTGGCATTTTCAATAAATCATGTGAGATAATTGGCTATCTACCGAGGAAAAATAACATCAGATTGATTCCCCTCCCCCATCACATCAAACACAGCTGGCATGAAGAATTAAGTATTCAGGGGGCAAAAGTTAAAATACTTTAAAGCTTTTAAAACTATATTTTAAATAATATTGGGGTGGAGAATGTGTGCCTAAACAAGATGCAAAATCCAAAAGCCACAAAAAACTGAGAGATTTGTAGGCATGCCTGGCTGACTCAGTCAGTACAGTATATGACTCCTGATGTCAAGGTTGTGAGTTTGAGCCTCTTGTTGGGTGTGGAGCCTATTAAAAAAAAAAAAAGCGGAGAGATTTGTTCTCAAATTTTTAAATTTCTGTTAAAAGAAATACTATAACAAAAGTTGTAAGAAAAGGAAAAGGGGGGATGTTGGATAGAATTAATACTCAGAATATATACAGAATTCTGACAACAATTATGTAAATCAACAAAGGAAATGACTAGGAAACTCACAGAAAAATCCAAGCAAAAAGAGGTAGAGGAGGAAAACAAAAGAAGGAGGAGAAGAGGGGGAGGAGGAGGAAGAAGAAGAAGAGGAGAAAATAAGAAAGAGAGAAAAGGAAAAGGTGCTCAAATTCAATAGTAATCAAGGAAAGTAAATAAAATGAGGGGTGGTTTTTTTGTTTTGTTTTGTTTTGTTTTCCCATCAGATTGTTCAACACTTACCAACTGAGCCATCTGGGTGCCCCAGATTGTTTAAGACTTAAAACGTTGCTTGTCTAATTGCTCTGTAATGCTTTAGTTGAAATATAATTCTAAAATGGTTTATAATTTCCAGTATGATTTTATCTTTAATACAGGTTTATTTAGAAGAATTATTTAAACTTCCAGATGCATAGGGCTCTAAAAACAAAGAATTGGTAATACATGAATTGTTCAAAATCAAAATGTATAAGGGGCGCCTGGGTGGCTTAGTCGGTTAAGCGTCCGACTTTCACTTAGGTCATGATCTCACGGTTCATGGGTTCGAGCCCCGCGTCGGGCTCTGTGCTGACTGCCAGCTCAGAGCCTGGAGCCTGTTTCAGTCTGTGACTCCCACTCTCTCTGACCCTCCCCTGTTCACGCTGTCTCTCTCTCTCTCTCCTAGAAATAAATAAAAAAAAAATTTTTTTAAATCAAAATGTATAAAAAGTGTAGAGAGATGAGAGACAAGGTCCCCCCCACCCCTGCCCCAACCTGTCTCCTTGTCATTTCATCCCCTCTCAGCAGGCAGGGAGACTCCCCTCATCATTGGTGTAAGTTTCTTTTGTGCCCTTCCAGAGGAAATTTGTGCATATACAAACAAGTATCAACGTATTCTTTTTCACATCGTTTTTACTACAGTGACCTATATTATTCTGTACCTTGCTTTTCTTCTTAATATGTTAGAAGAGAGAGCTATGTCAGTGACTGTCATACGATATTTAAAATTTTTTTACTAAAAAATATACATAGAACATATGACACATACTTTAATGAATGTTTAAAGTGATTGTTTGTGGGCACCTGGGCTGCTCAGTGGTTAAGCATCTGACTTTGGCTCAGGTCATGATTTCATGATTCGTGAGTTCAAGTCCCACATCAGGTGAGCTCAAGCCCTGCTCTAGGGGAGCCCTGCTTCTCTCTCTCTCTCTCTCTCTCTCTCTCTCTTTTTGCCCCTTGCTCACTTGCACCCTTTATTTCTCTCAAAAACATAGAATAAATAAAAATAAAGTGATCCTTTGTGGGGCACCTGGGTGGCTCAGTCAGTTGAGCGACTGACTTCAGCTCTGGTCATGATCTCCCAGTTCATGAGTTCCAGCTCCAAATCAGGCTCACTTCTCTCAGGATGGAGCCCACTTCAGATCCTCTGTCTCCCTCTCTCTCTCTCTGCCCCTTCCTCTCTCTCTCTCTCTCTCAAAAATAAATAAAACATTTTAAAAAAATAATAAAGAGGGGTGGCTGGGTGGCTCAGTCAGTTAAGCATCCAACTCTTGGTTTTGGCTCAGGTCATGATCTCGCAACTCATGGGTTCAAGTCCTGCATCAGGCTCTGCACTGGCAGTGTGGAGCTTGCTTGAAATTCTCTTTCCCTCTCTCTCTGCCCCTCCCCCTCCTTGTCTCTGTCTCTCTCAAAATAAATAAATATACTGAATAAAAATAAAGTAATCCTTTATGATATTCCAACTCAGTGCAGAACTAGAATATTGCAGGTGCCTGCAAAGCCTCTTCCTGATCACATTATCCACCCTCTTCCCTTGAGATAATCTCTCTTCCTGGTTTTAGGGTTAATCATTTCCTTGATTTGTTAAAAAAAAAATGGTTTTACCACCTTGGTATAGGTCCATAAACAATAAAGCATATTTTTTTCTGTTTTGAACTTTAACAAATGGAATTATAGTGTTTTCTTCCATGACTTGCTTTCTTTTGATCAACACTTTACTTGTTGATATGTACAGTTGTGGTTAATTTTTTGTCATTGTCGCACAGCATTCCTGTAAGAATATAACACTAGTTTTTGTGGACTTTGGGGTTGTTAGGGGTCATTATGTTGCTAAGAAAGTTCTTGTGCATCTCCTGGTTTAGGGCAACAATTCCCAAAGTGTGGTCCATGAACCCCTAGAAGTCTCTGGTCCCTCATCAAGGAGTCATTAAAGTTAAAATGATTTTCTTTCATGCTAATACTAAGATGTAATTTGTCCCTTTCACTCTGCAGACATTTGCACTGATTGTACAAAAGCAATGATGGATAAAACTGTAGTCACTTTGCACAAATCAGGTCAATAGCTCCAACCTATACCTGGAGTCCTTTTTTGCCAGTTTGGTTAAGAATGTAATTGTAGGGGCGCCTGGGTGGCTTGGTCGGTTAAGCGTCCGACTTTCGCTTGGGTCATGATCTCGCGGTTCGTGGGTTCAAGCCCCGCGTCGGGCTCTGTGCTGACTGCCAGCTCAGAGCCTGGAGCCTGTTTCAGTCTGTGACTCCCTCTCTCTCTGACCCTCCCTGCTCACTCTCTCTCTCTCTCTCCTAGAAATTAAAAAAAAAAAAAAAAACATTAAAAAAAAAAAGAATGTAATTGTATATTGTTTGGGTTTTAATTGGCATATTCCTGGTTACAGATAATATTGAGTTCCTTTTCACATATCCTTAATTACTAATAAGACTGAATTCTTTTTCACATATTTGTAGACCATTTGGATTTCCTCATTTATAAAGTGTCAATTCAAATCTTTCCCTCACTTATAATGGATTTGTCCTTTTTACATTGATTATTAGTTCTTTATGTCATGTATTCTTTAAGTCAGATATATGTGTTGCAAATAGATTTTCCCTACTTTTTGTATGTTCTTTTCATTATTTATGTACATATGTATTCAATTGTCATTTTAGCTAACATATAGTGTAGTGTTAGCTTCAGGAGTAGATTCCTATGATTCATCACTTGCATACAACACCCAGTACGCATCCCAAAAAGTGCCCTCCTCAATACCCATCACCCATTTTCCCCACCTCCCTAACACCCCACCCCTATCGAATCTGCTTGCTCTCTGTATTTAAGAGTCTCTTGTGGTTTTCCTTCTTCTCTGTTTGTATGTTATTTTTCTTTCCCTTCCCCCATGGTCTTCTGTTAAGTTTCTCAAATTCCACATATGAGTAAAATCACATGATATCTGTCCTTCACTGACTGACTTATTTCACCTAGCATAATACCCTCCTGTTCCATCCACGTTGTTGCAAATGGTAAGATTTCAAGATTTCATTCTTTTTCATCGCCAAGTAGTATTCCATTGTGTGTGTGTGTATGTGTGTGTGTGTGTGTATGTGTGTGTGTGTGTGTGTGTGGTGTGTGTATGCGCGAGCATACACCACATCTTCTTTATCCATTCATCAGTTGATGCACATTTGGGCTCTTTCCATAATTTGGCTATTGTTGATAGTGTTGCTATAAACATTGGAATACAAGTGTCCCTACAAATCAGTACTCCGTTAGATAAATTCCTAGTAGTGCTATTGCTGGGTCATAGGTCATAATTCTATTTTTAATTTTTTGAGGAACCTCTACACTCTTTTCCAGAGTGGCTGCACCAGTTTGCCTTCCCACCAACAGTGCAAGAGGGTTCCCCTTTCTCCACATCCTCACCAACATCTGTAATTTCCTGAGTTATTAATTTTTAGCTTTGGATTCTGTGTCTCCCCCTCTCCACCCCTCCCCCGCTTGTACACACACACACACACACTCTCTCTCGCTCAAAAATAAATATTAAAATTAAAAATTTAAAAACAAACAACTTTGATTATAGTTAAAGGAATTAAATTATTTTTCCTTTTTTTTAATGTTTTATTTATTTCTGAGAGAGAGAGAGAGAGTGAGACAGCGTGAGCAGCGGAGGGTCAGAGAGAGAGGGAGACAGAATCTGAAACAGGCTCCAGACTCTGAGCTGTCAGCACAGAGCCCGATGCGGGACTCGACCCCACAAACTGTGTGATCATGACCTGAGTGGAAGTCGGACGCTTAACCGACTGAGCCACCCAGGAACCCCTAATTTTGGCTATAATTTTAAAAGCTTTGTTGTAGGGGCGCCTGGGTGGCTCAGTCGGTTAAGCGTCCGACTTTCGCTTAGGTTGTGATCTCACGGATCGTGGGTTCGAGCCCCGCATTGGGCTCTGTGCTGACGGCCAGCTCAGAGCCTGGAGCCTGTTTCAGTCTGTGACTCCTTCTCTCTCTGACCCTCCCCTGCACACACTGTCTCTCTCTCTCTCTCCTAGAAATAAATAAAAACATTTGAAAAATTAAAAAAATAAGAAAATAAAAGCTTTGTTGTAGATTGTTTTCATAGATACACTTAATCAGGTTAGGGAAGTCCTTCTTAGTGCTAGCTTTTCTCCTAAATGAATGTTGAACTTCATGAAGCCTGTTTCTGCATCTGTTGAGACAATAATGAGATTTTTACTTTCATCTGTTAATGTTGAGAATCATATTATTTGCGTTTCTATTTTTTTTTTATAGTTTTTATTTATTTTTGAAACAGAGAGAGACAGAGCATGAGTGGGGGAGGGGCAGAGAGAGAGGGAAACACAGAATCTGAAACAGGCTCCAGGCTCTGAGCTGCCTGCACAGAACCTGATGCGGGGCTCAAACCTACGAACCGTGAGATCATGACCTGAGCCAAAGTTGGACGCCTAACCGACTGAACCACCTAGGCGCCCCTTCCTTTTCTTTTTATTGAGTTTCTGTTGTTAAAGCTACCTCTTAATTCTGAGATAAACTCAATGATGATGATATATTGTTTTTTAATATGTGTTGTTGAATTCAGTTCACTAATATTTTATGATTTTGCAGCTATGTTCATGATAATATTGACCCTTATACTTTTCCTTTCTGCTTATGCTGTCTCTGTCTGGTTTTGGTATTGAATTGATGCTATGAAAAGATACTTAAAATTTCATGCTTTAAATATTTGTTGCTGGGTGTGCCTTGGTGGCTCAGTCAGCTTAGTGCCTGACTTTTCAGACTCAGGTCATGATCTCATAGTTTGTGAGTTTAAGCCTTGCATCAGGGTCTGCACTGACAGTGGGGGGCCTTCTTGAGATTCTCTCCTTCTTTCTCTGTTCCTCCCCAACTTGTGCACTCTCTCTCTCTCTCACTCAAAATAAATAAATCAATAATAATAAAAAAAAAACTTTCAAAACTATCAATGTTTACTGTTGGAAAATAGAAAATGCATTCAGGAAGTTTCCCTTTTCATCATACTCTGGAATCATTTATATAAATTTAGAATTAGTTATTGCTTGAAAGATTAGAACTTAAGAGTGAAGCCATGTGGGCCTGGGTTTTTCCTCACAATTCGGTGGTTTTATTTAATATTGTCTCTCTTTACTGGGAATAGGACTATTCAGATATCCTATTGCTTCCTGAGTCCATTTTAGTGATATTTTTCTAATAATTTGTCCATTTTTATCTAAAGTTTCATATTTGGTGGCCTATAGTTGTTCATAATCTGATTACCAAGCTAATATCTACAATATCTGTCATTAGGTACCCTTTTTGTTTCTGGAATTATTTGTGTCTTCTCTTTTCTCTTGGTAATTTTTGCCAATTGTTTTTATTATTCTTTTCAAAGTCCCAAATTTTGCCTTGTTGAGCAATGTGTAATTGGACTGAAAATCCGAGAGCTGATACAGGATCCTCCAGAGGTTTTTTTTTCACTGCTGTGCTTGGCTCTAATCCAAGTCTTCTTCTTGCACTTGGCTGGCCCCTGTGTGGATGTCTTCATCACCCTGCTTAGGCGGACACCACGCCCCAGGCTGCGTCACCCTCCTTCGGCTCCCATCTGACTACAAGTCCTCCTCCTACACAGATACCCTCACTTGACTCGGGTTGGGCTGTTCACCCAGGCCGGGCTGTTCACATGTGCAGATGCCCTCTTCATTCTGTTCGAGTTCTGATGCCCCACGTGGGACACATGCAGACGTGCATACACACTGGCTCTGACAACACACGTCAAGCCACCCTCCTTGAGGATGCCCTCCTCATGCTGCTCACATTGACGCCCCACATCAAGCTGCCCCCATGCAGACTCCCTCCTCATATTCCACTCCAGCTGACAGCCCGCACCAAGTCTTCTTTCCTCGGGTGTGTGGGGTATGTTTTTTTCATGCTCCAACCCTTCACCAGGCTACCAAACCACATGGACACTCTCCTCATCCCAACTTGGGCTGTAATACCCTGCAGCAGCCCGTGCTCCATGTGGCTGCCCTCCTCATCCCGCTTAGACTATGATGTCTGAGCTGGGCTACTCCCATCTATGGTCTCCATTTCACTTGAGCTCTGATAGGCACAGCCAGCCTCCAGCACCAACGCTACCTTGCACTCCTCCACCTAATAGCTTTAGGACTGAATTATGCAGGAAGAGAAGGGAAAAGGCAGAGCTCAGAAAATATTGACTATACCTAGAGGTATTTTTTCATGAAAGGTCTCAGAAACATAATGCAATGTATGAGTGGGCTGGATCATAAGGTGAACATAGTCTTACTGTGGGTCCATCGAAGGTATGAAAGCCACTGACCTAAAAAGATTCTGGAATGATGGTATAGTAGCACCCCATTTAGTGTGTTAGTTTTCTGGACTGCTGTCTCAGGATTCCCTGTCACCTGTGTGAACAACCCCATCCAAACGGACATTCCTTTGATTCTAGTTCTACAACCTTGGTTTCTAGTTCTGTCCCTCCAACTCTCACTAGCCATAATGTATAATGTTACCTTAGACATTAGAAATGTAGATGTTACACAACGTACTTCTCTCCCAAGGCATAATATCGGGTAGTACATGAAAAGCGCCTTGAAAACTACAATAAATATGATCACGATAGCTGACATCTAAGGAGTGCAATGTACATGCAATGTAACTGTTTTTTAAGTAATCTCTACACCAAACGTGGGGCTCAAATCCACAACCCCAAGTCCAAGAACTGCACACTCCACCGCCTGAGCCAGCCAGGTGCCCCTGTAGCTAAATCTTTAAACAACTCTGTGAAATTCATATTCTAAATAGATGAGAAAACTGAAGCTTAAAAAAATTAAATGGATGAACCAGTATTTGATCTAGATCTGTACATCTGACTCCACCATCACCAGTGGTATTTTTAGATTCTATTTTTAAGTCCTCTCTACTCCCAAGGTGGGGGTAGAACTCCCAACCCCAAGACCAACATTTGTGTGCTCTTCAGAGCCAGCCAGAGACCCTCTAAGTGGCACTTTAAAAATGTGCAAATAAGCTTATTTTGTTAAAAGCAGAGCATCTTTGTTCTGTTGTGAACTTTGAATTATTTATAGGGAGTACCAAAGGTTTTTACCATTTCTCCTTAAATGTCATTAATTCTTGAAAGCTTTGAATCCTGTGGCTTTTCCTCTTTTCTATGCAAATATAGCTAACATAGCAAGGGTTTTGGACTGAGGCAACTTTGAAATGATGGTGGCACCTGGTGCAAGGTCCCAGGGTGGCACAGTCATTTCCTTAGATGCAAAAACGGTGGCCAAGCGTAATGGCCTTGCATGTAGGTGATGGATAAACATGTTGAAGAATGAACAAACCATAGCCTGGTTAGGTCTGGAACTCTGATAGCTTGGTGGGGTGGGGGTAGTTAGCCAGAAGCAGCACCCCCTCCACCTCCCGGTAGAGGGGCTATCAAGGCAGACCTCAGGGCAGTCAACTTGGCATTTCTTGAAACTGTCCATAGATCTGCCTGAGGGGCCTGTAGAACTTGTGCAGTTGGAGGCCAGGAGGGCCTTAGGCTGTGTTCTTCACAAGAGCCCAGCTCCAATGTTGTTTCTTTTGTTTGTTTCTTTATTTAGAGCATGCACACAAGCAGGTGAAGGGCAGAGAAGAGACAATCTCAGGCAGGCTTCAGGTCACCCAGCAAGCAGCAGCATTCTCCCCAAAGCCCCCAAAGTGGACAATCTGAGCAGCAGTGACTGTTCTGGTCAAGGACAAGGTGGGTAGGACATGAGACAGACTGAGCAGCAGGAGTGTGCATCTTCCACCCAGAGGAGCACAATGCTGTCCCCTGAAGACAAGCTGGCCAGTCTCCAAATGTCATGGGGCCAGAGCTAGGCCCCTGCCACCTCTCCTCAGGACAGGACCACTTGTAGAGGGGGCTCTATCACTGACATGGATGGGCCTGGGGTGAACCAGAGCAGCTGTGAACCAACAGCAAAGGAACCCAGATTCTAGGTCCATTAAGCTTTTATTTCCTAGGAACAAAGATATGTGGGAAAGAAACTCCGAAAGGAAACAGGAGCACAAACAACAAAATGACACCAGGGTGGTGTGCCGGGTGGCTGGCACACTCCACAGTGGACCTGGTCATGCCCTGGTTTCTTGGATCAACATCTGTCCCGTCCCCAAGTGCCCGTTACATAGGTGGTGGGTGTGGGCAGCGAGGTAGAAAGCTTCCCTACTTTTGCAAAGGAGATGAATGTACCAGTCTACTGTTTTTTTTAAAAATATTTTTTGTTTGTCTGTTTTTGAGAGAGAGAGAGAGAGAGAGAGAGAGAGAGAGAGAGAGAACATAAGCAAGGGAGGGACAGAGGATCCAAAGCAGAATCCACGTTGATGGCAGTGAGCCCACGTGGGGCTCAAACTCATAAACTGTGAGATCATGACCTGAACCAAAGTCAAGACGCTCAACTGCCTGAGCCCCCCAGGCGCCCCGTACCAGTCTGAGAGGACCCTCTGGGACAACAAACCCTCTGCCTCAAGGATGGAGGTAGACAGGTAAGAATGAGAGGGGCTGAGGTGTCCCGGACAACCTGGATGTAGTCACCCGCCATCTGTGGCTGACAGAAACTATGCTTAAAACAGGACTGCAAGAGAATCAAAAGCTGGCCAAGGCAGCTTTGTATTTAGCGGTAAACGTGGCCAACCTTGTCAAATCAGGCCCCTGGACAGTGATCATCAGCACTGCAGTTTCTCTTCACTTCAAAGGACCCTGATGATGATTAATCAGAAGCCATTACCCATTTCCCAGAGGATTTGCACCTATACCCTTTTCTAGCAAAATCCTGTCCACTGCAAGCCTGGTCTTCTAGAGAACAGACTGTCAAGGGACAAGTAAAACCCCTGTCCTCCCCTCACACTTCCCATGCCATGACAGCTTCCACTGCAGCGCAAACATCTAAGAACACGATCCTTTGGTGGGCTAGGTAATCTAGTCCTCGCTTGTCTCTGCATTATGCATCATGTAACTCATCATACTACTACAGGCTGCCTCAGGGACTGGGACCCGAGCCCAGGTCACAGTGAGGTCTCCTGGAGGATGAAGGTAGGGCTGTTCCCCTGATGGGCTGAGCCTTCCTCAGGCACGGCCATGGCCTCTTTGTCTCTGCTATTCTTCAACATCCCGTTACTCATCTTTTCTGGAAATGCAGGGGTATCCACCGAGAGGTCCTGGAGAACACAGAGCAAAGGGAATGAGACACTGCTTTGATCCCTGTGGAAGGGAGATGAGCAAGGGGTGGCAGGGGAGAAAGGGAGAAGCAAAGCACAAGGAGAGCAGGGAGGCAGGAGGAGAGAGGAGAAAGGGCAGCATGCTGGGCACCTCTCTGGGCTGAGACCCTTCCGTCCACCAAGCCAGCACTGCCCCATGGGTACAAGCCGGGGGTTGCTGGGGAGAAAGGAAGGGGACGGAAGGAAACCTGCAAGATCTGGTAATAATCTGGAGAGGTAAGGGAGGGTATAATCTGGACAATGTAACTGCTACCTGGCTATAGCTTTCGCAGTGAAATCGCTTCTGACAACACAAGGGCAGGAGGTCAACAAGTCTTGAAAACACTGGGGAAATGGTCCGAGGGTTCAGGGTCCGGCCCCGCATTCCCCCTGAAGGCAAAGGCACTTCTGAGTCTCCTACCACATAACTAGTGCGCACCCAGCAAGCCATCCGTTCTTGGGGCTCTGAGTCCTTATCCCCTGTCAATCTCCCAGAGCTCAGCCAAGAAGTCCGACTGTTACAGACACCCAGGAGCCCGGAGGGCACGGTCAGTTCTACCCCAGAGTCCAGAATCCCTGATCAGCTTCCCTCAGCTAGTCCTGCCTCTCTGTGCCCCCATCCCACACGCCCTCACCAGTGAGCCAACTGACAATCAGGCCCACCACAATGACTGTGGTGGAGTTGTGAGCGCTGTACCATAAATACGACAACGAGTAGAGCCGTTGCAGCCCTGTAGGCCTGGGGAGAACAAGAATAAGAACAGTTAGCAATTTACTGAGAGGGCATTCCTCAGGGACCTGGCTCCACCCCCTACAGTGTCCCAGGGTCTTGGGATCCAACACTCAACATTGCCCCAAGGACTGTGGTGGTCCATCCTTTAGTAAGACCCCTGGGAAACCCCTCAAACATGAGCTATTCGCCCCAAGGTGAAAGTGAGTGAACCCCACTCACCTGGAATGAGTGGTTGAGGGCATCAGTGTGGTCATGGCAATGGTGGTCAGGTTGCCAGGCAGGGAAAAGCTGGATATATTAGAGGGAGAGGGTGCCACGCCAGAGGCCATCTTGGTCACTATGCTCCCAATGCCAATCCAGAAGGCCATGACAAGTCCAGCCAATAGGCCCACGATGGCACCCTGCCCAGAGACACAGCACATTCTCCAGTTAAGATGCCAGCCCTAATAAACCTTCACACCAGTTCCCAGAACTCATGGGGAGAGCCCTGCCAAGCCATTCCCCAGGCCCGCCCCTGTACGTGACTATGCAGCCAGACGAGTAACTCACAGCAGGATTGGCACAAGGAAAGAACATCCCAAGGCAGAAGAGTCCGAGCAGCGGCCCCCCAACCATGCCAAAGATGCTGAGCGCTGCCTGCAGAAAGAACAGAACATTTAGGCTCAGAGCTTCCCCAGCCTCACCAATGTAGAGCACAGCCACCCACCAATGGCTCAGCGCCCCACTTGTCAGATCTGTGTTCTAGATGCAAACATCTGAATGCAGGATTCCAGAAGGCATATGGGTACGGAAATGTGCTGTGGGTTCTCCTCTGAGGCTAAAATAATCCCTAGATGTCTGAGCCAACAAGGTCCTGGGAATGACTCTGGGGAAGGCTACTCACAGCTAAAGGTGTTCCATCAAAGGTGAGCTTTTGACACCATCCCTATACCATTCCCTTTGCATCAGCAGTATTCCTCAACTTCCCATCTCAATCAATTCCTTTCCTCTCTTAGCAACTGCTTTCTTCTCTGCGTAGTCCTTACCTGCAGCACAGATCCCATCTGAGAAGAAATATAGGCCATTCCCAGACAAAGTAGCCCATAGCCAAAGCCTGGGGGGGAAAAAGGGAGGAAACACTCAAAGTAAACACAACAAAAAGACAGAAAGGTAGTACAAAGCTCCTTCCCCAGCCAAACCACTACCTGTGTCCCTGGAAACAGGGCATATTACCTCCCGTCCCAGCTCCAGGTCCCTCCCACCTTCATGCTTATGGGACTCAGAGACCCTCCCAGGAAATGCCCTGAGATGTAACCAAAGTTGTGTGCTTCCTGTGGCAAGTGCCAAGTGCAGGCCAAAGCTGGTGCTGTCAAGCAGACTAATGACAGGGCTTCAGGTATGTCTTAGAAAGAATACAACTGAAAAGATGAGGAAGCATAATCCCACCGAGGAGTCTGGTAAGCATGATGGCCTGGACTTCAGAGAACTGAGGGAACCAGGGTCGGATCAGATCTTCCATCGTAACAGTTGCCAATGAATTAAAAGCAGAGGATATGGTGCTGAAAGGAGGAAGACAAAGATGAGCTGTGCTGAGTCTGGGAACTGACAGGCAAAACCACCAGGGGCCCTACTACGGGAGTAAGCACCCTAAAGACAGGAGAGAACATATACAGCCAAAAGCCATCCTCACAGTTGGCAGCCGAGGAAGAGGCCTTTAAGGCAAGGACACCTGTCCCTTTCTGAGTGGAGTACAGGTTTTGATAAGTAGAATCAATTCCTGGTGTTGTAAACAGAAGAATCCTTCACCAAAAGGGAGGCTTCTCCTGGGAGAGGATATGCTCTCTCCTACACAGAGAAGCTGTCCCTCATCATCCACAGAAGGATGGGCACATTGAGAAATTCAGAGAGATCCCCTCCTCCACCTGTCACCTTGTGCCAAGCAGGGATCAGCTGCACCAAACCTGAGGAAAATGGTCAAAGAAGGTACCTGAGGGAACCACTGAAGAGGCAGGCAACAAAGAGCCCAGGCAGGCCCGGCAGGCCTTTCAGGAGGTCCATCACAAAATACAGGACGAACTGCAGGCAGAGCAGAAGTGCACAGCTCTCTTGAGAGAGGAGTCCTTCCCCAAGGCAAGACATGTGGGAAGCCCCCTATACGTGGCCCTGCCAGTCTACGGAGACCTGGTGATTAAGAAGGGCGCTAAGCACAGTGACTGTGCTAAGCAAGGTGACTCACAGTAAGTAGAAGAAAATGGGCTCTGGAGAGAGAACACAAGTTCACACCCCAGCCATGCCCGATTAGCAGTGAGACAAGCACGTGGGCCACGTGACTTTTTTCTCTTCCATGAAACGAGGCTGTTGTGAGGATTAGAGGAGGCCAGGTATGTGACAAGCTCCTAGCAAAGCGCATGGCGTGGCGCACAGTGGTGAGCCAGTGAAGGCAGGCCCCCACCCCAGCAGGGCGAGCGCTGTGATTAGGTGTTGCCGGGAACTGGGACCCTCATGTGCCAGGTTGTACAATCCCAGTGAAAAGAGACTTACATCCATTTCCTACCCAGGGTAGGAGTCTTTTCTGCAGCCAACCAGACACTCCTCTCAGGGCGCCAGGCTGGCCCTCATGGGCACAGAAGAGTGCCAGGGAGGCCTTCTCACCTGGTCAGGGGCTGCTTGAGCCTGCTGGGTGCTCATGGGATGCTTCTGGTAATAGGCGAACATGACCAGGCCAATGAGACAGCTCATGCAGAGGACCACCTGCTGGCAAGGGAAGACTGCATAGCAGGAGCTGCAAGAGACCAGTGCAAGGGAAACAGAGTGTTAATAGACGCCTTCAGGCATGTCCCCAAGTTCCAAAAGGCAGACCCCAATGGGTGTGTTTGTACTCTGCCATGCCCCCACCTGCCAGAGAACTGCCCCATAGAACAGGGGCCCTCCATCCTCCCTAGCCCCTGCTCCCTGGTCTTCCTGTTCCTGTACTCACAGTATAGCAGCCTTCTCCGTGCGGGAACTGAGGTAGCGCTGCACCTGAGCCTGGTTCACCCCATACAAGGAGAGCATCATGAAGACACCCCCAAAAGCCAATGTCCAGAAAGTGTGCCGTACAAAAGGATCTGGATTCAGCCTGCAACAGATGCCAATTGGTCACTGTGTCTCAGCCTTTCTCGCACTCCTACAACGAGTGTCAGAGAAGAACAGAACAGACAGTGCTACAAGGGACTGGAGCTACTGAAGGCAAGAACTGGGTGGACATGTGAGAGTGCAGCAAGATGGAGGAAGGAGTCTATCCCACCAACCCACAGTCTCATTCCAAATACTAAAAACATCCTGCCCCTTCTCACCCACCAGTCAGATCCCTGTGATCACTCTCAATCTCTGCAGTACCAGCTTACCACCCGTCTCACTAAGGCTCCCACACCCGGTCCTCTGCTTACTGCAGTCTCAAGTTCAGGCTCTAGGATGGGCTCAGCCCCCAGGCACTAGATCCCAGCCAGGGGAAGGGGTGCACTTACTCGATCCCAGAAATGAGGCCATGCTGGGTAGCCACTTCCCACACATGCCCCAAGCCGTCCACCTTGGCTGATCCCACAATGATAACCACCAGCTGCCCTAGGAACATGACCAGCGTCTGGAACACATCTGTCCAGATGACTGCCTTCAGCCCACCCTGCAGGGAAAAGAAAGCATGCCTGACACAAATGTCTTTAAAACCATCCACAAGTTAAGACATCTTACCACCAGCAAGGGCACTGAACCACCACCAGGGACCTCCTAATTGTTGAGACCCTGTCGACCTCATTCCCACCCCACCCCCTACCTTCAGTATGCGTCCCCTCTCCTATATTCCTCTTCCCACCAAAGTTCTATTGCATCCCCTACGTATTATTTCATCCCACCCTAAAACTCCATCCCATCTCCCCACCTACATTTTTACCTCATCCCTTTTCTTTTTCTTCCCATCTCCCCTCCTTACTTCACCTCTGCCTCTCCCTCTTCTAGGATTTCCCACACTTACCAAAGCAGTATAGATAGTACAGACAATGCCTATGGTCAGCACTGACAACCACAGATCAAAGCCAGTCACTGCAAACAAATAAAAACCATAATCCTGTCTTTAGAAGAGTTTCCAAAAGACCAGAAGAAACCCCAGTGAGACATGAAACATTCAGGCATTAAGGATGAAATAAATCATTCACCACAATTGAAAACAATGTTTGAACCCCACCAAAAGGTACTGATTAACCAATTAGATGAGACACAGTAACATCTGGTTAGCTTTCAAGTGAGGTGAACCAAGGGGCTTCCACCTCTGGCACAGGCTAGCCAAGGGCCCATACAGTGAAATAACTCCTTGGCCAAGGTCAGATTCTTTTCTGCACACTCTCCTGTACTTGCCCCTCCCAAAGGTGTTTTCCCTGCCTGCTGTGGATGAGAGCCAGGGGCTGTGACTCCTCACCTGCATTGAGGGCCAATGATGGTGCATACAGCACAACCCCCATGTAGATCACCTGTTGGGTATGGAAAAGAGAATGTGAGAGGGAAGGGAAATGAGGGCGGGCAGGGAGAGGAGAAAAGATGGACCTCAGCTCCTAAACTAGGCTTCTCCCTTCATCTAGGCTCACTTTCCTTTCCCTTCTTCCAAATTTTAGCTTGCTGCCACCATACTGACTGTGCTGAAACCAGAAGGAATAGGAAGCAAGATGCCTCTGGTGGCTTCAGGGACACGGACCCCTAGAAGGACTTTTAATCCTGCCTGAGAGCAGGGAAAGCTCAGAGTGCTTCAGCATGCCTGAGTCTGGGTCTCTCTACCATATCTTACACTCAAATTCAACCCTCGTTTCCACTTACCATCTGAAAGATAAAGGTCACGGTCCCACAAATCCGCACAGCCTTATTGAATCGAAGTTCCAGATACTAGATGGAGACATGTATAGACATAAATACATATACATAGATATCTCTCTATATATTTAAAGGTATTCCTCCTCACTCTACTCCCACAATTCACACACAGCACCCCTCAAGAAGCCCAGGAACATGAGGAAATATTCAACTCCTATCCACAGAATCCTCCTCCTCTCCCCACTTCCACTAGACTTCATCCAGAAAGAACTTGGAAACACATGATGTGTCCCATCGCTCTCATTAGGTAGAAGAGGTCCAGGGACCCAGATCCCTTATATGTGCCCTCTTCCTCCTTTCCATCTCTGACTCTGGTGGTCGTATGTGCTCCTCCCTCTCTGCTCACCTCATAGGCACTGGTGAGATGCAGACGGTAGAAGACAGGGATGAAGACGTGTGCAGGGATCAACAGCCCCAGGAAATAGCAGCAACCCAGGAACCAATACTGGGTCCCAAATCGGTAAATCTCGGACGGCACACCCAGAATGGCCACGGCTGACTGGAAGGTGGCCAGCAGCGACAGAGCCACAGGAAGACAGCCCATTTTGCGGTCTGCCATGAGCAGCTGGCCAACAGTATGCTGGCCCCAGCCACGAAAGGCATGGTATAGCCCAATGGCAAGGGACAGAACCAGCAGCAGGGCAAACACCACATAGTCCGCAAGGGAGAAGGTAGATGTGACCACATTTGCACCAGAGTCTGGAAGCAGGGGAGTAGAGGTGCTAACCCCCACACTCATATCTTCACTGTGTCTATGACCTATAGCCACTTGCTGCTCCTGGGCTCTGGGCTGCCACTCAGCTGGGCAATAGCAGGCAAGTGGCTACAACCTGGCTTCCAGCCACGATCTCACGGTCCTTCTCCTCCACCGAGTGACATTGTCCAAGGTGAGCTGCAAAGGAATCCGCTCCTAGTCAGGCCTATCCTGACTTCGTGCGCATCAGCCCTCAGCCCTGTGTATCCAACAGGTCAAACTTGGACCAGCCAGTTCTGTACAGCCCTTGGAGGTCTGGAGGTCCTGGTATCGTTTTGGTAGGGGAGGAAAGAACAGCAGAGTGAGACAGCTGGAAGACAACTATTTGGCTAAGACCATTTTGGGCAGACACAGCCGAGAAATATAAAAGCTTTCTTGAAGGTCTCCACCCCAGTAACAAAAGAAAAATCAACTCTAGCCACATTTCTTCTCAGAAGATTTCCCTGCCCCCACTTGCAGGCACAGACCCAGTCACTACAATGTACTAAGCCAGCAGACCCCAACCTGGCGCCACAGCCCAGCAGGGAAGAAGAAATGGAGACTAATAACAGCATAGCTTCTTCTATTTCCCCTAGCCTCAGCGCCCTCCCATATTCCCAGTGCCCCCTTGCTAACAGGACCCCTTCTCAACCCTGATCCCCAGTAAGATTAGCTTCATGGAATCCCAAACTCCATTCTAGGCATCCCCAAGCTAATCACTTTGCTCTCCCCTGCCACCCACTTCCCAGCTCCTCTCCCTGGAACACTATGGTCAACAGCAGATCTGGGAAGAGTGGTAGAATTCAAAAGTGAGAGGGTAACATGCTGGAGCCAGGAGTTCAACTTACGATTATAGAAAAGCAAATCAGCCAGGGAACTTGGGCAAGGGAACAGCTAGGGAGAGTACTCCTAGCCTCCTGAGGTAGACACCTACCTAGAGAAGTAATCCCTGCTGTAATCTCCAGCGCTGCCTGGAGAAGCTGTGTGCGTTTGAAGCTGGATGGAAGCTGAGGGTCTGGCTCTGTAAGTGGCGGAGATGAAATCAGGAATTAGGGGTGAAGTGAAGCCCAGCAGCTGTTTGTTCTGGCCTCTGTAAGGAACCAGTGTTATCCAAATGGCCCTATCACACTATGACCCCCAAACTCTAGCTCAGTCCTAGAAGCTCCAGCACGGGGAACAGGGAGTTCACATTCAACAGCATTCCTAGCTGGATTAGGCTTTCACTGTAAGTCACACTTGGCGCTGTGTGCTAAAGGGAATTAGAAAGGAGGAGCTGATAGAAATGGGAAAGTTGCTTTTCTGACTCCTGCATAAAAAAAAAATACTAATCCTCAAGAATATAGCATTATCCTCAGAACAAGAACAGGATTATACTACTTCAAAACTTAAGGGAATATAAGAGATCACTATCATGATGATCCCTTGGACCCCTCAGTTACCAACAAAGACACAAGGCCCGGTGATTCAAGCGATCTTTCCAAAACCACAGAGCTAATTATTGTCAGTCTAAATCAGAGCTCAAGTCTAGTGATTCCCCACCCATCCACTCTTTATTTATACTGTAATATTTTCAGAGCATATCTGTGAGACTGTCATTGACATGGAGAAAACACCACAGCATATCAGGTTTTTAGATAGCCTAACTGATGACAAGTAATGTTGTTTTCAAGACCTCTTTTTTAAAGCACCACACTTCAGTTTAGGCACTTTGCATGAACGTTCTCTAGTTCTCAAGGAAACAGAGGTAGACGAGTTAAATAACTTGCTTAAAGTTACAGGGAATAATACAAAACAAGGGAGAAGGAAGGAGTGCTATCTGCATGTATGACAGGTGATTCACCTGGGGGGAGGGGGACATCCTTACTATTCCTAGAACCAGGTCAGGAGCAGAATGGTAATTGCAGTCAGTCATTCACGGAACAAAGTTTAGATTTAAACTAGTCTAGACACACATTAATATAACCTATATCTTTTGTTCTTGCCCACTAGGAGAAAGATCAGCCTGGCTGTCTTCTGATTCTCCCACACTGTGTTCTTGGGCAGATGTTGCCTAGCTGGCAAGATATGGCTTTACACAGACCAAACCTGAACTCTGAACCTCGTGGAGCCAACAAAAATAGGAAATCAGAGCCGGCAACTCTTGGATCACATGTTCTAGGAGTCTGAAATGTTAGTTCTCAAAACAGTGTTCCCACCAGGCCCCTCTGGTTTAACCTAAAGATTCCCTGGGGCTCCTCTTTGGCAAATTTTACTATGATAGAGGTGATGGAAAATACCAGGGAGTAAGAGAAGTGTCTGCTCTATGCAAATAAGAATGTGTAGTCTCTGTCTCCCTCTCTCTCTGCCTTGCTTGCTTTTTCTTCTTTCTCTCTCAAATAAATAAACATTAAAAAAAAAATGTGTAGCTGTAAAGGCTTAATGATAAGGGTAGAATGGTTACAGAAAGGAAAAAGGTCTCGGTATAGATTAGAACACACACTTACCGAACTGGTGATCCTCTACTTCTGGGGTAAATTGGTGGAGCTTCTTGACAGCACGAAGTATGGAGAACCTTCCTTGAAGGCTGAAGAGAGAGGCAGACAAGACCGGTAAAACCCGACCCGGTAACAAAGTGTTCTTTAGCAAGGATTCTGATTCTAAGAACAGGATAGTCAGTGGCGTTCTAAAAACTCTACTCCACACCACTGTAAAGCCCATGGACTTGCAGCTCTCTGAGAGAGTGGGAGCCAAAAGAGCTGAGTTGTTTCACTAAAACTGAAACACACAAGGCATAAATAGTAGACTGTGAGACCCCTTCTTAAACCTATAACAGGAACAGAAAAGGAAGAGAAACCTGCTATACCACCCTACCTACCCCCAACCCCCACCGGCACTCAACAGCCTGGACTCCCACAGAACCCAAAAAGGGGCCGCTGGAGGACCCACTGCCTCAGAAAGATTGCTTCAAAATCTGTCCTTGTGCCTAGAACTCCTCAAGGTCTGAGAGGGTTGAGTACACTCATTAAAATGCTAATAACTACCGATGCCTTAGAGAACTTGCCCACCAGCTAAAAGTAAATTCTTTCAGGAAGATTCCACCTGCCTGCGGCGATGTGGGAGGGAAGCCTGCGGGGCTACTCAGAGGAGTTGGCTTTGATGAGCTTTTGCACTGCCCTAAGCAAAGACACCACGCAATCCCTCCTGGCGCGGGTCTCCGCAGTGCCAGCCTCTGGGGAGCGCTCGCCTGTCCCTTACCTCCGTGGCTCAGCCAAGGCTAAGAGAGTCCGGTCGTTTTTCTCGAGATCAGAATCGGGCCGTTTTTCTGGGAAGGGAAAGGAGATGAGAAGGCAGGGAAGTGCCTATCCCGTCCCTCCGTCTTCACCAAGCTCCGACCGCCACGCGGTCTCCGGACTACTGTGAAGGGGCCAGGGTGCCCGGGGCGTCCCCAGGCTCGTCTCCTCCCGCCGAGGTTTGCCCTTCACTCTACGCTCCTCCATCACCCTTACCCTCTTTATTTGCTGGCTTCTCGCCTTCCCTGCACACGTGAGGTAGCTTAACCACTACCACCACGAGGCTCACAACTCAGATCTTCCCGCGCCTTCACCGGGGGGCCGACTCGCCCCGCCCCTCCCTGCCCCGGCTCCACTCTCGGGAGCCTCGGGGCATCGGCCCCTGACGCCGGCCCGCCCCATTTGTTGGGTCTTCACAGTTGACTGAGGCGGCGGTAGCAAAGCCTGGCCTGCCACCTGCCGGCTGGCTGAGTGACAGCAGGGCCCCTTCCCCAGGCCGCCTCACGTGGCGCCTGAGGGCTGCGTGGGCGGCGAGCCACTGCGGTGACGCGACCTCGGTACCCGGAAGCGAGGAACGCGGAGCCGAGGGAGCTGCGGCGGGGAGGCCTTAGCTAACGAGGGAAACGAGAGGGGGTTGGCCAGTCCTCTCTAACAAGGACTGGGACGCACTGACAACAGCTCTGACCTCAACCCGCAGCAATCCCCCACCCCGCTTCGGGCCGAGTGGGCCACGCCCGCGGAGGGCGGGGCCACACGCGCAAGTCTCGCGAGGTGCTGAGAGGACAAAGGGAGCGAAAAATGGCCCCTCGCGGGCCGGCCGGTCCTTCGAGCCTGGTGCCTTGGGCAGCTGCCGTGCTCCTTGTTGTGGGCGTGGAAAGGGCCCCGGCGCTACCCGAGGTACAGAAGCAAGTTAGAGGTCGGACTGCAGCATAGTTCCTGGGTAGCCTTTTTCGCGCTCGCCCGCCCTCGGCTCCCGGCTCTCCCCAGCCCGCCCGTGGCGACGATTTCGTCCCTGAGGCTTCCCCAGCTGTAGCCCCGCCGGCTCCGGCTCCCGTGTACTCACGCAGCGTAGGTCCCCCAGTGACCTCGCCTTGCTGACGTAGACCTTTTAAATTTGATCTCGTTGCTCTTTTGAATAATTTTAAATTGTTTGTCTACCGACGAGTCCTCTGGCTCTGCTTCACGGACGTCTCGCGCGAATGCCGTATCTCGTTCCCTGCCCTGGCAGGACTGTACTTTCTGTAATGCTTGAGTTATTCGTATACCTGCAGTGCTTTTATACCTGCCCGAACCGGGTCTGTCAGATTGAGAAGTCACTGGAGAGGGCATAATAAATAGTGTTCGAACGTTGATCTTCGAAGACGAGGGCCTTTCTGGGTGACCTCTGGTATAGAAAGTCTCTAGGGTGCTGATTTGGATCGTGGCTCTCGGCAAAGAAATGGATCTCCTAGTCAAACGACATACAGACAGGACACCTACCTGCCCAGTGTTACAGGGATTCTGAAGAGCGTGTTGGCAGTTAACTTTTGACCCCTGCTTGTTCTTTTCTTGGCTTTTCTTTCTGGAATCCTAATAGTTTTTTTCTCTCCTGCAGATATGCGTCCAGTGTCCAGGGAGTGTGCGAAATTTGTCAGAAGTGGCACTTTATTGTAAGCAGACACCAGAGCTAATGCTGCAGGCTCGCTGCTGCCTGAATCAGAAGGGCACCATCCTGGGGTGAGAGAGAAGACAACCCTGGATACTGGAAGAATTCTGGAACCAGATTCTTAAAGGCTTGCCTCATTGGCTATTGGGATAAATATTGGTGCCAATTTTGGAGACATCCAAGCCATGATTCTCACACTTTTGAGAGAGACACAGAGAGTGAGGCAGAGAGAGAAGGAGAGAGATTCCCAAGCAGGCTCCGCACTAACAGTGCTTAGGACTCAAACTCATGAACCACATGATTCTCACGCTTTTAAATGTGTTAGTAGCGTTTCAGCTAGTTAAACAACCCTGTGATTCTTCCTGTTGAAACTGCATAGACGGCATATTTTTTCTCCTTTAAAAGGAAAAAAAGCCTTTTATGGATTCCTCTTAAAAGAAGCTTTGTTCTCATTTATTTTCAACTCCGCGTTATTCACTGTGTGTCTCCATGAAATGACTCCCTTAGCCTCCAAGGCACAATGCTAACAGAATTTTCTTGCCTTCCAATTAATTCAAGTTTGTCTTTGAGGCAAATTCCTCTTTCCATCCCCTTATGAACGTTAGTCTCTGCATTTTCTCTCTTTATACTCTTACACCCTTTACATCTATTCTTATGTCTCTAGCTATAACCACCTTGCAGGTATCTCCCAGAACTACATCTCTTTCAGAATCCTTGGCCCTCTCCAAGCTGCAGGTGCACATGGGCACCTCTAGCTTTCTACTAAGCATTTGCTCTTGAGAGCACCCTCACTTCAAAACTGTAAATGTCATCTGTCTTGCTTCCATTCTTCTCTTTCTCTAATTACCTAAATACTTCTCTATAGGAAACTACCCAAAAACCATTTTTCCCATTATCCTTCTGTTTTTCAAAATAGAATTGTCTGTTACCCTCAGGATAAAGTTCAAACCATAAACCACCACAGATTGATCTCAATCCACCTTCCTGACATTTTTTCCAAATATTTGTCCACTAAAACCTTTCGTGAGGGTCTGGCTTCAGCCAGACTTGCCTACTTCCAAAAGTGTTCCACTTTTGTTTTCTTTGTTCAGGACTCTCTCCTTACCTGAATTTTCCTTCCTCTACCAAGTTAAAACATATCCATCCTTTAATTCCAGCATCTTCTGTGAATGCTCTCTACTACCAAATACCAGAGCGATATCTCATTTTTTTTACTTTCTCTAATCCTTAGTGTCTGTACCACTCAAAATTATTCGTATACTTTACTGTGATTTCTTTCATATTGTAATTTCATGTTTATATTGCTTTCATTTTTGGCGATGGTCTTCCTCTGCTGCGTTGTAAGCCACTTGAAAGCTAAGATATGGAAGGTTTTCTTTTATTCTTCCATTTTTTGTAGTTAGTAGGTACTCAGTAAATATGTGAAAAATAAAGGAACAAACTAGCAATAGATAGTGAAGGAAAAATGATGTGACATGGTCCTTAACTTCCAGTAATTTTTCTCCAATTAGTGGTAGAAAATGCACTTGCAGGGGCACCTGGGTGGCTCAGTTAGTTGAGCTTCTGACTTCAGCTCAGGTCATGATCTCACTGTTAGTGGGTTCAAGCCCTGCATTGGGCTCTGTGCTAACAGTTCAGAGCCTGCAGCCTGCTTCAGATTCTGTGTCACCTGTTCTCTCTGCCCCTCCCCCACTTGCATTCTCTCTCTCTCTAAAAAATAAACATTTAAAAATTTAAAAAGAAAATGCACTTGGAAAAGGCTTTCACTTATGTGACTTGCATTTTTTTCCCATTTGAAGGTCCTTTGTGAATCTGAGAATCATAATACAATGTGAGATTCACTAACCTAGACAAGAAACAAATTTCTTCCAATACATGCACAAATGCATAGGTATACTGATTAGAACAGTACCATCCAATAAAACTTTCTGCTATGATGGAACCAGTCCATATCTGTACTTTTCCAAGATAGTAGTCACTAATCACCTGGGGAGTGGTTACTAAATACTTGAAATGTGGCTAATGCAAATGAGAAACTGAATTTTCTTTTCATTTAATTTAAATAGCTACATGTAACTAATGGTGACAATAGGACAGTGCAAAATTAAAACATCTACCACAGCATCTAGTGTGTGGCCTTGAACACGGTTGTATTCATTTAATATTAGCTGAAAAACAGGTTGTATTAGCTTACCGTGAATGAAGAGGAGAGACATATAATTGTATTGACTATTTCCACAGGCTGGATCTCCAGAACTGTTCTCTGAAGGACCCTGGTCCAGACTTTCCTCAGGCACATACTGCTGTCATCATGTAAGTGTTTGGTTATCCTCCCTCCAAAAGGCAACTCTGGTGAAAGGGTGATGGGAAAAGTCTCTGAGGATGAACTTCTAGAAAGATCTTTGAATATTAATGTCCAAACCTGGACAGCTCAGAATGAGAACTGGATTACCAGTCCAGGAAGATGTGTAAATGGAAGTAGAGTGTTTTCCTAGAGCACAGTGCTAACATCGTGTGCTTTGCAGAGACCTGCAAGCAAACCCCCTCAGGGATGACTTGGCCAACATTTTCCGTGGTTATACCCAGCTCCAGACTCTGTGAGTAAGGGCGTAGGGTGTGGGAGAGAACCAAAAAGGGACAGTGTTGTGAGCTCAGCAATTTGGGGCTGTGTGGTGTGACTGCCTGTGTTGTGTTCAGGATACTGCCGCAAGATGTCAGCTGTCCTGGCGGTATTAATGCCTGGGATACTGTCACCTTTTATATAAACAACCAAACCTGTCAAGGACAAAAGAACCTTTGCAACAGCACAGGGGACCAAGGTATGTTGTCTCACTTCCATCCTTCTGGAACTGCCTTTCCTCACTTGCGCTCTCCATTTTAGGTCCAACAGTAAAGTTGCGTACATGCGTCTTGTTCAAGTTTCTGAAACTCTAACACCTTGAAAGAAAAGGTCATAAGATGTATTTGATTATTCTTATTGTTGTGTTCTATTGATTTGAAATCTTCTTTATTCTACTTTGACCTAGAAATAATCGAGACAATGAATCTAAGTTGAAACAGATATTTGAGAAATCTACATAATGAGATCCAGTGATTTTCTCTGTTTCTCTCTGGCTCCCAGAAATGTGTCCTGAGAACGGATCCTGTGTACCTGATGGCCCAGGTCTCTTGCAATGTGTCTGTGCTGACGGCTTCCATGGCTACAAATGTATGCGCCAGGTGAGGAATTAGGCCTTCTAATTAGGGATAAGAGAAATGCATAAGGAAGAACCTCTCTGAAAGAAGAGCTGTAAGATCAGAGCTGATGCAAATCATCTAGAGAAGGAAACTCTTAAGAGAATTTCCCTGGATAAGGGGAACAGTATACCAGGAAAGAATTAGCTGTTAGGATGTAGTCCTTGTTGGAACACAGTATAAGGTGTTTTTGGTCTGTCATTCACAGGGCTCCTTCTCACTGCTTATGTTCTTCGGTATTCTGGGAACCACTACGTTATCCGTCTCCATTCTGCTTTGGGGGACCCAACGCCGAAAAGCCAAGGCTTGGTGAACTGCATAGGTCTTCCTGCTGACTTAAAGATTATCTTGAACTCACTTAGCCCAGCCAGGGAGACAGTCATGGTTGGCCAGCAGGCCCTCCTCAAGGATGAAGCGGCCATTTGGCAGGAAGATGGGAAGTTGCATAGCTTTGGGGTGTTGTGGACATTGCAGTCCAGGAGTGGACAAGGACCAGTGCCCCATTTGTGCTTGACTATAATAAACATCTTTACTTGTCGTTCTTTTTTTTTTTTCAATTTTTTTATTTTTTAGGGAAAGACGTAATGGATTTGTGTGTTTCTTGGCTGGAGTGGGAGAGAGTGCTTCGTACTAATCGGTTTTGTTTTTCAGGTTTCCCGGGTCTTCGCGGTGGGGCGGAGTTGGGGAGGGTGGAGTGGGGGGGGGGGAGAGACGCCCGCCACGCAGATGTTAGCTTGGCCCCGCCTCCTTACGTCTCGGCCCCGCCCCTCACGCTGCCGGCAGCTCGCGCCGCCGCAGTCCGGCAGCCCAGCGCGCCGGGAGCTCCTGCGCCTGCCGCGGCCCGCGCTCCAGCCATCAGCGCGGTTAGCCACGTGGACCGACTCCTGGCGCGCCGACCTCACGTGGTTCCGGCATCGGCTGGGGCTTGCTTCGCTTCCCGCTTCTCTGTGCTCGCCCCCGCCTCTCAGCTCCGTTCCCATGGCGGCCCTGGTGTTGGAGGATGGGTCGGTCCTGCGGGGCCAGCCCTTTGGGGCCGCTGTGTCGACTGCCGGCGAAGTGGGTAAGCAAGCTCTGGCCGGCTGCCGACCTCATCCCACTCTCTGCTACCCCTCTCTGCCCAACCTGCCCTGCCTAAACCCGCCATTTTCCCGCCAGCACACCCAGCCTCCCACCCCATTTGGTGCCCGTGTCCCCACCCTAGCCCCTTTCATCCCTCAAGGTCAAGGAAGCCTCCGCTGGGGCATTGTCATCGCGCAGGGCAGTGGTGCGAAGGGTGTCCTGCCCAAGCCCTATCCCTGCCTCTTTCTTGCAGTGTTTCAAACCGGTATGGTCGGCTACCCCGAAGCCCTCACTGACCCTTCCTACAAAGCACAAATCTTAGTGCTGACATATCCGTTGATTGGCAACTATGGCATCCCCGCAGATGAAGTGGATGAATTCGGCCTCAGTAAGGTAGCCACACCCAGTGCTTTCTCTACTTTTCCTTTTCATGTCGGTGATTGTTAACTTAGTCAAGTGAAGACATTGACATTAAGTTAAGCATCCTGGAGAGAACAAAGATACGCACTGAAGTGGTAATACAAGTACTACCCATAGCTTGTTAAGTACTCTGAGAGGCACAGTCCTGGAGGCCAAGCCAGAGTCTGAATTTTGATAAGGAACCGGTGAAGATTTCTTAGCAGAGTGGTGTGATGGGAGGAATGCTTTAAGATACATAGTGGGAAAGAGACCGGAAACTAGGGCCACACCCTTTCCAGTGGCTGTGAATCGCAGTTCACCTACCAAACCAAGTTGATAATGATCTTCTAAACCTACTTTTCTTGCAGTTGATTAATTTATTTTTGCCACTTTTCAGTAGAGTTCTCATATCTAAATAAGAAAACTCAAGTCTCCTCCCACAGTGAGGTACCATCCATTCCTCCTCCTCTGGAATTTGGAAACTAAGTTGCACTCTGAAAATTCAAGTAATGAAAAAAAATCCACAGAAATTAATAGTGGAAATCACCATAGCCTTGGTACCATATTCCTTAAAACTCATTTTGTCCTGGTTTTCCAGGCTTAGTGGGCCTTTCATTCTTTATTTCACCCTGACATTTAGGAGAGGGAACTCAGGTAAGGAACACCCTTGTTATTACTGGAAGGGACCGTTCCTTATCACAAATCTGTAAGTACACCATATTCTAGTTTATAATGCGGTGTGGTGGTTAACATATGGCAGTCTTTAGCTTTGTTAGCTGGAGACACACTGACAAAATGAGAGTTTCTAAACCTGCAGAATTGAGACCCTTGACAGAACCAGGGTGAATACGGCCTCCTAGAGCCTCTAGCCCACCGTGGATACTTTTGTGGCACATATTCTGTGAATGCACCTGGCCATATGCAGCCTCCTCTTCCTGGCTGTGGAAGGTTCTGCCAAACTCCTTCAGATCCCCAAACAACAGTCTCAACCTCCATCTTCTTTTAAACCTTCTACCACTAAACAGATGTGATTTAAATATACCATTCCTTCCCATGTAAATGACTCATTTCTTTCTTTAATTATTAAATGTTTATCTATTGGGTAGTAAATTTATGTTAACTTTAAAAATTATTATAATCCCTTACTGAAGGAGGGTGGTAAAATCATGCCTAACGTACCCTGAACCTTTATTGTGCACCTATTTTATCTTATTATTATCATCTTATTATTATTACCTTATTTTCTGTTTTTACCACATTCTGTAATTATGACCTCGTTTATTTGCATGTCACTTTGTTAACTTTCAGGCTTCCTAAGTAGCAAATTAATATGGTAAGGACAAGGACCTTGTCTTTTTGCATACTCACTGCTCCTCCCCCAACATCTATTACTATGCCTGGCACTAAGTGGACACTCAGTAAATGTTTGTTGACTGCTACTATGTATCAGGCACCTTGTTCTCCTGGAGTTCACAGCTCTGTGAGGAAGACACACAGGTGCATTTGCAATACAATGTAAATACCAAGAATGGTGGAAATAAAGTGAGTTTAGATGAGCCCTAGGGAGGAGGCACAAACTGCAGGGAGTGTGAGAAGGTGGCATCTTCACAGAAGTGGGGTTTGTAGTCTCAGTCTTGGATAAAAGAAATGGAAGGAAAGGAAAGTGTTCATTTTCAGTGATTAATCAGGGCCTGGCTTTCACTGTTTCATATGGGGAACAGCATTGTTGGTAAAGGACAAAAGCAGGAGATGTTTGCTGGGTTAAAGGAATGACTGGGTCATTCAGTGTGGGTGAAGTGTAGGGTATTGGCTGTAGAGTAGGGAAAGAAGTTAAGAAGATGTGTGGTCCTCAGCTCTCATGATCTCTTTGTTCCATCAACAGTGGTTTGAATCCTCAGGGATCCACGTGGCAGGACTGGTGGTGGGAGAGTGCTGCCCCACGCCCAGCCACTGGAGCGCCACCCACACCCTGCATCAGTGGCTGGAACAGCATGGCATACCTGGCCTCCAAGGTATGGTGCTAGCTAGTTGTGTCTGGGCAGAGCACAGGTGCCTGGACGGAAAGAATCCAGAGATCTCTTGTGTACTGTTGGGACTTGAGTCTAAGGTTGTGATAGAATGTATCAGACTTGGAAGGTTTAGATTGGGATCTGGGGTTGGAGAAGGAACTGAGCTCTCAGATGGAAAATTTCAAACATACAAAAGGAGAGAATAATGTAATAACCTCTCAGCTTCTATAATCATTAACTCAGGACTAAACTAGAACCCCCTAATTATTTTGAAGCAGATCTCCATATCATTTCATCCATAAACAGTTCACTGTGTATGAAAAAGGAGTCCTTTTTATTTTTTTTTTAAACATTTTTTTTTTAATGTTTTATTTATTTCTAGGAGAGAGAGAGACAGCGTGAACAGGGGAGGGTCAGAGAGAGAGGAGTCACAGACTGAAACAGGCTCCAGGCTCTGAGCTGGCATTCAGCACAGAGCCCGACGCGGGGCTCGAACCCACGAACCGCGAGATCACGACCTAAGCGAAAGTCAGAACGCTTAACCGACTAAGCCACCCAGGCGCCCCATAAAGGAGTCCTTTTTAAAACAGCCACAAGGGGCGACTGGGTGGCTCAGTCGGTTAAACATCTGACTTAGGCTCGGATCATGATCTCACGGTTCGTGGGTTTGAGCTCCGTGTTGGGCTCTGTTCTGACAAGTAGCTCAGAGCCTGGAGCCTGCTTCAGATTCTGTTTCTCCCTCTTTCTCTGACCCTCCCCTGCTCATGCTGTCTCTCGCTCTCTCTTAGAAATAAATAAAACATTAAAAAATTAAAAAATAAAAAAAGTAAAACAGAGCTACAATAACATTATAGTACCTTTAAATGAGTGATACTAGTTCTTAAATATCCAGGCGATGTGTTCTCTGTTATCTAAATGTTTTTTATTGCTTCTTTGAATTGTGATCTAAATAAGATTCATATTTTGTATTTGGTTGGTATGTCTAATTTATGGGCATTGTAACCCATTTGATAAAAACAAGTCAGTTTTCCTTTAGAGTATCCCACAGTCTGCATTTGTTGATTATGTTCCTGTAGTGTTGTTTAGTGTGCTCTTTTGTCTGTTGATATTATTTTCTGTAAACAAATCTAGAAGTCATGGTTCAATTCAGATGTGATATTTTTAGCAAGAATACTTCATGGTGGTGTACTTGCATCGGGATGGCCCAGGATTTTGATGCCCATAGAACAGCTGTGTGTGACTCAGGGCTCTGGAATGCAGTGCTCCTGAGTCTAACCTCATGCATGACTGAGTTGGGGGAGTGTGATCTCTGAGAGTGTGCTGTTTTGACAGGAGTGGATACTCGGGAGCTGACTAAGAAGTTACGAGAGCAAGGGTCTCTGCTGGGAAAGCTGGTCCAAGATGGGACAGAGCCTTCAGCCCTGCCATTCTTGGACCCCAATGCCCGCCCTTTGGTGCCAGAGGTCTCGATTAAGGTACAGAGGTAGAGTGGGAAAGTGTCAAGCTCTAGCATAGCAGTTTTAATCTGCTCCTAACTTGGGTGAACACTTGAGGGCAAATCACAAGAGGCCTCAGGCAGGTGTTTGTGTGTGTGTATCTGTACTTATTGATCACAGCTGCCCACTCTTGCCCTTTATTCCTCAGGCCCCACGGGTCTTCAATGCAGGGGCCACCCCTCGGATCCTTGCTTTGGATTGTGGTCTCAAGTATAATCAGATCCGGTGTCTGTGCCAGCGTGGAGCCGAGGTCACTGTGGTACCGTGGGACCACGCATTAGACAGCCAGGGTGAGTAGATGGGGTGTGTATAGGGCTACAGACAGGTAGCATGGGTGGAAGATCTGTCCCTTGGTCCAGTTGCTATAAGTCAACATGAGTTGCAGGGAAGGAGACAGAGATCAGGGCTTTCGCTCTGATGGTAAAGAAGGGCTGCAAGTGTATCTCTCTGGTTAAACTACTGGTTTTGACATCATCTTTTCTGCCCACTCCAGAGTATGAGGGTGTCTTCCTGAGTAATGGCCCTGGTGACCCTGCCTCCTATCCCAGTGTGGTATCCACACTGAGCCGTGTCTTATCTGAGCCTGATCCCCGACCTGTCTTCGGGATCTGTCTGGGACACCAGCTGTTGGCCTTAGCCATTGGGGCCAAGACATACAAGATGAGGTGGGACTTGTGGGGGAGAGGAAGGGCCTGAACTACTGACCTGAGCGGTGGGGAGTCTTGGGGATGGGAGTAGAGTTGGCGTTTGTTAGTGTTGAAACAGGAGCAGGGGCTGGTGAGGTTCCTACACTCCTCAAAACCTGGGTTTGGTACAATGGTGAAGGGAGGGTGAAAAGGGCCTGTGACTCAGTGTGCTTCCATCTCCAGGTACGGGAACCGAGGCCATAATCAGCCATGCTTGCTGGTGGGCTCTGGGCGCTGCTTTCTGACGTCCCAGAACCACGGGTTTGCTGTGGAAACAGACTCACTGCCAGCAGGCTGGCTTCCTCTCTTTACCAACGCCAATGATCGTTCCAATGAAGGCATTGTACATGACAGCCTGCCCTTCTTCAGGTGAGCTTGGGTCATTCTGGCAGGGTAGCTGGATCTGTACAGCTGGGAAGCCCCGGGGTCTTGAAGATCAAGAAGGGAAGCACAGCAGTGGGCCCCAGTCCTCTATCCTACTGCCAGTTTCCAAGTCATAGATAATGTCAGGTTTTGTGATCCCATCTTTTCAACAGTGTTCAGTTTCACCCAGAACACCAAGCTGGTCCTTCAGATATGGAGCTTCTTTTTGATATTTTTCTGGAAACTGTCAAAGAAGCCACAGCTGGGAACCCTGGGGGCCAGACAGGTAAGCACCTGAGTAGAACTTAATAGAACTAAGAACAGGATTGGCTCCGGGGTGGGCATAAAATGGACATGCCCTGGGAAACCAAGATCTCTTTGGGAGGACAAGATGGGAAAGCAACCAAGCCAAGGTGATTCGTTTATTCTTCTATTGAAAGGAGCTCCAGAGTCATGCTTCCTCGGTTGTTGTCCCGCCTCTGCCACTCGTTAGAGGCATGACCTGTTTTAGTTTCTTCTGTAAAGTGAGGAGGTTAATGTAGGTGATCTCTCAGGTCTTGTTCAACTTTAACATTCTATGACTTTCCTTGCCTCCATAGTTCGAGAGCGGCTAGTTGAGCGCCTCTGTCCTCCTGGGATTCCCACCCCAGGCTCTGGACTTCCACCACCACGAAAGGTTCTGATTCTGGGCTCTGGAGGCCTCTCCATTGGCCAAGCTGGAGAGTTTGACTACTCAGGCTCTCAGGTAAAGCATACCCATCCCTGCCCCTCTGGGTGTGTGACCGTCAGTTCCTGATGGTCAAGGAGAGGGCTGAGGCATGAATATCGGTTGTAGAGAGGAATGAACCAGAAGATGTGGGGAATGTGCAGAAAGGTGAGGTGCCGAGGAATAGATGTTGGTTATGAGAGACTGGGAGTACAGGAAGGGAGAGAAGAGGAAGAGACGTTGGTGGTTTAAGACTGTCTTGGGGCGCCTGGGGGGCTTAGTCGGTTGAGCGTCCGACTTTCACTCAGGTCATGATCTCGCGGTTCGTGGGTTCGGGCCGCGCGTCGGGCTCTGTGCTCTGTGCTGACTGCCAGCTCAGAGCCTGGAGCCTATTTCAGAGTCTGTGTCTCCCTCTCTCTGACCCTCCCCTGCTCATGCTGTCTCTCTCTCTCTCTCCTAGAAATAAATAAAACATTAAAAAAATTAAAAAAAAAAAAAAAGGTCTTGCTTCTTGCCTGAGAAGCTGATGTGCCATTTTTGTCCCCCTAGGCAATTAAGGCTCTGAAGGAGGAAAACATCCAGACATTGCTGATAAACCCCAACATTGCCACAGTACAGACTTCCCAGGGGCTGGCTGACAAAGTCTATTTCCTTCCCATAACACCTCACTATGTAACCCAGGTATGACTGGCGTAGGGCTCGACTGAGGAGGGGATCCAGACAGGGGCATCCTCTGGTCACTCTGGATTTCTAAACTTCTTTGATCCACTCTATACAAGGTCCTAACGTTTGTTGTTTCTCTCCTCCCTCAGGTGATTCGTAATGAGCGCCCCGATGGCATCTTACTGACTTTTGGGGGCCAGACAGCTCTGAATTGCGGTGTGGAGCTGACCAAGGCTGGAGTGTTGGCTCGATATGGGGTCCGGGTCCTGGGCACACCTGTGGAAACCATTGAACTGACTGAGGATCGGCGGGCTTTCGCCTCCAGGATGGCAGAGATTGGAGAGCACGTGGCCCCCAGTGAGGCAGCAAATTCTCTTGAACAGGTTCGAGGGGTGGTCGGGGGAAGGTAGAATGATGTCATTTTCTTCACATCTTATTTTCTCTGGGGCCAGGAACCGTCTATGCAGCAAGCAGTCAAGGCCTGATCAGTGTGTTCATCTTTTCTGCTTGTTACAGGCCCAGGCAGCTGCCGAGCGGCTGGGGTATCCCGTGCTAGTTCGGGCAGCTTTTGCCCTGGGAGGCCTGGGCTCTGGCTTCGCCTCCAACAAGGAGGAGCTCTCTGCTCTTGTGGCCCCAGCTTTCGCCCATACCAGCCAAGTGCTGGTAGATAAGTCCCTAAAGGGATGGAAGGAGATTGAGTATGAAGTGGTGAGAGATGCCTATGGCAACTGTGTCACGGTGAGTGATGGAGGTGGGGTGGGAGTAATGTCAGCCAGTATGAGCTCTAGTAAGAGCAGAGACTAGGGCTGAGATCTTTGGGGGCTTGATGTGCCTCAGACCCAGGATGTGTACTGCCCCAGAAGCAACAGGACCCTGGATGCAGCCTCCTGCCTCTCTTGACTCCCTTTGGCAGTGACCTCCACAGGACCCTCCTTTCACAGGTGTGTAACATGGAGAATTTGGACCCATTGGGCATCCATACCGGAGAGTCCATAGTTGTGGCTCCAAGCCAGACGCTGAATGACAGGGAATACCAGCTTCTACGGCAGACAGCCATCAAGGTGACCCAACACCTTGGAATCGTTGGGGAATGCAATGTACAGTACGCCTTGAACCCCGAGTCTGAGCAGGTGAGACTCTAGGCCCTGGAGCTGATATTCTAGCTGTTGGACCTCAGCCCATAATTCTGGGTCCTTGAGGGCAAGGGGCCCTTGGCCCTACAGACCTTGGAGTAGAAGTCAGGATTGTCTGTGGTGGGGTTGGACTGGGGTGAGGGTGGTGCTTTTGCTATCTATGCCTTTGGAGAGGGCTTAGTTTTCTGGCCCTTCTGATACCTCTCAGAGGTGGGCCTTCTGGGCCAGTTATCTGGTGACTCTCACTCTGTCTCTCTTTGCAGTATTACATCATTGAAGTGAATGCCAGGCTCTCCCGAAGCTCCGCCCTGGCCAGTAAGGCCACAGGCTATCCACTGGCCTATGTAGCAGCCAAGCTAGCATTGGGCATCCCTCTCCCTGAGCTCAGGTACAAGGGTGGGGAAAAGACCACAGAGGTGCGGAGGGGAGATGAAGCAAACATTCACGGGACAAGGAATTTGCAAAAGATAATGGCCTGGATGTGTGGGGTTGGAGGAAGCTATCCAGAATCTCACTCTTTACGTCTCCTACTCTGTCCTGATGCCTCCACATAATGGCTCCCAGGAACTCAGTGACAGGGGGGACAGCAGCTTTTGAACCTAGCCTGGATTATTGTGTGGTGAAGATACCTCGCTGGGACCTCAGCAAGTTCCTCCGTGTCAGCACAAAGATCGGGAGCTGCATGAAGAGCGTTGGTGAGAGAGACACGCCCCAGGAGACCCTTCCCCCGGTCGCCCTGTGGGGTCCCAGCAGTCCCAAGAATCTAGAATGTCATAAAGTTAGTTCCCTGCCATAAGCTTTCAGATCCTATATTAGCAGCAGCTTGGGAACATGGCTTCTCAGAACTCATAGGGACATTTCAAACTCCATTGTCCTCATCAAGAGTGGGAATCAAAGGCATCTGGAAATCTGTGCCAGAATACACATGCCACGACCATTGCCCAGATGGTGGGCATGTCGGAATCTCTGGGCAAGGGTGATAGCCATCCAACTGCCTCCTCTCTCTTGCTTTACAAATGAGTAAACTGAGGTTCCACAGAAGAAAGTGACAAGGCTGAGTAGAGGGGAAAGCCAAGAACTGAAAACCAGATCGGTTGCTAGTTATGCACACCTCTGTCCTACTATGTTGCTGTTCATCGGCAAGACCAGTTTCATGAAACTCTACCCACATTGCATTTTGCCCACAGCCGCATTGCTAGGTTGTTAATGCCAGTGACGGTTTGTTCTCCGTATGACTTTAAATACTGGTGCTTCAGGGAAATGATGCTTGTTATTCTGTGAACCCTTCTATATCCAAGTCAATGCAGTGACAGTCATTATTAATGCGTATCTGCTTCTCTGGGCACTTTCTGCCATGGTCACCTCCAGATTGTTTTTTTAGCACGTTTAAGATCAGAGCAGAACATGAGAGACCTTTTTCATAAAAACAAGGACATTAGTAGTGAACGGTGTGCAAGCAGTGGTAGAGTATGCTGGAACTGAGTTAACATGCTTCCCTATCGCATCCCTTTAAATCACCTTAGACTGCTCTAAAAGGTTTCAACCAAAGCAGGCATTTCACATACCACAGTGCCACCAGCTCAGGGTAAGAGCATTTCATTGTGTTGCAAATTTCTGTTAACAGCAACAGTAGCCTTTAAACAAGCAAGTCTAAGTAAGCTCAGATATTATTTTGGAATTTTTGGAAATCTTACAAGACTGCCAAGTTGTTCCTTCTGGAGATGAATTCTTGTTACCTGAAAATTAAAATCAACATGGGAATGAAGCCATAATTAAGCTATTGGTAAAATAAATGGACTGAAAATAGGATAAAGGTTAATTACAATATGAAACATTTAAGTTTTACATCTATTCAGGTGTTCTTAGAATGTGACCTTTTTTGATAACTTTGTGACTTTTATTATACAAGTAAGATACATGAACCATTGAGAAGTTAGTAAAAGTAGTTGAACCAAAAAAGAGTAACTCTATAGTCTTGTTACACAGGCATTATTTGGGTATATATATATGATTCCAGAATCTTCCTAGGCATGCATATATGAATATGTTGGGTATCTCTCTTGCTCCAAATAAACATAATAAAACCATATTACAAAGGAATTAAAAACATTTATTATCCACCTCCCTAACTACTATTAGCATTTTAAGTGTTTTAAAGTTCTTTTGAAGAAACAACTAGGATATTAAATAGAAAAATACAGTTAGTAAAAATAAGGAAAGAAAGAGAGAAAGAAATAGAAAGCATAGTTACTGGTAAGAAATGCTTGAAGACCCTAGGGTAAATTGTCAGAGGACATTATAGAACTTTGTGGAAGAGGAAATCAATAAGCAGACCTGGGGGTTGTAGGAGAGGGGAGTTCCCTTTTATTAATAAATGGAAATCTAGGTAAAATGAGGTAACATTTTTAAGAGCAAAAATTGTTTAAAACGATCATATGTACTTTCTAGAAGATGGTGAAACTTACACTTTGTATCGTAAACCATAAACTACTGTGAAGCAAATAATACTTATTAAGACCCAGAAAATTCTTACCATTTTCCCTGCACTTCTGCAAGTTTATTCTAAGGAGATAACCCAAAGCACTAAAAAGTCACAGCCTCACTTAAAAGGATGAACACTTCAAAGCTAGGTGTCCTTCCATAAGTGACTGGTTAAGTTATGGTAAATCATACACGAATTAAGCTGTTGGTAATAAGGTCCCATAGCAATGTGGGAGCATGGTTCTGATAAAGGAAAAAGCAGGATGGAAATTGTAGGTATATCATAATCATGTATAAAGCATATATTCAAAAGAAGTCCAGGAAGGAATACTTTCAAATGAGAGTTGGGAATGTGGTTATTTCTGGGTGGACTCAGAGTAGTGGGATCATCTTCCTATTATTCAGACTGTTAAAAGGTTTTAAAGAGTGAGACTGATCCCAGATGGTGTCATCACAATAGAAATACAGCACCTAACTGAATGGCCATCAGTGGTTGGACCATTGTGATCAAGTGCACTGTGTTCTAGTATCCACATGTCCATTTTAGGCATTTTAATTTTGTAGTCCGTAATAAACACAAAACATGAACATGGCAAGGAGAGTTGCTCAGTTTACAATTGCTCAATAACAAAACACCATACATACCACCACTGTTGGCCTTGTCCTGAGACCCTCCCAGTGTCTCAACTAAATCATAGACCTAGGTACTTCCTACCTCCAGGACCTCAGTCTTCCCATCCTGTTCCTCCAGGTGAAGTCATGGGCATTGGGCGTTCTTTTGAGGAAGCCTTTCAGAAGGCTCTTCGCATGGTAGATGAGAATTGTGTGGGCTTTGATCACACAGTAAAGCCGGTCAGTGACATGGTAAGTGGCTCCCTTCCCCTAGCAACACCCCTGAAATGGACCCTCCTCTGTCCGTAGTCCATGGATTTGTTGTTATCATTAATCGCGGCAGTCATTACTGGGCATTTGCATTTTTCACTTTGCTGAGAATTTTGTGGTTCCTTTCATCTATCTTATGAGGATGTATTCTTTTTTTTTTTAGTTTTAAATGTTTATTTTAGAGAGAGAGTGAGCACGACAGAGTGCGAGCAAAGGAGGGGCAAAGAAAGAGAGGGAGACAGAACCTGCAGCAGGGTCCAGGCTCTGAGCTGTCAGCACAGAGCCTGATATCAGGCTCAAACTCACAAACCAGGAGATCATGACCTAAGCTGAAGTCAGATGCTTAACTGACTGAGCCACCCAAGTGCCCCCTACGAGGATGTATTCTTAAACTTGTTTCTGTGGACGATGAAATAAGCCTAAAGAGCTTGTGAAACTTGCTAATACATTAGCTGCACAGCCAGAAAGAGGCAGAGGTAGGATTTGTATACAGGCTTTGGCAATTACAGAGCTTCTGCTCTGGGCTCCTTTTCTGCGGGTCTTTTCCTAAAGCAGTGTCACTCATGCTCTCAGGCTTTATGAGGTGCTAAAAGTAGATTGGGAATATTTTGCTTAACATTCAGACGTCTCTTCCCTCTGCACAGTCCTTCCATATCCATCTGTCTGCCCTCCCCATTAGGAGTTAGAGACGCCAACTGATAAGCGGATCTTTGTGGTAGCAGCTGCTCTGTGGGCTGGCTATTCGGTGGAGCGGCTGTATGAACTCACACGCATCGACCGCTGGTTCCTGCACCGGATGAAGCGGATTATAGCACATGCCCAGCTGCTGGAACAGCACCGTGGACAACCTTTGCCCCCAGACCTGCTGCACCAAGCCAAGCGCCTTGGCTTCTCAGACAAGCAGATCGCCCTTGCAGTTCTGAGGTCAGAGGTGGTGGTGAAGGCCGTGGGCTGAGGATGTGGGGCAGAGAATCTTTGTACCAGTGAGGGGCCCTCGCTGCGAGAGCGTGGGGCGGTTTGGAGGTTTCTGACCCTCATGACTGGGATGTTTTCCTCTTAAATCCCTGCCCTGGGATCTCACCCCTCTACTAAGTCTGAGCCGTACCCCCAGGGCTATATTTTTTATCCTCCTTCTCCTTTAGCACAGAGCTGGCGGTTCGCAAACTGCGTCAGGAATTGGGGATCTGCCCAGCGGTGAAACAGATTGACACAGTTGCAGCTGAGTGGCCAGCCCAGACGAATTATTTGTACCTGACCTACTGGGGCACCACCCATGATCTCACCTTTCGAACGCCTCACGTCCTGGTCCTTGGCTCTGGCGTCTACCGTATAGGCTCCAGCGTTGAGTTTGACTGGTGTGCTGTGGGCTGCATCCGGCAGCTCCGAAAGGTCTAAGAGCTAGTCTTTCCTTCTGTTTTCTCTGCTGTTCTGTTCTCCTCAGTTCCAGCAATTGCCTCCCACCCACACTTAATCCTGGTATTTTCTATTAATTGCTACACTTAAATCTGTCTTAAAGCTTTGGGCTCTAAGTGGGGGTGGTGGGGTGGGGAGCTCCCCTTAGGCCATCTTGTGCCCCACACAGGCCATGTGTCTTTTCTCCCAACACTTGGTACCTACCTGTCTAGTGTTGGCCCCACTTCCCTCCCAAGGCAGGTGTCCCATACAGCTATTTCAGAGGAAGCTTTTTGGCTTTGCCTTAGTTTCTCCGTGTTCTTCTCCCATCTCATAGCTCAGTCTCATTTCCCTCCCTCCCGCAGATGGGATACAAGACCATCATGGTGAACTACAATCCAGAGACAGTCAGCACTGACTATGATATGTGTGACCGACTCTACTTTGATGAGATCTCTTTTGAGGTAAGAGTTGAAAGGCTGCTTGTTAGCCCCGGTGGCCAGGGTCAAGTGGGAACGGCTGGCTGACTTGAGATTCTTTGGAACTTGTGGGGATTGAGGGGATGTAAGTAGAGGGTAAAAAGCAGTGAGTAGGAAGGCTCAGATTCCTGACCACTTGGTACCCCCACTTATTTTCCCTCTTGCACTAAGGTGGTGATGGACATCTATGAGCTAGAGAACCCTGAAGGTGTGATTCTGTCCATGGGTGGACAGCTGCCCAACAACATGGCCATGGCCCTGCATCGGCAGCAGTGCCGGGTGCTGGGCACTTCCCCTGAAGCCATCGACTCGGCTGAGAACCGTTTCAAGTTCTCCCGGCTCCTCGACACCATTGGTATCAGCCAGCCTCAGTGGAGGGAGCTCAGTGACCTAGAGGTGGGCTGGGGCCTGGTGGGAGGCTGGAGGCTGGATGAGGTCAGGGGTGAGTGTGACCAACCCAGCTGCACCCTTAGTCTGCTCGCCAGTTCTGCCAGACAGTGGGGTACCCCTGCGTGGTGCGCCCCTCCTACGTGCTGAGTGGTGCTGCTATGAATGTGGCCTACACCGATGGTGACCTGGAGCGCTTCCTGAGCAGTGCAGCAGCCGTCTCTAAGGAGCACCCCGTGGTCATCTCCAAGTTCATCCAGGAGGCTAAGGTAGGGCCACCAACAAGTCTTTGAGGGCAGGCTCCCCAGCCTCAGAGGAGACTCCCTTCTCTGGTCCTACAGCAATTTCTAGGCACAGTGGGCTAGGAAGGATGGATTGTACCAAGGCTCTTAAAGGAATTGCGCCTCCTGGGACAAGTGGGAGAAGAAACCAGCCCCTGCCCTACATCACATTGCCTTCCTGTCCCCACTAGGAGATTGATGTGGATGCCGTGGCCCGTGATGGTGTGGTGGCAGCCATTGCCATCTCTGAGCACGTGGAGAACGCAGGCGTGCATTCAGGCGATGCCACGCTGGTGACTCCACCCCAGGACATCACTGCCAAAACCCTGGAGCGGATTAAAGCCATTGTGCATGCTGTGGGTCAGGAGCTGCAAGTCACGGGACCCTTCAATCTGCAACTCATTGCCAAGGTAGTAAGAGAGGGCTAAAGGCAGAGACTAATGGGCATTAGTACCTTCTCACTCCGTGCTGGCCACAGTGCCAGTGAGCCCTCACTGCCCTCATCAGAGTAGGCCCAAAAGCTGGAGGGAAGGGACTCCTAGCTAGAGCCCACAGTGTTGTAAGAGTTTGTGACAGTCTGTTCACAACCTGACCCCTGTTTAAGGCTGATTACCCACAGAATGGTAAGTGAGAGAGTCAGTGTCCATGGAATAATGTCAGCAAGCACACCCTGCACAAGGCCTGACCAATCCCTCTCTGCCCCAGGATGACCAGCTGAAAGTTATCGAATGCAATGTGCGTGTCTCTCGCTCCTTCCCATTCGTCTCCAAGACACTAGGTGTGGACCTAGTAGCCTTGGCCACACGAGTCATCATGGGGGAAGAAGTGGAACCTGTGGGGCTCATGACTGGCTCTGGAGTCGTGGGGGTAAAGGTACGGAGGATTGAAACCTTGAGGTTAGCTGTCAGAAACAGGGAGACAAATACCGGGAGAGAGTTCGCTTACCACACATGACACATCAGTCAACATGTAAACTGAGCACCTACCATGGGCAAGGCATCACTGGACCACAGGGGTCATAAGGGTCTTGGTCCTTTAGGAGCTCATACACTAGTAATGGGAGACAAGGGAAGGTGGATTCAGAAACAGCTTGTTTCTAGAACAGTCTGTAATAAACCTGCATAGTAAAGATAAGAATAAAATGCCAAAGGAGTTTACAGACAAGAGATGCCACTTGCAAAAGGGGTGACCTGGAAAGGGCTGGGAGGAGAGGTGGTATTTATATGGAGTCCTGAAAGGTGGTCAGGAAGTTCGATGGGCAGCGCCTGTTGAGGAAGTGTTCCAAGGCCAATGAATTAGCCTAGCGGAAACTGCAGGAAGACTCACACTATACTTGGGGAGCAGCTCACTGCCCAGTGTAGAGCACAGGCAGAACGGCAGCGGGGACGGCTAACCCCACCGCCTGGCTGGGACCTCGGGGAAGGAACTGTGGCTGCTTCTCGTGGTGAGGGGAGGTGAGCCCTCTTTTCCCTTGGCCGCCCACATCTTGTTCCTTCAGGTGCCTCAGTTCTCGTTCTCACGCTTGGCGGGTGCCGATGTGGTGTTGGGTGTGGAGATGACCAGCACCGGGGAAGTGGCTGGCTTTGGGGAGAGCCGTTGCGAGGCCTACCTCAAGGCCATGCTAAGCACTGGCTTTAAGATCCCCAAGAAGAACATCTTACTGACCATTGGCAGCTATAAGGTACAGAATCCAAAGGCGGGGACTGCCCAGAGAGGTGGGGGCAGATGGCCTTGGCTCTCTGGGCCTGAGCTGACCTTGAAGTGGAAGAAGGGAGAGACACAATCGCACCCTCCTTCTGCTTGGTTCAGAACAAAAGTGAGCTGCTGCCAACTGTGCGGCTGCTGGAGAGCCTGGGCTACAGCCTCTACGCCAGTCTGGGCACTGCTGACTTCTACACTGAGCATGGCGTCAAGGTACCAGGCCCCTTCAACCTACCCCTGCTTCGTACCAGAGAATTCTGTGTTCCCCTGCCTTTTCTGTCATTGTGCAAATTCTCTATAGGCCACGTAGAGCTAATAGAATATACAGAAAAGCAAAGAAAAAATTTTTCTTACGGTCTTTACCATTGTTAATATTCTGGTATATTTCTTTCTAGAATGTTATTCCTGTATGTAACTGTGTGGGCTCATACCGCACAAAGTCCTTGATAACCATAGAGTAGGTGTTTTTCCTGTCAAGAACTTACTTTGCCAGTAGTAAATAGAGGCAGCCCTGGTCCTCACCCTGTAGGTCCTCAGTCTCTTCCTTGTGGGTTCCCGGGCTACCTCTCCTCCCTTTGCTGTCCTTCCCGACTCCTGCCAGGCTCAGGTTGGCCCTGACCTTCTTCTGGGCCACAGGTAACAGCGGTGGACTGGCACTTTGAGGAGGCAGTGGATGGTGAGTGCCCACCACAGCGAAGCATCTTGGAGCAGCTGGCTGAGAATCACTTTGAGCTAGTGATTAACCTGTCGATGCGTGGGGCTGGGGGCCGGCGTCTCTCTTCCTTTGTCACGAAGGGCTACCGTACCCGGCGCCTAGCCGCTGACTTCTCTGTGCCCCTCATCATTGATATCAAGTGCACCAAACTGTTTGTGGAGGTACCTGGGACCTGGGTGCTAGGAGGGCAACAGCCAGTGTTAATGGGACAGGAGGGAGAAGTGAGTGTGTCACAGGGTTGGGAAATCTCATTATGAAGCAGTTATGGTAATAAGCGGGCTTTGGGGCTACAGAGAGAAGTTGGGCATAGGGAGGTAGAGCCTGGTGTGTGTGAAAACCCAGTCCCTACCTACGACTCCTGGGATGCCCTTAAGTCAGGGCTGACTGTGGTTTTCACCTGCAGGCCCTAGGCCAGATTGGGCCAGCCCCTCCTTTGAAGGTGCACGTTGACTGTATGACTTCCCAAAAGCTTGTGCGGCTCCCTGGTAAGTGTATCTTTCGGGAGTACGTGGCTTCTGCACACTGGTAGCACCTGGCCCGGAGATCTGGGCTATGGGGCCCATGCCCTGCCCGGACTGCATAGAGTGTGGGGGCCAGAATCTTTCTCACTGAGCTCCTTCCTCCCACGATCCACTGTGCCCTTGACTGAGGAACCTTGCCCGCTTCTCACTTGTATCAGTGGCTGCTTATTTTCCTACCACCCCGGTTCACATCTTTGATGTCGTTTGTGTCTCTGAACCTTCCTCTAATCTTGCCACTTCCACGTTCTCCCAGGACTAATTGACATCCACGTGCACCTGCGGGAACCAGGGGGGACACACAAGGAGGACTTTGCATCAGGCACAGCTGCTGCCCTGGCTGGGGGTGTGACCATGGTGTGTGCCATGCCTAATACCCGGCCCCCTATCATTGATGCCCCTGCCCTGGCCCTGGCCCAGAAGGTAAGCCTTGTACTCGTGCTTCATGGTGACCCAGATGTCTCTACTTGCCTCCCAGACCCATCCTCCTCCTGTCTTCCCAGAAGCCTAGGGGCCTGGGCCCCTGGTTCCCAGGCTGGCATGGATGCCAGTGGGTCTTACCTCATTGTCTCATATGTATCTTCCCCAGCTGGCAGAGGCTGGTGCACGCTGTGACTTTGCCTTATTTCTTGGAGCCTCCTCGGAAAATGCAGGGACGCTGGGTGCTGTGGCTGGGTCTGCTGCCGGACTAAAGCTCTACCTCAATGAAACCTTCTCTGAGCTTCGGCTGGACAGTGTGGCCCAGTGGATGGAGGTAGGGAGTGGGCCTGCGGGAGGAGGCAGCCAGTGTCCCCTGGCTTGAGGACCACACAGCGTGGGCTAACAGCAGCAAGTGTCGGAGCTCTGTGAGGGCTTTGGGCTCTGATGAGCTCGGAGAATTAAGGGCTCTGCACACTCCCTGATAAATTCTTTCTGTCCCCAGCACTTTGAGACATGGCCATCCCACCTCCCCATTGTCGCCCATGCGGAGCGGCAGAGTGTCGCCGCCATCCTCATGGTGGCCCAACTGACCCAGCGCTCAGTGCACATATGTCATGTGGCACGGAAGGAGGAGGTGAGAGAACACCAGAGATCCCAGTGTTCCTTCTGTTTTCTCAGTGACTCCAAGAGGTCAGGGTACTCCTTGGGGATAGGAGGGGGTGGGGGGCGTGGAGCCAGTATCGTCAGCATGTCTGCCCAGTATCTTGCTAGAGGGGATGTTGGCTGCGGAGACTTACAGGGCAGAGCGTGAGGGAGGCCTCTTCTAGATCTCCCTCCTGTTCCCCCCGCCTCCCAGATCCTGCTGATTAAAGCCGCAAAGGCCCGGGGGCTGCCAGTGACCTGTGAGGTGGCGCCCCACCATCTGTTTCTAAGCCATGATGACCTGGAGCGCCTGGGGCCCGGAAAGGGGGAGGTCCGGCCTGAGCTTGGCGCCCGCCAGGATGTGGAGGCCCTGTGGGAGAACATGGCTGTTATCGACTGCTTCGCCTCAGACCATGGTGAGTGGGCCCACGATGTACCTTTCTGCCCAGCATGGCTTGTGCCCCAGCTCAGGGCCTCTGCGCTCCATGAGAATTGGGACTTGACCTTCGTGTCTCACAGTGTCTGGTCTGTGATGGATACTTGATAAATGCTCCCTGAAGGAACTGATGAGCAAACGATTAAAATCATAAATGAGAGGGGCGCCTGGGTGGCTTAGTCGGTTGAGCGTCCGACTTTCGCTTAGGTCATGATCTCGCGGTTCGTGGGTTTGAGCCCCGCGTCGGGCTCTATACTGACTGCCAGCTCAGAGCCTGGAGCCTGTTTCAGAGTCTGTGACTCCCTCTCTCTCTGACCCTCCCCTGCTCACGCTGTCTCTCTCTCTCCTAGAGATAAAACATTAAAAAGTTTAAAAAAATAAAATAAAATCATAAATGAGAGAATGTGGGTAAAAGGTGTGGTTCTCGGAAGGTGGCAGCCATCATGGTTTTTCTGTTTTCCAAATAACCAGAAGAAATTAGCTTTGGGATGGGTGATGAGACAGTACAGTCCTAGTGGCCTGTGTGACTTCCCAGATGTGGAAGTGACTGGGCCTGAAGGTGCCGCTCTCTTCCTGTAGCCCCCCACACTGTGGAGGAGAAGTGTGGGCCTAGGCCCCCACCGGGCTTCCCAGGGCTGGAGACCATGCTGCCGCTGCTGCTGACGGCTGTCAGCGAGGGCCGGCTCAGTTTGGATGACCTGCTGCAGCGACTGCACCACAATCCCCGGCGGATCTTCCACCTGCCCCCACAGGAGGACACCTATGTGGAGGTGTGGGCCCGGAGGGTGGGCTGCTTCGTATCCCACGCATCTGTTCCAGGGGGTGGCCCTACCCTGGCGTAACCTGTAACTCTGGACAGGTGGATCTGGAGCACGAATGGACCATCCCCAGCCACATGCCCTTCTCCAAGGCCCACTGGACACCCTTCGAAGGGCAGAAGGTGAAGGGCACCGTCCGTCGTGTGGTCCTACGAGGGGAGGTGGCCTATATCGATGGGCAGGTACGTGTGTGGCCTGAACCCCACTGCTGGCCCATCCCAGTGTGACTATCGTGGTGCCACTGTCAGCCTGCCCCAGCACATTGCTGTGCTTCTAGCACCTCCTCCAGCCGCCCTGGACACGGGTGGGCACAGGCCCCCTGAGGCATTTTTTTTCTTTGTGCTGGCTTCCATTGCTTTAGGGTCCCAGTCCAGCTCTCTGCCCCCTGCTCACTCGCCTGCTCCTGCCTTCTGTTGGCAGGTCCTCGTGCCCCCGGGCTACGGACAGGACGTACGCAAGTGGCCTCAGGGGGTTGTACCCCAGCTCGCGCCACCAGCCCCTGCCACCAGTGAGATAACCACGGTATCTACAGTGCTTCAGGACTGGGTGGGGGGTATTGGGGGCTGCAGCCAGGGACAGAGCCAACAGCACAGATGTTACAGTTAGTGGTGTAGGAGTGGAAGGTTCTCTACTTGACACTTAATTTCCCACTCCCTACTGCAAAACATAGAATTAACTCTTGGTTTAGGAGGTTACCTACACAGGGGAAGCGCAAGCCCCTTATTAACCCCACCAGAGCTTTATCTGAGGCCCCATCAGGGAGGCTAGCGCACACCTCTAGAAGGCTAGATTGTCCCCCTGTGTCGTGGGCAGCACAGCAGAAGGATGGACCTGAGGGGAGGTGGTGGAGAATGGGTTCCCTGCCGTTCTTGCTGTGGACAGTGGACAGTTGAGCTCTTCTTGAGGGATTAAATTTGAGGAGGTGTTGGGTCAGTACTTTTTAAAATGCGGGGCCTGTATCTCTGCAGACACCTGAAAGGCCCCGCCGGGCTGTCCCAGGGCTTCCCGATGGCCGCTTCCACCTGCCCCCCCGGATCCACCGAGCCTCTGACCCAGGTCTGCCAGGTAAGAAGGAGGCCCTGGGATGTGGAGGATGGGGCCATCAGGACTCAGAGGTGTGTAAGGATGGGCTCCTCTTCCCCCACAGTGTCCTCGTGGTGGACCGGGGCCTAGGGCCTCACAGGGCGCCTCCCCTCCCAGCACCTCGCTTTTGTCCACTTACCCTGTTCTTCTCGCCTTTGTCCCTCATCCTAGTCTGACCCACTGTACCTTCCTCTGCCTAAATCAGTCTGTCCTCCGTGAGGTAGGCACCCCACAGCTTCTCACGGCCCTTTCTCGTTGTGGGCAGCTGTGTTCTTCCGCCCGGGAGCTGGGATCCCACGGGGCAGCAGAACGTGGGGTAAATCCAGGTTATTGGTTGGTGTGAGCCTGGCCGTTCCCCTTGCCTAGGATTCCTTTGCCACGTGGGTGGGCCCCGGGAGGGCACCACTGCGCTCACATAGCAGCCCCTGTGGGAAACCACTGGTGTGTCCCCAGGGCTACTGGTCCTTGTTGTCCCCTAACCTGCTATAGCTACTGTTGTGTGAGTTGGTTTAACACAGACGCTGTGACCCAGAGTGTGCGGAAATGGGGGTTCTTCACAGAGCTTCGCTGCAGGCTTACATTTGTCCTGTTGCTCTGTTTGTAGCTGAAGAGCCAAAGGAAAAGGCCTCCCGGAAGGCAGCTGAGCCAGGTGAGACCCCCCTGGGACACGCGCTCACCTTGGGGACCTGTCTGACCTGACCTGTGTAGGAGGAGCCCTCTGACCCGCCTCTTCCGCCCCGTCCCCTCACTGCAGAGCTCATGGGAACCCTTGATGGCACCTGCTACCCTCCACCACCAGTACCTAGACAGGCGTCACCCCAGAACCTGGGGACCCCTGGCCTGCTGCACCCCCAGACCTCACCCCTGCTGCACTCATTAGTGGGTCAACATATCCTGTCTGTCCAGCAGTTCACCAAGGATCAGGTGCCTGGGGGAGGGTGGAGGGGGACACCCAGAGCTTTAAGAAACTGCAAAGTCGGGGCTAGGACCTCTGGAGTCCACTGCCTTTCCAGCTGACTTGAAATCTTTCTTAGATGTCTCACCTGTTCAACGTGGCACACACACTGCGTATGATGGTACAGAAGGAGCGGAGCCTCGACATCCTCAAGGTCAGGGTCAGGGCTAGGGCTGTGGGCTACAGATCCAGGACCCTGTCAGAGGGATCTCCGTCTCCTCCCTTGTGTGAGCCCAGGTCCTCCACTAGAAGTTGTTCAGCCTTCTCTACTCTGGAAGGTCCTGCTGCCCTTGGCCCCTGATCCCCACATGTTTGCTCTCCTCTGACCAGTATTTAGCTGACTTACGAGACCCTGAGTGCCGGTGCATCAGTCTGTTAATCTAGTCGCTTGCTATATGCAAAGGTACTCAGTGGGATAAATCTGGGGTGTTTCTGTTTCTCCCAGAGAATGGATATCTCATTCAGATATTTACCAATGGTGTTTTGGAGGTGGAGTCTTTAGCTCAGAGCAACACTAATGGAAATGCCAAGGTTAGGACAGGTCACAAGGAGGTTTACAGGGAGTTCTCTCAGTATCCCTCCTGTGTTAGTGGGCAAAGCAAGCAGCAGCCTCTACATCCCCCAAGATGAGCACACGCACTTTCCCACTGAGTCTTGGCCTTCCCCTAGGGGAAGGTGATGGCCTCCATGTTCTATGAGGTGAGCACGCGGACCAGCAGCAGCTTTGCGGCAGCCATGGCCAGGCTGGGGGGTGCTGTGCTCAGCTTCTCAGAAGCCACGTCTTCAGTTCAAAAGGGCGAATCCCTGGCTGACTCCGTGCAGACCATGAGCTGCTACGCCGACGTCGTCGTGCTTCGGCACCCCCAGCCTGGAGCGGTGGAGGTGAGGCCCCCTGAGGCTGATTATGATGGATCCAGGGACATGACTACAAGTCTGCTTGGGGCAGATGGGTGAGGAGACCCAAGAAGAGTGGGAGCCGCTGGGGTGCAGAAGACGGGGCCTCTCCTTTCTTATTCCTGTTCTCACAGCTGGCCGCCAAGCACTGTCGAAGGCCGGTGATCAATGCGGGAGATGGGGTTGGAGAGCATCCCACGCAGGCCCTGCTGGACATCTTCACCATCCGGGAAGAGCTTGGGACCGTCAATGGCATGACGGTGAGGGCAGTGGCAGGGGATGGGGGCCTGCCTGGGGAAGGTCTGAAGAGGGGAGGCAGTGGGGCAGTACCTTCTCTGTCCCGAGGCATGCTGCATCAGGGCGGCCTATGTTCTGGTCTTGACACCAAAAGCTTTGAAGTGGGAGGGCAGGTGCTTGATCTGGGGGCCCTCTTTGTGATCGGGTTCCTCCCCTAGATCACAATGGTGGGGGACCTGAAGCATGGACGCACGGTGCATTCCCTGGCCTGCCTGCTCACCCAGTACCGTGTCAGCCTGCGCTACGTGGCACCCCCCAGCCTGCGCATGCCATCCAATGTGCGGGCCTTTGTGGCGGCCCGTGGCACCAAGCAGGTGAGGCCCTGGGAGGCCGTGGGGGTGTGGGCTGGGCAGTGAGAGCCTGGCTCGGCATTCACTCTGGCTCTGCCTCCCCCTCCAGGAGGAATTTGAGAGTATTGAGGAAGCACTGCCTGACACGGATGTGCTCTACATGACGCGCATCCAGAAGGAACGCTTTGACTCGAGCCAGGAGTACGAAGCTGTGAGTGCCAGGGCCGAGGGGAAGCCAGGGCTGGAGCTGTGGTGCATCCAGACCACTGGCCAGGGAGGCTGCACCCCAGGAGCTTGATCGGGCCTCTTGGTTGTGATACCTTCATGTGGGTGTGGAGGGGACCCTGGAGGAACCCAGGCTTGTGGCACCATAGCCACCATGGCCCTGAGGTGCTGACAGGGCCCCCATCTGCCTTGCAGTGCTTTGGCCAGTTCATTCTCACTCCCCACATCATGACACGGGCCAAGAAGAAGATGGTGGTGATGCACCCAATGCCTCGAGTCAATGAGATAAGGTGACATGGCTTCAAAACTGAGGATACACCGGGGGCTGGCTGTGGGAGGACACTTAGTCGTGGACAGACCTTTGTGGGCCATTGAGTAACCATTTTCTTTCTCTTGTAGCGTGGAGGTGGACTCAGACCCCCGAGCAGCCTACTTCCGCCAGGCCGAGAACGGCATGTATATACGCATGGCTCTGTTAGCCACTGTGCTGGGCCGTTTCTAGGGCCCAGCTCCTCAGGCTCCTCTCCCCAGGCCCAACTGCTGGCCTCGATCCCAGTGCCCCCCACGGGGGCAGCCCACTTAGGAGATGCTCTGGGGCATCCACCCAGCTCACGTGCTCCTACGCACACATGCAGACCACGCTTGGGGCGCTGGACTGGACTGGAGTGCTCTAGTGTGGGGGTAGATCCCCATCTCCCTATTGCACCGCAGACCTGTAAAGTCATTTTTCTACTGACTTAATAAATAGCTAAGCTGCTCGTAAGCGTCTACTTCCTTGCACGAATTGTGGCTCCAGCACAGAACACTAAGTGTAATGGTCAGGGTTTCTGGAAATTTGGAACAGCTGCCCTGCCCAAATCCAAAAACATCCTTGCTGGGCATGCTCTTGCTCTGGCCAGGGCTGAGCAGTGGGGCTCAGTATTTTCAGTCGTGGCTCTGGGATCCTGGGCAGGGGGTGCTGTCCTGTTGGTCCTGAGTCCTATGCTGCACTGATAGGTGCCCAGTGTCCTTCCTCAATTAAGTTGCACTCAAAGTTCTGACATGAGTTATGGGAAAAGGAACACTGGACAGCTGGGTCCTTCCTGGGGAGGCCTTCGCTCTTCTCTCCTCTATCTGGTTAGTCCTCTCCTTCAGTGGCTGAGGTGGCCATTGTGTCCTCAAATCCTGGCCTTGGAGTTCAGCTGCCATCACTGTTAGGAGCCCCTCCCACCTGCTATCCCTGGGAGCCTCTGGCTGACCCTGGACTTTCCAGACTGGACAAGGGGCTCGGGCGGACACTATGGAGGGCTGGAAGGCACTTGGCTTGGAAACCCTGGGATTGGGGACAGGTGGAGTAGCTCCTGTGTCTGCAGTTCAGGGCTTCTGTGGATCATACAAAGTATGTGAGCTATTCCATTCCATGAACTTTAGCAGCATCAAATTTCTAGATCCAGGAGGCTCCACCAGAGGTATAAAGCACCATGTGCAGTAAGAGTACAAGGATGAACAAGAGAATTCTCACCCTCAGTTTTGAGGCCCTTAACTGGGACGGCCGCATGCTGGCATGTGACGGTCCAAACTGCACCTGCATCACTCAGGAGGAACCTACTTCATGCAAGGAGCTACTAGCATGTCACAGGGAAGGGAAAGTGAGAAAGGCACTCGTTTTCTGAAAACAGTGTGAGCACAGAATTTCACATATTCTCATGTAATCTTCTACCAACTTTCGAACCATTTTACAGATGCAGAAACTGGCTCAGAAACCGAAAAGTCACTGGGTGGCTTACCCAAAGTCACATAGCTAAGATTCATATATAGGACCACTGGACTCCAAACCCTTCTCTCTAAGTAAAAAGGAAAAAGTCATTTCCAGTGTTAAGGGCATCCAAAACCAGTGCGAGAGACAAACCGCACAAACTTAAACAAGCAGAGAACAAGCCTAAAGTATGGGGAGCCAGTTTCCAGAAGAGAGAGCGGCACAAACCTGGACTCCTGTCCGTGGAATAGGATTTGGGGCTGTTGCCTGAGGAAAGGGCAGGTTGGGTGGGAAGAGAATCCTTGCCAGCACCGCTTGAGCATAGGAGTGGCAGGTAATTCTGTGGCTGTGGTACAGTGAGGGGCTACCCCCCGACCCCACAGGGCACACCTGCTTTGCACTGTTCAGGCTGAGAGTGACAGACCAGACTGAGGTTTGAATGTGCTTTCCAACAGAAACGGGGACTAGGTGTAACTGCAGCACCTCTGGGGGGAGCCCTCTCCCGTCCTGCTACTGTTGATCCCGGCTTCCCAAACCCTGACGGCGACCGGTTCTCCCTCAGGTGCCTAGAGGACTTGGTTGAACACTTCTTCCTAGGGCTTCGGTTGCCCTTCTTAGGCTCTTCAAACAAGTCAAGAGATTATTTTCCCAACCACCTGGGAATCTGCCACACGCAGATTCCCACAGAACTCCGTCTCGGAGCCTCGTCCTCAAGGAGAAGTGGGGTTTGCTGCCAAGCGGCATAAACATTCTACTCAGTTGCTAAGTGGTAGGAGGTGTTCCTGCTCTGTTCTTTGCTTGGCTCTCCTGACCAGAACACAGCTCTAAGTTGAATAAACTTCTTTCCCCTACAATCAGAAATGAGATCTTAGTACATTGGGCAATAAATGTAGCTATCAGCAAGAAATAAAAACAGTCCTTTAAACAAAATATCCGTATCTAAGGCTGTTCCACATCCACTGAGAAACTATATGTTCCATGTGGTTATCATTAACTATAAAAAGTTAAATAAAAGTTTTCTGGTCTCCTTTCCTCCTGAGACACTTAGGCAATTTGATCTATATTTTTTTAAGTTAACATGCTCGAATTACGTGTCAAGCACTGTTGCAGCTTTACAAATATTAACTTTCTTTTGTACTTTTGCTTTTGGATGAACCCTTTAAAAATACTGCCCTGTGAAAAAAAGGTCCGACCTGATGTGTTCGCTTATTATCATCACAATCACTTTCACCAACTCTTCAAGATCTACCCTAATGAAGAAAATCTCAAAATAGGTCTTGGAGCTTTGCCACTTTCATCCTATTCCTACCTGTTACCATTATACTTTTTTATTTTTTTTTTACATTTATTTATTTTTGAGAGACAGCGTGAGCAGAGGAGAGCAGAGAGAGGGAGACAGAGTCCAAAGCAGGCTCCAGACTCTGAGCTGTCAGCACAGAGCCTGACATGGGGCTCGATCCCACAAACCTTGAGATTGTGACCTGAGCTGAAGTCTGCCACTTAGCCGACTGAACCACCCAGGCGACTCCTACCTGTTACCATTATTGAGCTACACTCAGTGGAAGTTGCCGCAGCTTGGAGCTTTAGTTGAAAGCGTAGAGTTGGGAGTGCCCAGTGTAACATTGGTAGGTGGCTGTGGTTGTGTAACAATATCCCATAGACAGTGGAGGGGACACTGGCTATAGGAGATGTGGTACAGACAATGAGGGCCAGGATAAGGGACTGCACAGCAAGACTAACCTGGCAGTAGCATCTGGAAGAGATGGGGGAGCCGTTCCACCATCAGAGAAGCCAATTAGGATGCTGTTGCACTAAATGCAGATGATGGGTGAAAAAGGATCTGGACTAAGAAACAGGAATGGATGTTACAGAATATGAAAATACTAAGGATAGGAAAGACTAAAAAAATGACTCCATGGCATGGGACCTTGAGATTGGGAGAATGAAGGCTGATGTAGATCAGAGAGCCAGTTTGGGGTAAGGAAGCATTAATTCTGTTTAGGCATGATACTTTTCAGCTGTTGCTGGACATGTATGGAGATGTATAGATACTGAAGCTGGGAAGTGGGGCAACATGCACGTTGGGATAAATATGTGTTTACATAATGACGTTACTCATTAATATATACCAAGCACCAAGAAAAGTATTGAGCCCATAGCAGGGGCTCAGTAAATATTTCTTGACTGAATCATTAACATAAAGATCATCCAAGCTCTTTAAGTATGTACCTTTATATTAGTTCACCAAGAGAATGACAGCAAGGAGAAATGAGCAGCAGAATCTTACAAAGTGTGGAGAAAGAACTCAGAAGAAAGCCCTCAGGGTCCCAGGGTTGCGGGTATGTGATGTGTGTGGCAAGAAGTCAGCAGATCAGGTCCTGCAGTAGGTCACTGGGTCAGGGACTTGGTCACGGTAGTTCCTTTGAAGCTTTGTGGCTGCAAGGTGGACATTACATTTCATGGGCTTAGTAAGGGACTAGTCTGGAAGCTGAGGTCATTTGCCAAGAGATAAGGAAAGATGGGTGTGGCATTAGGACCTGAAAAGTTTCAGAAAAAAAGCTGGGAAAATAGTAATGAATCCTCAGGAGGGGAATAAAAGTGTCACCAAGTGGGGCTCAGTGGAAAGATAAACATTGTGAGCTTGTGGTAGGGTTGGGAAAGCAATGTGCGGGGCAGGATCAGGGACAGGCAAGTCACCTACCGTGGAGGACTCGAAATATCAATCACTTCCTCTTTGAGAGGCATCTGATTAGTTACCACCAAATGTTGCTGCAGATTTGCCCTGGAGAGTCTGCTTGTAAGGCACTGGCTCACGGGTAGGAACCTGGGGTCTAAGAAGGCTTTGTATGACCTCATGTCCATACGTTTAGCATCTTTTTATCCATTCACTCCTTCACCAACAGCTCTTACTGAGCATCTACTAAGTGCCAGGCAAACGTAAGGAAAGCCAGTGCCTTCTTCCCTCTGGGGATGTGAGATTTATGAAGCAATCTCACCCCATCACTGTGTTTCCCAGAAGTCCCATGTGACCGAGTCCTGATCTGAACCCTGCTCCGGGGCAGCAGGTGGGCAGGATGGAGGAGAACAGGGAGGCCGTCTCTGGGCCAGGGAAAGCAAGTCTGCTATTATAGGGCCCGAAACCAGCTTATTTTGGTAAGCTTTAACTGTCTTTTAGTTCCTGGGTTTGGTTCCATTTTGTTTCTTCTTAGGCTTTTGGCTCCAGTCCTTTCGAAATTTATACTCTGTCTTAGTGGAGCCAAAGAGAACAAGAGAGTGGAATTGAATGTTCAGACTGTTTGGGTCGGAGAGAAAGTCAGGCAGTAAGCCCTGGGAGCAGGTGCCACAGGCACGGCACCAAATTGGAGAGAAAAACTCAGAAGGGGTGCACCTGGAGACCCCCAGACAGTGCTCTCCTGTTCTATTCTGGGAAGCTTTTCTGTTTCCATTTAAGACTGGAAAAGGAACCTACCTACAGTGCTAAGCTAGGGTGGGAGATGTGGCCGGTGGCACTTTCCTCCTCTCCCATCCTGAGGCATCCGCTTAGGAATTGACCAGAAGGTCTTCCACAGAGAGTGGGAGATCTGGTGCAGGAGGGGAGGAGGGGACTAGCCCATGAGCGGCGTGACATGTGCCCTTCCCAGGGTGGTCACATGGCCTCCACACTGGTGACGAGGGCAGAGGGTCAGCTCTGACACACAGGGAGTGAGCTTCTCCAGGCTCAGTGGGAGCTGCTTCCTGGGGCTTCAGGATGCTGTAGCCAGAGAGCAGGTGAGGGAGGCTGGGGCAGCGAGCGGGCAGGGAGTGGGGGCTGAAGGAGAGAGGCACAGGCTCTGGGCCCCTCCTTCCTGGGCATTCTCGCCGCCCACGCCCACGTTCTCTCGCTAGTCCTAGCAGGAGGGCCCATTTCTAGGACCATTTGTGATCACCTAAGACTCTGCCCCACTGCCCAGCACCCCTTGGAAGGTATGGATCCCGTGGTGATGGGATGGCTCTGGTGTCCAGATCAGGGCCGGAGTTGGGGATAAAGAGTCCTTCAAGTACAAAGGAAACTCCCTAAATGTAGTTCTCTACAGGGGTGGGGGAATCTGTCCGGAAGAGGGCTCTTTCCATCTAGCCTTGGTCCTGAGATCCCCTCCAGAGCCCTCTGGCTGCCTTTGTTATCATAGCGTAGGCCGCGGGGGGGCGCTGCTCTCCCTCTGATGGTCTGGCTAAGGCGACCAGGATGAGCTCCCAGCTCATTGAAGTTCCTGAAAAGGCGGAGGGTCTCCAGAGGGAGGTAGATACCAATATACCACGCAGTGCTTCCTCCCGGCCCGACAAGCTGTTCCCCTGGTCCGCTGCGTCGTCAGGCCTCGCTGTCCGACAGAGAGGTTCAGCCCCACCCCGCCCAGTGGGCCCCAGGTGAGCCCCATAGCGAGGGGGCGGGGCCTGCCCATCTGCCCGGATGTTCCCACGCCCCCTCTCCGCGGCCACACCCCCCCCTCCATTCTGGCTTCTCCGTCCGACTCCCGGGTCTCCCATCTCTCTCGAACGCGCAGAAAACGGCACTTTCAGCATCACCAGATTGTCCCTCTCTCCCCTCTCTCCACCCTGTCTTTTTTTGGTGCCTGTCTGCCTCACAGGCGGCCGCCTCCCTTCCCCTCCCCTGGTTAACCAGCTGTGTAAGGCTCTGCCAGGGCTGGATTGATGGATGGGCCCTTCCCCAGCTCTGCTCTTGCTCTGGCCTCCCCGTCGTCCCCTCTCCCCCGCAAGCCCTCTCTCCTCATTTCTCCCTCCACCACATATTTTATCATCAGGGAAAGACACCAAGAGGAAAGGACGTTCCGGAAAAGCAAGTGGAGGTGGGTTGGGCAGATAATGAGAGGATGCGGGCAGCTCCTGCAGATAAGGATTTCCAGGACTCCCTGGAGAGTGCTGTATGAATGAAGGAGAGAGAATGCCCCTGATCCCTCTGTCCTTCCGTGTCCCTGACTGAGCAGAGCCTGAAGCTGGGAGATGGATGGAAAGAGAGAGTGGTGCGTAAAAGGGCTGGGGACTTACAGCAGCCAGGACTGAGTTTGCATCTCAACCCGGACAGTAATTAGCTGCAGGACCCTGGGCAGGTACACCTCAGTTTCTCCATGTGTAAAGTGGAGGTAAAGCAGTCTATGGTGCCTCGCACCGGTGTAAGCTCAGTAAATGTTGACTCTCGTCCCTGCTATTAGAGTGTTGGGCCACCCTGTTCCCCTGATATCTCTCTCACCCCTGCTCCTGGATTCCACCCAAAAGAACCTATTGCTACATGCTCTTTATATACCAGGAACCTTCACATTCACAGTACCATGTAATTCCTTTTTATAATTACAGCAGGAACACAGAGAGGTTAGAAGGACCGGTGTATTGATAGAGACTGAGGCAGAACCAAGAAGCCTGAGTCCAGAGCCGCTGGGTGTGCCCTGCTAGTGACTAGTGGCAGCAGGTGGCTGAAAAAGAAACTGAGCAAAGGTTTGGTGAGAAACTGCACTAGGCAAGAGCTTCAAAGAGGCCTGAGTGGGAGTGAGAGCCATGGTTCTGCTCCTGCCCCTGACACTTGCTGGGTGACCTTGGGGAAGTTCTTTTCCCTCTCTGAGCCTCGGCTTCCACTTCCTCGTCTTGCCAGGGTGCGGGGCAGAGATGGACCTCATCCTTTGTGAAGTCTCATTCCACCCTGAACACTGTGCTCCCTCCCCCACAAAGGAACCCAGCATTGTGGGCTGAGCTCAAGGCCGGCCATAGGGTGAAAATCTAGTCCTCATTTTCCCTACCCTCTGTTTTCCTCACTCTTCCCCACCCCCACCCTGTCGCTTGGGGCCTGTAGTCAATGAGACGTAAAATGAGAAAGTGTCAGGAACCAGCAAAGCATGGAGAGCAGCTGGGGCATCCTCAACAGCACAGAGTGTGGTGGACCACCAGCCCTTCACCTCAGCCCAGCTTCCAGTGCCTGACTCGTACTCAGGCCAGCGGAGACTCACCCAGCCAAGGGGGGGGCGGGGGGAGTGCAGCTGGAGATCAGAGTGGGGAGGCCTATTTTCAGTGAGTCCAAAAGCCTCACCTTAAAAAGAACAGTGAAAAGAATGTGTGTGGCCATGGAAAGATACATCCAGGATGTGTGGTTGAATCATAAAAGCAGGTTACGTGATCTCACCTATAAAGTGATCCCGTCTATGTTATTATATAGAACTGCTTGTTCATACATAAAAACGTGGGCAGAGAGACTCCAAACTGAACAGCAGTTACCTCTGAGAGTAATATAATAGGGGAAAGTCACTTGCTACTTTATACAATCTTCCTTTGTTGGACTCTTAAAGCGATCATACATTCCTTTTATAACAAAAGATCATTTTATAATAAAGTGATTTCCATTACACAGAGGAAGGCCTTGCAGAATTATGCATGGGCTAATGAAAATGCTCAGTTTCTTTGCTTCGGGCTGGAGTTGTATTAATCTAGGGTGGCAAGGTGTGAATTCCTGCTGATCCGATGCACTAGATCTAAAATCAAAGCGCAAAGAGTTTGATTTTTAAGAGAGAAAATCCACAGTCCCTTAAGTTTAAGGGAGCCCTTAATAGTAATGATAATCCCTTAAGTTTGGTTTATAAGACTAAATCTGTCTTGGAAATATATGATACTTAGGGGTGCCTGTGTGTCTTGGTTGGTTGAGCGTCTGACACTTGGTTTTGGCTCAGGTCATCATCTCACAGTTGTGGGATTGAGCCTTGTGACAGACTGTGCTGAGCATAGAGGCTGCTTGGGATTCTCTCTCTCTCTCTCTCTCTCTGCCCCTCTCCCCCACCCATGCTCTTTGTCTAAAATAAAAAATAAATATGTATATGATTCTGAAAGGCAAAGGGAGGATAATTGTAAAAGAAATGCTTGGTGGGGCACCTGGATGGCTCTGTCCGTTGAGTGTCTGACTTCAGCTCAGGTCATTATCTTGCAGTTGGTGAGTTCAAGCCCTGCATGGGGCTCTCTGCTGTCAGCCTGTCAGTGCAGAGCCCGCTTCCTGTCCCCCTCTTTCTGCCCCTCCCCCACTTGCACTCTCCCAAAAATAAATATTAAAAAAAAAAAAAAAGAGAGATGCTTGGTGTCCACAGCCCAGAACTGGTCTCAGGGTGAGGGCCTCTCCCCCTGACACCTTACACAGCTCAGGAGCTAGGCCCACAGCAGCACGTGGTCCAACCACTCTCCCCCAAAGGGACAAAGCTTCCCTCTGACCAGCCCAAGGCCATGGTGCCTGCAGGGGTCTTTAGGAATGATTCTCTGAGATCCCCTGGCTCCTTGCCTCCCAATTTTCTCCTGCAACCAGGCCCGTGGTGCATGGGGACTCTTCCTGAGCCAGAGACCCAGGCTGTGAAGGGAAGATAATAAAAGGACTGGAGGCTTTTAGCCTCCAGGGGAATGGATATTTGAGGGTGGAGAGGGCGGAGGGGCTAGGCAGGAGGTGGGAGGCCTGTGGAAGGAAAGTCACTCTGACTTGGCGCTTCCTCTTCCCCCTCCTGAGGAATCAGTACAGGGGCTGAGAGATGCAGTTAGACACAAGTTTATTGGTGGAGCTGCAGCGGAGTCCTCCCTCTCTCTGGGATAGCCGAGGGCACAGCACCAACAGAGGGATGGACAGACAGACCCCCGAAAGGACACACGGATGGTGCAGACTCAGAGAGACCATAGCACAGCCACATAGGCACGGAGACACACACACGACAGAGGCCACAGCACCAAGAAACACACACACACGGAGACAAAACCACAGGGCTTGAACACACGGACAAAGTGCGGGCTTTGGGGCTCCTGCATAGACAGAGCGAGGGCCACGTGGGGAGGGGGCCCCTGCTGACCTCCCCCAGGCATAGGCACACCAACAGCACACAGACAGGCAGATGCCCCCAGCCAGCCAGCCAGCCTGCCACACGCACAGATGAACTGCATGGGAAGGACGCTTGAGCTCCCCAGAGCGTAGAGTGGGGACGGAGGGACTCATACACACCCCTACCGATTGATTCCCATTCAGACCACCTCCCCCAGACACACACCCACTTTGGTCTTGCCCACCGGGGCTGGGGGGCTGGGGGGCTGGGGGGCTGGGTGTTGGCAGGTGGAAGGAGGGAGAGAGGAAGGGGTATGGGCCCAGTTCTGTCCCTTTTCTGAGAGCGGGGAGGCAGGGACTGAGAATCTGGGGCTGAGCCAGGGCCTGGCAGTGGGGTGAGGGCAGGGCTGCGGCTCAGGCTTGGGGGGGCTCCCGGCAGCGCAGGCACTGAGCCATCTCGGGCTGGTACTGCTCAACCTGCAGGGCACAGCTGGAGAATCCAAACCGGGAGTGGAGCTGGGATGTGGCTTCAGCCAGGACAGCTTCAGGGTCAGCCGTGGAGTCTGTGGGAGAGTGATAAGAGGCAGCGAGTTCCCGGGGGAGTCGGGGATGAGGCAGGGGCCCAGATAAGGCCAGGGGTGGGGGGGTGGGGGGAGGGGGCCCCAATGGCTTGCACAGCAGTAAAGCCAGGCTTGAACCAGCAGCTTTATTTTCTTTCTGTATCGTAAGAACAGCATAAAAATGCCAAAGAAAATGTTGGAGAGACTCACCCCCTAATCAACCATGCTACCAGGCTGAACCACCAAACCATTCTTATTTTTCTATTGTCTTCTGCTCTTTGACTGTTAACATGCAGCTGTATGCTTCTGCAGCCACAGTGCCCGATTCCCCGAGACAATCCAGATGTTAAATATTTTCTCCCATTGTCCCTCTAGAGTTACCATCAACTATCCTACAAAGTATAATATTTTTGGCATCCAAATTGCATGTCTCTGATTGCTTCTTGCATCTGGAAGAAACTCAAAAATCCTTTGTCAGCTTGTGAGTCACCATATATATTTTTAATAGTTGAATCATAATGTAGATATAATTTTACATTCAGCTTTTTTCTCTTAGCTTTATACCATAAACATTTCTCCTAGTTGGCATACAGTGTTCATAATCATCCTTTTGAGTAGTTCCATGATACCCCACGGTCAGAACTTACCTAACTGTGTCCTGTCACTAGACCTACTGGTACTAGCGATCTTTTTTTTTTTTTTTAAAGTTTCTGTATTTGTTTTGAGAGAGAGAGAGAGGGAGAGAGAGTGCGTGCATGAGCAGGGAGAGGGGTAGAGAGAAAGGGAGAGAGAGAAAATCCCAAGAAGGCTCTGTGCTCTCAGTGTGGAGCCGAACATAAGGCACAATCTCACAAACCATGAGATCATGACCTGAGTCGAAATCAAGAGTCGGACGCTGAACCAACTGAGTCACCCAGGTACTAGGTACCAGGTACTAGGGTTGCTGGCTCTCTGCACTACCTCAGAGAGGGGGAAACCTCCCCCCGTCACGACAGCCCGTCCAGGGCTCCTTGTCTCCAACATACATGAGTGTGTGAGAGTGAGATCAGGAAAGATAGCAACAGAAACAGCAATTCAGGCGATCTCCCTAGGTTTGGAAGGGAGGCGTGGGGAGTGGGGTTGGGAGGTGGGGGACTGTTTCTAGGAGGTAACTGGCTGGGGCCAGTGTGGACTCACCAATAGCCAGGTGTGCGGAGGCAACGTGGTAAGTGAGCGTAAGGGACCACAGGTGCAGCTCATGAGTTGCCCGGACTCCTGGCACGGACAACAGTGTGTCCCGCACGGGCTCAAACCCCACACTTCGGGGGGAACCTGCAGACAGCACACACCATGCTTCCTGCCAGGGCCATTCCTGCCCCAGGGCAGCTCCCCACCCCCCCACCCTGTACCCACTTACCATTAACCCCCCACAATTCACCCTGTGTCTGAGTCCCCCTTCTAGCAATAGGCCCCAGGGCCCAGGCCTTCTCCCGACACTCTCTTCAGACAAGAGAGGTGGCTCAGAGCCGGAGCGAGATCAGAGAGGGCCCCTGACAGGGAGCAGTAGCATCTGATTCACCTTCCATGAGGACACGAAGAACATCTCGGAGGGTGGGAGCTGTGGATCCAAGGGCACAGATGGAGAAGAGGAAGGTGCTGATGGGGTCAGCTGCCTTGTACTGAGGCTACAGAGAAAGAGATCTCTAAGCCCAGGAAGCAGGAACCTTCCAGAGGAAGATCTAGGGGTTTCTCGGACAGACAGGACCCAAGAGGCCCCTGAGAGCTCTGCTGAAGGGAAAGGGACCATGATCTGGGGAGCTGGGAGTCGGTGGGGAGTGGGAGGGGGTGAGGCCAAGGGCCCTGGAAAGGAGGGGCTGGGGTATGGAGTTAGGGAAGGAAGGCTGGGGCAGGCCTGCGCACACAGTACCTTGAAGTAGATGAGGACAGAGGCGGCCAGTACCCCAAGGCTCTGCAGGAGGTCCCCCAGCACATGCACAAAGGCTGCCCGGACGCTGGTGTTCCCCAGGGGCAGGGGCTCCCCTGGCCCCTCCTCCAGCGGCGCATACTCTGCCCCCCTGGACCCGTGGCTGTGGGGGGGCCCGGCCTGGTGCAGCACAAAGGCCATTCTGAGGGGGAAGCAGAGCAGCTCAGCCCAGGTGGCCCGTTCCTGGCCTCCTCCGCCCTGTGTCCATGTCTCCCCACCTCACCTCCCCAGGAGCCCTTTCTCCACCTAGTTTCTCCCCATTTTCCCAACCCGGGGAAGAAGACAGCATTGGACAAGAGAGAGAAATCGTGCAGCCTGGGCAGGAAAAAAACTGTACTTGGTGCTGGAGACATGGATTCAGATCCTGACCCTGCTACTTAAACAGTTGTGTGGCCTGGGCAAGTCACTCGACTGCGGCTTGGGATCTAGTTCATGAACTGTATGCAAAGGGCGATGCAGTCTACCTCCGAGGGTCGTTGTGGGCCTTAAATGAGATAGTACTGGATGAAAGCCCCCCAGCACAGTGGCTGGTACGCAGCAGGCCCTTCATAAACGTCTGCGGACTCTGACTTCTAGGTCTCTCTCCTATCTGTTCTCAGGCAGCCCTGGGTGTGCCTGTTGCATGCCTGTTGGGGAGGGGAGAGAGCCAGCTCTCCCACCCTGGAGGAGGACCCCTCGCCCTGAACCCCGCATGGTGCCTGCTCCATGCTGGAACGTACAGCAGATTGGCACAGACTGCGATGCTGGCGGTCAGCAGCATTGCACCACCCTCGATGTGGTAGTCGCTGTGCAGCAGGCGGATGAAGGCCAGGTACAGGAGGATGCCAGTGACCATCCAGAGGGAGACCACAGAGGCCAAAGCCCCCAGAGTCTCTGCAGGGGGAGACAAGCTATCAGAGACCCGCCCGGGACCCTAGGAGGCACCTTCTGGTAAGATCGGAGGCTCACTGGGCCATGCAGAGCCTTACCTGAGCGGTGCCAGCCAAAGGTCATGGTGCGGGTGGCGGGCCGGGTCGAGAGCCAAAGGGAGAAGAGGCTGCCCATCATGCTGCCCACATCCGCCAGCAGGTGGGCGGCATCGGTCATAATGGCCAGGCTGTGTGCCAAATACCCACCTGCAAGGGCAAAGCAATGGGTGGTTGGGGTCCAGTTAGAAAATACCATGCACCGTGGCAGTGTGTGTATAAGCACAGAAAGCACTGGGGGAGATTATAGGGAGGTTTTATCTTCTTCTTTTCACTCACCCACATTTTCTAGTTTTTCTATAATGACACATTCTAGTATCAAGAAAATAGGACTTTAAAAAGACTAGCTAATGCTGAGAAGCCAGCCCAGCCCTCTGCCTCGGGGCCGACCCCTGAATCACCTTGGTGCTATCTGTCACCCTCTCCCACTTCCTGGGCACCCAACTCCCCACCCCAGCCATCCCCTTCTCTGCTTGCCCCCCTAAGAATATTGCTGGGATGCTCTCCGTGGGTGGGCGGAGAGCGGCTGAGGCAGGTGTGGAGAGGATGGGATTGGAGGAGCTGCTCTCCAACTTACCGACTACCTCCCCGGCCATGAAGACGCAGCACACAGCACAGGCGGCACACAGCTGCCTCTGCGCCTGCAGCCTCTCAGGGGTGAGGCCCGCCTGTGGCATGGGGTCCCTGTGGCAGTGGTGGAGGGGCATCTCCGCAGGTTTGGGTTCCTCAGGGAGGGGCTCCGAGGGCTCTGTGAAGAGACTGAGGCAGGCAGCACAATTCAACCTGGGGCTTGGCTACAGTTGACTCTGTTCCTCACTCCCAGGTCCTCGGTCCCCCAGACAGCCTTCATCACCTGTGGCCTGGCCTCCCTCTGTCTGTCCCAAGGCCTGCTCAAACCGAGGAGCCTCAGGGACAGAGGGCCACATGAGAGATGGGGGCTGAGCAGACAGCTCAGATCCCGGCTTCCTTTTTCCTTTCACACACACAGCCACAGAATCTCACAGATGCAAGGCCCCATAGAGATGGGATTACAAGTATGAGGCTCAGAGAGGGAGAGGACATTTGGAGGCCACACAGCTAGTTCATGGTGAAGAGCAGACTCCACCATAATGAATTGATAGGCACCATAAGGAACACAAAATCAGCAGGATCATGCTGATCTTTGGGAGTTTTTGGTGAACAAATGTGAACCTAAGTACTACGATATGTAGTAGAAGGTAGCTATTGCCATCGGAGCAGTTAAAACAAAGTGCTATCAGCACTCGGAGAATAGAGGGGTAGAGAATCTGAAAGAAATCAGGGAAACAGCTGGAGGCACCAGAAGAGCCTTGAAGGACGGGGAAGGTGTTGATAAAGACAGGGTGAACAGCCAGGCAGAGGCAATATGAGAAAGTGGTGTCAAAGCTGAGGCCAGATGGAGCATGTGATCCTGGTCTTAGTGCCTCACTCCCAGACATGTTTCCTAGTGCCTCCACTCCAGATCCTTCGTCTTCCCTATCTAGACATGCGGCTGAAATGTGGCCATTTAAGAGAGGAGTGGAGGGCCGCCTGGGTGGCTCAGTCAGTTGAGTGTCTGACTTCGGCTCAGGTCATGATCTCACAGTTTGTGAGTTCAAGGCTGTCAGCGTGGAGCCTGCTTTAGATCCTCTCTTCCCCTTTCTCAGCGCCTCCCCTACTCACACTCTCTTTATCAAAAATAAACACTAAAAAAAAAAAGAAAGAGGAGTGGAATGTTGGGACGCAAAAAGTCTGAGGTTCCAGGCATAGAGAACTAATGGCCAGATTCCACACTGGGGTTGTCATGGGGAGGACAAAGCACAGTCTGCTGTGTGTGGGGAGGTAGTGGTAGGAGCACTGGATCTGGTGTCTGCAACATGGTAGCTGGACCCTCAGTCTGACCGTAAGTGCCCAGCGGAGGCCACCTTAACTGTACAGTGCCATCAGCCTCCCTTGATAAGTGAATGGGGCTGGGTCCTCACCTGGGATGCCCGAGATTGAGCTCAGGCTGTTTTAGGCTCATTCTGACCCAGTTCTCAACCCTACCACTACCCAACCTGAGTCCCAGCAAGGCCAGAACTGTCCACAGAACAAAGAGCCTAACTAGAAAACACAGTCCTAGAAATACTCATGGAGGTGTGACAAAAATATCCATGAGTGAAAATGAAGGCTCCAGATAGAAATGCAATCACAGCAGTAAGTGAGGAGGGATGCCTGGGGCCTTCTGGCTAGGGAAAGCTCTGCCAAGTGGGTGAACTGAGGTGTGAGGGAGGTGGGGGGACATTTGGTGCTTGTAGGGAAAATTCAACTGCTGGCAGGTAGATTAATTTCTTGGAATTTTCTTCCAAGACTTAGAATCTTGGTGCGTATGATTCTGGGTGTGTTTCCAGAGGAGACAAGGAGATGAAGGTGGCTTTGAAATCCATCCTCAATCTTCAGTGAGGTATACACATAGTTGGGTGCCCAGGCCTCAGGTGGCCAGGCAGTGCACACACAGGGAAGCCCAGTGTAGTGGGAGAGACAGATATGTCACAGATAACTTACTAGGCAAGGAGAGACTAGGGCCAGGGGGATTATGAACATAGGACACTGGAGCACCAGGGAGGGAAAGACGAACTGTAATGGGGGTGAGGAGAACATCACGGAGGGACAGCTGTTTAACATGAGACCTAGGTGAAGAAGGGGCTCCAGACACATGGAATGCCAATGACAAGATAAGTGGCTGGGAGTTTTAAGTGTCAGGAGCCAGGGCAAGGGCTGGAGGAGGAAAGTGAGGACTCCAAGGAACATCAAGGGAGATACACTGACTGATTTCATATATCTTTCCCAAGCCTTGAGATGACCTTGCTGATGTATGTTAGTGTGGGAGGGAGACAGGAGAGGAGATGGAAGGATCCAGAATAGACCAAGCCACAGAGCCCCTCCACAGAACTTTAAGGGAGGGGCAGGTAGGTAGGGAAGAGCCTCTTTCAGAAAATACTGCAGGATTTGGTGACTAATGGTCATATGAGAATGAAAATGAGCTGGGCGTCAGAGATGCGGGTCTGGAGAGCTAGCAGAGGCTGCGTGGCTTTGGGGCAGTGGGCAAGATGCCTTTATTGTAAGGCCCAGAGTAGCTGGTCACCAAGGTAGCCGCCCATCAACAGGCAGTTCCCTTTTGTTATGCATGAATTGGGCACTAAAGAAGCCTCATTGTTGGGGTGCCTGGCTGGCTCTCTCGGTAGAACATGCGACTCTTAATCTCAGGGTCATGAGTTCAAGCCCCACATTAGACGAGGAGCCTACTTAAAAAAATACATTAAAAAAAAAGAAGGCTCATTGTTGGCGTTGGGGGGGGGTGTGTGCTACATGCTGTTTAGAGAGAAGGAAAGGCAAGGCAGTTTTCTCCTGCTGGCCTTCTGAAACCCCCAACAAACAACAAATGACAGTGGGGTAGAGGAGAGGGTCAGAGGGCGCAGGTGTGGGCAGGGGACAAAGGCCTGAAGCAGAATCAAAAGGATGGGTGGAAGAGACGCCGGTGCCTGGGCTGGAGCCCCCACAGCTGCCCACGTCTGCAGTCCCCTGCAGGAAGGAGTCAGACGGGAAGTCTGTCCTCCCTTCTGTTCATCCACTCCCCCACCCACCCAGGTTTATGGCCCCCACCCAGGGAAAGAGCGAGAAACACCCAGAAGCACCACATCAGAGACAAAGGGAAAGGTGCTCAGAGGGAAACAGAACGATTAGGAGAAATGAAGAAAGAGAAAAAGCCGGAGAGGCTGTCAAATTTCCGAGACAAACGACGGTCAGCCAACAGACAAGATGGCCAGCGGAGGTGGCCAGGATGGGCCTGGCGCGGCCGCTCTGAGGGACAAGGCGGACAGAGCTGGCGGGCGCCCGGCGCGGGAGGCCGGCGGGAGGCCGGCGGGACGCGGAGGAGGTTCTCCGGCCGCCCCCGGCCCGCTGTCCCGGCCGCTCCGCGCGCCTCATTTCACACCTCGCCGCCCCCGGCCCCGTCTGTGCGGAGCCGGGAATACCCCCCGCCGCCCAGACCGCACCTGCTCCTTCCCTGCCACCCCCTCGCTTGCCGGCGGCCGCCGACCCCCAGGGGACGGGAAGAACCGCTGTGGAGCCCGGGCCCATCTTCGGCCCGGGTGCGCACAGCTGGCCATGGCTGGAGGGGGCGCCCCGAGCCGGAGCGCACGGAGGGAAGGGCCAGGGGCCTGCAGAGGGGGCTCTGAACCGTGGGAGGCGAGGTGCTTGCACTGCCAGGGGTCTGGAGCAATGCAGACATCGGGGCACCTGGCGCGGACTCCAGCCCGACGGAGGAGCAGTTGCTCGCGGAGAAGTCAGCTGCGGCGAGGGCGGCAGGAGGGTCCAGAGGCTTCGGGAACCCGCCAGGGAACGGTTTCGCGGGACCGAGAAAAAGAAGGTGGCTGGGAGGAGGCAAAGCAGGCTGCTGGGAGGATCGGGGGGTGTTGGCTATGTAGCCGGAGAGCACAGAGCCAGGAGCGGAGAAGCGGAGGGAGTTGCGGGGCGCTGGGGCGGACAGCCGGGGCCGCGCGGAGAGAGACAAACGAAATGGACGGATGGCATGAGGCTGGCGCCCCCGGGCCGAGGGCCGGCCCAGGTCTGTCCTACCTCTTCAAGCGCAGGCCGCCACCGGCGCCGCCGCGGTCCCGGGGGCTCACCAGGCGAGTGGTCTCCGAGCCCCCCGTGGCAGGAGAGGGCTCCATGTCACCGCGGCCCCGACCGTCTAGGCCCCACTGAAGAAGGGAGAGGCGGGGCCGGCCCTGCACCAAGTCCGAGCGTCCAGCCGACCCCCGGACTCCCCGCAGGGCCGCGGGGCCACCAGAGTGGAGGGAACTGCGGCGACAGTGGCGCGGGGAGTCCGAACTGCAGATCCCGCGGCCTTTGGAGCCCCGCCCCGCGTGGGGCGAGCTCCCCAAGCCCCGCCTCCAGGCTGCCGGGCCTCTCCCCCACGCCTAAACCCCACCCCCGGAGCCCCGCCTCATAGTCAAAGCCCCATTTCCAGGCGCCAGAGCCAGGTGGGGGCGACGCGAGCCCTCTGCGCCCCCGCAGGGTTCTAGAGAACGCCTAATCTCCATAGCCTCCTCCCCTTCGTCAAACTAGCCCCGCCCCCACCCAAGCCCCGCCTGCCGGTTCCAAAGCGGGCGCCCAAGCCTAGGCACCTCCAGACCAACCATCTTCCAAGAAACGTCTCTCCTTGCAAGCCTGCGTGGGGTCGTCGCTCAGCGCCCCACACGGAGGCAGAAACAGGTGTGGGTCCATTACCTAGCTCGAGAGTGCCCGAAAGAGTGTGGGGTGAGCAGTGACACATCCGGGAGAACTCCAGGGACTGCGGCCAGAAACCCCTCTGTGGAGGATGTGGGGTCGGAATTTGCAAGCAAAATCTGCTGCCAAGCACTGAACCGCTCATTATCATTTATTTTTATAGAGACTTTGGGTGACAAGCTTCCTGCTCTCCTCCAATCCATTACTATCCCTATTTTTCGGATGAGTAAACTGAGTTGCAGAGGAGGAAGCGCCTAAGGTCATGCTGACTGGAGCCCCCTCCTCTTCCCCTCTCCAGTTCAGGGCGCCGTGCTGGCGACTGAAGAGAGCGCGCGTCACAGTCTTGTCACTCAGGCTGGGGCAACCCGAGGAGGAAAGAGCGATGCCACCTCTCTGGTCACAAGCCACTGTTCTTGGAGGGAGGCTGCAGCTTGTCAGCAGGTGATTCCTTACCTCTGAACCCCTGGCACCTGGCTGGGCATTACCTCATTTTGCCTCATTTTAACGGAAGTCCCCGGGGAAGGAGGGACTTACAGCAAAGCGGGTGGTCAAGCCTAGAGTCAAACCTTCAAACGCTCAGCGCCCTCCGCCCCTCAAACCTGCCGCCACTGTAGAATGAAATGGAGGTGGGGATTGCATCGTGCCTTTCAAGCTGTGACACTCTGAAGAGGAGGGTCTGGAGGAGGAGGGGAAAAAGTGAACTGGGAAGGGGAAGCATAGAGGGTGGGAGTGTTTGGTGGTGAGTCCAGCAGAGAAACCCATCCATCAATGGGCACCCTTCATGAAGAACACACTGGGCGTCCTTCATGTAGGGTTCTGGGAATAGACACCTAGCCTCGTTATTATCCCAAACATTGCAATTGCTTGTGCACTAGCCCCCCTCCGCCCCCAAATAAACCACCGAACAAACAGCAGGAGCACGTGCCAGATAGAGATAGGGTTGGAAGAGATAGGGTTAAGCCGGGAGAGCTTCGCGGAGGAGGTGAGGCTTGAACGGATTAGGCAAGCTGGGCGGCGGGCTGGCTGTTCGGGCGGGGGAGAGTGAGGCCCTTGCCAAGGTTCGCGGGCGGCGTACACTAAGGGAGCGTACTGCTGCGGGGAACGGTGGGGAACGGTGCAGAACGTTAGAACCAAGGGGTCTACAACCCCCCGCCCCCGCATCGCGTCTCCACCCACGCGGTGAGGAGGGCCAACGCGCCCTCCCCCAGACTCCCCAATTCCCCGTGGAAGGCCCAGCCCAAAGCACACAAGCGAGTGAGGGTGGGGGTCCTTTCTCCCTCCACCGTCTCCTAGAGGAGTGGGGCCTCAGCTACTTCCTAGGGTCGTGGGGGTGCAAACGGAGATGGCAAGAGAGGAAGCCACCAGCCAAGGTCACCTTGTTAGGTCCTTGTTGGAGCGGGGTGGAACTCAAGCCCAGCCCGCCTGGGTCAGGGTCCTGGCGTGTCCCGCTTGGTGCCGTCGGTTTTCGAAGCTCTGAATCAGGCCTGGGGATTCCCCAATTCTGAGAGGCCCCCCTCCCCCTGGAACTGGGGTGCGGAGAGGCCACCGCGCACTCCAGGGCTAGGAGGCTGTAGCCTCACCCGAAGCGGCCAGGGCAGGCAAGCTCGAGAACGCGGAGAAAGCGCAGAGCCCCGTGCGGGGAAGGGGCTTCTAGCCATGCCTCGGCAAGTGACGACAACGCGGGACCTAACAACAATGGCTTCCTCCGGGATTTCCCTTCCTGGGCAGTCCACAGTCGCACACAGCAGGCTCGGGTTCCCGGGAGGGGGCGCAGACGCAGGCACACGCGCGCCCCACCACAGGGCAGGGAGCGAGCAGGCGGCGGGGAAAGACGCGTGGGAGCAGATGGAATACAGGGCTGCCCTCTGCGGCGCGTTTCCCTCGGTGTTGGGCCTTGGGACGTGCCGCCTCCAGAAACTGAGGGCAGCAGCGGGGAGAATACCAACAGTTGCCTGTGCTTGGAAATTTATGCAGGAAAAGCCTGGCAGAGAAACAGACTGCTTGCACCTGTTTCTCAAAGAGCCATCAAGTGGCCCTATAAAAATCTTTGCACAGGGTCCTCTTGAATGCCAGGTCTGAGGAAGGCGTTCTACACCTGGTTAGGAGCTAGGAAAATTATGCAGGAGTTAGAAGGGCAGCTTAGGGCTGCTGTAGGGAACTGAAACCTTGTAAGAACTATTCATTCAACGTTTACTAAACACTTCCCGCCCTGTACTTTTCTAGGATAACTGGGGATTCCTGGTGACGAGATAGGTGCATTTCCTCCCCCGCCTGGCTTTAACTTGATTGCAAGAGATTTCTATTCTGCAGTCTTTGGTTACTGATTTACCTACATGTTCTTTTTTTTTTTTTATGTTTTTTTATTTATTTCTAGGAGAGAGAGAGAGAGACAGCGTGAGCAGGGGAGGGTCAGAGAGAGAGGGAGTCACAGACTGAAACAGGCTCCAGGCTCTGAGCTGGCAGTCAGCACAGAGCCCGACGCGGGGCCCGAACCCACCAACCGCGAGATCATGACCTAAGCGAAAGTCGGATGCTTAACCGACTAAGCCACCCAGGCGCCCCTTACCTACATGTTCTTAATGTCTGTCCTGTCCTGCCTCCGGTATCAATTTTCCCTAAAAAGATTCCTTAGGCCACTTTGAGTCCCAAAGGGATAAAGGAGACAGGAAGCCCTGGAAGTTCCTAGGAGGATAGGTCAGTGCAGAGCAGAGGGTGGGAGAGCGGGTCAGAAGGCAGCTTCAGGGAACCCAGCCTAGACCAGTTTCTACTGAGAGAGAAAGAGAGCAAAGTCCAGCCCTGGAGCCAGGATTTAGGCTGGGCTTGAGATCTCAGACAAGATTTGGAATCCAAGAACGCCAGCAAGGGGTTAACACTTGAAAGGGCCAAGCCAGGCTGAAGGGTATGGACAGAGATAAGGAGAGTGTCCAATTTCTACTTCATTTTCTGCCCAGGTGTTACCTCCAGGAAGCCTCTCTGATTTCCCCACCAGGCTGAGTTATGTGCCCTTTCCTGGTGCTCTCGAGGGCTGCTGTGCGTCTGTGCTGGCAGCACTCAGCACACTGGAACACAATGATTTGCTTGCCTGTCTCCTCACTAGAATACAAGCTCCCTAAAGGCAGGAATTACCTTTCTCATCACGGTGTCCCAAGCGCCCCCTAGTGGCTGACACATAGTCCTGGATAAAGCCATCCCAGAAAAAAGGAGCTGGTTGGTTGAAGCCTTTCCTGACCCTCAGACTAGGTTAGTTCTCATGTTACACAACTCACTGCACACTTCTTTTTCTTCCTCAGCACTTATCAGACTGTAATCACATCTTTATTTAGGAATTGTTTCTTCACTTGGCCTCCATGGTACCCAAATCTGGTTCTTCTCCTACTTCACTGGCTGCTTATGTTCAGTCTCCTTTGCTGGTTCCTTGTCTTCTCAACCCTTTAATGCTGGAGTGATCCAGGACCTGGCCACCCTCTTCTCTTTCTACACTCATTCCCATGGAATCAAGTCTCAAGGCTTAAAATACTATCTAGAAACCACAGAAAGCAATGGTTGTTGAAGCTCATTGGTGGGTAGATGTGGGATCACTGTGCCATTCTATTTTTTTTTTGAAATTTTCTATTTAAAAGAACTTTAAAATGGGGCACCTAGGTGGCTCAGTCAGTTGAGCATCTGACCTCAGCTCAGGTCATGATGTCGCACTTTGTGAGTTTGAGACCCACATAGGGCTCCCTGCTGTTGACGTGTTAGCACACAGAGCCTGCTTCAGATCCTCTGTCCCCCTCTGTCTGCCCTTCCCTCGTGCTCTCCCCCAAAATACATATTTAAAAAAATTAAAAGACCTTAAAAAAATAAAATGGCATCTATATGATGATCCCCAGATCTCTCATTGAACTTCAAACTCAAATACCCACATGTCAACTTGGCCTTACCTCCTTAACATCTAATAGGCATCTCCAGCTTCATTGGTCTAAAACTACACTCCTGATTGTCACCCCATCCCAAACCTTTTCTTTCAGCTGGCCTCCCATGTCTGAACATGGTGACTCTGTCCTTTCATTCGCTCGGGTCAGAAACCTTAGAATCACCCTTGTTGCCTCTATTTTCACCCCACATCCAATCTGTCAGCAAATCCTGCCCCCACCATGGTCCAAACCACCACCATCTGTCTTTTTTTTTTTTTTTAATGTTCTATTTATTTCTAGGAGAGAGAGAGAGACAGCGTGAGCAGGGGAGGGTCAGAGAGAGAGGGAGTCGCAGACTCTGAAACAGGCTCCAGGCTCTGAGCTGGCAGTCAGCACAGAGCCTGACACGGGGCACGAACCCACGAACCGCGAGATCATGACCTAAGCGAAAGTTGGACGCTTAACCAACTAAGCCACCCAGGCGCCCCACCATCTGTCTTCTTGAATACTGCAGTAGCCTGTTTGGTTGTCTTCCTTTTTCCACCGTTATTGCCCTACAATCTGTTCTCAATCCAGTGACTAGGCAGCTAGGCCAGATCCCATCACCTCCTCACGTCACTGAGTACCAGTCACAGGTTTTCCAATGGCCTACGAAGCCCCATAGGCCCCCTTATCTCATTTCCTATTACTCCCACCTCCCTACCCAGGCACTGTGGCATGCATGCAGGCCCTACAACACACCAGGCATGCTCCCACCTCAGGACCTTTGCATTTACTCATCTATATGTAATGCACTCTGTCAGATGTCTCATGACTCACCTGAGGACCTGCTTTAGGTCTTGATTCAAATATCACCTTCACCAGCTCTCTCTGCTTATCCATTTAAAAACTGCAATCTTGGTGTGCCTGAGTGGTTCAGTCGGTTAAGTGCCCGATTTCAGCTCAGGTCACCATCTCACGGTTCATGAGTTCAAGCCCTGCATCAGCTCTCTGCTGTCAGTGCAGAGCCTGCTTCAGGTCCTCTGCCCCTTCCTCCTTCTCCCCCACCTACATTCTCTTTGTCAAAAATAAAATAAACATTAAAAAAAAGATTTCATTTTTAAGTAATCACTACACCCAACATGGGGCTGAAACCTACAGCCCTAAGATCAAGAGTCACATGCTCCACTAACTGAGCCAGCCAGGCGCCCCTGAATTATAGTGTGTTTTTTTTTTTTAATATTTTTTATTTATTTCTAGGAGAGAGAGAGACAGCGTGAGCAGGGGAGGGTCAGAGAGAGACGGAGTCACAGACTCTGAAACAGGCTCCAGGCTCTGAGCTTGCAGTCAGCACAGAGCCCGACGCGGGGCTCGAACCCACGAACCGCGAGATCATGACCTAAGCGAAAGTTGGACGCTTAACCGACTAAGCCACCCAGGCACCCCAATATAGTGTTTTAAACAGACTGCTTTCCACCTAGCCCTTAGGGATGAGCTCATGTTATGGAGGTAATAGTTTTTATTAGAAATACTGAAAGGAGGAGAAGTGAGACAGGTAATTTTAGAGTTCTGGCTGTTTTGGGAGCCCCGGCAGGGATATTTTGGATAGTAAGAGGGCAGCACGAGGGTATCGTGTAGGGAAACAAGGAAATGGGGTTCTAAGAGGCTGAGAGAAGGATACAGAAAGGGATGGAAGGATTCCAATGACAATTTGCAAATCTTCCTAGAGGAAGGACCTTGAATTTTCCCTTCCTTCTAGAGATGAAATGAAAAGCAACTCCTCTCTTTACAAAATTGGGAGGTGACCAGATGGAAAGGATGATGATAATGATGGTGGTGACAATGACAATGACAACAACAAAGCACATACCATGTGCCAAGCACTATTCAAATTAAGTATTTAGTACTCCTAACAGCCCTAAAAGGTGCACACTACTATCAGAATTGTACAGGTGAGGCAGCTGTGCTGTCAGTCTGCCCTTAGGTCTGCGGTCTGGGCACAGAGGACAGGGGTATGCAGCAGCCTCTGTAGCTGGAAGCCCTCCAGCTCCCACCCTGAGATGTCTGCTGCAGGGAGGACAGGCGAACAACCTGTACCAATGATGTTTCTGGCCACATGAAGTGAGCAAGCCTTCAACTGGAAGGGGTAAAGAGGGACATTGTTTGACATCATGAAGGGAGGTGAATATCCACTATAGCTTGGTCTGTCTCTAGACCTCAATTTTATTTTATTTTATTTTTTTAAATGTTTTATTTATTTCTGAGACAGACAGACAGCATGAGCAGGGGAGGGTCAGAGAGAGAGCGAGACACAGAATCCGAAGCAGGCTCCAGGCTCTGAGCTGGCTGTCAGCACAGAGCCCGACGCAGGGCCCGAACCCACGAACCATGAGATCATGATCTGAACCGAAGTCGGACAGTTAACCAACTGAGCCACCCAGGCGCCCCTCTAGACCTCAGTTTTAAAGTGAGAAGGGGCACGCCTGGGTGGCTCAGTCGGTTAAGGGTCCAACTTCAGCTCAGGTCCTGATCTCACGATCTGTGGGTTCGAGCCCCGTATTGGACTCTGTGCTGACAGCTCAGAGCCTGGAGCCTGTTTTAGATTCTGTGTCTCCCTTTCTCTCAGCCCCTCCCCAGCTCATGCTCTGTCTCTCTCTGTCTCAAAAACAAATAAATGTTAAAAAAAATTTTTTTAATTAAAAAATTTTTAAAAAATAAAGTGGGGGGCGCCTGGGTGGCTTAGTCGGTTAAGCGTCCGACTTTCGCTTGGGTCATGATCTCGCGGTTCGTGGGTTCGAGCCCCGTGTCGGGCTCTGTGCTGACTGCCAGCTCAGAGCCTGGAGCCTGTTTCAGTCTGTGACTCCCTCTCTCTCTGACCCTCCCCTGCTCACGCTGTCTCTCGCTCTCTCTCCTAGAAATAAATAAAACATTAAAAAAATTTTAAAAAATAAAGTGGGAAGGGAGCTGGTATGTATAAGGAGAAGTCATGGCATAGACACTTAAGTTAGAAGGCTCAGGTCTGGGCGCCTGGGTGGCTTAGTCGGTTAAGTGTCCGACTTTCACTTAGGTCATGATCTCGCGGTTCGTGCCCCGCGTCGGGCTCTGTGCTGACTGCCAGCTCAGAGCCTGGAGCCTGTTTCAGTCTGTGACTCCCTCTCTCTCTGACCCTCCCTGCTCACGCTCTCTCTCTAAAAAAAAAAAAAAAAAAAAGAAGGCTCAGGTTAGGTCTGGACCTTACTGGTTGACTTTGAGTAAGTCAGTCCTTCTCTCTGAGCCATACTTTCCTCAATTACAAAATGAAGGCGTTAGATGGGAGTTAAAGCTTGAGGTCTTTTCCAGCTTGAAAACTATATAATTCTAGAACCTAGTGGTTGGGTATGACAGATTATGATCTCTCTCTCCCACTGCATATGCTCAAGAACATGATATTTTGGGTATAAATATGCCAATGTCTACTGTCTGTATGTATATGGGTATTCCAGCTATATGAGTAAAACTTTAGCTGTTTGTGGGTAAATAAGGGATGCTTCTTGGTTTTCTCCAGGGGAGATCAAATGGCTCTGCGAGATAGTAAACTGTAAGATCAGTGACTTAAGGGTAAATGATTCTAGAGAAGGCTTTAGTCTGAAATCATTCTTTAGCATAGTTATTTTTATTTTTTCTGTTCTTTTTACAACCACATCTAATTTGGTTTTGACATCAACCCTCTGGAGGCACAGGTTTTAGAAAAAGAAAGAGAGTCTCAGAGATTAAGTGACTTGTTCAAGATCACATGGCTCATCAGAGCCAGAGCCAAAACCAAGGTCTAAGGCTTCTGACTCTGGGATTATGTGTTCTTCCTGATACTGTTCTGGGTGTTAGAAGAGACCATGTGCAGAGACACAGAGCCGCAAGGGGTCTGTTTCTAGGTGAAGGCAAAGTGAAGAGGTTCTAGCAAAGGATGCCAGGCTGACTTGCCTGCCCTATGCCCATCTCTGCAGCCACTAGGCTGCAGAGTCTTTGCATTCAGAGTAGAGGCTCAGAAGATAATGGCTTTCAAGAGCCAGCAAACCATGATTAGAATTAATTAGAATGTCAGAGGGCAATGATAAGAAGTAATAACATTCTGGAGCCTCTGGCAAGATCTGGAAGATATTTACTAACTCTTCTCAGAACCTAATTTGCCCTCTTTCTCTGGGCTCACTTCTGCTATGGAGCAGGGATGTGATCACACCACCTCTCATGGTTGCTCTGAGAATAAAAAGATATTATTAGGTTAAAGTGCCTCTGAAAAGACATACAACATGCATTCAACCTACCGACATTCATTGAGCATCTACAATATCCCAGGAACTGTGTTAGGAACTGGAGGAAGACTAAGACAAACAAGAAACACGGAGCTCAAAATCATCAATACTATCTTCCCTATCACCTTCTTTTTCTTAACCCTCATGTCTCTTCTTGTCCAGGATCATATGAGGAAAACGGGCTCTGAGTCTTCCAATTCCCAAGTTAAGTGCTTCTGCCCTAGGGAATTTTTCCTATGGCTCAACATCTAGGCCTACATTGGACCAGCAGAGGGCTCCCCCTACTATAGCTCATCCAACAAATCATTAACTCACTTGCTGTGAACCAGGCATGGTTCTAGGTGCTGGGGATACAATGGTGAGCAAACATAAGGTCTCTGCCTTCATAGACTTGTATTTGTTATATTTTGTACTAGGGAAGGCAGACCTTCAACAAATCAACACACAAATAAACATATGTTCACAAATCATGGTGAAGGTGTTAGGAGGTAGGGAGGGAGAAGTGGAACTCAATTTAGAAGGCCTATCTGGGGATGGCATGCCTGGGTGGCTCAGTCAGTTAAATGTCCGACTCTTGCTCTTAGCTCAGGTCTTGATCTCAAGGGTTGGGAGTTCAGGCCCAACCAACTCCGGGATAGGTGTGAAGCCTACTTAAAAAAAAAGAAAAGAAAAAGAGAGAGAGAGAGAGAGAGAGAGGCATATCTGAGGATCCGAAGCTGAGATCCTAGAAGAATGAGAACTCAGCTAGCAAACAGCCTGAGGCAGAATCTTCCAGGCAGAGGAGCAAACTTGGCCTAAGTCCCCTGACATGGGAGGGAACATGGTGTCTTCAAAGAACTGACAGAAAAGCAGTGCAGCAGTGACCAGAGCAAGCACAACAGTGGTGCTTAACAGAGCTAGAGTGAGAGGCGGGGGCCAGACCACGCAGGTCCTGGAAACTGAGCTAAGCAATTCATTGTAAGTCCTCTGCACTTCTAGTGCCTTGTGCTGTCTTCCCAGTATAAAGAAACAGCCTAGGTTGCTCTGCTCGTTCTCCCATCCATGACGGTGATGAAAGGCTGGAAGTTAGCTAGGGGAATGTATCATAGTACGAACCATGAAAAAAAATTGTCAGCTTCAGCTCCTTTGTTTTAGGTGATTAACTTATAAACTCCTCTGACCCAGAATCTATCAACTAGGTGGCTGATGCCAAAAGATTTTCTTCCCCACCCCCTACACTGATCACAGATCTACAGAAATAGATTTGTTAATTCACTGGCCATTGTGCCTATAGTATATGGACTCAGATGGCTCACATCTCTTGGGATGGATACTGCTTTATCACTTAAAACCTGTAAGGGGATGTAATGTGCACAGAAGACTGTAATAAAGGGAAGAGAGCCACAAAAGCCACACGAGGTATAACAGAGAAATATTATTGAAATAACAAAGCTCTTTTAATCACATGTTACGGAAGCTATTGAGTGCTCCTCTGTAAAGAAAACCAAAATTAGGAAGTGGTATATTATAGGTGGTGGAAACACTGCCTCCTACAGGTGATCACAGGAAGTGAAGTCAGATGGAGATAGGTGCTCTCAAGCCCTGCAGGCAGGGATGTAAATTGGTACTTGTGGTACCTTTCTGGAAAGAAAGCTGGCAACATGGGGTAAGAGTCTCAAAAAAAAATTCGCTTTGACCCAATAATTTCCCTTCCAGGAATCCACCTCAAAGGGACAGGGAAGACATTTATTCAAAGATTTATAGATAAGAATTTTCATGGGGCGCCTGGGTGGCTCAGTCGGTTAAGCATCTGACTTCGGCTCAGGCCATGATCTCACGGTTCATGGGTTGGAGCCGCGCACCGGGCTCTGTGCTGACAGCTTTCTCAGAGCCTGGAGCCTGTTTCAGATTCTGTATCTCCCTCTCTCTCTGATCCTCCCCTGTTCATGGTCTCTCTCTCTCAGAAATAAATAAAATATTTTAAAAAAAGAATTTTCATTCTAAGGTTATTACACTATCAAATGGTTAGGGACAACTTAAGTATCCAATCTGGATTATATAAATACATAATGGCACATCCTTATGATATAATCGTATTTAAATGAAGGTTTTGAAGAACAGTAGTGACTTTTGGAAACGTTCAAGCTATCATTTAAAGGGAACGTGCAAGCTAGTAATTACAATATAATAAGATAAATGCTTTGACAGAGCAAGGTGGGAACAACTAGGGAAATGAAGGAAGGATTCCCAGGAATACTGACCTTCAAGGTGGGTCTTAAAGGATGTGTAGGCGTTTCCAGGTAGAAGGGAAAGAAAGGACGAAGTGAAGCCTCTAAATTCTGAAAAGAAGACTCGGAAGGTAATACACTTCTTGAGAAAGGCTCCTGCAAGAGCCGTACCTCTTACATAGCCACGGCGGGCAAACCCAACATCCTTTTTTAAAATGTTTTATTTATTTCCAGGAGAGAGGAAGACAGCGTGAACAGGAGAGAGTCAGAGAGAGAGGGAGTCACAGACTGAAACAGGCTCCAGGCTCCGAGCTGGCAGTCAGCACAGGGCCCAACGCGGGGCCTGAACCCACGAACCGCGAGATCATGACCTAAGCGAAAGTCGGACGCTCAACCAACTAAGCCACCCAGGCGCCCCCCAACATCCTTTTTTAAGTGAGTCGATGAGCACTGCGCGCCGGACGACGACTGGTGATCCCCGTGCACGGGAGAAGAGGTGGCACTGGAGGCCACGCCCACCGGAAGAGCTGGAGGCACCAGAAGAGCTGGAGGCACCGGAAAAGTTGGAGGGATCGCGTGGGATCAGAACTGATCCCTCCGCCCAGGCTTCCCCTGAGTGAAATAAGTCCCAGCGTCCGCGTAGCCTCGCATTCCAGACATTCCGGCGGCGCCAAAAAGCGACCCGGAAGGTTGGCGTCGCGCACGAGCGCAGTTGCGCACTGGACCTCTGCGGTGTGAAGTTTCACACCCGGATGGAGGTTGTGCGAGGCCTCCTCAGCTGAAGACCGCGACCCTGAGGTAGAAGTAGAGCGCCAGGCCGGGAGGGGAGGCCACACAGAGCCAGAGGCCACCTGGGAACCAGAACATTCCGGCCTGGGCGCTCTCCCACCCTCCGGGGCCCTGCTCCCTGGCCCCTGGCCGGTTGCTGCCACAGCCCCCCCTTTCGCTTGGGGCTTCATCCCTGGAGTCACCCCCCCTCCCCCCCAGTGCTGTCCCCGCTGCCCCGCCTCTGAGGGTTGAGAGGTGAGGCTAGGGAGAAGAAGGTCTCTGGCCTAGCCGCAGCAGCATCCTTGGGCCTGGCTTTTGGGACACCTGACTTCTCAGGTGGCTCAGGATTTGGTCTGGATTGTTTCTGTCTTGGGAACTGTGCATCTCCCCGATCCCTGACACCGCCTGCACGAGGACTGGGCTGCCCCAGTGAGCTGGGTCAGGCCGTTTGCTTCAGGTGCCAGTCCTTCTGGACAAAATCCACTTCTTCCCATGGTTTGGGCCTCCCCTTGCTTACGAGGCGGGGTGTGTCTGGAGGGCTGTGTAGCTGAAGGATGCTGGGAAATGTGAGGAGACATTTCCTCTTCAAAATTTGAATTTGGCTGTCCTTTCTGGTCACCTGCGCTCTCCTGCTGGTCACAGAGCCCACTCACTGTTGTCTTATACTTGTCTCTTTGGAGTCATTTTACTTGACTGGCCAATGAAGGCGATGGGTTTCCTGTCGCTGGGAGTCTCACTTCTCTGAGGTCTCACCTGTGGAAGTTCTCACAAATGCTTCTCCTCTGACCCAGATCATGGCCCATCTGGATGAAGCGGCCCACCGGCTGTCCAAAAGTGGCACCACCCACTATGCGATGCTGGAGCTTAAGAAGGGCGCCTCACCAGAAGACATCAAAAAGGCCTACAGGTTTAGACTTCAGCTTCTTACCCTTACACTTACCTCTTACCCTGGGATTTCCCCCTTAAACCTTTCTCTTTCTACCTTGCTTTCTGACCCATTTTTAAATCCTCGAGTCCTCATTTTGGGTCACACGGAGCCATCATCCATTTCACTGTGGCATGGGACTGAATTTAGACCTGGGCTGCTTGCCTCCATCCTTGGCATCACATATCATGCATTCTTTCTTCACATCCAGAGACCTTTCCCTGTCATTCATCCTACCCTCCCTCCCCAGTCATTCCCCAGCCATCCTCTCCCCACCCTCCTTTTGGGTATTGCCTGACTAGGAAACTGGCCTTGAAGTATCATCCAGACAAGAATCTAGGGGACGCTCAAGCAACAGAAATATTCAAAGAAATCAACACAGCCCACTCCATACTGAGTGACCCCAAGAAGCGGAAAATCTATGACCGGCACGGCTCGCTGGGAATATATATATATGAGCACTTTGGTGAAGAAGGCGTCACTTACTATTTCATACTGAATAGTTGTTGGTTCAAGGTATACAATTCCTCCTAGTCCTTTAAGAATAAGGAAGGAGGGGCGACCCTCCTCTTCTTGAAGAGCTGAGCCTCCTCTCCTAGGGCAAATGCTTCTGCTGTCTCATTTTCTGGGTGCTGGGGGGATTCAGGGAGGGGAGCTGGAATGAAAATCTAGAACTGCTGGGTCAAGGCCATTCTTTCCTACCTTTCAGACACTAGTCCTCCTGTGTGCTCTGCTCACCTGCTGCTGCTGCTGCTGCTGTTGCTGCTTTTGCTGTGGTACACTTAAGCCACCGTCTGAGGACATTGCTAGAAAATATCAGCAGAATGTCCAGAATCAGCCTCCCAGGTCAGGTGAGGACCATAGACAGGGCTTGAGGTAAGAACTGGATTAGGAATGAAAGACTAGCTGGGAGTGAAGCCGTGAACCCATAATATTGGAGACTCAAGTCAACATTGAGGCAAAGTGAAGGAAGAGAAGGGGATACACCCAGTTTCTGAAGGGTTTTTGCCACCAATTGAGAGTTTGAATGTAATATTGGCCTCTCATGACTGTTAAGCTAAGGAACTGGGACTCGGGGGGAGTTAGGGTAAGGAATGGATGGGAGAGTGCCTAGAAAAGGCAGTCGTTGAAGACAAGCTAGTGGATGAAGTCTACTGCCTTTACTCCAAAGGAAGATGAAGTGTCAGATTATCCTGGCCCTAAGCAGTTAAACTTTGAAATGTGGCTTGATTGAAGTTCACTGTAGTGCCACCTAGTGATGCTGATGAGTAACTGCAAAGGGATGCTTTTCTCACCCCTGGACTAAAAATTGTTATTAAATATTGATATATGTGTTTTTCAAATTCCACCATAGGAAACAAAAGAAATTTTAGAAGAGAGGAAGATAATAATGAATATTATGCCTAAAAAATGAAGAGAAATGAGGTATATATGAAAACTAAAATGTAGCCAAAATCAAGGTATAAGAAAAGAACATAGACTAATTTCTGATGAGTCATTAGTAGAAAGTTTATATTTTACACTGTGGATTTCAGATGTTTATATCTTTATCCACAGAGGAATTGCTTTAAATTCTGGATCGTCATTCTTTCTTGTTAGTAAGACGCCGACTTCTTTTGCCCCCAGGTGCCTTCTGCCACCCAGTCCACTTGATAACGCTGAGGAGAGGAGCAAGTAGCCCTGTCTTGACATTGACCCTGATTTGCCCCTCTTATAAGAATCCCAACTTCAGAAGCATTGATGGCATCCATCCCAGTGAGGATGCCGCCTCTGACCTTGATGGTATCACTGACTCTGGCAATACAGGGTCACCCAGCCACTCTTCTTTTCAGGTCCAGTCCTAATTTTAACCAGTTTAGAGAGGAGCCCTCCCATCCCTACCCTTATGAGGTCTCAGGCAGTGGTGACAGACTTTTCTCCAGCATTCTTTTTCCTGTGCCTTCCTTGGGATTTGAGCCAATTTCAGCTGGTAGGGTCCCTGAGTCACTTGTGATATCTCCACCAAGGTCCTGATAACTGAGCAGGGTGGATCCTTTCCCGGAGCTACTAGAGCAGCTAACCTCCTTTGTTGCACCTCTGCACCAAGAACTCTAAGCATCAGTCTCATTCCTATGCCAGCACACCTTTCTAGGGCTGGTCTCACCTACTTCTGGTGTCCATGCACTTGACCGTGTCAGCCTTATTCTATGCCACCATGAGTCAACCCTGCAAAGTATGGATGCTTTTGAGATATAAGGGTAGTTCTCCCACCTTTGGATTCTCCCTGGACTGCACCACAGCACAGCATCCCTTAGCATTAGCTGAAGTTCACATATCCGTGCCTGCTTGCCTTCATCCTTTTTACCATGTCTTATGCAGACTGACCATCATATATTTTGTGCTTAAAACAGGGGCGTGAAACATGTGATAGGGAGATTATACTTTTCCAGACCCTTTTTACCACTCATGCCTCTTCACACTGCCTGTTTGGTATCCTCTCCACACCATTTATTTTCCTGTTCACCCAAGGTCAGAGCCCAGTAACTCCTCAAACCTCTCTCCTGACTGGGAGAAGGGCTAAAGAATGTCAGTAAATAAAAGAGCTTTTGTCCAATCCCAGTCCATCTGTTGGGCCCAAGAAAGACTAATTGTGCCTGGGATAGAGAAAAAGGCCTGGGGAGAAAAAGACAGAGGGCTAGTGCTCACATCTGAGACCAGCCTGCCTTGGAGAGGAGGAGGCCAGGACAACTGTGGAGTTGGGGCAGAGACTTCCCGGAGCCTTGTGATTATGATTTTGTCAGTGCTCTAAAATTTCCCCGGAGACCAGTTCCCCTGGTACCCAAAATAGGTTCCTGGCACTCAGGTCCCTTCTGCTCAGCTCAACTTCTCTCGATTTCCTAACAAATTTAAAGTCCTTGGAGTGGCTCCAGTGATGTGTTCATGGACCAAATTCCCACACTTTCTCAGAGGCATGCTCATGAGGTCGTTCCAGGCCCTGGTGCGACTGTCAGCTCTAGCCTTCTTAGCTTTTTTTCCTAGGGTGGTGTAAGAAGGTTCTGGGCAAGAACAACAATGGACCAGAAGTGTTGGACCAGAGCCTTTCTAGTTTCTGATGCCCCTGTTCTGAATTATAGCGTTCAGCCGAAGGAGGTAAAGGTCACTGGCTATGCCTTGGAGGCAGAAACTTTCACTGACTGTAGGTCTGGCGACATCTTTCCTGCCACCCTGAGCCATGCATGGCCCCCTTCATCCAGGCCAGCTTAGATTGTGTATCACTGCTGTGGAAGAAGAGCCTAAGCCAGAGCACGGGGTGGGGGTGGGGGGTGGCAGGGGCTCATAGGAGCCTTCTGAGTGTGAGGGCCTGACACCTTTGCAGGTCTACCTTTCACCATAAACAGTGAAACTCATCCCTGCTCTGGCTTAAGGGAGTCACCCATTCCCGAGTGAGTCAGGGTCACTCACTTGGTGACAGCTGTGGCTCGCCTTACATGAGCTAAATTGGGAGTTGGAATGTCATGCAGATGCCCCTTGTTCCCTACCCCCATGTTAAAATTAATCTCCTCTCTGGGAAGAGAGGGACAAACAGTGCTGCCCATAGAGTGAACAAGAGTCATTTGGGGAACAAAAGGAGAAATTTCCAGGGACAGAGTCACTCAGGGAGGGAAAGATAGATAAAGCTACATGTGCCTGGCTGAGTTACAGAGCAAAGAATACAGAGGGACAGAGAAGTGTCTGAAAACAGCTATTTGAGGACGAGGTGAATTGTTGGAGGAGGGGACAGGAGAGATAGCAGAGCTATTTCAAGAGTGAGCAGTAGAAGGGAACAAGAATCCGTGGACCGTCTAAACGAGGAAGGGTCCAGAGGCAGTGAGGGAAGGCCAGCACCAAGGCCGAGGCCAGGGCAGGCACGATCGCTGAGGGGATGAACTTCACAGTGGGTTTCAAGCCGCTGCTAGGGGATGCACACAGCATGGACAACCTGGAGAAGCAGCTCATTTGTCCCATCTGCTTGGAGATGTTCTCCAAACCGGTGGTGATCCTGCCCTGCCAGCACAACCTGTGCCGCAAGTGTGCCAACGACGTCTTCCAGGTGAGCCACATGCAGGGGGCTGTGGGGGGTGGAGGGCGGGGCCAGGGGAAGCAGAGCAGATTTGCGGGAGGCTTGTCATCAGGTCAGAGCGGAGACCCCGGAACGGGATGGGCAGAGTGCTCCATGAAGTGGGTGGTGGCTGTCCTGATGGAGGAGCAGAAGATTCAGGGTCCTAGCAGATCACAACATAAGCATGAGTCAGCAGGCTCTGCAGGCTGGCGTGGGCAGTGGCGGAATGCTGGCATCTGCAGAGGGGAGAAGACCCCCATAGAAGCTACAGAGTGGAGGGAGGTGATCCCACACCAGGCTGTGAACAGTCTGTGCTGGAGGCTGCCCTCCAGTTTGGAGTTTCAGACTTTGAGAATGGCATGGAAGATTTGGAGAAAGTATCAATGAGATAGTGAAACATTAAAAAACAAGCCCTGTGAGAAAAGCCCATGATGAAACTATTTGTATTCGAGGCAACGGTCAACACATCCATCTTGTGGGGGAGAGTTGGACGTGGGCAGGAGATTCGGAATCCTCCCCAACTAAAAGTTCACACCAATGCCCCACTCCAGATTGGTGAATAAAAAGGGCCTGCTGGTTAGAAAGGATTGTGGTCACTTAAGCAGAGAGAATGCCGAGAAATGCAGCCAGCTTTGGTGTATGTGAGGTCTCAGGGCAAAGCGTACATAACTAATCGAATTCACAGGTGTCATTTTAGCTGCTGGTTTCAAAAAGAAAAGCATCATATACCAAAATCGTTTATAAACAGGTTTTCTTTAGTGCCCTGTGCCACTGGAACAAAGATCAGAGATCATAAAGGGAAAAGTTGCGTGCTCATACATGCATGTGTGTGTGCGCGCATGCACGCACACACACCTTGCAAGTGAAGTAAAATCTCTGAATAGACCAGAGCTGGCTAGCTTAGTAGGCATGGCAGTGAGAAGGAACATCGTGAACACATATTCTTCAACCGTATCAGAATTCAGGAAGAAATGTGTTGAACACAAGTGCTTTTTTTTTTAATTTTTTATTTTAAACGTTTTTCAAAAATTTATTTCTGAGAGAGAGAGAGAGACAGTGTGAGCAGGGGAGGGTCAGAGAGAGACAGAGACACAGAATCTGGAACAGGTTTCATGGACTAGAGGCTTCACCTTGCCCACCATCTTGGTTTTCCCCTTGGTCCGAGTACCTTTCTGAACACCCTCCAGGCTGAGATGCCTAGGAGGGAACGGCAACAAGATTTTGCCATCCTGTCTCATGAATTTGTAGTGAAATATCTTTCCTATTAAATCTTGAGGTACATGAAAACAAAGAGAAATTTTGTAAGTGAAGGTAACCTGTCCTGTAAAAATAAAAGGTGGTCAGATTATTAAAGTGCAGGCATATAGTACCATCAGGCAGAGGGACCCAGAGACAAGTTCCCTATATGGAGGCTAGATGATGTTTAAGTGACCTTTCTTGTTCAAGTCAGTGCTCTGTACCCAGGCATATTGTTTTGGTTCCTTGAAGCTCTGGAATACTGAATGGGCCCAGAGAGAACAGAGGCTGGGTCAAACTTGATGCAGAATATTTAGGAAACAACATGATTCCCAGAGCTTTGGGGTGGTTCTGTGGATCTGGACTGATGTGTCTCTTTTTAAAGTGCAGAGCACCCCTGAGCACTGCCCCCCTTCACCACCAAGAAGAGTGAACAGCTCATTTCCTTGCTCTGCTTTATTTCCAGCCTGGTGGGAGGCTGACCCAGTTCCTTGGCTGCACTTCTGTATATACATCTCAGTAGATCTCCCTCTGAAAGATGAGCATATTTAGTTTTTTCGCACATTGCCTCCACATTTTGACAACTGTAGGCATAATCAGATTGTCTGTTTTCTAAGTATGGGAACAAGCTTAGGACTTTTGGTAATTTTGTCTTAAAACCACTTAGAAGAATACCCTGAGAACATTGCCTCGAAAGTTAATAGAACTTACAAAAGTTATACCTCTCTCTCTCTCTCTCTCTCTCTCTCTCTCTCTCTCTCTCTCTCTCTCACACACACACACACACACACACACACACACACACTTTTATTTCAACTAGTTTAGGAGTTTGTATCATGAAAAGTGACCACCCCAGGCCCTTAGTCCCTTAGTTCCCTTCTCCAAATGGAGGTAGCCATTTCCAACTTTCTTGGGCATCCTTCCAGAAATTTTTCATGGATAGCAACATTTGAGTCTGTGTGTGTGTGTGTGTGTGTGTGTGTGTGTGTTTAGACTCATTGTCCTATGTTTGTTCATTTACTCTCTCTGGGCGGCTGTTCCATCTCCACACACTTAGATACACATCTTCATTTTAAAGTGGCTAAATAGTGCTCTGTTGTCCTGACTGGACCAGTTTCATCAGTCCTCTAAAACATTCAGATAGTGTCCAGTGTTTTGCTGTCTTTTTTTTTTTTTTAATGTTTTATTTATTTCTGAGAGAGAGAGACAGACAGCATGAGCATGGGAGGGTCAGAGACAGAGGGAGACATAGAATCTGAAACAGGCTCCAGGCCCTGAGCTGTCAGCACAGAGCCCATCGCAGGGCTCAAACCCATGAATCCTGAGATCATGACCTGAGCCGAAGTCAGACGCTTAACCAACTGAGCCACCCAGGCACCCCCAGTGTTTTGCTGTCTTAACAACTGCTGTGATGAACGGCAGACAAGAATTTCAGGGAACTGGGGCACACCTGGCTGGCTCAGTCTGTGGAGCGTGCAATTCCTGATCTCAGTGTCATAAATTTGAGCAGCACATTGGGCAGAGGTTACTTAAAAATGTTTAAATTAAAAAAAAAAGAATATAGTGAATTGTGACTTTATAACATCAGGTTAACTAGAGAGCCAGGAAGCAAATTTGAAAAGTTAAAACATGTCATTGAAAATGTTGAACAGTATTAAGGGTTTGGGAGAAAGTCTTCCATAATCCTATGTCTCCCAGCCCAGTAATTTTCCCATTTGCATATTACTTTCTAGCCCCTGTTGCCATGCATATCTTTACACAGTTGCATCACAATTTAACTAGTTTTCTTTAGAGCTGTAATACATCTCTCCTTCACCTGACTTTAAAGGGAAGAGACACCGAAATACCACATTAACCCCCTCTAATTTCTCCCTCCCTCGTTCTCCACACTTGCACCCACTCAGCTGCCAAGCACTTTGACTAGAAGAAAGCTGTTGGTGTGGGAATTCGACACAAACATCTTCCCATGCGTTTCTGTATTTGTAAACTCTGGTCACTCCTAAACTCCTTTAAGCAAGCCTTCAGTTTATTTTTGTACCTGCCCCCACTTCACTGTGGGCACTTGTTTATGAGCTGCAACCTGTTGTAATTTAACAGACAACCAGAAGGTTGTTGAGGAACAGCTTTTCTGGAGGGTGTCCATTTAGGGAGAGATTTGCAGATATGGGAACATGAAGAATAGGGCCGCCTTCTCTAATGAAGGGCAACACAGGAAAGAGATGGCCGCTGTTCACTCCACCTAGAAAGCCGGTTCATTATCGGTTCATTGTGAGGACCTGCTGTCAAGGACTGGTCTGCCTCCTCCACCACTTCCCCTGCTCCTGAGGGGCCTCCCCAGCCCAACCATGGATGGGTCTCCTTTTTGAGAAATTGGTTCACTGCAAGTTTGTGAACGGCACTTACTTGTAGCGGTGCCATGCATCTTGTTTACTTGACGGAAGGAATTGGGTTAGTGGAGAACAAAAACGTAGACCGAGACTCGGCTCCTGAGTTCTAGTCCCACCAGCTTCTTTCTTGATTTGCCATGTGATGTCAGTCAGGCTAGTTTACTTCTTCAAAACTGTTTGCACATATATGGGTTAATAGGATGCTTTAAACTGATCTTTCTTTCTTTTTTTAATGTTCATTTTACTATTGAGAGAGGGACACAAAGGATCTAGAGCAGGCTCTGCGCTGACAGCAGAGAGCCTGATGTGGGGCTTGCACTCACAAACCATGAGATCGTGAACTTAGCTGAAGTCAGATGCTTAACTGATTGAGCCACCCAGGCGCTCCTAAACTGATCTTTAACATCCTTGTAATTTTAACAATCTGATTTCACAAATTCAGGCAATCTTAACAATGGATTTACATTTTTATTATTTTTAAGATTATTTTTATTATTTTAAAAAATTCTTCTTAATGTTTATTTATTTTAGAGACAGAGAGGCAGAGCACAAGTGGGGGAAGGGCAGAGAAAGCCAGAGACAGAATCTGAAGCAGGCTCCAAGCTTTTTTTAAAATATATTTTTTTTAATTTTTATTTATTTCTAGGAGAGAGAGACAGCGTGAGCAGGGGAGGGTCAGAGAGAGAGGGAGACACAGACTCTGAAATAGGCTCCAGGCTCTGAGCTGGCAGTCAGCACAGAGCCCGACGCGGGGCTCGAACCCACGAACCGCGAGATCATGACCTAAGTGAAAGTAAGACGCTTAACCGACTAAGCCATCCAGGCGCCCCCTCCAAGCTTTAAGCTGTCAGCACAGAGCCTGATGTGGGGCTCAAACCCACGAACCATGAGATCATGACCTGAGCTGAAGTCGGACACTTAACCGACTGAGCTACCCAGGTGCCCCGGATTTACATTAAAAAAAAAAATTTGTTTTGCATTTATTTATTTTTGAGAGACAGAGCACAAGTGAGGGAGGGGCAGAGAGAGAATGAGACACAGAATCTGAAGCAGGCTCCAGGCTCCAAGCTGTCAGAACAGAGCCCAATGCGGGGCTCAAACTCACATACTGTGAGATCATGACTTGAGCTGAAGTTGGATGCTTAACCAATTGAGCCACCTAGGCGCCCCCAAATGGATATACATTTTTTTTTAAATGTTTTATTTATTTCTAGGAGAGATAGAGATAGACAGCGTGAGCAGGGGAGGGTCAGAGAAAGAGGGAGTCACAGACTGAAACAGGCTCCAGGTTCTGAGCTGGCAGTCAGCACAGAGCCCGAGGCGGGGCTTGAACCCACGAACCGCGAGATCATGACCTAAGTGAAAGTCGGACGCTTAACCAACTAAGCCACCCAGGTGCCCCGGATATACATTTTTAAAGTGTTTTCTATTCTCTTACCAGTGTCCTGGCTTGAACCGCTCTTCTGCTTTTCGCTCTTCCTTCCAGCCAGTCTCCTGCCACAGACCCCTTATGCCAGGCTCTTTGCTGGGTTCTGTCAGGCAAAGCTAACCCTCCACTCAGAATCCCTCTCCCACCCACTGGTGACCAATATCTGGATTCTTCTAAGGCTCTTCAACATTCTCCAAGTGTCTGGTCTTCAGTTTACCATTTTGCCATGGTTTCTCCAGTGTATTGTGAAGGTGTGGCTCAAGGGACCTGCATGGTCTACTTTTCATCATCGACTAGGTCACCGTTTTGGGGGAAAATAGCCTCCAGCAACCCCTCTTGAACTCACAGAGCATCTTTCTAGTCAGAACATTTCTATTAGATGCTATGGAATATTAGAAAGAAAGGAAGCACCATATGGCCTAAAAAGACAGGTTGTGGCATGTAAAACCACACAAAAGCCTGGAACATAGCCTTGAATTACATTCCATTTATTTATTGCTTTCCATTTTACCCTCCACAGTGAAGAAGGAACAGTTGTTTCATGATCTGTAGTTCTGTGTGGTCATATACTTTTAGGATTCTTAACCGGTCTTTGTGAAGTGCTCTATAATTTATAGAATACCTTCACATGCATGATTCCATTAGAGTTAGATAGAATGGATGTTAGTTCCATTTTACAGGGAGAACACAAGAAACAGGTTACAGTCTTACAAAGGGACAGAGTAGGGACATAAATGTAGGTCTTCTGTTTCCTAGAGTGATAGAATTTTCTCTACACATCATCTCTTTGGAATATGAAATTTTGCTTTATGGGGCTGGCTTTCTTGTGTAAATGTAAGATTTAAGGAAAGAACAAAGACATTTAAGTGTATAATAGAGCCTGTCAGTTATTTTCAATTATATTTTTAGTCTTTTTTTTTTTTTTTAAGTACAGGTCTATTGCCATATGCTTCTACACAATTGTTTACAAAAGCTTTTATCTTAAAGAAGATATTCATTCAAAGATGCATTATATACAGTGTAGTTTTATCGAGTTAAGAACAGGCCTATTCCCATATGCTTCTACAACAATTGCTTACAAAAACTTGTATCTTTTTTTAGTGTTTTTTTTTTTAATTCCACTTAGTTAACATACAGTGTTATTTCTTAGTCTTGAAATACAAAGATAAACAGAAACAGAAGATAGGATTTTGCTAATTGGATATTAGTCAGCTGAGAGATCTTTAGTCCAATGTAGAGACTGTCAGCTATGGAAATATATTAAGAAAGTTGCCATCTACACCTTAGTGTATAAAATTCCTCTCTGTCATGAGACCATGGTGGACTTATAATCAGGGCAGGAAGTAATCTCTTTTTGGACCATGGACCCCTTTTTCAGTTTGTGAAGCCTGTGGGCTCTAAGAGCAATGTGTGTGATTTATGTAGGAAAATTATTTTTATTTACATTTTAACGTATATATTTCTTCTATTGCAAGAACATGAGAGCAAGGAAGGAGCTGAGAGAGAGGGAAAGAGAGAATCCAAAGGAGGCTTCATCTCACGAACAGAACTGTCAGATCATGACCTGAGCCGAAATCAAGAGTCAGATGCTTAACCAACTGAGCCACCCAGGTGCCCCATAAAAATGTTTTTAAATGCATAAAATGTACTACTACATTTGATTATAAAGAAAATTACAACAGCATGCATTCTCATACATTCTCAACAGGGGTGGTATTGTCCCAAGAATACCTGTGGTATTAAAAAAATTTTTTATTATTTTATTTTATTTATTTAAAAAATGTTAATGTTTTATTTCTGAGAGAGAGACAGACAGACAGACAGAGACAGAGAGAGAGCGTGAGCAGGGGAGGGTCAGAGAGAGAGGGAGATACAGAATCCGAAGCCAACTCCAGGCTCTGAGCTAGCCATCAGCACAGAGCCCGGCGCGGGGCTCGAACCCATGAACCATGAGATCATGACCTGAGCCGAAGTCGGACGCTTAACCAACTGAACCACCCAGGCGTCTCTTGTGATTTTATTTTTAAATTTTAATTTAATTTTGTTTCCATGTAAAACTTTCCCCCCAGCCTCAGTGAGATATAATTGACAAAGATTAGGCATATTTAAGGCATGTAGCATGATGATTTGATACTGCCAAATCATTACCACAATCAAGCTAGTTAACACATCCATCATCTCACATGGTTACCATTGTGCGCTACTCTCACAGCAATTGCCAAGTATAAAATATATGACTAACTACAGTCACCATGTGGGACGTCAGCTCCCCAGAATCAATGTATCTTAGAATTGAATGCTTGTGCCCTTTGACCAGCATCTCCTCATTTCCACCACCTTTCTACTTTCTGCTTCTATGAATTCCACTTTTGTAGATTTTTGGTACTAAAATTTAATGGGGAAGGGATGGATATTAGGGGCAAAAAAATGTCTTAAAAGTTTCATGGAAGGAGCAGTCATGAAATAAAAGCTTGAGAAACACTGGAATATAATTGCCAAAGTAATTAGAACATGTTTGACAGATCTCTGTCTCTCTCAAAGAAAGAAAGAAAGAAAAAGTGAAGGAAGGAAGGAAGAAAGAGAGAGAGAGAGAGAGAGAGAGAGAGAAAGAAAGAAAGAAAGAAAGAAAGAAAGAAAGAAAGAAAGAAAAGAAAAAAGAAAAAGAAAGAAAAAAAGAAAGAAGAACATGGTTGATAGAGTAACGTATGCACTTCTTGATTAACACATTAAGTAATGAGGTCAAGCAGTGGACCTAGTAACTACTATAGTTTAGAAGTAGTGATAAGCATAAATTATTTTTGGATATTTGATCAACAACAATAATGTGATGTGTAAATACCTGTGCTTTTTGTTGGTGGCAAAGTACTCTAAAATTGTGGTTTGTTGCCTACATTTGTAACTGAGGGAAATGCCCAATTTCTGCTATTTAATGAAAATAAAAGTGTGATTTTTTTCCCCCATCTGAGTTCACAGAATTCTGGTCATGGATCTTTTAGGGGCTGTGGTCCCCAGGTTAAATACTTCTGCATTACAGGCACCAGCATCTTCCCAAGCATCCAGGCTTGAAATGCCAGAATAGTCTTTGACTTTCTCCTCTCCTCACAACCCGCCCACATTTAAGCGATTGGCCCATCCTACTGATTCCACCTCTGGCATCCCTGTCTGTCCAAGATTGCTGTCACCACCTGAGGGCAGGCTTGTGACTTGCTTGGACTACTACACTTGCTTCCCAGTTGATCTGTGCCTTTAACCTCTCTCTTCCCTCCCATCTATCCAAAATTACCTATGAGATTAATATTCACTCTTATTTTCTCCCCTAGTTCAGAAATCTTGTCTACAAAATTAAGTTCAGATCCTTACCCTGAAATTCAAAGCCCTCTGTGATTTTACCACAATTTAAAAAAAATAAAAATTTTAAAGCTCTTCATGGTAAAACCCACCTTTCTAGCCTCCCCCCATGACTCCCCTATTTATAACCTAAAATCCTATAGTCCCTCTGGCCTCTTAAAACTCTTTCCTACCTAACCACCTGCTACCTGTCTACCCTGTCTTCAAATGGTATCTTCTTAAACATCCCCTCCCCTAAACCAACAAAGTTCTTTAGTTTTATCTTCTTGGCATTTATGGCACTCTAGCGCCCTCTCTCAATTTATGTCAGGACTGAGCACTGCAATTTTAAAAAGTAAAATTTTTTTCCAGACTCCAAAATGTTGGTACAAAATTTGAAAATTATTAAAAAAAAATAAAAGAGAGAGAGATGAACAATCCACAATTCTATCAGTCAATGACAGTTACTGTAAAAAACATTTAACTCTTATATTTATGCATTTTAAAACTAATTCAGAGTCTATAGAAATTTGGGAAATGTAGGTAACTACAAAGAAAAATTTTAAATCCCCTAAATTGGGAACCTACTGTCTATGTTGACTTATGTCTTGCTTTTTTCATCTAAAATCATAACATCAGGGGTGCCTCGGTGGCTCAATTGGTTAAGCTTCCAACTCTTGGTTTCTGCTCAGGTCATGATCTCACAACTTGTGGGTTCAAGCCCTGCACTGGGCTCTGTGCTGTCAGCACAGAGCCTGCTCCAGATCCTCTGTCTCCCTGTCTCTCTGGCCCTCCCCTGCTCACACTCTCTTTCTTTCTCTCAAAAATAAATAAACATTAAAAATGATAATAAAATAAAATTATAACATGAGTATCTCTACTCTTTGTATCCATGTTACAAAAAACTCTAAGATAATTACATAATAATTTCATTATAACTCATTTAATTGCTCCTCTACTGTCAAATAACCAGCACGTTTCCTATATAAAAAAAGAAATTTTGTTTATTATGATTACAGAAACAATACAGATGCATTATATAAAATTCAAATCTCATAGATAAGACAAATGATAGAACGTGTAAATCCATCTAAACACAGTAGATCTAAGGGCACCTAGCTGGCTCATTCAGTAGATTGTGTGACCTTTTTTTTTTTTTTTTAGGTAGGCTGCACTCACAATCTTGGGGTTGTGAGTTCAACCCATGTGGGATGTGGAGATTACTTTAAAATTAAAGTCTTTTTAGGGGTACCGTGGTGGCTCAGTCGATTAAGCATTCAGCTCTTGACCTGCTCAGGTCATAATCTCATGGTTCGCAGGTTTGAGCCCTGCATTGGGCTCTGTGCTGGCAGTGTGGAGCCTGCTTGGGATTCTTTCTCTCTCTGCCCCTTCCCCACTTGTGTGCCCTATCTCTCTAAAAGTAAGTAAATAAGCTTAAAAATACTTAAAAAAAAAAAGAAACCCTTCTTTTAAAAATGTAAAACAAACACACTAGCAGTATTTCAGAGATGGAATTTCAGGCACTTCTTATATCAGGCAGGAAGAGGGTGCTCCAGGGCCAGCTGGGGGAGGCACAAACAAGCGAGATACTGAATCACACGACTCGAAGTTAAACAGAGGCGGATGGTGGCCTACATGGTGTGAGAGGGGAAGGTTGTTATAAAACCCACCAGCTCCCTTCCCCATCCAATTAGGGTAGCTGAAATTCTTACCGTATTATATCACTCAATGCTCATTGCTCAGAGAACATCAGCCCTTGTAAGGAGCAAGTGCTGAGTACAGATCCCTCTTTTCAGATCTAAGGAAATTGAGGCCCTGAGAGAAGTTATTTTCCTAAGGTCATAAATGGCAAATCCCAAACCAGATCTTCAGATCATTGCTACTTTCCCTATATTGTGCTGCATTAAATGCCTTCTGTTAAAATGCAGAGATGTTATGAAGAAGGGGTTACTGTTTGTTTTTTTTAAATATTTTTATTTGTTTCTAGGAGAGACAGAGAGACAGCGTGAGCAGGGGAGGGTCAGAGAGAGAGGGAGACACAGACTCTGAAACAGGCTCCAGGCTCTGAGCTGGCAGTCAGCACAGAGCCCGACGTGGGGCTTGAACCCACAAACCTAAGCGAAAGTCAGATGCTTAACCGACTAAGCCACCCAGGCACCCCGGGTTTACCGTTTTTTTAATGTTTATTTATTTTGAGAGAGAGCATGAGCAGAAGAAGGGCAGAGAGAGAGAGAGAGAGAGAGAGAGAGAGAGAGAGAGAGAGAGAGAGAGAGAGAGAGAGACTCCTAAGCAGGCTCCACATTCAGCACAAAGCCCATGGGAAGCTCCATCTCATAACTGTAAGATCATGACCTGAGCTGAAATCAGAGTCAGTTGCTTAACCTACTGAACCACCCAGGCTCTCCAAGGGGTAACCATTTTATCCTTATATCCAGTACAGGTTACTTTCTCAAAGTAGCCACCCAGCATTTGCAAAAGGTTTGGGACACAAGACAGACAAGTTTCAATTGAGGAGGGTGTCAGGAAAAGAGAGTGACTCCCCAGACTGCCTCTCATTTTACCTTCTTGATTTTTGCCATAGCCGGGTACCACCTGTGCAATAGTTGATTATTTCTCATTGAAAGGACTCACTTTTAAAGCTTAAATATTTACTTAACAATATTTACTTTACAATTATCTTAAACCATTCTTAAGTGTGCAGGTCAGCTTTATTACATTGCTATGTATCCAGAACTTTTCATCATTCTAAACTGAAATTCTGTACCCATTAAATAATAACTGCCCACTTGCCCATCCCTCAGCCCCTGGCAACCATCATTCTACTTTTTATCTTTATGAATTGGACTATTTCAGGTATTTCATATAAGAGGGACCATACAGTATTTGTACTTTTGCAGCAGACTAATCTTAGCTAGCACAAAGTCCTCAAGGTTGATCCACATTGTAGCATGTAGTCCTGATTGCTTTTTTGCTGTTATTTTCCACTATGATCTATGTGACTTCCGTCAGTGTGTACATTCTATTTCCTGCTGTAGTGTCAAATGTGAATTTTGTTTCTACGTTGATAACATGTTTTACTTGATTTCTTAATTCTGCCATCTCCCTCTCTTCTCCAGCTTTGATCACTTATATCTCTTTTTTAAACAAAGAGACTGTGGGTTTTTTGTTTGTTTGTTTTTTTAATGTTAGATTGAAGGGGCGCCTGGGTGGCTCATCCCCTCATGCCTGGTTGGGCATCCAACTTCGCCTCAGGTCATGATCTCAGAGCTCATGAGTTCAAGCCCTGCATCCAGCCTTGTGCTGACAGCTCAGAGCCTGGAGCCTGCTCCAGATTCTGTGTCTCCCTCTCTCTCTGCCCCTCCCCCACTCCGTCTCTCTCTCAAAAATAAAATAAACATTAAATTTTTTTAAATGTTAGATTTAAATACTGTTTCTAGGAACAATCCTTCTTCCAAAGCATATCCTTCATCTTCATTGCTTGTCATGCTTTCTTTTTCCTTTTTTTATTATCTCAATTTATATCTCCTGCTGGATCCCTTCTGCTTACTATTCTTTGAACCAGAGTAGTTTTATCTGAGGCCGAGGGTAAATTCTTTAGTCAAACCTCCATCTACCTTGGCTTTCTTCCACTGTCCATATAAGTGTAAACTGGCTAGCTGAATGTTACCATTGGCTTGCAATCGCTGTTTAGTCCTTTGGCTTCTGCGGTGGATTAGCGGGGTATGACCCGGATTAGCAGGCTGCTGAGTGTCTCAGTTTGGTTATGTCGCCTCCGTATGTTTTTTTACACAGAATCTGATGAACTGTCTACCCTGGGGGCATGTGGAGATCCATGGCAGAAGGTCTCCCTGAGATTTGAACTATTTCCTTTCCTTTTCACCGACAAACAGGTCATCCTGGTTGCAAGCTGGATCCTTACATTGTTTCATGGCACAAGGGGTTTTGGTTTGATCGGTCATATTTTGTTTACCTCAGTTCAAATAACATCAATCCACAGTTGCACAGCTCACTTTTACGTTGTTGTTTCTTTTCTTTGTGAAGGGTAGATGTTTGGCCTTTTATGCCTCTTACTAAAATCTGTTTTACCTGAGATTCAGAGGGGCGAATGTTACCTCTGGGCATCATCCTTCAGGTGGCCTAAATTCTACTACATCTGACAATGTAGTATATTGATTTTTTAAAATGTTTATTCAATTTTGAGAGACAGAAACAGAGCACGAGCAAGGGAGGGACAGAGAGGGGGAGACACAGAATCCTAAGTGGGCTCCAGGCTCTGAGCTGTCAGCACAGAGCCGACGCGGGGCTCCAACTCACAAACTGTGAGATCATGACCTGAGCAGAAGTCGGACGCTTAACCGACTGAGCCACCCAGGCACCTCTAATATATTGATTTTTAGGCTGGACTCTGGGATCAGAGTGCCTGAGTTCAAATATTGGTTCTGCCACCTATTATCTGATAACCGTGTACAATTTATTTAATACCTCTGGACTGCAATTTCCTATCTTTGAAATGGGGCTAATAGTAGTACCTATTTCAAGGGTTGATAAGAGGTTTAAATGAATTAATACAAGTAAAAGGACTTAGAGAAAAATCTGGCATAAAGTATGTGTCCAGTTAGCCACTGTCACTATATTTCCTGTAGTCTAAGTTAGGGGGTTAATGTTCATGTCCTCCACCATATTTACAAGAAATTCTTGAGGGTTAAATTCAGTAATGTCTGGGAAGCCCATAGCATGGTGCTTGACACATAACAGGCCCTCAACACATGAGTTGAATGTTAAATAATGAGTATAGAGGAAGGGGGGACTGTGAGAGAGGAAGTGGAGGAGAGAGGCTAACTCAGAAGTTTGTGCTCTGGGTTAAGACTTTGGAATATTGCCCCCTTTCCAGCCATTCAAACATTTTCTGAGCACTTTTTTATGCTAGCTACCAGCATATCAAAGAGAAGAAAGATCTCTCCAGGAGTGTGTAGGCTTAGAGTTCTCTCAACACCTCCTTACTCATTTAGGTTCTAAATAGTGAAAGGTAATTGTATTAAGTAAGCGAAAGCCCAGTGATCTTACACTTTAATCCATACCCTAAACTAAACTCAGCAGTATTTATACAATTGCAGCTACTGAGAAAGTCAAAGGCACAAACACAGCCTTGGATAATCTCAAACTAATCTGTTCTGGCTTTATGATGGCCTAAAGTGTTAACTTCTTAGGATTCACAAGAAATTCACCTCAAATGTGATATTTGTGACATGCCAGTCACTCTCGCCAAGATAGACTTGCCCACTTCACAGAGGCCACATTTCCTGCCTTGCCTATATCTGTTGCTTCTAAAGGTTCAAATAAGACTGTGGACTTGGATACCCTCTTGCATTCTGGATGCTGTTGCACACATCAGGGTCCCTCTGGCTGAGGTCCAGCATAAGGATTTGGAGAATTTCATCATATGCACCTGCAGGAAAGACCTCTGAATTTTCAGAGCCACAGGTGACTCTTCATTACTCTCTAGGAGCCCATGGTCTTCCAGCCAGCTAGGACTAAGTTCTTCTTAAGTGACAGAAAACCCAAAAGAATAATGGCTTAAAGATGATTAAAAATGTGTTCTTTCTCTCAAGCAAAAGTATAGGCAGGCAGTCCAGAGACTTACTCCTTTTGTCTTGTTGCCATTCTCATCATGTGCCCACCTCATGGCTCCACGTGGCTGCTTCAACTTGAGCTCCTCCATCTTCGTTCTAGCCCACAGGAAGGAGAAGAGTAGGGCATGCCCCTCCCATTAAGGATATTTCCTAGAAATTGCATCAAACATTTCTATCTATATCCCATTGGCCAGAATGTAATCACCTGGTCTTACCCAGCTGGAAGGGAGGCTTGGACACATAGTCTTTTTTTTTTTTTTTTGAGAGAGACAGAGAGAGTGTAAGCAGGGGAGAGGCAGAGAGAGAGAGGGATAGAGGATCCAAAGTGGCCTCTATGCTGACAACAGTGAGCCCGATGCAGGGCTTGAACTCAGGAACCATGAGATCATGACCTGAGCCGAAGTCAGAAGCTTAACCGACTGAGCCACCCAGGTGCCCTGGACACAGTCTTTATTCCATGTATCTTGCTAAAAACTCAGAGGCTCTATTACTGAAGAAGAGTAGGTCAATATCGAGGGAAAACAAGCAGTCTCTACCAGTTTTTTCTCTCTGCTGCTGTGTACAAGTTGACTCTTTGTGGTCTTCTCTGAAGACCAGCCTTCCTGTTCATACTTGATGACCTCTCCTGCTTTCCACTTCCACTTGCACAAGATTGTGGGGACCACAGTGTCAGCTCTTTGCCCACAGAGCAGGTCTTTCAGTTTCAAAGCCATACGTGGTCTAGCCATCCCCACCTCTGTGTCTCAATTCCAAATTCTTGGAGAGAAAATTTGATTGGTTCTGCTTGGGCCAGTTGATCACCCCCTCAGCTCTGAGCCTGGGCTGTATCAGGGCTCTCCCTTTTAGGATGGGAAGGAGCAAGTGCTCTAAGAGGTATAAGTGATGAACATCTCTTCTAAGTTCACCCTTTGACCTTAACTCCTGTCTTAACCCCACCTGCCGGATGTAGTAGTCAGTTTACTTGTCCTTAGGGCAGGGTGGCATTTGTTCATCTTATCCCCAGAGCCTCGCAGTTACCTGGCACACTCAATATTTGTTGTAGAAGGAATAATTCAGTATAGTCCTTACTTTTACAGAGATCAAACACTTGCTCAAATTTACATAGTAGAACAGTATGACGGGCAGCACAAGAATGCAGGACTCCAGGTTCCCAGGCTCTAGAATGGTTTCCTAGAATTACCCACCATGATGTGGCCCATGTGCCCCATTGTTCAGCACTTGTCTGGGCTTCCCTGCTGAGGGTTACAGAGAATCTCCCCCAGCTGTGGCCATTGAGAGGCCCAGGAGGACATTGGCTGTACCACACAGAGTCCATTTCCAATCATAACCTTCGTGCCAACGCCCATTGTCTCCCCACACCTGCAAGATGGGCCCCATTAGGGAGACCCCATCCTGACTGGGCCTTGACCAAAGTTGGGCTCTGGATGCAGGGACACTTAAGCAGTTATGAGTCAAAGTGGACAGAAGATCTCCATGGCCACCCACCCTCCTCAGAGGAGGAGGGCCTCCCCATGGAAAACAGCAAATGCCTCCCCTTCCACCATTCTCCTGCATTTCAGCCCCCATAACCTTTCCTCCTGCCTCCTCCCCATTCCTTCGTGCTTCACTGTGCTGTCCTTTAATGCTGCTTGTCCTTACAGGCCTCAAACCCTCTGTGGCAATCCCGGGGCTCCACCACTGTGTCTTCTGGAGGCCGTTTTCGCTGCCCATCTTGCAGGCATGAGGTTGTCCTGGACAGACATGGCGTCTATGGCCTGCAGCGAAACCTACTAGTGGAGAACATTATTGACATTTACAAACAGGAGTCTTCCCGGTGAGCTGTCAAGACCTCCTGTCTCCCCAAGGGGTAGGGCCGGGGACACAGAACAGAGCGGGGAACCCATCAGCCAGAAGGGAAGGGCTGAAAGGATCAGCTTCTTTAGAGATTAGAGGACTGGACCCTGGGAAGGGGAGGGACTTGCCCCAGGTCACCTAGCTGAGGCATCTCGGATCCTGGGCAGTGCTTCACCTGCACCCTTCCACCTGGGGGAGGGGCTGGCAGTCCACCAGCAAGGCCCTTGCCAACCATATGTGGCTTCCTTCCCTGTGGGACTTCCCTGCTCCCCTGGAACAGACGCTGTTCTTGGATGTAGGCCTCCTCTACCCCTTAGCTCTCTGTATTCCTCACATGAAGGCCACCGTGGAAGTCACTCACCTGCCCAGCCCCAGCTGTGATTGGTGGTTGGTGAAGGCTGAAGAGAAGGTGTTCATGGGGGCCTGCACTTGTGGGGCCCACTTCCCTCCAGCCTGGCCCCTGACCCTGCCACCACCCTGCCCGCTCCCCTCCAGGCCACTGCACTCCAAGGCTGAGCAGCACCTCATGTGCGAGGAGCATGAAGAGGAGAAGATCAATATCTACTGCCTGAGCTGTGAAGTGCCTACCTGCTCTCTCTGTAAGGTCTTCGGTGCCCACAAGGACTGTGAGGTGGCCCCACTGCCCACCATTTACAAACGCCAGAAGGTATCAAGCAGAGGGAGCAGGCATGTGGGGCCAGACACAGGACAGCATCTCAAACTTCAGCGTGTCACTCCACTTGGTGTTAAAGGCAGGCAGATCGGGGGGTGCCTGGGTGGCTCAGTCGGTTGGGCATCTGACTCTTGATTTTGGCTCAGGTCATGATCCCAGCGTCATGGGATGGAGCCTTGCATCATCAAGGCTGCTTGAGATTTGCTCTCTCTTTCTGCCTCCCTTTCTCCACCTCCCTGCTTCTCCCCCATTTCGTGCTCACATGGCACTCAAGCTCTCTCCTCTCTCTCTCAAAAAAAAAATAAATAAATAAAAGGCAGGCAGATCAGGGCTACAGTCCCAGCTCTATGCATGACTCAGTGTGACCTTGGATAAGTCACTTGACCTCTCTGACCCTGACTTGCCTTGCTTGTAAAATGGGATGAAAACACCTGCTTCCGAGAGTTGCTGTAAGGACACAATTAGGTCATGGAAGATGTGAGCAACTTCAGTTTGGTGGCCTAGATGTTCTCCAGGCCCTCTCACTACCACACAGCTCTTTCTGACATAAAACATGATTTAAAGATTATATCAGTGGGCACATAGTAAAGGAAATCTCCAAGCGGAGGTGGAGTGGGGAGAGGAAGTGGCAGTGAGCTGACCACGGAACGCTGGGTGGTAAGCACAGAAACAGCCAGACTTCCCAGAGGATGAATGCTGGCAGCAATACTGAGCTGAAGGGATGAGATGATGTTGGGATGTGACTACGTCTCCAGGCCTCTCTAAGGTAGACATCTGAATGGAAGACCCTCACAAAACTCAGCTTAAACTGGAATCCCAGGAACTAAGGTGGTGGGTCATGCCACCTGACATTTTTTTTTTTTTAAATTTCTGAGAAAGAGACAGCGTGAGCAGGGGAGGGTCAGAGAGAGAGGGAGACACAGAATCTGAAACAGTCTCCAGGCTCTGAGCCAGCTGTCAGCACAGAGCCTGACGTGGGGCTTGAACCCACGAACCATGAGATCATGACCTGAGCCGAAGTTGGACGCTTAACCGACGGAGCCACCCAGGTGACCCCACCTGACTTTTGACAAAAGCAAATGCAGATTCTGCCTGGAGGAAAGCACCCTCAATTTAGGCTCTTGGGTTTTCCTTAGATTAAGAACAACAAAATATCAATTCAAAAGTGAAGATAACAGAAAGAAATGTACCCCATGAGTGCAGGCAGTAGAAACAAAAAGTATAGTTCAGACCCCTGAGGAATTCAGATATTGGGATTTAAAATTTTTTTTTGTTTATTATTTATTTTGAGAGAGAGAAAGAGAGAGCAGGGGTGGAGCAGAGAGAAAGAGAGAGAGAATTCCAAGCAAGCTTTGCACTGTCAGCGCAGAGCCCAATGCAGGGCTTGAACCCACAAACTGTGAAATCATGACCTGAGCCAAAGTCAAGAGTTGGACACTTAACGGACTGAGCCACCCAGGCACCCCTCAGATATTGGAATTATTAAAGAATAGAGTATCACTGTGTATAAAATGGTTTTTTACAAAATATGTAATAAAAAGGGGCTCCTGGGTGGCTCACTCAGTCATTTAAGCATTTGACTTTGGCTCAGGTCATGATCTCCCAGTTCATGGGTTCTAGCCTCGCATCCGGCTCTGTGACAGATCTGAGCCTGGAGCCTCCTTTGGATTCTGTGTCTCCTTCTCTCTCAGCTCCTCCCTTGCTTGTGCTCTGTCTCTCTCAAAAATAAACAAACATTAAAAAATGGAATAAAAAGAACAAGTAATAATAGATTATCAAAAATGCTGATTTAACAAAGAACCAAATAGAACTTTTAAAAATGAAACTATAGGGGCGCCTGGGTGGCTTAGTCGGTTAAGCGTCCGACTCATGATCTCGCGGTTCGTGGGTTCGGGCCCCGCGTCGGGCTCTGTGCTGGCTGCCAGCTCAGATCCTGGAGCCTGTTTCAGTCTGTGACTCCCTCTCTCTCTGACCCTCCCCTGCTCATGCTGTCTCTCTCTCTCCTAGAAATAAATAAAAAAACCTTAAAAAAAAATGAAACTATAGGGGCATGTGGGTGGCTCAGTTGTTAAGTGTCTGACTCTTGATTTCATATCAGATCATGATCTTACAGTGTATAAGATGGAGCCCCACATCAGGCTCTATGCTAACAGTATGGAGCCTGCTTGGGATACTCTCCCTCTCTGTCTTTCTCAAAATAAATAAATAAACTTAAAAAATGGACAGATAGTTGTTGAAATTTCTATGAAGAATTAATGAAGAGGAAGAAAGGCCTAAAAAAAAAAAAAAAAGCCCAGGATGCAGCACCGGGAGATGAGAAGGATGAGAAGCTCTAGCATAGGCCTCCTCAGAGTCACAGGAGAAAATAAAAAGAATGGAGAAGAGGCAATAGTATCCTAACAGATAATCACAAAGAATAATTCTGAATTGATGGAAGACATGAATCTACAGATAAAGCACTTAGCCCAAGGCTTGGATGTTTGGCAAATGCCTGTTCCTTTCTCATTTGGTGGTGGAGGGCCTCCTCTCTCCGCCTCCTTCCAGAACCCATAAACGTGCTTCCACACTTGTTGGATGGTTCAAGCCATCTACATCTCTGGAATAGCTGCCCTGTTGGTGGGGTGGAGGGGGTGGCCCTGGCTGGGATGGGAGGGGTACGGTTCTAGACAGGGCCCTCCAGTTCTAAGTGCTGGCCTCTGTGTGCGGCAGAGTGAGCTCAGCGATGGCATCGCAATGCTGGTGGCGGGCAACGACCGCGTGCAGGCCGTGATCACTCAGATGGAGGAGGTGTGCCAGACCATCGAGGTGAGCCTGGGATGGGAGGGAGGGGAAATTCCCGGGTTCCTGGGGGTGTGAATCACAAGTGGTGGGGAATATGCTTACCAAGCTGCTAGGTTTGGGTCCCAGATGTGCCCCTTGCCTAGCTCTGTGACTTTGGTGCAGTCACTTCACTGGTCTGTGCTTTGTAACTAGATACAGTGACAGATGGGAACTAGACCTGTGATCCCTTCACAAGATACACAAATACCGAATCACTACACTGTACACCCAAAACTAATATGATGTTAAAAGTCAATCGTATCTCAATTTTTAAAAATCTTGTAATGGTTATTACTGAGAAGACCCTGCCCTTGGCCGCAGTTGTAGGTCTGCCACTATGTGGGGTCCTTTCTTCTTGCCTCCCCGTGTTTTCCTTCGGTGGGTGGGGAGTGCTTCCCCGGCCAGGAGGGACGTCTCAGCCTTGCTGCCGTCTTTCAGGACAACAGCCGGCGGCAGAAGCAGTTGCTGACTCAGAGGTTCGAGGCCCTGTGCGCGGTGCTGGAGGAGCGCAAGGCTGAGCTGCTGCAGGCGCTGGCCCGCGAGCAGGAGCAGAAGCTGCAGCGCGTGCGGGGCCTCATCCGCCAGTACGGGGACCACCTGGAGGCCTCGTCTAAACTCGTGGAGTCGGCCATCCAGTCCATGGAGGAGCCGCAGATGGCGCTCTACCTCCAGGTGGGCCCCGCGGGAGGGAGGCAGGTCCCCGAGGGGCTTCGCTGCGGGGGCCTGGGCACCTGGAGGGCTGGGCCCCAGTCTTACCTCTGGCACCCGTTTGCCCCACTTTGCCTCTGGGCAAGTCCCCCTCGTCTGAGTCCGCTTGCTCCTCAACGAATTGGGATAAGCATCCCTGCCTACCCCGCAGGACTGTGGGCCCCAGATGCGGGACTTCGCCAGCGCTTGGCACGGTGCTTACGCTCACCCTCCTTTTTTTCCCTGCAGCAGGCCAAGGAGCTGATCAATAAGTGAGTAGGCGGAGCGGGAAAGGCCAGGAAGGGGCTGCCGGGCTCAGGCGGAGGGGTTGCGGGCGCTGGGGCGTGTCCAGCTGAGCGCCTGCCGCGCCGCAGGGTCGGGACAATGTCGAAAGTGGAGCTGGCAGGCCGGCCAGAGCCGGGCTACGAGAGCATGGAGCAGTTCACCGTGAGCGTGGAGCACGTGGCCGAAATGCTGAGGACCATCGACTTCCAGGCGGGTGAGGGACGGGGGATGGGAGGGGACAGCGGGCCGCGGGGACCCGGCGTCCAGAGGGGGCGCGGTGGGGGGTCATGGCCCGAGAAGCCGGGACTCCACCTCACCGCGCCTTCCTTGGGGTCAGGCGCTTCCGGGGAGGAAGAGGATGAGGAGGTGGCGTTGGACGGGGAAGAAGGCAGCGCGGGGCCAGATGAAGAGCGGCCGGATGGGCCGGAAGGTGAGTGTGGCCTGAGGGACCTGGCGGGGCTGGCCCCACGCTCCTGTCCCCTCTTCGGTGATGGCCTTCCTGTGGCACAGGGATCGCTGGGAGCCTCCCGACCCCCAGGAGGAGGGGCGCGCCCTCTAGCGCGCGTGCAGAAGTGCACTTTCCCACCCGCCTTTCCTTTGGGCCTTGGGGAGACCGGGTAGGGTCGGGAGGTAGAGGAGAACCCCACGTGGCTGGGGAAAGGGGGTGAGCTGGGGTCTGGAGCCGCCTCGTACCTTCGGAGCGCGAGCCCACCGAGCTTTCTTTCCCAGGCACGGGCGGGCACTGACCCTCCCCCGTCGGGGAGCCCGCGCACCTGGGGCCTGGCCCTCGGGTCGCGGAGGACCTGCGCAGAGACCACCGCGCCACACAGCTCGGCGCCCCGCCGCGGGGGAGGGGCTCAATAAAGGGCTAAAGAGTCCAGACCCGCAGCTCCTTTCACTGCTCACTCTCAGCCTACGCTTCGGAGGCGACCCCATCATCATCCCTCCTTTCTCCGGGTCTGGGATCGTTTGGGGGGGCGGAAGTGGAATGAGCCCTGTAGGGCACCTCCTTGGTATCAAGCACGGGTTCGCGAGCCCAGTGCCAAGGGGAGAGGGTTGGGGTGGTGCGGTGGCACCAGGACTTGAGTTCCTGGGGGACGATGGGGACACGGGACCCTGGCTGAAAGCCGTTCTGCGGGAGCCCTCATGAGGCATCTGGTTCCCTCCCGCCGGCCCGGGAGGCCGCACTTTCCCACCGGCTCCCACCCTGCCGTGGCTCCCTGCGCCCCACAACCGAGGCCAAAGGCTCTTCAGCACTTTTATTAAAAACCGGTGACGCACAGAGTGCTCAGGGCATCCCTGGGCCGCTATAGCCCGGCGGGATTGGGTCAGTTCAGTCGCGCACGTCCCGGCCCGGGGGGTGGGGGACGGGGGTCGAGGTTCTTGTGGCCGCGGACCCCGCGAAGATCACTTGCCCACGGACTCGAATATGATGCGGTTCTGCTCGGCGCGCTCCCGCTGGCTCTGCGTCCGCGCCAGCTCCAGCAGGGTCCGCAGCAGGTGGAAGGTGAGGTCAATAGACAGCGGAGGGTCGTCGCGTCGCGGCCGCTCGCCCGAGGTCCGGGATCCCCATCCTCCGGGCCCCGCGCGGCGCGGGAAGCGCTCGGCCAGCAGCAAGAGTAGCGCGCGGGCCCCGCCGTCCTGGTTCCGCGCCCCAGGACGCCAGCGCAGACTCGGGTCCCGGACCCCGGCCGCCGCCGCCCCCGGGCTCCGCTGGCTGCTCCCCGGGCGCAGCTGTGCCAGGAGCAGCAGCGCTGCCAGCAGCAGCGTGCGTCCCGCCTGCCTCATGGTGCCGCCGGCCCTGGAAACACAAGCGCACCGCAGGGGTGAGGTGTGCCCGGGGCAGGTGGCGCCACTCCCCTTCCCGCGCGCATGCAGCTCCTCCACCGGGCCCCTGCGGCCGCCGCCCGTGCCCATGGCCTTCCCTCCAGCCGCAGCCCAACCCAGTGCCACCCCGTCCTCCCTCCGTCCCTCTGGGCGAGTCGCGATGGGCGAGCCGCGCGACGAGTCCAGGCGCTGAGGGAGTCAGGGCGGATGCTCCTCGGAGCCACTCACAGGTTGCGGGAGAGCGTCTGCCCGCTGCGGGCGCTGCAGTCTCTGTCCCCCGGGCGGACGAGGGCGCTTTGGGGAACACGGGGTCTGTCCCGAGACCGCCGCCAGCCTTATATAGCTCCAGGACAGCTCCGACTGACGTCAGCGAGGAACATGCACTGATTGTAGAAGCAATGACGGCCGCGGCCTCGAGTCCGGCCGCCTGCGAGCCCCGGAGGGGCGCACCTCAGAACCCTGGACCCTGCGTCCTGGCGCCAGTGCTGGAAGCGGCCCCAGACTTGGGAGAGCGAGAAGCCGGCTGGGGCCGAACGATTGCGCTGGGAGCCACGAGAGAGCCCTTTACCTGCTTGCAACGGCCGGCGGGGGACTACGGCGGTCCCCAGATCAGAGCGGTCAGGTAGCCAGTCTTCTGTGGCTACAAAAGAGAGGCTGGACCGCAGGGCTGTCGGTGGCGCCCACTCTGCCCTTTGCTTCTAGAAGGGGCCAGAAGCACTGGGAGGTGCTGCTGCTGACCTAGTCGCTAGCCCCAATAGCAGTGCCGCAAACTAGGACAATCGGAAGGGCACCTGGCTCCCGGCGACGACTCCGGTACCACCGAGGCAGCAAAGCAGCCCCCGCCTGCGGGACTCTTGACCTTTTTCCAGACCCATGGTCTAAATTCTAGGGCAGTCTGGCTGAGGCACAATTAAAATGAGGGTCTCTGGCCTCTCGGTGCTTTCAGACCACAAAAGGCGGTCCATCTACTTCTGAGTTTGTCCCAAAGTGGTACTTTAGCCATGATAGTTTTTCTTCTGGGAATAACAGCCACGGTATTACTATACCTGCGACCTCCAGTTAAGATCACTTAGGAGAGTGACTTGTCTTAGTCTCTTCACACTGTTATAACAAAAATAGTTATCAACCAGGTGTCTTATAAACAAACATTTATTTGTCACAGTTCTAGAAGCTGGGAGGTCCAAGCTGACGCCACTGGTTCTCTAGTGAGAACCCACTTGCTACCTTGCATGGCGAGCACCTTCTCACTGTGTCCTCACATGGTGGAAGGGGGGAAGGATCTCTCTGGGGCCGCTTTAGAAGGGCATTCATCCCTCGTGACCTACTCAGCTCCCAAAGGCCCTACCACCTAATACCATCACTTTGGGCATTAAGTTTTTAACATGATTTTTGGAAGGGATACAAACATTCATCTATAGACTGTGGGTTCAAGTTTCCACTCTGTTACTGGGGGGTGGTATGGCCAGCTCACTTCACTTCTATGGACCTCAGTGTGCTCATCTGTAAAAAAAAGATCAGGGTTGGTGTCCCTAGACTTCTTTCCAGCTCTAGAAATTCTTACTGCCCCACAGGTTTCTGCTGCACTCTACTCACCACTTTTGCAGGTTTCAGACTACATATGTAATAGCATACTTCCTGAGGCACCGTACAAAGGGTCTGGGGCCCCCAAAGAGCTGGATCTACAGCAGAGCTGGGAAGGTTAGAGAACAGACGTGTCTCTGAAGAGGGGGCTGAGTGGCACTGCTGGGATATGAGTGTAAACTAAAGTTGGCAAGACCATACAGTATGACAAACGTTTATGGGGCACCTGTTATGTGCTGGTTGTTATAAGACCATTAGAAAGGTTTTAACGATTTCAAGAGGAGTCAGGTGCTAAGCCCATTAAGTTCTGAGTGGCACAGAGTCCCAGGAAAGCCTGTGTGCCCACTCTGAGGAGGCTGTCTGGTGGCTCCAGGGTCAAGCGGCGTCACCACAAGCGCAGGCAATGGAGTGAGGCCGGCCTAGAGCTGGTGAGCCTTCCAGGACAGGTAGGAATTCCAGATAACAGCAACACACTGGACCACGGCCAATCTACGGAACAGGAGCGGTGTTGTGACGATGACGAAGAATGAGGAGCAAGAAAGCTGGGAAAGTGCAATGGAAAGGGAGGGCTTGTCTCTGAGAACGTCCACGGTCAGGTCTCCTTCCTTCAGCCCTGGAGGGACGTGTGGCTCAGACCAGAGGACAAGCAGGCCGGGTTCTGGTGCTGCCCCAGAGCTCTGTCTCCTCCACAAGAGCCTCAAAGTTGAACACCCTCATCTTGCCAAGGTGGCTCTTATTCACTCCTGTCCAGGCTCCTGCTGACCACACATGTCTGTCTTCTACCAGCTGAGATTTTATCTCCCAAAACTGCACTGCCTGCCATGTAAAGTGGCACCTCCTTTTCTTTATTGTAAATGGACCTTTCTCTAGGTCCAGAGTGTTGCAGAGACCCTAGTGTTGAGATCTGCTCCCCAAGTCTTCCTTTAAGCTATGCTATTCATGTAAATGTCGACTCTGTCCCCTCTGAGGAGTTCCATAATTTCCCCTTCCCCAAACCCCTTCAACCGCAGTAGTTTCAACTACTCGTCTTGAGTTCCACTATATTTTTACTGTCATTTCAGCAACTACCTTTATTATTAGGTAAAATAACACTCCGCAGAGGACTCACCTGGCCAGGGCTCTACTTGGCTCTTCCGTCTTCCGTTCTGTCTAACCTAGGCTGTTGCTCCCCCACCCCCCGCCCCTCCCCCTCGGCACTGTCCCTGCAGATATGGCAGCAAAGGTGGGAGCTCAGGTGGAATGGAGACAGGGCTGTGGAGCAGGAGCCTCTTCAGGAAGATGAAAGAAGGTCAGTGGGCAGGTGCTGGGACAGGCTCTATAATGGGTAAGGGGTTCTGAATAAAATGCCGGAGAGTATGAGGCGCTCTGGCTGGGGCAGTGTTCTGGGAGGGCCTAAAGTGATTCAAGGTTGAAATGAGAATCACCTTGTATTCAGTTGTTGGTAATGCGCATCTTCCTTGAAGGGTGGGGGAAGGACCTGTCTTACCTGTAATGAAGGGGGACCAGGTAGAAGTTGGCTAACTGCACAGCAGGCCAGAGCTAGGAGAGAACACAGGTAAAGGTTGGGGGGCTGCCTCCATCACCGGAGCCCCAGACTCACTGCCTGGTCTTACTCCCACTTCTGCAGACAAGAACAAGGTAAGCAGCTGGCTGAGTGCTTCCCTGGGTACGATGCCCGCACTGGGAATGAGAGTCATTCCAGTGGAGGGATCGCTAGGTCAGGAGGACCCCCATCCCTGGGCACAGCTGGACTCAAGAAAGCAGGAGAATGGGCAGCAGCGGTGTCATCGCTTACATAGTAGTTGGTGATGAGGGCATCAGGATAGTCCTGAGGAGACAAAGAAGGAACACACGGACACTTGCACTTACTTCCAAGCAGCCCCCGCCTCCTAGTCTACATATCACACCCCCTACGGATTTGGGTTCAAAGCCCACACTCCTGCACCACACCCCTCAGCTCCTCTTCTCCGGAGCCCGGGACTCTGCCTGGACTTGCACCTGGTGCGTCCCCATGAAACCTGCCTTGTTCCCCTGGGACTGCCAGGCCACCAGCCAGAGACCAGGGGCTGCCCCACAACTGCCCAGCTCACCCGCCGTAGCTTGGCCCAGTTGTCCTGGGCTGACAGTCCGTTGAGTGCTCCTACCAGCGGAAGGAAACAGCCTAGAAAACAAGGGGCAAAGCCCCCCTAGGGGAGAGAAATTAAAGCTCTGTGAGCACCTAACTCCCCACCACCCCAGCACAGCTCACCCTTCCCGAGCCCCTCTTCCTTCGGCTCACCTGATCCAACAGCATCTTCTTTAGCGCATCTACCTTGGTGGTGCCAGGGATGAGCCGGTCCAAAACCCTGTACCAGCCTCCCACTACAGGGCCCTGAAAGTAAACCCGGGGAGGAGGCAGGGTGTGCAGTGAGGGGAGCGCTTGGCTTTTGCATCACAAAGCTACTCTCAAGGATTAGAAACCAAATCCCAGTGGAAGCACACACTCAAGGTTGGCTTAGATGTGAGACAGGCCAAGGGGAACTAAAGAATGACCTGGAACTAAGGCCACCGTCCGATCCTTCAGCAGCCCGTCTGTGGGCAGAACTTACCACAAAGCCACAACCCAGAGAGACCATGGTCAGGGTCCGGCCAGTCTGGTGCTCCCGCAGACCTCGCCTCTCCACCAGCTGCTGTGAGATAATGTCCCCCAGGCCCATCAGGGACCCTGTGCAGGGTACACGGGTGTCAGGACATTCCTGGACAGGGGCTGCCATTCCAGGTAGGGAAGCGAGTTCCTGAATGAGACTCTGACACTCTGAGCCCAAGAGACTAATTCTGGGGCAGAGAGCCAGTCCTTTACTGCTGCTTCCAAACTCTCCTCTCCCAAGGATGGTGACACCTCCCCTGTGTCCTGTTAGAAACTGGAATGAACAGCCTTGCTCAGGCCAGGCCCATGGACTCTGCACCGAGTAATAAAGAGAAGTCCCAGTCACAGACTGCAGCCAGAGGAAGGAGAATCTCAGGTGCTTGGGGCTGAGAACCACGGACTAACAGAATTGGAAAGGTCTTTTAGATAATTCCATCCAAACTCTTGCTTTTTGGCAAGAGGTATGGAAATAAAGGCCTGGGACTTCGTATAACCAGTAAGGGGCAGAACCAAGGCAAGAACTAGATGACTTAATTGCCTAGACGCTTAATTTCCAAGACACCTAACTACAAAGAGGTCATGTGTAGATTGGTAAGGAACCCTGGTTTTTTCCCTCCCAGTCCAAGGCAAGACCCTGGACAATGTCCTTCACCTTGGTCTTGGGGTCTCTATTGTGAAGAACAGCAAGAATAATTCTTTTCCCAAAACACGAGTTTTTAAATGGTCCCACACCGGAAGACGAGGGGTCGAGCCGGTAAGAGTCCCCACAAGGAGTCCTGGTCACCTCCTAGTGCACTCAGGTAAACCCAGACACCCCCATTCACAGCCTCAGACCGAGCTGATGACAGATATGATGGCCATTTCTCCCCCAGCCCTTTGTACCTGCTCCCTCTTCCGGCACTCACGCAGACACCATGTTCCAGGCAGCCGCAGTCAGACACCCACACCCAGAAACCGAGGCAGAATCGTCACTGTTTACAGAGCCCCCGTCAGTTACGGTGGCGTGACGGTTCCTAGCGAATGCACACACATAGGGTCACTTGGGAGTGACTGTATGACCCCCAGCTCGCCCGTCCATCTCACTGAGTAATGAGAGACCCCTCCAGCCCCAGAGTCACCACTGTCCCTGTGCCCTCAATCAGCACTGGGCAAACACATCCTTTAATCCTATTCCTTGGTCCAGAGCTGGCTCTGACGTCCGCACCGGCTGCACCCTCACTACTCTTCCCCTGCACCCTCTGCAAAGCCCTACCCCTGAGCAGCCTCGTCAGAGGCAGCTGGGGAAGGCTGAGGGCTGGGGCTGTGACCCCCCCCTCCCCGGGGGACCTAGGCTACTGGCACTCCCAACCCCTGTAGAGAGGCTCTGGGACCCCCAAAGCAACGATCAAGGCAACCTCTTCCTGAAACTCTCAAAGTGGTGGAGGCTCCTCCCGGAACATGGCTAGCCACAACCTCCCAGAGGGCAAGGACAGAATCCTGGACATCTCTGTTCTCTTACCCCCACCACACCCAACCAACAGGCCTGCTCTGGGAAAGGCATGAAGAACCCCAAGTGTGAGCGCTCCTCCGAGGAGCCCTCAGGACTATGTGTCAGGCTCGAGGTGTGAGGACTGAAGCCTTGCTCCCCGCTGACATATCTCCCTACCCCCTCACTTACACACGCTCCCCCCCACCAGGGAGGGGTTGCTGCTGTGGCCATGCAGAAAGGGAAGGGGAGCCTGAGAAGCCTCAGAGAGGGTTGAACAGAAGGCAGTCATTTCTTAAATGAAGAGACTAACAGTCTGACATTCTACTTGGGCAAGATGTTTAATTTACAAACGGCTCTCGCACATTCAATCCTCAGGAAAGGTCTGGGAGGTAGGGTCACACCTCTATTTCCGGCCTTGAGAGCTGAGGTGACTTGGTAAGGAGTGGAGTCGGGGCTGAACCCAGGCCTTCTCTCAAGGAGGAACAGGAGGCCAGGGAGTCCCGGCAAGCACGGAGACTGGGGCTCAGGGCTCCATGGTGCCAAGAGGCCCCTGCGGCTGCTCCTGCTATTCGCACGGGGTTCCTACCCAAAGGCCCCAACGGCCGCACATCAAGGACACTTCGTGGACTAATGCACTTTCTCCTGTCTTTTACCGCCCAGGAGGTGACCTGTCTGTTCCTTGTCCCCTTGTGGGGATGGCAAGCAGCAATATTCCTGGGTTACAAGAGTCACAGAGAGATGAAGGTGTGTGTTTCACTCTTGGTGGTTTGCCAACAGTCACCCAACAAGCTAAAGGCAGAGCAGGGATGAAAACCACAGTCCTGGGAGCCAGCAGCCTTTGAGAAAGACGATTCCAGGGCCCCCAGGCCATGCTCATGAATCCCGAGGGACTTCCGAGTGGAGGGCAGCAGTGAGAGGCAGTGGGCATGGAGCTCTGAAGCCCCTGCCAGCTCTGTCCATTTCAGACAAAACTGTGCCAGGCAGCTCCTCCTCTGCCCACAGATCAGCAGGACTCTGGGCCTACAGCAACTCCAGGGTCTAAGGCTTTAGTCTGAGCACAGAATGAGGCCTGATCTCTGGGCCAAGTGAATTTGAGCAAGTAGAGCTGATGTTCAGATTCCTCATTCAACCTTCCCAATGCCAGAGCCCAAACAGGCTCCAGCCAGGTTCTGGGAGGCCTCTTGGACATCTTTGGTTGATCGAGACCTTTCCGTGCTCTGGCTCCCCTTTCCTTGGATTTGTTTCTGGAGGGTTGGAGCTGGAGGGCTGCAGAGACGTAAAGCCTGAGCCCTGACGGGGCAGGGTGAGGGGCTGCTGGGCAGTGGTGCCCCAATGCCAGGCTGGGCGTGGAGCCCGGCAGGCAGACGCTGGCGCAGGTGTGACATCATGCCCCTGGGTAGGTGCCAGTTCTTATGCCGTCACTCACCACCGGATTCAGTGGGAGAGGGGGCTGGGGAGAGGCCGCCTCTAAGCACACATCTATTTGGGATCACCCCCTGCCCACTGGTAGAAAAGCCCCAACTTCTACACCCTCTTAATTCCTTACTCCCCCCATTCGGTTCCCCTCCTGGCTTTTGCGTGTGGGGTCTTAGATGCAAGAAAATAAAGTACTAATGGAAGATGAGAAGGCTGAGGGGCAGGCAGCTGGAGTGAGAAGCAGGAAAGCGTCCTTGAACGCAAGAGGCCTAGGGCAGCAGGGAGAGCTACAGGCGTGGGCAAAAGAGCTGTAGCCTCACTCCTCCCCAGAAGTCTCCCCCAATCAAGCAGCTGCCTGGGCAGGGGGCTTGGTCTGATAGAGCCCAGAGGCAACTGAAGCCTAGCAGAGAGGGGAGAGCGAAGGGTCTGAGAGCTCTCCCCACGCCTGGCCCGAGGCCGTCCTACTGCTAGAAAGCGAGACAAAATGGGAGGACTCTGCAGCCTTGTCAGGTATGGGAGCCCAGAGCAGCTGGGGCTACGCTGCTGCGCAGCATTCTAAGGCCCCAGCGGTCTCAAGTGCGGGGACCTCGGTGCACACGCCCCTGCCCCCTGCTGCAGTCTCCTGCTCTGTGGTGTAAGGGGCTGGACTGGCTGCTCCAATGCCTTCGGAGCCCTCACATCCTGCTGGAATCCAGACTCCAGGGAAACCAGTGTCTAGAAGCTCGGCTGCCTCCACAACAGGACTAGAGTGGCCGGAAATGGATGGAGCTGGGCCCTGGGCCCACTGGAGACTCGAAGGGCCCTCCAGAAAGGACAGGGAAAGGCTGGCTCAGACTCTGCAGGACACACTTCCCAGGCTGCTCTGAATGTGACTCTGGCTTGGCACACACTGGGGGTATCAGACACTTCTTTTGAGCCATTTCAGATCTTGATTCACTTACCGCTTACTCTGGCCACTACTGCGGCTCCACCTGACCGATCCTGCCTCACACCTAGGTCACATCTGGGGCTGCGCTGGATACTTTACCTCGGACCACGCACATGTGACCCAGGAGCACACTCGTGTTGACATCTCATGTGGCAAATCTTTGACTAATGTGGGATGAGAGCTGGTGGGCAAAGGCTGCTTCTTTTCTCCAGAAAAGACTATTCTCCCATAGAGTCCTAAGAGGCATTTCAAAGAGCTTCTCAGTCCGTTTTAAGGGATGAGTAGCCACCGGCCCCAAGCAGTTTGCAATTTGATCTTCTTTGTACTGGCTCTCCCTCTTCCCCTGCAGGATTAGTTTCTACTCCCTTACAAAGTACCTGCATTGAAGCTCACCTGCATGGAAGCCCCAGCCTCTGCTGTTTGGAGAAGCAAAGGTAAGACAATCACCTATGCTCCAATTTGAGGCAAATGGAACACACTCAGCTGAAAACCATTCTAAACAAGAACAGCTCGTTTGGGGTTGACAACACTCATGGAAAGGGCCAAGTCCAGGAGGCTTGATGTCTATCGAACACTTTTTAAGTTTTTCTTCAAATTCTAAAGCCTTTTCACAGAGATAACCCCTGCACGAACTCTGTGAGGTCCTATCTCCACTCGATTCCTGAATGAGGAAACTGAGGCTCCAAGAGGTTTACTGACTGACTTGTTCTGGTTCACGCAGCTACTGCTACGGCTCTAAGATTCAAATCCTGATCCTGGGGCGCCTGGGTGGCTCATTTGGTTAAGCATCTGACTCTGTCATGATTTCATGGTCTGTGGGGTCTAGCTCCCCGTCGGGCTCTGTGCTGACAGACAGCTCAGAGCCTGGAGCCTGCTTCAGATTCTGTCTTCCTCTCTCTGCCCCTCCCCTGCTCACGCTTTCTTTCTCAAAAATAAACATTACCAAAAAACCCCCAAAAAACAAAACCAAACCTGGTCTTCTAAGACCAAGTCTGAAATCTCTCTTCTGTTTTCCGGTGTGATGAGCTATCCCATGGGACCTTAGGAAGCTGCTGTGCAAGGATCTAAAAAAAGCTTGATGAGCTAAACCCACCTCTTCCCTTTATTTGTAGTTTGATCCAAACACATTAGCAGCAGGGAAGGAGAAGTCTGAGAAAAGCGCTACCTGCAAGGTGCCTCGGGGCTACACGGAGACGGGGCAGGTATGGAGCCGCACGCCCACACAGAGACCCAGGGCTCCAGCACCCCAGTCCAGTCACATATATGCCTTTGGGCCCCTCTGAACTCTAGCTCCTCCCCTTGTCAATTGCATATCCCATGGGATGGGAAACACAGGGACTGTCCCTCCCTCTCTACTCTTGATGGCCATGAGGGGGAACCTTCCTTCCGGCCATTCAGGGTCCTGAGGGAGTCTGAGGCTGGCAAAAGGCCCAGGGTGTCAGTCCCCATCACAGCCACACAGTCCAGCATGAGTCACCACGCGCGCAACCAGGTGAGTCATGCAGGCTGACGGACACTCTGAGGACAGGACATGGGGTGGCTGGGCACGGAGGTTGGAGAGGGGCCCGGGGAGGCGCAAAGAGTCCAACCCTTGGCCAGTCACCCAGTGAAGTTTCTAGTGCTGCTGTGGGGCTATTCCAGTAACAAGACTACTGTTCCTCCCTGGCTTTCATAGCTTGCCACTCCTCTCGACGGTCTTCGTCTCAGAAGCCCATGGTCCTCACTGGAACCTGTTTCCTTCCTGCCCTGCCCCATCAGTCTTAGATCTTCTAGTCCCTCCTCCCCCCCATAAAACTTACTTATCTGTGCCATCTCTGGATTTCTTAGCTAATGTGCAAAATAAAGATGGTAACAAATGTAGGTTAAGTTGCTGGGTTACCTTTGTGAAGATGTTATCCAATTACTGGATTTGGAGTACACATAAATCATTAATTAGTCCATGGTTTGGGGATACATAAATAGGTAGTACAACTATAAGAAAAGCAAAAGTGTTGTATAAACAAAACTCATGAGAGTAGTCATCTCTTGGCTACACAAGCCAGGTTAGGATAGGTGCTCAAGGGGTCTTGAGCTGGGTAGTGATGCAAAAATCATCAGTTTTAATACTATTTAAACTTTACATATATGTCAACCATTCTTTTGTATGTTAAGATATATTTTACAAAAAAAAAAAAAAAAAAAAAGGAAGAAAATAGTCTGGGGTAAAAGTCCTGATCCCAGCACATATTAGGTGATTTAATGTGGACTCTCGGATCTTTGTGGGGACCCTCTGAGATATGTGTGTGGAAAGTGTTTTGCACACTGCAAGATGTTAGAGGAGTGTTTGCTACTGTTAAGTTTTCTAAGTTAGGGCCTCCTGGGGCAATGCCTTTATCCCAAAGGGATGACTCCTCAGCTTTTTGAGGACTTTCAGATCCTACTTTACACCTAGGCAGACCCTTTCCTTAAGAACAGCCTTGGGGACCCACCTTCCCAAAGACTGGAGACAACTTGGGATGAGAGACAGCCAACCCTTTAAGGGGGGCTGAATAGAAGCAAAAACTGAGGGAGGTGTGGTGGGGTGAGTTTTTTTGCCTCCTAAATCTGCCTGCTCTGGTCCCACTCAGGTCTATTCACTCACCAGCTGTCAGGACCTGTACTTTCCACGGGTGAACAGTCAGGGCTCGCTGGTATGCCCGCCAGAGTGCCATGATTCCTGTCAAGCCAAGAGGAGAGGGGGGTCACACCCATTGCCCCTCCCCACAATTAAAGAGACACTTGGCTTTCCGTTGTGCCCACTCCCTCTCTCCGTCCCGCTTCTAATGTGTCCTAGAGGGGCAGAGGCCTCAGGAGGGATGCTTGCTTGGGCAACTTCCTGTCACAGGGATCGCCTTAGACAATCAGATAATACGAGAAGGCTGTAAGCGGCTACGGAATCTCGGTAGCAGCTTCCGCCCACCCCATCCCCAGCCCTGAAGCAAGGCCACCTCGGGACCTCCTTCCGTACCAAGACACGTAACGACAGTTTGCTCAGGCTTTCACCCAGAGCCTGGCCGGTCCCCAGAATCACTCTTAGTTGGAAACAGCCCGCATCCTTCCTGAGCCCAATCGGAAATAGGGCCTACCATTCCCTGGCTTGGAAGGGTCACATGCGTTTTAGATGCTCTCAGCACCCGACGCTTTGAGCCCGGGAAGGAGGATCACCCGCCACTCACCTGCGCTCGCGTCCAGCCCCTCCCACGTGACCCGACAGGCGGCGGGACTTCCGCTGCAAACCCCGCCCTTCCGCCGGCTGGCCTTTAGGCTTAACCCGGCTCCCGGGGCTGGAGTGGTAGTGGACTGACCCACAAATACTGTGGAGAAAGGCTCAGCTCTCGTCTGTGAGCAGACCCTTTTCCAAGTGTGCGCCGCGTCTCGGTGGCCCCGCTTGCCATGCTTCCCACTTGACCTCTGCCTCGTCCTACTCCTTCTCCCTGTAGCCAGGGCTTCTCAACCTGGGTAGACCCTCACTGCCCCCCGCGCCCCGGAACTGGCCAAGGTGCTGACACCTTCCTCAGTCTCGGGAATCCTTTTGGAAACTATGCTGTAGTTCAGCGCGCGTGTTATTTTTCCAGTGTCCTTGGGTTCTTCGCTCGCCTTGATTGTGAACTCCTGAATGGGTGGAACTAGGTCTTGTTCGTATTTGTCATTCTCTTAGCACCTAGTTGTCTTTGTCTACATCGGGCTTTTAGAAATGCTGCGTAGGTGCACGTAGGTGGCTCATTCGTTTGGGCGTAGGACTTCGGCTCAGAAGGTAATCATTCGATTGGTGAGTTCCAGCCCTGCATGGGGATCTCTCCTGTTAGCGCGAAGCTCTCTTCTGGTCATCTGTCCCTCTCCCTGCCCCTCCCCCATCTATGTTCTCAAAAATAAAAAATGAAGGAAGGAAGAAAGAAAAGAAAAGCGAAAAGAACCTTAGAAGGTCCTGGTACTGGTTTCATAACTACTGGTTTGGAAATCAATAGATTAGGTGATTTCTTAATCCCTTTCCAGCTCTAACATTCTAAAATTTTGTGAATGTAGGGAAACATTCTTTCTAGGGTGGTGGAAACTACGACCAGATCCCTGGCAGTACATTTGTCAGGCTGGCAGCCTTTAACTATTTCCAGGAAGCCCACCCTTGAGGAAGCAGCAGTTCGGGACTCTTTCAGGCTATCTGGCTAGCAATAGCCCCAGTTTACTCAACAGGGAGAATCCTGTCACAGCTACTGGAGAAGCACAATGAAGAAGCAAGATAACTCGATATCACATTTAACTAAAGGCGCCTATATGCAAAACACCATGCTAGAGTGAATTTACACGACTAAATGTAATAGACCAAATGAGGTAGGTTGGAAAGAACAATTATCCTCTGAAGTCAGGCTGTCTACGTTCAAATCCCAGCACCACTACTTAGTAAAGTGACCTTATTCAGACTGCTTAAACTCTCAAGAATATCAAATAAAATGGGGCAATACCTACCTCATATGATTCAGTAACATATGGAAAATACCTGAAATAGATCAAGTGCTAGCTTAATAAACACTCATTTATCCTTTTTTCTTCCTTTCCTGTTGAGAACACAAGGGACGGAGAATATTTACTAGAGGAATCTAGGAAGCTCCTTGATGAAAGGCAAGATTTGCATTGGGACCTTGAAAGATGAATAGGGTTTATGTGGAGATGATGAAAAGGATGCTCCTGGAGCAGAGAACAGTGTGAGCAAAGCCACAAAGAAGAAAAGTACAGGAATCATGGATAGTATACAGCATACACATTGGAAGGGAAGGTTGAAGTGAACGGCCTGGGAAGAAGAGGGAACATGGTAGAGAAAGAGAGCAAGGGCTGAGAGCAACCTCCTGATTTTCTTTTGGAGGTGGAGACCGAGGCTGAGAGTCCACAGCAGGAGCAGGCTGCCAGCACTGACCTATAGCCTCAACAGCATGGGTCCCCAGATCCTATCTTCTCTGCCGCTGAAAGTGGAATTCCATGAGGCAGTGTCAAGGGGCTGCTGTGTAGAATGAGCAAAGCTTCTCTGCAATGGAAGGCATTTTCCTATTAGTCAGCTCAAAAACAAAAGTGGCATAACCAACCAGAGCCTGGTCACAATGGGACAGAAGACTGGGCTCCTTTGCAATGACATGGGTTGTGGTCCCTCTGCTGCTAATAGTCTGGCTGCCTCTAGGCTGTTTCCTCTTCTGTGCAGGAAGGAAACTGCAACTGCTTGATTCCTTTCTTCTTCTTGACTTAAGATAAATTCCCTATGCCCAAGAGGCAGAAAGCTATTCAAAGATATTTGGCCAACCAGTCTACAGTGCCAGAGGGTTTTGCTCCAGGTAGGCGCTAAATGAATCTCCACCCCCTCCAGTTGGAGCTGGCTGTGTATTTTTCTCTATCTCCTGAGCTCATCTGACTCCTCCCCCCTCCACCCCCAAACTTGACTGTACTCCTATACATTCCAAGACCGTGTGATTTGCTGGGGTCTGTCATTGCTTTGGAGGTGGTACTGCAGTCCCTAGGACTCTGCGGCACCCCCAAGAGGGCTCTATAACCACACATTACTGCACCTGGGTTCTAAACACCTCCTATCTAGAGAGTCAAAGCAGCTAGACATGTTTAATAACTCAACGATGTGACAGGATCATGAAGGACCAAAAATCATGACGTGTAAAGAATGGTTAAAGTAACTGAAGATATTTAATCTAGAGAAAAGACTTGGGAAACACATGATAGCTATTTTTAAATATTTGAAAGGGCAACCACAGGGAAGAATGACTAGAGTTCCTAATAACCATGGTGAAATGTATAGAAGTATACTCTTTGACTTGATATAAAGGAAGATTTTTTTTTTTTTTAAACATGACTGCCTAGGAGTGTTCGAGTAAGGTCAGACGACCAATGGGAATATTTCATAAGCAGGAGCAAGTAAGATCTGAGCCACTGTTCTAATAGTAGGGCGCTTGTGGTGTTCCTCAGTTAAAGAAGTATGATAAGCCGCTTCAATCCAATAAATTACCGTCCCCCTCACGGGCCTGTGTGTTGGTTACTTTGAAGAGGGAGTTGAGGAGGCAGTAATACTGGGTCCTGGAATATAGTCAGACAGGAGCCTTCATACAGATACCCTTTCCAGTTCTCCAAACACCCACTCGCATGTGGTCTCAAAAACACCCAGTTCCTTTACTCAGCTTTACCCACTTCACAATATGCTCAATATGAGCAATTTGACTCCCAAGCCTAGGTCAGGCCTGAGTGCTTCTCATGAGCCAGAGTTTTAGGTGGAGGAGCCTTGAGAGTTTGTGGAGGGAGAGCCCCCCTGCCCGCAGGGGCCTGTGATGACAGAGTCTGTGGAAGGAGAGGTATCTAAGGAGTCCTGGCAAGGCAGGTCTAAAGGTCCAGGTCTGGCAGCGTCACTATCCAGGAAGACCCCAGTTCCTATGGCCCTGTGGGTGGGGGCCATTTGTTCCTGGCAGACTTCATTCCAAAGGTCCTGCGTGGACCACGACTAGGGACCGGGCAGAAGGCGATGGCTAGTTGGAGGGAAGCCGGGCCCTTTAATAGGGGAGGACGGCTGGAACATAGCAGTGAAGTGGGCTCGGCTTTCAAGCTGCATACGGTGGCCCAGGGGTGAGGTGAGTCCACGGACAAAATGGATCCGGACCAGCCCCGACTGTCCCCCAGATACCAGCCATCCATAGGAATCCAGGTTTGGGCTGAAGCGGACCTGTGAAGAGAACAGAAAACAAAAGAGAGATGCTCACAGTTGGTGCCTTAGGATGAGTGGCGGCTGTAAGAGGAGGAAAAGAAAAAGGGCCCCGGTCTGAAAGGATAAGACCACGATGGGGTGAGAGGTAGAAATGCGGGTGTCTATCGTGCTCTGCAGGAGGGGTCACCGGAGCGGTTTTCCCTTCCCAGCTCTCTGTTACCTTTCCATCGCCCATTTCATTGATCAGCTGTGCAGAGCAGGGAGAAAAGGAGAGTGAAGAAGCGTGGAGAAGATGAGAGGCAAGGCTTTTACCTTGTGAATCGCCTCCAGCTGCAGCCTATCCAGGCAGAGCTGCGAGTGCCCCTCCCCTTCCTGCATGCGCAGCATTGGCTCTCTGTGGACCAGATCATGGAAGGAACCCTGGGGAGGGGAGGAGGACGAGAGAGAGAAAGCCAGCAGCTTCTTAGTCTTGCATCTTTGGGCTACAACTCCTTAGGAAGCCCGACTATTCCAGGACTAAAGTTTTCTACTTTTTAAAATGTCACACCCATTCTCTTGGCCTCAATTTACCAAATCTGTGTCCTGAAAGAGCAAGTAGTGATGGCTGACAGTTTCAGCATAAGTTCGAGCCTTGGGAGGGTTGGGGGCCTCCGATGAAGCAGAATGGTCTCGACCTTCAGGGCTGTCCTGATATGGCATCAGATCTGCTTTATATATAGGCTAGAAAAGAGACCATGACATACTGAAGACAGAATCAAGGTAAAAGAGAAAGTTGGTTTTGGGCAGGAGAGACTTAAAAGATGGAAGAAGGTGGTATGTTGGAACCTATGCTCAGGTGCACGTGGGTGCGGAAGTTTATGCACAATGCTGTGCTAAGACTTCCAGGGACTGGGCACCTGAGGAGCTGAGTCGGTTAAGCATCTGACTTCGGCTCAGGTCATGATCTCATGGCTTGTGAGTTCGAGCCCCGCGTCAGGCTCCGTGCTGACAGCTCAGAGCCTGGAGCCTGCTTCAGATTCTGTGTCTCCCTCTCTCTGCCCCTCCCCTGCTCACACTCTGTCTCTCAAAAGTGAACATTAAAAAATTTTTTTTCTTTAAAAAAGACTTCGAGGGACAACTCCAGGTCTGGGAGACCTCGTACAAATTTGTACCCTATTGCTAATTTATAGTTCTAATTGAGGAGATCACGTGGATTAGGACCCAACAGATGGTGCTGCCATTAAATATTCATATACGTACGAATCTTCGCTCTACAGGTCGCTTGACATTTATTGGGTTCAGTGCCATATCTGGCAATATAGCTGCAATGAGCTCCCCGGATATGTCTCCTGCGGCTATTGTCCCAAGCCAGTCAGATCCGGAAAGACTCTAATAAGAAGAGACAGATATCTTTCATTGATTCACTCACTCATATTGTTTCAGTTCTGTGAACTGGTAACAACAGCACAGTCCGAAGTGGGAGACACACACACACACACACACAAATGAGCTCATGCATAACCCTTATCCATGATGATACAGTTACCGTACACCTCTTTTTCTATACCAAACTACTGCCTCTTCCTGACCACCAGCAGGTGAGTAAAGGAAGCATTTTCCTGTGTCATGAAGAGAGGGGCTCACCCAGACAGTGCCTTTTCGAGGAGCAGTGAAATAGGCCTTGAAACCAAGGTAACCAGCATCAATATAATGAATTCCACAGAGTCCATAACTGTAAGAGGAAGAAAAAAAAACCACTTTCCTTTTCCCAAGATTGCATTCACTCCCTTCCCCAGTTCTTTCCAGAACGCAGACTACCTCGATGTTTCCTTCAGTGCCCAACTCTGAACCCCCCTCTCCCCACAACAGTCTGGCACACTTTGCACCCCAACCCTTAGGGCCTGTCCCAGAGCTCCTCCTGTGTGCATTGTGCCGTACGAGGCGTAGCAGTTGTCCTGAGCCACGGTGACCCCATTGTAGGGGAGCAGCCAGGCCAGCTCTGTACTCAAGAAGCGCTTGATAGAGTTTATGGGTTCATAAGGTCGTCGAAGGTCCCAGAATTTGATTTTGCGGTCACTCCCCGCAGAGACAAGGAAATGACTGTGGAAAGAGGGGAGAAGAGGGAGTAGATCAAATCTGGGCAAGGCCGGGGCCGCCGGCCTGCCCAGGCTTCACCTCCCACGCCACAGCTCTCCCGTCCCATACCTGTTGGCTTTGCACCACTGAAGGGCACGCACCGCCTGGTCATGGGCTAGGAAACACTGGAAAGGGTAGAGTTTCAAGGAGCCGTCAGAGAGCCGTATCCGCTGCAAGGGTGAGCTAGTGGGAAGGTTCCAGAAAACCACCATGCCTGAGGTAGGGATGGAATGTGTAGGTATTAAAGTCAAGTTCTCTCTTCTTTGCTCTAAAGCCTTCCTCTGGGCTCCTAGGACCTCTGCCTTTTACCCTCAGATGTGACCCCTTGTGAAAGGATATGTGGATCATGATCATCTAGCCAACATTCCTTCCAGGATATTTTAGCTCCAGCTCTCATCAACCAAAAGCATCATAGCTTATTCTGGGACTTGCAGTTGAAAGCTGGACTGAATACACCCAGTAAGTGGCCTGGACTCCCTACTAAATAAAAGCAAAGGGCTTTTTAAAAGGCTTATACCCTCTAGGACAGGGTCGGCAAACTACAGCCCTTGGGCTAAATACAGCCTGCTGCCTGCTTTGGTAAATAAAGTCTGATTGGAACACAGTCACACCCATTGGTTTACCTCACATATGGGTATGGCTGCCTTCAGTTTTCAATGGCAGAGTTGAGCAGTTCCAACAATGGTCCAACAGCCCACAAGACATAAAATATTCACTATCTGGACCTTTAGAGAAATGTCTGCCAACTCTGCTCTAAGATAAAGAGAACAGGCAAGAAGCCAAAAGCAACAAGATGTGGAGAAACAGAAAACAAAGAAAGAAAGAAATAGAAACGAACTCTCCTGACCCAAAAAGCTGCCCCCAACCGGGCTGGTGGAGGAGGAGGTAATCTAAAGTAGAACTCTGATAAAAATAAAGTGAGAATTTCATAAACAATAGTTGGGCAAAATATTTGTAGCTGAAAACTCAGGAAATGGAGCACCTATGAACCTTTTTTGAAAGACCTTATTGGCAGCGGACTCCAGCTGAGCCCTTTCAGTAATTTAGCGACAGGGGCGGCATGAGGTGAACAGGCCGGGGGACACACATGATCATTCCAACACAGAATTAAGGTTAAATAACGGGAATCAAGACAGCAAAACAGCATCAAGAATGGCAGCGTGCAACTATGAAAAATCACGGCACCCAAAGAAACACTGCGAAGACAGGGTTGGGGAGAGGTGTGAGAGTGCTAATTTCCAGACCTCCCTGGGCTGAGGCTGCTGCTGAGGTCTGACTGTGAAATTGTCACTTGGTAACTCCCCACTACTGGAGTGTTCTTTATCATCCTTTCCCCCCCATTTTAACCTCAAGAGCATCTTTAAGGAACTGATGTCTCTGTGGCGAGCAACATTTACGGGGAGCTGGGCCCAGCTTTCAGTTTCCGTTCAGTCTTTTTCTGTCATGAAATTAAAGTTAATTAAATTTCATACATTTTCATTAAAATAGCTTATAGAGGGGCTCCCAGCTGGCTCCACGGGGAAAGCGTGTGACTCTTGCTCTCACAGCTGTGAGTCCCAGCCCCATGCTGAGTGTGGAGATTACTTAAAAACAAAATCTTTAAAACAGCTTATACAAGGGGCGCCTGGGGGGCTCAGTGGGTTAAGTGTCCAACTTCAGCTCAGGTCATGATCTCATGGTTCATGAGTTCGAGCCCCACATTGGGATCTCTGCTGTCAGCGTGGAGCCCGCTTCAGATCCTGTCTCCCTCTCTCTGCCTCTTAAATATAAAAAAGAAAAAAAAGTTTTTAAATATTGTATACAGAATGATCCCATGGTCACAGAATTCTTTCTCTCGCCATATGATCTTTTTATCTTTATATATGCATACAGAATTCCATGAAATGATGTTTACCACCTCTTAATTATGGTTTTTTGAATAGAAGATTTCTAGTGACTTTTTTCTTTCTTCTGTGTATTTTTTTACATTGCTTGAACATAATGCCCAACATTGAACCATAAAAGAAACAACCAAAAAACAAGCTTCTACAAACTTTAAAGAGCAGCATCCCCTTATGTTTTGTTTTGTTACCATTATAGTAGCCAGCAGCCAGGTGGTGGTGGGGCCGGGTGGGCATCCAGGCCAGGCTAAGGCACTGACCACACTCAGAGGGGTCCGAAGCTTGCATAGACCCCACCTGAAGGGTCGCCACACATTGTACCTGCAAGAGACAGAAGAGCCGGGCCTAGGGTTAGAATACCTACCACTTGCCACAAAGGCTCAAATCAGTGTTTAATCCAGCAGGATGGGGGTTTTTCAGAGGCAGAAGGAGACTTGCTGTGGAATCTAGTAAGGGAGGCTCGAGAAGATGGAGCCTTGGCTAAGGTAGCAGGTTCCTCACTCACCTTATAGATGGAGGGCTTCACTGCATCTGTGAGGGAAGAAGAGCGGCAACTGATGCTCTGGGAACAGAGGACTGAAGTCTTGACCTGCCTTGCTCAGCACCCCTGATCTGAGAACGACCTTCCCTTACACTCATCTCTCCACCAGCACACTGATGAATCTACCTCTACCTGCCCCCATCACCCCCCCATTAGAGTGAGTGTGTCCTTCCTATCAGAATGGCTAATTGCTCCACTCCCTCTCTCCCCACCCTCTCTCACCTTTTCCAGAACTTTGCTAATCTGGTTATCTTTCCTTTTTCCTGAGTGATCCACTTTCTCTCTCCCTAATGCATCATTCTCATATTCATATGTAAACATGCACTCTAGTCTCCTAACTCGATAAAACACACACACAAACAAAATCCTTCCTTTACCCCGTATTCACCTCCAGCCACCACCCTCATCTATGTGTTCCTCTTCGCAGCCAGATTACGGTCTCCGGTCTATGTCTATGCATCTGTCTTTACTTCCTCCCTGCCTATTCCCCCCCTCAGCCCGCTCCTCCACCAGCCCACCAAATATGGCAGTTCTCGGGGCTCAACACCGGGTGCCCTTTTCTTTAAATACTCAGTATGGTTGAAAATCAGATTTGACAAATAGGAGCTGCCTTTCCCTGACCCCTTCCTGTTCTTGCTCATCTTCGGCTCTATCTTCTCTCCCTCCCTTCCCAACGAGGAGACGGGGTTTAAGTGTGCACCGAGAGGCAAGTGCCTATGTGAGGAAAGGAGAGGAGATTTCAGGACTGAGGGAGGGACAAGAGTGTGGCAGGGGAGATCGGGGGCTCCCCTCAGCACGTCAGCTGTGGCAGCAGGAGGGGAGGGCCTGAGAGCACGCAGCAGGGAAGGGGAGAAAAGGGAGCGTGCTCACAGAGCCCAGTGAGAAGACTGCAGGAGACGGTGCCCCCTTCGCAGGCCGCTACAGAGCCGAGGGAGGAAAGAAGGTGCGAAGCCGCAGTGGCCGTTGCCGAGTGAGGCTTGGTCCTCGAGGCTGGGCCAGGAGAGGCCTCAGGGGAGACGGACAGACCCTGCCGCAGCACCACCCCCTCGCCTGCTGCAGTACTCACCTGGGGGCTGCTGAGCCAGCAGGGCCTCCGGATGGGGCAGACTGAACAGCAGCACCTTTCCATCTGAGCAGGCAAGAGCCAAGAGGCCCAAGCGGGGCAGAAGAGGAGCCTAGAGGGGGGACCAGATCTGCGCTGAGGCTTGCTGCCTTCAGGGCCTCTCAGAAAACTTGTGAGGTTTCGGCCCCTGAAAATGACATGGAGTTGCCAGGAAAACTCCATCCACCGCTCTCTGTCACCTCTGGGACCCCGCAGGGCCCCTCTGTTCTGACTCTGAGTCCTAGAGCATTCCACAACCAACAGGGAGGTACCTTCCGAGGGGTGCCTGGAAGTTCCCATGCTCCACTGGGGCAGAACTTGAGGTCCCAGATGCAGCCATGGTCACAAGCAATCCCATAGACAAAGTGGGCCCTATTGCCGGGACTGAGGAGAGAAAGCACATGGGGAGAATGGGTAGGGAGAAGGGGCCTAGGGCTGCTGGAGCCTGTGTTCACCCCATCTCAACCCGATCCAAGGCCCCTGCCCCACCTCCCAGCGCCCCTGCCTGGCCCCACCCTTCTCTCCTCCTCCACCACCCTCCTGCAGCAGCATCCCAGCCCCACCTCACCAGCTTTCTTGCTGCAAGGTCCCGAGGCCCCAGAGTTGGAGCAGCCCGGGACCTGAATGAAGCTGGCTCAGTGCGTGGGTCTCATTCATGTCAGGACTGGAGAAAAGGGCCACATATTGCGAAGCTGATGCCCCCTCTGGCACTGGGCACCAATCCAGAGCCCAGAGGGGTCCTCCTGTGAAGAAGGACACATCCCAGCGCTCTGGGTGTGCTGTGATCGAGCTAAATCTAGAGAAAAGTCAAAGATGGGATGAAGAAAGGAATTAATAAAAGGTAATAAGGACTTCATTAGGTGAATGGATAAAAAAACATCCAAGCAATGGAATTTTACATGGCACTAATAAGAAATGAGCTATCAACAATGAGACGGCATGGGGGAAGCTTAAATGTATATTACTAAGTGAAAGAAGCCCACCCGAGAAAGGCTACACGCTATATGAACCCAACTATGTGACATTTTGGAAAAGGCAAACCTATACAGTCCAAAGGTCAGTGACAGCCAGGATTAGAGGGCAGGGGAGGATGAGTAGTTAGAAGACACAGGACTTTTAGGGCAGCGGAACTACTCTGTATGATCCCATGACAGAGATGTCATTATACATTTGTCCACACCTGCAGAATGGACAACACCAAGAGTGAACCCCAACGTAAACAATGGACTTTGAGTGATGATGTGTCGATGCAGGGTCGTCCATCGCTACAAATGTACCCTCTGGTGAGGGACATTGATAATGGGGGAGCTGTGCATGTATGGGGACAGGGGGGCATATGGGAGACCTCTGCACCTCCTTCTCAATTTTGCTGTGAACCTAAAACTCATCCAAACAAATGAAGTCTTTTTTTTTTTTTTTTTTTTTAATTTTTTTTTTTTTTTAAATATTTTTATTTATTTCTAGGAGAGAGAGAGAGAGAGACAGCGGAGCAGGGGAGGGTCAGAGAGAGAGGGAGATACAGACTCTGAAATAGGCTCCAGGCTCTGAGCTGGCAGTCAGCACAGAGCCCGACGCGGGGCTCGAACCCACGAACCGCGAGATCATGACCTAAGCGAAAGTCGGACACTCAACCGACTAAGCCACCCAGGCGCCCCAAAATGAAGTCTTTAGGGGAAAAAAATGGTAATGCGGACAGAATGGGAGCTCCACCTGGAGCTGGTATGAACTGGCTTAAGCAAGGGCCAGAATATCAAGAACATTCTACAGGTGAGAAGAGTCCTTAGCCACCATCTGTATCTTCCTCCTTTCCTTCCAAAGCCTGTTGAGCTCTATTTCACCTGCAAAGATGACAGGCTGTGCATTCTGCTTTACTTCAGGGCTCTCTCCAGGGTCAGTCAACCCAGGTCTATCTGAGTCGATGTGACTTATACACGGGTTTGACCTTCCATCTCTAGCTGCCCTCAGTCTGGCCAGCAGTGATGAGCACTGCAGACTAGATGGGGTTGACCAGATCTGGCAAGGCCTCCCACCCTGGGACCAACTGGAACAGCATCGGGGGAAGAACAGGGCCAATATGTCATCCTTTTCAACATTCGTTTTTCCTGTTTCTATGCCCTAGAATCAGGAAGAGATGCAACCTTCACCTGTTTATTCGGTAGAGCGTGCCGTCTTCAGGAAGCCCTTCACGCTGCACAGAAAACAGTGGAGACTTCTCCTGCTGGGGCAGGTAGGGAGCTGCCTCCCTGGGGGAAGGCAAAGGGAAGAGCATGAATGTGGAAGACTGTCGTGCCCCCTCGCCCCCAGGATTCCCTGTCCCCCTTCTGATTCCAGGAGTGTCACCCCCTCTTCAGCTTCAGAATGTCTCTTTAACTTACAGTTCAGACAACAAGTGCCACTTCCAGGCTAGCGGAATCCACTCTGCAAACTCCCAGTACGAATGCTTCTGTTCTCGGCTGGAGGGACAGGAGCAGCGTTAATGGGGGAGAGAAATTCTAGGGCAGCTGCCCAGTAAACCTTTGTGCGGTGGCGGGAGGGATCTATCATCTGTGCTGTCCAACAGAGACACTGGCCGCTAGCCGCAAGTATCTACTGAACGGTGGCTAGTGCAACTGAGAAACTGGACTTCTCATTTCATTTCAATTAATTTTAAATTACGTTTAAATGGCCACACACACAGCGAGTGGCTTCTGTTGGACAGCACGGCTCTGGAGCTCTCGCCTTTAAGTTAGGAATGAATGTCTTCAGTGTCCTGCCCTGTGAGAGCTTTCCCTCTTTCTAGAAGGTCCTCTGCACACTGACCTCCCCCCCCGCCCCCCCAGTCTCCTCCTCAGGTCTCACAGGTCCTTGGTGAGATGGAGGCACTTCCAAACTGGAGCCATGATGTGATTCGGTAAGCCATTGGGAGCCATTCCCCGGCAGTGCGGCTTCTGCTTCTGAGGGTCAAATGGGGAAAAACATAAGGGAGAGAACTCTATAAATGGGAGAAAGTCCCCAGAAGGCAGCTCGCCCAGCTTTTACTTCTCTTGGCACTACTTCCTCCCTAGGCTCTGACCTGTCAGTGTCTTAAAAGATTGATGTTTCCACCATGACAAGGACTTTACCTTCTGCAAAACCTGTTATGTATTTTCTTTTTATTTTTTTAAGTTTATTTAATTTGGGGGGGTGGGAGTACACGCATAGGTGCACATGAGGGAGGGGCAGAGAGAGAGGGAGAGAGAGAGAATTCCAAGCAGGTTCTGTGGTATCAGCGAGGAGCCCAACCCCACAAACCGTGAGTAAGATCATGACCAGAGCCAAAATCAAGAAACAGGATGCTTAACCAACTGAGCCACCCAGCTGCCCAGAACTCATTATGTATTTTCTGTTCACCTTCCTCAGTGTCTCTATGCATTTGCTTCTGGAAACTCCGGCTCTATGGGACAGTGTCTCCTTGTTTCTGCCTCTCTAATATTCCTCCACAGGCTTTCCCTCCTCTGACAGATTTGGTTGATGATGGTGTTTCCCCGAGTCCCTCTGTCTTCTCCTCAACTCTCCATACACGTACTTCAGGTAATCCCATCCCATGCCCATAGCTCTGACTACCATCATGATGCCTGATTATCAAGTTTATATCTTAGTAAATGTAAACTATTTAGTTTCAGCTTTTCTACAAATTCTAGACTTTTACAGTGATCTCAAGCCATATTACAGAGCCTAAAGCAAAAGGAAAAATCAGTAATACAGTTCCTGTCTTTATTTAAAACTGTGATATTTTGTTCATCATAAATTTACTGCATTAATTTTTATTTTTTAAAATGTTGCATCACAGTATTTATCTTGATTACTGAGGGGTTTGGAACTCCCTTAAATGTTGCACTTGAGACAAGGCAAGTACTGATTCCACGCATGTGACTGGCTACCAGACATCTCCAGGGGGATGGCCCATGGCCCACAGGCACCTCCAGCTCAACATGTCAGAAAGTGAGTTTATCATCAGGTGTTATACGTAAGTGGCGAATCACAGTTCTACTCCTGAAATCACTGTTATGCTCTATGTATATGGATTTAAATAAAACTTAAAAATTAAGGGATTCCTGGGTGGCTCAGTTGGTTGGGCATCCGACTTTTGGTGTTGGCTCAGGTCTGATTTCACAGTTCGTGGGTTCAAGCCCTGCGTTGGGCTCTGTGCTGGCAGCGTGAAGCCTGCTTGGGATTCTCTCTCGCCTCTCTCTCTGCCCCTCCCCCACTCATTCTCACTCTCTCTCTCTCTCAAAATAAATTTTAAAAACTTAAAAATAAATTTCAAAAGAAAAAAGAAAGTGAGCTCATGGCCTCCCCTGCCCCACGGCTCCTCTGTCCTGAAGTCCGGCACAAGAGAGCACCATCTAAGTTAGAAACGCCTACTCCTTCCTTTTCTGCGATGGCCAAGTGCTGTTGATTGTCATAAATGTCTCTTGCATCTGTCCCTCACCTTCACTTGCCTCATGGCCTGATTCCGGGGCCCCCTGTCATTCCCAGGATGACTGAAGTTGTCTTCTAACTGTCCACTGCTGACTGACCTATCGTCCTAATTATGTTATATTTCTACTTAGAAACCTTTGTTGTATAGCTTCTGTCTATGATGATGAAAACGTTTTGGAAACGGGTCGTGCGAGACCTGCACAACACCGAGGACGTGCTCACGCCACTCAGTCGTACATTTTTAAATGGCAAATTTTATGTTATGTACATTTTACCTCAATTCAACAAACATGCAAGCGCCTGTGTCGGCTCGCTGCAGTGGTGGTAGGGCCATTGTCCCAAGTTTGATCCCACTGCTCCCCCCCCCGCCCTGGGCCCTCCGCGGTCCCGCAGGGCACTTCCGCACCCTTGGGAACTTGCTGAGGGCTCTCAGTGTCCCGTCCTGGAAATTTCTGGGAAAACCAATCCCTCTGGCAGACTCCCAGTCATCTCTCAGGACCCAGCCCAGCCACCACTCCTCTGTGAAGCCTGAGTGGTTCGCTGCCCTCTACCCTCTCAGAGCACTGTGTTCACCCCGGTGACGCACCCATCACACTGCGGACTCTGTGAGGCAGAATGCTCTCGCAGAAAACATGTGTTTCCTAGTGCAGAGTAGATGCCCAACATCTGAATGATGTAACCTCATGTACTTACACCCTCAGCCACCCCCCCTCCCCACCACCTCAACTGTTTCTAAGGGTGTCCCTTCCTTTACCTACTTTGCCCATCAGTTACTAGGCCAAAGCTATCCTTTGGGCATCCCGCAGACCCCCAAACAGTCCTCCTATTTCCCCACTTTCTTGTTCATTCAGTTACCCCCGAAGTAGATCCTCGTGGGGTGCTTCGAGGCACCGCAGGCTCGGGGTCAGATGAGATCTCGCTTGGGGCCTCACTTTCATTTCCATCTTCAGTCTCAACCTGGAGAACAAAGTCTTCATCCCGTGCAGTGTTATTCTCTTCTTCTCCACCTTGACAGGCTGCCTGCGGCTGGCTTTTGTTTGGCTGGGGAGGGCTGCTCACTTTGGGGCTCTCGGGACGGGGCACTGGAGCAGGCAGGGTTGTTGACAGCTCCTCAGCCAGTTCCTGAAGGTACAGAAGTGCCCTGTGGCACAGGGCAGAGTCAGAGCCATACTCACAGGCACTTAACTGAGAGACCACTTTTCCAGATACTTAGCTGATTCTTAACTCACTGGATCCTCCCAAGGACCCTGCAAAGCAGCTATTAGTTTTCCCTCCCCCTGTGATAAAGAACTAGAGATCCAGGGAAGTTACGGACTTGGCCAGGATAGGACTCAGATCACGTTTGTGGACTGTGAACTCAGATCACGTTTGTGGACTGTGAACTCAGATCTGCCACCTCCAAGTCCAAAAGCCTTTCATCCTACCGCAGAGATCAGTAAGAGCCAAGGGAAGAATGGAAGGGCACAGAGAGACTGATACACTGGGTGGTAAAATTGCAACGAAGACCTGGAGGAAACTGAAAAAGGTGACAGGATACAAGGCACAGAAAGCAACCTCCTCGACAGACAAACTTAGCAGCAGGTAAAAGTTGGCTGCGGTAAGAGCTAGAAGATGGCTCAAGCCCCCAGAACCCAGATGTTACCCCTGCTTACCTGACGCCTCACCACAGCCTCTCAGCTCTCCAACATCTGTCCCACCCTGATCCCTTCACCCCGGCCCCCCTCCACCGAGCTGCGCCCCACGATCCTTACACTTGGGCAGCCCTTCGGCGGGGTCGTTCCCCAGGAGGGGTCTCAAAGTCCTCAGGGGGCCTCTTTGGAGGTGGAGACTCTGGCTGATCTAGGTCTTTGGACAACTTCAGCAGTAGCAGCTCTGCCTTGGACCTTCGACCTCGCTTCTTAGGCATAGGGGCGGCTAGAGGGCCGGATTGATCTAAGAGACCAGGAACCAGAGGGGCTGATGGAGCATTAGGTTGTTGGGGCCTTTTGGGGCCTTTTCGTGTCCTACCACCTCTCTTCCGGCCAGGCTTTGAGGCCCTAGGTTTTGGGACCTTTGACATCTCTGAAGAAAGATCTGTAGAGAAGAATATGGGTCTGTGAGACGGGACCAGAGCTCAAATCTCCTCGGAATAGATTATACCATACCCAGGTTGGCAAGGTCCTGTGAGCTCACCCTGCTGTCTTTCATCTTAAGCTAAACATGGGGAGATAAAAAGATTAAAGGACAAGGTACATACCTTGCTGTTCAAGTCTGGAGAAGCTTTCTTGTTCTGGAGGGAGCCTGCTCTCGTCAAGAGAATCCTCAAATCCAGGCAAAGGTGGAGGTAAAGACATCTCTATGGAAGCCTCAGCACTGGTTATTTCTGAAGAGGCCTTGACATCAAACTGGTTTAGCACCTCTTGTCCAGGAGAGTCTACCACAGTCATGTTCCTCACGGGGCCGGCCTCCCCCAGGGCAACACAGCCGACCCCGCAGGTATCCATCAGCACCCCCTAAAATGGCTGTGCCTGCACAGAGACATACATGTGAGGAGAAGGCAAGAGCTATCTGAACTGGCTCAGATTTTTCTACTTTCCTGTCTTTTCTCCTCCCATCTCAGCCCCTGTCCCCTACTTCCCCAGCGGAACTAATTAACAATAATCACTAAACATCTTCTATGTTAGGCACTATTCTAGGAACTGGGAATATGACAGTAAGCAAGAAGGACAAGGTCCCTGCCCTCACGGAACCTACACACCAGTGGAGCTGGCAATGAACAGATAATCAGGAAGTTACCATTTATTTACTAAATGCTTACTCTGTGCCAAGCACTGTATTGCTTAGCCAGTTTAATTTAAAGCTCTTAAATTTTCTTGTGAGGATAATGCAGTGAATGAACTATTATTTAACTCCTTCCCCTAAAACCCAATGAAATAAATCACCTCCTTCCCCTCAAAACAGTAAAGAGAGAGAGAGAGAGAGAGAAGGATGGATCCAGAGAAGGGCCACAACTTCCTAAAGCAGACTATAAAGAATACTTGCCAGATACTTAAATTTAGACCACAGTGAAGGAGAGGATGCACAGAGCTAACTTCCATCTTTGTGAATACTAGTTAAGGAACAAATTTATTTTATAAGTAAGAGTTATCTGGTGGCCTGCCACCCATCTTTCACCTGAATAGAGGAGGTGGGTGGCTACAAGACAATTAAGGAACATCCTACTTCATTAAGAGACCTTTCCCACATTGAAGAATGGACTAAAGGTGTGCCTGGCTGGCTCAGTAGGTAAGAGCATGTAACTCTTGCCCTCAGGGATCGTGAGTTTGAGCCCTATGTTGGGTGTAGAGATTATGAAGAATAAAATCTTTAAAAGGGGCGCCTGGGTGGCTTAGTCGGTTAAGCGTCCGACTTTCGCTTAGGTCATGATCTCGCGGTTCGTGGGTTCGAGCCCCGCGTCGAGCTCTGTGCTGACTGCCAGCTCAGAGCCTGGAGCCTGTTTCAGAGTCTGTGACTCCTCTCTCTGACCCTCTCCTGCTCACGCTCTCTCTCTCTCCTAGAAATAAATAAAACATTAAAAAAAAAAAATATATATATATATATATATAAAATCTTTTAAAAAAATAGAATGGACTAAATAATTGTCACAAATCTTCATTTTTTTTCAAATCCAGAAAATCAACTGTGTAACCACAGACCAAAGTAAACTGACAGAGATGAACAAAACACTGACCACCAAACCAAAAAGCTGAGCAACACAGAACTCTGCAAGGGCCCAGTTTTTGGTTGGAATAACCTGCCTATTTATGACAAAAAGGGAGAAGTAGCTCAAATCCCAGGAAAGAATCCCCTACAGGTCTGCATATACCTTAAAGATAAATAGTTCATTGGCCTCAGCTGAAAAGTGTGCTAATACAAAACACCATGGGAAACATACAAATTGAACTTCCCAACTGTCTCTGTTAAAGAAACTACCATCTAGGGGCACCTGGGTGGCTTAGTCAGTTGAGCGTCCGACTTTCACTTGGGTCATGATCTCACGGTTCGTGGGTTCGAGCCCTGCGTCGGGCTCTGTGCTGACTGCCAGCTCAGAGCCTGGAGCCTGTTTCAGAGTGTGTGTGTGTCTCTCTCTCTGACCCTCCCCTGCTCACACACACTCTCTCTCTCTCTCCTAGAAATAAATAAAAACATTAAAAAAAAAAAAAAAGAAACTACCATCTAAACATATTATAAACTGTACCAATAGCCAGTCCCCTAACCCAGGTGCTAAGGAACACTGTGCTATGGGCATAGTGTTATATCACCGAGGTAAACAGAGGTCAGTGAGAATCCATCAACCCTGTTCTTTGGTAAAGAGCAAGCGCTGAAAGAATTACTCCATTTAAAATTAGTAATAAACAAAAAGGATCCACATGAAATCGATGCATAGATAGTACAGAAAGAATAAAAAGGACACAAAGGAAAAAAGATGGAAAGTATCCTTTCAAAGAAAGCCTCCAGAAAACAGAAGAAAACCTGCAACAAAAAATGTCTATACAATACATAGAACAACAACAACAACAACAACCAAAGATACCATGGAATCCAAGAAGAGATAAAAGAAAACAGTGGGGAGGTGGAAAGTGAGCAGTCATAAAGAAACTGAGTAAATGGATAAGATCATCATGAAATGAAATGACAGCCAACATATGAATAATTGATGTTCCCAAAGAAGAGAGAAGAAAAAGGGGAACAGAAGTGTTTAGAAAGAAAGAAAGAAAGAAAGAAAGAAAGAAAGAAAGAAAGAAAGAAAAGAAAAACTAAACAGAAGAAAATTTCCTGAAATAAATCAGAAGAGCTTATTGTGTAAAAGGCAAGCAAACGTCAATAAAGAATCATCAAGACCAAGAAATACTTGAGTGAAGATACTAAATTTCTCTCACAAAGGGAAAAGTAAATATCAGGTCAGCCTCAGAGTTCTCAGAAACATTTGATGCCAGAAGATGAAGAAACACAAAGAGGGTCAAGAGAATTCTTTACTTAACTGAGACATCATTCATGTAAAGGCAACAGGATGGCATTCTCAATATGGAATTATAAAACTTATGCACCCTTAGTTTAAAAAAAAATCAACTTGCTCTCTCTCCTAGAAATAAATAAAAAACATTTAAAAAAAAAGTTTAAAAAAAAGGGGGCGCCTGGGTGGCTTAGTCGGTTAGGTGTCCGACTTTCGCTTGGGTCATGATCTTGCGGTTTGTGGGTTCGAGCCCCGCGTCAGGCTCTGTGCTGACTGCCAGCTCGGAGCCTGGAGCCTGTTTCAGTCTGTGACTCCCTCTCTCTCTGACCCTCCCCTGCTCACACTGTCTCTCTCTCTCTCCTAGAAATAAATAAAAAACATTAAAAAAAAAAGTTAAAAAAAAAATCAACTTGAAGACCTACTTCAGCCAATGAAAGATAAATCGATATAAAGAACTTTCTAAGATTTTGAAATTTTCATTTAAGTTTATTTATTTGAGAAAGAGAGCATAAGCGGGGCAGAAGGGCAGAGAGAGGGGCACAGAGAATCCCAAGCAGGCTCCATGTTTGGGGGCAGGGCTCAATTTCACCAACTGTGAGATCATCACCTGAGCTGAAACCAAGAGACAGACGCTTAACTGACTGAGCCATGGAAGCACCACAAGAATCTTCTAGTGAAGAAGCTGTGGTATAAAGATTGACAGTAAGCATTCAACCCAGTGACACACTGACTTTAAACACTTGTGGTAACTACCATTGTAAAACACTCTAATTTAAAACTTCGAAAAGCCCTGCAATGTAAAAATAAGAATTTTCTGACTGTAATAGACTAAGACAAAAATGTATCCTACTTTTGCTTGTAAGGTTGGTAACTGGAGAAGGGCTATTAATACCATTTAGATATTTAAAAGAACTAAAAGCCACATACTATGTTGCTTACAAAATATCCAGCAGACCACAGGAACCAGAAAAAAATTGTTTAAAAGGCTGTACAATAAGACATTGAAAATAAAAGAAACACAAAAAAGAAAAGCAAAAAACCTACAAAGAAGATAAAGATACATTTAACAGTGGCACCTGGATGGCTCAGTTGGTTAGGCGCCTGACTTTGGCCCAAGTCATGACCTTAGGTTTGTGGATTTGAGCCCCACGTGGGGTTCTGTGCTGACAGCTCAGAGCCTGGAGCCTGCTTCAGATTCTGTGTCTTCTTCCTCTCTCTCTGCCCCTCCTCCACTCACTGTCTCTCAAAAATAAATAAATGTTAAAAAAAAAAAAAGAAATAAAAAATTAAAAAAAGAATAAAGATTTGGATTGATTTTAAAAAGTCAAACTATATACTTAGAAAGAGTATCTAACACAGGGGCACCTGGGTGTCTCAGTCAGTTAAGCATTCAACTCTTGATTTCAGCTCAGGTCATGTTCTTGTGGTTTGTGAGTTTGAGACCTGAACTGGGTTCTGCATTGACAGTACAGAGACTGCTTGGGATTCTCTCTCTCTCTTTTCTCTCTGTCCCTCCCCCACTTGTTCTCTGTCTCTCTCTCAAAATAAATAAATAAACTTAAAAAAAAAAAAAGAAAGAGAGAAACAAAGAGGAGTGCCTGGGTGTCTCAGTCAGTTAAGCGTCTGACTTCAGCTCAGGTCATGATCTTACAGTCTGTGAGTTCAAGCCCCATGTCGGGCTCTGTGCTGATAAGTCAGAGCCTGGAGCCTACTTTGCAGTCTGTATCTCCCTCTCTCTGTCCCTTCCCTGCTTGTGCTCTGTCTCTATGTCTCAAAAATAAATAAACATTAAAAAAAATTTAAAAAAGAGAGAGATGTCTAACACAAAGGAACTCAAAAGGCTGTAAATCTAAAGATATATTCAAATATATAGGGCAAATGTAAGCACAAAGAAAATAGGAGTTTTGTTGGTAATAGCAAAGTTGAATTCGGGGAAAAAGTATTAAATGAGACAAAGAGGGAGTACTTTATTATCAAACTTCAAATTATATAAAAGATAAACATCATGAACTGTTAGATGTCAAATGACAGCATCAAAATAAAGCAAAATCTTCAGGAAGTACAAGAACTACTTCTTTTAACCACTGACAGATCAAGTAGATAAGGACAGAGAAGACATGAATAAAATGATTATTTGACCTCTCTGATGGTCCAGGTTCAGCTGCATGGAACAGAATCCTCTCTAGCGAGTTCAGCTAAAAGGGATTTATTATAGGGTATTACATGGTTCACACCAGTGGTTCCTAAAGTGTGGTGGTCTAGGCAGCATCAGCATCACTTGGAAATTCGTTAAAATGCAGATTTCCGGTCCTATCCCAGATCTATTGAATCAGAAACTCTGGGCTGGGGCCAACACTTTGTGTCTCCACAAGCCCTTCAGGTTACGAGGAGGCCCCCACGAATCACGGGGCCCCTGCCACCACTGGTGGGTGGTTCCATGAATTGCCTCTGCAAAGATCAGAAAGGCACCTGACTGAACAGGGAGGACCCCCCCTCTGGCTCCCAGATCCAGAATCATATCCCTGCCACAATCCGAACCAATAATATGTATTGTCTCCTGGCCTGCTTCGCTCTGCTCTAAACTGAGGTTCCAATTTGAGTTCTTCAACAGCACACTTAATTGGCAAGACCGAAATCATATTCAAAATCTTAGATTGGAAAAAATTCCAGGAAACGAAATTTCTAGCTTTCCAAGCTCTCACGCCCCACTTACCCCCTGGTAGAAAGTGGCATCGGTACCCTGTCATTTCTTCTCCAAGGCCATTTCTAGAGGCAGAGTTCTCCCCATCTTGTAAACACTGTTCTTTGAAGCTCAGAACATTCAGCTAACCCACTGCTACTGCCTGCTGTCACACACTGGACCTTGTCATCACACAAAACCTTTTAACCTCCAAAATCACAAAGACATCCCATGCCACTATCTGATCACAACCTCCCATCTTTAGAGCTAGATTGCTCACCTACTATCTATATCTATTCTTCAACCGTATCAAGCCACTATCTATTGATCTCTCCAATTTCTCCCTGTCTAGCTTAGATTCCTTTATTTGAATCAGACTCCTGTTGATATTATAAAGTTCCTTTCTTGTCTTTTTGCTCCACAAAATTGGCAAAATCTAAGCCCTGGATGAACCAACCATCCTTCTTTTCCATGTGTGTATCTAAGGTGCCGAGTGCTAGCATTCACACTTTCTCTCTAGTCAGCCCCCGCATAACCTCTCCCCCAGTATCTGATGCCCTGGTTCTCAGCAGATAGTTTGCCTCTGATTCCCAACAAAACCCAAAGCCATTATGTGGGAAATACTTCAATGTCTGGTCAAGAAGCCTACTCTCTGCATCTGAACCCTTCATCTACTTTCTAAGCCCAACCTTCCACTTGTATTCTAGCTCCATTCCCCACATCCTAAGGACACTGGAATTGCTTATCTTTTTCCTTTCCATTGACTATTGCCCAATTGGTTGATTGATTTATAAAGATTTTATTTTTAAGCAATCTCTACACCCAACATGGGGCTCAAACTCAGGACCCTGAAAACAAGAGTCGCATGCTCCACTGAGGCAGCCAGATGCCAGCCAGATGCCTCTCCAACAGCATTTAAATGTCTATAATTCCTGGGATGCCTGGGTGGCTCAGTTAGTTAAATGTCTGACATTGGTTAAGTGTCTGACTTTGGCTCAGGTCATGATCTCACAGTTCGTGAGTTCGAGCCCTGTGTTGAGCTCTGTGCTGAGGCAACTTCTGATTCTGTGTCTCCCTTCCTCTCTGTTCTCTCTACCCCACTTGCATGTGCACGCGTGCACGCTCTCTCTCTCAAATATTAAAAATTGTTAATGTCTATAATTCTCATCTTAACACACATACAACTATTCTTCAACCCATATTCCTCCTCCCTCTCACTGTCAAACTTTTAAGGAGTTCTCTGCACATGATGTTTTAATTACCCTGTTTCATTCTAAGATTTTGCCTTTCAACTCATCACTGAAGCTAAAGTCTTCAATAACTGCTGTGTCAACTAATTCAGTGGACACTTCTCAGTCTCCGTTAACTTGATTTCTTAGCAGCACTGATGCTACTGATCACTCCTTTCTTGAAACATTGTCTTTCTTGAGAAGCAATTCAAGTGCAATAGTTTCAGATCTTTACAGTATATTTCCTGGGTCATTTAGAGTTGTCTCAGCCACACCCATTTGCTTCTCTGTTTCTTTGCAAATGTATCTCTTTTGTCTTTCCAAAAGCGTCAGCTTAGCTTACTTTCTTTTCTTTTCTAGAATCATCTTTAGAATACTTTTAGTTGAAGTAGAATACTTCTAAATATGTGTAGAATGTAAAGAATAACAATAAAGCACCTGTTCATCTGCCATGTTTCAACTTAGCTTTAATAGAAACAGTAACTCTTTCATACTCAAAATCTTTAAAATTTAAACATATATCACAATTATGTAAATATAATAACAAATTAACTGACATAAAAATGTTGAGAACCATCACAATGACTCTTGGCAAGCATTCAACTCAAGCAGTGAGAGCAGGGTGACTGGGCCTACAGGAGAAAAGCCCATAGGCTTCAAGTATGCAGTGGGCCATGAACATCAGCTTGTACGCTTTACAGAGGAAATGGGGAATGTCAGTTAACACAGGGAGCCAGTTAAATAGGTATCAGTTAAGAGAACTTCTATATATGTCTTAAAGAATTTCCATATCAGTACACAAATATATATATCTTAGTACAGATCTCTTCATTAAGGAGAAATTATTTTCTAGAATAATAATGTGAAGTGGAATTAGCCAACTGGATTAAAGGATATACACATTTCAAAATTTAACAGATACTGCAGACAGCTCACTAAAACAAAAATCAATTTTTAACCCCACTAACCGTATATCAGTACCCATTTTACCACATCCTTGCCAGTCTAAAGGATGAAAGAATTCTTCCTTAACGTATTTATTTGCATTGTCCTGATAACGATTGAGGTTAGCAACTTCTTTTTATCTATTGGACATCTATATATATTTTTAATGAATTGCCTGTACTTACACTTTGCCCATACTCCTACAGGACAAAGCAATCTTTTCCTTATTCATCTGTGGAACTATTTATGTTGCAAGTACTTTGTTTCTACTTTTTAAAAAACAACTTTGTTTAGGGGCACCTGGGTGGCTCAGTTGGTGGAGCGTGCAAATCTTGATCTCAGGGTTGTAAATTCAATCCCCACACTGGATGTGGAGCCTACTTAAATAAAATAAAATAAAAATAAACTATTTTAAATGTTTATTTATTTTTGAGAGAAAGAGAGAGGCAGAGAGAGCATGAGTGGGGGGAGGGGCAGAGAGAGAGGGAGACACAGAATCTGAAGCAGGCTCTGAGCTGTCAGCATAGAGCCTGATGCGGGCTCAAACCCACAAACCCTTAAATTATGACCTGAGCTGAAGTCGGACACTTAACCAACTGAGCCACCCAGGCACTCCATAAAACATTTAAACAACAACAACAACAACAACTTTATTTATAATGTTTCTTGCTAAACTAAGGTTATATTTTGAGTTAAAATTTTCCCTTTATGACTTTTCCTTTATGACTAGTTTGTTTTGTGTCTTAAAAAGGCATCTCCTACCTCACTGATATAAACATACCCTATTTTATTTTCTTCTAAAACTTTTTCTAGTTTTGAGTCTTAAATGTAGCTCTTGAAGTCCATGTGGGATTTTCTTATGATAAAAAGAGATATGGGTATTTACTTACTTCATATGTATCTTCCCTGAAAGTTTCATAAGGATCTTGCCTGATTCACTACTAAATCCAGAACCTGGTACATGGTAAGTGCAATAATTAAACTCTGTTGATTGAATGACTAACATCGCAAGGCAAATATCCTTTAAGGATTCATTTCTCTAAGAGGGAACATCAGGATATGGTGGTTAATTTCCATTTATGTCCTCACAATACAAATTTGAGATAACAAGTAAAGGAATGGATAAATTTTGCTAGAGTTTCTAAAAGTTTATATTTGCACCTCGATTTGTTTGGAATGCTGCTTCAAGGTTGCCAGGATTTCCCTTATCAAGGAAAATAATTAATTAACACAGTTCCTCAAGTATGGAATTACTTTAAACACACTGTTTGGTATAATACACTGTTTCCCAAAGAGTTCCTATGGTACAAGCTGGTGGTATGCAAGATGATTTTAGTTGATACAAAAATGACTTTTATTTGACTATTTTTATTTTAACTTCTATAAAAAACTCTAGCCCATGAAACCCATGGTGTTTCATCTATCTTGCTTAGATTGAGACTAAAGCACTTAATTTAATTTAATTTTTTAAATATTTTGTTTATTTTTGAGGGAGACATAGAGACAGAGTGAGCAGGGGAGGGTCAGAGAGAGAGGGAGACACAGAATCTGAAGCACGCACCAGGCTCTGAGCTAGCTGTTAGCACAGAGCCCGACGCAGGGCTTGGACCCATGAACCGTGAGATCATGACCTGAGCCGAAGTCGGACGCTTAACTAACTGAGCCACCCAGGCGCCCCATAAAGTATTTAATTTTTAAACTATACCAATTTTTTAAAAATACTAAGAAAATAATACATTTAATAAGAATGGATGGCAAAAAAACAAAAAACAAAACAAGACAAAACAAAACCGGGGCACAGGAATGGCTGAAGTTTGTATAACGATATGCCACGAGGGCGAAGAGGCTTCGTCATACACTACACCCCTCTAACAAAGTGAGTTACTACAGGTGGGGCTGAAGTCGCCACCTCTGCCTTCCCTAGCAAACAGCCAACTTGCTGCGGGATAAAACGACTAGAAGGGTAACATAACTGGCCCTTGGCTGCGCCAATGGGGATGCAGCGCGCGGGGCACAACCCCGGGGTTAGAAGAGCCTCATCGAGGAAGAAGATGGGACACAGCAGAATGAGAATGACCCGCTACCACTCTAGGGGTGACCGTCTGCCCTTCCTCAGGCATGGGCGTGAGGGCAGCTTCCCTCCCTAGCCCGTGCTGGGGGCGAGCCCTGAGTTTTCTGAGGCCGAGGACTACTGTAGGTTTGCTGAGTCCGAGGGATGCAATGTTAGCGACGACGCGGCCGGGACACAGGATGCCGTGTTACCCGCACCGCGTCGAGAAGGAAGGCAAGAGCCGCGGTTAGCAGGGATAAGGGATGTCCGGTTGCACTACAGGGAAGGAGGTGGGGAGCGCGATGGTTTCTGCAGCAGCGCGGGCGCTGGAAATCGCGATGCTGTGCAGAGGGAAGAGCGGAGCCGGGAGCTGGTTCCCATTATCTTAGTGCTATGGGAAAAGGAGGAGGAGGAGGAATCGTGGGGCCCCCGCACACCCCGCTGCGGTACACTCACCCTCACCAAAGTCCTTCCGGAAGTCCAAGTTCGAAGATGGCGCCGCCTGTCTGGTCGCGGTTTTATGACGAAATCTGGTAGCTACTCTTTATTGTCCCCCCTCCCCTCCCCCATACTCCCACCCCCCCCACCCAGGCCTCCAGTGCACAAGGTAAACACGTGAGCTTGATGGGGACTTTGTATCCGAAGACGTTTTCTCAGACTATGTATTCCACAATGCAGTGCGGCGAGACTCCCGCGGCCTTTCGGTGCGGGCGAAGCTCCTGGGCTTTAGCCGCGCAGGGGATGCTGCGTGGCCTTCTGGGAATTGCAGTGTCAAGAAAGGAAGATCGACGCCTGCGCGGTGACGGTCGTCGCGCCTCGCGGATTCCCAAGGGGCCTGTACGCGGCCCCTAGAGTGTACGGCGCGCCCAGGCCTGGTTGCTGCTCCCGAGCCCTAACGGTCAAGGCTGCTGGCCGCGTGGCGGGCAGGGCCAGGCTGGAGTGAGAGGAACTACGGGGCGCAGTCCCAGCCGAGGACACAGACTGAGAGATGGAGGAATCCTTGCCACGGGCCGCCAGAGGATGACGGGCTTCCGCGGAGGGCAGCCACTCTTGACGCGCCCTACAAAAACACATTAAAGGGGAATGGGGAAAGGGCAGGGAAGGAAGGGGAGCCAGTAGAAAAGCCTGGCGTGGGGCCTCTGCTCTCATCTCAACCTCGGGCTCGGGCCCTGGCGTTGGTTGGGCCCAGGCCTTGCCCCCCTCCCTCCCTGGGCGATGCTGGTTAAGAGCCCTACTTTTGCTCAGGTCATGATCTCAGGTTTGTGAGTTCAAGGCCCCCCAGGAGGCTTTCTGCTGTCAGCCGAGTTGGCTTCAGAGCCCTGCCCCCCATCATGCTTTCTCTCTCAACAATAAACATCCCTGGGAGGTGGGAGGCTGGTGGACAAGAGAAAGAAAGTAACACATTTCTGCCTTTTCCTGAGACATTTAAAGCTATATAAACTTCACAAGTCTCCACCTATCAACTAGGAGAGTTCAGGATGTATAAATAGGAACCGGAAGATGTGGAGTAAACCAGCCTTTCTCTTTCCAAAAACTCTTTACCTATTAAATTCCCTTGGTTACACAAAACATTTAAGAAAAACGTGGGAGGAGCTAGCTAAGACCTAAAAGCAGGGGTATGGGGACTCCTATCCTAACCCTCTTAGCATTCTAAAGGCAAAGTAAGGCTGCACTGTGGCTTAGGACCAACTTTGTGAGAACGCAAAATTGGCAGCCGAGGCTAGGGTTCCCCTAGTACATTCTATCTGAAATGCTTGACGGATGGACAGCTCTCAGCTTCAAACACTTCTGTAATGAATAAATGTCTCCACTCCTGTTGCCTCAGGCTATGTTTGACTTCACTGCAAAATCTCTTACATGAGTTGTATTCATTTTTGGAACAAAATATTTACATGGCTCAAAATTCAAAGGATACATAGGATGTAAAGTGAAGACTCCACCTGTCTCCATATCCACAGAAGCAGTTCTTTGTTACAGATTAAAAATATTTTACATATTCATGCACATATGCAAATGCATATATAGCTTTCCCTTTTTAATTCAAACAGCAATGACACACTGTCCTGCATCTGGCTTCTCTTAACTCAGTGTACTTTGGAGATTGTTTAATTTCTGTACATAAAAACTAACTCATTATCGTGACTGCTTAGTAATGACATGAATGTAGTATATCATTGACATTGAACACAGGGGTGAAGGGTGCCAACCCCAGTGCAGTAGTGGAAAATCCACATGTTAACTTTTTCTCCCCCCAAAGCTTAACTACTAAATAGCCTCTTGTTGACTGGAAGCTCATAAACTATCAGTTAACATGTATTTTGTATGTTAATATGTATCGTATACTGTATTACAATAAAGTAAGCTAGAAAGAGGAAAATATTAAAATAATAAGAAGAAAATACTTTTACAGTACTGTATTATAACAAAGAAAACCCGTATCAGTGCACCCACACAGTTCAAATGTGTTGTTCACAGATCAACCTGTTAATATTAATGGATATTTAGGTGGTTTAGCTGCTATAAATAACCTTGTTACTTCACACATGAGTAAATATATGGGTAGGTAGCATAACTTCCTAGAGGCAGAGTTGCTGGACCAAAGTTTAGGTGCATTTGTAATTTTGATTGAAGGCAATCTTTCAGCTGATCTGTTTCTCTGCCTCTAATCTCTATCAGTTACCTTCTTAAAGTATAGAGCTGATCCTGTGGATCTTTGCTTAATTTTAATGATTAAGATGCTCAATACATAAAAAACCCATGAATTGATAATACTTAAAAAAAAAAAAAAAAGGGAGAGGAAGAGAAAGAGAAAGCCAAGTAACCAATAACTACTCATTGTATGCCACTGGAAACAAATAGTGATCAATTCTTGGAAATTAGCAAATAAAAGGAAAGAAACATTTATCCTGTCTTTCCAATAAGAACTATAATTCAGAATAAATAACTACTGGGAAGGAATTTTTTAAGTAAGATTATCAACTAGGAAAGAAGGATAGAATTAGGGGGGAGTCATTTTGCAGCCCCCAATGAAATAATTCAGGCAATAACCACCCGTGGATAAAGCCACTAAGTGAACACTTGAGAAACTTTAAAACTGGGGGTCTCAGTTAAGCGTCCAACTTTGGCTCAGGTTATGATCTCACCATTCATGAGTTCAAGCCCCACACTGGGCTCTCTGTTGTCACTACAGAGTCAACTTGAGATCCTCTGTTCCCCTCTCTCTGCCCCTCCCCTGCTCTCTCTCTCAAAAATAAACTTAAAAACTTTAAAGCTGGATCTACTCACCACTGAACATGGAACAAACAGCTATTTGCCTCTCAATGTGAGACAATATGAAACACAGAACCACTTAAGTATTCTCGCCCAAAAAGTTGAATGGAAATAGAAGGGTTAGAGGAATGAATTAAATGACACCACAAGGAAACCAACAGTCAAATCCAAAGTGGGGAGCATTTTATAAGATGACCTGATTTCTGAAGAAATCAATGTCCTGATAAAAGAAGGGAGGCTGAAGAGATTTGTTTTTGATTATAAGAAATTGAAGATGTAATAACCAAATGTAATGTGTAGATTTGTTTAGATCCTGATTCAAACAAACCAACTGTGAAACATCTAGTTTTTGAGACAGTCAAGGAAATTTGATTACAGATTGGACAATACTAAAAAAGAATTTAGTAACGATAACATGGTATTAGAGCGTTATAATATCGTTCCATATTTTTTAGAGACACATACTGAGATTTGTAGGAGTGAAATGAAATGATAATTTGCTCTAAAGTAGCTTAAGCAAGGGGAAAAAAGGAAATAAAACGAAAGCAAATGTGGCAAATCTTGATAATTATTATATGTGGGATGGGGATTCTTACAGAATGGTTCACTCTACTTCAGAGTCCTTTGAAAGTTCCCAATAAAACACATACATGTACACACCAAATGGGTGATTCTCCATTTTTTTTAAGGCTAATCACAATGGTTAGACTCACAACCTGGCCCCAACCCAACCTCCTTCGCAGCTTTATCACTGACTCTCCACACGAGCCTCAGGTCTAGCCTCACCACACCACTTGACACACTGGAACTGTGTCTATTTTAAAGCCTATTCTGTTTTTGTGTTCAAGCCATTCCCTCTGCTGATCTGCCTTCCCGTTGTTCTCCAGCTGGGAAACTCCCTACCCTCACAGGTCAGACAGATGCTCCCTGTGAGGTCTTCAACTTTGTTGAGCTCCTGGTGTCATCCATGGTTGCCTCCTAGAAACTCTGCTCATATGACTAGTAGAATTGCTGTCATACTGCAGATACTGTCTGTCTCTCTCCACCAGGAGTGCCCCTCAGTGGCAGAGAGTATAAAAGTTAGGGGCCTAGTCTCTCCATCCAGAATGACTGAGATCAGGAGCTGCTTTGTTACTATGTTACCCTGGGCCAGTAACTTAGCCTCTCTGTGCCTCAGCTGTATTGCCTCGGCAAGTCAGTTAACTTTACGTGTCTCAGTTTTCTCATCTGTAAAATTTCTCTTCGTAGTGCTATCTTAACCTTCCTAAGTGGATCAGAAAGGGCAATTTCTGACACATAGTAAGTTCTCAATGCTGAGAATACTAAATACTTTTTATTAAGATTAGTAATATGTTAAGTATTTAATATAGTAGTATAATAATAATTATACTAAATATGTAATTATTTAACATTAATATAATAGTAATTATACTAAAATACTAAAGATAGCTCTCTAATGTGTCCCTATATTCTTCCTCATATCTAGCTCAGTGTCTGGCATGTAGATGCTTGAAAAACGTCTGATGACCTGGATCAGTTTTGGTGTCCGTACTGACCTTCACTTTGACCCCAAAGCATTGACATGGAACTAGTCACTGGAGAAGCTCATAAAGGTCTGAGATTGGTACAGGTCCGAGGGGCTACAGCAGCGCCTGGGTGGCTCAGTCAGTTAAGTGTCCAATTCTTGATTTCGGCTCAGGTCATGATCTCATGCTTCATGGGATCGAGCCCTGTATCAGGCTCTGCACTGACAGCACGGAGCCTGCTTGGGATTCTCTCTCCCTCTCTCTCTGCCCTACCCCGCTCATGCGCATGCTCTTTATCTCGCAAAATAAATAAACTCAAAAGAAAATAAAAGAGGGGTTGGAGAATCTGGACTTCTAACCTAAGTGATGACGATACTAAAAGAGATACAAAGGCAGCAGAGTTGCTGAATGTAGGGAGCATGACATTTATTGACCCTGTGTTCCCCCACTCACTGGTCGCTACTCTTGACTCGTAGAACAACAGGTACAGAACTGCAAGGAATCATGCCCAGCTCCGTGATCACCAGATCCACCAGTTCTGGCGGGGTCACGTCATAGACTAGATTCAACAACCGGAGGGATGCGTGGTTCTGCCAATTATCCAGGGCCACATGTTCTCCTCGCTCACATAGGAGATCATCGGGGTCATCTGCAATGGGGGACGTACCCATTCATGTCCTTTTAGAAGACAAATTGTAGTTCAACCTTCCCTCTCCCTCCCAAATCTCAGATCTCTAGAATCTTCACTCCTGCCCTCCTGGGCTTCTTACCTAGCTCATTAGAGACAAAGGCATCAGTCTGCACACGCTCACAGAACTTGTATGTTTCACAGCAGACCAGCACTGGCACATTATGGGCTCGTGCCACCAGGGCCAGCTGTGCTGTCCCTACCCGTGACATCACAGACCCATTGGCCAGGAGTGCGTGAGCTCCCAATAGCACCTTAGAAACCTATTTGTTTTGAACAGTGGAGAGAGGGAGAAAATATGGTACGTGATTAATGCAGAAAAAGGTTCCCAACTCCTGCCCAGGACAGCAATATTAAGTCAATGACAAAACTTAACGACGTTTCTTCTTGGAAAACACCTGACCACTGAGCCTTGCACCTCCCACAGGAAAACTAAACTCCGAAATTACTTTTGTCCTGTTTCCTCGTGGTGGCTGCTAGTTTAATATAACGTTCTTACAATAGCTACGCTGTTCGGTATTGTGCTGCAGGTGTTTTTCCCATTAAATATAAACAGGGCTACAGAATTCTGGTATTTTTAAATAACTGTAACCTCAGGAAGATGGGATTATGTCTATACAACTACACCCTTTTACCTCCAACTTTGGAGTCCCTTTCATCTGCCCTCACCTCTGGGAGCACATAGGAGGCTGCAGGAATCAGCAGGTAGGAGGCAGGGACCCCAGCACGGACCAGAGAACGTAGTGTGTGCCTTCCCTCTAGCCGTGGCCGGCTGTCCACCACTACCACCCGAAACCGCCGGCCCTTAGCCCAAGCCTCCTGAAGAATTCGTGATACCAGAGATGAGCTGGAGTGAACGGAGAGGAGGATTCAGTTACAGATTTCACTAACAATCAGCCAGCTCATTCCGAAAGGGCAGAGTGGCACTCCCTTCTTCAGACTGTCTCCCTCCCCAATTTTCTCAGGCATAGGGTCTGGACCATACCATCCATATACAAGGATCACATCTCCAGTATTGATCTTCTCGTAAGCAAAGCGGGAAATTGCCTGAGCCGCAAGCACAATCTTCTCTTGCACATACCGATCAATGGCTGCTCGAAGCTCTGACTTGGCCTAAATGGATTAAGATGTTTAGGAAACAAGAAATGGACACATTTCTTCCTCTGATTATTGTGCTAGAGGCTTGGATACATGTACAATGATGGACTCCAAGAGAGCCCAAGTCAGACAACCCAACCACTTCCCTAAGTGTTGACCAGGGCAGAATAGCTGCACTGTCCCTCCTGGGAGTCCTGAATGTCTTTCTCAGCTGGACCCCCAGGTGCATGCCTTGCTCATTCCTCATATTCATCACCTCCTCTTCCCGCTTAGAGCTGCTCACACCCGTGACCTCCTTGTTCAGGAACTTGATGGCGTTGTACATGCTTGCCGACAGGGGACGGCACTGAGTCAGGAAGCTACAAAGACAATACCTCATGTTTATGTGACTCCTTACCATTTACGTTCACGTTAAACTTTTTTTTTTTTCTTTAAAAAATGAAACAAGAGGTAAAGGAGCGAGAGAAAGGGTGCTAGACGCGGACCAGGTGATGTGGGAGTGGATGTGTAGTGGCCTCCTTACCTGAAGTAGGGCTTTAGTTTATTCACTAGGTCCCTTGAGAGTTCTTCGTTGGGAGGTGTTGTATAATCCTGAATCACCTACAGGGCACACAGGGTGATCGGCAAAATGTCCCCTAGTAAAGGTCTCTGAAAGGGGTGGGGGGAAGAGAGGGTAGGGCAAGCTTCACTGGGGAAAGAGTTCTGAGGATGCAGTCATCCCCCGTCCCCCAGAGATTACTCTGGGTGACAGAAGCTGAGGTAGTGTTGGGGAAGAGGGGATTGGGTCCTAGAGGGCACGGGACAACATACCTGCTGCAAGGCACGAAGCAGGGCGATACAGCGGGCATTGGAGCCACTGACCAGGCCCTGGGAGTACTGCAGGCCGAGTCGCACCATGGCTGGGTGGATCACAGAGGATGGGATGCTGATGGGATGGCGGTGTCACACACTTTGCAAGGGAGCTTGAGCACCTACTGCCCACCTGCCCCTGATGAAAAGGAACTTCCTTCACCAGCAAAGACACCCCCATTTCCTCGAGAATTCTGCCTTGTGGGCATGCTTCCTCCCGCAGACCCCATCTCAAATATTCGGTCGCTTTCAACCCTAAGTCACCCAAATTCCTAGAACTTAAAAGTTATGACAATTTCATAGAATCCTACCTCATATACTGAGTCAAAGAATTTTGTCTGCTGTACTGGGGTAGGTGAGAGAAGAGACTGACTTTGGATCCGTAATCGTTTCGTGTAGGAACCTTGACAAAACAGGGGAACAGGACCAGTGACAAAAAGTAAACGGTGAGGCTACTTTGACCCAAAGGCCCTTCTTCTCCAGGCAGGGTCTCACTTCGACCTGAGCACCTTTCCCGTCTTCCTTAGGCAATTCCTGGCCACACGCCGAAACCACTTCCTACCTGTTGTTGCTCTGGTTTCTTAGCAAGCCTTCTCAGAAGCGTGAGGTCATCAACCTGAGTGTGCTCAGGGAGACGCTTCACTCCTAAAAGATAATGATTATGTTTTCAAGACACTATAGGTGGTCATGAGAAATCTGCTTTTAAGGCATAAGGCACATCAGGAAAACTGGACGGGGGAGGGGAAAAGACGGGGGAAAAAAGGTAGAAGAAACAGAGACAGGATGAGGTTGAGGGGAGAATTTTGAGCTCTTTGGTCCCAAGGCAAAGAATGGGACAGGAGAGGTATTTGACCGCGGGGAAGCCTGACCTAACACCAGAAGTGGCATCAACAAAGGTCCTGAAATGAAGGGAAGGTACCTGAGGGGGTTTCTCCCGCCGTACTGGGGCAGGCTCGGGGAGGTGGCCCTCCTTGTTCCCCTTTCCTGGCCTGCTTCAGGGCCCGCTCGGCCTCTTGCTTGGCCCGCCGTTCAGCACGAAGTTCAGCTTTACTTCGACCAGCTGGAACTTTCCCCCCAGCAGTGGCCAGCTGACCACCAGGTCCTGCTAGTTCTTTGGTTGGACCTACTAAAGATAGAAGGAAGAGGTGTCCAAGCCCCAGGCAGGTAGCATCTACGCCCCAGTCAAAGCTCTTGTTTATCTAAACTTACCTGCTCTTCACTTGCTCAAACCAACTTTGTCCTATCTCCCTCTCTTCTCTCCCACACAGCCCTCTACCAGTTCCACAACCCCGGCCTTTAAAAAAGCTTCCCACCTTGACACTGGGCTGTAGGTACAGCAGTGCCAGTTTCTGGCTCTGCCCCCTTTTCCTCCTTCCGTTTCTTCTTCTGCTGTTTCTTTTCCTTTCGAAGCTGCAGCTTCTCTTCTTGGGTCATCTCCCTCCCCCCTGCCTGAGACACAGACATAGAATATTGCTCTTCCCCAAGAATTCCAAAGATAAACAACAACAACAACAACAAAACACACACACACACACACACACACACACACACACACACACACACAGAACAACACTGCTGGAGTAGTCCAAGATTCCCATAAGGTAAAACCCCTACTCCTAACTCTAACCTGCTAGCTGTTACAAGCTTACATCCCATAGGGATCGAAGCTTCTCCTCCGGGATCAGAGTCACATACTGTTAGGGGTGAAAGAATTCTGTAAAAGCTGGCTTTCCCGAGAAATAAAGCGAAACGGGGATGGAAGCGGGGTTAGAATGAAGCTGACAGCCTGCTGCGTAGCGCTTGGCAGGGGTTTTGGAAGGACAGGCTCACTTACCCCAGGCCGAGTAGAAAGCTCTGCCTTCATCCTAGACCCCGAATCTGCATCAGAAAACAGGTCACAAAGTGAGCCAGAGAGGCTCTGGGAGGGTTTGGGGGGCCCCGCACTCGGCGCGGCCGGCTGCTGGGTCGGCATGAGCACGGCTCGGCCGCCAGGAGGGAGGCTAGTCAGGGATCCGCGTGGGGACGCAGTGCGCGGCAGGATCAAAAGGAAGGCGGGGGAGGCGGCCCGGAGGGGCCCCCGCCCTTCTCGCCGGAGCCAGCCGGTGCGCGGCGCCGGACTGCGCCCCAGAGTCCGGAGAGGCGCCGGAACGAAACGACAGCACCCAGAGGGACTCAGGGCTCAGCCGCAGCCGTCCAGAGCCGGGAGGCTCCGCGTACCTGTTAGTGCGCCCCCGCCCTTCACTCACCCTCGCGAACAGCTACAGCCACGGCAGCCATCACCCTCCGTCCTAGGCTCCGCCCGCCGCGGTCCCTAGGCCTACAGCGCCACCTGGGCCGACACCCGTGGCGCGCAGCCCCCAGCGGACTACAATCTCCGACGTGCACTGGAGCTCCGCCCTGGGCTACGGGCACCGATGAGGGCCTTCTCACCTCTGGGCTCCCAGTGCTGGCAGTCCGCTCTTGCTCTTTAGACTACAATCCCCAGCATGCCGGAGGGGCCGCGCCCTAGAGCGGACGTCCCACCACCCTTCCTACCTCTGATCCCAACCCCCCTCCCCCCCAAAATGGCGAGTGAGGCAGCGGGGACGCGCTGAGCGGCGGAGGCGAGCGTGTAAAGCCGCTGCAGCCCTGTCAGTCCGGAGCCCGGCTGGGCCCTGCCGCAGGGAACATGCACTTTTCCATTCCTGAAACCGAGTCCCGCAGCGGGGACAGCGGCGGCTCCGCCTACGTGGTGAGGAGCGGCCGGAGCCGGGCCGGGCAGGGGCGGGGATAACGGGCCGGAGCCCTCTCTGAGCGGCCTCCGAGGCCTGGCCGCCCCCCTTGGGGCCTTTTTCCCAGGCAGCCGATTCCCGACGGCCTCGCTGGGAGCTTATAGCCTGTCTCAGATTCGTCCAAAGGTCGCCCCAGCTCCTTCAGGTCTTTTGTTCACCTGCGTCGCCTCCCCCTGGCTGGGCCGCGGCTGCTCTGGTGGGCGACACTGGCCTCTTGGGGAGGGGGACTGCGGCACCAGCGCCCCCGTTGCCCCGGGGCTGGTCCTTCTGCTTTGGGACCTGGCCCTGGGGAGAACAGACTGATAAGCCCGTGGAAGATCTCGGTGCGTTACTCAGGCGGAGCTGTGTCAGGCAACCTCTGGCCAGGGCTTTCAAGGGGGTCGCCCAGACTGCGACCCTAAAATGCTTGCCTGCTTTTGTGTCTTCAGGCCTATAATATTCACGTGAATGGAGTCCTGCATTGCCGCGTGCGCTACAGCCAGCTCCTGGGGCTGCACGAGCAGGTGGGACCAGCACCCCTGCCTTGAGGCAGCTTTCAAGCCCTTTCCTGCGACGGGGCATCAGTGTCTCCGTGTTTCCCCTCATCGCTGCCCCTGGGCTGTGTAGTTTCCCTTTAATCACTGCCACTGGGGAGGATCTGGTGCTTCATGTTATCGATTGACATTTCCGGGGAACTCCCTCAGAAGCGTACTGTCTGCCACTCTAACTGCTTCTCCTTCAACTCACATCCGCCTTTCTGCTTCCTTGTGCCCAGTCTTACTTCAGCCTTTGCCTGTGCATGGAAAAACCGACCTCCCCCCTCTGCCGCTGAAGCACATTCCTTCTGTCATCTGAGCTGCAACTTGAAATTCTTTTCCCTGCTCATAAAACCATTCACCAATTTCTTCTGTGCTCTTCAGCAACTTTCAGTGGGTCTAGCTGTTCAGTAATCCTGTGTCTGTGATGCAATGTTTCTGCGTTCTACTCACCAGACTGCAAGCTCTTTTCGACTCAGTACAGAGTCCTGATTCCACTGATAACTAGCTGTGCAGCCCTGCGCAAGTTACCTAATTTCTTTTGCCTTAGTTTCTAAGACTGAAAACTGGATTTGTTGATCTGCAAAGTCCCGTTAAGTCCTAAGACATTTTGTGTTCATGTTTGGCTATATTTACTAGGCACAGAAATTTTCCTTGGAAAGCCCTTTGCTTCCTGTGAGGGTTCAATGAACACAGCCTTGCTAAATAATCAGGGGGCTGGCTTCCTAGGCCCTGGACCTATACAACACCCTCTCCCCCCTCCACACACATACACACACACTGTGAAGGGGCTGACTTGTACACACTAAGATAGGAAACAACTTACATTTAGAACAGAGGAACAGGCTCTGGTGGCATGCTACCTTCACCAAAGGAATTATTTCCTGGATGACCAGGCTAGATGGGGGAGCAGAGACCGAGGTAAGGGAAGGGAGCCCAAGAGAACGTTGTGAGTGTGGATTACCATTTCTCATTTGCTGTGTTTATGTGAAGGGTTGTATCTCTTTCTCCAAATAGCTTCGGAAGGAGTATGGGGCCAATGTTCTTCCTGCATTTCCCCCAAAGAAGCTTTTCTCTCTGACACCTGCTGAGGTAGAACAGAGGAGAGAGCAGTTAGAGAAGTACATGCAAGCTGGTGAGTGGTTGGAGGGAACTTGAGGCTAACTGTTGAGAACTATGGGATAGAGACTCAAAACAACTGGTTCTGTAGACCGTCCTGAATTAATTTCTACATCTGGGGAGCCTTTTATTTCCTCTGTTACTTAATTAAGAAAGCATGTGAGGATGCTCTGGGTATCAGCAAAGCAATTTGGTCAGTATACTAACACAGTTTGGAAATACTAACGTTATGCTAAATAGTTTTAGAGCAGTTCAGATTGGTGCGGAGAGAACTATCTGACGTGCTTTAGGTTAACATCATTGTTATTTCCCTAGTTCTATAGACTGGACTCAACTAGATGGCAGCCAAGGGTGGGGCAGGTGAAGAATTTATGCAAACAGTGAGTGAGGTGAGGCCAGCTGGGGGATGTGACAGGCCATCACCAGTCCAGGAAATGGGGTAGGGGGGGAACCTACCAAAAAAAGACCTGGGGGAGTCACGGAGCCCTAAGTCACTGCAACATTGTCCTCTTGACCCCACAGTTCGGCAAGACCCGCTGCTTGGGAGCAGTGAGACCTTCAACAGCTTCCTGCGTCGGGCACAACAGGTAAGGCTCTGGGTGCAACCAAGATTTAAGGGAAGGACTTTCCTGTAGGGCTGTGTCATTTTAAGGCCGTGGCTACAAAAGAGTCATCCAGGCACCATTTTTTATGGGGTAAGGCTTCTACTGTACTAATGAAATCAAGGAAACCCAGCCTGTAATTAAGCAGCTGAGAATAAGGACACTAGAAGGATCTAGAAATAGAGAGGATTTGGGAAGGGTCAGAGCTAGATGCTGGGCAGGTATTAACAAGGCAGTGCCTTCCTTCTCCTGTATGTTCACAACCAGGAGACACAGCAGGTCCCCACAGAGGAAGTTTCCTTGGAAGTGCTGCTCAGCAACGGGCAGAAAGTTCTGGTCAATGTGCTAACTTCAGATCAGACCGAAGATGTCCTAGAGGTGAGGCACTTGTACTGCACTGCCCCTCCTCCCCTGCACCTCAGGGCCCCAGGTTTTGGGGTGACTGGAACCAGCCAGTATGATGAGCTGTACTTCCTTCCCTATTCCCAGGCTGTGTCTGCAAAGCTGGATCTTCCAGATGACTTGATTGGATACTTCAGTCTCTTTCTAGTTCGAGAGAAAGAGGACGGAACCTTTTCTTGTGAGTTTCGTGGACTTGATTACTTCCCTGTGCATCTGGTGGTGAATTTGCCCCCTAATCCCTCCCAGAATGTAACATTTCCTTAGAGTTTCTCTCTTGGCTTTTCTCCCCTTGAGTCTCATGACATTTTCCTTTTTTTTTTTTTTTTTAACCCATAGTCATACGGAAGTTGCAAGAGTTTGAGCTGCCTTATGTATCTGTTACCAGTCTTCGGAGTCAAGAGTATAAGATTGTGCTAAGGAAGAGGTCAGGGCTGGGTTGGGAGGAGGCGGAAGGGCGCTGGACTCGATTACTGGGCCACATACTGAGATAGAATAACCTGGACAAGGGAATAGCGTTGGGACAAGGCCTCCCAAGTTTCGTCCCACTGTACCACCATTTGCCCCAAAAGTCCAGATTTGCTCCTGTTTTCTATTCTACCTCTCTCGCCTTACCCCACCTTAGTCCCATTATCCCCTTTCCACCCCTTGGCCTCACAGTTATTGGGACTCTGCCTATGATGACGATGTCATGGAGAACCGGGTTGGCCTGAACCTGCTTTATGCTCAGGTGAGCTTGGAGCTGCCTCAGAAACCCTTCCCCTGAGATAGATACTGGTGTCTCACTCTGCCAAGAAAACTCTTCGTGTCTTTACTCCCCAGTTCGTGGGGAAGTTCCTAGAATACTGTCAGGGCATCTGGCACAATCGATTCTCCTTACTTTGTAAGCTGATATAGTCAAGGACTCACTGCAAAGAGGTCGCTCAAGTGTGGGGCTAAGGGTCAGGATGGACAGAGGTAACTGGACACCTTCCTTGGACCTCTGATTGGGAGCTCCAACCCGGCCCCCCCACCCTCCATCTCTACTGTAGACAGTATCAGACATTGAGCGTGGGTGGATTCTGGTCACCAAGGAGCAGCACCGGCAGCTCAAATCTCTGCAAGAGAAGGTCTCTAAGAAGGAGGTAGGCTTGCTTCCCTTTCTTCTTTCAGAGGTTGTTTTCTGACTCGCCCCATTTCCCTTCCTGACCCGCCCCCTGTGGTGACTGGGTTTCAGTTCCTGCGGCTGGCTCAGACACTGCGGCACTATGGCTACTTGCGCTTCGATGCCTGTGTGGCTGACTTCCCAGAGAAGGACTGTCCCGTGGTAGTGAGTGCAGGCAACAGTGAGCTTAGCCTCCAGCTCCGCCTACCTGGCCAGCAACTCCGGGAAGGCTCCTTCCGGGTCACCCGCATGCGGTGCTGGCGGGTCACCTCCTCTGTGAGTTGGGGTAGGCCTTTGAGATGGTGTTCTGGCAAGCCTTGAGCTTCAGGAATGGGTGGGTCAAGGAGGGAGGCAGATTGGTCAGAATGATCTCAGCCTAACTCCCCTTTCTCTCCCAGGTGCCACTGCCCAGTGGAGGCACAAGCAGCCCAGGCCGGGGCCGGGGTGAGGTGCGCCTGGAACTGGCTTTTGAATACCTCATGAGCAAGGACCGGCTACAGTGGGTCACCATCACCAGCCCCCAGGTGTGAGCCCACCCTCAGGCCTCCTCTGGAGCCCATTGCACCGCTCTCTTAAATACCCAAGTCTAGGGCTTCCAGGACTCCATGTGAGTGGGAGCCCTTGTCTTAGGGGACCTGGGCACAGGATGACCACTCTAGTCAAGCTGAGCTCTCTTCTTGCCCTCAGGCGATCATGATGAGTATCTGCTTGCAGTCTATGGTAGACGAACTGATGGTGAAGAAATCTGGTGGCAGCATCAGGAAGGTAAGCCAGATGTGTGGGCCAAGCAGCTGAGTGGTTGTGCTCTCCCTGCCTTTTGTCCTAGGTGTGGGTGTTCTCCTGAGAGGGAGGGGAAGTGACGGGAGTCCAAAGGGAATTCTGCCCTTATCAGCGCTTCGTGTCTCCATCCCCAGATGCTGCGCCGGCGAGTAGGGGGCACCCTGAGACGCTCAGACAGCCAGCAAGCGGTGAAGTCCCCACCCCTGCTTGTAAGTATTGCTTTCAGATCAGTACCCCACCTCCTAGCCTTGCCTTACCCAGTGAGCTCTTTGACACCTCTGCCTCCTCTTCCCCAGGAGTCCCCCGATGCCAGCCGGGAGTCCATGGTCAAACTCTCAGTGAGTTTTCCCGTGAGGGTTGGTGAGGTTGGTGTTGGTAGGGGAGTCTCAGGGAGGCTCGAGCCCTCTGACGCCAACCCTGCCTTTGTTACAGAGCAAGCTGAGTGCCGTGAGCTTGCGGGGGATTGGCAGTCCCAGCACAGATGCCAGTGCCAGTGATGTCCACGGCAATTTTGCCTTCGAGGGCATTGGAGATGAGGATCTGTGATCTCCAGTGCTCAGATGTCTGCCCTCTGCCCCGGAGGAATGTTCAGAAACTTGCCCTGTGTCTGTATCCCCCAAGCCAGGGGGTCTTTTCCTTCCTTCCCTCCTTCTCTTGGCCAGGGGCTTCCTAACCCACCTTCCTTTCCACCCCCTGGGCTGGCTGCACAAAGGATTGTTCTCTCTTTTTCAGAGCTGGCCCTTAATGCCAAATTAGCATTTAGTATTTTGCACAAAGTCCAAGGGACCATGGCGCTACCTGCCTTGGGGAAGAACGGCATCTTCCCCCGGGGCTGCTTCTGGCTTCTCGGGGCCATGGGCCAAGGGGATGGGCAGAGGTCTGTGTACGGTCTGGCCCAGCTCCCCATCATTAAACTCAGCCTGATTGCTGCCTACCTCTGGTTCCCTTCACTGCCCCTGCTCCCCGATCATGGCACAGACTGCTGTGCTAAGGGTAAGGCGGAGCTGTGCTTGCCACTGCCAACTCAGCATAGACATGGCTTTGTTAGTGTTTCCTTTATTATAAAGCACTGAAATAAGTTAAATAAACAGTTGGGAGGCTGGGCAGTCCCCCAGCCAGTTCCTCTACTGCCCCTGGGAGCAGTGGAGGTGAATACAGGGCCCTTCTCACTGAGCTCATGAAGTGCATCAGTCAAGGCAAGGCCCCCTGGTCCATATGGGCCCCCCCCCACCATGGGGTTTGGGCTGGTCCATATAGTGAGTGCCTAGGTTAGTCTGTGGAGCCCCTGGCCAGCGGGGGAGGAAGTAGAAGGTGGCTTCTGGTCCATCTGTATAAAACGCACAGGACAGTCAGGGTTAATCCGTAGGGCCCTGAGGGAGAAGGACCTGGTTCAGGGCGAGTCTGTATGGAGAGCCCGGCTACCAGTGGCACTCAAAGCTGTTGGGCCCCGAGGGCTCAACACAGAGGAGGGGCTGTGCGGGGGGGCCCAGCCCTCAGAGGCAGAGAGGCCAGGCCCTCCTGCCCCACCATGGCCATGCACCTTCTGGTGGCGTTTGTAGTTGTCCCAGTGGCCTGTGGTGTAGGCGCAGGTGGCACAGCGGAAGGGCTTCTCGCCTGTGTGCCGCAGCATGTGGCGTTTGAGGTTCATGCTCTGATTGCAGCTGTAGTTGCAAAGGCTACACCGAAAAGGTTTGTCCCCAGAGTGGATGCGACCATGACGCTTGAGGTTGGCCAGGTTGCCACAGGCATAGGGGCAGAGGGGGCACTTGTAGGGCTTCTCTCCTGTGTGGACGCGCTGGTGCCGTTTCAGATTATCCAGATGAGCAGAGGCATAGGGACAGCGGGCACAGCGAAAGGGCTTCTCGCCACTGTGCGTCTTCATATGCCGGGCCAGGTGGTTGGGATAGTGAGTGGCAAAGGGGCAGAGGCTACAGGCAAAGCCTTTGTCACTGGGGCCCTGGGGCCCCCCACTGGCACCTCCTCCAGCCTCTCCTCGCATGCAACGCCCACACATGGCAGCTCCCAGCCGACCACCCTCCCCCTCCTCCAGCTCTTGTCCACAGTTCCGGCAGGTCCAAGGGAACAGCAGCTCTGGCAGTGGTTCTGATCCAGTCCCACAAAGACCCTCTCCTTCACCCCGCAGCTGCCCACAGTCCGGCAGGAAACTGGCACCACCTGGTGGCACGTGGAGGCTCAAATCTGGAAGCAGCAGAGCATCTGTGGGGACAATGAGGCCTGGACTATGAATCCAACCAAGTATCCCTAAGGCCACCCACCCATGTCCCAGGTTCTTTCGGTCCCTGGCTTTTTACCTTCAGGTCGCCGGGGCACTGCCCCCTCCTGCTCTGTGGGACTGGGAGGCCGGGTTGGACGTGGAGCACAGCAGCGGAAGCCACAGGTCGGGCAGGGAGGAGTGGGGGGCCCCGCGTGGGTGCGCTGATGCCGCCTCAGGTTGCCCAGGCTGCTGCAGGCAAAGGGGCAGTGGGGACAGCGGTAGGGCTTCTCGCCAGTGTGGGTGCGGGTATGTCGCGTCAGGTTGACGAGCTGGGCTGAGGCGTAGGGGCAGCGGCCACAGCGGAACGGCTTCTCCCCGCTGTGTGTCTGCATGTGCCGCTTCAGGTGGCTCGAGTAGTGGGACACGAAGGCGCAGAGGCGGCATGAGTATAATAGCCGTGGGGGCAGCGGGGGCCCCCCACCCGGCCCTCCTGCCCCACAACACGGCCCCTCACCTGTCGGCCCCCCACACAGCTGGCAGGCTGGGCCTGGCCTCTCACCCCTGGCCTCCCCTGGACCCCTGGCTGGCTCCTCAACTTCACTCTCAGCACTTAGTGGCCGGCCGCCCCCAGACTCGTCATCGCTCAGCCCATAGGGAAGCCCAGGCCTGGCCCCCAGAGAGTCTCCTGGTAAGACAGACATGAGAAGAAACATCAACATGGAATATGACCAGGCTCCAAACTTGCTTTTCTCACTGGTGTCTCCCCACTTGTTTGGCTCCACTCTTCACTTCAGTGATCCTGAAAATTCACTATGAATTCTCTGCTTCTGAGCCTGGACTAACTTACTGATGACAGTTGTACCTAATTCCACTGCACTGAAAAAGAGCAAAGGCTCACAGTGGACCGCAGACTGAAATGAATAATGTAATTGGGTGATTCTTGGGATAAAAAAAAAAGTACAAGTACACAAGGCAGAGACCTCACATCTCATTCTAAGCTGTGTATTAGTAAGGTCCTTTTTAGTACAGAGCTGATTATAAAATGAAGAGTGAAGCAAAATCTGGAGAGAAGTGAAAACAAAGACACCTAAAGAATGGATTCTCTTTTACATGAATTCCCTCGATTTTCAGAAACATCCTTAGTATAGGTAGCATTAAGTGGGGAAGTTTTGCAGCAGATTAGGGTGGGGTGATGTTACCATCACAGGGGAAAGGAATGTGCAAGAATACTTGATAGGGACCAAAATCTCAATACAAAAGGGGTTTGTGCTGCAGATGAAAAGGAGTTAGATTAGACATAACTTAATTTGAATAATAAGTTGTTTCGTTGAATCTCTTCAAGTGAACTTCACAGAAGGAATGTGCTAAGCAGAAGGACAAGGTTATTAAAGGGCATTAACTTTAACCAGTTGCTCTGTCATCCACTGTCCTATTCATACCACCTTTGGACCAGGCCCCAAAACTTCACCTCAATAAAGTGATGGCGCTCAATGAACAACTGGGCAAATGAAATCCAGCTCAAATCTAAACTAAATCATCTCTAGGTTGTGGCACTGTTTCCGACTTTAGCTCACTAGCACTAAATCCTAACCTGGCTCCTGAAGGGCCCAGGTTCCAGTGGTCACTAATCCTTAATTAAATCCCTCAAACCCACCTTCTGAGTCTCTCTCGAAGCCCATGAGCTGGTCGCTGTTGCCGTCACCTTCCTCTTCTTCCTCTTCCTCTTCCTCCTCAAACTCCAGATCCTGGCCTAGTAGCAAGTCACTCTCCAATACCAAGGCCCCAGGTCCTTCGTCGAGGGAGTCTTCGGTATCCACTGAAGAGGGGAGGGGGCTTGTAGATTGTCCCTCAGGAACCGTGCCCATCATCCGCACCCCGGGAGGTAGCCCTCGCAGCCCGTACTTCCCGTACTCGCAGACCCTCTCGGGTTCTCTTAGTAGAAGCTAGGAGTCCAGATCGCCCACCCCATCCCTCAGGAGTCCCCCTCTACCCCGACCTGAACCCACTCCACTGACCCCACCCCCGCTCCTCCCCCCTTGCGGCCCCTGACCCCTGACCTTTGACCCCCTCGCATTTCACGGGCTGCGGGTGGCTCTGCTTCCTTCGGGGCATCGTGACCGGCTCCAGCCCGACGCGCCTCCGGCCTGCGGCCGCCCGGCCCCGCCCCTCCCAATCCGGCCCGCCCGCCCGCCCTTCCTTTCAAGGCCCGCGGGCTGCCCCCATGCAGCGGCGCGGGCCCCGGGCAGCCCCCGGCCCTGGCCCCGGCGCCCAGCTCAGGCCGCTCCCGCCGCCGCCGCCGCGTCCATTCATGGAGCCCCCTACCCCCCCCCCCCCGACGGAGACCAGCTGGTACCTCCGTCCTCGCTTCCGCTTCCGCTGCCGCAGAGCCACACGGGACGCGTAGTCCGTGGAAAGCAGAAGCGGCAAAAACGACCACAGCGTGACCAGGAAGTGATTGTGACGAAAGGAAGCGACCGAGCCAATCAGAGATCAGATAGAAAACAGGCCGGTGAGGAGGGCAGGAGAAACCTCGGCCTTGCTTTCAGTCTTAGTTGCCGCCTGGCTGATTCTACCTCTCACCTGGAGTAACCAGGAAACCATCCTGACACCAGGAGGGGGTGAGGATGAACTGTGACGCTAGGCCAGCCTGCCAGCAGCTCAAGGAGCTGCGATACCTGGGCCCCCTCTGCCCCACACATTCTTGGGACACACACACGTACGTGGGGCACATGCACTGTGGGGGGCGCGCGCAGACACGCACACGAGTGCACAGAGGAGCTTGGTAGAGCCACCAGTGAGGTCGAGTCTAGGGCCAGGGAACTCTGGGTGGGCCGGACAGGACAGCAGTATTGAAAAAAGGACACCACGGGCACAATTAGGTTTTGGCCTTTAGTCTGAAAAAGTGTTGATTGAAAGTGTACAACAGAGAGCGGGTGCAAGCGGCTGGGGGCCATGGAGCCGCCAATAAAAAAGAATGTCCTTAAATAAAGTTCACAGAGTAAAAACCAGAACCGCCAGTCTTCCCTCCAACACAACAGAGCACAGGCACAGAACCGGTGATGAGCCCCAAGGAGCAAGGAGGCGGCGGGGGAAGACAGCAGAGGCTCCCAGGCTGCTGTGCGGAGGGAGAGCCCTCTTTGGAATGGGCTGAGTAAAGCCACCCAGCTCCCCCTGCACACCTCATAACCACTGCTAAGGCTAAAGGAAAAAGACAAAACTCAGTCTCAGGTCCAGAGGGCTCAGAAAACAGTCTAGGTGGGCAGGGGTCTGGACAACCATTAGTCCCGCTTGGCTTTCTTCTTATTGTCACTGTTGCCATTTTCTTCAGCCCCCTCAGAAGAGAGCACCTCCTCCAGTTTCCGCTTGCCACTCTCTGGCTGAAGGTCTGCTGTGTTTCGGGGCTTGAAGCAAATGATGATGCAGGTCATGTTGTCACACCCTGTACCGTCCCCAGAAGTGTCTGGTGCCAGGCACTGATCCAGCAGCTACAAAAGGGACAGGGCAGCTCAGCTTCAGGGTGTGAACACCTTCCTAGGAACCTAAATCCCCACAAGAGGACTGACCATGCTAAGCAGGGTGGCAGAAAGAGGGGAATAGGCAACACATGTCCCAAAACAGGCCACTTGGCTAGTGCAAGAGGCATGAAGATATGTTAGGAAAATACAGGAAGTGGAAATTTCTAGTCAGAGTTTGGCATCAGTCAGTAATTAACCATACTTCCCAGCTCTGGTCAAAAGACAAAAACCCGGCTATGCAGACCAGACACCCTCTCCCCTCCACCTTGGCACTCACCTCTTCCACGATGGATGACAATAACCGAAGCTCCCCATTTTCATCACGCTGACTGATCTTTGATTGAATAAAATCTATAACTTCCTGGCTGCTCATCACATTCCTGGGGTCAAAAACAATAGACTCTTCTTTAGTCCCAACAAAGCAGAATAGAGAAGAGTAGAGAGAGGCGACAGCCCCCCAGTGCCAATGCAAACACCTATGGAGATGTTCTTGGCTCTGCCTTAGACTTGGGGATTTTTGACACCAAGGTGTCTGCCTAGGCTCTAATTCTAGAGCAGCTTGAGAAAAGGTGCTGAAAGCAGCTGTTAGAGGGATGATAAAACCAAACCAGCTCAGAGACCTCTAAGAGAAGTAATGCTGCATAAAAGAGGGAATTTTAGGGCATTCCACTGGTGCTCACCATATACCATCACAGGCAATGACCATGAATTCGTGGTCGTCAGTGAGAGTCAGCACCTTGATGTCAGGAAGGGCTGAAATCATCTGTTCCTCAGGTGGCAAGTTCTTATTTCTCTTGTAGAAGTGGTCTCCTGAAGTAAAGGAATGGCTGGCTGATGAATAGTTTAGACACTCCCCACAGACTTGTGCTTAAGGCTGGTCAAGCCTTGCCGTTCATTTCCCTTCTTGACAAAGTTCCATAATCTAAGTGAATGAAAAACTGAGTTCTAGTTTTTCTAGTTGCACCCCTATTTTCAGGTTGCTAAACCTTAGATAGGTCACTCACCTTTTTCATCATCCAAAAATGACAGCCATTTCACCTATCTCAAGGAGATGTTTTAAGGACAGGGGTAATAGATACCAAAGTACTTGGCAAGGTACGTGGGTCTATTAAGATTAAAGTTTACTACAAGGTAGTCTGAAAGAGAATACGACCCCAGAAGTCTTTCCCATGCTTTCCTGGCCCTTACCAATGGCTCTGGAGAGGTTGAGGCCCCCGTTGACTCGCCCATCCATGGTGACCTTGCCACCAGCATTCTTGATGCGTGCTAGCTCCACTTCATCCTCTGGTTTGTGGTCATAGGACATGTCTAAAGCTTTGCCAGCCTCAGACACCACACAACGCGAGTCTCCTGCATTGGCTACAATCAACTGCTTCCCTCGTATCAGAGCCACCACCGCTGTTGTACCGCTGTCAGAGCCAGGCTTAAAAGGAAGAAAGGAAGCAACATGGGAGCTTCTGGACACAAGTGCTTCATTGGTGCTCCTCGACCATTCACTTATGCCTTCTCCTCTCACTGGCACCACCAAGAGAGCTTTAACAAACAGGAGGGGCATGTACTTTCCAAAGACTAGAGCATGCTTTCTTTTCTGAGCTAATTTTACCCTAAAGACCTAGTTCCGCTTGTAGCATATATCCCTGCATAACCAGGACTTCAGTACTAAGGCAGCAAGGAGATCCCCTGTCCTCAAATCAAAATCAGGGAAATTACATCAGCCTCTTGGCTTTTCCAGATTCACTGCTCCCCTTCCCTACATACCTCCTCTTTGCCTTCCATGCCCGGCACCATCATCTCCTCTTCTTCATCTTCATCTTCTTCAGCCTCCTCAGTGTCATCCTCATCCTCCTCATTCTCTGCTTCTTCACTGCTGTAGCCATCCTCTTCCTCACTGCATTCCTGCCAGAGGGATAATCCCAGGCTGCTGAGACTGGGATGACCCCCTGCCCCCCTCCCCCCAACTTGTACTCAGAACCAAGAGGCCCTGATTGGACACAGATTCTGAGAACACTGAAAGATGCAACTATACGATCATGACAGAAAAATCTAGGGGAGGGGAGAGGGCCAGATGGGTATAACTGATATCCCAAACTGGGTTTAGAAGTAACAAGTAGTAAGTCCTGGGCTCTCAGCCACAAGCACCTCTCAGGTAACATGGCCAGAAAATAAGTGGCCCAGAGAAGGAAATATCCAAAGTAACAACCTCCACTTTCTTGTTCCCTCTCAGAGACAGACTCTGGGGTGCCTAGGGTGTTAAGTGTTTGACTTCAGCTCAGGTCACAATCTCACGGTTCATGCGTTCGAGCCCTGCACTGAGCTCTGTGCTGACAGCTCAGAGCCTAGAGCCTGCTTCAGATTCTGTGCCTCCTCCTCTCTCCACCCCTCCCCTCCTCACACTCTCTCTCTCAAAACTAAACATTAAAAAACAATTTTTTTAAAAAAGGAGACAGACTCTGAAAGGCTAGAACTAGATCTATTTGTTATAGTACTGACAAAGGAAGAGATAGAATGCTAATGGTTCCTATGTTGGTGGAGATAATGAATTTAAGAAAAACCTGGAATATAGGCCTTGGGGGCTGCTATAAAAATAGGAGAAGATGGGGGGCACCTAGCTTAGTCAGTAGAGCATGTGACTCTTGATCTTGGGGTCATGAGTTTAAGCCTCACAGTGGGTGTAGTGATTACTTAGAGAGAGAGAGAGAGAGAGAGAGGAGAGAGAGAGAGAGAGAGAGAGGAGAGAGGGAGAGAGGGAGAGAGAGAGAGAGAGGGGAGGGAGGGGAGAGGAGGGAGAGGAGAGAGAGAGAGAGGGAGAGGAGGGGGGAGGGAGGGAGGAGGGAGGGAGAGGGAGGGAGAGGGAGGGAGAGGGAGGGAGAGGGAGGGAGAGGGAGGGAGAGGGAGGGAGGGAGGGAGAGGGAGGGAGAGGGAGGGAGAGGGAGGGAGAGGGAGGGAGAGGGAGGGAGAGAGAGAAGGAAAAGAGTTGAAAGCTACGTATGGTGACCAAACAGGCCCCTTCTGCAAATTCAGCAGCTGTCTGCTCCCACTGGCCCTTACCTCACTGTCTTCCTCTTCCTCCTCTGCCTCATCTGACTCATCCTCACTGTCCTCAAAGAACTTGGACTTAGCAATTCGAGGCAGCTTGTCAGAGGCTGAAGAGCAGGAGGGCCCAGCCTCACCAGTGGGAGTGCCAGGCTCGCCACCTTGGCCTGCCTCAGTCCCATGTTCTGAGTTGGAGGAAAGGCCTGTGTGGGCCTTGGCTGTGGGGCCATTTTCCTCTGAAGAAGTTTCCCTAGATGGGTCCTCAGGTCCTGCTTCCCCATTGAGGCCCTGGGACCCTGGTTCCTCGCCTGTCCCAGCTCCAGATTTGCTGTGGGGAGCACCCTTGTGACAGTTCTGCCCATAGCGCGTCAGCAGCTCTTCAATAGTCATGGTAGCCTCTTCATGCAGCAGTGCAGCTTCCTCATTGTCCACTGCAGGGAAGAGGCTGAATCAGTACCCCCACACCAGACTCTTCATAGGACTGGCCCCTCTTCCTGCATCCAAGCCCTTGCAGGCCTGAGTTCCAACTTCCCCACCCCTGCCTACTCCTAAGGCTCCCCTCACCTATCAAGTCTCAGAAGACCCCTTTGGTTTCTTCTCAGGTAATGTCTGCCTGCAGAGACTTCCTTTAGTCTTTGTCTTTCACCCTCTTCTTAGTCAAAGGAACACTAGTTACTATAGTTCTGTTATCACTTCTCATTTTTGATTGATAAGTTAGAAACCTCATTATGGCTGAGGACCCAGGAAGCCCACAATGCTAGTCTTAGGCCTACAGCCCAGGCTTAAGGACTGGCTCCTGAGGCTAATGACAGCTCCTGTCTAGAAAAAAAACCGTCACATAAACATTAACAGGAACCAGAGAGACCCTACCACAATGACAAAAGATAATTATAAAAAATGGTTAGAACTCTGGATACTAGACACAAAGGTTAATTTTTTTCTCCTTTCATAACCTCATGTAGTGTAGGAAAAACATAAGGTTCTCTAATGTGGGGATTCCCCAAGTCCCTATGAAGTCATCCTCTCTTAGAATTGATACTGAAATAATATACATTAAAGAAGAGTTCTTTAAAATGCAGATTTCCTCTCAAATAAGGGATGCTAGCCACACTCACCATCATCTTCATCAGCTACTTTTTCTTTTTCATCTTCATCCTCAGTGGGTCGCCCTGCAATCTGTGCCAACTCCTTTATGACTTCCTCAGTGGTCAGTTTGGCATCAATAGCCAAGAAGGCATCTTCTAATGCCTGGATAGAAGCAAAATAGTAGAAGGCAAGTGTCAGAAAAAGTACAGGAGGTACAAAATGAATTGCCTATATACAATGTGGGTACAAAAACAGCATGCAAGTTACAGTGTAATCTGCAACATGAGGAGACACTCACACATAAATAAAAAACAGTTCAGAGACCTGGGAATAATGAGGCAGCTCTAAAAAGGCTCAAGTAGGGATAAAATGTTTGGGGCACAGAATTCTTTAAGAAATGCAGTAAACAGCAGCTTACTGGCAACAAGAAAAGAAACACCATGGGATTGGAAAACAAGAGAAAACCTACAGAAGTAGAGAAGGAGCACTGTGAAAAGACAGACCTTTTGTAGCTTGCCTTCTTTGTAGGCCTTCTGATCTTTGATGATATCAGGAAGATATTTGGCACAGTACAAGGCAACTTCCTCCCCTAGAAGACAAGTAAGGTCACCCAGAGCCCTGCTTCCCACATATAAAGTAATATAATATTTATATGCCATACTGGACTGAACCCCAAGGGCTGAGGAAATGGTTATCTTATACAACTGAAACATATTTAAAAGACGACTGTTGGGGCACCTGGGTGGCTCAGTCAGTTAAGCGTCTGACTTCAGCTCAGGTCATGATCTCATGGTTTGTGGGTTCAAGCCCCGTGTCGGGCTCTGTGCTTATAGCTAGCTCACAGCCTGGAGCCTGCTTCAGATTCTGTATCTCCCTCTCTCTCTGACCCTCCTCTGATCATGCTGTCTCTCTCTCTCAGAAATAAATAAAACATTAAAAAAAAAAAAAGAAAAAGACAACTGTTTAGGAAGTTCTGATCCAGGAAATGGATTTCACCATCAACTCTCTCAGGGCTATATTAATATACTTTTTGTCTTTTCTTACCTGTATACTTAATTCTCATTGGGAAAAAGATAAACTGTAATATAGGAAGAGGCTTTTCAGATTAAAACAAGGCCTGGTGAGATTATAAACCCATACAATATCTTGTTAGGAAGGTAGAATGGCAGAAAAGAGGAAAAAAAGCACTAGGAATGGAAACAATATCTTACGACCAGAACCTTGGAAAGGAAAAGGACAAAGGATCTGTTCTTGCCCTCTAAAGTCTGGAACTAGGGTCCAAGAATGTCACCAATATGATCTACTAACATTACCTCCATGTCCATCATAGACAGAAAACATGGCTGTCTCACTGTCCAGCTCAGGAATACAGTTGTGAGCATCCTAGGAAAAAGAGAGCATAATTAGCATTTCTCAAGGTCAAAGGATGTTCTTCCTTGTGCACCTCAGGTCATGAGGATCTCCTTCATACCTTAATCTCACTAACCCTTCCCTGGCTGACCTAGATGGCCTAGAAATAAGAAAGGAAAATGGGATGATAAACTAAGAAAAGAAGTAAAGGGGAGGGAGAAAGGAATGGGAGGCAAGGGAGGGAAGGGAGAGAGATGAATCAGGTCACTACCTCTGCAGTCTAGCAGCCTCAGCCTAGGAGATCTCAGAGTCCAGATGGCAGAATGTCTGGCTGTTGGAACTCTAGACCTGATCCCTTTGGATTTGTGGTAACTATGGGAAAAACTAGAGTAAAGGATCTTTAATGTCACTTCCAGGACCATTCTATGAGTCAGTGAACTTCAAGGAAGAAAATCTTAGGGAAGATAGCACAAAAGGTACCCAAGGGCATTACCAACCTGAGAAGTTTCTGGGGGAATCATAAAACAGCCTAAGTGAAAGCACTAGAAATTTGTAAAACTATATATACTTATACTGGCACTTTCCCAAAGCACCATCTAAATAAATTATTCCCTCTTCTAAGTTTAACTCAAGAAGTTACCCTCAGGCTAGGCGGAAGCTATATTTACAAAAGAATCTTCCCAAGAAATAATATTCTTAAACTACACTGTGTGTGTATTTGTTAACTAAAATTTACAATGCCCCATGTGATCAGCCATCCCACCTCCTACTGCAAGGTGGAAATGTATCATTCAAAGCTGATGGCACAGTATGCCTAAAGAGAAGTCTGCAATGGCCCTACTGCAGCAACATGTGGTTGGAAGAACTCGAACTGATCAAATTCTTCTAATAACAAAACTCCACCACCCCCAAACAAATATTCCAGGCTGTGCCGTAGTTCAAGCCAAGACCGCTGAACCAGGGGGGTATGTGCCACAGCTTACTCTGCCCCATCTAGGAAAACAATCGCACCTCCCTTTTAGTTACTTTCTACAAACAAAAAGAATATAATCAACTCTTTACTTTAATTGATTACCCTTGTGTAAGTCAGTGGTTCTCCTTCCTCTTTCTGGCATTTAAAATTTTCTAGTTGTATCAATTCTTAGGAAATCAGTACAGCGGTTCTTCCATTGTCCCTGAAATAAGACTATGCCTTTGTTATGAAAATCTAGAAAATAAAAGCTATTTTTCTTAAGTTTATTTATTTTGAAAGGGGGCATACGCAGGGGAGGGGCAGAGAGGAGAGAGAGAGAGAATCCCAAGTAAGCTCTGCACTGTCAGCACAGAGCCCAATGCAGGTGCTCAACCCATAAATCGTGAGATCATGACCTGAGCCAAAATCAAGAGTTGGACACTTAACCAACTGAGCCACCCAGAAACCCCAAAAATAAAAGCTATTTTAAGGTAGTAAATGACAGAATGGAAAAAAGCTATTTTGTATTTCCCTCTGATTGAGTTCAGGAGAAAGTGTCCCAGAATCTAATGGGCTGCCATGGAGGGCACACAATGGCCTATCTAAGGTTGTCAATAACTGGCTCTGCATCTCATTCCAAGGATCCAGAGAGCACTACAGACCACAAGACAACTTCTCCCTCTTCTAACCACTCCACAACCAGCCACACTGGCCTCCCTTCCATCTAAGCCAGGGTTAGACCTTACTGAACCTACTTCTTTTCTCCACCCTTTGACTTATATGACTGCTCCAGCATTCTCCACCAGTGGTTCTCAGACTCCATTTGTTCATTCATTCATTTCTTCATCAAATATCTGACTATCTGTTATGTGCCAGAATCAGTTCTGGGTATTTGGGATATATCAGTGAATAAAAAGAAGACCTGCACTTCATAAAAAAAACAATACATTCTCATGAAGAATATACACAAACACAATAAATAGGTAAATCATATAGCATGATGATATAACTCCTACAGAAAGTGCTATGGAATAGAGGCTAGAATGAAAGAGGACTGGGTTGGATTACAGAAAAGTGGTGGGAGAAATGCACCGGCAAAGGTACAAGTGCATACAGGCTTCCTAAAGCCGTAAAAAACTATACCTCAGCAGTCACTACATAAGTCTTGCTGTAAGTATCTAATTAGTTGTGGCCGAACAGTTGTGTCATATTGATGTTGACTTTAATTCTGTTCATTTTGTAGTATGGTTTGTTGGCATGGAAGTTATGTCCAGTGCTGTTTGTACACATTTAAGTAATATTAAATTAAAACTGTCTTAGTGTATTCTGGAGTTCCACAAGTACTGCTTTCCTTAAAAAAAAAAAAAAAGAAAAAATCCATGGAAGATCTCCAAGATATTTTGTTAAATAAAGAAAGTAAAGTGCAGAAGGAAAGCAAGTACAGAATGATATATTTAGTAAACTGCTTTTGTATAAGAAGAGGGAGCATGGCATAGATATTTGTCTTTTCACACTGTAATACCACATGGATACACAGAAAACTAAGAAAAGCAGGTAACTGTGGGATGGGAGTGAGACTGAGCCATGGGAATGTTTAGCTTTTTCAAAAGTAAATTGGGGTGCCTGGGTGGCTCAGTCGGTTGGGCGGCTGACTTTGGATCAAGTCATGATCTCACGGTTCATGGGTTCGATCTCCGTGTTGGGCTCTGTGCTGATAGCTAGCTCAGAGCCTGGAGCCTGCTTCAGATTCTATGTCTCCCTCTCTCTCTGACCTTCCCCTTCTCACGTGCGCACTCTCTCTCTCTCAGAAATAAATAAAAACGTTAAAAAATTTTTAAAAAGTAAATTAAATTTTTTAGGAGACTCAACATATCACTGAGAAACTAGTCCAACTAATTCTAGGGAGGGAAAAGCAGTCTTCTTGTCTACTCTTTCCCAGTGGAATAGGACAATCAATCGGTCTTTCTTTCTCTGTCCTGCAATGCGACTCTAAATCAAAGCTGTATCATCTCCTTTTAACCCACACCTCTATTCAAATGATCTTTTTTACTTCCTCATCTGTTTCTCACAAAAGCATGTGACACTGAAGCAGATCCAGCCTCCGTGAACATATGAAAAAGTACTTAACCTCAACAGCAATGAAATAAACATTAAAAACAAGGAAATATCTTTTTGTGCAAATTAAAATAAGGAAAAAGATTAGTTAACAACCAGTGGTAATAAGAGTGAAGTAAAAACACATCCTGATCAGCAAGAATATAAGTTAGTACAGCCTTTCTGGAGCACAATTTGGTAATAAGTATCAAAATTTCAAGTGTGCATGCCCTTTGATCTAGTAATTGGACTTCTAAAAGTTTATTTTATGGAAGTAATAAGACAAGGGTACAAGAATATAAGAATGTTCATTACAGCATTATTTATAATAAAAAAACATTAACATCGAAATATCCATAAAGAGATTAGATTACAAGTAGTACATCCCTCCAACAGAATACATGTAATTAGAAATAAATATGTGTTAATTTAGAAGTAAGTTCACAATATACTAAGTGATAAAAAGAGAAAAAAAGCACCTGTATGTATATGCGAGGAGTTTGGAAGACCACATTATATATCAAACTGAATGCAGAGTTAAGAGTTGGGTAATAATTATTTTCTACTTTTCTACATTTAAAATTCTTGTACAATATCCCATATTATTCCAGTTTGAATGATTATGACAATAAAACGAACCTATGAACTGTCTTTTGAACTGCCACGCTACAATATACTGCATGATCGCTGGCCAGCTATCTCTTGGTGTGCCTCCATCTTCTCTTCTATGATAGAGGAATGCCTAACATAGATTCATCTTATACCTTGAGGTCTCAGTTTCCAGAACTACTCCACATTACCTTCCCTTCTACTGCCTGGTGAGGCTTTGGATCTATACTATCAGTTGGAACTACCTTCTTTCTCTAAGCACTTTAGTGTCCCCTTTTGCATCTGTTCATTGCCTCTATACCTTTACCCTCGCTTTTCTTTCTCTGACCCTTTCTGAGCCAGAGCCAAGTATTTCAACACTGTCTCTTAGCAATCTAGAAAAACTCATCCAACCTCGTATAACCCGACCAACTGCTTTCTTTACGCCTGAATCAGAGCCACTAAGTATTGCTAGTCATAAAATGTCATGAAATCATGTTGACTGTGCACCTACTTCCATCATTCAGTATTCTGTGTGTGTGTCTTGCATAGATGCTTAAATATATTAACTGCAGCCAGTCACAAACCTTTCCTACACTGTTCAAGTTCTCAATGTTCTTCTTTCACTCTTAGCAGATGAGCTAACCTCTTGCTTTACTTAGATCAAGGTCATATATCAAGAACTACTTCATCACTTCTATTCTACCTCAAAATTTCTCTACAGCTTTACCTAATCTCTTCTTCACTTCTGGGGGCAGCGTTTCTTCACTTTTTATTTGTTTTTTGTTTGTTTGTTTTTTAATTCAACAAAGCATCCATTAAACCATTTATTGGCAACTGGTTAAAATGATCTTTTTTTTTAGATTTACATGCTTAAACTCCTCACACCAAAACCTTTTCCTTCAAGATCTTACTATACAGAGCAGGCAATAACAATAACAGCAACCCAAATAGCCATTTTGCAGGCTTCGTTTTTCCCAACTATTGTATTATAATTATATAGTAAAAACCATGTCAGCTTTCCTGAAAGTTCTTGTGGGTTCTGTGAAGTTCCAACTGCCTGTTTCTATAGGATGCCCCTCTCCACTTCAAACTTAACATATATAATCCAAAACTCAGCAGGCTTCAAAAACTCAGAACTTCCCCTACAGGTCTTATTTCTGTTCATGGAATCTTTCCTATGCAACACTTAATACCAGTCCTCCTTGACTTCCTGGCTCTCTGCCACCATCCATCACCAAGTCCTACTAAGTTTTCCTTCATGACTTTGTTCATGGATTACTCTCTTAATAGCATTTTATATTCTCTCCTGCCTCTATTCTCTGCCCCTGTAATCCAGCCTACATACATCCAGATACCAGATTATCCAGATACCAATATTTTATTGATAGAAACTTCAATGGATTCTACTGCATATAAGATAATTCCGCACAACTTGCAAGCAGCTTAAGGCACTCAATCATCATTCCTACCCATCTCTATAACCTAATCTCTAACCTTTCATACCAGTCCCCAAAAGAAACTACTCCACTCTTGGTAGTAAGGATGACTCAGTCTTTCCTCTTTCTAATACCCTTCTTTTCCTTCCACCTTCCTCCTCTCCTTTTGTCCCAATTTATACGTTCTCCATAAGGTCAAGTTAGTCTCACCACCTCTAAGAGATCTTTCTCAAGCACACCAATGCTCTGATTATTCCCCTCTCTAAGCTCAGCATATACTATCTTGTATTGTTAACCAGCATTCCATGGGGGAAAAGAGAGTCATAGGTCCAAAACTAGATTGTAAACCAGCACGAAAGCAAAAACTGTCTTAAATGTCTTTACAGCTTTCAGGCCTAAAACTACATTCTGCAACATCATAAGACTTCCGTGTCCATTTTTGATGGTGAGTCTCCAGTTGCCTCAGGACAAATACCTTATAGATGCCTCCTCCTTCATTTCCTACTCTAAACCTAGACATGTATCATAAAACAATAACCACTGATAGTCTGGAGATGACTCAGAACACACAGGTCACCTGAGTCAGGATTCTTAGGCCCTGCCTTACTTAAATCATGTCTCACACAGAACCTTTTGACCTTCTGGACAACAAATGGATCTGTATGAATAAAAGCCTGGTTATCCTGCCTGATGTCAGTCTCCTAAGGTTATAAATACATCCATAAATGTTCTGTTTCACTGGATGCAAAAACATTTAGATTTATGATGTATATATTTATCTAAATCTTTACAAACCAAGATAAAAAGGTTGAAAGTGGTTGGGAGGGGAACTATGTTTTTGGTTTTAAAAAGTCATGTATTACTACCTGACTTTTAAAATTATACGCATGTATTACTTCAGTGAATAGAACGAATGTTTTGTGTGTATCTAAAATATCTATGTTGAAATGTAATTCCCAATGTGATGTTATTTGGAGGTGGGGTGTTTGGAAGGTAATTAGGTCATGAGGGAGGAGCCCTCATGAATTAGATTAGTGCCTTTATAAAAAGACCCCAGAGAGCTCCCTCACCTTGAAAACACATCTAGAAGGCAGCCATCTATGAACCAGAAAGTGGGCCCTCAGCAGACACCTTAGTCTTTGACTTTGCAGTAAGGTCTTGAAGATATATTTGTATACCCACGTTCACAGCAGCTTTATCCATAACAGCTAAAAGGTAGAAACAACCCAAGTGTCCATCAACAAATGAATGGGTAAAGAAAATGTGGTATACTCATACAATGGATAGTCAGCCTTAAAAAGGACATTTTGACACATGCTATAACATGAATGAACCTTGAGGACATTGTGCCAAGTGAAATAAACCAGTCACAAATGAACAAACGTGTTTTTCTATGAGGTACCTAAGATAGTCAAATTCATAGAAACAGGAAGTAAAATGGTTGCCAGGAGCTGGTGGCAGGGGGAATGGGGAGCTGTTTAACTGGTGGAGTTTCAGTTTTGCAAGATGAAAACACTTCTGGAGACTGGCTGCCCAACAGTGTGAATATACTCAACACTACTGAACTGTACATTTTTTTTTCTTATTCAGATGTTTCTTTCTAATGAACTGACCATTACATTTCCAAAGTTCTGAAATGGCCAACAGACCATAGAAAGACATTTCTTTAGGCTCCTGCTTGAAACCAACAGCTTCAACAAACTGCTGGCCTTGATTCAGGGCCAATGAACTGTGCATTTTTAAACGGTTAAGATGATAAATTTTATGTTATGTATATTTTACCACAAATTAATATAAAACAATTAAACACACACACACACACACACACACACACACACACACACACACCTTCCCACAAAGAAAAGCCCAGTCTCAGAAGGCTTCATTGGTAAATTCTACCAACTATTTTTAAAACAATAATACTAACTCTTCACAAACTCTTCCAATGTACAGAAGAGGCGGCAACATTTCCCAATTCATTCTATGAGGCCAATATTATCCTGATACCAAAACCACACAGACATCACAAGAAAACTAGACTTTATATTGTTAAAGGTAGCAATATTCCTCAATTGACTCCACAGATTCAGCACGAGCCCTATCAAAATTCCAAGTGCCTTTTGCACAGAAATTGACAAGCTGATCCTTAATTCATAGAGAAATACAAGGGACCCAGAAAAGAAGAAACGAGAAAAAGAACAAAGTTGGAAAACTCACACTTTCTAACCTTCCTAACTTCAAAACTTATCACAAAGCTATGGTAACCAAGAGAGTGTGGTACTAGCATAACAATAAGTAGATAGATCAATAAAATGGAATTAAGAGTCCAGAAATAAACTCCCATTATTTGTAGTCAGATGATCTTAACAATGATGCCAAGATAATTTAATGAGGGAAAAGAATGACCTTTTTAAAAACAGCTTTTTTAAATGTTTATTTTTGAGAGAGAATGGGAAAGAGGGGAAGAAGCAGGGAAGGGGCAGAAAGAGAGGGAGAGACAGAGAATCTGAAGTAGGCTCTGTGCTGAGCCCAACACAGCGCTCCACGCACAAACCATGAATTATGACCTGAGCCAAAGTCAGCCACTTAACCGGCTGAGCCTCCCGGCACTCAAAAGAATGACCTTTTTAACAAATGCTGCTGGGACAAGTAGATATCTATATGCAAAAGAATGAAATTGGACTCTTCTTTACACCATTCACAAAAATTAATTCTTAATGGATGTGAAAGCTAAAACTATAAAACTCTTAATAAACTGGACTTCATCAAAATTAAAAATTGTCATGCTTCAAAGGACACGAATAAGAAAGCAAAAAGTACCACAGAATAGGAGAAAATATTTGTAAATCATATCTGATAAGGAAATTGTGTCCAAAATATATAAAGAACCTTTATATCTCAATAAAAAGATAAGACAACCCAATAAAAACAAAGAATCTGAATAGACATTTCTTAACATATATATATGTGGCAATTAACACAAGAAAAGATGCTCAAACATAATAAGCTACCAGGGAAATACAGTAAAAACCACACTGAGATACCATTTCACACCCACTAGAATGGCTATGTTAAAAAAGATGATAACAAGTGTAGGGAGGATGTAGAGAAATTGACACCCTCCTATATTGCTGGTAAAAATGTAAAATGGTGCAACCACTTTGCAAAAGAGTTAGGCATCTCCTCAAAATGTTAAACATGGAGTTACTGTATGACACAGCAATTCCACCCCTAGTGTATATTCAAAAGAAATAAAAACTTATTTCCACATAAAAATTTGTAAATGTAAGTTCATACCATCATTATTCATCATAGCCAAAATGTGAAAATACAAATATCCCTCAACTGACGAAATGATAAACAAAATGTCCACACAATGGAATATTATTCAGTAAAAAAGAATGAAGTACCGATTCATGATACAACATGGATGACTCTTAGAAATATTGTTTAGTAAAAGGCAGACATAAAAGGTGACATATTTATAATTTCATCTATGTGAAATGTTAAAAATATATAAATACATAGAATATCATGTAAATTAGTGGTTGACAGGGATTAGAGGAGGGGAGACAGGGAATGACTCGTAATAGTTAAATGATTTCTTCTTGGGGTGATGAAAGTGTTCTAAAATTGATAGTGGTGATGGCTGTACAACCCTGTGACTACATTAACCATTGAAATGTACACTTTACATGGATATGGTTTGTGAATTATATCTCAATAAAATGCTTTAAAAAGAAATCTATAATTTTTAAAGTTTATTCATTTTGAGAGAAAGAGAGAGAAAGAGAGAGAAAAAGAGCACACCCAAGTGGGGGCAGGACAGGGAAAGAGAGAGAATCCCAAACAGGATTCTCAGCACTGTCAGTGTGGAGCCCCGATGTGGGGCTCAAACTCCTAACTGTGAGATCATGAACGGAACCAAAGTCGAATGCTTAACCGACTGTGCCACCCAGGCACCCCATATATATTTTTTCAAGTACTATATATGATTAAAGGTTGGTAGACTCCATCTCTGAACAGGATCTAAAGGGAAACCAAAAACTCCACTGAAATTAGTACTCAGTTTAAAGTATGTCATTACACATCAGTGATGCTTCAAATTCAGTTCTAAAGGTTTATGTTTCCAGACAGCATAATTTTAAGAACAGCTTACAATGGCAAGAACTACTGATCAGATCTATTAAACTTCTACACTCAAATTCAAAGCAAGTTCCTTACCTTACCTCTCAAAGTACAATTCTAAGATGATTAACCCAATAGAGGGTCAGGGGAAAGAAGCAGTAGTAACATTTGCTTTGTAATTGGGCAATAGAAATAATTTATGTAAAATATTCTTGAAATCTTGAAGAATAAATTCTGATTGCAACTTCCTGTTGCTTAAAAACTTATAAAGGAATCGTATAGTAGAAACAATTTCTCCATATGCATGGATATGCATTTGATATCATTTCATACTATCTCTGATTTGTGAAGAATAGGTACTACATGCTAATCAAATGCCCTTTTATAAAAGTTGCTTAACTGCACCCTAGACAAAGGAATTCTGATCTGATTCGGTAAATAAAAAGTGTTTTAAGATACAGAGAGGAGGCACTAATCTGGGGACCAAATAATAAATGCTCTTCAGCCTCAGATACCCATTCTCTCTTAAGCGGAACCCCACAGGATTCCTGTGGTATATAAAACCCAGTTTATATTTTGCCTCATTAATATAATCACTGAAACTGTCATGTACCTTAAGAATTTTCTGCTTAACATGATCTACAATCAATTCTAGATGACCCCTCTATGACCACTAATAAGCCAGCTTCTATATGGCAATAAACAGCTAGTCTACTCAAAAGTATATTCTAAGTATTAATACTGCCTTTTAAAGAAGGCAAATATATTTCATAGAATTTTAAAAAATCCTAACTCCCCATAGAAAGCAGTTTTGTCACCTCCAGAGAGCCTCACAACCCAAAACTAAAAGTATCCATGTCCCTTAAAACTACATCAACTCAAACCGTTTTCAGATTTGATTTCTCATTAGCCACCAAAAACTCAGAGCCTTTCCATATATATTTCTCAGGCACCCTTCCACAACCTACCTGTTAACCCCCAAAATACATACCTCAACCAGCTTGAGGGTCCCTCCAAACCATGGAGAAGGAAGAAGGGAAGGGAACATCAACTGTGGTATTTTGTTTACCCCTCCTCAAAACACCCTGGTTCCACAGCAAGAGGGGCTGGAGAGAGGCAGAAAGTATAAAATGCCAGCTATTGATAGTTGCCATCCTTGCCTCAAGAGAAGGGGTAAAACAGTACTAAGGCTGAATCTATTCATCAATCAGGATTTTAGCAACCTTTTGTAATGTGTATTGGCATGATAAACTTACCTCAAAGGAATCATTAGGACCAGGCAATTAAGGTCAACAGACTTAATAAACTGGTGGAATTGAGTCCTAAGGCTTAAGAAGAACAGGTGTGTACACTTTCTGAAAAGACAGATTCACTTAAGAGGCTACAAGTCATAGTTACTTTATTGCCATAGCAAAGAAACTATGTAATACTTTGAACGCAAAGGAACCAAAGCCAAAAGGAAAACTACTGATACAGCAGAAAAGGATCGCAAGCAGGGCTTCAAGAGGGTCTGATTAAGTATATTTAACCAAGGTAAGTTCAGAAGCAGCTTAATAGGAAGATTTTAAAACCTGAACTGGTTACCTCTCAGGAAGAGTAGGATGTAAGAAATAGTCTAACAAGATCTCTACAAACAGCTGGTGATGAAAAAAGTCATTTTGTAATTATCAGAGGAGAAACCAAAAATAAAGGGAAATACCTGGCAGAGAAACACACAGCACAGAATCACTGGGCAAACAACTTGGAAAACTAAATATCCAATCAACTCAGTAAACTAGAAAGAAGGGTATCTCCCCACCACCCCAAATAAAGAAAAACTGCAGCAGAGGGTGGAAAATAAGGACCGAGAAACCTGAAGGAAGAGCCTTCTCACAATAATGTGAGAATAAAGTCACCTCAAATCTTACAATATTAACAGAAAACGCCAAAGAAATGGAACCTCCAATAGCAACTAACCCAAACCCTAGCCTTACATTAAGGTTTTCCTTTTGCGGCTATTATCCAGATATTTCTAATACTCAGACAGTTACATTTACCAAGGACCCAGTAAGCTCAATACTGAGCACCACACTGAAATGTGAACGCCGTGCTTCAGGTTGGCACAGATGAGAACAGTGTCCAGTTAAGTGTCTTGAACAGTTTCATCCCACAGATTCTTCCACCAAGAAATAAATGTCCTAACCTTTCTGGGTCTCAATTTCTGAGCTGTAAAATGCGGGAGCCAAATTAGATGAGCCGAGCCACAGGATCCCCTTCATTGTTGAAATGTTATAGCTAGTGACAGAATTGTTTAAGGTCTGCTGTGGGTATAAAATTGGAGTCTGAGAACAAACCGTTGAAGTTTATACTGTCATTCCAGAGCTAACCACAGGGAGGAGCGAAGGATTTGAAGAAATTCCCGAGGGAGACACTATTAGGCTGTTACCTGAAGCCCACCTAGTAAGTGGATAAACCCTTAATCGCAGAAATAACTATAGCATTTCCCTGGCCCTTCTGCCTAGCTCTCACAACACTACTCACAAAGACATGTCTTACACATGTCTTTCTACCTTTCCTTCCTACCATGATTTTTCCTGTTCTCCCTTGTAGTTTCACATCCATTTTGCCCAATACTACTCCTTTTTTATCCAGAAAATTTCCACCTTCCCCTTTCATTCAGAAAAAAATTTCTAGAAAAGAAAATTCCGTTCTTTATAGGTTATAATAAAATGGTTACAAGTCAAGGAAACTAAACTACAATAAGCACAAGCACATGACAATTACAGAGTAAGTTTTAGAAAAATCCCGAGGGGAAAAAATATCAAGCATAATAAAAAAGTAATGATACCGACGGACACAACTCAAGTTTTCCAAAGGTCGTAAAAGGCCCTGAAGAGAATACAAACGGGTGACACTACGGGCGAGCTTCTGAAATTAACATTTGGTGTCCAGAGCCAAGCAACTCGGTGTAAAGCACTTGAAACGGACTTGCCTAGGCTTCCTTTCACTGTCAAGCTCCTCGTCTAAGAAGGCCTCTCACACCACATATTTAAGGAGGGAAAAAAGTAGTCATTCGCGTCTATTCTCTTCTTCCTCGCAAAAGTAAATGAATAAATAGTCTTTCTTTTCATCTTAACTCCCACACTGCACCTCACACCGTTTATGAGCCTGGAGGGCTGGGCTGGCAGGAGAGGATGGCGCGAAGGCACGAGGAGAGGGCGATCAGTGGGCGGAAGGTGCCTCTCCCCACATGGCCGAGCTCTCGCCGCCAAACTGGCCACCGGCACACGGTCCCCAAACACCTGCAGTTCCCTCTCGGCCCCGGGCCCACTTTCGCTGCCGCCCGTCAAACTGCCGCCGCAGCCATAGCTGCACGCTCCCGATACGGACCCTTCCCCGGGGATGACCCCATCCCCCCGCTCCCTTTCTCCGTCAGGTTCCCGCCCTGCAGCGGCCCGCCTCTGGGCCTCTCCCGCCTCACCTCCATGGAGACGCGCCAGCCTTGCATGGCGGAGAAACCGTAGGGCAGCGGCAGGCGCGAGGCGCCGACCCCGTCCCCGGAGCACTTCACCGTGTTGGGCTGGGAGAGGTAGGCACCCATGGCGGTTGCTGGCCGGCGGCCTCAGGAGTAGGCGAGCGGGACGCGACCCGTGCCGGCGCCGGAGCCCCGGGGGCGCGCGTGGCAGGAACGGGCCCGGCGGCACGGCCGACACAAGGTGCCGGTGAAAGGCGCGAGGCCGGCCAGGAGGCGGTAACGGGACGGGAGCAGAGAGGGAGCGGAAGCGGAAACGGCGCCGCTCCAGACCCCGCCCGGCCGGCGCGGCGCGGCGCGGCGCGGCGCTGCGGGCAGTCATTTCCTTAGCAACTCGCCCCGCCCGCGGGGACAACGGCCCGCCCAACCGCCGCTCCCGCGAGACTGGCGCGGTCACGCCTACCAACGGCCGCAGCCTGCCACCCGCGGCTTGGCTAGCGGCTGGCTGCCTGGAGCTGTCCCTTACTGTCCCCCGCTCTTCCCGCCCCGCCTTCGCTCCCCTACCCCGGCCTCTCGCGTGTTTGTCTGAAGCTCTTTTGTGTGGGACCCGGCGCTCCGGCTCCATCCCCCAGTGTGTCAGCTCCCTCTCCCCATCGCGGGCTCAGACTTCTCAAACCCGCCTGATTCGGCTCAATTAAAGTTAACTAGCCATTTGCTCTGAGCGCTTGAAATACCTGGCCCGGCCTTATGAGAGAGTTTTTCTGACAAAAGAAAGTGAAAAACCTCGATCTGTAACATCATACGAGTTAATACAATGCAGAAATGTTTGGCACAGTCTCTGCAGGGTGAGAAGAAATCAAGGGAGAGGAGAACGAGCTGTTGCTTGACGTCCTCAGGATGCCCCAGGAGTGCATTAGGAGGGGGAGAAGAGAATAATGTTACAAGATTGCAGAAGTGCGAAAAGAATGTAAACTGCATTTGGGAAGATTTTTGAGGAAGCTGGCAGGCCTCCTCGGAAAGGGATTTTAAGTCGTAATGTTACATAGAGTAGAGATAGTCGTAACGCCAAGACGGGTAATTTGGGCCTCACTGTTATCCTGGTGTAACATTTTAGGACTGTGGTAGTCATTGTGTGCAGTGTAGATTGGAGGAAGAAAGCCTGGAGACTAACTGGTTAAAGGGCTCTTAATCTAAGCATGAGATGAGAAGGGCTGGAACTAAGGTGGTGATGGTGGAGATAGAGATGAACAAATGAGACCATAAGAAATCAGGATTTTGTAATAGATTGGATTCACAGGATCAAGAGAAAAGGGAAATCGGGCAAACTATGAGCAGATTGATTCTTTTAAAATACAAAACGAATTATACTTCCTCCTGCTCTTCAGATAGTCCAGATTCCTTACCATAGCTTACCAGACACTTCATGCTCGAACTAGCATATCTGTCGCACTTTCTCTCCATTTCCACGACTGCTTAAAGCCTCAGCAGTGCACCTTTGGGTTCCTCCAAAGCCATGCTTTCTCCTCCTATGCCTTTATCTATCAAACACACCTCCACATCCACCCATCTTTGTCATCCTCCAAGACATCTTCTCTAATATCCATATACTAGCTTGGGTTCCCCATTTGTTTGTCTTTCCTGAAGCCTTTATGAAGGCAGAAACCCCATCAAACCTAACCATTATATACCCCAACATCCCTAGCACAATTCTTGGATGTGCTCAATATTTTTGTTGAATAACACCAAGGTTTTGACCCCAAATGACAAAAATTGGTGGAGCCATTAACAGAAAATGGTGTCACATTGGTGCGTGTGTACTAGTTTGGGGGAGAAAATGGTGGGTTCAGTTTAAGGTGACAACTAGATATCTAAACATTGAAAACATTGAAGTTGGGCTATGAGGGTAGAGGATGTTAGAAAAAAGGCCCCGTAGGTCATGGTGAACCTAGATGAGATCTCTGTACAAGGCAGTGTAACAGGAACATGAAATTGCTCAGCCTCCTTCCCCCCCACCCCCCCAAGAATGGAATGTGACATTATGAGAAAAAAAACATAAGTTTTGAAATATATTAACCTAACTGGTCATTCACAAGTTGTTATTCTCTCTCAGGCTCAGTTCCTCAAGGAAAACATAACAATATCTACTTTTTCAGATTGCTTTAAGGATAAGAGGAGCTGAATACAAAGTGTTGAGTTTGCATAAATGCTGTGCTATTCAACCATAGACTACATTTATTAAGTATCCACATATACATGCTAAATATGGGATGAAAATGATATTAAGTTATTTGAAATTATTTTTGATTCAGACTAAAAATTTATCTGAAACAAAATGGACAATAGACAAGGGGAAAAGTGGAAAAAATATGACTGAAGGAAAAATCAAGGTGCTGGGAAGGTGGTGGTGTCTCAGAGAGGGGAAATGGAGATAGTAAAAGGTCTCATGGAAAGACCTGGGGAAAGAATATGATCATCCTCTCCCTACTCTATCCCCATTTCCCCCCAACCATTTAAGTACACTAAGAAGGACACAAAGATTTCATACTCTAGTAGGAAGGAAAAAAATTGTTTTAACTCAAAAATCCACCAAAATGTTTTATTAGTAGATTGATTTTCCTGAGTCTCTAACCTGTGAGCTTCAGAAATGTGACTAATCAAACATAGTAACAGAAGCAGCTCCTGAACATGTACTTTGAGGGCTAGACTGAATGATAAAAAAATGTCTCTAAAATATATACCAAGTTTATTCAACAACAAAGGATAAAAGGCATGGGATTGATTTCTTGTGGGTAGAATATAATTCTAAGCATTTGGTAATTCCTACACATATTCACAATTATATGTCCCAGTATCATCTTTGCTCGCTTGCTTTCTTTTCCTTTCTTTTCTTTTTCAGTTTATTTTAGTAATCTCTACAGCCAGTGTGGGGCTTGATACCCATGACCCCAAGATCAAGAGTCACAAGCTCTTCTAATTGGGCCAGCCAGATTCCCCACCTTTGCTTTATTTAAAAAAATCACTAGATTGCTTGTATTATCTCTCAAATTGGTCAAGCATTGAAGATAAACTAACAAATACTAGTCATTTTTAAAAGCTTTTGTTTCTTTTAGCCTCTCAGCCTCTTTCCAGTTACCTCTCATGAGAGAAAGAAGAGGAGGTGGTGGTTTAAGCCAGTGTTTTCCAAACATGAGAAATTGCGAACTACTGAGACATACTTCTGCAGGTCCCAAGGGATTCAAGAGACCATCCCTACCCTTCCCTGTCCCAGGCCAGGCAACGTTGCCTTAAAATTAGAAGGCTAACTTCAGAGTATAATGTGACACCAGTTCAATTGTTAAACATAAACTCAAGATCACTCAAAATATGACGTCTTAATACAGATAATCCCAAATAGGTTCACATGCTTATAATATAAAACTCAAAGCACAAAGTTTTAAAATGCATGACGTTTTAAAAATTCATAGTGCCAGCTTCTGCACAGCCAAGGAAACAATCCAGAAAATTAATAGGCAACCAACGGAATGGGAAAAGATAGTTGCAAATGACATATCAGATAAAGGGTTAATATCAAGAATCTATAAGGAACTCACCAAACTACACGCCCAAAAAACAAACAACCCAGTGAAGAAATGGGCAGAAGATATGAACAGACACTTCTCCAAAGAGGACATCCGGATGGCCAACAGACCCATGAAACGATGCTCAGCATCCCTCCTCATCAGGGAAATACAAATCAAAACCACACTGAGATACCACCTCACGCCAGTCAGAGTGGCTAAAATGAGCCAATCAGAGAACTCTAGATGCTGGTGAGGATGCGGAGAAACGAGCACCCTCCTGCACTGTTGGTGGGAATGTAAACTGGTACAGCTCCTCTGGAAAACAGTGTGGAGGTTCCTAAGGAAACTAACAATAGAACTCCCCTATGACCCAGCAATAGCACTGCTAGGAATTTACCCAAGGGATACAGAAATGCTGAGGCATAGGGGCACATGTACCCCAATGTTCATAGCAGCACTCTCCACAATAGCTAAAACATGGAAAGAGCCTAAGTGTCCATCAAACAGATAAATGGATCAAGAAGATGTGGTTTATCTATACCATGGAATACTACATGGCAATGAGAAACAATGAAATCTGGCCATGTGTAGCAACATGGATGGACCTTGAGGGCGTTATGCTGAGCTAAATAAGTCAGGCAGAGAAGGACAAATATCATATGTGTGCACGTATAGGAGGATTAGGAGGAACTTGACGGAGGAACAAGGGGGAGACGAAGGGCGGAAATGGTGGGGGAAAGGAAGAGAAGCAAACCATGAGAGACTCTTGAATGCTGACAGAAACTGAGGACTGATGGATGTAGGGGGGAGGGGAGGATGGGCATGGAGGAGGGCACTTGTGGGGATGAGCACTGGGTGTTATGTGGAAACTAATTTGACAATAAACTATATGTAAAAAAAATAAAAATAAAAAATGAAATAAAAATTCATAGTGCCTTGGAAATACAAGACCCCCAGAAGGTAGCAGACCAGACTAAGAAACTCAACCTGCATGTGGAAGATGTTAAATGAGGAGAGAATGAGAGACTGGTGAGGAGTTGGGAAGTGGGTCCCCCCAGACTTCCCTGCCCTTCCCAGGCTTTTCCTAGAGCTCCTAACTCTATTCTTGACTTTTTATATACTTCCCTCAAATACCGTTTCTCCTTATATTTTACTGTTCATAAGATACTGTCTTCGGAAGCTCAGCAATTTTGATTTTTTTACTGAAAAAAATCATTTTTTACATTTATTTATTTTTGAGAGACAGAGACAGACAGAGCCCAAGTGGGGCAGGGGCAGAGAGAGAGGGAGACACAGAATCCTAAACAGGCTCCAGGCTCTGAGCTGTCAGCACAGAGCCCGCCTGATGCAGGGTTCAAACCCACAAACTGTGAGATCAGGACCTGAGCCGAAGTCGGACACTTAACCAAGTGAGCCACCCAGGTGCCCCTCAGCCGTTTTGATATTCTTTCCAATTTGTGATTAAAGGTGGAAGATTGATCCAGGGCAGGAAAGAAAAAAAGTGTGGGGCAAGATTTAGAGCTAAGATAGAAGGAATGAAGATATTTTGAAGTTACTAGAAAAAAGAGGGGAAAGAGTCCATTTCTGAAGTTCTGGGCTAACCCATAATCTTCTTTGTACTGTTTTTTTTTTTTTTTTTTTTTAATGTTTATTTCTGAGAGAGAGAGACAGCATGAGCAGGGGGAGGTTCAGAGAGAGAGACATACACACAGAATCTGAAGCAGGCTCCAGGCTCTGAGCTAGCTGTCAGCACAGAGCCCGATGCAGGGCTCAAACCCACAAACCGTGAGATCATGACCTGAGCCAAAGTCAGACGCTTAACTGACTGAGCCACCCAGGCCCCCCATTCTTTGTACTGTTTTAAAAGGTGCCCAACAGGGTGTGTGAGTGGCTCAGTCGGTTGAGGGGACAAGTCGATTTTGGCTCAGGTCATGATCCAAGGGTTGTGGGATTGAGCTCATGCTCAGCATGGAGCCTATGTAAGATTCATTCTCTCTCTCTCTCTCTCTCTCTCTCTCTCTCTCTCTCTCTCTCTCTCCTCCTCTCTCTCTCCCTCTTTCTGCCCCATCTCCCTTGCTTGCACACACACACACACACACACACACACACACACTCTCTCTAACAAAAATAATAAAAAGCTGCCCAATAAATGCAATTTTTTTAATGTCAAAGAAATGCTCTATTTTAAGTTGCAGTCTTATATTTCTAGAAAGCCAGACATAAGTTCATCTTGCAGCTGTCTACCTTTACTCAGGGAAGTCACCGGAATGAGCCCTCTCTACAAAAGCATAAAGGAAATACTCACCTTAACCTAAAGAAAATCCTAAAATGACATTAACCTAAAATTCAGATATTTCAGGCTGAGATGCTGGAGTTATTTATTAGTAATAGAAAATGTTTTGCAGGATTATGCCCTTACAGAGAAAAAGATTATTTTTCCCCTAAATAAGAATATGGACTGGAATGTCTCTTAAAATCTTGTTCTTAGGAGATCTATATATGTTTTTATCCAAGTGTTTGCTCATAGGTGATCACAAACCTGGAGCCACCCTAAGGAGTGTACAAATCTTACCTCTGCACCTCACATAAGGGGACAGGCTGGCCTGAACCACTGGCATATCACAAAAGGATGTTATATATACCCAGATTATCCCAAAGTCTGGGAAATGTCAGTGATTCTTGGGATTGTGTTAAGCACACCAGCATTGAGCTGACATTTTCCCCTTATGGAAAAAAAATAGTCCCTCAGTCAAATATTCTAGAGTGGTAATAAGCAGGCCTTGAATGGAAAAGAATGATTCTTTTCGGACTCATCCCTGTTGCTGGCATGAGGGTTCCAGGAAGTGGCACAGCCTAGAGATTCCTACTGGGGGAAATGGGGCAGCTGAGGTGGCTCTGTATTATAGGGAATCTGAAGAACAGCCACTTCTCATGGCAGCTGAGGTCCTCTTTGTTTTAAATGTCCGTGTCTCTGTATCTTGTTACATAGTTTGGACTGAGCTAAGCTTTAGGGAATAAAGTGAAGAGATCTAGGTCCAGCGGGTGGACCATGTGGAGAGCCCAAAGGAAGTGGTGGCAAAGTTCAAGAGCAGCAGTGGTTGACAGCAGGGGCAGCTGGCAAAAAAAGCCATAGTAATTTCCAGGGAAGATCTGTGGCACACTTACCCATTCCTCTGGGATTCCTCAAAATCCTTTAGTAAGAGATCTCCTTAGCTATATTGTCTTTTGAGAATGGAGAACACACAAGTTGAGTCTGACAAATTGGCCCGTGAATATCACAATATTACTTAGAAAACCCCTGCTGCTTCTTACAGTCACCATGGGGGCAAACATTCTTAACTGAGGCTCACATTCAAAGAAATGAATGACCTCTCATTTGTAATCCCTTGGTTCTATAGTCTGCTAGGGACAAACAGCAGTAAAAGGAAACCTGCCAGCTGGAATCCTACCATGTCCGCCAAAATGGCTTTCTTTCCACTGGTCTGCCTACTCCTCCCAAATGGTTCTTTCCTCAACCCAGATAGTTTCCTCATGTGTATTTTTTTTAATGTTTATTTATTATTGAGAGACAGAGCATGAGCAGGTAAGGGGCAGACAGAGAGAGAGACACAGAATCCAAAGTAGGCTCCAGGCTCTGAGCCATCAGCAAAGAGCCCGACGCGGGGCTCAAACTCACAGACCATGAGATCGTGACCTGAGCCTAAGTTGGACGCTTGGCCAACTGAGCCGCCCAGGCGCCCCAGCCTCATGTGTATGTTTAGCTCAGTACACAGACAAAATCTCGAGAGGATCCTTCTACAAAGCTCCATAGTTATTTCTCTGTGTAACTCCATCCTTTCTGGCTCTCTGCCCTGGAAATGTTAACCACATTGGCCTTCCTGCTCTCAAGTCTGTCTTCTCAATGCAGTGAGATTGTTAGGCTCTGTTTGGGTTTGCTCTCTCCACAGTGTGGCCTGAAAACTCTTTCTAGGTAATAAGCTGGGATTTACTTCGTTTTCCTTCTCTCAGGGGCTATCATCCTGTGCTGCCTGTTAACAATGTCTGAAAACTGTTGCTGTATATATTTGATCCAGTGTTCTAGATCACTAAGGCAGTGGTAAATTTGGTTCCTGTTATACCATCTTGGCCATGTTTATAAATAGGTCTTTCAGTGAGATTGTGTTTTTTTTTAATTTTTTAATGTTTTTATTTATTTCTGAGAGAGAGAGAGAGAGAGAGAGAGAGAGAGAGAGAGACAGCGTGAGCAGCGGAAGGACAGAGAGAGAGGGAGACACAGAATCTGAAGCATGCTCCAGGCTCTGAGCTAGCTGTCAGCACAGAGCCCGACATGGGACTCGAACCCACAAACTGTGAGATCATGTCCTGAGCCAAAGTTTGGACGCTCAACTGACTGAGCCACCCAGGCACCCCTGGGGGGGTTTCTTATAATCCCTTAACTGTTCTTAACTGTTTCTGGCATACCAAAATGTATTTTGCCTTCACTCTTTAATGACAATTTGGCTGGAGATAAAATTCTAGGTTTACAAGGAGGTGTTTTATCAGCCTTACTGTTGTTCCGTAGGTACTTTGTTTCTTTCTCATATCTCTAATAGCTCTTACATTTTTCTCTGTATCCTTGATATTTTTTTGTATCCTTGATATTTGCAAATATCCCTATGATATGCCTCCACATGTGTTTATTTTGTTAGTACTAAAAGCTTGTTTTGGGGGCACCTGGGTGGCTTGGTCGGCTGAACGTCTGACTTCAGCTCAGGTCATGATTTCACAGTTCGTGGGGTTGAAGCCCGCATCCAGCTTTCTGGTCTCAGTATGAAGCTCGCTTCAGATCCTCTGTCCCCCCATCTCTCTCTGCCCCTACCCTACTCTCTCTCTCACACTCTGTCTCAAAAATAAATAAACATTAACATTTTTTAAAAAAAGCTTTTTTTTAAGCATCTTACTTTTTCCCCCTTATATTTATTTTTGAAGAAGAGAGACAGAATGTGAGTGGGGAGGGGCAGAGAGAGAGAGAGAGACTGGGAGACACAGAATCCGAAGCAGGATCCAGGCTCTGAGCTGTTAGCACAGAGTCTGACATGGGGCTCAAACCTACAAACTGTGAGATCATTGCCTGAGCCCAAGTCCTATGCTTAACTGACTTAGCCACCCAGGCGCCCCAAGTTTGTTTTTTTTTTTTTTTAGTTTTCTTTTGGAGTTCATTTATTTTGAGAAAGAATGAGTAGGGGAGCACATTCACATGTGCAGATGAGAGGCAGAGAGAGGGAGAGAGAATTCCAAGCAGGCTTTGCACTATTAGCACATAGCCTCACACAGGGCTCAAACTCACAAACTGTGAGATTGCAACCTGAGCAAAAATCCAGAGTCAGACACTTAACCAACTGAACAACCAGGAGCCCCTAAAAGCCTTTTTTTTTTTAAAATAAAAATTTGAGGCCTAATGTCTTTCATAAACACTTAAACATTATTATGTTTTCTGGAGCACCTGGGTGGCTCAGTTGTTTGAGCGTCCAACTTCGGCTTAGGTCATGGTCTCACAGTTTGTGGGTTTGAGCCCCACATCAGGCTCTGTGCTGACAGCTCAGAGCCTGGAGCCTGCTTCAGATTCTATTTCTCTTTCTCTCCTTCTCCCTGAATCATTCTCCGTCTCTCAAAAATAACTAAACATTAAAAAAAATTTTTTTTAACTTTTATGTTTTCAGGGGCACCTAGGTGGCTCAGTTGGATAAGTGTCTGACTTGGGCTCAGGTCATGATCTCATGGGTTCATGGGTTTGAGGCCCACGTTGGGCTCTGAGCTAACAGCTTGGAACCTGCTTCAGATTCTCTATCTCCCTCTTTTTCTGCCCCTCCCCTGCTCATGCTCTCTCTCTCAAAAATAAATAAACAAACATTTAAAAAATTATGTTTTCAGACATCGTTTAACCATAAATCTCATTACAATTTTCTGTATTTTTCTAGAACCCTCATCATACATGTTGGGGCTTTCAATCCAGGCTCCCTCTTTCAATTATTATCTGTCTCTATACTGCATTCTGAGTGAATTAACTTATTCTGTCTTCAATTATACCTGGTTTAGAGCTCTTATTTTTAAAATATTTATTTATTTACTTATTTATTTATAGCAAGCAAAAGAAATGGAGAGAGAGAGAGAGAATCATAAGCTCCATGCCCCACATAGACTCTGATAATGGGCTCCATCTCACTATCATGAGATCATGACCTGAGCCAAAATTAAGAGTTGGATGCTTAACTGACTGAAGCACCTATGTGACCCTAAAGTTCTTACTTTTTATTTTCATTATTTAATCATTTTTTTAGTCCCATACAAATCAAGCCAGGAGTTCCTTACTTGCTTTTGGAGAGGGCTTTGTCACTCTCTGTTCCAAGCTTGCTCCAATAATAAATAAGGGTCCTTATCAGATTCTCTCTCTAGTTTTCTCATTTACTTTCTTAAGAATGTTCTCCTTGGAGAGTTTTCTCTTCTTTCCCAGATGGAAGAAACTTTGTAAAAACAGAGGTCAAATTTCAAAGTGAAAAGCCAGAGGTGAGGCAAAGGGAAAAAAAGTAACACTTACATTGGAAATCTTCAGCTCATACTTCTAAAAAGTGTGACACTTTTAGAAGTGTCACAAAACTTGGAATGGAAAATCATAGGTTTTATGGTCTAATTCATATCTTCTAAGTCTGGAGAGTCAGAGAAAGTGAGAGTTCAGTCTTCTCTGGACTGTTGTTTCCTTTAACTGCAAGTTGAACTTCTATTTCTTCTTTAAAACCCGGGTCAGACAGGTATCAGTCTTGTTCTCTGGGAAACCTTACATTAATTTCCTATGACTGCCTTAACAAGTTACCACAAACATGGTGACTTAAAATACCACAAATTAATTTTCTTACAGTTCTGGAGACCAGATATCTGAAATCAGTTTCACTAGTTTAAAGTTAAGGTATCAGCAATCCTGGTTCCTTCTGGGGACTTGAAGGAAGAATCCATTTCTTTGCCTTTTCTAGCTTTGGGAGGCTGCCTGCATTCCCTGTTACCACTCCAACCTCTTGCTTCCTGGTGGTTACGTTTCTTTCAGTTCTGTAGTCAGATCTTCTGCCCCCTCTTTTATGAGCACTTGTGATTATGTTTAGTGCCTATCCTGAGAATCCAGGATAATTTCCCCATCTCAAAATCCGTAATCACATCTACAAAGTCCCTTTTGCTATATGAGGGAACAGTAGAAAATTCCAGGGATTAGGATGTGGATACCTTTGGGGCCATTACTCAGCCCTCCACATCTTCCCAGGTATCTTTCTTCCATGAAGTCAATCATGTCCTTTTCTATTTAGCCTACGGAACTCTATACATTTTTCCGTTGTTGCTCTTGTTAAGTGTTGTAACATTTTGTTTATACAGCTATCTTTCCAAATAAATAAGAGCTCTTTGAAGACTGGAACTTGTCTTATTCATCTGTTACCCTACTGCCTAGCATGGTGCCTGACATATAATCAGCACTAAATAAATATTTGTTTAATTGAATTGAATTTTACTCTCTGATTCAAGCCTGGCAGTACAACTATAAGCTGTAAAATAATGGAATCTTAAACTACTTGTGCTAAAAGGGATGTCCAAAGTCCTTTCCTTATAGTTTGAATCTATATTTTATCAGGAAACAAGTTTATTTAGGAAAGTTGTCTTTATTACTACAGCAAAGGTAAAACAAAACAAAACAGAAAAGATTACATTAGGGCTTTAGCCCAGGAAAAGCTATGGAATGATCTGATAATTATTTTATTTTCAAAGTTGATTTATCTTGAAAGAGTGAGTAGGAGGGGCATAGAGAAAGAGAAAGAATCCCTAGCAGGCAGAGTCCAATATGGGGCTCGAACTCAGGAACCATGAGATCATGACCTGAGCCAAATCAAGAGTCTAACGCCTGAGCCACCCAGGTGCCCTTTGATAATTATTTTAAACTCACAACATTCCTGGGAGAGAAGGCAGATAATTACCTTTATGTCAGTAAAACATAGAGCAAAATATATTATAGATGAATTTGATTCGAGCATAATTGAAAACTATTGTGGAAATCAAATAATCTCAGGTAAATTGTTAATTTACATGGGATGTCTGTTTTTTTTTTATTCCCCAGTGCCCCTACTTATCCATTATCTTTATCTTAGAAGTTGATTCAATTTCTTATGACATGATGTAGAGGTAGAGTTAAATAATATTCTATTTAATTAAATAGTGAAGCTCAGAGGCCTAAGTTATGAGGCAATGACCCAAGGAATCATTCCTAGACAGGAATAAGGTGTGAGTTATGGTGACAGTTTTTACCCTTCAGCCTAATGACAGGTCAGGCTTCTTGCATCAGAATCACCTGGGAAGATTCCTAGACATAAAGATACCCAAATCCCCCCCACCAAATTTGGATCCAGTTGATTGAAGGAAGGTCCTGGGAATGTGTATGTTTTAAAGTACCTCAGACAATTCACAATTATCAAGAAACCTAGGCTTCTCTTAATTTAAGGTCCTAAAGAAATGTAAATGCCAAGCCTGGAAGAAAGGATCTATATCACGTACCTAGAGGAATGAGCAGATTGAAGGCATGACCAGTGAGTCTCACATTGAAGAAGAAAAGCTCAGAGCAGAAATCCAATGGATTTTTCAATTGCCCTGATCTATGGAAACCAAGATATTGAAAGGCTCGAGACAGTTTTATTGAGGTATGATTTTTACACTGTAAGATTCACATACCATGAGTTCAAAGATTTTTAGTAGATGTATAGAGTTGTGCAACCAGCATGTCAAAATGCAAGCTGTAGTCCACTTGGAAAATGAAGTCACTTAGCAAGTTTAAACTTTTTTTTTTTATTTTAATATATATTTTTTTATTTATTTCTAGGAGAGAGAGAGAGAGAGAGAGACAGCGTGAGCAGGGGAGGGTCAGAGAGAGAGGGAGTCACAGACTGAAACAGGCTCCAGGCTCTGAGCTGGCAGTCAGCACAGAGCCAGACGCGGGGCTCGAACCCATGAACCGGGAGATCATGACCTAAGCGAAAGTCGGACGCTTAACCGACTAAGCCACCCAGGCGCCCCGTCACTTAGCAAGTTTAGAATTAGATAGATGTGGGTAATCTCAAGGCAGTGCCTTTCTTTATTCTATGATTATTTAATTTTTTCTTTGTTAAATATTGTTTTTTTAACTTTAATTGAAAATTTTTTTTTTGTTTTTGCTAAGGGTTTATTTCATTTTTTAGTAGTTTATTGTCAAGTTGGTTTCCATATAACACCCAGTGCTCATCCCCACAAGTGCTCTCCTCCATGCCCATCACCCCCCTTTCCCTTCCTCCCTTTTTATGTTTATTTTTGAGAGAGAGAGAGAGCTAGAGACAGAACATGAGCTGGGGCAGGGCAGAGATAGGGGGAGACACAGGATTTGAAGCAGGCTCCAGGTTCTGAGTGTCAGCACAGAGCCCAACTCGGAGCTCTAACCCATGAATCATGAGATCACACAACCTGAGCCAAAGTCGGACGCTTACCTGAATGAGCCACCCAGGCACCCCTGATGCCTTTTTGGATAAAACACCAAAGACACAATCCATGAAGGAATGAATTGATAAACTGGACTTCAATAAAATTAAAAACTTCTGCTTTGCTAAAGACAATGTCAAGAGAATTAGAAGATAATCCATAAACTGGGAGAAAATATTTGCAAAGGATGCATGATAAATGACTGTTATCCAAAATATTCAAAAAACACTTAAAACTCAACAATAACAGCTCTACTAAAAAATGGGCCAAAGACCTTAATAGACATCTCACCAAAGAACATATACAGGTGGCAAATAAACAGATGAAAAGATGCTACACATCATTTGTCATTATGGAAATGAAAATTTTTAAAATGAGACATCATAACATCTATTAGGATGGACAAAATCAAGAATACTAACACCACCACTACTGGGAAGATGTGGAGCAAACATGAACTCTCATACATTGGTGGTAGGAATGCAACACAGTACAACCAATTTGTAAGACAGCTTGGTAGGTTTTTTGTTTGTTTGTTTTTTAGTGTTTATTTACTTCTTTTGAGAGGCAGAGAGAGAGAGAGCGAGTGAGCAAGCAGGGGAAAAGCAGAGAGAGGTGGGGGGGAGACAGAGAATCTGCAGAGAGAGAGGGAGACAGAGAATCCCAAGCAGGCTCTGCACTGTCCACGCACAGCCCAACCCAGGGCTACATCCCACGAACTGTGAGATCATGATCTGAGCCAAAACCTGAGCCAAAGTTGGATGAAGTTGGATGCTTAACCAACAGAGCCACCCAGGAGCCCCCAGCCTGGTAGTTCCTTATAAAACTGACCATAATCTTAAAAATCCAGAAATCTCACTCCTTAGTATTTACCCAAAGGAGTTGAAAACTTATACCCACACAAAAATCTGCACACAGATATTTATAGGAGCTTTATTCATAATTGCCAAAAGTTAGAAGCAACCAAGATGTCCTTTGGTAGGTGAACACATAAAATGAACTGTGGTACATCTAGACCATGGCATATTGTTCAGCACTAAAAAGAAATGAGCTATCAGGTCATGAAAACACATGGAGGGCCCTTAAATGCATGTTATCTATTAAGTGGAAGTAGCCAAACTAAAAAGGCTGCATACTATAGGATTCCAACTACATGACATTCTGGAAAATGCAAAATTATGGAGACAATATTAGTTGTTGCTTGGGATAGGAAGGCAGAGAACAGAGATTTTTAGGGCATGCTCTGTATGCTATAATGATGAATATATGCCATTATATTACTATCCAAACCTATAGAGTGTAATATACCAAGAGTGAACCCTTGAGGTAAACTCTGGATTTTGGGAGATTATGATAGGTCACTCTATGCTTATCCATAATAAAATGTATACAATTCTGGTGAGTGATGTTGATAATGGGGGAGAGGCTGTGCATATAGGGTGCATTAAATATATGGGAAATCTCTGTACCTTTTTCTAAATTTTGTTGTAAACCTAAAACTGCTCTTAAAAAGTCTTGTTTAACTTTACTCCTAACTAAATGTATGCAAGTTAAAATATCTCTTTTTTTTCTTAACGTATCACCAATGTTGAAAAGATTGGTAATATCCAATGTTAGTAAGGATGTTGGGAAGCAGGAACCCTAACATATCTTTTCTTTTAACCCTAACATAATTTTATTTTAATGTTTGTATTTTTAGTTTTGAGAGAGAGACAGAGCATAAGTGAGGGAGGAGCAGAGAGAAAAGGAGACATAGAATTCAGTGGAGACTCCAGGCTCAGAGCCCAATGTGCGGCTCAAACTCATGAACCACGAGATCACGACCTGAACCAAAGCTGGACGCTTAACCGACTGAGCCACTCAGGCACCCCAATCCTAACATACTCTTGGATGGTATTATTTGATATATTTTTGAAGAGTAACTTGGCAATATCTATTCAAGTTAAAATGGCCTTAGCCCTTGACTTATCAATTCCACTTTTAAGAGTATATAAAAATATTTTTCACAAATAGCGAAAGATGCGTGTAACAGGATTTTATTATAGCTTTGTTTTTAATAATGTTGGAAATAATCCTGATGTCTCCTGGTAGTTATTAATTAAATGTTGGATAATGGAATACTCTACAGTGGTTATAAAATTATAATAGTGCTGTATGAGCTATGGAAAAAAGTAACAGTAGTATTGGCTTGCTTTCATTTTAAATTATATACACACACATTAATATATGCATAGAAAAAATGGAGAAATATACATCAAAATCTTATTTCAGCGAAGATTATGAGAGATTTTAAAATTCTATAGCCATTGTTAATTCACAATATTTCGTAGGATTCTTTTTTTTTTTTTAATGTTTTATTTATTTCTAGGAGAGAGAGAGACAGACAGCGTGAGCAGGGGAGGGTCAGAGAGAGAGGGAGTCACAGACTGAAACAGGCTTCAGGCTCCGAGCTGGCAGTCAGCACAGAGCCCCACGCAGGGCTCGAACCCACAAACCGCGAGATCACGACCTAAGCGAAAGTCGGACGCTTAACCGACTAAGCCACCCAGGCGCCCCAAGGATTCTTGAGGACTAAATGAGTTAATATGCCTATAGCAATTAAAACAGTGGACTATAGCACATAGAAGCTTTTAGATAAATATTGTTATGTTAACTATTTTTCAAATGCTTTGACATTTTACAATAGGTATGCATTTATTTTTTTAAAAGCAGAAAACATAATGAGGTTGCAAAATGCATTCCAGCATTTCCACCATGAAAAGTTGAAAGTAAAATGAGAGCTGGAGGATGCCAACGGGTTCTCTATGCATATTTGAAAGAAAGAGCTAGTTGAAAAGGAAAGGTTGATAATGATAAGGATCAGACAGAAGAGAATGGTAAACTATAATATCAATTGATATTTAATGAATGTTTATAGTGGAGCAGGTGTTCCAATTGCTTTGGAGCCCACAAGGAGGAAAGGTTAACCTGGACAGTAGGAGGTACATCTTTCCTTTGAAGATTAGAACAAAACGTTTTAACCTCAATTCTTCTGAAATTATATGCTAAATTTGGTGGACAAATGCATGTTTTAAATATCCAAAACAAGAGCCATAACTTGCATCAGATTTCTGAGAGTGTGTGAGCCATCTCAAAGGTAAAAGAAACAAAAAGGATGAAGGATTGGTTTTAAAAATAAGTTATCTTGAGGGGCGCCTGGGTGGCTCAGTCTGTTAAGGCGTTAAAGGCGCTGACTTCAGCTCAGGTCATAAACTGTGAGTTAGAGCCCCACAACAGGCTCTGTGCTGACAGCTTAGAGCCTGGAGCCCGCTCATGCTCTCTCTCTCTCTCTCTCTCCCCAAAATAAATACATGTTAAAAAATAGTATTTTGAGGCGAAGAGATGAGAAAATGAGGGCTTTTGCCACAGTATTCTTCTTTGTATTGAGAGATTCCATTTAAGGGCAGTGAAATTTCCTGATTATGACATTCCCAAGTTCTGATGATTAATTCATCTTCCTCACTTCGTGTTGTACGTATAATGGCAGAGTTAACTTCTTACCGCTCAGAGTCAGCGTTTAGTTTTCGAAGATCAATGGGTTCACCCAGAATCTATCTTTTCTTTCCACTTCCTTGAAGTCAACCCAAATTCTTTCCAAACATCTTCTCAAGGAAGTCTTTGACAAATCTTACTGTTTGGATGCTACATCTGGCCCCCATCAACTTTTGGTGAATAGTTTAATGCCTCTGTTTCAGTTTTTTGCATTTGTCAACTAGCGTTGAATGGTAATTTCAATTTCTTAGGATCAAATCAGTTATCTGTGAAAATCTCTTGCAAAGTTTGGGCAAATATCTGTGCTATGCAATCACGAAGTGTTAACTATTCATTTTTAGAATGTGTTCAGGGAATTTTTTACGCTTTTTGAAGAACTGGTGTCCTGCGCAGTCTCACCCCCACATAATGAAAGTGGGTGGGCGCTCCTCTCAGATTGAGACTACGTCTCTCGCTCCTTTTGTCTCTTAGTCGGACTAGAACTGTCATGGCGCCTTCAAGAAGAGAGGGAAGGCTGGCCTTTCGTCTAGCAGAATCATCGGAGGCACCTGGACTGGACGAGGGGTGGACATAGAGACCAGCCCCAGTTGAGACAGAACACCCAAAGCCTCCAAGAGGTCTCCGCCGGACAGGCTCAAGAAGAGGAGACCGTGTCCAAGACTGCCTGCGAGCGACCGTCTTCCCAGGGCACCGCCCATCGTGACAGCCTCATCCAATGGAAACCCAACGGCAGTGCGGCACCGCCCATCTGTTGGTCTGGACGCCGCGAGGGCGGGGCCCACAGTTCGGTTGCGCTGCGGAGCGCAGCTGTGAGGGAGTCTCTCTGGTCCGCGGCCCCGAACCCGAGCTGGAGCTGAAGCGCAGGCTGCGGGGAGCGGAGTCGGGAGGTGAGCACCGAGGGGAGTGAGCGGGAGGGAGGGGTTCGACGAGACGGCGGAAGGGTCGGCCTCCGCGGCCCAGGGCGCTGGGACCCCGGCAGGCGTGTGTCTGGGGACGGCCCTGCTCGGTCGGCGGCCCAGGCCCGGTCCGCCGGAGCCGAGGGACCGCCTCGGCCCCACGGTCCCCGCTCGGCCCTCCCAGCCTGCCCTGAGTGGCGGCGACCCGGAATTCTGCCGGCGCGGGGCGCGAGGCCCTGGCGTTCGTGTCGAACTGGGGCTGACGAGAGGCGGGGCCGGCGGCGGGGGCGGGGGCGGGGGCGGCGGTGGCGGGCCCCGCGGCCTGCGGAAGCGCAGCGTCGGGGCCGCGCCTGCTGGCGGAGGCCGACGCGCCGACTGCGCGGGGGCGTGGCCTGCGCCCCTGACGGCGCCGCGGGGCTGGCCTTTGATGAGGTGGCCGCTGCTGGCTCCCGGGCTTGCGGGACTGCCCCTGCTCCCTTGCAGACGGCGGGCTGGGCGACCTGTTGGAGCGTGAAGCTATCCCCTGCGCTTCTTGACGTCTGACCGGACCGTCCTGTAGGTCCCAGAGGCCCTCTGGTCTGATCCGGGTGTGGGCAGCCCAGAGGCCTGTGGCCCGAGAGCTGCTGCTGAGGAAGGTGAAATGCAGAGGGGCTGTAGTCCAATAAATGAAAGTCTCCGAGAAAAACTTTGCGCGACGATCTACCCAAGTTGCTCTGAAGCGAACACAGTATACTCGGGGTGGCTGGAGGTGGCGAGGAGATTCCCTTTTAGGGGCAGTAAATGGCCTTTTTCCATATGTGATCTCTTAAACCTCTGAACGACTCTGAGACAAAACTCGCAGCGTTTCAAAGATTCTTCATCAGTAAGGGAAGTGATTGGGAGATCTTGGGCATTATCTTCACTTTGCCTGCTGGGGAAAGATTGGGGAGGGAGAATACCAGAACATTCCAGGGATGTGCTTATGACTGGTAAAGGTTTGGCTTTTCTGGTGGTGTTCTACTCTCTGTGCCCTGGGTCTAGAAATTTCCTTAGAGCCCATTGGCTCTACAGGTTTTATTTCCTATTATAGTCTATCTGGAAATTATACTTAGCTGTTCAGATTCAAGATGCAATCTAGAAATATAGCTGCGCTAGAGAGTTATCCATATGAACTTTGTTACCATTTTCTTAGCTACTTTTCAGGGGAACAAAAAGGGAAATGATCTCTGACTTGTTTTTCTTAGATTACTAAGACTTACAGATAGTAGCTTTCTTGGCTGGTTGAATAAAATCTATGATAGGCAGGACCTAGAAAATAACAGGGAAAGGAGTACCTGAGTGGTTCAGTTGGTTAAGTGTCTGAGTCTTGATTTTGGCTGAGGTTATGCATGATCTCACGGTTTGTGGGCTTGAGCCCTGACTTGGACTCCGTGCTGACAATGTGGAGCCTGCTTGGGATTCTCTCTCTCCCTCTGTCTCTGCCCTTCCCCTGCTTGTGCTTTCTCTTTCTCTCTCAAAATAAATAGACATTAAAAAAAATTAACAGGAAAGAATATCTTGCCAGATTTTTCTGTAGTGCTTTGTTGTCCTCTGGTATTTACTAGAATGTCATCTAATAAGAATCTCCTGATTCAGGCAGAGATGGGCAGAAGTGGGTATCCAGGAGTTCTAAAATAAGGGCTTTTCAAAAGATAAGTGTTGATCAAAGGCTCCTGTATTCTCAACTGACTTAGAGGAGCAGATGTACTTTCCAGGATGTCACTTGTATCCTGGAGCACCCCCTTGAGCCCAGCATACAGGTTTTAATGCCTTCACAGCCTTTGTTTCTAGACATATGGCTTAACACTCAGTGGCGGTTCTGTCACTGACTGGACATGTTAGTGACATTTAGCTTTTGAGAATTTTTTCTTCCAATAGTCGTGTGCTTTGAAAAAAATGTTATACTGTATAGTACTTTTTCCTGTTACGGCTGTATCTTGAGTTATTTGTACTTGAGAGAAAGTCTCCATCAGATCTAGTATCTGAGAGGGTGGAGCCTTTGAGCCATGTGAATGAAATGAGAGCTGGAAGCTTAAAGTCCTAGCCCTTTTTTTTATTTGTGGCTCCATGAATGTGGTCACTTATTTATTTTATTCACTATTGTGTCTCAAGTACCTAACTCAGTACGTGGCCTCCATAAGTGCTTAATAAACATTTGTTGAATGAGTGAATGAAAAAAAATGTTGCTAACCAATACCCATTTGCACACTCCCATCACAGAGAAGGTGAAGTCATCAGGAATGAAGTCACTAACCACTGCCAGTCACCTGGCCCAAGGGTAGCCTCAGCATGGACTGGCAGACTTGATCTGTGTATAGAAGAGCTAGATAGTGAATACCAGAATTAGTTCTAGTGGTATAAATCAGCTGAGAGTTTCAGCTAGATAAATTGGCTCAGAGTGCTACAGGTCAAGCCTTAGGGCTAAATCAATAGAACATTTTTGGGTCTGGAGTCATCTGTTCTGAACAGGGCCCCTGTAGCTAGTTGTTGAACACAGTGGAAATAGGGGCAGATAAGGATTCAAAGGGAAAGCTACTGGGTGAGTATTGCTAAGAAGGAATGGTGTCCCTGATTTTGCTATTCATTTGGACCTTACCAAGGAGGAGGGTTTCATTGTCATAAATCTTAGGCTTGCCATTCTTGGGTGGGTCATCTTCAACCAAGATAGCTTCCCTTCTCTAGGGCGCCTGGGTGGCTCTTGTTGGGTAAGCATCCAACTCTTGATTTTGGCTCAGGTCATGATCTCACGGTTTGTGAGTTCAAGCCCCATGTCAGGATGCAAGCTGACAGTGTAGAGCCTGCTTGGGACACTCTCTCTTTCTCAAATAACTAAGCTTTAAAAAAGAAAATATTTTAAAAAAGAGAATTTCTCTAGACTAAGAGAGTAGTTAATGTTTTATTTTTCAGACAGGATTAATTTGATTTGGGATTTAAAGGAAACCTGCTTTATTTTCTTTTTATCCCCAGATGAGGTTATTAGGATTAAATCTTTATAGATCTATCCTGACCCACTCTACCTTCTCCCTCCATCTTTGCCCCAACCAATGCAGGCCTGAGTGTTCGTTCCAGCATGTCGGAAGGGGAGTCCCAGACAGTAGTCAGCAGTGGCTCAGACCCCAAGGTAGAATCCTCATCCTCAGCTCCTGGCCTGACGTCAGTGTCACCTCCTGTGACCTCCACGACCTCAGCTGCTTCTCCAGAGGAAGAAGAAGAAAGTGAAGATGAGTCTGAGATCTTGGAAGAGTCACCATGTGGACGCTGGCAGAAGAGGCGAGAAGAGGTAAGGTGGTGGTAGTGTCACTCTTGGGAGAGTGAATTCTGAGAGGTGAGAAGTGGAAGGGGAAAGTCCCAGAGGGCCAGACCAAACTCTAACAGATGTGTGGAGTATTAAAATGGAGGGCTTATAAGGAAACTCTGATGATTCCTTTTCATTTGAATTCTCAGGTGAATCAACGGAATGTACCAGGTATTGACAGTGCATACCTGGCCATGGATACAGAGGAGGGTGTAGAGGTTGTGTGGAACGAGGTCCAGTTTTCTGAGCGCAAGAACTACAAGCTGCAGGAGGTAGGTAGTGCTGAAAGGATGTAGCCTCTAGGATGTGACCATGCACGTGTTAAAGCGGGATTGGTGTCGGGAAGCTGCTGAGGAGAGTAATTGGGGTTACATCATTTCTGGGGAGTGATGAGGAATGGCTTCTCAGGATTACAGTGATTTCTGAACTCTGTTATTCCACTGTCTCCCCTGCTTTCAGGAAAAGGTCCGTGCTGTGTTTGATAATCTGATTCAGTTGGAACATCTCAACATTGTTAAGTTTCACAAGTATTGGGCTGACATTAAAGAGAACAAGGCCAGGGTAAGAACTTTTTCTTGAGCTCCCTGCAAAGAGCCTAGCTACATTTATTGTTCTTCCTTACATTTAGAAATGAAAACAAGGTAGTTTTGAAATGAAAGTGGAATTAGCTGTTGGGCAGTTGAGAGTATGGCTTTGCCTACAACGTATGCCTTTTGTCTTGTTATAGATGGGGCAGAAACGAGTGAACTTTTTTTTTCTTTTTTTAGAAAATTTTTTTTTTAATGTTTTATTTATTTTTAGGAGAGAGAGAGAGAGAGACAGCGTGAGCAGGGCAGGGTCAGAGAGAGAGGGAGTCACAGACTGAAACAGGCTCCACGCTCTGAGCTGGCAGTCAGCACAGAGCCCGACGCGGGGCCCGAACCCACGAGCCGCGAGATCATGACCTAAGTGAAAGTCGGACGCCCAACCGACTAAGCCATCCAGGCGCCCCTGAAACGAGTGAACTTTTATTTCCTTCCCATAGATCTTACTGTTCGGTAGTTTTCTTTGTCTTGTTAAACCCAAGGAAGTGGTGCTAACTACAATAGGAGGAAAACTGGAAACAATAGCCACCACCCCCACGTTTCCAAATCGAATATCTATGTGGTATCTCTGTCACCGCATAGGGGACCATTTCTACTGTAAGGTCTTATTTGAGTGCTTTGCCTCCCCAGGTCATTTTTATCACAGAATATATGTCATCTGGGAGTCTTAAGCAATTTCTGAAGAAGACCAAAAAGAACCACAAGACTATGAATGAAAAGGTATGGAGGGAGAGCAGACAAAGCTTTAGGCTGATTTGGGGGCTTTTCAAAAGATTATAGTAATTATGAACCTAATCAGGGGAACTGCTTGGAAGGTTGAGAGAGGGGATTACTGCTGACCCTTTGATCAAACTGTTCCAGGCTTGGAAGCGCTGGTGCACTCAGATCCTCTCTGCCCTTAGGTAAGTAGGATCTGGTGTGTTTTACCCCTATTTCAGATTTTAGGGCACTACTCTGCTGTTCTTTTCTGCCTCTGCCCGCTTTTTTGGGTCCTGTACTTTCAAGATTAGGCCCCTTCGGTCTTTTAAAGGGTCTATTCTAATGCCCTAACCACGATATATCTCCCACCTCTTTCTCCCAGTGCTTATCCAGCTATTTAACTCATCAGGTATAATGGAGATTCAGAGTGTGGGGATTATCTTTATGGTGACCAGCAGGAGACCAGGCCCTTGCTCCTTTTAACCCTTGGGTTCCCCCTGCCCTTAATTTCCCAGTGGCCCCTCTAACAGCCCAGTGCCCCCACAGCTACCTGCACTCCTGTGACCCCCCCATCATCCATGGGAACCTGACCTGTGACACCATCTTCATCCAGCACAACGGACTCATCAAGATTGGCTCTGGTGAGGGGAGGGAGAGGTTCTGGGCAGGGGAGCCTCGGGAATTTGGGAACCATGGGGGTAAGATGAAAGGAGTGGGGAGAGTAGGGCAAAATTCTGAGGTGTGGGCTGGTGGTAAGAGTTAGGACTTTGCTAGGGGTAATTCCCAGGGAGAGGCCAGTCAGTGAGGGGGCAGGGTTTAATCTTAACACCTTTTCGGAGGGAAGTGGGTTAATTCAGAGATCTTGATAGGAGGTTGGGAAACGGCAAGAGATGGGTCTAAGATCTGACTTGAGCCCTGGGGCCAGACCCTACCAAACGAGGTTCCAGGCTGTGCCTGCTGTGAGTGCTTCCATTTGCCGTGTATCTGTGTGCAGTGTATATAACATTTCTGTGTGCCGTGTCTGTGTGCGGTTTGTGTGTCCATTTGTCTGGGGCTTGGCTGCTCCATCGCTCACAACTTTTCTCTGTTTTCCTCCCTCCCGCTTACGGGCTGCTCTGTTCCCAACAGTCTTTCATAGGATTTTTGCTAATGGTGAGAGCTCCCTGTTGCCCCACTTGGGGCTCTGTTTGTGCTCCCTCTGCTCCCCTTTGCGGCTGCCCAGTGCATGCAGTCGTGGGAGCAAGCCCTGTTGCCTACCTCCCCTGCCTACTGATGCCTGCTTGGCTTCTCCCTACCAGCCCTCCACCTGCTTGCCCTTCCGTAACTTGCTTGTAACCTGTGGATTCTGCCTGGCTGGCCGCTTATGTCCTGGATTCTTATTCCCCTTCATCATCAGGCTGGTTCCCTGAATCATACTGTGCTCCCAGACTCTCTGTGATTTGTAGTCATTGTTTATGATCTGAGTGAGTCCAAACTGGGTCCGGCTCTGGTTCCTTGTTCAGCCCTGTGACAGCACTGTTAAGGTATAAGGGAGTAGAGCAGGAGTCTAAAATTTTGGTGGATTAAAAGTGAGACCGATTCAAGGGTATTGGTTCAGCTATGAGCTGTGTTTGAGTTTCAGTCAGCAAAGGTGGGTAAGAAGAAGGTTGTTTAGTTGGTTGTATGTTAATTCTTCTTCTTCTTCTTTATCCAAATTCCGAGATCTTTAATTGTTCCAGATTAGGAAGGACTGCCTGGGTTTTATGTTATTTGCAGGGTGGCTGAAAGAACTAGACCAACCATTTTCATGTGTTCAGGGATTAGATATTCCTGAGCTTTGGGAAAGGTGAACAGGTCACAAGCAAAAGTTTTACTTTAGCCTTCGTCGCTCCTTCACCAGCTCCCCCTGTATACTAGTTAGTTTAGTGTGGAGTGTTTGTTGGTTCAGAATTAGGGACTGTAAATGAGAAGCGGTAGACCTGAGAAAAGGGAAGTAGGTGGTATTCATGTTTAGTCTGTGGTTCATGATGGGAAAGGGACATATTTGCGCCTTGAGGGTTAGAGACTTCAGGAGAGAATTTGGCTTTTGGGGACCTCTCTCTGGAGTGAGACTATGCTTTGTTGATGGTGGTCAGATTGTGGGTATCTCCCCTACTCCCAGTGGCTCCTGACACTATCAACAATCATGTGAAGACTTGTCGGGAAGAGCAGAAGAATCTACACTTCTTTGCACCAGAGTATGGAGGTAAGGCATCTCAGTTTCTCTGCCCTCTCCCTGTTCCCCAGGTTTCCACCTTATAACCTCAGGCACAGAGGTAATATAACTGAATAATCCAGTCCTTCTCTGCTGGCATACAAAATGTTCTTAAAAGGTATTTCTGCTACCCCCCTGCCCCCATCCTCTGATTCACCAGAACCGTCTCTGTTTCCCCTAGAAGTCACTAATGTGACAACAGCAGTGGACATCTACTCCTTTGGCATGTGTGCACTGGAGGTGAGGAAACCACAAGCAGTGGTGACGGAAAGGGGTCAAATTAGAAGACAGAAGGGGGAAATGGAGGGAAGACAAGTAAGGTCTTGAGGGAGTGATTCTGGAGCACTGAAATTCTGAAGTTTCTGCTTGTCTTCTCTGTTCCCCCTCACTGCAGATGGCAGTGCTGGAAATTCAGGGCAATGGAGAGTCCTCATATGTGCCACAAGAAGCTATCAGCAGTGCCATCCAGCTTCTAGAAGACCCATTACAGAGGGTAAACATCTTCTGGATCACTCTCTCCTTAACAGACTTTGAAACATCTTTAGGTTTTTCTTCCTTTTTATTTACTGGGCATAAGCTCTTTTCTTTTCTTTTCTTTTCTTTTTTTTTTTCCCGAGAGAAAACGAGAGAGAGAGAGAGAGAGACAGAGCGTGAGCAGGGGAGGGGCAGAGAGAGAGGGAGACACAGAATCCAAAGCAGGCTCCAGGTGCTGAGTTGTCAACAGAGAGCCTGACGTGGGGATTAAACCCACAAACCACGAGACCATAACCTGAGCTGAAGTCCGACGCCTAGCCAACTGAGCCACCCAGGCGACCCAAGAATATGCTCTTTTCTAAGAGCAAGAGAACAGAAAGCAGAAAGGACAGGCAAAAGCAGTGAATATTTCCCTAGGTGGTGCCTACCTTGTGTTTTGTACATACACACAGAGGTTAGGGTTTAAGATGGGTAGCACTGGGGGTAAAGGTTGTGTGGTAACGGTTATGTGTTAATTTAGATGTGTCTACCTAGAAGTAAACTAACTTAGTGGTTATTTCAGGTAATTGGTATATGCTCTTCAGACAACCATCTTGATATTTAAAAAAATTTTTCTTATTTTAATGTTTTATTTCTTTCTGAGAGAGAGACAGAGAGGGAGGGAGACAGCGTGAGCAGGGGAGGGTCAGAGAGAGAGACACACACAGAATCTGAAACAGGCTCCAGGCTCTGAGCTAGCTGTCAGCACAGAGCCTGACGCGGGGCTCGAACCCACGAACCCTGAGATCATGACCTGCGCCGAAGTTGGATGCTTTAACCGACTGAGCCACCCAGGTGCCCCGACAACCATCTTGATATTTTTAAACAAATTGATCAGGGGTGCTGTCTCCCTCTCTCTCTGACCCTTGCCTGCTCACGCTGTGTGTGTGTGTCTCTCTCTGTCTCAGAAACAAATTGTAAAAAACATTAAAAAAATAAAAAAAAAAACAGAAAAAACCCCAAACTGATCAGTTTGAACTAAATTCATTATTTTGCATTTTATATTTATATATAGTTTTAGGTAGGGAAAGTGCCCTGAAAAAACCAGCTAAGATTTAAAGGGTATAAGGTTATGGATCAGTAGATAGGGTATAGTAAGTAAAGGCTGGACAGGAAGGTCCAAACAGGAATAGTTTGTAAATCATTAGACAGTGTGACCGGAAGACTAGTGTGAAGTCCTGACGCTAGTGTTCAGCATTAGGTTGGGGCATTCAAGTAACAGTTTAGGTATCTGACCTTGCTGGCCTTCACGTTTCTAAGTAGGAAAAGCAGGTTGATTGTCATGGGACCTAGGGGAGGTGAGATGGGGTGGGGTGAGCCTTGCGGAAAGCCAGTGAACTTAATAGATGATTATAGGGGACGAAGGAAATTGTAGGGCTGGGAAATAAAGGAATTTAATAAGTGATTGTAGGAGACAAAGGAAATTGTAGGGCTGGGAAGTAAAAAGATGGTGAGTATCGTTGGTCACAACAGATAGGATTGGAAACAGAAGGTTTGGTGAGAGTTGAAGAGGAGTGAGTGGGCAGTGTGTGGGCTAATAGAGAAGTAGGAAATAAGGAAAAAGAATTCGTTAAGTTTGAATAGTAAGGGAAAGAGGAAGCTTGTGGTTGGAGAACAGAAAGATAATTAAAACCAGAAAAACAGTGAACAATAGCTTTCATGTTAATACCTTAGAATTTTCAGAGCCCTTTCAGATACATTTAATAGTCTGCTTCCTCAGTCTGTGCAGACCACCTAGTATGTACAAAGTCTGTGCTAAGTATAGTGAGGGAGATAAAGATGAACACAGTGGGCTGGTTGCCAGATGTCTGTTCTACTTCCTTGTTTCTTTTTCTAGGAGTTCATTCAAAAGTGCCTGCATTCTGAGCCTGCTCGCAGACCAACAGCCAGAGAACTTCTGTTCCACCCAGCACTGTTTGAAGTGCCCTCACTCAAACTCCTTGCTGCCCACTGCATTGTGGGACACCAACGTGAGTCCCCTTGGCCCTGCTAGGAATTTTCTTCCCATCTGGAGCCTTAATAACTATCACTAGCACGCTCTTCTCTTCCTTTTCCAAAGGAATTTTTTACCCTCCCAGGACCCCTGACATTAATCTGACTATCCCTCTATAACTTCCCATTTCATTATGCCTTCCAGACATGATCCCAGAGAATGCTCTGGAGGAGATCACAAAAAACATGGATACCAGTGCTGTACTGGCTGAAATCCCTGCAGGACCAGGAAGAGAACCAGTTCAGACTTTGTGAGTAACTAACCGAGAGGGTCTGAAAGGGACAGATTGGTCACTGCCACCCTGAGGGTTCTGTTAACTATCCATTCTTTGGTAATTGTTGAAACTGCTGTTTTCTTATTTCCTTCCTTTCACCTGCTTTCTCTCTGCTCCTGCAGGTACTCTCAGTCACCAGCTCTGGAATTGGATAAATTCCTCGAAGATGTCAGGTGAGAGGAAAGGCTTGCTTGAGGAAGCCTGAGTGAGTGTCCTGAGCCATTCACAGAGCCCGTGTGACCTGTCTTGATCTCCCTCCAGGAATGGGATCTACCCCCTGACAGCCTTTGGGCTACCTCGGCCCCAGCAGCCACAGCAGGAGGAGGTGACATCACCTGTTGTGCCCCCGTCTGTCAAGACTCCAACACCTGAACCAGCTGAGGTGGAGACCCGCAAGGTGGGGCTTGCTTTGTGGGTGTGGAGGTCTCTGTGGTCGTGGTGGAAGGGAGAGAGGACATGTTAGATACGGCTTTGTCCTTTAGAGAAAAGACTGTGTCTGCTTTCTAGCAAGCTTGTTCTGTGGACTGGAAAGCCTTCCAGCTGTTGGGGGTTTTCAATGACTGGTGTCTGCTGTAGTGACCCTGTCTGTGCCCTCTCCCTAGGTGGTGCTGATGCAGTGCAACATCGAGTCAGTGGAGGAGGGAGTCAAACACCATGTAAGGCTCAGGGCCAGGGCTGCAGAGGGCTGGGCGGACGGGGGGTGGAGAAGAGGTGCTTCATATTTTGACTGTCTTGTTCTCCAGCTGACACTTCTTCTGAAGCTGGAGGACAAACTCAACCGGCACCTGAGCTGTGACCTGATGCCAAGTGAGTGTCTCCTTTCCCTCAGAGGATGAGTCTTTGAGCCTCATCTGTGAGAGGCATTCGCAGGGGTGGGGAAGGTTACCAGGCAGGAGCACATTTGATGTGTGGAACGGGTGTCTTAAACAGCTCCTAAAACTGGAGCATGGGTCCTACAGCTTTGCTTGTGGTGCTCTCTCCCAGCCGGGGGTAACCCTGTTGGAAGGGCTCTGGGCCCCTTGCTCCCACACGGTGCTCACCCTCTCCCGTTTCTCTGTCAGATGAGAACATCCCTGAGTTGGCAGCGGAGCTGGTGCAGCTGGGCTTCATTAGCGAGGTGAGCTTTCTGCCGTCGGCCGCCCTGGCTGCCTCCAATCTTCCTCTCCTTTCCTCTCGCCCCGTCTCACCGAGCTCTTCTCCCCCAGGCTGACCAGAGCCGACTGACTTCTCTGCTAGAGGAGACCCTGAACAAGTTCAATTTTGCCAGGAACAGCACCCTCAACTCAGCCGCTGTCACCGTCTCCTCTTAGAGCTCACTCGGGCCAGGCCCCTAATCAGAGCTGTGGCCGTCGCTAGATGTGCAACAGCCTTCCTGCCCCTTCCCCCCAGTCAGTATTACCCTGTGAAGCCCCTTCTCTCCTTTATTATTCAGGAGGGCTTTGGGGCTCCCTGGTTCTGAGCATCACCCTCCCTCTTCCCCCCTCTTCCTCCCCTCTGCACTTTGTTTACTTGTTTTGCACAGACGTGGGCCTGGGCCTTCTCAGCAGCCGCCTTCTAGTTGGGGGCTAGTAGCTGATCTGCCGGCTCCCGCCCAGCCTGTGTGGAAGGAGGCCCACGGGCGCCGGGGGAGCTGAATTCTACAATCCCGCTGGGGCGGACGGGGCGGGAGAGAAGGGTGGTGCTGCAGTGGTGGCCCTGGGGGGCCATTCGATTCGCCTCAGTTGCTGCTGTAATAAAAGTCTACTTTTTGCTACAAGCGTCATGTGTGTGTGCGCCTTCCCCGCTAGGGGGCGCGAGCTCGGAGCCCCGCCCGGGGCGTGGGGTTGGGCCTACAGGTGGCAGGCGGGCGGAACTGGCCGGGGAGCGAGGGAGGGGCCGGGGCCAGGTAGAGCTGCCCTGCGGCGGGGCGCGGAGGGCCGGGATGAGGTGCTGCCGCCTCTGCAGATTCGGTAACTTCCGGCCCCGGTCTCGGTGCCCTGAGTCCGCCGACGACCCACCCTTCGGCCCCTCGCTCCCTGGGGGTGCGGCCACGAGGGGCCCTCCGGTTCCTTTCCCGGCTCAGGCCTGCCCCCTCCCCCGTGCTTTGCAGACGCGGCCCGCGGCCCCCGGCGGCTTATGCGCGTGGGCCTCGCGCTGATCCTGGTGGGCCACGTGAACCTGCTCCTGGGGGCCGTGCTGCACGGCACCGTCCTGCGACACGTGGCCAATCCCCGCGGCGCCGTCACCCCGGAGTACACCACGGCCAATGTCATCTCCGTGGGCTCGGGGCTGCTGGTGAGCGCGGCGGGGGGGGAGAGGGGGGCGGGGCCGCGGGCGTGAGGGAGGGTGCGGGGCGGAGAGAGGCGCGGGCCTCAGGCATTGTGTCTTCCAGAGTGTTTCCGTGGGACTTGTGGCCCTCTTGGCATCCAGGAACCTTCTGCGCCCAGGACTGGTGAGGGGATTTTTGGAGCTTTAATGAGGTCTTGAGTCAGGGAAATGACTGGCCCCGACTCAGCTTCACCTTCAGTTGGGAGGAGGAGCCTCAAATAGAGAAACCGAGGTGTCTGAGCAGCGGGAGAGTCGCAGCTACTCACCCTGATCTTCTGCCCCCGCCAGCACTGGGCTCTCCTGGCGCTAGCTCTGGCGAACCTGCTCTTATCTGCTGCCTGCTCCCTGGGCGTCCTCCTTGCTGTGTCACTTACTGTGGCCAACGGTGGCCGCCGTCTTATTGCTGACTGCCATCCAGGACTGCTGGATCCTTTGCTACCGATGGACCAGGGGCCTGGACGCACCGACTGCCCCTTTGACCCCACAAGAATCTATGTGAGTGCGTGCTTTTTTGCAGGCTTTTTTGCAGTCTACAGGGCCTTGGTCCTGCCTTTTCAACCACCCCTACTTGCCTCCTGCCCTGCTCCCTCTCAGTGCCTCACGCTCCCTCTTCACCTTTTAGGACACAGCCTTGGCTCTCTGGATCCCTTCTTTAGTCATGTCTGCTGGAGAGGCCGCTCTATCTGGTTACTGCTGTGTGGCTGCACTCACCTTACGTGGGGTCGGGCCCTGCAGGAAGGAAGGGCTTCAGGAGCAGGTAAGGAAGATGAACAGGAAGGGCTCAGTCAAAACAGACTGCCTGTAATTCAGGGCAGGAGTACTAATTCCATCCTCCCCTGTAGCTGGAGGAACTGACAGAGTTTGAACTTCCTAAGTGTAAAAGACAGGAAAATGAGCAGCTACTGGATCAAAATCAAGAAATCCAGTCATCACACAAAAGCTGGGCCTAGGACAGGTAATCTGTGGACTGTGGCCTGGGAAGGGGGAGAGGCAGGGAACCACTCTTAGAACTGGGTCAAGTTCTTTGTCAGGCTGCTTACCCTCTGACCCAGGTTCTCCCTTCTGTGGAACAGGTGTGGATCCAGAGGCTCAGTACACAAGGTTTTCCACTGACCCCCAGGATCACATAAACAGTTGTAATAAAATAACTCTTTTCTTCTACTTGATTTTGATTCCTCTTGGGGGTTAAAGGTCTCTGGGCTGATACTGGGGATGACGTTGATCGAAGAACACAGTGGCCTGGACTCTGTTATCTACAAGACTTTAATGAGGGAGAGAACCCAGTTCTAACAGTTACTGAAAGGAAAAGCTGGTGCTGGGTAGCCCTCCACACCACTGGCTAATGAATTTCAGCACATCCTGGCACACTGGGCTGTGGGAGGTCTGTGGACAAACAGAAAAACGGGAGGAACTCATTAGTGCTAAGGAAAAGCATTCCTTCTATTAAGAAAATCAACCCTATCTTCGTATGGGAAGCAGTGTCAGGGCCTGCACCTGCCCTGTTGACATTCCCATCCACCCTTCTAGTGGTTTCTTATTTTCCTTCAGTGCTGTTAGCCCTGCCCTGACCCTTCAAGTCTCCCTCTCTAACCTTGATGGCCATAAGGAACTTATTCCAGTTGTCCTTGTTAGCTGCCTTCCCTGGCCGTTTAAATTCAATTTTGTTCCTCAGAATGGGGTATCCTGTAGGAGAAGAAAAAAAGATGAACTGGCATTTGAGGGAGAAAACAAAGAACAATTTAGGAGCAGGAAGTAGAATGTTCGGAACACCTGAGCAGCTCAACTGGTTGAGCACCCGACTCTTGATTTTGGTTCAGGTCATGATTCCAGGGTCATGGGTTGAGCCCCGTGTCAGGCTCCATGCTGACCATGGAGCCTGTTTAAGATTCTCTTTCTCCCTCTCCCTCTGCTCTTCTCCGCTGTTCATACTCTCTCTCAAAAAAAAAAAAAAAAAAAAAGTTCTTGTCTTCTGCCACATTTACTGAACCAGAGTAAAATACTTAAAAAAATTTTTTTTAAATGTTTATGTTTTGAGAGACAAAGCATGAGCAAGGGAGGGGCAGAGGGGCAGAGAGAGGGAGACACAGAATCTGAAGCAGGCTCCAGACTCTGAGCTGCCAGCACAGAGCCCGAAGAATACTCTCTTGAACCTGCTGTTTGCCCCTCCTTTCCACCCACCACAGAACGCTGGGTGCTATAGGGTGCTGTACCTGTAATGAGGCAGGGCAGTGCCCGAACTCCAGTGCTCGCCGCCAGCAGGGAAGCCTCATAGGCACCGCGCTCATCCCGAGGCAGAACCTGCTCCAGCCGCTGGTCCATTGAGACTGTGAGTACCCAGTCTCGAACCTCTTCTCTCTGAGCCTCCTAGGAAGGACAAGGTGCAGCAGCCTTCTCAGCATCAGCCTCCACAGCAGCAAGTGGAAGGCGGTGAGTGGGGAGTTTTACTAAGCTGTTGTCCCATGCATCACCTTTAATCCATACGTGATCCTTCTTGGATGGGGGTCATGGTCATCACCTTAGTTTTTTTTCTCTGCTACTACTTTCACTAAAGGAACAGTGAGGGCTGAAGCCCTTCCAAATATGTTGCTAACTGATGGTCATTATCAAGACTAGCAGGGCCAGAGTAACGTGTCCTCCGTTCACAACGTCCTAACACCAGTGAGGCCTCCCGTTCTCCAATCTTGTATCCTTACCGGTACATGCTGCTTGGCTGGGAGTGGCACTTCAAAGGGAATGTCTGTATCTTGAAAGTCAGAGTGGTCAAGGGCATCCAGAGTCCCTTCTTCGATTGCCTGTGGCAGAGTGGGCAACCGTGAGATAGACGCAGCTTGTGACAGGCCAAACCTCCCACCCTCTGGGCACAACTCTATGCTCACATCAGTCAGATCCAGAAAGCGGTTGAGGAAGATGAATGCCATGTTCTCCCAGCCAACTGCCTGCAGCAGAAAAAAGTTGCAAGTGGGAGCGAGCAGCTGGGCTCAGATGCTGCTTTTCCAGGATGCAGGGGGAGGAATTCAGGAAGTCACAGGAAAACGACATCCCCCATAACATCAGCCCCGCACTCTGCTCTACCTGAGCAGACGGGTAGTCTACCTTCTGACTTTTGATTTCCTTAATTCCTCGGCCACACCCTTCCTTGTCCCAGCTCACCTTGGCAGCAGTGCCAGCTTCATAGAAGGCCTTGTCTGCAGGTAATAGCTGGGTGTGGCGTAAGAGCGAAACAGAAAGCCTGGCAGCCACAGTTTCCTATAGAGTAAAGTCAAAGCATTATGATTCTGGAATGGTAGTGACTGAGCTACCAGGCCAGTGACCTTATAATTAAGGCAGAACCAGAAAACCAATAATCCATACTAAATTGCACTGGATCTCAAGTGGTTCTGGGTCTTAGTTTTTTGTTTTTTCTTCATACACACAAGAGAACCAGGCCTAGATGATTTCTATCATTCAGGTACACACAATAAATCTACAGTACACTATCCAGAGAAAGCCAAAGGTATGTGTATATTGTAAGAGATCAATACAGAAGTTGTGGGATTTGAATGTTTAAGCATAATGAAGGTGGAGCTGTGTGGGCAGAGAGCCCCGAGAAAGTCAAGGGAGGAGTCAGGAAGAAAAGCATCTTAGCAAGGGTTAAAGACTTCTTTATGGGGCGCCTGGGTGGCTCAGTTGGTTGAGCTCAGGTCATGATCTCACCACTCATGGGTTCGAGCCCCACATCAGGCTCTGTGCTGACAGCTCAGAGCCTGGAGCCTGCTTTGGATTTTGTGTCTCCCTCTCTCTTTGCCCCTCCCCTGCTCACGCTCTGTCTCTTTCTGTTTCTCAATAATAAAAAAAAAATGCTAAAAACAAACAAACAAAAAAAAAATTCTAAAAAAAAGAAAAAGAAAAAAAAAAAGATTTCTTTAAACAAGAGAAGGTAGGTAAGACGTGGACCAAGCTTGAAAATCCAGAACTTGAATTCATTCAACTTCATACATGTGAAGATGTGTCTATAAGACTGAGCGCTCCCCCCTACCCCCACCTCACCAGCTGTTTGACGCTCTGGGCTGCCGAACGAGTGGCATAGTAGTGAGCAATCAGCAGCATCGTCTCAAACTCCTCATGGGCTGGAGAGTTCGCCTCACTAGACTTCACCAGGTTTTCACACTAGAGTAGGAAGAGCACAGCCTGAGTCAGGAGGTCAGAGGAGTGCCAGAGCCATGGGATGGTCAGCTGATGGCCACCTGGACAAAGGTGTACGCCATCTGAAGGTGAAGGTATATGTTATAAAAGAAGACAGGAGGACAGGGACAGGTGGAGTAGTTTTCTCACTCTGTTGTGGAACCGACTTCCTCACCAAGTTGAAGAGCACATCCCGAAGATCAGCCCAGTTGTGATAGGCCTCAGCACTGTTGGTCCCCGGTGAGCTCACCATGTCCATGAAGATCCTTTTGTAGATGTTGAAGTTCTAGGGAGAATGGGGAAAGGAGAGCTGAGTGAGAAGGGATAGCCAGAAGAGAAAGTGCATGTGGGGCCAAAAAGGAAAACAGGCTGTGTGCGTGTGCGCGCGCGCACGCACGCGAGAAGACCGTTCCTGAGGGAATGGGTGGTTCTGAGAAGAAGGTAACAATTTCCTTGAGGAAACATTCACCCCAAAGAGCAGGCTGGTACCTGTGGGTTAGCAGGGGCTCCGTGCTGCACATACAGGGCTAGTGCCTGGCCATAGCCACCCTCTCGGATCAGGTGAGTCGCATACAAAGCCACATACTTGTGCAGAATCTTGTAGTTCTGTCCCGGGGATGGAGGAAAAGCACGGGGAGGTTGGGATCAGTAAGACCAGGCAATGAGGGTGGGGTGGTGACTTGAAGCTGTGGATCTGTTTAGGAGGCCAAGGCATATGCAAGCCAGGCCCAGCCAGGCCTCTGACCCCAGTTTCAAGAGTGTGGAAGACGGACTCTTTGATGCTGGTTAGGGATTTCTGTGGTTGGGCTTTGGAGGAAGTAAGAGAGATACAGCCCTGGGCCAAGTAGAGACAAGGGAAAATGTCTAGAATAGCAGGGGATGGGAGAAAGAGCAGTACCTGCTTGGTGGCCGTTTCAATACACTTGTCCCACTGGCCCTGCTCCACGTACAGGTCCAAAGCAGCCACCACATCCACACCCACCAGCTAGGGATCGGTGGAAAAGATAAGAGTTAAGAGGATAGAGATGACATGCGCAGGGAAAGGAGGGAGAGCATCTCTTGAGTCTCCATGCATTCTCCCGCTTGCTAGCTCTCTGCATGTCTCACCGAGTCCACTTTGCCCTGGTTCTTGAGAAACTCTTTATAATTCTGGTCCACATAGTCTTCATACCTGTGAAGATGTGCAGAGATCTAGCGCTGCATGGTCCCGGGATGCACACCCTTCCCATGAGAACTCCCTCTTTACAAAAGGGAGTAAAAAGAGAACTTCCCAGAAGGGGTCAGAAGCTTACCGGGGATCTAACTCCTTGGCCACACGCTTGGCCTTGTTCCACTCCTCACCCTCAATGAAAGCATCGATCGCTTCCTTGACTAAGTCCAGGTTCAGATAGAGCTCTGCAGCCTGCACAGTGGGAAAATGGGGCTTGGAGACCATCTTTCCCTCCTGTTTCCACAGAACTGCATGTCACACCCTCCAGGAGCCCACCTCCACACCCCTCTGGGTGTAGCTGGTACTGTTCCCACCCCTCTCTGTGGAATCTCTCTCTTTGGTCCCAGCACTCTACTTACTGCGCTGTGCTTTCTGATTCCAATCAGCTGGGGGCCCACAGCCCGAACTACTTCCAGACTGCGCTGGGGAGGCAGAAACTTGATGGCAAGTTCAGCTGCCTGAGGGGTTGAATAGAAGATGACAATGGGTAGGAGAGACCAATACCGCTGGGCATCCTCAGCCTGATCTGTTTATTCCTTTCAGTTGTAGACGGTCTCTCCTGTACTTTCCTTCACCTTCTACCCTCCTGGGCAAAGCCTGCCTCACGGTCCTTTAGAGCCTTTAAATAACAGTGTGTGGAGTTTGGTGAGGAATCCGAGGGATACAGGAGTGCTGATGCACAGGGGCACATGTACCCCAATGTTCACAGCAGCACTCTCAACAATAGCCAAAACATGGAAAGAGCCTAAGTGTCCATCAATGGACGAATGGATCAAGATGTGGTTTATCTATATGATGGAATACTACATGGCAATGAGAAAGGATGAAATCTGGCCATGTGTAGCAACATGGATGGACCTTGAGGGTGTTACGCTGAGCGAAATAAGTCAGGCAGAGAAGGACAAATATCATATGTTTGCACGTATAGGAGGATTAGGAGGAACTTAACAGAGGACTGTGGGGGAGAAGAAGGGAGGAAATGGTGGGAGAGAGGGAGGGAGGCAAACCATGAGAGACTCTTGAATGCCGAGAACAAACTGAGGGCAGATAGGGTGGGGGAGAGGGGGAGGGGGGTGATCGGCATGGAGGAGGGCACTTGTTGGGATGAGCACTGGGTGTTACATGGAAACTAACTTGACAATAAACTATTTAAAAAAAAAAAAGAAAAAAAAAAAACCAGATAGTGGACCTATCTGTTCCTCTCAGCTCCTGCTCTGTCACATACTCCCTTTGTCATCTGAGGTCACTGCATTTGGTCCTGCCACCTCCGACAAACTGGTTTCTCAAGTTCTTTGTCACAAAATCTTGGTAAGTGCAGGTACAGAGAAAGGCGGCATTCTGCCTTTGTGCTGGGCTTTTCTAAGCCTCAGTTTCTTCACCCATAAGAATGATGGTTGGTCCAGATTTGTATTGTCCAGCACAGAAGCCACTAGTCACATGTGGCTAGTCCCAACTTAGATGTACTATCAGCTTAAATACACACTGGTTTTTAAAGAATTGGTATGAAAGAAGGAACGTAAAATATCTCAATAAGTTGAGATAAATAAAATAAATGACATATCAACAATATATGCAATCAATAAAATATTGATTACATGTTGAAATGAGTTTAGATATATTTGGTTAGGTAAAATGTAATTATTTTCTTGTACTTCTTTTCACTTATTTGAGTGTGGCTACTAGGAAATTTTAAATTTACATGTGTGACTTAACTTTTGTGACTTGAATTATACTTCTATTGGACAGTGCTGCTCTAAGATGATCGTGGAGACACCTTCCAACCCTAAAACTCAGTAATTCTACAAACCCAGGCATTCTATAAGTTTAGTCCATTCCACTGTGATGCTAACATCCTCACCAGATTTTAATTTCCATGTACATGGGCCAGTTTTAGCTACAGTCTATGCAAGTCCTTCTGGTCTTTCCCCTGCCTGTACGTGCCTCACTTTCTTCATCTGCCAAACCCTTCAAAACTTTTGAAGCTAGTTTGCAGAAGGTATAGCCATGCACAGATGCCAACAAACAGTGCTCCAGAGTAAAATATAACAGGTGCTTAAAAAACACTTGCTGATTAAATCTGCTAAATTCTGCATAACCAACCATCAGTTCTTTCTACTCTCCACCCCTGCCCCCCTAAGTTCTAGGGGCTATTCAATTACAAGTCCTCAGAAACCAGAGGGAAATTCTGCAGGGGCATCATTACACCAATATGTTATTTAGGAAGCTGATCAATCTCACCCCACTTAAAACTTCTCTGAATCTAAGATGCGTCATTTAAAACTTCACAAGTATCCCAATTTCTAAGATATTAAAATGTGATTTTATATATATATATATATGTTTTAGAGTTGATAGAACATATTGGCTTGACTTAATCTGCTAGATGCTTCTTTTCAGGAGCTGCTAGGTAGAGGAGGAGCCTCTGCTTTCTTCATGGCCTCCATCCTCCCTCACAAAACCTCCCTGACTCCTCCAGCCCAGAGGTCCCACCCTTCTGTGAACCCCAACCTGCACTGCACCCTTTAAGTCTTCACTGAGATACACAATTAATGGAGCCACATTAGTCTAACTTCCCCCAATTTCCGGCCATTAGGGTTCTGCCTTAGAACCCCCCTTTTACAGCCTTCATAGCTCTAGTGTCTCATAAGCACTCAGATCTCTGCTGCTTGAATAAAAACGAAAGGCACGGGAGGAACAAGAGGGACGTCTGAGGGGGAACGCTGGGTGTGAGGGCGGCCCGGGAAGCGGAGGGCCAGGAAGGGTGTCGCAGGCCTCACCTTCAACCAGCACTTCTCCACCAGGCTGCTGCTTCCTGAGTCCCGCACCTTGAGGTAGCAGTCGACTGCACGGCTATACTCTCCAGCCTGCTCCCAGTGTCGAGCTTGTTCCACCAGCCCCTCCACACCCCTGACGAGATGAGAATACACACGATGGGGAACAGGACGGGCAGGGTGGCCTATCGTGTGCACGCTGTGTGGCCCACCCTCCAGCCCTGCTGACGCTTGCTGCCTCCTGCCTTCGTACCTGGCCCCCTTCTTGGTAACTTCCCGCTCATACTCTTCCTGCAGAGCCTCCAGTTGGCCTGGCACATAATCCTTGCAGATCCGCAGGGCGTCGCTCCATAATCCAGCCTCCTGCTCAGATTTTCGGGTATCAGGGAAGCAGAGGCAGGCATGACAGCTTCCCACTGCCACACGGGTGCTAGGGGCCACTGATCCCTGGGTCCTTGGACCTCTCTTCTCCTCATCTCCTCCTCGTCTCCTTCTGCCTCCCCACCCCAGTGCTAAGTTCCTGGATCTCTCCTAGTAGCCGGGGTCAGCGTAGTACTCTCTCCTTCCCTCATGGCTCTGAATCCGGTGCCCCACCTTATAATAACTGAGGGCCAGGCCCGGTCTCTGGGCCCGAAGCAGCAGCCCTTCTGCTTTCTGAAAGTCCTTCTCCTCCAGGGCCCCCCGGGCCTGCCCCACGAGCACCTCGGCGACGCTGTCTGGATCGTGGGCCTCGGCCACACGCTGAGCTGCCTCCCAATCCTGGTTATGGACAAACCTGCTCCCAAATGAGGACACAGGAGAGGCTAAGTGTAGGACTGAGTCCTCAACAGTGGGAGGCAAACAGCCATGTCACTGAAGGGAGAATGTAAGATTTACTGGTACTAGGTTCAGATGAAGGTGAAGGGGACCATGCAGGGTCCTGTGGCTGCGCCCGAGAGGTCAGGATTAAGGAATTTATGGGGTAACTCACATGAGGACTGCTTCCTTGGGTTTACCAGCCCTGATGAATTCAGCTTCAGCCTCTTCAAATTTACCCTACAGGGAAAGAAGGGCAGCCATACATTATGAGAAGCAGATTGCCATCGCAGGCAGCTGTGAGAGGGGAGGAGGTCAGGGTCAAAACTCAAGGAGAGGGATCACATCCATACCTCATCCTCCAGGTACATAGCGTATCGGAGATGAATCTCAGGGGTTTTGTGCTTGAGGGCTAGCCGAGAGAGTTCAAAAGCAAATTCAAAGGAGCTGAAATGGAAGGTTCAAATAAGGGCTGCCTACTTAATACTTCATTTTATAAGAGAAAAAGAGAAACGGGGCAAAAGAAAACAGAAAGGGCGAGGATGGGGGAGGAAAAAGGACAAATGAAGAAAGGGAATCTGTACGAAGGGATAGAGAAGCACAGAGAAATGTAAAGGAAGACACGGATCAGGAGACACTTGGAAAAGCCTGTGCCTCCCAAGACCAGCTGATGTTAGAAGCAGGGGGCCGGCACGAGGCAGGGGATGTGAGTGAGCCTCACAGCATGACAGCTGCCAGGGTAGCAAGGGCTCCTCTTTCTCCTACCACCTCCTCCTGAACCACGACTACATTAGCAGAAAAATAGTCTCTCAAGAATGAGTTTGACTGCCCTCAGCAATCTGATTCGATGCAGGATTATCACTGGTCTTCCGTAACAGGTGCTTGAGAAAAGCTTTTTGCATTTAATAGAATCACACTTCCATGACTCAGAAGTAAGTTCCTGGCTTAGTGCACTTTAGCTTTAAAAGCTGTTCTCTCTGGGGCACCTGGCTGGCTCAGTCAGTAGAGTGAGAGACTCTGGATCTCCGGGTTGTGAGATTGAGCCCTGCGTTTAGAACAGCTAAACAAACACTCATCTGAGCCCCCAGGGAATAGGAGCAGAGCTACTAGTTCATTCTCGCCTCTCCATCAAGTTCTACCAAGGCTATCTTCGCTCTCGCCTCAGTTTTTAGAAATGCTTCTCAGTTATACAGCAATTTTTCTTGTCTATACGGAGGCTCTGACTGGAAGGGGTCAGCGGGGAGAAGACTCGGGGCCTCACCAGTTGTCAGCGGCGTGGTCAATGGCAGCTTCCAGGAGTCCCAGCTTATTAAGCAGTCTGACTGCAGACTCTCCTCCCAGGCTCTTTGCCCACAGATAGGCCACGTGTTTGTGCGCATTAGCGCTTCCGTGAGCCTTGGCCACCTGTGAAGCAAAGCCACTTGGCAACCCTCCCACGCAAGAGACACACGGCTGCTCCCTTCTCACCTCTGCCCTGACTTCAGCTTTCACCAGGGCCAGGTATTTCTACCAGAACAACGGGGAGAGGGCTACGTTTCAGGGTCTATTAACCTGCTTACGGTCCAAGGATGATTTTTAGGTAACCTACAAACCCTTCTCATATGTGAAATTTCGCCTACAGGTGTGGACCTTTTTCAGATACCCGTGACTAGTTCAGAACTAGTCACTTGAGTAGGAAAGAGGGGTGGACGCCCCCAGTGGGAACTGGCCTCCTTACCCGGTAGGCCTCCTCCCAAAGCCCATTGGAGCGGTACATGTTCACTGCTGCCTTCCACTCCTGAGCCTCGAGGTAGTGATACTCAGCCTCCTGCAGTCGGCCTTCAGCCTCCAGCTCCTGCGGAAAGGTAGGTCAGGACGGAGAGAGGGCGACATGGAGCCTGTTTGGGGGAGATAGGGGCAGAGACACGAGGAGGGCTCACCTTGCCCAGGTGGAGGTGCGTGTCACTGAGGAGATCTGGATGGTGCTTCCCTACCAGGCGGATCATATCATCATACAACTTGTGCTTTTTGAACATGGTGATGGCAAGATCAGGCTCTTCCACTGTCACGTAGAGCCTGGGGATGGGAGATACACCTGGGACCTCCTACACCCAGATTTCTGCAGCCACAGTCATTCCCGAGAGATCCCGTCACTGCCTTCTAGGCAGAGGACATTCTTCCTCAGACTCCTTCCTCCCTGCAGCCCCGAAGCCTCCCTCCACATCCCCTCTGGGGCCGCAGCTCACCTTTCGGCCTCACGGTACTTGCCCTGCTTCTCCATCTCCTGAGCCTGGGTGATGTACAGCACGGACACGTCTTCTGGTCTCATGCACTTCATTGCCAGCTGTGCAGACACACAGAGCCAGAGTAGCCTCCGGGGCCGGTTTCCAAGGGAAGCACAGGGTATATGGAGCAGCCCGGGAAGCCGGCCCCTGGGGCAACCAGTCTTCTCATGAACTTGGAACTTTCCCAACAACCACAGGAGTTTGGTTACTGTCGCTTTCCTAGTAAGTCCAGGGAACTCCAAGTCCACAAGGCACAAAGAACTATATTCTGCTCAGGCAGACGGGTCAGGAATGCCCTGTGCTGGGGGCATCCACCCCCATTCCCATATTCCCACTGTATCCACCGGGTTCAGGGAGCAGACGCAAAACCAAAGCCGCGTCTGTCACTAGAGCTTGGGGAGTGGTGTTTCAGAGGCCCCATTCAGGGCTCCCAAGCCCATCATGCCCATCACAATTACAGGCTTGGGAACCCAGGCCTCTTCATCCTTGCCTTTGCCTGTGGCTGGGGATCAAGGCTCCCCAGACTTTATTCTGGGACTCTTTGTCAGCTTTCAGGGAACCCAGTGAAGGCGGGGAGATCAGAGACCAAAGCAAGTGGCAAACGATGCCAAGAGGTGGGATTCTCTGATGACCTCTACCCCACCCTCTACCTTGTGGGCTTGCTCCCAGCGGCCGGCCTGAGTGTACATGTCGATTGCATCTTTGGTCCGGTCTCCTTTAATGTAGAGCTCCTCAGCAATCTGCGTTTGAGAGAGGTAGATACAAAAGGCAGAGAGCAACAGAGTTAAAGCAGCCTGCGAAGGAAGGAAAGAACAAACCTCGGCTGGGATGGAGAGCTGGGGATACCGCTATTGTATAATAACAGAGAAGAAAAGATGATGATGGGGGGTCCCACTCCTTCTATGGTTTTGGAAAAAAAAAAAAAGACTAGCCCAAACCAGAATGGGGAAAATGGGAGCTTAAAAATGCTCAGTCCGTTAAGCATGTAACTCTTGATTTCAGCTGTGGTCATGATCTCATGGTTTGTGAGCTGAGCCCCGCATCGGGCTCTGTGCTCCCAGCGCAGAGCCTGCTTGGAATTCTCTCTCTCCTCTCTTTCTGCCCCTCCCCTGCTTTCTCTTTTTAAATGAATAAACATTAAAAAAAGTAAATAAGAGGGTCTCCCTTTTCTGCAATGTAAGGCAACTCTACATCCTAACTGTGATGGAGTTGGCCATGAAGAATCATTCATGCTAGTGGAGGAAGAGAGCTGTACACTAGCTTTATGTATCTGGGGGAGGGGTCTGTGTCACAATGGAATGAAGGGACGGCAGTAAAACGCCTTCCTCCCACTCAGGGTGGCTGATGCTCCTGGGACCCAAAAAAAAGGATGTGGTGAGGTGGCCCCCACTTCCTGCTCTAGGTTTTCTCCTTGTTAATCCTGTGCTGCGTTGCCTCAGGCTGCAGAAAGGGCCTCCTCTTCACCTCATATTCCTGCAGAGATGCATAGTGCTGGGCCACGCGGGGATAGTATTTGGACGTAGTGTTCCGGTCCTGTAGATCTAATATATAAATTGCCTTCTTCCACTGGCGGGCACCCAGGGCAGCCTCAATTGCCTTAATGGAGCACCTGGCATCGTTGGGAAAGGCATATGTATGTAAGAGAAAAGAGTAAGACAGATGGAGGCAGGGAGACACGTCAAGCATATTCCAACCTACATTTGGCGATCTCTCTTCTTCTAGGCCTGAGTGCCCTTACCTGCCCCATCACCTGGCACCCCCATACCTGGCTTCAATGTAGTGATTAATGGCTGCATCAAGCTGCTTCTGCTGCACCAAGTGATCCCCCCACGCCTCTTCCAGGCGCACCACTTCCGCTGGGAATGCCAATCGAGCCAGCTCCACCGCTGTCAGAAACAGAGAAGGTGCTCAGCTAAGACTTTCAGGGGTGGCACTCAGAAAAAGGCAGGGAAATGGAGTGTGGAATATAGGTGAAGTGGAGGAATGCAGAACTGAGCCGATCAACCTGAACAGATGCACAAAATAGGTGCCAGGGGACCGTTTGAGCAAGAGTCTGTAAGAGCTGTAAGAGCCAGTGAAGACTGGGATCTCGGTGGTAGTACCTTTCATGAACGCATTGCCTTTACAGTAGCACTCCAGGGCCCGCTGTGGATTTCGAATCTTCTCAAAGAGATCACCTGCCTAGTAACACACACCACATTACTACAACGATAGCCCTACCACCCAAAGAATCGAGTATCAGCCCCCAAAGGAGGAGAATCTACAACCAGTCACAGAGGACGATGCACTCAGGACTCCTTGGGTAGGAGGGGGCACTGGGCCTCGGAGGCAAGGGACAGGAATGGGAAGCCAGCCATACCCTTTCATACAGTTCCCCTTTGATAAGGGCTGCAGAGATGTGTTCTACCAGTTCCGTGTTGGCTAACAGCTCCTCCCGGGTCAGCACCAGTCGAGCCGCTTTGGCAGGGAGCCCAGCTTTTAGGTAGAGGCTGATGGCTGCTAGGCCATCCCCTTGGCTCTCCTGTAGTTCACCTGCTCGCTCCTCCTGCTGAGTGTCCATCAGCCACTGGTAGTAACTCCGGCGCAGCTTCTCCAGGGCTGGGTGCGCCTGGACATGCAGCAGAGAGGCAAGGGGAGTCACAACCCTCCTTCCTGCCCTGCTGCTTCCCACGCTTCTCCAATCCCACTGTGACAACGGAAGTCCTCCCGGTCACCATGTCCTAACCGCCAGCCCCAAACTTGTTCCAGTTCCTATAGCCTCCTTGACAAGAGGTTTCTGATACTGGTGAACTGAGTTGTGAGCGCTGTGGAGAAGCCAGAGCTGGTAGTACCTTGGCCTGAGCCACTGCGATACACTCATCCCAACGGTGCAGCTCCTGGTACATGTCCATGGCCTCCTCAACAGCATTCTAGGGGGAGCGGGGCAGAGGAAAGAGGGACACCAGGAAGATATGAGGATCAGAAATCAGAAAGCAGTCCTCAGGCTGGCTACGGTGCCAGCGAGTGTGGACTAAAAGCCTCATCCTTTACTTATGCACACGCAGAGGTGGATTTATTATGAAACAGAGAAGCTTGCGCCTCAGGGCACTGTATTTGCAGAGCCCCCACTCCAAGGCATCTTTTCTAAAGAGGGCTCCTCCAATTGTGTAAGCTTCAGGCCCCATAAATCTGGATCTACCTCTGTGTGCTACAACTGCCAGGACAGGCTCTGGGGCAGAGGGGGAGATGGCAGACAGCCGACGAAAGAAAGACATAACTGTAGGACTAATGCAGACGGATAAGTAAGCACCTAAGTGTATAAACCTTTCTAAGTGTTCTCCCCCAGTGCTCTTTCCCTCAGTTTGCTTTGCTTCCCCCGCACCCTGGGGGGGTTCCCTTCTCAGTCTGGTCCCCCTTCTCCCCATCACCTGTTCCAAGAAGATCATTTCAGCCAGCTTGTAGTTCTTCTCCAGCATGGCTAGGCGTGCTCGGACCTGGTAAAAGTCTGTTCCTTCTCCACCCTGTGGGGAGGAAGAAGGTTCCGGTTATTCTGCTGCTGCAGGAGCCATTCTGTCTGCGTGAGCCTAGACAGGAAGGCTAGAGAGAAGGTTTAGAAGCTGAAAAGCTTCACGGGGCTTGGTGGATGTGGTCTGGCAAGCAATTCCGGAGTGGTCCGACTTGAGGGTGGAGGCAGGATGGGCAGAACCGAGGAAAAGGGCCATGGCTAGAAGGCTAGGGATCAGGGTGCTGCGCATGAAGAGAAATCTCAGCTTGAGACACTGAATGATTCAGAAGGATGATACTTGCATATTCCTGAGACACTTGATCTGCAATCTCATTGGTCTCGTGCAGGAATCGAGCTTTTGCTACATGGCCCAAGGCAGAAAAGCACCTGTAGTATGGAAGCAATAATGGTAATAAGCAGTATTAGTACAGGATCATCATGAATTCACTGGCTCAGAAGATATATACTGAGCATCGATTATGTGCCAGACAATGTTTTTGCCACTAGAGACATAAGGGGGTGAAGACAGATGAGGGCCTTACTCTCAGGAAATTTAGTTTCTAGTGGAAACAAATAATTAGCAAACAAAGATATTTCAGAGAATGAAAAGGAAAATAAAACAGTGTGACATTACATATAGACACTTAAGCTGATAGTCAGAGAAGGCCCGGGAAGCCAACATTTGAGCGGAGACCTACATATGAGGAAAAAGTCAGTCATGGTGAGATGGGGAAAAATTATTCCAGGCAGAGGGAACAGCGAGTGGAAAGGTGCTATGGCTGGAGTGAGTTCAGTGTGCGAACAGTGCCCAAAGGATGCCAGTGTGGCTGGGGACTAATGAGCAAATAGGTACCTGGTATGAGAAGGAAGCAGAAGCCAAAAACTGTGGGCCTTTAGGACATGGCAAGGAGTATGGGTCTTATACTAAGTACAACTGGAAGGCTCTGAGCAAAAAAAAAAAAAGACATAATCTAATTTACGGTTTAAAAAGTCAGCTCAGCTCTCACAGGACGAATGGACAGTAGGTGTAGAAGAACAGTATTGGTGAGACTAGTTAAGAGGCGTCTGTGACAATGCAAGTAGGAGAGGTGTGATCTGTTTTAGGGTGGAGACAGTAGAGCTGGACAGTGAGAGATCCAGGATAGGTTCTGAAGATGCCGAGTCAGAGCCCCTGGGACTCGCTGGCAGTCTAGCTGTAGAGGTATGGGAAAGAAGGGACACAGGGCTCCCACACAAAATGGCAGCTACAGACGTTTAATGTGTACTCTGCACAGATTCTCTTACTTTCTTCACTGCCACCATGGTTCTTCTTTACTGCTCTATGAGGTAAACTATTATTACGCCCATTTTACATATAGGAAATTGAGAAACCAAGGCTTGGAAAGCTTAGCTGAACCGAAGGTTATATAGGCTGGGAAATGGAGCCAAGACAACTCAAAGTCTGGAGACCCAAGTCTGTCCTACTAACTACACTCCTAATCCACGTTTGGAAATACACCGTGAAGCATGGATCGGAGGATATGGATGTTAAAGCTCTGAAGGGGAAGCTAGTTATACGAAGGGGAAGCAAAACAGTAAAAGACATACTCTTAGAACCCAGGATGGAAGAATGTTTGGAATAACGACATGGAAGGGTTCTATGATGTTGGCACCACCCACTGTCATCCCTCCTGGCTGCCCAGCACCTCCGTTCTGCTCTACCTCACCTTTCGGCAATGTGGAGCTGCCTTGCCTCTAGTGCCAGTTTGCTCAGGGTTTTCCACATTGCCTCTGTTTCTGGGGTCATTTCCAGAGTCTCCAAGAAGGCTGTTGCCCTGAAGAGAGAAGGAAGCAAAGCAACAGTCCACCAGGGTCATCAGGACGCGGAGGAAGACTGGTGAGGGGGGCTGGGGGAAAGGGCAGGGAGAGTCAGGCAACTGTTTGGCCTTTTTGTCTAATCTCCTCCCACCAGGTTCTTTTTAGATGTGGCCAGTTTTACGGCCCATCCCAAATCCTCCGGCCTCGGAACTGGCTTCTCCCACCACCTCCTGGGTGATCAGCCCAGCCCCTCACCGGGTGTAGTTGCCGTCATCAATGGCTGTTCCAAACTCGATCAGGCCCTCATCCAGTGTGTAGGCGACTGTAGTCACACCTTCGGTCACCATCACCTCAGTCTTCCCCCCGCCCCGCTCCAGGCCTATGATGTCACCCTGTAAAATTTCAATGCCCCCCCCCCGGCGAATTCCAGGTTAGTGTTTCCACTGCCTCCACTGCAGAACAGACCCACCCTTACCCAACCCCCTAGTGCTCACACGTTGAGGGAATTACAGTGGCCCTTGTTTGCCTAATATTTAGTTTCTTTCAAGCAGGTAAAAATTCCTTATCTATGGTAATATCCTTGGGTTAAAGTACACTCATAGCTGGGCCAGCCTGGAGGTAAACTGACAAAGTGTACATCCCCTTCTGCTTCTAGCTTAAGAGTCCTCCTGTTAAAATATAACTTCAACCTGGGACATACTTTATAATCCATTTGTTGCTGAGTTCACCTGAAGAAATCACTAGGCGTGCTTCCTACCCCATCTCAGGAAGGAAGGAAGGAAGGGAGGGAGGAAGGGAACAGAGGGGAGAGAACAGAGAGAAGGGAGGGAGCAAAGGGAAGAAAAGGAAGAACAGAAAGAAGAGGAAAGAAAAGAAAGAGATCAGTAAACTAAAGCCTGAGCAACACAAAACAGAAGTTGAGCAAGTGAAAGGGTACGGCTGCCCTGAAGGCACACACTTCTGGAGAGAATAAATCATGGGTCCTCCAGCAAGCCAGGGAGGCTGAATCTGAGAATCCCTCATGAAAACTGGGAGCCTCTCTTCAGTAAAGGAAACAAAAGTCATTAATATGCCTAATTCTTGTGGAAGCAAACAAATCATCTCTGCAGGAAAACAAATCCATTTTAGGCCCTTGAAATTCTAAAAGTTTATATTCAATATAACATGAGCTCACAAGAAAAAAAGTACCAAAATATAAGTTAACCACTGTATAGGAGGAAACAGGAACTACACCAGTTTTGGACCTCCAAGCATTTCTGGTAATAAAAATAATAGTTATAATGGGGCACCTGGGTGGTTCAGTTGGTTAAGCATCCAACTTTGGCTCAGGTCATGATCTTGTGGTTTGTGGGTTCAAGCCTTGAATCAGGTTTTGTGTTGACAGCATGGAGCCTGCTTGGGATTCTCTCTCTGCCCCTCCCCCACTCATGGGCATGCACACTCTCTCTCAAAATAAATAAAAATTTTAAAACCTTGAAACAATTTTTAAAAATAACAGTTATGAAGAAAAACAGTTATGGAATATAAAATAAGTGTAAAACGTTTAAAGACCTAAGAGATGAAATTATAAATTAAGCAAGAAACAAGAGACTATCAAAAATGGCCAGGTTGTGCTAGCTCTGGTAGAGCATATACTAAAAAAAAAATGGTCAGGCAGACTGGAGAAAGAACCAAATAAAACCTTATGAAAAACTTAATATTTGAAGTAAAGAAAAACCTCAATGGGTGGTTTAAATAGCAGATTAGACAATGATGAAAGTGAATTACTGAACTGAAAGATTAATTTTTTTTAAGTTTATTTATTTGGGGGAGAGAGAGAGAGTGTGAACAAGGTAGGGGCAAAGAGAGATCCCAAGCTGTCAGCACAGAACCCGACTGGGGCTCGAACCCACAAAACTGTGAGATCATGACCTTAGCTGAAATCAAGAGTAGGATGTTTAACTGACTGAGCCATTCAGGCACCCCTGAAAGATTTATCTTAAGAAATAATCAGGAACATAGTGTGGAGTGAGGAGAAAGGAAAATAAAGGAGAGGTTACAGAGGCACAAAGACAGGAAAAGAAACTGAACAAGTCTGAGGGCAAGACTAGACGGCGCAAGAGAAAAAGCAATGTTTGAAGAGATCACGGACGAGAAAATACCAAGCCTGATGAAAATATGCATACTCTCAAATATACCACATACCGCACAAATACACAAAGCAGGGTAAGTAAAAGGAAATATATATTGAGACACTGTAGTGAAACTTTAGACCACTGAAGAAAGAGAAGACTTGAAAAGCAACAAGAGAGAAAAGGCAGAAAGGGTTGTTTATAAACTTCTCAGAAGAAAGGAAATTAGTCAATGGGATGGTATTTGCAACAGGCTAAGAAAAACCAACTATCAATCTAGAATCGGGTACTAAGTCCGAGTATTTTTCAAGAACAGGCCAAATAAAAACATTTTCAGATAGGGTTGCCTGGGTGGTTCAATGTGTCAAGCATCCAACTCTTGATCTCAGATCAGGTCTTGATGTCAGGGTCTGAGTTCAAGCCCTGTGTTGGACTCAATGCTGGGTGTGAAGCCTATTTAAAAAAAAAAAAAAATTCAGGGGCCCCTGGGTGGCTCAGTCAGTTGACTTCAGCTCAGGTCATGATCTCATGGTTCATGAGTTTGAGCCCTGCATCAGGCTTTGCACTGACAGTGCAGAGCACTCTCTCTTGCTCTCTCTCAAAATAAATAAACTTAAAAAAAATTTCAGATAATTACATTTCAGTAGTTTCTAGAAACTGATCATTTTTCTTAAGAACACTTTCTTTCGGGGGCGCCTGGGTGGCTTAGTCGGTTGAGCGTCTGACTTTCGCTTAGGTCATGATCTCGCAGTTCGTGGGTTCGAGCCCCGCGTCGGGCTCTGTGCTGACTGCCAGCTCAGAGCCTGGAGCCTGTTTCAGTCTGTGACTCCCTCTCTCTCTGACCCACCCCTGCTCTCACTGTCTCTCTCTCTCTCTCCTAGAAATAAATAAAACATAAAAAAAAAACAACAAAAAACACTTTCTTTCAAGAAGAAGAAAAATAACTCCAGAGGGAAAATCAGCAATGCAATAGAAAAAGTGAACTGGGAAAAAAAAAAAAAAAAAAAAAATAAACAGAGAAACTGGTGTCATGATGGTAAATCTAAACAAATTCTGGCTGTGTAAAAGAATAATGTCTAACTTTGCGGATGACAAAATACTGGATAACAAAGGCAGAGGGGAGGTAATCAAAGTTCAGGTCACTGTATTATTTGCAGGGAGGTTTAGATGCTAGATAACTTTAGACTACTAGGTATTCGGTAAACTTTTAAGGGTAACCACCACAGGAATAAAATGTATTACCTCCAAAGCAAAAAAGTGAAAAACAAGTGTTTAAAAAAGGACAAAACAACCCCAAAAACCCACACTTAATTAGTGTAAAATGGCAAGAAAGGATTAAAAAGAACAAAAGAGTGCTCTGTCCATACCCACACCGGTCACCCTATAGCCTCCTTGGTTTTCACAGGTTCCTCGCAGGCGCTGGGACACCACCAGCATGTGTGTGGTACTGGTGGGGTAGGAGGGAGGGGCTGGTCTTCAGTCTGATAAGAAGGGAGCTCTGCTTGGCTTACAACAGAGAATCAGCACACAGGAACTGCCCCAGAACTGCCCCTCTACTGGGGAACTTTTCCAGCTTAAGAGAACTCCTCATTACGGCCTGGTGAATTCCCAGGGCCACTGTGATAGAGACCCATACTCCAAGGACTTAATATAATGTCAGGAATTTGAACTAGGATGGTTCTGGGGCCTGGCCCGCTGTGGGAAAATCTAAGCTTTACTTGCCAACTCTATCACAGTGATTATGGGGGGCGGGGTGGGCCAAAGAAAACCAAATAGCCTTTGGAGCTTCCTCAGGGCTCTAATCAGTCAGTGTGACACTATGCCTGAGGTGTCCTGGTGTCGACATACCCTAATAGAGGACATGGTGACCCTCTCAGGTGCCTCAATGTTGTACCACACACACAAGGTGTTTCGGTTCTGAGCTACCAGCACATCACTTCCTGGGACCCATTGCACGTAGGAGCAGAAGTTGAGGATCATTGTCTTAGAGCAGCCTTCAATATCATATAGATGTAACTGAGGGAGAAAGAGGTAGACAACACAATTAGAAGGGGAAGGGGATATGGGGTATCTTCTGACCTTGACCATTTCCCTAATGGTGAAACATGGTGAACTAACCCACCAATCAGGTACGTTCTGAATTTCGAAGCTTTCTAATCTGCTACCCTTGACATTTATGTTGACTTGGTACATCATAACTCTGGCAAGTAAGAGATGACCAAACAAGCAACGATCTACACCCAGAAATTTAAGTTAGGCGAAGGTTAGACTTTCAGTCTTAAGAGTAGTTCTGGGTCACAGTTGCCAGACTGGGGCACAAAAGTGAGGCCACCAGGCAAATTGAATGGTCTGGATGTTTGCGGTGTGGCTTTCACGTCATAATGAAAATGAAATGAAAAATCACCAGATAGTCTCTTTGCCCTGGAGGTTGAACTCTTTGGTGGCACCATATTGAGGTTAGAGTCAATAAGGGGCTGAGGGGAAACTGTCCTTGAACCAGCTTCACTGCTGCCAGGTAAGAGTAGCTGAAGACCACTGCAGCAGATGTGGGTAAAGGTCAGCCAGGCATGCAGGGGTGAGGCAGTTTCATGAGGACATTATTAGACTTGTGTAAACAGTGAGAGAGAAACCAGCTCCCAAATTCCCCTCTTGACTTTGGTGCCATCATGATACCATCTCAAGGGTAATACAGGATGGGCTATGATAGCAGACATAATTTGATTCTTCTATGCTTTTTGCCATGTTAATGGCATAGCACCAAGAAATTATGTCCCATCCAGCCTCCCACAACCCCTGGTGGTAGGCGGTATTACATCTCTATGGATCACACAATGGTTAAGGCCTTAGTAAACCTCCTCACACGAAGTTTCCGGTCTCTGAAGAGAAGCTTGTGTCCAGTTTCATTAAGTTCCAGCCAATCCACACGGCTCTCATGGCTGATGGTGCCAATGTTGTAGCCACCAATCAGATCCACTATAAAGTAAAGGAGATAGCGGTTAAGAGAATAGAGTCCATATAATCTGATACAGGGCATGAGACAGCCTGCAAAGGTCTTGCCTTCACTCGTCTGTTGGGTTTTACGAACACTGCATCAGTCTAGAATATGAGGAATGTAAATGACCAAAGCGACATAATTTTGCTAAGATGCTTAAGATACTAGATTTCTTCTAAAATTGAGGTTTTGTTTAACTCTGTGGTTGACTCAAACGGTCTAGATCCATCAAGAAAATGGGATTCTCCTCTGGGATCCCGGGGTTGTCTCAGCAGATCAGGACAGATCTGCTGGCTTCTGTTACTCATGAAATCCTCTGGAAGGCAGCACTGAGCGCATTAAGGAAGAGCCTCAATTCCAGCACCCCAGTGAGGGAAAGCTGATGGATAAAATGACCTTGATGAATTTATTTGCTCCAAGGAGTTACCTGCACTTTGAGTGCCTATGATGTAAGAGCACCGAGGAGGCAAACAGCCCTGCAGGCACACATACAATCCGGGAGAGACCTCTGACTACAGTGAGGCTGACATGCTGGGGATGGATGTTTATTTGGTGTGAAGTCAATAGACAATATGAGAAATGATCACATTCAGAACAGACCGCTGAGGACTGACTAGGATGCTTTCAGGGACTCTCCTGAACACAGCCCACTCACAACTCTTATTTATATACATTATCAACGAGCACATCCTCTAGCTGCTAAAGCTAAAGACGAATGCCACTAATGTCTGCAGCTGAGAAGACCCATCTGAAAATGACATTTGCAGGGGCACCTGGGTGCCTAGGGTCACTAGATTAAGTGACCAACTCTTGATTTTTGGCTCAGGTCATGATCTCATGGTTTGTGCGGTTGAGCCCTGCATTGATTGGGCTCTGTGCGGATGGTACAGTCTCCTTAGGATTATCTCTCTCTCTGTCCCTCCCACATGCGTGCTCTTTCTCAAAATAAATAAACAAAATAAAAAAGAAATTTCTTTTTGTTTAAAAGCAAAATGATAAAGCTATGTTTTAATGTTCCAATTTATGTGTAGAATCATAGACCACTAGAGCTGTGGGGGCCCTATTTCAGTGAAATTATACACAATTATACATACTGAAATGACACACAAAATTCTGTGTTTAAAATTTTTTAATGTTTATTTACTTTTTGAGAGAGAGAGAGAGCGCGCGTGCGCAAGTGAGCAGGGGAAGGGGCATAGAGAGAGGGAGACACAGAATCTGAAGCAGGCTCCAGGGCTCTGAGCTGTCAGCACAAAGCCTGACGCGGGGCTCGAATCCAAGAACTGTGAGATTATGACCTGAGCTGACTGACGTTGAACGCTTAACTGACTGAGTCACCCAGGCACCCCCAAAATTATGTGTTTATATATATTCTTCTGGGAAAGGACCTGTCATTTTAATTAGATACTCAAAGGGGTCATGGACCAAAAAAGGTTAAGAGAAGAACTCTGTCATTTTACACGCATTGAAGATGAGCCCTACAGAGTGAGGTGACTTGTCCAAAGTCTCCTGGCTCGTAGGCCACTGGACTATATTATTATTTCCATTATAGACTTGTAAATAGAAAGAGAGAAACCAGTTTCCAAATTCCCCTCTTGATTTTGGTGCCATCATGATACCATCATTGATTACATCAACAATCTAATGTGAAATATAAAATTCATGAAATGTAAAAGTATCTTAAGAACAGACCCATACATATATGGAAACTCAATTTTTGAGAAGTGACATTGGTGAGTACGAATGGACTTTCAATAAGTGGTTAAACATGGAAAAAAAATACGATCCACACCCATATTATGCATAAAAATTAATTCTAGGTGAAAATCAAAATTTAAAATGATTAAAATACAGGAGGGAGTAAGAAACTTTTTAAGTAAGACCTCAAAAATCACAAACTATTTCTTAAAAAGCGATTACATGAACTACGTTAAAATTAAAAAGTCTGAACACTTAAAGACGCTGAGATAAAGTATCTGCAATACAGATGACGAGGCTGTCTACACACATACAAAGGACTCCTTCAAGTCAATAAGGAAACGACAACCTGATTTTAAAAATAGGCAAGGGATACAAACTGACAATATGCAGAAGGAGAAATCCAAACAGCCAAAAAAACAAATGAACAACCAAAAAAAAAAAGTTCATACAATGAGATATTATTTCACATAAACGATTGAGCCAAATTATGAAGTCAGGCAATTTCAAGTATTGGATGGGATGTAGAACACTGGGACCTCTAACTGCTGGTGGGAATGTAAATTGGTACAGTCTCTTTGCAGAGCAATTAGGAAATATTTGGTGAAACTGCAGATGTACCTCTTCTATGATTCAGCAATTCCACTCTAGGTATAAACCTCAGAGAACAGAAACGCTGGGAACAATAAAAAACCAACAACTTAAATGCCCCTCAATAAGATAAGAGAGAAAAGATTCAAAGTAAATACAATGAGCGGGAACTCAGGACATGACAGAACTGGGTGTGGGTACACAATAATATTAATAGCTAATATTTATTAAGTGCTTATTATGTGCCAGACACTAGTCTAAGTGCTTTTCGTATGAGGCAGGTACTATTTAAAAAAAATTTTTTTTTAATTTTTTTTTAAATTTTTTATTTATTTCTAGGAGAGAGAGAGAGAGACAGTGTGAGCAGGGGAGGGTCAGAGAGAGAGGGAGTCACAGACTCTGAAACAGGCTCCAGGCTCTGAGCTGGCAGTCAGCACAGAGCCCGATGCGGGGCTGGAACGCACGAACCGTGAGATCATGACCCAAGCGAAAGTCGGACGCTTAACCGACTAAGCCACCCAGGCGCCCCAAAAAATTTTTAATGTTTATTTTCTTGTTTATATTTGACAGAGAGAGCAAGCACAAACAGGGGAGGGGCAGAGAGATGGAGACAGATCCTGAAGCAGGCTCCAGGCTCACAGAGCCCTATGTGGGGCTCGAGCTCACGAGAGTGAGATCATGACCTGAGCCAAAGTCAGACGCTCAACTGACTGAGCCACCCAAACGCCCCAGGTAGGTACTATTCTTATCCCCATTTTGTGGATGAGGACACTGAGATACAGAAAAGTTACAAAACTTACCTACACAGTACCTACACAGGTACTAGGTACAGAAGTGGGGAGGTTTGACTCCAGACCCTTGTTCTTAACAACTACTCTATACAGATATGCTATTTTCTCTACTTCTTAGGGAATTCTATTTTATTCTATACACATTTTCCTATGCTTGAAATATTATATAATGCAAAATTAGTTACTACTATATAGAATAAAATTTATTTACTTACATGAATGTTTGTGAAATACAAATAAAGTCTGTCATCTGTCATTTTCTAATGACAAAGTATACAGAAAACAAGTCCCCTTCCGGTTCTAATAGTCTATTATCCTACGAAGTCTAAACAAGAAAATTCATAAATTTGCTAATGGTTCCTGTATACAATTCACAATTTCCAGCCCTAAGATACAAGCCTAGAGACCATGAATAATGATATGGGCAGGCCTATACATGTAGCTGTATATCTGTATGCACATATCTGCATACAGACACACTTGAACATTTCACATACCCTTTGTAAAGAGCGGGGTCACTCATTTACTTGGTGCCTCTCAGATTCCTATATTCTCCACTGTACACAATCCTGTGATATGGAAGTGTATATAAACATCTATTCTGTTATTAGAGTTATGAGAGAGTCTTACTCACCTATAGCAATGGTCTTAATATCAACCAGATAAGCCAATTTCTTATTTTCTTCCATTCCTCGCTGACGCCTCTCATTAATACGGACACTGAAACATGAAGGGTGAGGTAAGGCAACATGGGCTTAGGCCACTGAAATGTTTATCAAGGGCCCTGAAGTACCATACAGGATGAAGTTTTTAGATTAACCTGAGGACATATGAATTAGACATTAAAAAGGAGTTCTTTGGGGTTTTGAATATTTAGAGAACCTTGTGGGGGTTACCTGATGAGGTGGGGGTTCATGAATTCAGTACGTACAGAACCCAGGGTATCATTACTCCCATATTCCACCAGGGTTAGCTCTCCAGCATTGAAGATCATGCACACCTGGGGAAAAATGGAATTGTTACATGGTGGAAAGTTTGCATGAAGAAAGGGACCAACAGTAGAGGGAGGTGTACTGTCAGTTCAGAGTGACTCCCACTTTTCTCTTTATTCCGTTCCTCTGCCTATTTCACCCTCCCCCTTGATCTGCTGTCTCCTCAACCCCTTGCCTCCTGGCATCCTTCTGACATAGGAGCTAAAAGGAGGTTTATTTAGATGGTGACGGTTCATCAAATTCTACTCACATTTTCATTTTCAAAGAAGTACTTCTCATTGCCGCCAGAACCCTGCCAAGCTACCTGTCAAGGAGGGAGAAGACATAAGGAACAATATAGGTAAGTATCCAAGACAACGCTGAGAGAAAGACAGGGTTAGGGTTAGAGAGATCGAGGTTAGGAAGGCTCTTATGTTGCACAAAAGAGGTGCTGTGTCAGATTTTGCCTCAGTCCCAAGTTTTGGGGAGAGAGTATACAAAGAGTCCAACAGTGAGGATTCATATTCCAGGATTCTAGACCTCCTGGATCTCACTCCCAGATCACCAGTTCCCCCACACCAGAATGTTAGAGCTTTCTTCAGAGATCTTCTCCCAGGGACTGTGGCTCCCCTGAAGGAGCAGCTCAAGATGCCCCATTCCCTGCCCTTCCAATTCTGTCTCTTACCTCACTAAGGCGATTAGTGTTCAGGTCCCCCAACAACAGTGTGTCTGATGTGTGGGCCACCAGGTAACGTTCCTTTCCCAGGATCTTCACCTCTTCCACCTCATAGCCATAGTGTGACTTGAGTACCACTCGGGTCCCCGATGATAGGTTCTTCACAATCACCTTGGTAAGGAACAAGTCTGAGCCCCCCAGGCTTCTCTCAACCCAGATATGCTGTGCCTTTTGCCCACCTCCACAGTGTCGGACAAAGCTAATATCTTATTTCCTCATCTGGCCTAGGATGTTGTTGGTAGGAATGACACCTCACATTTACAGAGTGCTTTACTATTCATGAAATGCCTTCATATATTCTCTTTCGATGCTTGTAACACCTATGACTCTGAAAGTTCCATCACTCTCTACACTACAATCACTCTCTCTACATTCCTGTGCCTCTTTGTAAAAACTCTATGATGACTTCAACCATGGTGTACTATATAGTTGTTTCGTATGTCTGGCTCCCTTGCTAGAATGATCTTCATGAAGGGACAACGTATTACCAATAATTATATTCTCAATACCTAACAGTGTCACACATAGAGAATGGAGAGAAAATGAAAGAACGGAGGAATGAAGGAATAATAAATGAAAAGAAAAGAGTAAAGAGATAGAGAAAAGTGAGCTCAGGGACTAAGAAATGAGCTTGCAACATCACACATGGTGGGTTCAGAGGCCCTAAAGCAATACGACATACCCGCGTAATCTTATTGATCAAATTCCCCAGTTGACAGAATACAGGGAGTGAAGTTTTAAACCAGGAAGAAGTTAAGTAGCAACCTCTGTGCCCCTTAAGCTCTTAGGTCTGTTGTTTAAATATTTTCTTACAATACGCTGGAAGAACTATAGCAGGAAGTTTGCCTAAGAGTGCCCCAGACACATTCTGTTCTCCAGAACAGCTCTGCGAGGGGTGAAAGTTGACACTGTGCCTGTGTCCAGAAGGCAGGGAAGCATCACAAGGATGAAGGAGCGCTGGCAAGACTGCGGTGAGGCAGGCCACCAGCTGCTTACCTGGCTAGGTCCCACATACGTCAACTCAAACTTGTTCTTATAAATGCTCCTCCGGAGGCAGCAGTCAAACTGTTCCACTCCACCACAGAGTGTGCCCTAGGAGGAAACGTGACAGCATGAAACGTACCAGGCATGGGGAGGGTTTCTAGAGGCACCCACAAAACCTAGGTTCTAGAATCTAGAGAAGAGTTGGCAGTAAAAGGGCTGGCAGTTTTGGGAAGAACCAGATGGAAAGAGGGGGCAATCACAGGGCTCAAGGGCATCACACCGTGATGGGAAGAAACGGAGAACTCAGCCCTGCCTACAGAATTCTGTCTCTTTTGGCTTCTAATAAAGTGTGAATTTCTCTTTCCTGCCTTTAACGTGATATTTTTAGATTGGAGTCAAAAATGGAAGAGGAGATTCTCTAGTTTCAGGAGAGAGTGCTTTAGGTAAAGGAAAGATTTTTCCTAGTTTGGAGAAAGTCCCCCATGCAGAAAGGGATTACTAGTAAACACACCGCACACAGTCGTGAGCCGTCGCGTTTCCAGGCCAAGGCAGTGACGGTGTATAGGTTGGCAATCTCCTTGGGCTTTGCCTCTTCCCAGATGCTTCTTCGAGGGCTCCAGTTGAGCACCCGAAGTCTGAAATTAAGTAGGTGGCTTTTAGAACAGAGGGAGGCTGAGCAAAAGTGTGGAAATGGGTGGGTAACTGAAGGAAAGGAGTCTCGCTGTATCATAGAAGAAAAGAAGTTAGAGGACATGCGGGCTAGGGAGTCTCATAGGAGAGAACAAAAAGGTTCACCAGAAGGGAGCTGGGAAAATCAAGTTAAAAGTAAAGTGGGGTGAGGGTGATGGGAGTAGAAACAACAAAAGGAGATCATGGCTGGTGAGAAAAATGAGCTGTCAGCAGCAGAGAAATAAGGAAAAAGAAATGGCAGGAAAACAGAGAAGAAGGAAGACAGAGATACACATGAGATTGAAGGGGATAGAAAGGCAGGACCGACAAAGCTGGGGTTAAAAGTGTTCTAGGGACATGAGGGGACCCAGATCCAGGGTGTTTATTCACTCTTTCTTTCTTTCTTTCTTTCTTTCTTTCTTTCTTTCTTTCTTTCATTCATTCATTCATTCATTCATTCACCAAACATTTAAGCAGGTATTATGTACTAGATGCTAATGTAGGCACTGGAGATTAAAAAAAAAAATTTTTTTTAATAGGCTCCTCTTCTCAAGGGCAATTCAATTTAGCCAGAGAGTTACAAACACCCAAGTGTAACATAGCGTGCCAAACACTGTCAGTGGTCTGAAAAGAGGCAATGGTAACACAAAGGAAGTGGAGATGAATTCTACTGTGGAGTCCCAGGCAGAGAGGCACAGAGACACACCAAGACGCTGGTGCATTCCGGAACTGCCAGAGTGCCAACGGATGGTGGGAGCAGGAAGGGGGAAGCGCAGGAATTAAAACCTGAGCATCTCTTCCAACATACTCTTGATTCTCATCCCGTCTCCCACTCTGGTTGAGAATAACTGGGCTAAAGCAGAGTGCCCGCAGGGCAAGTGCGCAGAGCGCACGTGGAAAGGGGACCCACCTGTCATAACTTCCCAGCACAACAGACTGGCCCCCAGGACTTGCTGCAGCGGTGGTGAACTCCCGCTCCTGAGGGTCACGGCTGTAATCAAATGTTTGTAGCACATGGCCTTCCTTTCCATAGGCCACAATCCGGCGATCACAGCCTGCAGCCACGATGCTGTTGGTTGCCCAAGCCAAGGCATAAGGTGGGCACGGGTGGTTAACCAACTTCCCCTGAGACAGAAGTAGAGGGTTTCAATCGCTCTGATCCTGACAGCTCCAGCACTCTGCCCATCCTACTCTGCATAAATCTTCCTCCCAACCTTTTGCCATCCTAACACATCCTAATCTGGAGGACTTCACAAACTGTCTTTCTGCTGTATACTCTCAGGCACATGCGTATGACATATACACACACTTACTGACCTTGTGCTCAAGAGGAAACCTCAAGATACTCATATGCTGGAGGTCTTTAATAAACACCTGGAAGGCCCTCCAAAGGGAGATGACCTACACATTAACCAACACTGGGTGGGCCCACAAGGAGCATATGACTCTTTCTTTTTAGGAGACGTAAATTTCATTATTACAAACATTCAGTAATTCTTTTTTTTTTTTTTCTTTGAGTTTTAATTACTTAAGTAATCTCTACCTCCAACGTGGGATTCGAACTCGTGACTCTGAGATCAAGAGTCACATGCTCTACTGATTGAGCCAGCCAGGTGCCCGTACACAAGTAATTCTTAATGTAAGTGATTCAAGCAATAGAGAATTATATACAGTAAAATGGGAACAGTCTTCTCCCCCATCTTTTCCCTTTTCCCTCTTGAGAGTAAATGACTTTTTTTCCTGTGAATTTATACACATAAATATACCTTTTACATAACTGAAAATAATGTCCTTATTCTCAGAATCCACTTGACTTCCCCTTTTCCCACACACACACTAAGCTCTGGCCTCCTGAGCACAAACTCTCTCTGTGGCTGTATCCAAATGCCTCTCTCGGATGTCTTGCCTCTGTAGCCACCTCTCCAGGGGGTCTCAATCTGAATGCTCCACTTCCTCTGGGTGGGATCTTGGGTTTCCATACCCCCATCCCAGAGCCTCCTTTAGTCATACCTGCGACTCTCCAGAGCCTTCATCATCAAAGAAATACCTAACGATGGTGCCATCTGCGTGACCAGAGAGAATTCCTTTCCCGGAGCAACTAAAACAGGGGAAGAGGAGGAAAGGAGAGAAATACAGGAAGAGATCATTGTTTCTCACCAAGAAATCACCCTTCCCTGTCCCGCACTACCCCAGCTGGGGTTCCTGCTACCAGCCCTCCCCAGCTTCCGTATTACAGCCTCCCAGTCCTGACCTCCCCAGTGCTTCTCCATACATTTCCAAGCGCTTCGGGTGCCGCTCTTCCTTACTCACTTTGTTGTCAGTGATACAACGTAAGAATCTGTCCCATAGATGGTAGATGATTTATTAGTTTTAGTGTTTGCTAAACGAACCTGAAAATGGGAAAATGGACACAAATCTGGTTAGGCGACTTTCAATCTCACCCAGGTCCTAAGGGAAAAAAAAACACAGGAAAAAAAAACAACGGTCTTTCTCTTTTCTCTCCCAACATACAACTTGACCCTTAAGAAGTTTAATGGTATTTCTCTCTCCAGAACCATTATCGCCACCCACAACCGCTCTTGTGTTTCTCTTCCTCCTTTTACCTTCCCTTCCGCCAGTCCAAAGACAATGATGTGCTCTGCTGGCCACTGCAGACAGGTGACAGCACTCTGTAGGAAGCAAATCATAGAAAGGATAACCCCGTCTCTGTAGCTTGGCACAATTGTAACAACCTGAACCTTGCCGCCACACGTCACTGCCCCAGCTGCCTACGAGGCAGGGGAGGAGAGGACACGACTGGGCTTTACGGAGGAAAGCGGATGGGGATGGGCAGCCCGGCAGCACCATCGCTTCAGTGCAAAGACAGATTCAATGTTAAAAAGTGCAACTCTCGGTTACATTTATAAGTAGATATACTGATACACGTTTGTGCGTTCTAATCTCCCAGAGATTGGTCTGAACTTTACCGTCTGGATGAACTTGTTACAGATGACTTTCTTGTCACCCCTGCCAAACAAAGGAGGAGAAGCATATTAAAAACACTTCCATAAAAATAAATTGCCACGCATGATGCCAGGGGAAGGGAAGAAAGAGCAGATACCTTCCCTGGCTCCGTAGTGTTCCCTACCATTCCACGGGAGCCCTGAAAGGAGGCATAAGAGGGAGCCTGAACAGCTTTGGAACAATAACAAAGACGCTGTATCACTCAGGGCTCCCAGGATCTCAAGGCCTCACTTTGACCATAGGCTGATTCCTCCAGGGATGGGCTCTCAGAACACGTGGGGCAAGCAAAGGCAGGGAAGCAACATCGGACTCTGGAGGGCCTTTGCCTTCCATGTTCCAGGCTGGATCAGCACCTTCTCTACTCCCCCTCCCTGGGAAGGCATTTCTTCCTGCCCCCCCTTCTTTTCCAGGTCACCCCACATCCCAGTCTCTATCCTCACCAATCTTCTCCAATCTTGTAAACATAGATGATGTTGTCCGTCTGTCCTATGGCAATTTTAGTGGAATCAGGAGAAAAAGCCATGCCCTTTACCATATAGCTCTTCCTGCCATACTAAGTTAAAAAAAAAAAAGAAAGAAAGAAAGAAAGAAAGAAAAGGAAAAGAAGTAATGAGTACACATGGAAAAGAAAAAAGGGGCATGTGTGACTTAATGGGCTTGAGGGATTTATCCTGAGAAAAGAAGGGGCAGGCCACTTCCTAGGCTTATGGCTGGAGAGTCGGTTAGGAAGAATTCCAGGTTCATAAGGCCCCAGTGGCAAGCTCAGGTACACAGAGTACTCTCTTCACCTTCATGTCAGCCGGTTTGGTGGAGAATTTATCTCTCCGCTCTCCATGTTCATCATACAGCAATACCACCCGGTCCACTGTGCAGACAGCAAATTTGGCATTGTTCTGGGACCAAGCCATGCAGGTCACCTTTGCAGCTCCATCCTGCAGTGGCAGCGGGGGCAAAAAATAAACCCAGGCGCTCGCTTAGAACGGCAGAAGCATTTCTAGTTTCTTTAGTTCTAGTGCGACTTCGGTCAATTTTCCTCAACATAGTACTTAAACCAGAGATGCCTGTGATGCATGCTGGTCTCCAAGGCAAAAAACCCTGGACCAGGAGAACAAGGTGTTTCTAGAAACCCATAATGCAAACATGCTACATCAATTGTACCAATTTGCCCTGCAATGGCCTTGTTTCCTCATATCTCAGGTCTGCTATGGAAATAAATTCAATTGGTCCGATAAGTTTTGGTCTTTAGCCACATATATATATATTTTGAATACCCTATTGAGAAAGGTGGCTGGCCAGGGGATGAAAGGAAGACAAAGAGCAAAATATGGTCCCTGTCTGAGGCAACAAGATGGAGCAAAAACAGGAAAAGCCCCATAAAAGCGGCACATAATGAAGCACAATAATAATTTGGAGAAGCTTGAGAAAATTTTATGTTTAAATGATCAACTTCAAGCTTTGAAGAATGGATCCACAAATGGGGAACTAAGGACCAAAGGCAAGTCTGGCCAAGAAACAGTAATTTGATTTAGCTGAAACTATCTTGCAAATAAAGTAGAGGAGATAAGGCAAGAAAAACAGAGTGAGATCAGCTCAGGAAAGGTCTTCGAAGCCTGGCCATGGAGTTTGGGCTTAATTGGTAGGAAAAGGAGATATGGTGAAAGTTCCAGAATGGGGAGTAAAATAGATAATCAGAGTTGAAACTTAGGATGAACAATGCCACCTGGTTAGTTTTTGCGTTCCTCCCTCCCCACCCCTCGAGGACTTAACAGAAGCCCAAGTTAGTAGTGATCCTCTCTCAGTGACCTATTCTCGCCAGCGTTGGTCCTCAATGGTTCTGCACTAAGGACTTCCCTCCTTGGAATAAAAAATTTAGCTTCTGCTCCAATTGTGTGATTAATTACTTGGGTTCCTGAACTCTGGTTTAAAACTTCTTTTTTTTTTTTTTTTTAATGTTTTATTTATTTCTAGGATAGAGAGAGAGAGAGCAGCGCGTGAGCAGGGAAGGGTCAGAGAGAGAGGAGTCACAGACTGAAACAGGCTCCAGGCTCTGAGCTGGCAGTCAGCACAGAGCCCGACGCGGGGCTCGAACCCACGAACCGCGAGATCATGACCTAAGTGAAAGTCGGACGCTTAACCGACTAAGCCACCCAGGCGCCCCTGGTTTAAAACTTCTATACTTTTCACTCCTAACCCACCTACTTCCAAAGTAAAAGGTTAACAACAACAACAACAACATAAAGGTCCATTTTCATCAAAATCCTCAAACCAGAGTCAGAAAGGAGCCACCCACCATCTTTACTGCGCTCCAATTCTTGATTAAATTAGGTTCAACAACCATTGCTCATCATCTTCCTTCAACCTTTTGCCCAAACCTGGACCTCTGCCCTTCCCTGCATCATGACATCTTATTTTGAAAGACTGAAGGAGGTTTTCATTTCCAATTATTCCACTAGGGTAAAGGAATTTTTTAATTACAGTTTCAGGGGCAATTTAGTGAGCAATGAGCACCTCTCTCTTTCATCCCAATTTCCTCCTACTGCTATGCCACATACTCTGTGAAGCCTTCCTGATTCCTCACAGCACTCTCATGAGGATGAAATGAGATAGGGAACAGAATAACTAACCATCAACAAGATCTTGCCATAGACTAGGCATTTTGATAAGTGTCCAATATGCATTACCTCATTTAGCTCATAACGCTGAGACAGTTGCCATTATTCTACTTATTTTACAAATGGGGTACCCGAGGTTCAGAAAGGTTAAGTAATTTGCTCAAGCTTACATACACAGTTTATAAGCGGCAGAGCCAAGATTTAAATCCGTGTATGCTGGACTCCACAAAACACAATCCTAACTTCTTAACTTATGCAGCCAGGCTACCTATTAAACATACACTGAGGCAGTATTATTATTAGCTTTGTATAATTTTGTCCTTTAAATTTTGAATGTTCTCCTCTCTTCTCCATCAGTTTTTACACTGCTTCTCAGTTTATCGTGGACTTTGTGTACATTACTTCAACTCTTCCTCCAGATCCCCTAAGGTTGCTTTTATTGTTACTTCCATTTTCCAAATGAAATAGTTGGGTGAGTGTTCAGAGAGACTGTGGCCTGGGCTGAAGTCAGCGGTATTGGGTCATTTATTTAAAAAGTACAGCTGGCCCTAGGATTTAACTATCTCCCAAACCCAGCCTTTTTTCAGCATGGTTTAGGCTTCCTCCCCCAGAGCCCAGCCTCTTCTGAGTCTGGGATCTTCATTATCAGCAGGAACGTATAAGGTCTTCTACACTCCCTCTTTGGGGCTTGCACCTAAAGCGTTTGTTTATTTGGGTGCAGATTTATGTTCGTCGTTTACATGTGCGCCCAGCACGGGGCCTGGAACACAATCGATGCTAAAGAAAACGGAACGAAAGCTACTGAGGTTAGCGATACTGAACGCTATCGACCGCGCACAGTCGAGATCATCGCTAGAGCCTTCAGTCTTCCGCGTACAGTAGGCGCTAAACATCATTAAATTTCAGTTGCCTCACTTTTCTTGGAACGTGAAGGCGGGCGGGGGCGGGAAGAGGCACGCAACTGCTCACCTGAGGGCTCAGCAGGGTCCTCAGGTGCTTCAACTGCATGACGAACACCTGTCTCGCAGATGCCACCAGTCAGCGACAACTCCCGTGGTTACCTGGACAACCCGCCACGTAGCCGCAGCGACTGCCGCTGACGCAGATGCGACCAGAGCGCCACACACTTCGCAAGGTCACCACGTAGGTTCGCGGCGAAGCAAACAGAACGTGCGCAGGCGCAGTGAGATCTAGGGCGGGACTCCGAGAGGAATTGAATCCTCTCCCCAACCAATCCCGTCGTTGCCTTCAAGCCCAGGCTTAAGCCACGCCCACAAGTCCTCAGCAAACTCGGGATCCGACGTAATCGCAGTCTTTCTCGCGCCTTCGTGTAAGTGTACCTGAGTGCATTCTTTTAATCATCACAACGCTGATGGAAAGCAGGGCAATTGCTTTCATAGGCCTTTTGCAGCTGATGGAACTGAACCCGAGTACGTTACGTGACTTGCACGGGACCACAAGGCTAATAATGATAGCTGACAGTGAATACTCAGCGTGATATCTGCCAGGTATTGTGCAAAGTGTTGTACATGCATTATCTCATTTACTCTCAAAGCCACTTTTTGAAGACGATGATATCCTTAGTCCCATTTTATATAATAGGAAGCTCAGGATTAGCAGGGTTACTGACCTAAACTAATAATAAAGGATGTATGTAATTGGGATTCAACCCAGAGCTGGTGCGTTTAAACACCCTTATATCCGTTCTGAACTCCTGGCTCCCTATCTCCATGCCATACCTCTAGACCCTATGCCACCCCCATCTCAGGAAATGATGTGTCCAGAATCTGAGAGATGAGTGTTTTGGAACCAGTGGCCAGTGAGAGGCAAGGTATCCTACTTCAGAATTGGGGAGCAGTGGATTAAAGACTGCTGCCCAGATCAGGATGCTTCTTTAGTTCAAGGCAGAGGGTAAACCGGAGCTTGGCTCACCTGATAGGTTAAGTCTTGTGATACCGGGAGTTGGAGCTTGGTTAAGTAGAAGGGATATTGGCTTCTTGATCTCTCTTTGGATCGGGGTTCCTTTCAGAATTATTGGCTTAAATTCTTGTAATATATCAGAGAGACTGAGATGCAGAGAAGGAGAGTTATTCATATACCTCCTCTGGAAAGATCCCAAGTTGAGAAGACCCGTAAGTCTCCAGAAAGTGTAGCATATGCTGTCTACACCAGTTCTGGGTTCTGAAGTCTTTCCCCCACAGTGGATGCAAACGCCCACAGCTAGTTCTCTCACGGGCACCATCCCCCCTATTTTTATAGGAATCAAATAGCCCCAGAGCCCAAAGTAGAAGTTTTTTGTCAGGGGGTTTCCAACCCCTCAGTTTTATTTCCATAATCCTCCTCTGAACATAGTGGCGGAGAGTGAATATAAACTCATTTACACTTCACAATCATTGACTTTGACAGAATGAGCAGAGTCAGACAGGAGGGAAAGTGAGGGGAGGGAAGAGGTACAGGAATGCATAGGATAGGAGCACGTGGCACCAAGGGATCCGTTAGGGTAGCTGCTCTTTCGTTTGTCCCAAGACACTGTTCAGTCCTTTTCTGAAAATTAACTCATAGGTGATGGAGGAATCAGAGGGATAAATGGGGAAGAGCTTGGGTATCAGTGTGGGCAGGGAACATAAAAAGGTTACTGGCCCTCTCATGTGGTATCACTTTAGTTTCCACTGATACAGAACTTACATCCCCTTCTTTACCTTCCCCCCTTCTCACTAAACAGAACAAAAGGAACTAGGGCTCTAGTTTTCTAACCCCATTTCTGGTCTCTCTCTCTGGCTAGAGAGTCAAACACCTTAAAATGATAGTGCTCTTGTGGAGTTGGTGGTGGTGTGAGAGGCCCTTGTCGTCAGGAGAGAGGCAGTGGGGAAATGTCTTCAGCATACTATATGGTATACGATACAGTCAGCTCCAGTTTGTCCAAGAACCTTTATTGGAAAAATGTCCAAGGGGTGAGATCACCAGCAGCTGGAGGGGCTACCAGGTGAGAGGGGGAGCACCTGAGGCTCCATGGAAGACATTGGAGTAGTGCAGTGCGGCATCTGCCTCTGGACTCAGACAATTTCTTTTTATTTGCTGGGGGAGGGGGAGTCCCCAAAGCAACACCCCTCTCTGAGACCCAGAGGCAAGATGTGGGGGCAGCTGGGGATGCCGAGAGTCCTGATGCAGGTGAAATGGGGGCCCCGTTTGGGACCTAATGGGATACAGTTGAATAAGTGACTTTCCCCTGGACCTGGGGGATGGAAGGACATATCCCATCTGATAGCCATTCCCCAGGTCCAGGGGTGCAGACCCTAAGAGACCTACCTTCTGGCCCTGCTCACAGTGGAAAGAGGATGGGTACCAGGCCTGAGGTTGTGGGAGTGTCATTACCCTCTAGGAGACTGGGATCCTTCAGTCTCGGGAAGATCACCATCTGGGGCTCTTCCTGACCCCATCCCCACCCCCATCCCCAGGTTGCTTGTGCATCTGTTTTCTGGTTCTGTTTCTTCACTCATACATCGATGGTGTTGATGGATGGTGACTTTTTCTGTAAAAGAAAATAGCTTGAGTCTCTAATTGTGGCAAAGTAATAGCCTCCTCCATCCCAAATATGCATTCTCCTTCTTTTCCTGCCCTTCCTTGGCCTTCTCCCTTTCCATGACTGCTCCCAGAAGCAAAATCACCTTTTCCTCCCTCACAGACCCCACATCACCTGTCTTGTCCCCACTGGCCTTCCCTGCGGACTCTGTTCCGGCCCCTTCCCCTTCTCCTTGGGGTTGTTGTTGGAGTCATTGTCCTTGATGATATCATACTGACGGCAGAATAGCCCAATTACAGCTGAAACACAACAATACAGTTTGAGCTGTGATCTTGACCTCCCCACTCACAGCATTAAAGGTCAGTGAGATACTCATACAGTTTCTAGAAAATCCTTGAATTCCTGGTGCCCATGTGCAAGCACCACCCTCTTAATCTTCCTCTCCTCCAACTTCTGTTCACCCCCCTCAACTAAGAATGTCCCCGCTCCATCTCTCTCCCTGTCTTTCCTCCCGACAATCTTTACCACCTCCTGCCTTCACTGAACCCCCCAGGCCCCAATCCTTGACCCCCGTCCAGCAGCTTACTCACCAGCCCACATGAGCAACACCACCACAATGATGACCACTTCCCCCGTCTGTAGCGGTCGCTCTCCATCCAGACCCTCCACTGTGATGTCACCTAACAAGGAGGAGATAGACTCCAGATTATGGGGGAGCAGCTGCAGAGTTCTCCTATGCTTCTGGGCACTGGTGTCAGGGTAGACCCATCACCAGGTTGCCCCTGGTAGCCTCTCTCTAGGAAGCTATTGGTGGACAGGTAGTTAGAGACCAAAAAGCAGGAGAGCGGCAGACGGGTACTCACACAGGCTGTGGTGGAGGATGTGAACTGAGGATGGGTAAAAGGAAGCTTAAAAGCCCTCCCCCCAAATGATTCATTATCAGCCTGCCTATATCCAGTCCCCTTTTTCCTTCGTTTCTTGGCAGTATGATGAATTAAATCATCCTTTTATTCATCTAAGCCTGACTGTTGCTGGTTTGGGGGAAATAAACAAGAGGCTAAAGGCCAGGTTAAAGGCCAGAGAATCCAAAGCTTTAGAGAGTGGAGAATAGCTGAGATCCTCACCTGGGCTTGAACTGTTTGAGGGTAGCCGGTCAGAACCCTTGAGAGTTCGGAAGTGCACCCGAGGCCCTGGGGGGCTCTCTCCCCGAAGGCCGATGCTCCTGACCTGCACTGTGTAGTCGCTGTCTTCAGCCAGGCCCCAGAGGGCACAGGCCCGAGTGGTGGTGTTCACCTCCCGGATCACACGCTGTCCAGGGCCATTCTGTCTCTGCAGGGAGATGATGGGACAGGAAGGCAGTCTCACACCAGTCCCAGGACTCTTGAACATCCAAGCACTCCACGGAGTAGGGTGAAAAACGCAGCCTGAGCCAGGAAACACCAGCTCCCAGATTCCCCCACCACTGGGAGGGGAGCTTAGGTCCAGGGTGGTGGTAACCGAAGGAATGTTCAGAGATCCAAGGACACAGGTTGAGGGAGCAGAAGGGTGATTCATACTTGCTGGGAAATGGAGTAGCCAATGACGATGTTGCCTTCTGGGACGTCCCAGGACACAGTGGCCGAGTTGGCTCTGAGGTGAGTGACTGTCACATTCACAGGAGAGGGAGGCCGGTCTGTGGGTGCCAGTGAATTAACAGGTTAAAAGGAACCATCCACAGACTAGCTCTGATTAACCCCACGCCCCCTTTACTCACCTGCTCGCACAAAGCCCAGGTCACAACTGACCAGCAGGAGGACCGTAGGGCTTAAATATGGGGAGAGGGGCATCAGCGAAGCCATGGTCCCCACCGAGTCCGCTGGGAGGCACTGGGGCATCCGCTTGACATCCAGGCGGGGCTCCTGGAGGTGGCAGGAGTTTGGGGGGCGAGGGTCAAGGACTGCCCAGAACGCACGGTGGCAGCAGCTCTCCCGGGCTCCCCACCGCCCACAGCAGGCCGGGAGCCCCCCTTCTCTTCATGCCTTCTCCGCCCCCGCATCACCAGGGCACCCCCAACGCGCGGCTCTGCCCTGCCCACACCCACCTCCGCCGGTCCTCGCGGTCGGTCAGGCCTCAGGGGGCTGCTCGGTGCCCAGAGGGCGGCCCATCGCCCGACTCTGTGGCGCTGCCCCTACCCCATCCCGGCGCGGGCCCGGCGCGGCGGGTAGCGCGGGACCGAGCGGCGGGCAGAGGGCGAGCGGAGGCGTAGCGGGAGCCGGCCGCGGGGCTGCGGGGCCCCCCAGAGCTCAGACGGGCCGCGTAGTCTGTCCCCGAGCAGGGGGCGGTGCCGGCGCGGCCTGGCCGCTGGCCTGAGTCCCGGTGCGGGAGGCAGTGCGGCTGCTCCGCCGGCCCCTGCAGCAGGATGTGACCGTCCCGGCCAGCCAGCCGCCGCCTTCTGCAGAGCTGGCCCCGCTCGCTCCGCCGCAGCCCGACCGGGACGTGCCGGCCCGCCCCGCCCCGCTGGGGTTCTCGCAGCCGTCATCCCCCGCCTGCCCCCCCCGCCCCGACCCCGTTCTCCCGGGGCTCCTCCCACGACCCTCCCATTGGCGGACTCCCGGGTCCCCATCCCTCTGATCCTGGCCGCGGCCCGGGAGCCTGCGGGGGCGTGGGGAGAGGCGCAGGTGTGAGGGTCTCCGGCACCTAGGAGGACCCCTCCCTCCCGCGCTGGAATTCAACTGGGGAGGAGGAATTCCACCTCCCGTGCGGGAGGGGATAGCGTGGCGGAGATAATTGTTTTAACAATCTCCTACTTGTAGACTGCGTCAGCTTTTAAATCTCTTCCCCATTCATAACCTGATATTGATTCTCTTCACTCTCTCATTCATTCTTTCATTTATTAAACAAATATTTATTGAGCGTCACCTATGTGTTCTGGCGTGTTAAGAGCTGGAGATCCAGTGATTATTAAGGTTGCAGGGTGTATATGGGGGAAATCTAAAGAGTAGCGACCTATGGCTCTTGTCTTATCTCTGCCACTTACTGCTTGGCGTGGAGAAATTGGTCCTCTAAGTCTCAGGTTTCCTACCTGCAAATTCAGAGGGTCCAGGATCTCATAGGGCTGTTGGGAGGATGGAATGAGAAAATGCTGGGGAATGTCTTTATGAATCTTACAACACTGTGTGAGTGAGAGATTATCATCAATTTGTACTGATCTGTTAGTTACTTCATTCATTCAACGAACATGGAAATCCTTGTTATTTCATGAGATCTGGAGCGACAGCCTGGGTGTGAGTTCCAATTTTGTCAGCTATGTGATCTTTAGCAAAGACAACTTATCTGAGCCTCAGTTTCACCGTCTGAAAAATGAGGGTGTCAATACAATCTTCTTAGTGTTAATGTATCCAATGAGATAAAGTATGTGAAAAGTGCGTTGTTCAGTGTAAATAAATGTTGGCTAATGTATTTAGGGCAGATACTTTGGTTTCTAATTCTCATTGCAGCATTTCTATTTCTGTGGCACTTTTTCCCCTGTAATATCCAGTTCAGTGTGTGTCCCCCTGGGGCTCTGAAGCTTCTGTTGCCTTCCTTCTGAGATGAAAGAGTGAAATGGGGCAGGAAGGAGGACTGTGTGTTCTGAGCATGTGATCAAGCTATGGTCCAGGTCCTCTGACCTCTGCTGTCCCTGAGGACCCTGATCTCTGGCCGCCCGATGCATCCTGGTCCCAAAGCACTCTTGCTCAGGGATTCTCACTGCCCTGGGCTTGAGCCTGAGCCTGGGTATTATCCTGAACTTCCAGGCTCCAGGCCCTCTAGAGAAGAGGTCATTGTGTCCAAAGGTCAAGAGTAATGAACCTCAGGTTTTCCTCTTTAGGAGCAAAGCAGAGGCTGGACAGTCTGCATACATGCAAAGAGGGGCCCCAGGAGCTCCCCTGAGGTGACCAGTGGACTGGGGGCCTACTGACCAGGAAAGGGTGCAGGAAGAGGTGCTCCGAGGGGGTGGTACTCAGAGAGGCCAGGGTACTTGGGTTAATCATCACTGTGGCTCAGATAAGGCCCTGCCAGCTGGAAGCAGAGTTAGAGTGACAGAAGGGTTTGTGTGGCTGAAGAGGCAGGCACAACAGGGTGTCCACAGCGTGCAACCATGCCAGGCACAAAACGGTTTCAACATGTGATTGAGACCCCAGAGCCTGGCAAGTGGGAGGTGAGACCCCCTTCTCCATGTTGGTCTTCTGCATTGATTCCTAGAATAATTTCTTATCTGGACTTTTCTCCACCCTTGTTTTTTGTTCTCCTCCTCCTCCTTCCCATCTTCCTTCCTGATCTTCTTCCCCTTATAGGCCCAGAGTACCAAGTGCAGGCTAAATCCCTGGGTGCTGTGTGTGTGTGTGTGTGTGTGTGTGTGTGTGTGTGTCCAACTACGGTGCCTGCTGCCACTCCCACCTCCGGATCAGGAGGCATGAATGAGGTTTTGGCTTCCTGCCTGTATCCTTGTGGCCCCTTCCCTCTAGTTGTCTGGGTATGAGGCAGCCCTGCCAATCACAGAGAAGTCAAACCCACTGACCCAGGACCTGGACAAAGCAGATGCTGAGCAAATTGTTCGATTGCTGGGGCAATGTGATGCTGAGATCTTCCAGGAGGAGGGGCAAGTCATGCCCACGTACCAGGTGACCCAGACCCATTCCCTGGACACGGAAAATAGCAATGCCAACCCCAACTGCACTTAACCTCTGCTCTACCAAACCATAGTCCTTAATATTTGAAACCCTGAGAGCCCCTCCACCCCAATATCAATAGCCCCCCCACCCCAATCCACTGTCTTTTTCTTGACTTCTGATTCCTGTGTGTTCCTGATAGCGACTGTATAGTGAATCGATTTTGACCACCATGGTACAAGTGGCTGGAAAAGTTCAGGAAGTACTGAAGGTACTGACCCTCCATCTGCTCCTCTCCACCTTCTGTTTCCTCCATCTCCCTCCTTTTCTTGGCCTCCACTTCTCATTTTGCTAAATCTCAGTTCTCTTCTTCCTAGTCCTCCCTCTGGGATCTTTATTGCCATCTTACTAATCAACAATAATTATAATAACTATTATCGGCATAATACTTTATAATTGACCATGTACTTTCACACTCATTACCTTTGCAAAAACCTCTGAAAGTGGTGTGATTGTCTCTTTTTTTTCTTCATATAGGAAAACAAAGAATAATCACAGTAACTTGCCCAAATATATCCAGCTAATAATTGCTGCGTAGCGCTGCTTTATTGATTGATTGGTTGATGAGAAAGCTGGAATAAGTAAGGGTTTGAATAAGTAGCTAAGCCAGAGGTAGCTACTGGCTGACTTCAGTTTCTTTCTCAAATCCAGGATTTTTTCTGCCACACCATACTGCCTATGTTCTGTTCACTTTTGCCATAAGAGGCTTAAGCAGACTCCCTAATTCCTGTTCTGCAACTGACAAAGCAAAGAATGGGCTTCCCTCAATCTGAGTGAGGCCATGGCACAACATAGGCATTTTTCCCTTCTCAGGAGCCTGAGGGGGGGCTGGTGGTGCTGAGTGGAGGGGGCACCTCCGGCCGGATGGCATTCCTCATGTCGGTGAGTATCCTGAGCCCTGATGTTCCTTCCTCTGCCTCCTTGGGGTGGCCCTCAGGACCACAAAGCTCATCATTTTCCAAAAGCTAGACCTCGCCCCATATGGAGCCCCATATCTTCTGTCTCTACAGCCCATGCACCCCCAATCAATCGTCTGCAAGTAGCATTTTAAGTGCCAGATTCCAGGTCGTACTCGCACGGGCCTGACAGAATCCTTATATAGTCTCTACCCTCTAGGTGTTGAAAATCCAAGCCAATGGCTCCTTTACTATCATTACTACTTCATGTCCTTTCCCCCTTAGGTCTCCTTTAACCAGCTGATGAAAGGTTTAGGACAGAAACCTCTTTATACCTATCTCATTGCAGGAGGTGACAGGTAAGCCAAATTGGTCTATGAGTATTTTGTTTGGCCTGGATAGTGTTTTTTAGAAATTTAGTTTAATTTTTTACTTTTTTACTTTTTTAGAAATTTAATTTTAAGGCTTTTAGATGGAGAGTGTATCTAGTTTGCTTTGGTCCCCATCATTTCTTATTGCCTTACACTTATTGCCTTCACATACTTCTATTATATGACTTGCCCTTGTAGGTATTTGAGTTTTCAGCCCTATAGAGTATCTATTATGGTGCCTAGCGAATGGTAGGTGTTCAGTCAATGATAGCTTTCCCTTCATTCCCTTTTCTCAAAGCAGCCTGCCCTGATATACCATAGGCTTCCAAACCAGTGCCACTGACCTTGAATCTGTCCTTTTAGGTCTGTGGTGGCATCTAGGGAGGGGACAGAAGATAGTGCTCTGCATGGGATTGAGGAACTGAAGAAGGTCTGTGTCTTCCACTCAGAGTGAACCAGAGACCTCTGTTCCTTGCCATAATGACACGAAAGCCTATATCCAGCCAAAGGCCATTCCTCCCCTCTGCTCCCCACCCCAGTCCTGACTCTGACATCCCCACATGAGAGGTTTGCATCCTAGAATCCTCCTGGTGGCACTGCTTCACCCATTCTCCTCTCCTAGGTGGCTGCTGGGAAGAAGAGGGTGATTGTCATTGGCATTTCGGTGGGACTCTCTGTGAGTGTGAAGACAGACTGGGTGGATCTATCCTATGGGGAGAAAGGAAGTGGGAATAGAATAGCATGGAAAATAGATTGATGCAATGCATGCTAGAAAACAGAAAGAGTTTGCATAAGGAATTTTGATTTTACTCTCACTAATTAAGATCCAGTTGTAGGAATGTGGGATGATGAGGAAAGGATTCTATTTCAGAATAACTGTGTATCAATCTATTCAATAACCAAGATAGATGGACTAGTCCCAGGGTCAGCAAACTACACTGTCAGGTCAGTCCCGCCACTGCTTGCTTTTGTAAATAAAGTTTTATTGAAACACAGACATTTGTGTTTACATAATATCTATGGCCACTTCACCCTACAATGGTAGGGTTGAGTATTGCACAGAGATTGTAATACCCACAAAGCCTAAAACACTTACGCTCTTGCTCTTTACAGAAAACGCTGACCCCTGGACCAGTCTCTTGCTACTTAAGTATGTCTTTGCGCAGCAACATCAGTATCTCCTGGGATTTGCTAGAAATGCAGAATCTCAGGCCCCACCCCAGACCTACTGTGTCTGACTCTGCATTTTAACAAGATTCCCAGGTAGTCTGTTTGAGAAGCACTGGACTAGAATGACCCACATTTTCCCTCACAACTGCAGCTCTTTAATTCCAACAACTCACTAAACAGAAACAAGTCCAGCAATGCTCGATATGGAAGGAGGCACACAAGGAGGGCAGGACACTGACCTTAAGGAGCATACAATTTAGTTTAGTGGCTCTCAAACTTTACTGTGCAGAGGACATCCTTGGGGGATCTTGTTAAAACTACAGGCCCTGGGCTTTCCCTCCAAATGTGGATCCAGCAGATCTTAACTGGGCCTGGGAATATGCATTTCTAACATGCATTCTGGGGGATTCTGATGCACATGGGCCTTGGGCAACCTGGAGTAACCCCTCTCATCATGCCTTTTTTTTCTCTCCCTACTGTCAGGCTCCCTTTGTGGCAGGCCAGATGGACTACTGCATGGATAATCCAATGATTTTCTTGCCAGTCCTGGTTGGTTTCAACCCCGTGAACATGGCCAGGTGAGCCTTCTGTAATGAAAGGTGGTGACTGGCCAGACCCCCGCCGGGGGGGTTGGTGGGGGGAGGCGGAGAGGAAACCTGTCAAAATCTACAAAGGAGAGGGTGTGGCAGATATGGTCTTATTCAGCACATCTCAGAGTATTAAGGTAAATGTAGCCTGTCCCTAAGCTCATGAATTTTGTTTTGTTTTTTTTGGTCAGTTGCTTGATTTATTCTCTTGTTTCAGAAAGGATTAAAAGCAGCTTACTTTTGTAAGCCACATAAAATACAAGAAAGCATACATTCAAAACAGGGAGTGAAGAGACAAGTAAAATAAGGGCTGGAAGATAGAATAAGGTCAGGAAAAGGAGTACCACGAAGATCTGTACTTTCTTTCAAGTGTCTTTTCATAGGAACCATGGGTGCTGACTCCCCTTTGCCCAGCTCCTTTATTTTAGCACCCATTCTCTTTTGTCATTCTAGGCACCCCTTCGGTCCCCTCTGGCTACTCAAATCCTTCACCCGGGTTCCCCTTTCCTGAGAACTCTGCCCCAGATTACCTCCCTCTTATTTTGTACATAAATGGTCACTTTGATCTCAGAGAAGGGCAGCATAGGAAACCAGTAGTGTTCAGGTGTGGTTCTGTGAATGTGCTACCTTGGGAATGTTAAAGCAGTAAGAAAGTGGATTCTTAGCCCCTTGTGTGAGAGAAGAGCTCTGATGTTGTCGGTTTGGGGTAAGACCCTGAAATATCTGTTTTTTTTTTTTTTTTTAAATATCCCTGCGGATTGGGCACACAAGCAGGTTTGGGGAACTCTGCTAAATTAGCCTTTGGAGTGGACCCCCTGATGAAGCTGAAGGCTTGTTGATTCCTCAAAAGCAGCTTTGCACATTCAACAGGGGTCTTGGGAGGGAGGGACAGCTGGGTTCTTTCTGAGGCCCTTTCCTCAACTCCCAGATTCCAGGCTTGTAGTGTAATTCGTATGAACATATAAATGAGTCTGAGATACTTTTAACCCTGATCCTTTTAATGGAGGACTCTCCTTCACCAAAAATGTGTCTGCGGCAGTGGATGCTAATTTCAGGCACTGTGACTAAGTGAAATGAAGGATTTCAAACAATGTAGGCGTGGAGATCTTCCAGTTGTTCCTTAAGTCAGTGGCTCCCAAACTTGGCTGATCTTCAGAGTTGTCTGGGAAGCATTTTAAAAATACAGCTCTTTGGGCTCCTCTCCAGGCCTCCTGAAGCTGACTCTCAGGTGGGTGTGGTACCCAGCGATGGATAGTTGAAAAAACAAACCAACAAACAAAACTCCCCAGGTGATTTTGACTACCAGCCAAGTTTGAGAACCTCCGTTTTACACCACACAGTGAACACTGTCTCCTCTCTCTGGGAGAGGAGTTTCAGAAGTAGTTTGAGGACAAAGGATAGGAAACCCTTTCCACCATGGGTATGTAATACGTGAAGCCTGCTTGCCCTCGAAGAAATACAGATGAAAAAATGTAAAACTAGTTCAAGAAGGGGTAGAGCTTTTGCAGGAATGGGATGATAAGGGGAGGTTTAGGGAGGCCTCAGAGGTAACTCCTTGAGTTCCTGCCGCAGTGGGTGATTCGCTAGCTACCCCCTAGCAGAGTTGACGAGCAGAGGTCAACTACAGAAGATCGTCAACTACTGAAGATCACCATTCTTCTTGATTCCATGGTTGCACCTATGCAAGCAGCAAGATTGTTACTCTCTTGTCCCACTAGCACATTGTTTTGTTCAGGATTCATTTATTCAAGGAATGTTTGCCAGCTGTTAAGTGCTCTGCTTCATACCTTGCAGTTTGGTTCATTCAGTAGGAACTGTTGTCTGATCCCTCAGGTAGGGAGATTTCCAGAATATATTTCTGAGAATGGGAAGGGCTTCTGATGGGCCCTAAGACGGAAAAAAGGTGACAATTTTGACATTCTGATGATAGGGACTCTTCCAGGGGGCTACAGAGAGTGTGGGGACCATGGCCATCGCTGTGGGACATGTGCAAGGACGAGGATACAAGAAAGTTCTGGTCTCAGGCTGGAGCTTTAAATTTGAGAGTTGGCTCTGCTCTGGGATTAAATCACTGATTGTTTTACCAGCCCTTGTCCTTGGGGTTCAGGGACACAGTCCTCCTAAGAGTGTCAAAGCACATCTCTCTAGGAGGTGGTTGTCCTTGGGCCCCAACCCCAATGTGGTCTTTGATCCTAACTCCCATCTGAGGCCCTTCCTTTAGATCCTCACAGACAATCTTCCCACCTCTGTCTCTCTGTGGGCCCCAGAAATGACCCCATTGAAGACTGGAGTTCAACATTCCGACAAATAGCAGAACGGATGCAGAGACTGCAAGAGAAACAGGAAGCTTTTGTGCTCAATCCTGCAATTGGGGTAGGATCCTCCCCACTCCCACCTAGCAAATGCTTGCCACTTCCCAAATGCCTCCAGTTTTAGGTTGTTACATCTTGTCTGAATTCCTGGCATTGTGTGTCAACTAATGTCGCAAAGCATATCCTACTTTCCCATTTCCTTGTTCACCTTAAGATGTATTTCCATCCTGACCCTGTCTCTTAAATCAGTCATCATCAAACACCTAAGCCATCTAGGGCAGTTTCCTGTTGGAAGAACCTCTTTTGCATCTATAAGTAGAATGCCTTGCATGGAATGGCGCGTTACTTTCTGATCCTTTTGTGTTTTAATTTCAAACATGGGATTAAAAACAATGGGATTCAGTTTCATTCCTCTGCTTTCTAATCGTCTCCAAAACTGGGCGGGTCTTCCAAGCTGCCTGTGCTCCTGTGCCTTTTTCTCTGCATGGAGGATGCATGGCCCTGGCATCGTCTACACTCACTTTGACTTGGCAAGAGCCTTGGCTGAATCCCCATCGCTGCCCCTCTCTGCCTGTGATGGGTACAGCTGTGACATTCTCCTTGCTCTTCCCTTGGTGAGAGAGAAAGGCAGGAACCCCGCATTACATGGGAGTGCCCAATCTTTCATCTCTCAGGCCTTCTCTTCCCTCCTGTCTGCAGTCCTGTACCTTTAGTCTCCTTTTCTCAGACACCGCCTTTGTCCTGCTTTTTGCAATAATCTCTTTATGTTTGGTGGGTCGTGTTACATACCTGGACAATTACAATGGCCGCTTCATTGATCTGTCCCAGGAACATGCAATGTGGTGTTTGGATTGACAAACCGCTATTTAAAAAATGGGAGTTGGGTGGGGAGAAAGTTCTTGGAGAAAAAGAAAAAAACCGTCACTGAAAAACGCTTATCTCCCGCTAGCAGTACATCCGATCCCCATGGCTTCCTCCTCAGAGTCCTGAATGTACCATAGAAATGACCAGAGGTGGCCCTTACCCTCTCTCTTCTTCTCTCAGTTAAGCCCTGAACCCAGCACTCCTCATAGCATACTGGGCACCACCAGTGCTGCTGAATGCATGCCCAAGGGCCAGTAACCAGAGTGCATGCCTGGGAGTCACTAACCAGACAGTGTGCCCAGTGATCACTAACTAGTGAGCTCCAGGATCCTCTCTCCTCCCCCAATTCCTCCTGGGTATCCTCACCTCCTCAGCCCGAGGGCCTCAGTGGCTCATCCCGGATGAAAGGTGGAAGCGCTACCAAGATCTTGTTGGAAACCCTGTTACTGGCAGCACACAAGACCGTGGACCGGGGCATTGCAGCATCTCAGAGGTAGGGAAGATCAGACAAGAGAAAGATCAGAGTCAGGCAGGGAGCGGGACGGTACAGGTTGGGGGATGGCAAGTCCAGACTCCGAGACTGGTTAATGGCAGCAAGACTGAGGCGCCACCGCACCTCCCATGGGAAAAGAGCTGGCCTGGGGGTGCCGCTGTGCCCACCACACAGTCACAGAGTCTCGATTGTTTCCAGTGAACCCTGGATTCCTCAGGGCCCACTGATCAATGGGCCCACCTAGGACACTTAATCCCTGAGCCCCCCAGGGATATCCAAAACTAACGTAGCTTCAAAGAGTCTGTAACTTAGAGATGGTCCAGGTCAGGCAGGAAGGGCTCATTCTGCTGGAGGCTTGCTTCCCTCACCAGGGTTTCTGGCCTGACTTCCAGACTCCCACCTACCTCCTCACCAACTCTGATCCCATCCTCTCCCCACCGCTCTCTTCACGTCCTGTCCCTCTGTCTGCTCTTTGTTTTCTGCTCACTGAAGCTTTTCTGCCCTTCTGGAATGCTCTCTGGGTCTACTCACTGTACCTCCATGAGGGGCCAGTGGAACTTAGTTTTAAGGGAATTGTGCCTTCCTCTGGGCAGGGGTGGGTACTCATGCTTTCTGAGAGGGCACTGGGCCCACCCTGGGAAGTGCTGGCCTCTCTCCCAGACACCTTCTGGAAATCCTGCGGACATTTGAGCGGGCTCATCAGGTGACCTATAGCCAAAGCCCGAAGATCGCTGCCCTGATGAAGCAAGCCAGCACCAGGTGTGTGGAAATGTGTTTGGAGGGGGAAGGTGGCATGGAACGGGAATGTCCTTAGAACACATGTTAACATGGTGAGGGTAGCAGATCTGCATGGTGGAGGGTCTTGGCAGGCTGTTTACTCCTGTGCTCTGACATATGTATCTTTCTCTGATCCCTGACTTTTTTTTCCCCCCATGATCTGTCTGGCCCATTCTCAGCCTAAAGAAAAAAGGCCGAGTGTACCTGGTTGGTTGGCAGACCCTCGGCATCATCGCCATCATGGATGGAGTGGAGTGCATCCACACCTTTGGTGCTGGTGGGACCCAAGTCCAGACTTTCTTCCTGGTTCCTCCTGATGCAAACCAATTTGTCTGCTATTGAAACACTTCCCTACTCCCAACCCATGAGGGTTCCTCATTCAATGTCCATTCTTTTCTATCTGAATACGCATTTCAGTCAAACGCTCTTTCCTTTGAATCCCTACTCTGGCCTTGGTCCCTCAACCCCCAGCCCTGCTTAACTATGACCTCCCATGCGTGGTACAGCTCACCCTACCTCCCACTTGCCACTTTCCTCCAAGCCCCATTAATACCTACCCGACCCCCCAATCCTAGAACCTTTCTTCACCATAAATCCCATTTACTCCTCTCTCCCTGTCCTTAAACTTTCCAGATTTCCAAGATGTCCGTGGTTTTCTCATTGGTGATCACAGTGATATGTTTAACCAGAAGGCTGAGCTCATCAACCAGGTAGGAGGATGATGGGATGTGGGGGAGGTTGTGAAGGTGACTGGTGAGCAGGGAGTGGCAGGTAAGGGGCGGTGGAGACAAACTGGGGAGAACAAGAGGGTAGTCATCCAGAGAAGAGAATATGGGTTAGAGGTCAGGAGCCTTTGGGGAAGCACAGGGAGGGTGGAAGTCTCTGGATTCACCCTCTAAAGCTGGCTCTCGTCCCATGCTCTTCCCTCAACTTGCTGCATCATCTTGGGCAAAACACTACCTCCTTGAACCTCAGTGCTTTCATCTGTATACAAAAACGCTGTATTAGAGGTCCTCGGAGGCTGTCTGCAGTCTCCAAGCCAATGTGCTGAGTTTTTCATGGGGGGACTTTCATCTTCTTCTGCCCAGGGTCCCCAGTTCTCCTTCTCCCAGGAGGACTTCCTGACTTCCATCTTGCCATCCCTCACTGAAATCGACACTGTGGTCTTCATTTTCACCCTGGATGGTGAGAGGGAAGATGGGAGTGGTGGGGTGAGCCGATGGAGGCAGTGGAGAGACTCAGAGGGACTGTCATTTTCCTGGGTCTTAAGGCACCTGCTCAGAGGGAGGGAAAGGGGCCTCTGTCCTGACTGGATCCCAGGAGAACAGGAAGAACAGCTGAACAGCCAGCCTTTCAGCTCCAGTGCTTTCCCCTTCCAGACAACCTCACGGAGGTGCAGACGCTGGTGGAGCAGGTGAAAGAGAAGACTGCCAACATCCAGGCCTTGGCACATAGCACTGTGGGCCAGTCCCTGCCGGTGAGGACCCAGCCTTCAGGAGGGAACCTTGGGTGGCAGTTACAGCAAGGTCTTCCTGGAGATGCCTCTTCTGTTCCTCCTTCTCTTTCTCCAGAGCTCACTGAAGAAACTCTTCCCCTCCATCTTCAGTATCACGTGGCCACTGCTTTTCTTTGAATACGAAGGGAACTTTATCCAGGTATGGAGCATGAGAAAGTGTTATCTGCCGTAAGGAACTCAGAGGAGGAGGGATTCCAGAAATGGGAAAACTCAAGGCTGGAGAGTAGAAAGCTTTGTTGGACTTTCACCAAGCCAGCTGGCAAGTGCTTGTGCTACCAGGCCCCTGGTCAGGGTTTCCAATTCTTTCCAGAAATATGCAAAAAAGAAAATGCAAAAGAGGCCAGACCACCAATCACCTGACAGACACTCATTGGTCTTTTATTACAGGTTCTTTGTCAATACTATAGTCATCCTCACTATGCAAAATTCTTTATGGCATAGGCTTGCGAGTTGACTATGCTGAATTCACTGCAGACAATATATATTACACTGATATGGCTCCTGTTTACCAATAAAATTAGGATCCAGTACACACATTGATGATAATCACAGAAATAATAATCACCCTGGGTGCACTCTGCAGTGTAGAGTTTGGAGTGGACATCAGGACACCTGGGTGTCAGTTTAGCTGTGCCTTGTGGCCCAAGAAAGAAAGCAGTTTTACGTCTCTGGTCCTCAGTTTTCTCACTCAACACCTGTTCACCATCCACAAGGCCCAACGAGAGCCCTGAGGGGTTGCCCTAGAGAGCTGTGGTCTCATCCATTATCCAGACCACCTCCTCCAGGAAGCTTCCTATCATGAGCAGACAAGAGCTGGCATGTTGCCTTACCTGTACTCAGAACTCACCAGAAGACCTTCTCCCTCTGAGCCAAGAGATCCATGCTCCTTCCAACATGTCTTCCCTTCCAAATGCTCTTCATTTGTCACATCTTCCCTTTTCGGCGTACCTTCCAACTTGTTCCTTTTGAGATCTCACATCTTGTAAGAAATCTTCTCTGATTAAACCCACATTGTCTAGGCCCCTCCTTTATGTGATGTACTCGCCACACTTAAGGTTTTATTGTACAATCTTCATACCTAATACACATGTAGGCCTCTGCACTTTCATTTATAATAATATTTCATTTGTAATTTCAGTTCTCTTAACAATCTCCTAAAGGATATATATTTAACATCCCCCATGTTTCAGATAAGGAAGCTAAAACTAAGAGAGATGAAGGGATGTAGTGATGGCCACACAGCTAAAGCAGGAGTTAGGATTGGAACCTTGCGATTCTAAATCCGTGCTTGATTTCGCTGTACAAGATAAACTTCAACCACATCCATGAGTTGAGCCAGATTCTTTTATTATTCATTCAACAAATATTTTTTATACACCTATCACATACCAGCTACTGTTCCTGGGATAGGGGATACAGGAGGGAGTGTTAACCTGTGATCTTTTGAAAAACATCTGTGTTTTTGAAGAAAATTGTAATTACAATAGCAATATTTTTATTGTAAAATTTTTAGAAAAGACAGAAATCAAAAGAAGGAAAAAAGTGTCCATAGCAGCCTTCTTTTAAAAAGCCACTCAGACTTTTTTTTATGCAAACATAAGTATATTCATACAAAAATAGGACCATATTTGCTGTGCTGTGTTTAACTTGCTTCTCCTCATTGAAAATTATGAACACCTTTCTGCACGATTATATCCACATCACCATTTTTAATGTTGATGTAGTCTCCCGCTGTATGGATATACCATAATTTGTTCACTCTTCCCTCCATTGTTAGACATTGTAGATAGTTTTAGTATCATGGCTTTAATCAAAATACTGCCCTGAACATCCTTCTACATGTATTTGACTATTTCATGGGGATAAGCCCTGGGATGAACCTCAAAAGTAGAATCACTGGGTCAAAATGTGTGTGAAATTTTAAGGCTTTTAAAAAAGTTTTTTAATTAAAAAAGAGAGAGAGAGAGAGAGAGAGCAGGAGCAGAGGAGGGTCGGAGAGAGAGGGAGACACAGAATCTGAAGCAGGCTTGATGTAGGCCTTCACGAGACTCCATGGGGCTCCAGTTCTTGGAGCTCCTCAAGATCATGACCTGAGCCGAAGTCAGATGCTTAACCAACTGAGCCACCCAGGCGCCCCAAGGCTTTTGGATACAGGTTGTCAAAGTGACCTAAAAGGTTTATAAACAAAGTAGAAAATTGCTTGTTCCCCCAAACCTGTCCACTATTGGGTAGCATTGTTCTTTTTAATCTTCGCTAATCAGCAAAGCAAACAAAGTGAAACAAAACAAAAAGAACTTCAGTGTTGTTTTCATTCATATTCCTGGGAATATGGAAATTGGCTACTTTAAAGATAAAGGGGCTCCTGGGTGACTTAGTCATTTGAGCTTCTGACTCTTGATTTGGGCTGGGGTCATGATCTCATGGTTCTAGGTTCTAGACTCGAGTCAGGCTCTGTGCTGCCGGTGGGGATCCTGCTTGGGATTCTCTCTCTCTCTCTCTCTCTCTCTCTTACTCTCACTCTCTCTCTCTCTCTCTCTGTCCTTCCCTGCTTGCTCTCTGTCTCTCTCTCTCTCAAAAAAATGTATATATTGGCCATTGAATTTTTTTCTTTATTGAATTACTTCTTCATACTTTTTGAGAATATTCACCCATTCTTGTTTTTTAATTTTTTAATGTTTTATTTATTTCTGAGAGAGAGAGAGAGAAAGTGAGAAAGAGAGAGCAGGGGAGGGTCAGAAAGAGAGAGGGAGATACAGAATCTGAAGCAGGCTCCAGGCTCTGAGCTGGCAGTCAGCACAGAGCCCAATGTGGGGCTTGAACCCGCGAACCGTGAGATCATGACCTGAGCAGAAGTCAGAGGCTTAACCGACTGAGCCACCCAGGCGCCCCAAGAATATTCACCCATTCTTTTAGAAGTGTTTATCTTTCTTTTTTTTAATTTTTAAAAATGTTTTATTTATTGCTGAAAGAGAGAGAGAGAGAGCGTGAGCGGGGGAGGGTCAGAGAGAGAGGGAGACACAGAATCCAAAACAGGCTCCAGGCCCTGAGCTAGCTGTCAGCACAGAGACCGACGAGGGGCTCGAACCCACGAACCATGAGATCATGACCTGAGCTGAAGTTGGCCGCTTAACCAAGTGAGCCACCCAAGTGCCCCATATCTTTCTTACTAATTCTAAGAGGGAGTGTATATAGCAAGGACAGTAGCCATTTTTTCTTGTTCTATATTTTCTAGTTTATTACTGTTTTTGATGTAGAGATGATTTACATTTTTAGATAATCACATTTATTTATTTATTTTTAAATTTTTTTAATGTTTTATTTATTTCTAGGAGAGAGATAGAGACAGCATGAGCAGGGGAGGGTCAGAGAGAGAGGGAATCACAGACTCTGAAACAGGCTCCAGGCTCTGAGCTGGCAGTCAGCACAGAGCCCGATGCGGGGCTCGAACCCACGAACCGCGAGATCATGACCCAAGCGAAAGTCGGACACTTAACTGACTAGGCCCCCCAGGCCCCCCGATAATCACATTTATTAATCTTTTATTTGTCTATGGCTTCTGTCTTTTGCTTGATTCCAGTTTGCATCTTTCTAAATGTACAGCAATTGTTTGAAATAAGGAGGTTTCCATTAGTAAATCTTTAGTTGCTGAAATATTTTTGATGTAAACTCCCACACATTTTTTTCCTCCCACACTTTTGAAAATTTTCCACCCTACAGAAAAATTGCAAAAATAGAACAGTGAACACCCATGCACTTTTCCCTAGATTAACCAATCTTTAACATTTCCACATCTGTCTCATCCCTCTTTTCCTCTGAATTGTTGAAAGATACTTGGAGAAATGATGACAGTTGACATAAATTATTGTGTCCCCTAAGAACAAGGACATTTGCATACATAACTGCAATATAATTATCACACTCCGGAAAATGACAGTGAATACTATTATCTAACATGCAGACCATATTAAAATTTTCCCAGTTAGCCCTGTTTTATTTTTATTTCCAGGCCTAGGGTTCAATTAAAGATAATGCATTGTATTTAGTTATCAGGCCTCCTTAGTTTCCTTTAATTTAGGTGAGTTCTTTTGCTGCTTTTTATGCCTCTTATGACATTGATGGTATAGAAATCTGGACCAATTTGATTTTAGAAAGTGCTTCGCCTTGGATGTGCCTGATTGTTTCTTCATTAGATTCAGGTGAAGTTTTTTGGCAGGCTTAATCCATAGATAAGGGCATCCTTTATCAGCGCATCACATTAGGAGGCACCTGATATCAGTTAGTCCCTTTATTGGTGATGTTATGTTTGATCACTTACTCAAGGTTGTATCAGATTTCTTGGTAGCCTGTTCCTTAGCAGTCTCTCACCCAATGGTCTTAGCATGCACTGATGATTCTTGGTTGAATCAATTTATTACTATGGTGGTTTTAAAATGGTTATTTTCTATTTCTGTCCTTTCTACATTTATTAGTTGACATTTTCTGGAAAGAAAATCTTTCTCTTCCCACCCATCTGTATTTGTTTACACTCGGTATGGACTCATTAATTTTTTGTTGTTAAATAGTTTTAATCTATTCCTGTCATTATTGATTTTAATGTTCAAAATGAGAGTTTATTCAAGCTGGCCACTGTCCTCCTTGTGACATATCCACATTAGTATTTGAACACTCTTTGCTGTGTTTCCTTTTTTAAAAAACATTTGTTTACTTATTTTTGAGAGAGAGGGAGAGACAGAATGTGAGCGGGGAGGGGCAGAGAGAGAGGGAGACACAGAATCGGAAGCAGGTTCCAGGCTCTGAGATGTCAGCACAGAGCCCCACGCAGGGCTCAAACTCACAAACCGCGAGATCATGACCTGAGCTGAAGTCGAACACTTTAACCAACTGAGCCACCCAGGCACCCCATCTGTTTCTTTTTGGAAAAAAAAATTTAACTTTTCTGTTATGCAAAGTGTACCATATTATAGTCTTTTATGCCTTGTGTTTTTGCTTAACAAGATGTCTTGGAAATCACTTCAGTTTCTAAATCTAATTATTATTTACGTGTGTGTGTACAATTGTGTACCCACTCATCTATGTAGGAGTACAGAAATGCCCCAGGCTCATCTTGCACTTTCCTTGGCTCCAGCCCTGGCTGGAATCAATAATTTTCAAGGAGCCCTGGTGGTTTTCAGTGAGAATCAGCACAGCAGTCCCCCAATCTCCACGGTTTTGCTCTTCACGGTTTCCTTTACTCTAATCAACTGACGATTCACGATTCAGAAGCAGATGATCCGCCTGATGGATTGCCAGGAGGTCAGTAGCATCCTAACACTACGTCAAAATGCCTGTATCATTCCCCTCCCTCCATCTCATCATGTAGCCATTTCATTATTTCACTTTGTCACAAGAAGGGGAAGGCTGAGTATAATACAATAAGATATTTTGAGAGAAAGAGATACCACATTCACATAACTTTTATTAGGGTATATTGGTATAATTGTTCTATTTTATTATTAGTTATTGTTAATCTCTTACTGTGCCTAATGTGTAAACTAAATTTTATCATAGGTATGTACGTATAGGAAAAAACATGGACACCGTCCATGCTGCCAGGCATCCACTGGGGGTCTGGAACTTATCCTGTGGATAAGTGGGTACAGCTGTATTTAGAAACCCAGTTGCTAGGTATGCTCACAGCTACTGGTGACTTTGCCTCTCAGCCTTTTCAGTAGAAAGAACAAGGAAATACAATTGACCTTTGAACAATGTGGGGGTTAGGGACAACAACACGCCATGCAGTTGAAAATCTCCATATAACTTTTGACTCCCCAGAAACTTTTAACTAATAACCTACTGTTGACCAGAAGCCTTACTGATGATGCAAACAGTCAATTAACACATATTTTTTATGTTATACATCTTATATACTATATTCTTATAATAACATAAGCTAGAGAAAAGAAAATGTTAAGAAAATCATATGGAAAATACATTTACAGGGGCGCCTGGGTGGCTTAGTCGGTTGAGCGTCCGACTTTCGCTTGGGTCATGATCTCGCGGTTCGTGGGTTCGAGCCCCGCGTCGGGCTCTGTGCTGACTGCCAGCTCAGAGCCTGGAACCTGTTTCAGTCTGTGACTCCCTCTCTGACCCTCCCCTGCTCACGCTCTCTCTCTCTCTCTCTCCTAGAAATAAATAAAATTTAAAAAAAAATAAATAAAAGCACGGTCAAGCTTTTGAATTTTTTTGCCAATCTGATAGAAGAGACATTCTATTTCTGTGTGATTTTAATTTGTGTTTTATTTATTATGTGTTATAAAATATAGTACTTTAAACTTATTATGTGTTTAGTTGAGCATCTTTTCACATGCTTACAGGTCTTTTAGTAAACCTTTTCCTCTGTGAACTCTGTGGTCAGGTAAATGCATGGAATATACTCATTTTCTAATGGTATTAGGGTCTATATGATCCCTTGATTTTTAGTTCTTTTTAAGTTAGAGGCATTAGTCCTTTCTTCCTGATATATATGATAAATATTTCTTTTGAGTTTTAAACATGTAAAAGTGTTTTATTTTTTCTGGGATAGAACTTATTTACCCATCTTTTGTTGAATCTGGACCTTGAGACACAGAAAGCTTTTCACTGTCCCCAGGTTGTAAAGGGATTCCATCTGTATTTTCTTTTAGCACATGTTTCTTCTAGTAAAAATGGTTTCTTTTTTCTTTCTTTTTTTTTGATCTGTAATTCATTAGTTTATTCTTGTGTATGAGGTGAGGTATAAACTCAGTTTAAAAATTTTTTTAATGTTTATTATTTATCCTTGAGAGAGTTAGAGAGACAGAGCATGAGCAAGGGAGGGGCAGAGAGAGAGGGAGACACAGAATCTGAAGCAGGCTCCAGGCTCTGAGCTGTCAGCACAGAGCCCGACATGGGGCTTGAACACATGACCTGAGCCAAAGTCAGATGCTCAATTGACTGAGTCACCCAGACACCCCTAAACTCAGTTTTATATTTTTCTAAATATAATTAATCCAATTGTCTCAATATATTTTTTAAGTTCATCTTTTCCTTAGTGATTTGAGATGCTATCTCTATCAGATACTTAGTTCCCGTATATGCTGGTTAATTTCTACACTTTCTTTTAATTTTTAAAAATGTTTTATTATTTATTCTTGAGAGAGAGACACACACACAGAGTGCAAACAGGGGAGGGGCAGAGAGAGAGAGAGACAGACAGATAGACAGACAGAATCCAAAGCAGGCCCCAGGCTCTGAGCTGTTAGCACAGAGCTCAGTGCAGGGCTTGAACTCATGAACTGCAAGATCATGACCTGAGCCAAAGTTGGACACTTAACCAACTGAGCCACCCAGATGCCCCTGAACTTTCTGTTTTATTCTATTGGTCTGTCTATTGATGTGCTGGTGCCATACTATTTAAACATAGAGGCTTTATGGTAGGTTTAATATCTGATAGGTTAGTGCTTCCTTTGTTACTCTTCTTTTAAAGGGTTTTCCTAGGTACAGTTGCCGCCTTTTTTCCATATAATCTTTAAAATAAATGTCTCTAGGGGTTCCTGGCTGGCTCAGTCAGAAGAGTGTATGACTCATGATCTTAGGATCAAGAGATTACTTAAATAAAACTTTAAAATACAACAAATGTATCTAGGGGCGCCTGGGTGGCTTAGTCGGTTGGGCGTCCGACTTTCGCTTAGGTCATGATCTCGCGGTTCGTGGGTTCGAGCCCCGCGTCGGGCTCTGTGCTGACTGCCAGCTCAGAGCCTGGAGCCTGTTTCAGTCTGTGACTCCCTCTCTCTCTGACCCTCCCTTGCTCACGCTGTCTCTCTCTCCTAGAAATAAATAAAACATTAAAAAAAACAAACAAAAAAAAACAAAACAAATGTATCTAGAGTCAAATTATGTACGCTTTAAAATATTTTTGTGTTAATGGTAGTTAATGGTATAAATGGCTATATAATGGTTAGTGACATAAATGATATAACCCAAATTTGGGTGGCACCTGGGTGGCTCATTTGGTTAAGCCTCTCAACTCTTGGTTTCAGCTCAGGTCATGATCTCATGGTTCGTGAGTTCGAGCCTCACATGGGGCTCTGTGCTGACAGTGCGGAGCCTGCTTGGGATTCTCCCTCCCCAAGTCTCTCTGTCCCTACCCCACTCACACACAGTCTGTCTCTTTGTCTCTTAAAATTAAACGGTAAAAAAATAATAAAAAATGACAAAACCCAAATGTGATGGTTTTCTATCCCACAGGGCAGTGTCTGTACTGCATACTAGCTGGTTCGTTTTGAATGGTCAGATTTCTTTTTTTTTTTAATGCTTATTTAATTTTTGAGAGAGAGAGACAGAGTGCAAGCCAGGGAGAGACAGAGAGAGGTGGGGGGAGACACAGACTCTCTCAAGCAGACCCCAGGCTCTGAGCTGTCAGCAGAGAGCCTGATGCAGGGCTTGAACTCATGACTGTGAGATCATGACCTGAGCTGAAGTTGGGTGCTTAACTGACTGAGCCATTCAGGTGTTCCCGGTTGGTCAGATTTTTGCTCTCTCTGTCTCTCCTCCAGTGCTCATCAAAACAAGTGCACTCATTAATCCCCATCACCTGTTTAACCCATGCCCCTCACCCCACTTCCCTCTCGTTACCATTAGTTCTCTCTACTTTAGAGTTTTTGCTTGGTTTTCCTCTCTTTTTCTCCCCCCCCCCCTTGCTTGTTTGTTTTGTTTCTTAAATTCCACATATGGGTAAAATCATATGGTGCTTTTCTTTCTCTGACTGATTTATTTTGCTTAGCATAATACCCTCTAGCTGCATCCATGTTAATTATAAATGTTTTGTACAGTACTCGTATCCTTGTCAGTCACTTATTAAATATTTTCTTTTTTTAAGTTTATTGAGAGAGAGAGAGAGAGAGAGAGAGAGAATCCCTAGCAGTCTCTGTGCTATCAGCACAGAGTCTGAGATGTGGGGCTCAATCTCACGAAGCATGAGATCATGACCTGAGCCAAAATCAAGAGTCTGACTCTCAGGGTGCCTGGGTGGCTCAATTGATTGGGCGTCCGACTTCAGCTCAGGTCATGATCTCATGGCTCGTGGGTTCGAGCCCTGCGTCAGGCTCTGTGCTAGCAGCTAGCTCAGAGCCTGGAGCCTGCTTCAGATTCTGTGTCTCCCTCCCTCTCTGACCCTCCCCCACTCACACTCTGTGTGTGTCTCTCTCAAAACTAAATAAACATTTAAAAAAATAAACAGAGTCAGACTCTCAACTGGCAGAGCCACCCAGGCGCCTAAAGTATTTTCAATATACCCTCTGCCAGGGGTGTGTGTGACCTTCTATTTCTAGAATGCCAGAATAAGGAGGTAAAAAGTAGCAGTAGCTTGTTGCCCAGTCTTTTAAGGAGAGTAATGAATCTCTTCAATTCCTTTTCTGGACTCCTGTTACAGTAATAGATGCAAAGTGCAGCAATGTTATAAGTGGAAGATATGAGGGCTAAGGACAGGTGGTGGTTATCCTCACAGTACTATACATGTTTGTACAATGTTTTAGTTTTTCAGCGTGCTTTCTTTCACTCACACTATGTTATTCGCCCAGGAGATGATTGTGGTCAAGTAGGAAATGCCCTCATCACAGAATCAGATCTGGATTTAAGTCCTGATTCTTCTGCATCTTATTATCGCTTATTCAAGTGACTTTACTTCCGACCCGTAGTCTCCACATATGTAGAAATCAGAACTGAGAATCCTATTTCGTTGGGTTGTGATAAGGATTAAATTGAATTAATCTTCAACAAATGTGTATTGATCAGTAACCATGTATCAGCCATTATCAAAAAGACTGGGGCTCTGGAGCAGAATAAGACACCATCTCTGCTCTCAAGGCGACTTTGGTTTAGAGGAATGAATCCCAGGACTTTCTTTCCCCTGCTGTTGGGTCCCCGGGGAGCAAAAGGAAAGTTCTGGTTAGAGCAAAACCCGTCTATGGAAGGACTCAGAGAAGATACCTCACTAGTAGGGGTCCCAGCTGCAAATGTGTGACACTGTCAGGTTTGCCTAGGACAGTGTTGGTTTACAACTTCTGTCCTAACATTTAAATTCTGAGCTGATAAACAAATGACATCTATATTTTGTTCCCTGGTTTTTGATCCCTGGATTCCTGTCTGATAATAGAGCCCTTGATCACCCTACCGCTCTACCAGCCTCTGATTTTCGATTCCCCCTTGTGTCTGTCCTACGTAGAAGTTCCAGCATGAGTTGAGCACCAAGTGGGTGCTGAACACTGTGAGTACAGGGGCCCACGTGCTTCTTGGGAAGATCCTCCAGAACCACATGCTGGACTTCCGCATTCGCAACTCCAAGCTCTTCTGGCGGGCGCTGGCCATGCTGCAGGTAGGTCCTCATGGGCCGGGACTGGGTGGGGCCTGGCTTTGTGCCTAGGCTGCCACAGAGACATGGACATGTGTGGGGGCAAAGGGCTGTCTTTTCTCCTGTGCCTCTTCCTTCTATCGGGCTCATCCTCCCCTATAGGGAGTGCATGTGCATGTTAGGCTGTGAGATTATAACCATTAGGCAAGATACTTTCAGTTACAAGTATGTGACAGAAAACTAACTTTAAGCTAAATAAGGCAAACGACTGGCTCATGTAACTGAAGTCCCAGGGTGGCAAGATCCAGACACTCAAAAACAGTGTGCTCCAGAATTGTCAGCCCGTAACTTTCCTCTGTGTCGCTCTCATTCTCCGGCAGGTTTTCTCCAGTAGGTGGCCAGTTGGCCACCAGCAGTGTGAGCCTAGCATTCTTCCAATCCACCCCAGTGGAAGGAGAGTTACCTATCAGTCCCTGTGATTCCCACAAATGCCTGGGAGGAAGGGCTGCCGTAGGCTTGTCATGGGTCACATGGCATCTCTGAGCCAATCACTATTTTTTGGGGGAAAGCCGCCCTCTGCCCAGGCCTGGCTCATGAGCTCTCCCTGTAGGATGGCAGTGGAGGAAGGGGCAGGAAGTGAGCCTCAGTCAAACCGCATGACCTGAGAAAGGAGAAGCAATAGTTCCCCAGAGGAAGATCAAGGTGCTGGTACTGGAAGGAGGAGGAATGGCTGCCGAGCAGACAGCACAACAGATGGTCATGAAAGGAAGGTTGCTAGATTTAGCAAAGAAAACTACAGGACACCGGTTAAATTTGAATTTCAGATAAATAAAGGATTTTGTTTTGTTTCTTTGTTTATTTTGAGAGAGAGTGCACGTGAGCAGAAGAGGGGCAGAGAGAGGGAGAGAGAGAACCCCAAGCACTTCTGTGCTATTAGCACAGAGCCCATCATGGGACTCGATCCCATGAACTGGGAGATCATGACCTGAGCTGAAATCAAGAAACAGACACTCAGTTGACTGAGGCACCAGGCACCCTAAGGATTCTCTTTTTTTTTTTTTTAGTATAAGTATGTCTCATGAAATATTTGAGGCATACTTCTGTTTTTTTCATTATTCATCTAAAATTCCTATTTAACTGGGTGTCCTGTATTTTTATTTGCTAAATCTGACAACACTGCATAATGGGAATCAGTCAATGAGCATTTAGTGAGCACCCACCAGGTCCCTAAAACAACTTTCTCAAATGAATAAAACCAACCAACCAGGAAAAAAAAAATGCTTTATGCTCTTCTAGTTCCTGGGGTTGCGGTGGATAGGGGGAACCGGAGATATATATGATGCAGTCCTTGCTCTCCCAGAGTGATCCATCTAATGGAGGAGAGACAAAATCAGTAGAGAACAACAAAGTATCAAACTGCATGATCCTTACTGAAGTCCAATAGAACTTAAAAGAAACTAGGGTCCGAATGCACTAGAGGAAAACAGAAGGTTTCATCGAAGAGGTGATATTCAAGGTAGGCCTAGTGGGTATGGCTCAGATAGGTGACAGACAGAAGGGTATTCTTATTCAAAAGAACATTAACCAAGGCCCAGAAGGGGACCAAGCATGATATATGGGGACACAGGTGTGACTATAGCAGAGAATCATTTTACACAGTGAGGGATTATGGGGAGACAGATGAAGGGAGACTGCGGAAGATTGAAAGCCAGACCAGAATTCAGACTTGCCAAATATAGCTGGACCTGGGCCTCCAGAATGGCAGCCACGCCCTAAATGTGGCTGCCGAGCACTTGAAATGTGACTAGTGTGTCCGAGGAACTGAACTTTAAGTTTTGTTTAAAAACTGAAACATTGTAATTTTTAAGAAATAGACACTGGATTTTAAAAATATTGTAAATTCAAAAATACTGTACCCTACTAATTTTTAATATTGTTTACATGTTGGTATAATATTTTGGATATATTGGATTAGACAAAATATGATTGAAATGTATTTTTTTATTTGTTTCTTTTGTTTTTTTTCACCTAGTTCTTTTTCAATGCAGTACTAGAAAACTTTAAATCTTGTATGTGGCTCACATTATATATCCTTTTTTTTTTTAATGTTTATTTTGAGAGAGAGCATGAGCAAGGAGAGGGAGGGAGAGAGAGAGAGAATCCCAAACAGGCTCTGTGCTGACAGATGTGGGGCTTGAACTCCCAAACTGTGAGATCATGACCTGAACAGAAATCAAGAGTCAGACGCTTAACTGATTGAGCCACCCAGGCTCCCCTCGCATTATACTGTAAAACCTTTGATTGTGAGAAACTTGTTCTGGGAGTGTTCTGCAACTGATAAATGAGTGACGTCTTGCAATATGAGTGGTACATGATGTTGAATGTCACGTGAACACAATTGAGCCAATAATAGTTCTTGAAATTTGCTTTGAAATACGAGTGCTTTGGATTATAAGCATGTTTCCGGAACACATAATGCTCGCAAACCAAGGTTTTGGTGTATTTCTATTGGACAATGCTGGGCTAGCAGAGTGGAGGGTGGTGACGAAATAGGAGCCATGTTTGCAGATGAGCAGTCTTGACAGCAATGTAAAAGGTGGATGGGGTTAAGAAGGAAACCAGAAGAAAAAAAAAAAAAAAGAAGGAAACCAGAAGGAGTGAGTTCAGTTTAAGGTTACCAACTTACAGGGTTAGTGGCACATGGCTGAAAGTGTGACCAATTTGCCCTGAATCCTCCAGTTTCACCAGCCCGTCAAAGCCTACCACCAACCATTTTTCTTCATGCCTGGGGCTTCTGAGTTTGGGATTGCCTATAGGGATCAATTCTACACGGCTTCTACAGCCAGTCTTCAGGATCCCAGGCACCCACCTTCCCTTCTCCCACTGCTTTCTCCTCCTTGACTCCATTTTCCACTCTCCTGACTTCTAGCCCAACACTGACCTTACTACTTCTTCCACAGCGCTTCTCTGGACAGCCCAAGGCTCGATGCATCGAAACCCTCCTCCAGGTGATCCACTTTCCTCAGCCGCTGTCGGAGGATACCCGGGCTGCTCCCATCTCCTTCCACGTCCAGGTTGCACACGAGAAGGAACAGGTATCCTGCCGGCATTTAGTCATTCAGCAAACACTTATTGAGTCCTTTCAGTGTGTCGGGAACTTTGCTTGGTACTGCTCAGTGACACTGCCAAGGAGCTCTCTGTTTCTGGGGGAGATATGACTGTGACGCGCAGTCACAGAGGTGTGGAAAAGGTGCTGTAGGGATCCGGAAACGGGGGCTTCAGTTCTGTATAGGAGGGGAGGCAGGACAGAGGGAGGAGGAGGTCTTCGAACGGGGTCTGAAAGGATGAATAGGAGTTTTCTGGGTCCAGGTGAAGGCTTCTTTCTGTTCTTTTTTTTCTTTTTCTTTTTTTTTCCCAATGCATCAGACAAAACACTGGCTAATGGTTCAGTTAGATCAACATGGTCGATCTGATGGGGAAAAAAGTGTCATCAGCTGCAGCTTCTTTCTGTTCTTGACCTACCTCAATACAATTCCGGGTCTTGATAACTCTCTTCTATTCTTGCATCCGACCTAGTGGCTTCTGACTCCCACACCAAATGCTCTGTCTCCTCCAGATTCTTCCCCAGGTAGCCTCACTTTCTCAGGCTCAAGTGCTCCCTGCCTCTTCCCCACAGGTGATCCCCATGGCCTTGCTGAGCCTCCTATCCCGGTGCTCCATCCCCGAGGCACAGGTGCAACTGGCTGCAGCCCCCTCTGTCTGTGAGGCTGTCAGGAGCGCCCTCACTGGGCCGGGTCGGAAGCGCAGCGCAGACCCTCTGGAAACCCTAGAGCCTGCCCTGCAGTGAACTGGTGTTTCTGGGCGTGTGAAGCCCACGGAGCCTTGTTGGGCTGGCAGCACTTGTGGTGGGAGGGGAAGCCCAATCCCCAGGGCCACCCGCAGCAGGGAAAGGAATCTCTCTACTCTCTACTTTGGGGGAGTTCTTGCTCTTGACCCAGTGGTTCCCATTTTCACTGGGATGTTCTGATTTCAGAAATAAAACTAAATGTCTTATTTTGGAAAGTTAATCTTACGAACTCACTAGATCGGAGTTAATAAATTAGAGGTGGGACAAGATGGGTGGCATGGGTTGGTCCCAACAGCAGGTTTCTTTCTTTACTTCCCCCTGCCCCCCACACCCATTTCATTGGCCTCTAATCCAGACCTGACTCCAGCATCTCTATACCCACCCCCCCAACACGTAGGCGTGTTTGTGCTCACACATGCACATACGTTCTGTTCCCGGACAGAATCACACAGAGAAAAGTGGAAATTTAGGTAATTCCAGAGGAAAAGGGAAAAAGTTGTGTCCCCAACAGAGGCCACTCAGGAAAATAATCCCTGTTAGGCACGACAGGATCTTTGTAACTAGAAGGAAAGCTACGTCCGCGCATTAGACCCTGAAGTGAGAGTTGCGTTCCCTGTCCAAGTTAGTAAGGGGAACATAAGGTTCCCAGGGGTGGGAACAGCTTTGGTGGCAGGAAGCCGCAGATACTGGAAACCCCAGTGTCTGTCCATTTTACACCTCAGCTGTCACCTGTTTTGACAAATCAAAGGCACCCTTGCTCATTTCTGACCCATGCCGGTTCTTCAGGGCCTGTGACATATGACTCTGATAGTAGACAGCTGGCTCCCCCTTGTGCCTGAGAAGTACCCAAGTGAAACCTCTGAAGCTCACTGGAACTTTCAGGCAGTAGGATGACTCCTAAAGAGCCAGATTTGCTTTTTGTTTTTTTGTTTTTTAAGTTTATTTATTTAGAGAAAGAGAGAGAGCGCGCGAGCACAGGCAGGGGAAGAGCAAAGAGAGAGGGAGAGAGAGAGAATCCCAAGAGTCTCCGCCCTGTCAGTGCAGAGCCAGATGCAGGGCTTGAACTCCTGGAACTATGAGATCATGACCTGAGCTGAAATGAAGAGTGGGACATTTAATCAACTGAGCCGCCCACGCGCCCCCAGATTTTTGTTTTAAAGTAATCAACCTTTTCAAGGTAGCCATAAATGCCCTCCAAATGTCTGTGGGCCTCCAGCCTCTGTCTGAGCTCTTTTCCTGTTGTACATCGACATTTAACTTTGTACCTTAGATCCTTAACCAGTGCCATTTTCCTCAACCACCACTCCTGTGGTGCCTTCTCAGTATCATCCTTTTGACTTTCATCCCCCACAAATGCCTCTTCTGACCTCTGCAGTTCAAAATGCATAAAGTGAGGAAAGGGGCCTGCAGAGGCTCTCTGCTTCTCTTTACCCAGGACTCTCTCCCCTGTGTTTTCACTGGGTAAATTCCTCTCTCTTCTTGGCATCATAAACAGAGTCAAATCAGAGAAGATACCCTGTTTTTGAGCACTGGAGAGGGCAGAGTACCCCTTGATCCTGTTGATGATGCCAACATGTGCAGTAGCCCCACTCCCACGTGTGAAATGGATATGGTGCAAGGTCAGAGTTCCCCAAGGCTGGATGCAAGAGGATTCTAGAAGTTGAGAGGTTGTTTGTTTTGTTTTACTTGCCAAGTTCTTAGATGGTACAAAGATAGCAAGTGAACTCAATTCTTGTATGGTTGTGTATGATATTCAGCTGTTACAAACAAGGTGGAGGAGAGGCTGGAGGCAGTCTGGCATTATGGAGGATGCAAAGATGGCTACAGTCTGAATCCCCACCCTCTTGGAATTCACAAGCACATATAAGCAATTCCAATAAAGAAAAAGAGCATCAACGTGGATTTTAATAGCAGGCTAGGTACAGGTTGCTGCCAAAATTATTTGGGGCAGAATACGTAGTAGGCCAACAGTCAGGAAAATTTTGGGGAAAAGGAGGTCAGGGCGGGGTGAAGGAACATCCAAAGAAAATGTGGGCATGTTTGGAAACTGGTACTTGTGTGTGGTTGCAGTATCAGCGAGTCAGGTCATTGTCAATGGAATTTGACCTGAAAGCAGAACTAAAGAGGTTTAAAGATTTTTTTTAGAATTACCCAGAGACAAATGGTTGGCTGACAACACTTACCGTTATTTTGGAGAAAGCAAACTTCTGAAGGTAAGAAAGCTAGAGAGTAATCTATTATCGACACGAGGTAGTAATTCTGCTGAAATGACTAAGGTCAGTCCGGAAGACTGGGTTGGATTGTGGAAGATGAAGGAAACAATTTCCTGCTACACTTATTTGCTGGATCGAAAGTAAGAGATAAAGGGCACAAGATATTTGGATATTGCATGTACTTCAAACTTAATTTATTAAAAAGTGGAACCCGGGATCTTTCCTCCAAATCAGCTGATCTGTCATGAATGGTCTTAAATACTAGATAGGCTGGGGCCAGGCACATGGGACAGTAAGACTGGAGGAAAGTGTTGGGACCAGGTAGGAGATGGAGGGGCCCCAAATCTGGCTCCAGGGATGGGCCCTACGAGTACAGCAAAATGTATAAGATCCAATCCAGACTCAGCTCTGGTTTAGACAGGTGGGTCAAATCCTAGGCACTGAATGCATCTAGGCCGTGGGAAATGCTTCCATCCTGGAAGAGAGAACTGGGCTTACCTATCAACTAGTGGCTGTGGTGCTAAGGCTTGAGAGGAAGAGACAGGAAGGGGACCTGGGAACATCTTATAGTGTCAGAAAATAAAGAAATGCTCATAAAAACAAAAGGATGAGGTCATATCAAAGGGACACAGGAGCCAACCCAAGAGAGCTCCCAGTGGGCAAAGTGGGAACAATTTGAGCAGCAGAATAAATAATTTGGTATTGGATCATAACACAAAGTACAAAATAAGTATGCATGAGTTCATAGGGATATAACAAAATAATTGAATAAACAAGAGGAAGAGACAAATCTTCCCTACACAAGAAATCCAAATAATGTAAGTAGATATACCCTACTCTCAGAGATGGAGCTTAACAACCCCTCACTCCGTCCAGCCCCACTGTGGGCTACACTTAGGGGCTTGCTTCCAAAAGAAGAAAGAAGAAAGAGAAAAATAATAACTTCACACTGGAGAAACCTGGCAAGCACTACCTTAGCCAAGTGACGAAGATTAGCATCACCAGCCAATATCATGTACTGCCTGATATGATGTAATGAGAAGGGCATGTCACCTCTGTGATATTCTTCCCAAAACATATTACCTCAGTCTAAGCATACAGAAAACAGAGAAACCTGAATAGAAGGACCTGCCTGGTAATCCTAAGCGCTTTCAAGGTTAGAGAAAAACAAGGAAAGACGGAGAAACTGCCACAGACCAGAGGAGACTAAGGAGGTATGACAACTAAATCCAGCGTGGTACCCTGAGTTGGATCCTGGACAGAGAAAGGACATTAGTGGAAAAACTGCTGAAATCTGAATGAAGTTTGGCATTTATTTAAACATAAATGTACCAATGTTAATTGCAAGATTTGATAAATGTATCAGAGTTATATAAGATGTTAATATTAAGTGAAACTGGGTAAAGGGCATATGGGAACTCATTGTGCTATCTTTGCAACTTTTCTGTGAATCTAAAATTATTCAAAAAAAGTTTATTAAAAAAATAAAATTCTTGGCACACCTGGGTGGCTCGGTTGGTTAAGCATCCAACTTTGGCTCAGGTCATAATCTCGCGGTTTGTGGGTTCAAGCTCCACATTGGGCTCTGTGCTGACAGCTTGGAGCCTGGAGCCTGCTTTGGATTCTGTGTCTCTCCCACTCTCTGCCTCTCCCCTGCTCACACTCTTGTCTCTCTGTCTCTCTTAAAAAAATAAATAAACATTATAAAATATATAGAATAAAATTCTTGACTACAATACCATATATGTGGGAAGGGGTAAATATAATGAAAATATTCTGAGGGCCTTGATTTATCCATAAAGAGGATAAAAGTTTTGTTTAGCAAGTTGATAGGTTAAATGTATATATTGCATTAAAGGGTATCCACTAAAAATGGGGTTGACAAACTTTCTGTTAAGGGATAGATAGTAAATATTTCAGTCATTACAGACCCCCATGGTCTTCCTTGTAACTACCCACTGTTGTAGTTTGAAAGCAGATATAGACAATGTGTAAAATGGGTGTGACTATGTTCCAAACAGGCACCAATAAACTTTTATTTACAAAAACAGGCAGCAATAAAACTTTATTTATACGATTTTGTCATAATCTTTAAATAAAATAAAAAATGAATTAAAAAGTCTTTACAAGATTTCCAAGGTTTTGTAAAGGAAGATTAGTTAGGAGCACATGGGTGGCTCAGTTGGTTAAGCGTCTGACTCTTTGTTTTGGCTCAGGTCATGATCTCATGGTGTGTGGGTTTGAGCCCTGCATCGGGCTCTGCACTGACAGCGTGGAGTCTCCTTGGAATTATGTCTCTCTCTCCCTCCTCATCTCTCTTTTTCAAAAATAAATAAAGTTTAAAAAAAGATTAGTTATTCACTAAAAGAGCATAAACAGAGAGTATTACTTCCAATTAGTAAAGGAAAAAATGGAGTAATTAATGAAGAATGCATAGTTATCTAACTAAAAGGCAAGAGATGAGAAAAAAGAATTATAAAACAGAACAACATAGCAAGTGCAAAATAAAGGGGTGATTTAGATCCTAATACTTTAGTAATTACATTAAATGTAATGGAACATGGAATGGAAATGGAAATGGAAATGGAACACATGTTGTTACGGGTGGGAGAATCTTTGTTGTTGAATGCAGTTCTTGGTTCTTAGAATTCCCACAAAAGATTTACATGGGGATCCATGCTAGAACAAAGATAGAAGGATGGGGCACCTGGGTGGCTCAGTTGGTTGGGCATCTGACTTAGGCTCTAGAAATCTCATGGTTTGTGAGTTCAAGTCCCGTGTCAGGCTCTGTGCTGACAGCTCAGAGCCTGGAACCTACTTCAGATTCCGTGTTTCCCTTTTTCTGCCCCCCCCTCCCACCCCACTTGCACTCTGTCTCTCAAAACTGAATAAACCTTAAAAAAAAAGTTTTAAAAAAAGATAGAAGGAAAGTAGCAAGCACAAAGCAGTGTATTAAGGACAGTACACTCTGAAGGTGGTAGAGCAGGCAGGCCCACAGCCAGCAACTGCCCTGAAGCTACAGGGGTCTTTTCCTCCTATGGGGGACTGGGTCTTGGGTCATGGACAGGGTGGGCTGGTCTCTAATGGAAGCTGTTTCCAGTCTTTTGGGGGACCCCTCCCACAAGTTTGTACTGAAACAGTCAGGGCAGCCTTTCCCCATGTTTGGGGTGGGGGTGGGACTAAAACCGCAATGCAAATATATTATAATGAGTCTAGGGGTTACCTTGGGGCAGAGGTAGAAGAGGAAAGTGGCCTGTGCTGCACGTGTGGCTCTTGATCTGTTAGCCCAGGGGTCTTGGAAGCCACAAAGTCAGGATATTGTGCTTCTAGCCTTCTAATGTGAAACCTATTTAGCACAGTCCTTGCCTCCAGCTCATGTCTAAATACCTGCCTACTCTATCAATCTCTATCAATGCTACAGCTAAAATCTATTTTAGTATTTTTTCTAACTGAGAGAGAGAGAGAGAACATGAGTGAGGGACGGGGCAGAGGGAGAGAAAATCTCAAGCAGGCTCCACACTCAGCACGGAGCCTGACATGGGGCTGGATCCTGTGACCTTGGAGTCACTACCTGAGATGAATTCAGGAGTCAGATGTCCAACTGACTGAGTTACCCAGGTGCCCCCAAAACGTATTTGGATAGCATATATTTAGATTGTGTTTATTTATCCAGTATTAAAACAAAAAGATATAGAAAGGTTGAAGTAAAAGAATGGGAAAAGATATACTATGCAAGTACTATACAAAAGAAAATTGCTAGAGCAATATCAGTATCAGACAAAAAACTAAAGGCAAAAAGTATTGTTAGAGATAAGGAGGGTCTTCATAGTGATACAAGATTTAATTCACCAGGAATAACTTATGATTTTAAATAACACTTAAAAATACATAAAGTAGGGGTGCCTGGGTGGCAGTTGGTTAAGCATCTGACTTTGGCTCAGGTCATGAATTTGCAGTTCATGAGTTTGAGCCCCACATTGGGCTCTGTGCTGACAGATCAGCCTGCTTCATATTCTGTGTCTCCCTCTCTCTCTCTCTCTGTCCCTCCCCTGCTTGTGCTCTGTCTCTCAAAAATAAATAAATGTTAAAAATTTTTTGAAAATTCTACACACCATAACTTGTGGAATGAAGCTAAAGTAGTACATAGGAGGAAATTTATACTTTCAAATGCATATATTAGGGGAAAAGGGTTGAAAGTGCATTTATCTCAGAAGTTAGAAAAAAACAGCAAAGTAAATCCAAAGAAAGAATTGTCAATCATATCCCAATAAAACTGGGGCAAAAGAGAAAGTAGAAGTAAGGAAATAATAAAGACAAAGGGAGAAATTATTGAAATAGAAAGTAAACATACAGAAAGTTGGCTCTTTGAAATGGTTAATTAAGGGGCGCCTGGGTGGCTTAGTCGGTTAAGCATCCGACTTTCGCTTGGGTCATGATCTCGCGGTTCGTGGGTTCGAGCCCCGCGTCGGGCTCTGTGCTGACTGCCAGCTCAGAGCCTGGAGCCTGTTCAGTCTGTGACTCCCTCTCTCTCTGACCCTCCCCTGCTCACTGTCTCTCTCTCTCCTAGAAATAAATAAAACATTAAAAAAAAAAAAAAAGAAATGGTTAATTAAAATGGACAATTCTCTAGCAAGATCAATCAAGGATAGGGAAAAGAGAAAAGAGAGAAGACACAAATAACTAATATATAAACAAGGAGACAGTACTGCATTTGAGTAATTTTATGTCAATACCTTTGAAAGTGTAGATTAAGGGGCACCTGGGTGGCTCAGTCGGTTAAGTGTCCGACTTCGGCTCAGGTCATGATCTCACAGTTGGTGGGTTCGAGCCCCGCGTCAGGCTCTGTGCTGACAGCTCAGAGCCTGGAGCCTGCTTCCAATTCTGTGTCTCCCTCTCTCTCTGCCCCTACCCTGCTCACGCTGTCTCTCTCTCTCTCTCAGAAATAAATAAAACATTAAAAAAATAAAAAAAAAGAAAGTGTAGATTAAATGCAAAAATTGCTAGCAAATATAACTCACCAGAGATGACTCAAAAAAATTTACAAATTTTCAATAATATTATAACCTTCAAATAAATTGAATATTTAGTCAAAAACCTTCATTCAAAGAAAACTCCAGGCTTCTATGGCTTTGGTGAAAAGTTGTACCAAATGTTAATTTTATGCAAACTTTTTCTGAACATTAAAAAAAAAGAGAACATTCTTCAACCCAAGAGTCTGACATGACCTTGATACTGAAAGCGTGACAAAGAACAAGAGAGAAAAATTACAGGATGGACTCACTCATGAAAATAGGTAACAAAAATCTCAAACAAAATATTAGAAACTAGAATATTTAAGAACAAAATGCTCAATTAACTTATGAAAATGTGTTCATAAGTTAGTAGTTTAGTAATCAGAGAAATTTAAGTTAAGCAATGAAATACCATTTTCATGTATATCACATTGGCTAAAATAAAGCAACCTGAAAATACCACACGTTGTCACAAAAATGGAACAGGAAGACCTCCCATTCACCACTGTTGGAAATATTGACGTAACCACTCTGGGAAAAACAGTTTGGCACTGTCTACTAAAGTTAAAGTTATGCATGCTCTGTAACCTAGCTATTCCACTCCTTGGTAAATGCGGTAGAGTAGGGATCCTTAAAGTGTAGTCCTTGGTCCCATAGTATCAGCAACGTCTGGAATCTTCTTAGAAATACCAAATTCCTGAGCTCTACTCCAAACTTACTCAGCAACCCTAGGGATAGGGTCCAGCAATCTGTGTTTTAACAAGCCCTCCACATGATTCTGATGCATGTTAAAGCTTGGGAGCTACTGCCATAGAGAAATAGGAACATATGTGCACCAAGATATATGTACAAGGATGTTTTTAACAGCATTATTTTTTTAAAGCCAAACATGGAAAACAAGCCAAGTGTCCGTCAATATCGTAATGGATAAATAAGTTATGTAATGGTTATACAATGCAATGAAATAATAAAAATGAATCTCATTTGCGCAAAATAGCATGGATGACTCAAACATAATGGTGAATAAATTCAAGACACAATCAACTAATTTTTATGTACATATAGAAAAAGATGCTTGTAAAACTGTACAAGCATGTTTTAAGAACCAAATCAAGGGTGCCTGGGTGGCTAAGTTGATTAAGTGTCCAGCTTCAACTCAGGTTATGATATAATGGTTCATGAGTTCAAGCCCCACATTGGGCTCTGTGCTGACAGCTCAGAGCCTGGAGCCTGCTTCAGATTGTGTCTCCCTCTCTCTCTCCCCTCCCCCAAATAAATAAACATTTAAAAAGAATAAGAAAGAAAGAAAGAAAGAAGGAAAGAAAGAAAGAAAGAAAGAAAGAAAGAAAGAAAGAAAGAAAGAAAGAAAGAAAAAGAACCAAAATAGTATCTCCAGCTCTAACCTTAGAATTCCAGGCTAGTTCTAAGTATCTGCCACATAGTATGTGCTTAGCATGACAAGTATAATTCTTTATAATTATGATTTTTATAGTGACTGCAAAGTATTTCATAATATGGATATATCATATGTATTTAACCACTTCCTTGTTGATGGACTTTTTGAGAGTATTACTTTGGCTGACCCAGTAGACTGAAAATTCTATAAGGTGAGAGATCATGATTGTCTTTTTCTAAAACAGTGCCTGCTATTCAATAATTATTTAATTGAGTTGATTTTCCAGATTAATTTTCCTATAAGAAAAATACCCTGGCCAGTTTTGTTTCTCTTGATTATAGGACAAGTTAATTCCTTATAAATTTTATTTACAGTGCATTAACCATAGAGAATCCAGGTAACTTTGGGTGTAATGACAAAATAGATGTTCTAGAATTGGAAAATGAGACCATGGATTCTGGAATAGATTGAACCTCTAAGGTCATTTAATTTCCCTATGTGACATCTCTTCTCTGTTTCAATGCTACAGTGACTAAGAAATGTGTCACACCTTGGAGTTAGGAAACCATATATATCACATTTTCTGAGAGTATCTCTTAAGATACCCCAGCTTTCTTAAATGTCCTTGACCCTCTATTTTAATTTGTGTCTGGGAACATATGACACCATACTTGGACCTCCAGGGAATGACTGGTTCCAGAGAAGATGCTTATAGGGCAAGACAGGCCACATGGAAAGCCTTCTCCTTTGAAATCTTGCTTCCCTACTCTTTACTTTATGTCAAGTTGTCCAGCCCAATCTTAGTAGAGAAGGTCTTCCCTGAGCATTGGCAGTCAGGACAGAGCCCGTGAGCAGCTGCAAGAAGGGGCATCAGATAGGCATGGCTCAGAGGAAATACTTGGGCAGCATGCACATTGGTTGGGGCCTGTCAAGTTTACTTTGGAATATCCATTGTGATGTCATATAGGGTCATAACCTTGAGGGAGACCACTGTTTGGCTGAGAGGGGCATGAGGTTGAGTAATGGTGCCGCTTTGGGGGCTGGCCATCCCACTGCCATCATATGTCAGCCTTCCACTATTATTTGGTTTCCTTGTTTGGGGGCTTAGGGGGCTGTTTTCTAGGAAGCAGAGCACAGAGCATGTGGCAGCCAAGGCAGGCTCAAAGGTATGTAATGCAACACTCCCTTGAAATTCACCTTTCCCTATCCCTGCCCCTGAAGCCGTGGAAACTCCTACAACTTGGGCCATGGGAGGAATTAGGTGGGGGGAAGAGGGGAGTTGAGCTGGTGCCTATGGATGTCTTCCTGTAAGTCACACTCAATCCTGTTCCCTTCAGTTTCTCTCTTTTAAATGTTTATTTTGAGAGAGCAAGCATGTGTGCATGAGCAGGGGAGTGGTTGAGAGAGGAGAGAGGGGATCCCAAGCAAACTCCACAATGTCTGTGCAGAGCCCAATTTGGGGCTCTGACTCAAGAACTGTGAGATCATGACCTGAGCCAAGATCAAGAGTCAGATGCTTAACCAACTGAGCTACCCAGGCTCATCCCCTTCTTCACTTTATTTCAACAAACCTTGAGCACCTTTTATATATGGTGGAGTACTGGAAATTCAGGAAGAATAAACATCATCCCCTCCTACTAGGAGTTTGGGTGAAGTGGAGGAGACAGTCAGTCAGATATATACATAATACAAGGAAAGAGAAAATGATGAATTAACAGAAGTATAAATATTGCTGAAGAGGTGGGAGATAGAGTCTTTTGAAGCAGGGTGATCTATAAAATGCCTCTGGGGGAGCTCAGTTTTGAGTTGTGCTTCAGAGAAAGGGTAGGCTTTGAGGGTGGATAGTGTAGATGGCCGAGAATAGTGAAGGCTCTCCAAATGGAAGGTATAGATGGGGGGAAAGCAGGTGAAGCTGAAGAGTGTTAGATGTGTTTGAAGAGAAGACACCTAAATGAATGGAGTGTAGACGTATAGGGAGTTCAGTGAGAGAAAAGTTTGGAAAATTGATAGAAGTGACATTGTAGAGGGCTTTGAATGCCAAGCTGGACATTTTCTATAAACATTAATTCTGTATGCAGTTGAAAGATGTCGAAGATCTTAAAGCCAGTTAAAAATGTGCATAGATCTGTGCTTTAGAGCAGTGCTTCTCAAACTGTTACATGCATATGATTCAATTAGTTGGGGGGCTTGTTCCAAAGTAGATTCAGCAGTGCCTGGCTGGCTCTCAGTTAAGTGTCTGACTCTGGATTTCAGCTCAGGTCATGATCTCCAGGTTTGTGAATTTGAGCCCTGCATCGGGCTCTGCACTGACAGTGTGGAGCCTGCTTGGGATTCTCTCTCCCCTACTCATGCTCTCTATCTCTCTCAAGACAAACAAACAAACAAACAAACTTAAAAAAAAAGAAAAAACAGATTCTGATTTAGTAGGTGTGTAGTACGGATTGAGATTCTGCCTTTGAAACAAGTTCCCAGGTGATGCTACTGCTGTTGGACCAAGGACCACACTTTTTTTTTAAGGAAGGAAAATTTATTTTCTTACTTTTAAATTTAATTCCAGTATAGTTAACATACAGTATTATATTAGTTTCAAATGTGCAATATAATGATTGAACAATTTTATACACTACTCAGTGCTCATTATGATAAATGTACTCCTAATCCCCTTCACCTATTTCACTCATCCCCTCCCCATGCCTCCCATCTGGTAACCTCTGTCTGTTCTCTATAGTTAAGAGTCTGGGGGTGTCTGGGTGAATCAACTGGTTAAGCATATGACTTTGGCTCAGGTCATGATCTTGGGGTTCACGAGTTCAAGCCCCACATGGGGCTGTGTGCTGACAGCTCAGAGCCTGGAGCCTGCTTCAGATTCTGTGTCTTCCTCTCTCTCTGCCCCTCCCCCACTCACACCCTTCCCTCTCTCTCTCAAAAATAAACATTAAAAAAACCTTTATAGTTGAGTCTGTTTTTTGGTTTGTCCTTTTTTTTTTTTTTCCAAAATGTTTATTTATTTTTGAGAGCAGAGGGAGGGGTAGAGAGAGGGAGACAGAGGACCTGATGCAGGCTCTGTGCTGTCAGTACAGAGCCCAATGTGGGGCTTGAACTCACAAACTGAGATCATGACGTGAGCCGAGGTTGGATGCTTAACCAACTGAGCCACTCAAGTGCTTCATGGTTTGTCTTTTTATTTTTCCTTTGTTCTTTTGTTTTGTTTCTTAAGTTCCACATATGAGTGAAATCATATGGAATTTGTCTTTCTCTGCCTGGCTTATTTTGCCTCGCATCTCTAGATCCATCCATATTGTTGCAAATGGCACGATTTTATCCTTTTTTATGGCTGAATAATAGTCCATTGTATCTATATATCACATTTTCTTTATCCATTCATTTTCCAATGGACACTTGAGCTTTGGCTCATAATTTGGCTATTGTAAATAATGTTGTTATAAACATAGTGTGTATATACCCTTTCAAGTTAGTATTTTCATAGTTTCAGGGTAAATATTCAATAGTGCAATTACTGGATTATATGATAATTCTATTTTTCATTTTTTGAGAGACTTTTATACTGTTTTTCACAGTGACTGCACCTGTTTGGATTCCCACCACCAGTGTGAGAGTTCCTTTTTATCCACATCCTTGCCAATACTTGTTGTTTCCTGTGTTATTGATTTTAGCCATTTTGACAAGTATGAGGTGATAGCTCCTTATAGTTTTGATTTTAATTTCCCTGATGATGAGTGATTTTGAGTATCTTCTCATGTGTATATTGGCCATCTGTATGTCATCTTTGGAGAAATGTCTATTCATCTCTTCTGTTGATTTTTAATTGGATTGTTTGTGGGTTTTGGTATTGAGTTGTGGAAATTCTTTATACATTTTAGATACTAGCATTTTATTGGATATGTCATTTGCAAATATCTTCTCTCATTCAGTAGGTTGTCTTTTAGTTTTTTTTTATTGTTTCCATTGCTGTACAGGAGCTTTTTGTTTTGATGTAGTCCCAATAGTTTATTTTTGCTTTTGTTTCCCTTGCCTCAGGAGATATATCTAGAAAAATGTTGCTGTGGTCGATGTCAAGTTACTGCCTGTGTTTTCTTCAAGGATTTTTTGGTTTCAGGTTTCACATTCAGGTCCTTAATCCATTTTGAGTTTATTTTTATTTGTGGTATAAGAAAATGGTCCAGTTTCATTCTTTTCCATATATCTGTCCAGTTTTCCCAACACCATTTGTTGAGCAGACTCTTTTTTCCATTGCATAATCTCGCCTCCTTTATTGAAGATTATTTGACTATATAATCATGGGTTTATTTCTAAGCTTTCTATTCTATTCCATTGATTATGTGTCTATTTTTGTGCCAGTACCATACTGTTTTGATTACTATAGCTTTTTAGTATACCTTGAAATTTGTAATTGTGATGTCTGCAGATTTGTGTGGGTATGTGTGTTTTCAAGATTGCTTTGGCTATTCATGGTCTTTTGTGGTTCCATACACATTTTATGATTGTTTGTTCTAGTTCTGTGAAAAATGCTATTGGTATTTTGATAGGGATTGCATGATATTTGTAGATTGCTTTGGGTAGTATGGACATTTTAACAATATTGTTTCTTCTGAGCCATGAGCATGGAATGCCTTTCAATTTGTGCCATCTTCAATTTTATAGTTTTCTGAGTGCAGGTCTTTGACCTCCTTGGTTAAGTTTGATCCTAGGTATTTTATTATTTTTGGTGCAATTATAAATGGGATTGTTTTCTTAATTTCTCTTTCTGCTGCTTCATTATTAGCGTATAGAAATGAAATGTCTGTACCTTGATTTTGTATCCTGTAACCTTACTGACTCAGGACCACGCTTTGAGAGTGAAGCTTTAACTCCAGGAAGCATCTATGGCAGTTGTCTGGGTAGCTAAGCCAATCAGAGGCCCTGTTAATGATGTAGTGGGAAGAAAGGGAAAGGAAGTTAAAGAATTAGAGCACAGAGGTAGGAGAGAGGTTCTGGATACATTCCTCAATGTACAAGGTGCTACTGTAGGCACAATGAGTACAGCAGTAAGTGGAAGGGGCAAAAATCTTTGCCCTCGGGGAGGTATTACGGTGAAAGTTTGGATGTGGAAAGTAAAGTAGAAAGAGAAGGAAGGGAGTAAGTCTTTTTTTCCTGATTGGACCTCAAATAAAAGTTAATTATCAATATTATCATTGTTTTCCTATAAGGACTTATGTATCTTTGTATCCCCTGTGCCTAGTATACTGCATAACATTCAGGAATTGCTCCCTATATGTTTATGAAATGAATAAATGACTTCTTTCTTTAACCCTGAATGAATGACAAGATGATGGCATTTAGAATGACGTAGAAAACAGAAGAAGTTGTGAGGGTGGTAGCAGGCAGAAAATGAATTCTATTACATATGAAGTGCTTGTAAAATTTATGTGGAGCTACTCATCTAGTGGCTCAAATGAATGGTGTAGACCTGTGCTTTGCAATCTGGTATCCACTGACCACATGGTGCCGTTTAAATTTAAGTTAATCAAAATCACATACGATTTACAATTCAGTTCCTTAATTGTCCTGTTGACATTTCACTATCACATGTGGCTAGTGACTATCATATTGGACAGAACAAAAAGAGAATATGTCCATGATCAGAGAAAAAATTCTATTGGACAGCACTAGTCTACATTCCAGATCTTGGAGATAGATATATTTGTCTAAGTTTTTGACCACCAAGTCTTTTCAGTTTTTTCTCAGAAGCATCCCTCAAATACAACCATCCAGATTATTACTGTCTTAACTAGGACTTCATCTATTTACAGTACGTTAGCTTGTCTCCTACAAACTTTGTCCAACCTAGGGCATAAAGAGACCCTGGCTTTACAAGACAAAAACCACCCACACAAAACTTCCCACAGCAGATTGCGTCACTCTGCTGAAAGTAACTAAATAAACAAAATCTCTCAGCATCCCCTGCCTGCAGCAGCATTTTGCAACCTGTTTTGACCCTCAAACTTCTTTCATTGTCAAAAGTTTGTCAATCCCTTTTGGAATTTAAACATCATTTTATCTCTTTTTCATCATATATGGTAAGTGACTTTAGGTAAATAATATTTCGTTTTAAAACAACATGGTTTTGTGGGGGAGGGGGGAGATAGGCATGGAGGAGGGCACTTGTGGGGATGAGCACTGGGTGTTATATGGAAACCAATTTGACAATAAACTATATGTAAAAAAAAATAAATCTCACAATGTGGAAAAAAAACAACATGGTTTTTAAAATCACAAAGTTCACTTTAGTATCATCTTTAAGACAAGAAGAAAAGACAAATGTCCACTTTTCCACCATATAACAAGTGATGCATGATGTATAACTGACTTGAACAGGTATGAATTGTTCCACAACAATTAGGTGTGATAAAAGGCAAATACATTTCCTTGTCTATTATCAAGTGTAAATCTAGTTTAAGCCTCCTATCACCTAGGTTGGCAAAAAAGTCCAATATCAGTTTTAACTCCACAACTTTTATACCATATAAGAACTTTGGAGTTTGTTTTCTTTTTCTTTTTTAAAATTTTTGTTTATTTAAACAATTTTTTTAAAAAAATGTTTTATTTATTTCTAGGAGAGAGAGAGAGAGAGAGAGAGACAGCGTGAGTAGGGAAGGGTCAGAGAGAGAGGGAGACACAGACTGTGAAACAGGCTCCAGGCCCTGAGCTGGCAGTCAGCACAGAGCCCAACGTGGGGCTCGAACCCATGAACCGTGAGATCATGACCTAAGCAAAAGTCGAACGCTTAACCGACTAAGCCACCCAGGCGCCCCTAAACAATTTTTTAATGTTTATTTATTTTTGAGAGAGAAAGAGAGAGACAGAGACAGAGCACGAGTGAGGGAGGGGCAGAGAGGGAGACACAGAATCTGAAGCAGGCTTCAAGCTCTGAGCTGTCAGCACAGAGCCTGACATGGGGCTTGAACTCACAAACCATGAGATCATGACCTGAGCTGAAGTCTGACACTTAACAAACTGAGCCACCCAGGCGCCCCAAGAACTCTGGAGTTTGTGCCATTAACCCAAAATGGCAGAGGGTCAGGTGCTTAAACCATGGGAATAAGTGTTGCTTTTTTTCTTTGCCAACTGAAGACAAAAACTGTGGCTCAACTTCTGTGTGCCAAGCTTGGTCACAGAGACCTTGCTAAGGCCCCCCGTATACTACATCTGAGCTCTTAACACCAGAAGGGCTAAATCCCACCAAGCTCAGGGCCTCACTAGTCCAGTGTATTTGTAGCCTCAGTATTGTCTCCATTTCAGGGAGCCAACTTCCTTTTCTTCTCAACCCTGAAAGCACTAAACACTAAGCCTCTGGCACAATTTAGCTTAAAATCCCCCACAGGTCTAGTCTTATATGAGGAGTGTCTCTTACATTCTTGCAAAAATTTTTTTCAGGATGTGAAATTTAACTCCGTGCCATGGATTAGGAGAATCAGGACCTTAAGAACAAAGGACTAGCTACCCTTCCCCTTTGGTGAAGGGAAACAGCAGTTTCTTTCCCAGAACGATGTAGCAAGAAAACATAGTGTAAATTACTCAATATCACCTTGCTACATAATTAATAAAATTTCTTAGTACATATTTATGTAAGAAAAGGCTTTTTTGTCAAAATACTTTTAATTCAGACATAATGATATGCAGCAAAATGCACAGAGTTTGATGAGTTTTGATAAACTTACATACGCATTAACTAGTACCCCAATCAAGCTTATAATATTGCCATAATCATGGAGAGTTCCTCCATGATCTTTTCTAGTCTGTTCTCCTCCCACTCAGAGGCAACCTCTATTCTGATGTCTATGGTCATGGATTAATTTGCCTCTTCTTTAACTTTGTAAAAATAGAATTATACATCTATTGGTAGATGAATGGATCAAGAACATGTGTAGATACATACACAGTGGACTATTATTCAGCCATACCCACCCCCCATCTTGCCATTTGTGGCAATATGGATGGATCTAGAGAGTATAATGCGAAGTAAAATAAGTCAGTGAGACTGAGGTGCCTGGATGGCTCAGTCAGTTAGGCTTCCGACTTCAGCTCAAGTCATAATCTCATGGTCTGTGGGTTCAAGCCCCACCTTAGACTCTGTGCTGACAGCTCAGAGCCTGGAGTCTGCTTTGGATTCTGTATCATCCTTTCTCTCCCTGCCCCACTCACACTCAGTCTCTCAAACATAAATAAAAACATTTAATAAAAACAAATTTAAAAAACAAGAGAAAATGAAATGGGCTAAAGACAGGAACAGACACTTCTCCAAAGAAGACATCCAGATGGCCAACATCCACATGAAATGATGCTCAACATCACTCATCATCAGGGAAATACAAATCAAAACCACAATGAGACACTACCTCACACCCGTCAGAATGGCTAACATTAACAACTCAGACAACAACTGATGTTGGTGAGGATGCAGAGAAGGAGGATCTCTTGCACTGCTGCTGGGAATGCAAACTGGTGCAGCCATTCTGGAAAACAGAATGGAGATTCCTCAAAAAATTAAAAATAAAACTATTCTATGACACAGCAATTGTACTACTAGGTATTTATCTAAGGGATACAGGTAAGCTCTTTCAAAGGGACGCATGTACCCCAAAGTTTATAGCAGCATTATCAACAATAGCCAAAGTATGGAAAGAGCAAAAATGTCCATTGATGGGTGAATGGATAAATATTTGGTGTGTCTATATATATATATATGTGTGTGTGTGTGTGTGTGTGTATATATGTATATATATATAAATACACCATGGAGTATTACTTGGCAAGCAAAAAGAATGAAACCTTTCCATTTGCAACTATGTGGATGGAACTAGAGGGTATCATGTTAAGCGAAATTAGTCACATAAAGACAAATATTATATGACTTCACTCATATGAGGACTTTAAGATACAAAACAGATGAACATAAGGGAAGGGAAGCAAAAATAATAACAGGGAGGGGAACAAAAATAAAAACAGGGAGGGGAACAAAAACAAGAGACTCTGAAATATGGAGAACAGAGGGTTACTGGAGGGGTTGTGGGAGGGGGGGATAGGCTAAATGGGTAAGGGGCTTTAAGGAATCTACTCCTGAAATCATTGTTGCACTATATGCTAACTAACCTGGATGTAAATGTTAAAAAATTTTTTTTATAATGTTTTATTTATTTCTAGGAGAGAGAGAGAGAGACAGAGAGAGACAGCATGAGCAGGGGAGGGTCAGAGAGAGAGGGAGTCACAGACTCTGAAACAGTCTCCAGGCTCTGAGCTGGCAATCAGCACAGAGCCCGACACGGGGCTCAAACCCACGAACCGCGAGATCATGACCTAAGCGAAAGTTGGACGCTTAACCGACTAAGCCACCCAGGCGCCCCTGTTAAAAATTTTTTAATTAAATAAAAATTTTAAAAAAACAAGAGAAAGACAAATGTCATATGATTTCATTCATAGGTGAAATTTAAGAAACAAAAAAAGTGAACAAAAAAAATGAGAAAGACAAACCAAAAAACAGACTCTTAACTATAGAGAACAAATCCCGAGGGGAGGTAGGGGGATGTGTGAAATAGATGAAGGGTATTAAAACTATACTACCTTTTTTTGTTTTAAGACTTTATTTATTTAATTTTAAAGTAATCTCTACATCCAACATGGGGCTTGAACCACAACCCCAAGATCAAGAGCTGTATAGTCGGCCTGCAGAGCCAGCCATACACCCTAAGAGTATACTATCTTGATGAGCACTGAGTAATAAATGGAAGTGTTGAATCTCTATACTGTACACCGGAAAGTAATATAACACTGTACATTAACTACACTGGACTAAACATTTTAAAAATAAAAATAAAAAATAGAGTAATATAGTATATATTGTTTTATGTCTGGCTTCTTTTGTTGAACATAATGTTTTTGAGATTCACACATTGTTGACAACAAATTCTTTTTTTATCTTTTTCTCTTCCTTTCTTTCTTCTTCTTTTTTTAATTTGAGAGAGAGTGATTGAGTATGCAAGCAGGGGAAGGGGACAGAGGGAGAGAGAGAATCTCAAGCAGGCCTGACATGGGACTAATCCCACAACCCTGGGATCATGACCTGAGCCGAAATCAAGAATCAGATGCTCAACTGACTGAGTCATCCAGGCACCCCAGAGTTGACTACAAATTTTAAAGTGACATTATGTCATGCTTTTTAGTTTGGGAACCCAATGTATAAATAAATGTAGAATGAAATTTAACTGCCTGTTGTGGCATAAAAAATAGACAAAAATTGCCTTTATGACCCAGTGGCTGGCATTCTTACATACTGCATTTCAAAAAGTCAGTTATTTTTTATAATTAAAAATGTATATACCTGTACGATAAGATTACGTTCCAAGATATGAATTGTAAATGATATATTGTTGTGTGCAACCCTGTTTCCAATAGGATAGGAATTGCTTGGCCATATGCTATGTTTAATTTAATTAATTAATTGATTTTTAAACTTTATTTATTTTGAGAGAGAGAGAGAGAGCATGAGCAGGGGAGGAGCAGAGACTCTTGATTTCAGCTCAGGTCATGATCTCAGAGTTTGTCGGACTGAGCCCCGCTTTGAGCCCCATGCTCTCAGCACAGAGCCCACTTCAGATTCTCTCCCTCCCTCTCTCTCTCTGCCCATCGCTTCCTCACACTGTCTCTCCCTCTTAAAAATAAATAAATATATAAAAACATGTTCATATGGGGGCACTTGAGTGGCTCAGTCAGTTAAGTGAGTTATGATTTGGCTCAGGACATCATCTTCTGGTTTGTGAGATGAAACTGCAGGTTGAGCTGTGCTCTGACAGCAAGGAGCCTGCATGGGATTCTCTCTCCCTCTCTCGCTCTGCCCCTTCTCCCCCCACCCCCCCTCTCAAAAATAAATAAACTTGAAAAAAAAAAAAGATGTTCACATTTGACAGGGAAAACCTGTTGTAAGATGGCCGACAGGACTGATAGGAAACACTTGTCCCTGATTAATGAGGAATGCGGAAGTAGTTGGCTATAAATTGTTCCCTCTGCTAATGCTCTGGGCTCAGAACTGCAGAGAATGATCTCCTCTGAGTCCACTGGTGTAAAATAAACCTCCTCCCTTCCAAGATCTCCGAGTGCTGCTTGGTTCTTCTGCCAGGTAATCCAGACCAGATTCTGTAACAATATCGCTTTTTTTGTTTATGATATTAGAGTGATGAATTAAAATGAATTTTTAAAATATTAAGGCAACTGTGAATTCCTGAAATAAACATGACATGTTTGTGATATTGTTCATGATCCTTTATATATATATTGTTAGATTAAATTTTCTGATACTAAGTTTAGGATTTTTGCATCTGTGTTCTTGAAAGAGATTGGTCTGTAATTTTCCTGTCTAGTAATGTCTTTATCAGATTTTAGAATCAAGGTTATTTAAGTTTCCTAAAGTAAAGGGAGACATAACCCTTCCTTTCTACCTCATTAGTATAACCAAAGCATTTCTATCACTCAGGAAACTGTAAGGGTTTTTAAAGCTCTGTGTCAGGAATCTGGGACAAACACCAGATATATTCTTTATTATAACAGCGCGCGCGCACACACACACACACACACACACACACACACACACACACACACACATACACATGAGAGAAAGAGAGAAAAGAGAAAAGATATTTTGAAGAATTGGCTGATATACTTGCAGGAGCTGACAAATCCAAAATTCTTGGAGCAAGCTAGAAACTCAGGCAGGGTTTCTATATTTTGGTCTTTAAAAAAATTAAATTAAGTTAATTATTTTTAATTGAAATACAGTTGACGCACAGTGTTACATTAGTTTCAGGTGTATAGCATAGTGATTTCAACATATGTTTCAATCTTGAGGCAGAATTCTTCCTTTTCAGAAAATCTCGCTGTCTGCTCGAAGACCAACAACTGATCGGAAGATCCTGCCTACATTATGGAGGGTAATCTGCTTTGCTTAAATTCTACTGATTTTGAGGGTTATTCACATCTAGTGGCTCTTGGCTGGCTCAGTCGGTGGAGGATGTGACTCTTGATCTTGGGATTGTTATTCGAGTCCCATGTTGGGTGTAAAAGATTACTGAAAAATAAAATCTTTTTTTAAATGTTAATTACATCTAAAAATTACTTTCATAGCAACATCTAGACTGGTGTTTGGCCGCAACTGAATACCATAGCCTCATACATAAAATTAACTACCACGATGTAAAATTAACTTAAAACCAACCATCACAACCTTATGTTTTCTTCTCTATAAAACTATAGTTTTAGCTCTCTGGTTAGGTATTTGATACTTTGACTTAATATTTGTATATAATGTGAAATAGGGTTCAAATTCATTTTTTCACATGTGGCTATTCAGATGTCCTAGCACCATTTGTTGAAGAGACTATTCTTTCCCCATTAAATGGTCTTGATACCCATGAAAGTCAATTGACTGCAAATATCACGATTTATTTCTATATTCTTAAGTCTATTATATTGATCTATATGTCTGTCCTTATCCTAGTACAACAGTGTTTTGACTATTGTAGCTTTACAAAAAGTTTTAAAATCAGGAAGTATGAGTCCTCTAACTTTGTTCTTCTTTTTCGGGATTGTTTTGGCTATTCAGATCCCTTAGAGTTCCATGTGAATATTAAGAACAACTTTTCCATTTCTACAAAAGAGGACATTGGGATTTTGATAGGATTAAATTGAATCTATAAATTGCTTTAGGAATATTACTATCTGAACAACATTAAATCTTCTAATCCATTATTAAGAGATGTCTTTTCATTTATTTAGGTCTTTAATCTCTTCAATAATGCTTTATAGTTTTCAGCGTACAAGCCTTACATTTCTTGATTAAATTTACTTCTAAATAAAAAAAAATTATTCCTAAGTATTTTATTCTTTTTGATACTAAAAATGGTATTATTTTCTTAGTTATTTTTCAGATTATCCACTTTTTGTGTATAGAAATACAACTGATTTTTGTGTGCTGATATTGTATTCCGTAACTTTGCTAAATTCATTTATTAGCTCCAGTTGGTTTGTGTGTGTGTGTGTGTGCTTATGTGTATTTTTTAGGATTTTCTGTAAATAAGATTATGTCATCTGTAAAGAGAGATTGTTTAACTTTTTCCTTTCCAATTTATTTTTTTTTAATTTTTAACGTTTATTTTTTTTTTAATTTTTAATGTTTTATTTATTTCTAGGAGAGAGAGAGAGAGACAGCGTGAGCAGGGGAGGGTCAGAGAGAGAGGGAGTCACAGACTGAAACAGGCTCCAGGCTCTGAGCTGGCAGTCAGCACAGAGCCCGACGCGGGGCTCAAACCTACAAACCGCGAGATCATGACCTAAGCGAAGGTCGGATGCTTAACCGACTAAGCCACCCAGGCGCCCCTAAGGTTTATTTTTGAGACAGAGACAGAGCACGAGCTGGGGAGGGGCAGAGAGAGAGGGAGACACAGAATCTGAAACAGGCTCCAAGCTCTGAGCTGTCAGCACAGAGCCTGATGCGAAACTTGAACCCACGGACTATGAGATCATGACCTGAGCCGAAGTCGGAGGCTTAACTGACTGAGCCACCCAGGCACCCTTTCCTTTCCAATTTAGATGGCTTTTATTTTTCTTATCTAATTGCTCTGGTTAGTTTCCAGTGCAATGTTAAGAAGAAGTAGTGAAAATGAGCATCCTTGTCTGTTCCCCACCTTGAAGGGAACCTTTCAATCTTTTATTATTGAGAATGATATTAGCTATGGATTTTCATAAATGCCCTTTACTATACTGAGGAAGTTTTCTTCTATTCCTGGTTTTGTTGAGTGTTTTCATTTTTTAAAAATGACGAATGGGTGTTGGGTTTTGCCAATGTTTTTTCTCCATCAGTTGAGACAATCATTCAGTTTTCCCCCTTTGTCTTATTAAGGTGGTATATCTCATTTATTTACTTTCTTATGTTGAACCACTCTAGCATTCTTGGAAGAAATCTTGCTTTCAACACGTTCATCCAACATTGCTTAGCTAAAAACATTTGGCAGCCCTATGAATAGCATTTTGTAGGCTCTTCTAATACACTCTCAGAGACTGATATCCTGATCGAAAAGGAAGAAATCAAATTTGTTTTATTTGAAATGGTAACAAATGTCATTTCTGCCTTTAAAATGACCCGGAACACCCTTGCAAAAAAACAAACCAAACCAAAACAGAACAACAACAACAAAAAACCTCTGGAGTTTACAAAGTACTGATTGGGAAATGTGGCCCTATAGGATAAAATTAAAATTCCACCATTTGACAAAATCTGGCCTCCACCTACATTTTCAGCTTTGTCTCTCACTACTTAGCAAAAGTGCACCTGACAATCATGACTTTATAATCTTGGTGATGTTCCCACTTGCTTGGAATGCTCTTTCTTTACCTAAACATCTGCTGATTTTTCAAACTCCAGTACAAATGGCAACTTCTTGAGGAATTTCTCCCTTCTCTCCCAGCCAGTTAATCACTGTCCTCTTTATTCCCTAACACTTATATTTCTCTCTCTTTTTTTAGTATTTCTTTTTTGTTTTGTTTAATTATTTATTTTGAAAGAGAGCATGAACGTGCACATGCACCCGCGCGTACACACACACACACACGAAGGGGAGGGGCAGAGAGAGAGGAAGAGAATCCCAAGTAGGCTCTGTGGTGCTAGTGTGGAGCCTGCTGCATGGCTCAGTCTCATGAATCATGAGATCATGACCTGAGCTGAAATCAAGAGTCAGATGCTTAACCAACTGAACTACCCAGGTGCCCCTAACACTTATATTTCTGTTACAACATTTATCACACAATATTATAACTTGGCTGTTTAGGTATCTGTTTTCCCTGTTAGTGTGAGTTCCCAGAATACAGGGATTAGATTTATCTTTGTTGTCCCAGCACTGGACATAGCCCTAGAACTTAGTAAGTACTCATGAAATGATTCATGAATAAATGAATGGGGTCCTAACTGTTGCTGTGGTTATGGATACCCACTGTATTTGTGTCTATAAGATGGAACATGCTGTCAATAAACCCTCTAACCTAGAACGTTTTCTGATTTTATTTTTTCTTTTTATGCCTCTCTAGACTTCAAAGCAGCATAAATTGAAAAAGATCAAGAAATTCACAGGTCAGAAAAATCCTATCCTTTATTATTCAGCTCAAGGCTAATGACAAATCAACTATGCATCTGCTTTAAGACTCTAGCCTTTAATAGCAGGTAGAGAAAAAGAGGTTGAAAAGATTATGTAAATGAAAGAAATGTGCCCATTCTTTCTAGCCTTTCCAAAGATGCTAGATTCTTTCTAGCCATTTCCAAAGAGATATAAACAGCTTTATAATTCTGTTTCCTTTCCCAATCGCCTTTTGTGTAAAACTCAAAGTATCAGGAAAGAAATTTGGTGAAATCAGAGAATACAGAAGGAGTAACTATCAAGAGTTTGGTGCAGGAAGTTTCAATACCTTTCTTCTCTGCCATGGACACTGGATAGAGATTCTCTTGGAGTAAAAGATATGTGTTATGAATTTTTTCTCCTACTCCAACTCCCTACTACCATGATTATTCATGCTCTTTCCAATGGCTTCCATCTACTACATGGCAAAAGCAGCCTAGTATAGTTTAAAAGAGAAAAACTTGAAACCTAGGTTAAGTCTGAACTCTACCACTAATTAATTTTATGATCCTGGACATGGTTTTACCATTGTCTCCTTATTTACAAAACAAGGGGTTGAACAAGGTAGTATCAATAATTTTGATGCTGATAGATTCTTTACCCCTACTCCCAGCTTCCCAGTGGGAAGAAAATCTCAGGATGGGTTGCCCTGAAGCTAACCTGACATGGTGAGTAAAGCTGATCTTCATTATCTATTCTTTCTCTCTTCAGCCTACCCTACTGACAAACTCTGTAAAAGTTAGGAATAAGCTAGGATTATTTTACTTCACTCGCTATGATAGCTATTTCCTTTACAAGTTAGTCACTCTTCTTATTGGTTTCCTTACTAGTACCTTAATATCACTTCAACTACACTGATACACTGTGTTATATCCAGTTTTTCAGGACTCCCCATGGGATGCGGCCAGGAATATATACTCTGGTCAATGAATAGAAGTCTTCAACAGATCTTCCAACACCTGGAATGTGCAAGGTGAGGGAAAGTAGTAGTTTCTGGGTGGGGGTTGAAGGTGGTATAACCTTTTTTTTTTTTTTAAGTAAACTCTTTGGGGCTTGAATTCACAACCCTGAGATCAAGAGTCACATGCTCTACAGACTAAGCCAGCCAGGTGCCCCAAAGGTGGTAAAACTTTTAAGAGGGAGGAAGGAAGGAACTGAAGGAGGGAGGGTAGGAGAAAAGGAAGGAGGGAGGGAAAGAGACAGGGAAACGAGAGATTGCTAGTTGCTTGGTTGGTTAGTTAGTTGGTTGGGTGGTTTTGGCAGTGGGGATAAATTCTGGGTCTAAAGGACATTTAAGAACAACTGGTCTCTGGATAACTTCTGATTGGAATGGAGACAAATGCCTCCCCTTCCTCCTGATAGAGGCATTCTTTCCATAAGTAACTGATGTTAAGGAAAGCAACTTCTTTTGTTGTTGTAGTTCTCCTTCAGGCCAAAATATTTTGCATTGGAAATGGCCATTATTTTTCCCTTTTCCTCCCCTTTTCTGCTTCAAAGCAAATGGAAACTTTTCTTTATTTCTTAGATCAAGTCTTTTGGAATTGTGTTTGCGTGAACCACAAGATATGATTTCTTCCTCCACCTCCTCTGTGTTTGTGGCTCAGGACCCTGTTCTACCCTGTTGTGGCTGTAAGAAGACAAAACATTCTACTAACTACAGCATCTCCTCTGGATCACTAAGCAACAACGCCAGCCTGTCACACCTTCCTGTCTTTTCTGAAGGAACAACCTGGCAACTCCGGAGCCATAGTTTACCTATTTTACCCAAGAAACAGCCTTCTGAGTTCAGGAACCAAGACACATTGCTGCCTACTTCTCAGCTCTCAGAGTTTGGGAAATCAAAACTTTTTCAGAATTTGGCAGCTCTTTCACCCTCTCAAAACTCTTCTACCAACTCTGTTTTTGAATCCCCAGCTCTCTGCCACCAAGAGAAAACAGAGAATGAGAGAAGGAGAAAGAGTCATTTGACATTGGATCATGGGCCAAATTCTGTTTCCAGGGAGAGACCAGGATTCTCAGGGTGGGCTCCAGTCCAGCTCTCTCCTTTGGCTAGGTGGGAATTAGAGGGACATATGGCTTGGAAGGTTTGTACTTTGAGAGAACAAACAGTACCTCTGTCTGTGAGGGAATCATGGGCAATGCTGAATGATTTAAAGGAGGCACAAGGAGGAGTTCCTGAACCAGAGAAACCTCAAATCCAGGTATCTAAGCCCATTCATCAAAGAAGTAAACAAAGTATCAGCAACGAATCCCCAAACTATCCATCATTTCAGCTCCATGTGAATATTGGAGTGGAATCTGGATCAAGGAGAACAGAAACAAAAATTTCACAGTCATTTTTCCCAGGTAAGCAGTCACAACCTGGGAATGGCCCCCAAATCCTTGAATCCAGGCCCTTAGTTACATCACTGGGCCCCTCACCTCCCAAAAGTTTAGGAGTTGACATAAATCAAGAGGAAACCACTGTATTGCAGAAGGAGCCAAAACATGTCCTAGAGCTTAGCATAGAGCAGAGAGTCATAGGTCTTCCAGAAAAAAGGATACAGTATCATAAGACCCAACTGACTAATGTGGAATTGACCCCAAAGCCACAATATCAAGTTACAGACAGAATAAAGGTAACTCCATTGGCATTACTTCAAGTCATGGATTCAATGGGGATGATCCCAGAATCACATTCAGAAGTGACAGAATCTGTGGGTTTGTTCCCACAGCCACCAGATGAAGTTGAGAAACGAATGGAACCCATGAAAAAAGTGAGTGTAAGCCCCAAATCATCATATCAAGTCACTGAATCAGTGGAGGTAACACCAAGTCCTCAGTATCAAATGATGGAATTAAAGATGATCTCAAGACCGCAGAATCAAGTCACATCACCAGGAAAGATGAGTCCAAAGGCACAACATGCAGTTGTGGAAACAGTGGAAATGACTATAGGGCCAGAACATGAAGTTACTGAATCAGTGGACATAACCTCAAAGCCACAAAGTCAAGTCATAGAACCACTGAAGTTTCCTCCAGAGCCAATATGTCAAAAAACAAGATCATTGGAAAGGACCTCCAGTCCATCTCAACAAGTTATGGATTACATGAAAGTAACTCCAGTGGCACTATTACAAGCTATGGATTTCATGGGGATAATTCCACCAGCACAGCCACATGTTATACACTCTGGAGATTCGCAGTCTCAAATTCCAAATTTGACCCCAGGAGCAACTCAACCAGATGGTTTGACTTCTAGCTCTCCTACTACTATTGGTCCACCTGAAGTTGTAGAATCTGTGGGTTTACCCTCAGAGCCACCACATAAAGTCACAGAATCAGTAGGGATAGTTCCAATGTCATCACATCAATCCATACATTCTCTAAAGGTAACTCCAGTAACACTGGAGTCACCCATTGGAATGATCATAGCACCACAATCACGAGTTGTAGAAACTCAGGATTTGACCTCAAGGCCAATACCTCAAGTCAAGGAACCTCTTGAGTTGACCCCTAGTTCACGGATTCAAGTGCGAGACCCTGTGGGGATGATTCCACAACCATATCATGAAGGCACAGAAACTATGGCATTAACCCCAGGGCCTCCTCATCAAGTCATGGAATCTTCAAGGTTGATTTCACGGCATCAAACCCTAGAATCTTCAGAGGTGAGCCCAAAGAAAAACCATCAAATTATAGAAAATATGAGGTTGGCCTCTGACACATGGCCACAAATGAAGAAATCTGTAGAGTTAAACCCATCACATCATCAAATAATGGGTCCTTTAGGGACATGGCCACAAATGAAGAAATCTGTAGAGCTGAACCTATCACACCATCAAATAATAGGACCTTTAGGGACAGTCCCAAAGTCACTGGGTCAAAGTACAGTGAGCCAAAAGCCACTGCATCAAGTCGCAGAATCTGCAGCAATGACTACCACATCACTACTTCCAAATGTAGACTATTTGGGGGCGCAGCCAATGCCACAACTTAAGGTTGTAGATTCTATGAAGTTATCCTCAGGATTGCAAAATGTAAAATCTGAAAAACTGACATTGGGACAAAGATTGCAAAATATAAAATCTACAGATAGAACCACAGGTTTAATCCCACAAAGGGTAAAATATGGAGAGCTGATCCCAACAGTAAATTCTATAGAATTGGTCTCAGAACTTCAACAGCAGATTGTAAAATCTGATGAGTTGGCCCCCATTCCACAGACAAAAAGTGGACATTCTGTGCAGATAGCCCCAGGGTCTCAGCTTCAAGGTGTGCAATCTATTCAGTTAACCCTAGGAACACAACAACAAAGTGAAAGATCCACTGAGTTAGCCCCAGCACCACAGTTGCAAAATGGGAAATTAAAAGATTTGACCTCCAGTTCACAGTTGCAAGGTTTGGAACATGTTAATTTGGCCCTACCACCAGAGTTTGCAGATATAAAAGGTGTGGAGTTGACCCTAAGACAACTACAGGAAGACAGGAAATCTATGGATTTGGCCCTCAAACCATGGTTACAAGATAAAAGATCTGAGGAGAGAGCCCCAGTACTATTGCTTAAAGATGTGAAAATTCCTCAAATGGTAGAATGTAGAAGGCTGATTCCTGAAACTCAGGTAGAAGATATGAAATATGAGGAGGCAATATCAGGGGCACACATTCAAGCAGTAAAATCTGTAGAGTTGAACCTCAAGCCAAAACCTCAAGCTACAGAACCTGAAGGATTGACGCCATGGCATCAAGCTTTAGAATCTCTAGGAATGATTGCAGAGCCAAGATATCCAGGAACAGAAGCAGAGTTGACTTCTAACAATCGTCACTACAGGAAAGAATCTGTGGAGTTGAAACAGTCATCTTCAGGAAATACTCCAGGACCATTGAGTCAAACTTCAGAATGTATGCAGATGAACTCAGTGGCATTACAAGGTACTCGTGAGACAATGCTCCAAGGTGTAAAGCCCTTGGAGACTCCAGTGTCCCAACACAGAATACAAGAATCTCCAGCGTTGGTACCAGGATCAGAGATGCAAGGTATGAACCCACAAATATTGAACCCAGAGTCCCAAGGTATAAAGTTTGTTCATTTGAATCTAGGACCATATTCAGAATTTATAAACTCTAAGGAGTTGATCTCAGAACCACAATTTCAAAGTGTGAAATATGTGCCATTGACCCCAGAACCACAGCCCAAAAGTACAAAACCTGAGAAGTTGACTCTAGGTCCATTAATGCATGGTAATAAATTTGTGGATTTAACTGTACCACTGGAAGAATCTAGGAGGTTAATTCCTGACACACACTTACATGCAGAATCAAGGAAACTGACCATGGAACCACACTTACAAGCAATGAAATCTGTGGGTCTAACTTCCAGACCATGGCATCAAGACATAGCATCTACAGAGTTAGCTTCTGAGATCTGGCCACATGAGGAGGAGTCTGTGAAGTTAACCCCACAGCAAGTCATGGAAACTGCTGAGATGATGCCCAGGACATATTTAAAAAAAATTTCAGAGATGGTTCCAGGGCCAGGTTATCAAGACACAGAAGCCATGAGTTTGACTTCTGAGCCTTTAACACAAAAACAAATAGGTCAAGTTATAGAATCTGCAGGAATGACTCTAAAACCACACCTTCAAGTTACTGAGCCTTCAGAGATACCCCTAAGGTCAGAAAACACAGAAACTATGTGGTTGGCATTGTTTCAAGTTGAAAACACCCAAGAGACAATGCCATATTCTGAAAAAGGATCTCTGGAATTTACTTTAGGACCAGGGATGCAATATGAGAAATCAGAGCCACCACCACAAAGTTTGAAATCTGTGAAGTTAACCCCTGAATCATCCCCATTAGTGATAGGATCTAAACAGTTTATCACAGGACCAAAACCACATGTTATGGAGTTGACCCCAGGGCCACAGCTCCAGGGGGTAAAGTCTATGCAGTTGGATCCAGAGTCACAATTACAAGACATGAAACATGTTAATTTAATCCAAAAGCCAGCTACTACTAGAATGGTAGAATCTGAGAATCTGGTACAAGAACCAGTACTACAAAGTATAGTATCAGAGGAATTGACTAAGGAGGCCCAGCCTCAAGGTGTGAAATTGACCCTAGGGCCACATTTGCAAAGTGTCAGATTTTCAGAGTTATCTCAAGGACCACGTCTTCGAGGAGAAAAACCTATATATTTCATTTCAGGGTCTCCACATCATGGTGTGAAAAGTGATGAACTCACCCCTGGCTCCCCAGTGCAAGAAATCAAATTGTCAGATTTTATCCCAGGGCCAAAGCATCAAAGTGTTGTACCCATAAAACTGACTCCAGAACCACAAACTCAAGGTGTGAAATTAGTGGAACAAAACTCAGGACCATGCTTACAAGATGTCAAATTTTCTGATTTGACTTCAGAACCAAGACATCAAGGTTTCAAACATTTGCGATGTATACCAGGAACACAGCTTCAAGATATGAAGTCTAAAGTATTTGTAACAGAATCGTCTTTGCAGTCAAGCCAAAGGTCCTTGGGTGAAAATACAAAATCTCTTCTGTCTACTGAAGGACCACAGTTTCCTAGCATGAAATCTATGAAATTAACCTCAGAACTACAGTTGCAAGGTGTGAAATCTCAGGAACTAAACCTAGGGCCAAGACAGCAAGATGTCAAATTTTCTGAATTGACTTCAGGGCCAAAGCTTCAAGGTGTCAAATTTCGGGAGCAAAGCCCAGGATCTAAGTTTCATGGTGTGAATTCTGTGAAGAAGACTCCAGAGTTAGGGCTTCAAGATTCTAAATTAGCAAAGATGTCACCAGGGCTGCAGGGTGTAAAACAGGTGGGGCTTAACCCAGGGCCATGGCTACAAGATGTCAAATTTTGTGATCTGACATCAGGAACTCAACCTCAAGGTGTGAAATCTTCAGAGTTAAACTCAGGGCCACAATTACAGTGTGTGAATTTTTTTGAGTTGACCCCAAAGCCAAAAATACAAGGAGTAAGATCTATGAGGTTCACTCCAGGACCTGGAAAGCAAGTGGTCACACCTGAGATGTTAGTACCAGAGACATTACTTCAAGGTGTAAAACATTTAGTGATAGACCAAATGCCAAGCTTTGAAGGTAACATTTCTTATAAATTAGTCTCAGAGCCACAGAAGCCATATGCAAAGCCTATGGAGTTGACTCCTGGGTCACAGTTGCCAAGTGTCAAATATTCTGAGTTGACTAGAAGACCAGAGTTACAAGGTATAAAATCTCCTAAATTGATCCAAGGACCACAGTCACAAGATATAAAACCTGTGGAGTGGACCCCAATTTCAAAGCTTCGAGGTTTAAAATCTAAGGCACTAATCCCAGAACCAAAGCTAGAAGATGGGAAATCTGAGGACTTAACTCCAGGGCTGCTTTTGGGAGGTATGAAATCTATGCAAATACCAAAGCCCCAACTGGGAGATGTCAAATCTATGGTGTTAATCCCTGGGCCACAGGTGGGAGGTGTGAAGCCAATGGAGCTGACCCCAGGCTCAAAACTTGAAGGTTTAAAATCTGAGTTGTCAATCTCAGAGTCAGAGCCAAGAGATATGAAATCTGTGGCCTTAATTCCAGGACAGTGTCTAAAAGGTATGGAGTCTATATTGCTACCCCCCAGTCCACAGCTGGAAGGCGAGAAATCTGTGGAGATAACCTCAGGGCCCAGAATAGAAGATGCCAAATCTTTGAAAGATACCACAAATACCAAGCTTCAAGGTGAGAAATTTGAGTTGACTATGGGTGCAAGAATTCAAGAATTCAAAACTATGGAGTCAGTCCCAAGAACACAGCTCCAAGATGTGAAAACCTTAGAGCTGAAATTTGGGTCAAAGATGCAAGGTGAGAAATCTGTGCCTTTTGTACCAGGGCCATTGCTCCAAGGATCTGAACTGCAAGGTGTGAAACCTGAGGAAGTGACTTTAGAGCAACAGATGCAAGATAAGGAACTTGTTAAGAGTACCCCATGTTTAAAGCATCAAAGTTTAAAATCTGTAGAGGAAACTCCAGATTCAGAGCTGCAATGTATAAAATCTGGGAAGCCGACCCCAAGGCCAAAGAAGTGGGAAGTAAAATCTGGGAATGTGACCAGAAGACCAAAGTTTCAAGGAATAAAATCTGTGGATTTAGTCCCAAGGCAACAGTTTCAAGGGATGGCACTTACAAATTTAACTTCTGGGCCAGAACAGGGTGGCGAGATACCTGTAATCTCACCAAAGCAGCAATGTGTGAATTCAGAGCAATTGAAGAGAGAGTCTAAGTCAGAGGGTGAGATGTCTTTAGAAGTAATTCCAGAGCTAAAATTTAAAGGTGGAAAATTAGTAGACCTCAATTTTGACTTACAATTTGAAGGTATGAAATCATTTGAATTGACTCCAGAATCAAATGTTCAAGGTTTAAAACCTAAAGGGTTCAAACTTGAACCACAGTTGCAAAGCATAGGATCTCCTAAGTTGATCCCAGGACCACAGCTGCACCAAGTGAAACCCCCAGCATCAGCTTCAGAGCCACAACTCTGTGTAAAACCTGTTGAGTTAAAACAAGAGCAAATGCTTGAAAGTACGAGATGTATTCAGTGGATACCAGGACCTAAGTTCCAAGCTGTGAAATCTGTAGAGTTAAATCTTGGGTCAGGATCTCAAGGTGCTAAATCCCCAGGGTTGAAGTCTTCAATACAGTTAAGAGATGTGAAGTCATCTGAATTGACTCTTGGGCCAAAAACTCAAGGTGCAACCTATGCAGAGTTCAACCTTGGACCACAGTTGCAGAATGCGAAAACTCCTGAGTTGCTCCCAGGATCACAGCTGCCAAAAGGGAAGGCTTTGGCATCAACCTCAGAGCCACAGCCTCAAGATATAAAAACTATTGATTTCAATCAAGAGCCACAGCTTGAAAATATGAGATGTGTTCAGTGGATACCAGGACCTAAATTCCAAGCTATGAAGTCTGTAGAGTTAAATCTTGGATTACAGTCTCAAGGTGTCAAGTCTGTAGAGTTGAAACCTTTAACACAGTTAAGAGACATAAAGTCATCTGTGTTAACTTCAAGGCCAAAGCTCCAAGATATACCATCTTTGGCATCACTCCAGGAGCATCAGCCTCAAGGTTTTGATTTGAAATCTTGTCTACAGGTTAGAAATATGAAGTCATGTGACCTGACATCAAGGTCAAAGCTCTGTGGTATAAAATCTATGACACTGAAATCTAGGCTTTCCTTGCATGATAGGAAATCTACTAAATTGACGGCAGGACCAAAGCTCCAAGAAGTGAAACCCTTGCAGTCATCACCAGGAGCACAACTTCAAGGTGTGAAGTCTCTAGTGCTTACACAAGAACCACAGCTTCCTGAGGTGAAATCTGGGGCATTAAGCCAAGGGTCACAGTTACAAAGTGAGAAAAATATAGAGCTGAACTCCCCACTGTGTTTGAAAAGTAAAAAGTCATCTGCATTGACTCTTCAGACAAAGCTTCAAGGTGCGAAATCTGACAATTTCAACTCCAGGTTACAGTGGCAGGGTCTAAAGTCTTCTAAGTTGTCTCCTGGGATAAAGTCTCAAGATATGACATTTACTGAGTTAAATCCGAGCTCACAGTTGGAAGGTATAACATTTTCTAAACCGACTGCAGGGACAAAGATTCAAAGCACCAAATCTACAGATTCCAACCATGGGCCATTGTTACAAGGTATGAATTCCTCTGAAGGGACCTCAAAGAAAAAGCTTCAAAATGTAAAACATAAAGAAAGCAGCCCCAGTCCCCAGGTGCAAGTTGTGAAATCTTCTGACCTGATCCCCAGATCAAAGCCTCAAAATGTGAAATTGGTGTTCAACCCTGAGCCACAGTTTCAAGAAGTGAATTGTTCTAAGTTACTCTCAAAAACAAAGTTCCAAGATGTGGAATCTGCGAAGTTCAAACCTGGGTCACAGTTGAGTGGTGTGAAATCTTCTGAATTGATACTAGGGACAAAGCTTCAAAAAGTGGAGTCAGTGGATTTCAAGTCAGGCCCAGATGTGGAATCTTCTAGGTTGATCATGGGTATAAAGCTTCAAGATGTAAAATCTATGAATTCCAGGTCTGGGCCACACTTGCAGGATGTGAAATCTTTTCAAGTGATCCCAAGGGAAAAGCTTCAAGGAGTGAAATCTGTAGAACTGAAACCTAGTCCAGAGTCACAAGGTGAGAAATCTTCTGATATGACCCTGGGGAGGAAGTTTTCAGGTGTGAAGTCAGGCCCAAAGTTACAAGATATGAATTGTTCTGAGCTGATCATGGGTATAAAGTTTCAAGATACAAAATCTACAGGGTCCAGTTCTAGATCACACTTTCAAGGTATGAAATCTTGTGAAATGATCCCAGAGTCAAAGCTTCAAAAAGTGAAATCCTTTGAGTTCAACCATGGTCCAAAACTACAAGGTGGGAAATCTGATTTAACTCAGAAGAGGAAGCTTCCAGATGCGAACTCTGTGGAGTTCAACCCTAGAACACAGAAACAAGGTGAGAAATCTGATTTGATGGTAGAGTGGAGGCTTCAAGATTTGAAATCTGTGGAGTTAAAATCTGTTCCACAGTTACAAGGTGTGACATCTTCTGAGTTAACACCAGAAACAAAGCTTCAAAGTGGAGAATCTGTGGAATTCATCACCAGGCCCACGTGGCAAGATATGAAATCTCTTGAATTGAGTCTAGGTACAAAGGTAAAAGATGAAAAATCTTTGGGGTTCAAGTCAGCCCCACAGTTACAAAATAGGAAATTGTCTATGTTGACACCAGGGGCACACTTTCAAGGTATGAATTCTATGGCACTCAACCATGGGGCAAAGTTGCAAGGTGTAAAACCTCCTGAGTCCATAAAGCTTCAAATAGTGAAAACTGCAGAGGTCAACCATGACCCAGAATCTCAGGTTGCAAAGCCCTCTGAGTTAGCCTTGGAATCAAAGATTCACAGTGTGGTATCTTCTGAGTTCAGTGCTGGGAAGCAGTGGCAAGAAGAGAAATCTTATAAGTTGAAACCAGGGCCAGAACTTCAAAGTGTGAAATTTATGGTATACAATCCTGGACCATATTTGCAACATATAAAATCTTCAGAATTATGTAAAGGGACAAAGCTTCAAGATGTGAAATCTATGGAATTCAATCCTGAGCAACAGTTTCAAAATGTGAAAGCTTCTGAGCTGTGCCAGGGTACAAGGCTTCAAGGTATGCAGTCTTCCCAGCTCAATTCTGGGCCACAGTTACAAGAGATAAAATCTGAGTTGTGCACAGACATGAAGCTTCCATATGAGCAATTTCCAGGACATAAGCCTAAATTACCAGGTGGGAAATGCTCTGAATTGAATCCAGGGCCACAGCTTAAGTGTATAAATTTTATGACATTCAATACCGATTCACAATTGAAAGGTGTAAAATCTTCTGAGTTGAATCCTGGGCCAGAGCCTCAAGGTATAAAATCTAAGTTGTCCTGCCTTGGGCCACATTTGCAAGGTTTGAATTCTTCTGCATTTATTTCAAAACCAAACCTTCAGTGTGTAAATTCTATTGGATGCAACCCTGAGCTACCCTTACAAGGTGTAAACCCTTCTGAATTAACTTCAGTTTCAAAACTTCAAAATATGAAGTCCTCTGAGTTGAATTCAGGGACAGAGATTCCAAGTGAGACATTCGTAGTGTCCAACCCTGGACCACATTTGCAAGATTTGAAATCTGAACTGATTCCAGGGTCAAAGCTTCTATGTGTAGCACCTATGGGATGCAACCCTGGGCCACAGATGAAATGTGTAAATTCTTCTGAGTTGAATCCAGAGCATACATTACAATCTGTAAATTCTGTGGGATGCAATGGGCCATCTTTGCAAAGTATACAGTCTTTTGAGTTGACTTCAGGGAAAAAGTGTCAAGGTATGGGATCTGAGGTGAATCCAGGGACCAAGAGTTACAGTGAGACATCTGTGGTGTTCAACCCTGAACCACACTTGCAATGTTTGAAATCTGAATTGATTCCAGGACCAAAGTTTCTAGGTGTAGCACCTATGGGATGCAACCTGGGGCCACAGATGAACTGTGTAAATTCTTCTGAGTTGAATTCAGAGGCAAAATTACAATGTGTAAATTCTACGGAGTACAAACTTGGGCCACCTTTGAAAGGTATGCAATCTTTTGGGTTGGCTTCAGAGATAAAATGTCAAGGTATGGGATCTTTTGATTTGAATCTGGGATCAGAATTTCAAGGTATACAATCTGTTATGTTCAACCCTGTGCAACATTTACAAAATATGAAATGTGAATTGACTCCAGGGACAAAGTTTCAAGGTATAGCATCACGGGAGTTCAACTGTGGCCCACAGCTGCAAGGTGTGAATTTTTCTGATTTGAATTCGGGATCAGAATTTGAATGCGTAAATTCTATAAAGTTTAATCCAGGGCCACAGACGCAAGGCATGAAACCCTCTGAATTGAACACTGGGTTAGAATCTCAAGGTATAAAGTCTATTCTATTCAACCCTGGACAGCATTTGCAAGGCATAAAGTCTGAGTTAATACAAGGGGCAAAGTTTCCAGAAATCCAGTTTTTGGAGAATCACTGTGGGTCACAGCAACAAGTGGTACAATCAGTGTTCGCTGTAGGCTCTCCATTAAATAGTATGAAATCTGTGTTATTTTTACCAGAACCACTGCTTGAAGATGTAAAATCTATGAAGATGAGCAAAGAGCCATTGCTTTGTGGTACAAATTCTGTGAAAATGATTTCAGGTTCTGAGCTGCAGGACTTGAAATGTGAGATGTTTGCACTAGAGCCATGTTTAAAAAAAATGAAATCTGTGGATTTAAATCCAGGGCCACATCCTAAAGGTATCCTCAATTCTGAGGAGTTGCCCTCACACCTCAGGCAGCATAGTGTGAGATCTGTGGTGTGTTCACCATGTTTTCAAGGTGTGAAATCTTTGCAGTCAAACCCATTGCCACAGCCTCAAAGTGCTAATTCTTTAGGGTTGTCATCATGCCTCAGGTCACCACGTGTTAATTCTGAGGTCTTTGCATCAGAGTCATGTTTTCAAGATGTGAAATCTGTAAAGCTGACACCAGGGTCCCAACAGCAAGGTATGAATTACCATGAGTTGACTTCAGGATGGCAAGGTATGAAATCAGTGGTGTTGGCACCAGAGCCAGTTAAGAAGTTCATACCAGGACCAATGTTGGCTACTGTTAAATTTTCAAGTTTGTCTCCAGAATCACAGCAACAAGGTGAGAAATCTTTGGAGTTTACTTCAGAACCAAAGTTGCAAAGTATCAAACATGTGAAATTGTCTTCGGCATCTCTGCAACAAGATACAAAGCCTGTAGAGTTACCACCAGGGTCACTGCTTCAAAGAACGAAATCTGAGGAGCTAACTCTAAAAAGAAGATATCCAATCATAGACCTCTCTGAGATAATCCCTAGGCCAGGGCATCAGTTTGTAGAACATGCAGAGATGATCCCAACACCAAAGCATCAAGTCCCTACATCTGTGAATTTGATTCCAATACCAATTTATCACATCAGAGAATCTTCAATGGCACAAAGGTTGGCACATCAAGGCAAAAAAACCACAGAAAAATCTGTGGGGTTGACCCCAAAAACAACAAGTGAAGCCATGAAATCTTCAGTAATGCCTCTAGGGCTAGATCTCCAAGTACCAGAATCTATTAATATGACTCCAGTGCTAAGAAATCAAGGTTCTAAATCCTTAGAATTAACCCTAAAGAAAAGCTACCAAATCCCAGAACCTCTAGCCTTGCTCTCTCAGTCACGGCCTCAAGTTAAGGATTTGGAGGAATTACATACAAGGCCACTGCAGCAAGTTGTAGGATCTGAAGAGATGACCCCAGAGCCTAAGCATCACACTAAAGAAACTATGGGATTGACCTCCAAAGCAAGGCCAAAAGGGAAGGAATTCCTTGGAATGACCCCAAAGCCAATAAGTAAAACCACTGGATATGCAGAGAGAATTCCAAGGCCCTATCCTCAAGCACTAGAATCTGTGGAGGTGATCTCTGAGAAAAGTCTGCAAAGGGAAGACTCTGAAGCATTGATTACAAAGTCATTACATCATGTCCCAGAATTTTCAGGGATGACACCAGGACTAGGATATCAAGTTCCTGAATCTATAAGTTTAACTTCTAAGCAATGGCTTCAAAGGGAGGAATCTTTAGAGTTTTCCCCAAAGCGAACAGATCAAGTTGCAGGACATGCGGAATCTGTAGAGCTCATACCTGAGATATGGCAGCAAGGGGATGCATCAATGGGACTAACATGGTCACAGAATCAAAGGATGAAATATTCAGAGATAGGTCCAGGACTACAGCATCGAATTACAGAATTTATGAGGATTAGCCCAAAGCCACTAGATCAAGTCACAGAATCTACAAAGACACAGCTTCAAGTTGCTCAATCAATAGGGGTAACCCCAGTAGTCCCCCCAAAAGTTATCGAATATGTGAAAGTGACTCCTGGGCCACCCCTTCAAGCTGTGAAGTCTGTAGCATTAACACCAGGGCCAGTCTCTCAAGTGGTAGACTATCTTGAGTTGACTCCAAAAGTGCAAGATGTGAGATCTTCTGAGTTTACCTCAGGGCTATGGTTGCAAAATGTGAAATCTAATAAATCGGCCACAGAGCCAACACACCAAAATTTGGAAACAATGAAGTTGACAGGGTTTCAAATTGTAAAGTCTGTGTCAATTCCAGGGCCGGCGCTTCAAATTGTAAAATCAGAGGAATTAGCACCGGGACCAGTTCCTCAGGTTGTAGAACCAATAGGAGTGGCCTTAGGATCAGCAACTGAGGCAATGGATTGTTTGGATTTATTCCCAACGCCACATCTTCAAGGGATGGTAGAACCTGTAGAATTAACTCCAAGGCCAAATACCAAAGTGAAATCTGCAGAATTAATCTCACAGCCAACATCTCCATTTGAGGAACCTACAGTGTTCACTCATGAACAAGGGCTTCAGGCTATCAAATCAATAGGGATAAAAATAGGACCTTCTCAAACCAGGGAATCTGAGGATTTGAATCTAAGACAGGTGTATCAGAATAGGGAATCTGAGGATTTTACATCAAGAGAGGAGTTACAAATAGGTAATTATTTCTCTAGATTTCTACACAACTCTTCAAACTCGCTTATCTCAAGCTCTGCCGAAACATCTGAATTGGGAAGCCTTTGGGATTTTGAAATGCCGGAAGTATCAAGGGCTTTGGATGTAAAAAACCTTGGAACAGATATTTTGGAGCCTGAAGAGTCCTTTATAGACTCTACTATGATACAGTCTTCAATCCTTAGCTTGTCCCTTCATAATCAACCTTCTGATAAAATAACTAATATTGTAGAAGCCCCACATTTTGAGATCCCAGGAGTGGGTGTCATATCTAAGGAGGGGACTAATAAGAAGCAGGTGGAAGGGCTAAAGAACTTACCCCAGGGCCTATCCCAACATCCACCACAAAGCTGGAGATCACCATCTAGGACCTTTCAGTCAGGATCAGGAACTCACAGAGGCCTTACCTGGTCTGTCCTGGGCAGACGACAGAATGTCTGGGAGAATCACTCCTGGAGACAGCGACTACCTAGAAAATATCTCTCTAATATGCTAACGCTGGGGAATGTCTTGGGAACCACTATGGAAAGGAAGATTTGTTCTCGAACACGTTCAATGGAAAGAGCTACTGCAGATATCTGTCAGTCTATTCAGAATTTATTCGGGGTTCCAGCTGAACTGATGAAATTTTCCCAGAGTTTGCTAGGGAAGGGTCGAGGTACTATTTCTCAGACTTCAGTGCTCAAAAACTACATTCAGAGACATATTTCATGTCACGGTCATGAGCAAAGAATAGCTTTAAGGATGTGGACACGTGGCTCCATGGCCTCTATAATACAGCAGTACTCTGGGACTGGAATGAGAATAAAGAAAATAAATTCAAAGCTCAGTGATAGACCCAAGGAAGTCATTCAGCACATTCCTGCTTCATGTACAGGGGGCCGGGCTCCTGCCCCAGTAAAGTTAGAGTCTTCCCTCAATATAGTTTTCACTAGGAAAGATTCTGTTCCAGTGGAAGTGAGTGAGAACTCACAGAGTAATTCACAGACAAGGATTTTTGAGTCTCAACACTCTCTCAAGCCAAGTTTTCTTCCCCAGGCCAAGACTGACTTCTCAGAACAGTTCCAGCTGCTACAAGATCTGCAGCTAAAAATAGCAGCAAAACTGTTAAGGAGTCAAATTCCCCCAAATGAACCTCCACCTCTAGCTTCAGGTCTCGTTTTAAAATACCCTATCTGCCTACAGTGTGGCCGATGTGCAGGATTTAGTTGCTGTCATAAATTACAGGGCACTTTTGGGCCTTACCTTCTTATCTATCCACAGCTCCACCTTGTAAGCACTCCTGAAGGCCATGGAGAGATTAGGTTGCATCTTGGCTTTAGGTTGCGAACTGGGAAAAGACCCCAAGTTCCAAAGTATCACAGAAGAGACAGATCTATCACACCAAGGAGCCCTGTGTCACCATCACTAAGGAAAGTTAATGTCTATACTCGAGCTTCCAAGAGTCCTACTTCTACAATAGGTTTCCAGTCTGGATCTTCCCAGGCTCTTGCTCCTCCTGTAAAAGTGCACATCAGGCGAAGGCAGTATAGGAGTCCTGACCAAGTAGGAAAGACAGAAATTAGAGACCCTGGGCAATACGAATTTACTCAAGTTCACTCTTTACCAGATAGTGGCTCTGAAAGCGTTCAGGATGAAAAATGGGCTAAAGGAAGAACCCAAAAGACCCATGATTCAAAATATCCAATGAAAAGAACCAAGGGAGGCAGAACACAAAACACAAAGTTCTACACAAATGGCAGAGCCACAACACAGAGTGCTTCTAGGGAATTACCAGTCCAGTTAAGAAGGAAGAGGAATGGAATATCTCAGACAGTTACCGCCTCATTAAAAAGACAACCTAAGACATCCTCCCAACCCAAATTTATTCAACTGATTTTTCAAGCCCTAAAGCAAACATTCCAGACGGCACACAGAATTATGACTTTTGTTGGGAAGAAGCCTGAGGACGGGTCAAGACCAGACCACTTGTGGTCAAGCAAAAACCAGCATCCAAAACGAAAAGCCAAAGATTATTGCTCATCAAGAGATATCAAAAGCGACAGGATGCCAGTTATCAAGCTAAAGCCAACAGACCTAACCACTAAGCAGGAGAGTATGTTAAGGGAAGAAACAGAGCAATTCAGATCAGTTCAACAACCAAAACGGGATAGCTCTTTCCAACCCAGACATACCCAACTGCCCAAGCGCATAGTTTCCCAAAGAAGCACCACTTTCAAAACCACTTCAAGCAGACAGCCTCTGGGTGTTGTTCAAAATGACAGTAGCAGCAGAGCTAAGAAAAACTTTGGCAGAAGTGAAATCACTAGCCAGGAAACCAAGAACTCCAAATCAGGAACCAGAGTTCAGGACCAAGGGAGAATTCTACATGATTCACTTAAGAAAAACTTACACAGTCACCTTAAAGAGAAACTCACACCCAAGAAACGAAACCACCAAATATTCTTAAGGCAAAGAACCCCACGTAATTTCTCTGAAAGGAGCCATGGCAGTCCCTCTCAGAGGAGCCATCGCAGTCTCTCTGAAAGAGGCCATCAGAGTCCCTCTGAGAGGAGCCATCAAAGTCTCTCTCAGAGGAGCCATCGCAGTCTCTCCAGAAGGAGCCATCAGAGTCCCTCTGAGAGGAGCCATCGAAGTCCCTCTCAGAGGAGCCATCATAGTGTCTCTGGAAGGAGCCATCAGAGTCCCTCTGAGAGGAGCCATCGAAGTCCCTCTCAGAGGAGCCATCGCAGTCTGTCCAGAAGGAGCCGTCAGAGTCCCTCTGAGAGGAGCCATCGGAGTCCCTCGCAGAGGAGCCATCGCAGTCTGTCCGGAAGGAGCCATCAGAGTCCCTCTGAGAGGAGCCATCGGAGTCCCTCTCAGAGGAGCCATCGCAGTCTGTCCGGAAGGAGCCGTCAGAGTCCCTCTGAGAGGAGCCATCGGAGTCCCTCTCAGAGGAGCCATCGCAGTCTGTCTGGAAGGAGCCATCAGAGTCCCTCTGAGAGGAGAGGTTGCAGTCCTTCTCAGAAGAGCCATTGCAGTCTTTCTGAAAGGAACAATCAAAGTCCTTCTCAGAGGAGCCATTGTAGTCTCTCCAAAAGGAGCTATCAGAGTCCTTCTGAGAGGAGATGTCCCTTTCAGAAGATTCATCACAGTCCCTCAGGGAGGAGAGGACACAGACCTTTTGAGAAAAGACAGCACAGACCCTCTAAGAGGGGTGGTCATGGTTCCTCAGACAGAACTCATTGCAGTCCTTCTGAGAGGAGCAGACACAGTCAATCTGAGCAGAGCAAACACAGTCATTCTAAGAGGGGTCAACACAGTTGGTCTGAGAAAACCCATCACAGTCCCCCTAAGGAGAGACTCAAGCGCAGCTCCCCTAGGGAGAGGCTCGGACATAGTGTGTCTAAAGAATTCAAGGATTGCTCAAACACACAAAATACCCCAAAGCGGGGCAAGTTTAGAGGCCTGAAGCTAACAGATGAGAAGAGATCCGCCCCCATTATTCACTGACCGGCTCAAGTCTTCACCAAGCTGCCCTTTCCTAGCCTTTTTCCTGCTCAGCCACTGCCTCCAATACCTGTGCCCTCAGCAATCAAAGAGCGTCTATGCCACTCTTCCTGGGGGAAGGGAGGGCGGGAATGGGTATGTAATTTCTCTAAGATAAATAAAGGGGCAATAATTGATCTCCATCTACAAAGTCCACTCGTCGTACTGCGTGGGGAATGGAAGGTGGAGGGGACATTGGGTGTCGCGCAGACGGATGTAACGAGAGGGAGGGGTTCTGAGGCCGTGTTGAGGCTCCAAAGCCCACCTACAGCCTCCCGGGGCGGGGTCTCAGAGGAGGGAGGCGCGTCATGTGACTCCGGTCGCAGCCCCCTCGGAAGCTGCCAGGCGGAAGTAGACGTTCAGACCTGGGCCCCGCGGCGCCGACTCCACATCCGGGAGAGAAGAGGAGAGCGGAAGTGGCGTTGGTCTGGCCGGAGCCTTTGGGTGGATTTGTTAGGCGTGGAGAGGGAGTGATGTCTTCCAGGCTCGGTGCAGTACCCGCCGTGAGTTTCTTGGTTTAACCGTTATGTTTTAGGTGTAGCGCTGTCGAGCCCGCAACTCGCGGTCCCTCGCTTTTGTCCCATGCTCAGAGTTGGTTTTATCAGAGTCCATCGTAGGCCCCACCCTTCTAGGTCAGCTCTACCTATCTCTCCTTCCCCCCCCCCCCCAGTTACCGCTGACGGTTCCTCACCTCCTTGGACTCAGTTCCTCGCCAGATTGCCATTAGTTTCTATTCCGTTTATATCCCCAGTACGTCTCATATCCGTTGTCCCTCTTTTCGCCTCCCCTTTAGAACCTCTAAAGGGGCTCTAAAGGGACAGGGCTTTGAGAATGGGGGAGATGAAGGCTATGGTGTTGTCACCTGCCTTGGCTCGGTAGGAAAACAGGACGACACACTTTTCCAAATAAGTCTTGCTTCCTTCCGTTTGAGGTAGTTGCCCCGGGAGAGCTTCATTTCTTCTGGGCACAGGGGAATTCGTCTTTTTGTGGTCAAGGTTCAGAGGTCCCTAGCATTCACTTATGTGCTTGCGCTCCGCTAGACTCCGGAACCCACATCCTTTAAGCAGCAGAGGAGCACGAAGATCGTGGGAGCTAAGAAGTAAGTGAGGTTTTCTTGGGTCCATTTATAATTGTGTCGCCAGCGCTGTCCAGTGGAACTTGTGTGATGATGAAAATGTTCTGTATCCCCACCGTAAAGGACCATAGCCAAGTATGGCTTTTGAGCACTTGACATGCAGCCACTGTGATTGTGAAACTGCTTTTTAAATTGTATTTAATCTTAACTTCAATTTAAATAGCCACCTGTAGCTAGTGGGCCTACCTTGATTGGACGATGCGGGTCTAAACTTAAATGTAGGGGAGAAGAACTTAGCTTGCAAAGGAAATCACGAATTATATTAAAAATGGAAGGTATTGCCTGGTGTAGCCTTGCACGTCCTCAGACGTCAAATATGTACTCATGAAAACATTGGTGAACATGAGACGGACTGACAAAAATGCCTGCAAGAAATCCTTTTATTTTCAGACTGCTTGGCTTTAAGACTGGTTTATTATTTTGTAGACTGAATGTGCTAACCTTTTCCATATTTGTTAGTACAAAATAGATTCTTATTAATTAGATACTCACTGAAGGGGTTAATTCACTCAGATAACATTTACTAAGTGTCTGTTATGTGCCAGCTGTGTAGTAGGTTTGATGTACAGAAAGAAAAACACAGAACTAATCTAAAAGGGAAGATAGGCAAGAACATCAACATGATAGAGGGTAATTAGATATTTTTAAACAGGAATTTAATATAGCATTTGGGGAAGGGGTGATAGTTCAGAAGGGAAGAGTTGCCAGAGCAAATCACTTCCGAACAGACGTGAAAGTCAAGGAGTAGGAAGACAGAAGGAAAGAAAGAAAGAAAGAAAGAAAGAAAGAGAGAGAGAGAGAGAGAGAGAGAGAAAGAAAGAAAGAAAGAAAGAAAGAAAATCAAGGAATATTGCAGTTAGCTAGAAGAAAAAGGTATTTTTCATAGAGAACAATATGAATAGATAAAAGCATTTAATGGAATAGCAAGTGGGTAATTGTTAAGAAATATAAAGAATAATAGGGCCTCATCTATTAATCTGAATCAGAATCATAGGAGTTAGGGTGTAGGAATCCTTATTTTTAACCGACTTTCTAGGAGATTGTGAAGTTTGAGAACTGTTGGAGAGAAGTGAGCCTAGAAGAGACTACAGGATGAAGCCCTGAAGAATGTCAGCATTTAAGGATTGGGTAGAATGAATGGTGGCTGCAAAAGAAACTGAGATGAACTAAAATAATTTTCTAATGAAATCTAAGTAGTTGCACTTAGAGAATGAACTATAGTCTCTTAAAAATTTTTGGCAGATCAGAGAGGAATTGAAAATAGGTTAAACTTTTCATCCTTGTAATTAGAAGCTGAGATTGAAAAGTAATGCCACAGACAACAAATTATAACGTCACTACAATTATGATCATATTGTTTGAACTTTTTCTTGCCATAGTTATAGTGAGGGAAGTTTGAGATTAATTGGGGTTTTTACAAATAATCAAATACCTTCATTTGACAAATATTGTGAAATACTTGATAACTGGTTTTGGTGAGTCCTTTAAAAGAGGCCTAGAGGGAGGGATTCCTTAACCGTGTTAACTTAATTCCCAAGATGTTAATCATGCTGATCATGTGAACTATAAATATTTTTTACTGTGCTTGTACTTATTCACGGGAGGGGATATGGGTATATCTGAGTCCTATACTGACAGTGAAGAAATTCCTATGAGGACAGTTTACTAAGAGGAGTCACCTGGGACTTGACTCCTAATGGCTTGTTGATACTATCAAGTCTTTCTAGTAGATATTGTTCCCATTTTTTTGGATGGTGGGTTTTAGCCCTAGAGGACTGCCATTTCCTATAAAAATTTTTTTTAATACTTTTATTGAGGTATAATTGAAGTAGGATATACTGTATATTTAGTTTACATATTTAAAGTATACAGTATGATTAACTTTGACATTTATAAGTAATCATAACACTGTCACCACAATCAAGATAACATTTCCATTTCTCCCAAAAGTTTTTTTGGGGTTCCTTTGTAATCCATTCCTTCCTCTACTGCTGTTCCAGACACCACTGACCTTTTTTTCCGTCACCATACAGTGGTTTGCATGTTCTAGAATTTTATAGATATGAAATCATACAGTGTGTTTTCTTTTTGCATGATTTCTTTCACTCAAAATAATGATTTTTGAATGAAAACTAGTTTTTATTGCTGAATAGAATTCCATTATGGATATACCATGATTTGTTTAGCCATCTATGTTGATGGACATTTGGCTTATTTTATTTTGGAGATATTAAAATAAAGCTGCTATGAACATCCATGTGCAAGTGTCTGTGTAGAAAAATGTTTTTTCAATCTTGATAAATGCCTAAGATAGAATTTGTTTACTAAGATATACCATTTTAGGTTGGTTGGGCCATATGTCAGGATTATGTTTACCTTTTTAAGAAATTACCTGTTTTCCAAATTGGTGGTATTATTTTATATTCCTGCCAGCAGTGTATGGGAATAAGTCTTAATTTTGGCCAATTTTATGGGAGTATAGTGGTGTTTCACTGTGATTTTAATTTGCATTTTCCTAATGAATGATGATGTAGAACATCTCTTCATGTGCTTATTAGCCATTCATGTATCTTTTGGGAAGTGCCTGTTCATATGTTTTGCCCACTTAAAAAAGTTGAGCTGTTTGTCTTACTATGGAGTTGTAGTATTTTTAAAAATTCTGTTCTGAATACAGTTGCTTTATCTGATAGACGTGTCTTGAATATTTCCTTCCAGTGTCTTGTTTGCATTTCATTTTTTAATGGTGTCTTTTGAAGACCAAAAAATTTAAATTTATCATTAAAAATGATTAAATGTTACTGTTTTTTCCTTTATGTGTCATGCTTTTTGTATTCTATTGAGAAACTTTGGCATCCCTAATTGCGAAGATTTTCTCCTTTGTTTTTTCTAGAAGTTTTCCAGGTTGTACATTTAGATCTATGACATATTTAGAGTTAATTTTTTGTGCATGATGTGTCATAAGAGTCAATGTTAATTTCTTTTCATTATTTATCCTGTTGTTAAGACTTCCCTTTCCTTGTTCAATTACATTGGCACTTTTGTCAGAAACTATTTGAATATATGTATGTGTGGATCTGTTTCTGGACTCCTTATTCTGTTCCATTGATATACATATCTTTCTTTTTGCCAATACTAAACTGTCTTGATACGATAGGATTAGAGTAAATCTTGAAATCAGATAGGATAAGTCATCAAACTTTATTGTTCTTTTTCAAAAGATTTTTAGCTATTTTAAGTTCTTTGTCTTTTTATATAAATTCTAGAGTCCGTTGGTCTATTTCAGTAAAGAGAAGCATGCTAAAGTATTGATTGGTATTATATTGAATTTGTAGATCAATTTGGGGAGAATTGCCATTTTCAATATTGAGATTTCTGATTTATGAAGATGGCATATTTTACCATTTATTTAGATCTTTAACTTCTCTCACCAGCATGCTGTAGTTTTCATTACAAAAGTCTTGGTTATCTTTTGTTAGATTTGTTCTTAGGTATCTTATGTGTTTTTTGTGTTAAATGATACTATTTTATAAGTTCATTTCTAGGTGGTTGTTGTTAGTATCTAAGAATATGGTTGATTTTGTGTGTTAACCTTGTGTCCTGCTGCTTGCTTAATTCATTTTTAGTTCTAGAAGTTTTTCTATTATTTGAGATTTTCTTTGTAAACAAACATATAATCTGCCTCCTCCTCCCCTTTAAAAAGGTTAAAAGGGCACCCGGGTGTCTCAGTCGATTAAACATCCAACTAGTGATTTCCACTCAGGTCGTGAGCTCACAGGTTCCGGGTACCCAGCCCCAAGTTGGGCTCTGTGCTGACAGCATGAGCCTGGTTGGGATCCTCTCTCTTGCGCGTGCTCTCTCTCTCTCTCTCTCTCTCTCGCTCTCTCGCTCTCTCTCTCTCTCTCCCCTGTGCCACCCTCCCCCACCCCTTAAAATAAATAAACTTTAACAAATAAAAAATATATATAAAGGGAAAACCCTTATTGTAGTGGTATTCAACAGTGGAACCAACCATTCTGGGCTTAGGGGTTTCTTTCTGGGAAATTCTGATGATAAATTAAATTTCTTTAATAGACCTAGAGCTTTTTAGAGTTCCAGTTTCATGTTATGTCAGCCTCGATGTGGGGTTTGACCTCCCAAACTGATATCATGACCTGAGCCAAAATCAAGAGTTGGGTGTTTAACTGGCTGAGCCACCCAGGTGCCACAACAATCTGACTTTAATTGGAGTGTTGAGACCGTAAACATTTATTTGTTTATCCATCTATTTGCCTACTTTTAAAGTTTATTTATTTATTTATTTGAGCAATCTCTACATCCAACAGCTTGAACTCACAACTCCAAAATCAAGACTGAGCCAGCCAGGTGTCCTGAGACCATAAACATTTAAATTAATTATTGATATGGTTGGATTTAGGTTTGCTATTTTATTATTTGTTCTCTGTATCTTTTTGTTTTTGTTCCTTTATACCTTATTTACTCTCTGATTTTAGTTTATATATTTGATTTTTGCTGTTTTCTCTATTTTTTTCTTTTCTTTCTCTTGTGTGTAGTACTTGCTTTATGATTTACAATATGCATGCCTGTCATTTCATAGGCTATTTAGAGTTAATATACTACTACTTCGTTTAAATGCAGAAGCCTCACAGCCATGTAAATTCCTTAAGCCCCTGTCTGCTGACCATTAAGTTATAGCTGTCATACATATTACATCTACCTATGTTCAAAACTTTGCCAGCTAATGTTAAACTTTAGTTTTAAAGAGGGTTTTTTTGTTTTTTAAATATGTTTACCCATTTCTTTTGTTCTTTCTTCATTCTTAAAAACTAGATTTCTCTGTAGTATTATTTTCCTTCAGCTGGAATAATTTCCTTTAGCATTTCTCATAGAGCAAGTCTGCTGACAACAAATTCCCTTTTTTTTTCATCTGAATAAGTATGCCTAATGACTATTTTCATTGAATATAGAATTTCAGATTAAGACATTTTTTCTCTGAAGATTTTAAGGATGTTACACTGTTTTCTGTTCTCTTTGGTTTCTTTTTTAAGTTTTTAAAAAAAATCTTTTTCATGTTTATTTATTTTTGAGAGAGAGAGTATGTGTGTGTGTGCACAAGCAGGGGAGAGACAGGGGGAGGTGACAGAGAATCAGAAGCAGGCTTTGTGCTGACAAGCAGAGAACCTGATGCAGGGCTCAAGCTCATGAATCATGAGATCATGACCTGAGCTGAAATTTGACGCTTAACTGACTGAGCCACCCGGGCCAGGCGCACCTGTTCTCTTTGGTTTCTATTGAAAGTTCTTTGATCATTCAAATCGTTGTTATATACACACATACACACATATGTATAGATATGTATATATACGTATTCAGAAATATGTGTTATTTCTTTCTAGCTGCTTTCTAGATTTTTTTTTTCAACAGTCGCTTTTGAACATTTTCATTAGAATGTTTCTAGGTGTATTTTTCTTTGAGTTTATCCTCTTGAGTGTTTGTTGAGCTTCTAGAATCTGTAAATTAATGTCTCATTAATTTTGGGTGATTTTCCATCATTATTTTTTAAAATGTATTTTTGTGCCACAGCCTCTTTTTCCTTTCCTTCTAGGATTATGGCTAGACTTAAGTTAGACCGTTTGATGTTCACCCACAGTTTGTTGGGACTCTGTTGACTGTTTTTCAGTCTTTTTTCTCTGTGTTCTTCAGGTTGGTTAATTTCTATGGATCTGTCTTCAGGTTCACAGGCTCTTTTCTTTGTCATCTCCATTCTATTATTGAGCCCATTTTTAAATTTCAAATATTAAATTTTTAGTTCTAAAATTTCAGTTCTTTTTATTTTATTTTATTATTATTATTTTTTGGTTTCTGCTTTTCTGCTGATAATTCCTATCTTTTCCTTCACTTCAAGTGTGTTTTATTTCATGGAACATACTTATAATAGCTTCTTTAAATCTTTGGTAGTTTTGACATAGATCATTTGGGGTTGGCATTTGTTTGTTACCTGTTCCTTTCAGAATTATTCACATTTTACTGTCTCTTTGTGTATTGAATAATTTTGGAATTTATTCCCAATATTGTAAATATTATTTGTATAGACCTTGGGTCTTTTTAGAATCTTCTGGGGGATTGTTGCTGTTTTTCTTAAGACTTTTTTTGTGTTTATTTATTTTTGAGAGACAGAATACAAACGGAGAAGAGGCAGAGAGAAAAAGAGACAGAATCCAAAGCAGGCTCCAGGCTCTGAGCTATCAGCACAGAACCTGATGTGGGGCTTGAACCCACAAACTGTGAGATCATGACCTGAGCTGAAGTCGTAAACCTGACTGAGTCATCCAGGCACCCCATCGTTGTTGTTTTCATTTTAGCAAGTAACCTGTTTACCGTTCAGACCATCAGTTCTGTCTTGCTTCTGAGGGCATTGGTTCAATCTTAGTTCCATTCTTTTTTTCTTTTTTAAAATTTTTAATGTTTATTTATTTTTGGGGGGGAGGGGCAGAGAGAGAGGGAGACACAGAAACCGAAGCAGACTCTGAGCTGTCAGCACAGGCCCTGATGCGGGGCTTGAATTTATGAACTGTGAGATCATAACCTGAGCCTAAGTTGAACGCTCAACCTACTGAGCTACCCAGGCACCCCTTAGTTCCGTTCTTCTGAGTCTTTGCTATGATAGTTGAAGTCTGTTTTGAATAGTTCAAGGGTTTGGTGGAGACTTTTTCAGGTGTTTCAAGTCTTGTTTCATTTCTCCAAGTTTTTGATGCACTGGTTTGGGTCAGTCTTTTACTAGTAGCTCAGGAGTTGGTCTGAGGCTTGTGCAGTTTGTTAAAATCTTATTTCACTTTTTGAGACCTTTGCTAAGCTGATTTGGGTATGCTCCACACATACATGGCTCAGATTAAGCTGTGATTTGTATGAATTCAGACAGAATTATGGAATCACCTTCTTTGCCTATCTCTTTTCCACAGGTCCCTCACACTTTGTAGTCTATAGAGACTCCTTTTCCTGGTTTCTCTTGAAATGTAGGTTGCCCATGCTGCTCTGCACATTGGGCCCACCCTTATTGCAGAGCCACACGTGAGGGAAAACAAAAAAAAAAATTAGGAAACACACCCCATGTGAGTCATTTCTCTCAGTTTTTGACTCCTCTCCACAACCCACCTGCTTGTCTTTTCAGAATCTAGGATTTTCAGTTGTAATCAGCAGGAGGGATGGGCTGTAGTGGGCTTATGCAGCACGGCAGAATCAGGACTTTGCTGTATTAAATTTGTAATTTTGGATCTTATGTTCAGAGAAGTGAAAATAATTCTTCCCTGCTCATGGTATACTGACATCATCAACCCCTATTATTTTTGTGTTTTCCTGGTTTCCATTTTCATCTCCTTCCAGAGGCAACCATGTTAGCAAGTTTGACATTTGTCCTTAAATATTTATGAATCTTTGTAAACTAGTACTGTTTACACGTATATTTGTTTTTCTATTAAATTTTTTTTAATGTTTTATTTATTTCTGGGAGAGAGAGAGAGAGAGAGAGAGAGAGAGAGAGCGAGCAGGGGAGGGTCAGAGAAAGAGGGAGACACAGAATCTGAAACAGGCTTCAGGCTCTGAGCTGTCTGTCAGTCCAGAGCCCGACGTGGGGCTCGAACCCAAGAACCGTGAGATCATGACCTGAGCCAAAGTTGGACGCTTAACCGACTGAGCCACCCAGGCGCCCCTGGTTTTGTTTTGTTTTGTTTTGTTTTTTGATGTTTGTTTATTTTTGAGAGAGAGTGTGAGCAGGGGAATGGCAGAGAGAGAGGGTGACATAGAATCCGAAGGAGACTCTAGGCTCTGAGCCATCAGCACAGAGCCCGATGTGGGGCTTGAACCCACAGGCTCTCGAGATCATGACCTGAGCCAAAGTTGGATACTCAACCGACTGAGCCACCCAGGTGCCCCTTACGTATATTTGTTTTTAATTTACTGAATTACATTAGATCTTGTTCTGTTTCTGTTTTCATTCAACAGTATGCTTTTCGGTTATGTTCTTGTCTGTATGTGTAGAAGTGGTTTATTGCTTTGAATAACTGTGGAGTATTCCATTGTAGGCATATATCACATTTTACTTATATACTTTTTTAAGAATGGTCACCTAGGGGCACCTGGGTGACTCAGTAGGTTAAGTGGCAAACTCTTGATTTCGGCTGAGGTCATGATCTCACGATTCATGAGATTGAGCTCCACATCGGACTCTGCGCTGACAGCACACCTGCGTGGTATTCTCTCTCTCCTTCTTCCTCTCTCTCTCTGCCCTTCCTAGGACCACTTGTATGCCTGTGTGCTCGCTCTTTCTTTCAAAGTAAATAAGTAAACATTTAAAGTGTTATATTGAATCTGCCAACTTATCCCTATTACAAAGCCTTAGTTCAAGTCCTTATCATCTCTTAGGTATGCCATTACAATAAACTGCTGACTCTTCTCTTCTCCCTTTATTCACTTTTCCTCCATGGGTCATCTTCTGTATAGCATCTGGAGTGATCTTTGTAAACCATAAACCTAACACATGCCTCACACAGATCTTTAGCTGGAAAAGGATGTTGCAGAGGTTCTTGGACCACAGTTTGAGAACTGCTGCTCCTCTGTGCATTATGAGTCTCCTAAAAGATACTTTGTAATTACTCAGTAATGTTTGTTAACCACATCATGACTGGCCTTGGATTTGGGAACTTGGATTCCGGTATATATCAGACTTCTCTGGCCAGCCTATCTCAGACAAGACAGCACCTTTTCTTTAACTATGGGAACTAAGAATCATGTTGCCTAAATTAAGACAGGACAGCCCTTTCACCAGCTTTAGGGAGGAGGCTAAGGGAGAGGGATGATGGATCAGACTAGAGCCCTATAAACTATTCTTTTCCTCCTTTATTCTCAGGGATACTAGTTACTGTCCCTCTGTCAGAGAAATAGAGATGCCTGGTTATAGATCTGTTGGATCTTCTGAAGGGTCATAGAACACCCTATTACTTTGACTACTTTCATTTCTGTGATCAATCTAGGAAAGAACGCCTACTTGGAGTGGAGAGTGACCATTAATGTGTACTGCTTTCTCTTATATACTTTTCTCTTACATAGTTTTCTCTTATTATACTGCAATGAAGTATAATAATTTATATGTTGCATTTGGTCAACCATTGTAATTGTTAGATTACAGTCTAAATCCTGTTTTTATTATCAGGCTTCTTAGTTTTTGCATTGGTAACCAACTTATCTTCTAATGATATAAAATAACCAATAAGCACTTTACTCTGTTTGTGGTATATATATTTGTGTCGTATTAACAGCAGGACCCAGTGCTCCATAAAGGATAATAGTTTCCAGTACACTATCCCTCACGAGGACTCCTTAAGCGGCTCATCGTCTGCTTCTTCATGTGAGCCAGTGAGTGAGTTTCCAGCATCCTTCCGTAAATCTACCTACTGGATGAAGATGAGAAGGGTCAAGCCAGCTGCTGCTTCGCGTGTTGAAGGTATCAGTATCTCTGCCTTATTTCAAAGACAGCATTCTCGAGTTAACTGCTGTAAATCGTTCTTAAAGTATTATCACATACGTTTCTCACATCTGTGTTACACACTGTTAAGCTTTGCAAACTGTCCTTTTATTTTAGAGTGAAATTCTTACTCCTCTAGGTTATATCAGCCTTTCCTCTTCAAATGATTTGAACATCTTTCCTATTATACCAATTTCATCCACTGTTGAAGTTTAGAGGCATTTACTATTCATAGGGAGCAATTGATCACTTGGGATGGAGAACAGTTAAAAAATGAAATAGGGAGGTCAAATGAGGTTTTTTTCTTTCTTTCTTTCTTTCTTTTTTTTTTTGTGATGATGTTTTGAAGGCCTAGATGTTCACTTGTAAGCCATACTGAGGGTTTTGTTTGTTTTTCTGTGGTATTTCAGGGTCAGGTGGAGTATCAACCAAAGGAAAAAGGAAACCCAGGCAGGAAGAAGATGAAGACTATCGAGAATTTCCTCAGAAGAAGCATAAGCTTTATGGTAAGGGAGTAACTTTGCTAATTCTTTTCCCTTGGGTGCCTCGGCTTTATTTAGAGGCAAAAAGGGGAGAGAGCTGAGGTTTTGGCCCTTGGAGCACTGCTGAGCCCTTTGTTTTTTGTTTTTTTTTTTGTTTGTTTTTTTTTGACAAGGAATGGCTTCCATAATGCCTTTTATTTTTCCTGTCATAACTTAAGGGAGATGGTGGTTGAAGGAGTGGGCCGTAGGGCGTAGAAAAGAGGAGGGAATAGGAACAGATCAAGTAGCAAAGGTGATATGTTGGGCTTCAAGTCTCTGTCTTGTGTAGGGAGGAAGCAACGGCCTAAAACTCAACCTAATCCTAAATCCCAGGCTCGTCGTATTCGGAAGGAACCACCAGCATATGCAGCAGGTATGTTTTCTGTTGGAACCTTTGGGGTATCAAGGTGTCTCACTCTGTTTTTTGTTGTTGGTGGTGGTCATGGAATGATGTAGCAAAGAGTTTCTTTAAGGAGGCAGTTATTAAGGCATGGGTTTGGAGGCCAGTTCAGACCCTCCTTTAAGTTTTGGCTCTTAATTCGTTTTCTGGTCTGCCTTCATCTAGTCAACTTCTGCAAGCTTAAGTTACCTTGTCTCTAAATAGGGATAATGAAGGTAGTCAGAATTTTCTTGGAGATTAAATGGGGATAAAAACGTTTAAGAATGTCTCAGGCACACAGGAAACAGCAAATTGGCTATTATGTATCTCAGTATCCCATTATTATATGCTACTGCGAAAATGTTGCCCATAGTCGGTTAAACCTCAGTAAAGCTAGAAAAAGAAAATGTTTCCCACTTCTTTAAGCTGCTGTGTTTTTGAGTGGTTCTCAGATGGTTTTTGTCATGGAGGATTGAGTAGGAGTCTCAGAAACTCCTCACTGTCTGAAAAAAAATCATTTCTAGACAATTATATACAGCTAGAGTCTTTTCCCCAGGAAGGGAAAAAACTATTTTATGATACTTTTACTAAATTCCAGGAATATGCTTTCTGTTTTGAGAGAATTCTGCAGATTATGAAGTGTTTCTCTCTCTCCTTTGTAGGCAGCGTGGAGGAACAGTGGTATCTAGAAATCGTGGATAAAGGCAGTGTCTCCTGTCCGACCTGCCAGGCAGTGGGGAGGAAGACCATAGAGGGCTTAAAGAAACACATGGAAACCTGCAAACAGGTTAGAGATTTTGTGGCATTTCGTAAGGGTTATGACCTCTTCCAGTTCCTTGGACAACTGTCGCTGTGTCGGGTGTGCTGATGAACTGTGGAGAAGCTGCAGCATTGTGTTACAGGGAAAACAGAGGCTTTTGTGTCTGACAGACTTGGATTTGAATCTTCACTTAGCTACCTACTAGTTGTGTCATTTAGCTTTTTATGTGTGGATCTCGGTTTTCTCATTTATGTTATAAATTATAGACATAATTTTGTGTAGTCCCTGAGGGGACAAGAAGAAATAATAACATGCTAAGTGCCCACCCCATTACTTGGCAAATATTGACACTGAGTAAATGGTAATTCTTATTCCTTTAAAAAATGAATTATTTTTAGTTCTTTGCCCTCGAGGATGTGACACAGAGGTGGTGGGGTTTGGAGATTCATGGACTGTTGGGTTTGGGAAATAAAGGAGACACAGATGAGAGCATCTGGATAAGACTTTGTTACATTCTGTTTCTCTGTTGAATAGCCTGACACTGAGCAGTATTTCTTCCTTGTAGGAATTGTTTACTTGTCATCATTGTGGGAAACAACTTCGTTCACTGGCGGGGATGAAGTATCACGTGATGGCAAATCATAATAGCTTGGTAAGAGTATCTTCTGTCCTATATGAGCCTGCGTGTGTTTGGAAGTCTTAGATGAGTGCAGATAACCCAGTGGAGGTGGCTAAGGCTTTGGGGCTTTATAGAACATTTTTGATAGAAGAATGAAACCTTTGCGGTGGGTATTTGTGTGTTTAGGTTAGCCCCAAAGCTTCGTCTCCTGGAATATAGAGGCTCTGAGCTCTTATTTGCATTACATTTGCTTCCTTGTCTGTCTAGGAGAAGATGGAAAAAGCCAGGAGTCAGATAACTAAGCTTCATGGGCATCGGCTTAGGTGCTAGTCCAGTCCTTGATTCTCCTATGATACATTTTTTTTCTGTATCTGTCTTTTCCATGAATCATCTGCTTGTTTGCTTCTCTTGCTTTCCAGCCCATTTTGAAGGCCGGAGATGAAATAGACGAACCAAGTGAGAGAGAACGGCTCCGAACAGTTCTGAAGAGACTGGGAAAGCTCAGGTGCATGCGCGAGGTAAGCTCCCAGGGAGAGCGTCTCCTTCTGTCTGGAGTCTTGTGTCAGCGTCTTTCTGTTCTTTCCTTCCATTTCTCCTTCTCTCTCGTAGACCTAGTTCTGTGTCATCTCACAGTGTAAGAGTGGCTCTTGCTTTTCCAGGTGTTTTGAATTCATTAATAGCTCTTTATTTTCTTTCTCTTCTCCACAAACTTACTTTCCCCTCCTTTCTCTTTGTTCAAAGGAGTTTCTTTACCATCCTTCTTTAGTGTGATGAAAAGGATCTTAGCATTCTCTCTGTGAGGAGCTTTGCCATTGCTGGGTGTTTGATACTGGGGTGGAGTCGAGTCACAGACCAGAGAAGAAGCTCTGTGACAGAGGAGACACACAGGTCGAGTTTCCTGAATGCTGACTAAACTGATGGACTATCACGGTTGGCGGTAGACAGGACAGCCGTTAGGTCAGGCACAAGGGCCAAGGAAGAGTTGTGCCAATGGGAAGTGCTGCAGAGGGTCTAGTGATACCAGAGGATCTATTTATATGCCATGGTGGTTGAGTGCTTTGTGGCTGTTGAGAGATTGAGAAATCATGTCAAAAGATGTAAGATTATAGTTCAGGCCTTTCTCCTGTGTTCAGAGTTGCTCTAGTAGCTTCACCAGCATCATGGGATATCTGTACCATGTCAGAAAATGTGGCAAAGGGGCTGCAGAGCTGGAGGAGATGACCCTGAAATGTCACCACTGTGGAAAGCCATATAAATCGAAGGCTGGACTTGCGTATCACCTGAGGTCAGAGCATGGGCCTGTGAGTACTGATTACTTTCCAGACCCTGTTTGGGGATCTATTTTTTGGGGACTCCTTACCCCGACATCTTCCCATACATCCTCAGTTCCTCATTTGTATCCCCTTATAATCTTTGAATGCTTTTATTTTCCCTTCCTTGTTTTTCCTTGGTTCTCTTATTTCTGCCTTTTGAACATAACTAATTTAGAGAAATCAAAGTTCAGTGTGTAATCTGTGCAGAAGCAAACTCATTATTGTATTTTTAAAGCTTAAGGCATTCTGCTTTAGCTAGAAATTTTGTGGAAATCTCTGTCCAGCTGGTTCTTCCATCCCAATTTTTTTGTCTTGACTTTTTTCCCCTTGTTACATTTCTAGGCTTCCCCTACCTCATTTTTTTAGAGTTCAGTTTCAAGGTATAATTTACATATGATAATTAATATTCACTTTTTTGTTTTTTAATTTTTTATATATATTTTTAGTGTTTATTTTTTATTTATTTATTAAAAAAAATTTTTTTTTTTAATTTATTATTTCTAGGAGAGAGAAAGAGTGAGCAGGGGAGGGTCAGAGAGAGAGGGAGTCACAGACTGAAACAGGCTCCAGGCTCTGAGCTGGCAGTCAGCACAGAGCCCGACGCGGGCTCGAACCCACGAACCGCGAGATCATGACCCAAGCGAAAGTCGGACGCTTAACCGACTAAGCCACCCAGGCGCCCCTTTTAGTGTTTATTTTTTGAGAGAGACAGAGTGCGAGTGGGGTAGGGGCAGAGAGAGAGAGGGAGACACAGAATCTGAAGCAGGCTCTAGGCTCCGAGCTGTCAGCACAGGGCCTGATGGGAGGCTTGAACCCACGAAACGTGAGAGCATGACCTGAGCTGAGGTCAGACGTTTAACTGACTGGGCTATCCAGGCACCCCAATATTCACCCTTTTTAGTGTACAGTTATGAGTTTTGACAAATACATAGTCACATAGTCACCACCACAGTCAAGATCTAGAATGATTTGACCACTGATTTATTTTCTGTCCCTATAGTTTTGCTTTTTTCACAGTGTCCTATAAATGGAGTCATACAATATATAGCCATTTGAGTCTGGCTTCTTCACATAATACATTTGAGATTCATCCATGTGTTGCGTGTATCATTAATTTATTTCTTTTTATTTCTGTCTAGGATTCCATTGTATGGATGTTTCACAGTTTCTTTATCCATTCACCAGTTGAAGAACATTTGGGTTGTTCCCATATTTTGGCAGTTATGAATAAAGCTACTATAAACATTCACATAAAAGGCTTTTGTGTGAAAATAAATTTAATTTTTCTTGGGTAAATATTTAAGAATGGGATTGCTAGGTCATGTGATAAATGTACATTTAACTTTATAAGAAACTGCCAAACTCTTTTTCAGAGTGGCTGTACTATTTTGCCTTCTCGCAAATAAAATATGAGAATTCCAGTTGCTTTGTATCCTTGTTAGGACTTGCTATTAGTTAGTTTCATTTTTTTCTTAGCCCCATTCTATTAGATATGCAGTGGTATTTCACTGAAGTTTAAATTTGCATCTCCCTAGTGATTAATGATATTGACCATCTTTTCATTTGCTTATTGGCAATGTCAGTTGTCAGTGAAGTGTCCTCTTTAGTGAAGTGGCCATTGAAATCCTTTATTATTGGAGTTTTGTTATCTTTCAATGAAGTTTTGAAAATATTCTGAGTTTTTTATATTTTTTGGACAGAAGTCCTTTATCAGATACACGTTTTGCAAATATTTTCTCCCAGTCTGTAGCTCGTTTTTTCATTTTTTTATAGTGTTTTAAATTTTTTTATAAATTTATTTATCTTGAGAGGGAGAGAGAGCACAGAAGCTGGGGAGGGGAGAGGGAGAGAGAGAATCCCAAGCAGGTTCTGCTCAGTGTGGAGCTTGATGTGGGGCTTGATCTCACAACTGTGAGATCATGACCTGAGCTGATATCAAGAGTCAGATACTCAACCGACTGAGACACCCAGGCACCCCAATAGTGTTTTTCAAAGAGCAGAGCTCTTAAGTTCAATTTATCATTTTTCCTTTTATGGGTAATGTTTTTTTTGTTGTTGTTGTTGTTTCTAAGATCTCTTTGCCCAGCTCAGTTTTCTTTTCTTTTTTTAAATGCTTTTATTTAATTTTGAGAGAGACAGAGTGAGGGAGGGGCAGAGAGAGAGAGGGAGACACAGAATCTGAAACAGGCTCCAGGCTCTGAGCTGTCAGCCCAGAGCCCGATACGGGGCTTGAACTCCTGAACTGCGAGATCACGAACTGAGCCAAAGTCAGACGCTTAACCAACTGAAGCACCCAGGCACATCCCCCCAACCCAGTTTTCTATTGGTGCTATAAAAAATCACAAGGGGTGCCCGGGTTGTTCAGTCAGTTGAGTGATTTTGGCTCAGGTCATGATCTCACGGTTCTTGGGTTCTATCCCTGCATCTGAGCTGTCAGCCCAGAGCTTGGAGCCTGCTTTGGATTCTGTGTCTCCCTTTCTCTCTGCCCCTTCCCCACTCACACTCTGTCTCTCAAAAATAAAGTAAAACGTTAAAAAAAAATCACAAAATTAATGGCCTAAACAACTGCTGTATTAGCTCAGTGTATTAGGCCTGAAGTCCAGGTATAGCAACAGCTCAGCTGGCTCCCCTGTGTAGAACCTCACCAGGCTGGCATCAAAGTGTCAGTAGGACTATTCCTTTTTGGAGACTCAAGGGGAGAATCCATTTTGAGGCTCGTTAAAATTAAGACTTGAGTTCTATGTAGTTAATTGTGGGCCCTCATTTCCTTGCTTGCTGTAGGCCAGGAGTTGTTCTCAGGTTCTGAAGGCCAGCTATGTTCCCTGGCTCGCGGTCCCTTCCTCTTCAAGTCAGCAGCAGTATTGAGTCTCTCCTGCTCTGAATCTCTCCTGCCTTTTCTTCTGTCACACCTCTTTTCCTTACAGTCAACTGATTCTGGACTTTAGTTAGATCTACGAAGTACCTTCATATCAGCACATGGATTAGTGTTTGAATAACTGATGACTGTAGCCTCACCATGGTGACACATCAAAAAACCATCACATCCAGGATTACAAAGATTATCTCCCTTCGTTCTCCTAGAAGTTTAATAGTTAAACGGGTTACATTCAATTCATTTTGAGTTAATTTTTGTATGTAGTATGAGATAGGGATGGGTTGAGGTTCATGTCTTTGTACGTGGCTATGTCTTGACCTTTAACTACTTATTAAACCAGAACAGATTTTACCCTAAGAAGTGTTTTATGCCAGCAAAATACGTATTAAGGTGGTGGAGCTTTATGCTAGTGGTTAGCAAGCTAGTGAATAGCTTTTGATACTTAGAGCAGGAAGGATAGCTCTTAATCATTGGCTTTGGTGGAAGCCATGTCTCAGGCCCGTGTTTTGCTATGTCTCATTCTTGCAGATCTCATTCTTTCCAGAGTCAGGACAGCCAGAGTGCTTAAAGGAGATGAGCCTGGAGCCAAAGAGTGGGGGTCGAGTTCAGAGGCGTTCTGCCAAGATAGCTGTGTACCACCTGCAGGAACTGGCTTCTGCCGAACTGGCCAAGGAATGGCCTAAGAGGAAGGTGCTTCAGGATTTGGTACCTGACGATCGGAAGGTAAAGTAGAATCTTGTGTTAATGTTGAACCATGTCTGATGTTGTGCTTACTACATATAGAAAAGTAAATGGACTTGAGTACATGATAAACAGTGTTTTGCTTCTTACTCCTCAGAGATGGAGTATGTCTGATCCAGCTTGAGTGTTTGGATTCATGTGGGTCCTAGAGAGACAGTCTGTTTTCAGAAGTTCCTTAAGGAAGCCTCTTAATTTTGAACTGCTTCTGGAGGGAACCTGAATTGCCAGATTAATCTTTTTTATTAGTCTTTGTGTTTCCACTTTGTTAGTTTGTATGTAGTAGTTTATATTTAGTTTAGATAAATGCTTTCAGTTTGTTTTTTAGCAACAGAACTCTTTTCCCCACCCACTCTTTTTTTCCAAATGAAAATTTATATAAAACAGTATGTAGAGTAACTTAAAGTGGAGTCACTATGGCACCTAGGTGGCTCAGCCGGTTGTGTCTGACTTTGGCTTGGGTCATGATCTCACAGTCTGAGAGTTTGAGCCCCATGTTGGGCTCTGTGCTGACAGCATAGAGCCTGGAGCCTGTTTCCGATTCTGTGTCTCTCCTCCTCTCTCTGCCCCTCTCCTGCTCATGCTCTGTCTCTCTCTCAAAAATAAACATTAAAAAAAATAAAAATGGAGTTGCTCTGCATTAACTAGAGGTAGTACTTGGCCTTCTCCTTGATACTTTTATCATTCCTTCCATGGCCCCAAGTGTACTTTTGAGGGTTACAGAACCCAGCTTGGAAGGCTTTGGCTTAAAATAGATCATAGACCAAAGGAACATTATTTGGCCAAGAGGAGACAAGGAGTATATGACTATGGGGTGTCATGGGAAGGGCTTTAGAAGATACACAAATAAGGACTAAGGTTAGAGCTAAGGACCTATTACTGGTATCAAGAAGGATAGATTAGATTTGGCCTAGGGCTCTGACTCATGAGGAGAATGTCATATACTGTAAGAAAATATCAATTCCTAGAAGTTGATACCTTTTATTTGGTCTAAACATCAGCCCTACTGGTGTCCAAGGAGTTGGACCCTGTTCTTGAATATCAGAGCATCCTTTTTTGGTTCATACTCACTGCTACTTTTTTCCTGTCACAAACTCAAGTACATGGTTATCTAAATTCAGTTTAAATGTGAATTTTGTACAGTGACATGTATCTTATGATATTGTAGTCCATTTGCTTTCACTGTGCATGGTCTGTGACAGGGAATTTGATGTAAATATTTGTTAGCTGATTGATAAGGTTTGATAGTCTTATCTAGTAGATACTTTCCGAAAATCATCAGTTTTATAGTTTGACTCTGTCTGTGTAGGTTAAAGCCATTATTATTTTGCTTTTTTTAAACTAAAATTTTAATTTGAATAGAAGATATATTCTTGTTGTTCAAAAGTCAAAATGATAATAAACATTGAGATATCTCACTCTCACCCCATCCTTGTGCTAGCCTGTTTCCATGGTAACCATTCTTACTGGTTTCTCGTGTGTCCTTCCAGTGTTTCTTAATGCAAACACAAGCAATATGGTCTAGGAAAAACTCTTGTGTTTTCTTTTGCTCTCATACTAGTACACACTTAACAACACTTCTGACACAGATGTGTGGAGTTTTTCCCACACAGACTAATTTTCTAACACCACCTGCGTGTCCTACAATTTAATTCAGTCCTGACACTGTCTCCCTGGAGTTAGTGTCAGATCCGACAAGGTGAAGGCTCAGCCTCACAGGACTGCTCCAGTTTCAGGTGCCTGTCACAAGCCTTCCAGGTTGTCGCCTGTACATCTGACTGATTGGGCTATAAATTGGGGTTCCCATGACCCCCTCCTTGGTTTTGGTAATTTGCTAGCATGGCTCACAGAACTCAGGGCAACATGTTTACTGGTTTGTTGTAAGGATATAATAAAACCTGGAAATGAACAACCAGATGACGAGTTACATAGAGCGAGGGCTGGAAGAGTCTCCAGCACAGAAGCTTCTATCCCTGTGGAGTTAGAGGTGCATCACCCTCTTGGCACATATATATGCTCTCTGAACCCCATAATTTTGGGATTTTTATAGAGCCTTCATCACAGAGGCATGATTGATTAACTCTATTTCTAGCCCCTTTTACTCTCTAGAGAATGGGGAATAGGTCTGAAAGTTCCAAGCTGCTAATCAAGGCTTGGTTTTTCTGGTGACTAGTCCACCCAGGAGCGCACCAAGAATTACCTCATCAGAACAAAAAAGACTCCTATCACCCAGGAAATTTCAAGGGACTTATGAACTCTGTACCAGATACTGGTATTAGTCAGAAATTTAGGAGTTTTAGGAACTCTCTGTTCTGGAACCAGGGTCAAAGACAGTATTAGCAGAAACTGAGGGCAGAGACCAACAAATATTTTTTATTATTTCACAAATATATATTTCTTTTTAAAAAATGTTTCCATTTGTTTTGAGAGAGAGAGCACACAAAGCAGAGGAAGGACAGAGACGGGGAGAGACAGAATCCGAGATAGGGCTCAAACTCATGAATTGTGAGCCCATGACCCAAGCTGAAATCAAGAGTCGGAAACTTAACTGACTGAGTCACCAAGGCGCCCCCCTGTATTCCTTTTTCAAAACTCTTTTTATTTTGAAATAATTTTAGACTTACAGAGCCATTGCAAACAGAGTTCCCATATGCTCTTTACTTGGCTTCCTCTAATGCCAACATCTTACATAACCAATAACATAGGATCCCATCAAGATCTCATATTTAATTCTCTTTACTGTGTCTCCTTAGTCTCCTCTCATCTTTTATAATTCTTCTGTCTTTTTTGATCTTTTGTGCTCTTGACACTTTTGAAGAGGACAGGCTGGTTATTTTGTAGAATATCCCTAATACAAATTTGTCTAGTGTTTTCTCAAGATTAAATTGAAGGTTCATGTTTTTGTGAAGAATACCATTGAAGCAGTGTTCATCCTTCTCAGCGTACCATATTAGGATGTATATGATGGTGATGTGTCTTTCTACTGATGATAACTTCGATCACTTGATTAGGGTGTATTGTCCAGTTTTCTTCAAGGCAAAATTACAGTTTTCCCCTTTGTAATTAGTGAATATTTTGTTGGGAGATCGACACTGTGCAGCTACGCTGTGTCCTACGTACTTCTGCCTATTTACTGTAGCATCCATCACTGATTCTTGCCTGCATCGGTTATTATTATGGTTGTTTGCCTAATGATGGTTTGTGTTTCCATTATTTCTTCCACAAATTATTAATTGGAATTCTACTGTGAGAAAAAAATGTCCTTTTTTTTTTATTAACCTATTTATACCAGTATGGACACATGGGTATTTTACTGTAGGATTATAATCCATTGCTATTCGTATTCATTTTGTGGCTCAAATTGTTCCAGATTTGGCCACCAAGAGCTCTTTGAAGTGGGCACCTATGTCTTTTTGACATGCCTCTGTCATTTTTTTGAGTACTTTTTTACTCTCTGACACCATAATATGCTGTAGTCATGTATTCCCTTCCCCATCCCTGGAATCAACCATTTCTCTAAAGAATGCTGGTTTCTTTTATTAGAGAATATGTTTAAAATCCAAGATTTGAATGCTCGGTAAACTCATTCCTGCTGGGATGTCATTGCTTTTGGCCCTCTTGGTGGATAGAGCTAGGATATATATGTATGTATATTCATAGATGAATAAACATTCTGTGTTCTTTTCTGTGTCTGTTTGTATACATATTTAAAGCCATGATACCTTCAGTTCTGATCCAACACCACAATTTCATTCTTGCCTTCCTCTGTGCTTATTTGTAATTCCTTTCTCCAACAGTAAGAAAACCCAGGTCTCATTGTCTGTAATATATTTACTTATTTGTTTAATCCTAGTATAACATAGTTTCACAGTTGTTGATCCATACCCCTGTAAAAGCAGCTTTATTAGCTATAGAACAGTATTTGCAAATAGTTCTTTTCATCTTTAGCCTTACAGTATAGTCAAAATATTATTTTTTTTAAGTTTATTTATTTATTTTGAGAGAGAGAGAGCAAGGGAGTAGGGGAGGGGCAGAGAGAGAGGGAAAAAGAGAGAATCCCAAGCAGGCTCTGCACTAACGTGGACCATGAGATCATGACCTGAGCCAAAGTTGGATGCTCAACCGAGCGAGCTACCCAGGTGCCCCTCAAAGTATTATTTTACAGTTATTTAGATTGGCTTTCTCCTTCACTCCCTTCATTATGTTTCTCATTTTTAATCCTTAGGTTCATGTGTTACTATTTTTACATTTTGAATCCCCCCTATATCCTGTTTAATTGAAATTAGTCATGTATCTTGGGGGGGTTGTGAAACAGTACCAAAGGTATTCTTAGAGAGTGGTCACTGCCCTCTTCCCAGCTTTCCCATTCCTAGTGCCCTTTTATTTCCTATTCCCATCCTGCTCCCCACAAAGATAACCACACTCAGTTTCTGGTTTGCACTCCCTATAGTTTTATGGGGTGGAGGACCATATACATGCGTATTTTCCCTGTCTTTTTTCTTTTTTTTCTTACATAGAACCTTTTTTGTAATTTGCTTTATTTAATTTAAAAGTGTATCCTGGAAATCACTCCATATGTGTTCATAGAGATTATCCTCGTTTCTTTTTTTATAGCTGTGTAATTATGATAGTTTATTATATGAATATAATAGTTTATGTAAATTTTCTTGTATCACTATGAAAGGATTTTAGATGGACCCATATATGCTAGCTGCAGAGGAGAGGAGTTGCTTATAAATAAAGCCAGCTCTGTGCTCTGATTCCTCTTAGAGATTTGACAGAGTTTCTTTAGGCTGCCTTCCTTATTTCCCCTTAACCTCTGTGGGTTTTGGTTCTGTTTTTCTGTCTTAGAGCATCAGCTTCTTTTCAGAGACTTCCATTTTCCAAGCAGGAGGATTTTCCAAGCTATATATCACTGGAAATATAGCTACTACTTGTGGTGGACTTTGTAAGAACTGATTCTACAGGTGCTTGCTGTCTCTCTTCTGAAAACTACAGTAGTTGTAAGAACAGAACAACTTAGGGGCACCCGGCTGGCTCAGTTGGTGGAGCACGTGACTCTGGATCTTGGGGTTGTGAGTTCGAGCCCCACATTGGGTGTACAAAGTACTTAAATAAATAAATCTAAAGAAGAGAGAGAGAGAGAGAGACTAACTTGGGTCAGAGCATGTGAAGGCAAGTGCGAGGAATAATTTTGCTTAGGCAGTGTAAGTAAAGATCATGTGTTCCATCCCTGAGTTCTCTCACATCTTCGTTTTAGGTTGAACCTGAAGTTCTTTGTTTGAATTTTTAAAAATGTTCATTTATTTTTGAGAGAGAGAGAGACAGAGTGTGAGCAGGGGAGGGGCAGACAGGGAGGGAGACACAGAATCTGAAGCAGGCTTCAGGCCCTGAGCTGTCAGCACAGAGCACAATACGGGGCTTGAACTCACAAACCACAAGATCATGATCTGAGCCAAAGTCGGATGCTCAATTGACTGAGCCACCCAGGTGCCCCTGAATTTTTTAAATACCAAAAATTAACATGACACCTTTGAAGAAAAAGGACAAATGCAAATAAGCAGGGAAAGAACATTAAAGTCACTCAGAATTCTACCACCCAGAGACGACTACTGTTATATCATTTTGATGTATAGCCTTCTAGCTTTTTCCCCATTTACGTATATTTCTGTTGCCTATGTTATATGTGTGTGTATATGTACCATATGTATGAGTATACATGTATTTTACAGTACATATTTGTATCTTTGTCTTTTTGTAATCAGTATTTTAACTGTGTAAATGCTCTGTCACTAGCTTTTTAAAACTGTAGATGAAGTGCTGTATCTGAAAGTCTCCTGCCCTCTGTTAAAAATCAAAACTATTCTAAGATCAAAAAATAGACACACTTACCAGTTGCAGATAAATTTGTATTTAAAGGTTCTTACATACTACAGTATTTTTTGCACATGAAAATATGTTTGTCAGACTCCAGAATTACATAACCTAAAGAGTTGGGTGTGGAACTTTTGGGGTATTTTGGTTGGAAGTTGGATTCCTCCAATAAAATATTTCTTGTCTTGTAGTTAAAATATACTCGCCCTGGGCTCCCTACCTTCAGCCAGGAAGTACTACACAAATGGAAGTCAGATATCAAGAAATATCATCGCATTCAGTGCCCTAACCAGGTGGTTCTTTCTCATTCATTTATTCAGTAAATGTTTATCAAGTTTATCAAACTACTGTCTCAGTTACTGATTCCTTCATGACGAAGATCTGAACCTTAGTGGCTTAAAACATCAGTTGTTTTATTTGTTCAGAGTTCTGTAAATCAGGAATTCTGTTGGGGCTCAGAGAGCATTCTTCTGCTGTACATGGCATCAGCTGGGATCGCTCATGGGTTGTATCCAGCTGCAAGCTCACATGGGACCTGGATGTCCAAGATGGCTTCTGTGCAGCTAATTGAGCTGGGAACTTGGCTCTCCACATGGCCTCTCTGCCATGAGGTTGTAGTGGGTTACCAGCAGGGTACATGGCAACTGACTTCTTAAGAGTGTTCCAATAACACAAAGATGAAAGCTGCAGATCTCTCAGGCTTAGCTTCAGAATTTGTTCAGCAATATTTCCATGGCATTCTATTGGTCAGAGGAATCACAAGGTTAACTCAGATTCAAAGGGAAGGTGAGAATAGACTCCACTTCTTACAGGGAAGAGTGGCAGAGAATTTTCATTATTTCTGTAATCTACCACAGCTGTATATGCAGTACTTTGGGAAGGAGGAAATCTACCAGCAATAGGAGACATATCTGTACTGAAGAAGGCAGATTTAAACAAAAAAACTGAGCATGCAATTTTCTGTTTCTCTAAGAGTCAGAGAAAAAAGTATCAGGGAAGGGAATATCTTAAGCTTTTCTGAACAGCTTTTCCACCCTTTTTTTTTTTTTAAACTTTTCTGTGGTTTTCCTTTTTACTTTTGTGGCTTGTGTGTGAATTTTTTTCTGTTTGGTTTGTAGTGCAATTTATTGGGCTTCTTCCTCTGACTGTAGGGTTGGTCAGTGTGAATGGCCAGATTGCTAAGAGAAAGATATGGTTTGGTATAGTCTTCACATTATTTCTTCTTCTCTTTTTCAGGGTTGTGAGGCTGTCTACAGTAGTGTATCAGGCCTTAAGGCTCACCTGGGCTCTTGTACCTTGGTTTGTAACTTTTTGAACACTTTATCTTAATGTGACCTCTAAAATAAAAGTCTGACATGGAAGAGAATTCAGTTTAGATGAAAGGCTAGTCACCCTGTTTGCTGTTACGTTCAAAGGCTTTGTTTAGTCTTTTATGGCCTAAAGATTCTTGATCTGAGATGCCAGCATATGACCAAGACACAGAAAAAGCCAATATAGCCTTAAGTCTTATCAATTGAAAAAGTTGGAGAAAAATATTAGTAGTTTTGAGTCTTTATCAGGGATTTAACTTCTACTTTGAGCCTCTCTTGCCCTGGGGCTGCCCTGTGTTATTGGGCCTTATACTTTCTAGAATTAATTTACATATGCTTGTCTGGATCGATGAAGATCCTCTAATCAGATCTGAATTATAGCCTCTGGGGATGGGAAGTAGACTCCATCCCGGGGTGTCAGGCAAACAGCCATTCACCTCACTGAATCTTTTCTGTGTTGGCCCAGGTACCCTACAGCTCACAGGCATGGGGACGGCTGCCACTTTTTAATTCCATTCAGAAATATGTCCTCACACAAAATGAGCACCATGGACACTCAGAGCCTTAGGAAGGGAGAGAAAGCTCAGTTCACGGCAGCAAGGGAGTATAGGCATCCAAACCAGACCTGTCCACAAATGCTTAGGAGTTTGCCATCATGATCTTAGTTTCTGAGTCATTAAACCAGGCGTTATGGACGATACACCTCCACTTCTGGATTTCCAAGGCACTCTTTGGAGCAGTGGAGTATAGTGGGAAGAATTACACATTGGTGCCTTTGGTGAACTTCAAGAGTTTGATCATTTGGGAAGAGGAACCAGGAGAATCTGGAAGTGAAGTGACAGAAACAAGGGAAGAAAGAAAAGTGTGATGTGTTATATAATAAAAGTAGGCGTACTTTAGATTGTGTTGAGGGGGTGGGGGTATTACATATAGAATTATATTAGGATAGATTTCCAGTGGTGATAGTTTGCCTAAATCTGGTTTCCCCAAATATATTGCTGTATTGGTTTTTCTTCCTTCTTCCTTTTGCTGAAGTAAAATCCCCTCTTTTCTTTTCTATCGATCCCCACACACGGTCCAGGTATGTGTTCCTGAATTTACCAGTAATTCCCTTTTTTTTCTCTCTTGAAAACAGGGCAACTTTGTGGCTGGAAAATACAAGTGTCTTCTGTGTCAAAAAGAATTTGTGTCAGAGAGTGGTGTCAAGTATCACATCAACTCTGTCCATGCTGAGGTGAGGCCCCTGCTTTCCCATCATGTTTTTATAATCCTGTGGAACCCATACACGTACTGCTAGAAAGGTGGAGTTTGTGTGTTGTTATGGGCTATGACTGCCAAGGAAAGTAACTTCAAAGTGGTTACCGGAGACATGGAGTTAAAATACTTTGTAAAATTAGATGCATAATTGTATTTTTCTATGAAAGCATTTGCAGTCAGTATAAGTCTGAGCATCCCTGAGCTCTTCTGATTCTTTTAAATTTGGTTAAAATCAGGCATGTGGGCACCAGGCTGAGTTTCCACCTTTGTAATTCTTGTTTCCTAGCAATCTCTATACTTCTGTTTTCTAGTACTTTAATTAATGTCATTGAGCAACCTGTTTTTAAGGTTGTTTAAAATACTGCAAAGAAACAACTGTGAAGGACATTAGTGAAACAGCTGGAGTCATTGGACTATGACTCTATTAAATAATCGTAATGAGTCAATGTTAATGTTCCCAAGTGTGATCATTGATTGTAGTTTTGCAGGGGAATGCCCTGTTCTTAGGCAGATATATGCTGTGGTTTTTAGGAATGAAATATGTCTGAAAATAAATTGCAAATGGAAGAAGGAAGAAAGGGAAGAGAGGTTAACGATGGTAAATCTAGGATTCATTGAACTTATATAACTTTTCTGAAGGTTTGTACGTTTTGAAAGTTAAAAAATACATTGTTTAAAAATGCTTTAAAGTTTAGGGGCACCTAGGTGGCTCAGTTGATTGAGCATCTGACTTCAGCTTGGGTCATGATCTCACAGTCTGTGAGTTTGAGCCCCACGTTGGGCTCTGGGCTGACAGCTTAGAGCCTGGAGCCTGCTTCGAATTCTTTGTCTCTCCCTCTCTCTCTGCCCCTCTCCTGCTCATGCTCTGTCTCTCTCTCTCAAAAATAAACATTTAAAAAAAAAATTTTAAAAATGCTTTAAAGTTCAGAAAGTCAAGGCTTTTCTCTTAGGGAAAGTTTTTAGTAATCTAGGTAAGTAGAGATGTTGTCTCCTGTGTAATTAAATACCTGTATTGCAAAAGCTAAAGGAGTAAAGTGTGTATTCTCTTGGAATATCTGACCGCAGAAACTGTTGTTGCCTGATAAGGAAAAATAGCAAGCACCTTCATGCTGTTCTCTGCCCTCACATTTATTTTTATTTTTTATTTTTTAATGTTTTTATTTATTTTTAGGAGAGAGAGAGAGAGAGACAGCGACACCGTGAGCAGGGGAGGGTCAGAGAGAGAGGGAGTCACAGACTGAAACAAGCTCCAGGCTCTGAGCTGGCAGTCAGCACAGAGCCCGACGCGGGGCTCCGAACCCACGCACCGCGAGATCATGACCTAAGCGAAAGTCGGACGCTTAACCGACTAAGCCACCCAGGCGCCCAAACATTTAATAGTTCTTAACAGGGGCGCCTGGGTGGCTTAGTCGGTTAAGCGTCCAACTTTAGCTTAGGTCATGATCTCGCGGTTCGTGGGTTCGAGCCCCGCGTCGGGCTCTGTGCTGACTGCCAGCTCAGAGTCTGGAGCCTATTTCAGAGTCTGTGTCTCCCTCTCTCTATGACCCTCCCCTGCTCACACTGTCTCTCTCTGTCTCCTAGAAATAAATAAAAATATTAAAAAAAAAAATAGTTCTTAACAATGTGGGCTATAGTTAGTGTCATCAAATGTGGTTCTTGTTGTTTTACCAGTTTAAGCTTTGGGAGGCCCTTTCCATATCTGAGCTTTCTTCTGGAATGCAGTCCTATCTTCTTTACAATAATAGTGTACCTTTTTATGCTTCAGGAAGTACTTAAAAGATAATTATCTCAAGGTGCCTGGGTGGCTTAGTTGGTTAAGTACCTGATTCTTGATTTCACCTCAGGTCTTGATCTCATGGTTTGTGGGATTGAGCCTCGCGTCAGGTTCTGTGCTGACAGCTCAGAGCCTAGAGCCTGCTTCAGATTCTGTGTCTCCTTCTTGCTCTCTCCCCCTCCCCCACTCGTGCACTTGCTCGCTCTCTTTCTCTCTCAAAAATAAACATTAAAAAAAAGATAATTATCTGCTGACAAGATCTGCCTTTATGTAGTTAACCTGTTTTCTCCAGATTCTTCTTAAAAAGTTGGAACCAACAAACTTCACTTAGTTTGGGGCTTGTTCTCTGAGCATTTGTTCAATGAGTTGTGCCTGTGTTTATGAATTCACTGTGGTGGTAAAACATTTTTATTTTGTCCCTTCCTTTCTGCCTCACATGCTCTTACACTACTTGTTTTTAAAACAGGAATTTTCACATACGTGAAAATGGACAGAATAGTATAATGAATAGCTTTAACAGATTGGCCAACAACTTTATGGCCAATCTTGTTTTCATTTATAACCACACCTACTTCTCTTGTTCCTTATAGACTTATTTTTTTGGGGGGGTTTATTTATTTTCAGACTGTGCATGCATGTGTGCACAAGCAGGGGAGGGGCAGAGAGAGAGAGAGGGAGAAAGAGAGAGCAAGCCAAACAGGCTCCATACTGTCAGCACAGAGCCTGATCCCACCATCCTTGAGATCATGACCTGAGCCAGAATCAGTTGTCAGGTGCTTAACTGACTGTGCCACCCAGGTACCCCTTAAAGGCTTATTTTGAACAAATGTCACATACCATGTCTACTCTCACTGCTTCTTTCATTGTGTCTAAAATATAGGGGCTTTAAAAAATATATTACCGCAACCATCATTACACCTAAAGAAATTAGCAATTATTTTTTAATGTTATTATATGTCTAGTTATTATTTAAATTATTTAAATTTCCCTGATTGCCTCATAATTTCTATTTCAGAGTTGACTTGTTGAAATCAGGAGCAAAAAAAAAAAAGGTCCATATACTGTATGTTTTAATCTAGAGTGCTATCCAGTAGAATTGTAATGTGAGTCATGTATGGAATTTAAAATTTTCTAGTAACCACATTTTGAAAGTATAAAGAAAAACAGGTGCTGTTAATGTTGATTATTTTATTTAATCCAGTATATCTAAAATATTATTATTTTCAAATGTTTTATTTATTTCTAGGAGGGAGAGAGAGAGACAGCATGAGCAGGGGAGGGTCAGAGAGAGAGGGAGTCACAGACTGAAACAGGCTCCAGGCTCTGAGCTGGCAGTCAGCACAGAGCCCGACACGGGGCTCGAACCCATGAACCGCGAGATCATGACCTAAGCGAAAGTCGGACGCTTAACCGACTAAGCCACCCAGGCGCCCCTAAAATATTATTTTTTGAACGTGTAGTCAGTAAAAAATTATTGAGATACTTTACATTTTTTCATACTAAGTCTTTGAAATTTAATGTATATTTGTTATATATTGAAAGCATATCTCAATTTGGATTAGTCATTTTTCAAGAGCTTATTAGACACATGTGGCTACTGACTATCTCATTGGACAGTGCAGGTCTAGAAGTTTCCTCTTTCTTTCTTTTTGTTTTTTTTAAACATTTTTTTCTTTTCAGTGTTTTATTTATTTCTAGGAGAGAGAGAGAGACAGCATGAGCAGGAGAGGGTCAGAGAGAGAGGGAGACACAGACTCTGAAACAGGCTCCAGGCTCTGAGCTGGCAGTCAGCACAGAGCCCGACGCGGGGCTCGAACCCACGAACCGCGAGATCATGACCTAAACGAAAGTCGGACGCTTAACCGACTAAGCCACCCAGGCGCCCCTAGAAGTTTCCCCTTTCTTTCCCCCCATCCCAATGTTATTTGTTGAAGAAACAGGGTCATTTGTCACATATGTTTATGCACATTTTGGATTTTGGTGATTACATTCCTGTGGTGGTGGTCCTCTAGCTGAGTATTTCCAATAAATTGGTTGTTAGACCAGATCAGATCACTTGATTTATTTATTTATTTATTATTTATGTTTTATTTATTTCTGAGAGAGAGAGAGAGAGAGAGACAGACAGACAGACAGACAGCGTGAGCAGGGGAGGGTCAGAGAGAGAGGGAGACACAGAAGCTGAAACAGCTCCAGGCTCTGAGCTAGCTGTCAGCACAGAGCCTGATGCAGGGCTCAAACCCACGAACTGTGAGATCATGACCTGGGCTGAAGTTGGACGCCTAACCAACTGAGCTACCCAGGCGCCCCCAGATACTTGATTTAGACTGAAGTCTTTCTTTCTTTCTTTCTTTCTTTCTTTCTTTCTTTCTTTCTTTCTTTCTTTTTGTGTAAGAACATTTCATAATTGGATTCCATGTTCCTTAACTCTTAAGTTTTTAAACTGAGTCTTAGAGAAGTTAAGTAATTTCCCTATGGTCACAGAGACAGAAAAAGAGTTGGGAATTGCATCCAGCCAGCCTGGCTGCAAATACTATCATAAAAATCATGAAATAAAAATCTCCTATGACCCAATGCTTTATATCTCATGGGGGTTTTACCAAGGAGAGAGATGGGTGGGATGATGCTAGGTGATCAGACTTCGTGGATCACTTATTGAAGTACCCCAAATCATGTCTTACATAATTAATGCTTCTAACGACTGCTCATGATGAATGTCTCCAGTTTCAAGTTCAGAATTCAAAGCTATGTTTCCCTATCTGTTTCTTCCTTTCTGTGTTCTGCCCTAACCATGCCTTTTAGAGATTCTTCCCATACCCATTCTTTATGTTCTCTACTGTGTATTGACTGGATGATGTTTCCGTTTTCCATTTGCCTCTGTAGGACTGGTTCGTTGTAAACCCAACCACAACCAAAAGCTTTGAAAAGCTAATGAAGATAAAGCAGCGGCAGCAAGAGGAAGAAAAGCGGAGGCAGCAGCACAGGAGCAGAAGGTCACTGCGAAGGCTGCAGCAGTCTGGCATCGAGCTTCCTGAGACAGAGCTGAGTCTTAGAGTAGGGAAGGATCAGAGGAGGAGTAACGAGGAATTGCTAGTGTCGACCTCCTGTAAGGAACCGGAGCAGGAGCCAGTGCCAGCACAGTTCCAGAAAGTAAAGGCCCCAAAGACTAATCATAAACGAGGAAGGAAGTAGGCAGGCAGTGTGAAAGCTCCTAAGAGAGCAGACGTGATGCTGTTGTCATGGGGCCTGTGCTGGGAGGACTGAGTCACGGGGGCTGAGTGAGGAGGAATGCACTCTCTCAGCTCTTTGTGTAAGGCTGTGACTTTCTCAGCTCCTTCCTCCTGTGTAAATTTCACTGTTCTCCCTATTTATTCACTTTGCCTCACCCCCACCCCCACCCCCTTTTTGGTAGGTTTTCCTACTATTCCTCATTGGAGTCCTCTTGTTTTTCTCTGATCTTGCCCAAAGAGTTCCCTCTTAAGGCCAACTGTGGGCCCCTCTTGCCCTGTACAAAACTGAGAAATCTGTTTGGTTGTCCTTTTCCTTCTGGGGCTGTAGAATGTTCTTGGAAGCTCCATTGATTTAGTAGTCATTCCACCATCTCGCTTATAAAACAATTCCAAATTAATTTTTTAAAACCATACTGATTTATCATTTTGTATTTGTGATATAACAATCCTAGAAGCTAGAACTGTTGTCACTCATGTAATAAGCTTATCTTGTCTTCTTGGGAAGCAGATTTTATGGAGGCTGTTTGTTCTCTCACTATGATTTTAGGGTTGGAAGTAAGCAAATGGATGTAGGATGAAAAAGCTAGAACCTCACTACACTGATTTTACTGGGAAATGTTTTGTTTATCCATGTAGCAGAGACTGACTAGACCCACAGGCATGAAAAGCAGCCCAGACATTAAAATGTTGCAAACATTAAAATGATTGGAAAGAAGGAAGTAGAAGAAGCAATAAATACTGCCTCATCTTTCCCGGGGCGTGAGGCCTCATCGGTTGCTATGATCAGTGCCCTCCTAAAGCTTGTTTTCTCCCCCAGTTTTAAGGATTGAGAAATACCACATTGCACTTGATGTTTTGACACAGAATCCTAGTGTTCCTGGTGATGCCACTAAGATTGGTAGCCCAGCTACACACTCCTTCTCCCCTGACTTGACCTTACCTGTTAGTCTATGCCGTGCTAAGTCTTTATTCTCCCTTTAGCCATCCTCTGTCTCTTGGAATTTTCTGAGAATGTTGTCCTCTATCCTCTTTTATATGTGGAGTTCTATCCTCTTTGTATCTTGAGACTTTGTCACCAGATGTAGATATTTATCTGGAGTTGGAAAGAAAAATTCCTTTTCTGTACCTCATGCCAGCTGCTAATGTCTAGTGGGCTTCTTCTCTTTGAGGCCGGCTTTCTCTGGAACATTGTTTAGAGCAGCTCTGTTGTTGTGTTTCCAGATTCTCTTCCCCTTTTCCGTAAATATTGGTCTTATATATTCTTGCCAATTTTTGTGGCATATGCCACATGAAAAGCAAGGGCCCTTAACCCCGATATGGATAAATACTACCTTTTCAAATTCTGAAAGGCTGTTACTACTCTTTAGCTCTGTATTCTGTGCTGCTCCACATAGCTTTAAAATGTGGGCTTTTGTGAAGACCACTTTCGAATAAGGGAGCAATGAAACCAGATTTGGATACTGCCAGAATAGATAGTTGTAAAACAAGTGAAGGACATGGTAATGTCCACTCTACATTTTCATTGGCAGTTGCACTCTTAAAACCCTTTCGGTAGATGAGGATTGTCAGGGAGGAGAAATGAAGAAGCTATATTAATTTCTGGTGAGTAAGACTTGGGGAATGTTGGGCAATGACAAAAGAAATAAATGACTGTCGGTTAGAATGATGTTTCCGGTTCATTGACTCCAACCTACTTGACTCCTTGCCGACACAGTGTATGGGGGTAAGATGACGGCTGGACATGGGAGTGGGTTTGAAATAAGTTCCAAATTCAGTGTCTTGGTAGTTCTTTTGCTCCTGAAGTCTGCTGGTTAATGAGTAAATTTTGAGATCAAAGTGAATTAGTATAGGAAACTTATCCAGTCTCATCCAGGGCCCTCATCCAGGCACTTTAAAAATGTTTCCTTCCTGAGGCCAGGTCTCAGCAGGACTATCCTAATCATACTATTGAGTTTTCAAGTTTTTTTAGACAAAATTCATTAGAATAACAATTTGACAATATCAGATATAGCCAGGCTGTGGGAAATGTAAACTCTTATGCACGGTTTGGAATGTAAATTGGTACAGTTGCTTGGAAACAATTTGGCAGTATCTAGTAAAGCTGAAAATATACCCCTAAGACTCCACAGTTTTACTCCTGGGTGTATACAGAGAAAATTCTCTTGCCTGGGTGTATCAGGAGACATAAACAAGAATGATACTACGGTATGGTTTACAACATGTAGCTGAGTCTACCAGCTGTCTGCCAAAATCCACTCTCGCCTTGGAGACCTCTCGGATTATAGGACACATGGCTAGATTCTGTTCCCAGGCCTCCAGTCCCCTGCTGCTGTAGTGAAGGGGTAGCCAACTAACTTGTCTCCAGTAGAATGTGAGTGGAAGTGATGTGTGACACCTCCAGAGTAGAGGTTTTAAGAAAGTAAGGTTGCCTCCGTGTTTGCTTTTCCCTTCATTGGGCCATATGCAGATAACAAAATGGCTTTAGGGGGTGGTAGAGCACAAAATGGAAAATGGTTGGTGCCCTGAATCACCCCATAAAGGACTAATTGGTAGCCAAGAACATCTGAGACTAAAGAGAAAAAAGAAACCCTGTTATTTGAGACATTATACACACTTGGGTCTCTTTATTAGCCTACTCTAATACATAATCTGTCTATCATCAGAAGAGGTAAATACAGTGGAATACTATATAACTATAAAATTAACTAGGGCTTGTATCATGAATAAATCTTAAAAATAATGTCTGGGAAAGCAGGTTACACAATACATCAAGGGTACCATTTATATAAGGTTTGAAAACATGTAAAAACAATATTCTATATTGTTTATGGATATATATTTATACATTTATAGTTTAACATAAATATATACATAGCATGAAAACATGCACAGAAATGATAAACACCAAACTTAGGACAGTGCTTCTGGGATTCAGAGGGACTACAAGTGAACTTATGAGTTCCTACTTCTTAAGGTGGATAGTGAGCTTGTCGTAGTTTTCTGTGTTGTGTGTCTGAAATACTTCATTTTATGTATTTTTTTTGAAAGACTTCATTTTAAAAGTCAGCCCTCACAAATTACTGCTCACCTCTTTATAAAAGGGATCACTTTAGAAATTTTACTTTCGCTTCATTCTTTTTTTTAAATGTTTGAGAGAGAGGAAGCACAAGTGTGCAGGGGACGGGTAGAGAGAGGGAGAGAGAGAATCCCAACCAGGCTCCATGCCCAGCACAGATCCCAGACTGTGAGTTCATGACCTGAGCCAAAATCAGGAGTCAGTTGCTTAACCGACTGAGCCGCCCAGGCGCCCCACTTGTGCTTCATTCTTAACCTTTCATTTTCCTCTCCCCTTTAGCCTGCTGTTGTGTCTCCTGTTCACTTTCTATTTCAACCACCCCAGTTCAAACCATCATCACCTCTTGCCTAGACTACAATAACTTCCTGATTGTTTCCTTCTGATTTTTGCTGGCTTGTATACACTTCCCCGAACACCTGTAGTGAGTTTTTAAAATTGTAAATCAGATGTCATTCATGGGCTAAAATCCTGATAATTTCCCAGTGCACTTAGAATTCAAGCCACCCCCTTTCCTTGTCCCACTACTGCCCCTTAGCCTCCCTTCCATCCCCTCCACCTAAGTTCTCTGACCACCTCCCAACTACACCTGAGCCACACTGACCTTTCTTTTCCTGGAACCTGTGAAGCTCCATTCCTATTTTGTTTTTTGTTTTTTTTTAAATTTTTTTTTAATGTTTTTATTTATTTCTAGGAGAGAGAGAGAGACAGCGTGAACAGGGGAGGGTCAGAGAGAGGGAGTCACAGACTGAAACAGTCTCCAGGCTCTGAGCTGGCAGTCAGCACAGAGCCCGACGCGAGGCTCGAACCCACGAACACGAGATCATGACCCAAGTGAAAGTCGGACGCCTAACCGACTAAGCCACCCAGGTGCCCCGCTCCATTCCTATTTTGGAGCCTTTGCATTCAGTGTTCCAGTTGCCTGAAAGGCTTCTTCCCTGGTTTTTGTCCAATAGACTTCACTGTATCATTTAAGTCTTAACCCACATTTCCCCTTGGAGGTCTTTTCCATTTATGCACCTTCTGTAACATCACTCTGTTTAATTTTCTTCATAACAAAGCAGACAAAAAGTAGATTGAGATAGTACCTGGCCGGGGCGCCTGGGTGGCTTAGTCGGTTAAGCGTCCGACTTTCGCTTAGGTCATGATCTCGCGGTTCGTGGGTTCGAGCCCTGCGTCGGGCTCTGTGCTGACTGCCAGCTCAGAGCCTGGAGCCTGTTTCAGAGTCTGTGACTCCGTCTCTCTCTGACCCTCCCCAGCTCATGCTGTCTCTCTCTCTCTCTCCAAGAAATAAATAAAACATTTAAAAAAAAAAAAAAAAGAGATAGTACCTGGCCAACCTACTGCTCACTTGCAGGTATGGATTTCAAAATAGCTTTATCAGATGATTCACCCTCGAAAGTCTTCAGGGCCTTGAGGCCTCACTCTGAAAGGGCCAGCCATAAACCAGTACACCAGATCCATTATCTGGGATGATCATAGAAATTAAAAATAAACATAGGAGATGGCAGTTACAGTAAAGGCAGGAGGGAGATTAAAAGCAGACTAAGATTGTAGATTACTCCTACTTACCAACTCCTTATCAGGTTTAGTATATATTTTCCCATGCTTTTTTGCATCCACAGAAAATAGGGCTTCAAGTTTGTCTTGGTTACCAAGTTTGTACTTGGTTTTTCAAGTTCAGTCTTTCTGTATTTTCAGCTTAAGAACTTAAGTATTCAGGTTGAGGAACCTGCACACTTGTAAGAATGAGTTGCAGGAGTGATGGAGTAGAAATGTTACATTGGAAAAATAAAAAATCAACAGATACATTATACTTTATTTTATTTAAAAATTTTTTTTAAATGTTTTATTTATTTCTAGGAGAGAGAGAGAGAGACAGCATGAGCAGGGGAGGGTCAGAAAGAGAGGAGTCACAGACTGAAACAGGCTCCAGGCTCTGAGCTGGCAGTCAGCACAAAGCCCGACGCGGGGCTCGAACCCACAAATCGCGAGATCATGACCTGAGCGAAAGTCAGACGCTTAACCGACTAAGCCACCCAGGCGCCCCCATTATATTTTATTTTTAATAACAAAATACACATTTAACAAAATTGTTAAAGCTAGAAGTAAAAGGCATTGAGGGAGAAAAATTTTTTTAATCAATTTTAAAGATACTCATTTTACATAGGAATAAAACAAAATTCATGAAAATTATTTGTAGTTTCTTATCACTGGCAATTTCTGGAACACAAAGTTGGATTACATTTCCCCATAGAAGAGTGATGTTAAAACATGGGGTTATATTCCTGTACTAGGATTTAGCATTCAAATAAATGACTAGTCTAATCATCAATATGTCATACGTGCAAACAATTTTTATTACATTTTTTAGTGCAAAATTTTTTAAAAACTAAACGTCTATACTAATTAAAAATCTTATTTCCAGTTTTTCTAAATAGACAGAAATATAAGGCACATATTAATTACAAAAGGCATTTCATGTTCTATCAAGTGCACAGTTAGAAAATGTAGTTAAGTGACCTAAAACTGAAGTACTTATTATATTTAACATTAAACGATCTTGTTATCTTAGAATTTAGAATGTTAGGGAAATAGATGGCACAAGACTCTTTAAAAAAGTCCAAATATTTTAACACTTTTTTGATATATTTTCCTAAAACAAGCAGAGGCATTCAGTCACCTCATTAATGCTAGAGGCATTTCTTTACAGAAGATTGTCAAAAGTAGGCGTTGACCAAATATTCATCCCCTTTCTGCTCTTCTTTTCTCAATTTACTCAGTTGAGGGGTGGAGCATCAGACAAAAGATCCTCCTGCCCAGTGCTTTCTTTTCTTCCTAATTCTTCCCGGACTTGCAGTAGAGTAAGATTACTTTTTCACTCTTGACAAAACTAGAGGACGTGCCTGGCCACTGGTGTGAACTTGAAAAAGAGCTTTAAAAAACACTGCCTTTGTGTGGAGCTGGTCAAGAGGCAGGAGGATAATTGGTTTACAGAGCAGAAGGCACTACGTAAAGTCAATCTGAAATTGTTCTTAAAGGTGTTTTTTACATAAAGAAATCTAGTTTAGCTAGATGAAATAAGTCCCACAACTGTTTTCATTTCTTCAAGGTGGTTTCCTTGAGCTAGTTTGAAGTACAGGTGTTTAGGAAATGGTATTGGGTTATCTGGAGATTTGAGGAACATCCTGGTTATCAGATCAATTAAAGGAAAACCTAAATATCCAGCAGTACTGCTGGAAGAAAAGCACCTGATCTTTCACACTAACACATCGCGATGGGTGTTTTACCACAGCAGTCTGAGATCCCAAAGCCTTTGGAACCAGGTTTATACAGCACGTGAGAATTCTTGCTCCAGTACTTATATAATCGGTTATTTTGGGAAGTGCTTTGGATTAATACTTGATTTGGCACTTAGGAGAGGTGTTATGGAGCACCTGTGGAGCATCCAGTCCTGGGCACGGGTTATGCCTTTTCTGCAGTCGGTTCCTCCCCCGGACTAAGGACTCCACGTACCACTGTTCTTGCTGCAGCTGCTGCTTCTGATCTATGAGCTGGCCCGTAGTGGCCTGCAGCTCCAGGCACTGCTGGGCTTGCTGCTCTAATTCCTTCTTTAACTGCCGGTTCTCTCTCCTGACGTCACGGTAGAACTCAAAAGTATACTGCCTTGCTTCCGACTGCAAGGCATGGGCCCTCCTTACGAGCTCCTGTCTTTTCCTCTTTCCCAACTGCTTCCGGTCTGACTCACTCAGCTGTTTGTCCAGTAATGCTTTTTCCTGGACCAACTGGACCTGTATTTCCCATTTCTTTGCATCTATCTCAGCTTGGGCTTCCTTCTTCTTGTCCTCTAATACCTGCATTTCTCTCTCCTGTTTCTCCTTTACTAGGGAAACACCCCTGAGTGCCTGCAACTGCTGTTTTAAATTGGATTGGAGGTTTTCCTTCTGCAAGAGCTCCTCTTTATACCCTGAGGTTTGTTTTGCATATTTGGAGGCTAATTCCTGTCTCCTTTGTGCAAGCTCTTCCCTTTTTTGTAAATACTGGTTCCACAGCTCTTCAGGCTGTCTTCTATACTTCTCAGTTTCGTTGTTGAGGTAGTCCAGAAAGAACTGGTTTTCAGTTTGGACAAGTAACTTTTCATTGTATAGCTCTTTGGTTTCCTGCATTAGTGATTCTTGCCGCATTTGAGCTTGTTTTGCTCGGCTGTTCAGCTTCCTCAGCTCCCTCATTGCCTTTTCTTTAAACTTCGTCTCTGACTTTGTTAGCGTCTGTCGCTCGAAAATTGCATTTAGGAAATTAAGATACAGGTCAGTGGAACTCTCAGAGTCCTTGGCAAACCTGAAGAAAGAACAAGTGAGGCATTCCCCTATCAATTCTTAATGAAAATTCAGGGAACACAAAATTCACAATTGTACCTGAATTCATACAAGAAACTATTCTTGAGTACCTATTATGTTCCTAACACTATGCACGGCACGAGGTATAAAGTTAACGGTAAAGGTAAATGAGTGTAGTTTACAATTTAATACACAGTCACTACAATCCTGGGTGGTGTTACTTCCATTTTAAAGAGAAAGCCGGTTCGGAGAATTTCAATGAATGGGTACGATTTACACCGTCGGCAAGGGGCAGAGCGTGGGTGTGAAACCCAATCTTGGGAGTTACTGAACACTACAGCAGCTACAAAGGGCCACAGGAACATTTGGGGGTGGTCGGGAGTAACAGATTTCCAGGCGTTTCCACCACCTTTCTGGTTTCATGGACACTTCCGTCGAAGGAAGCGCCCCTTCAGTACCTACTTGCTCTGGGAATCCAAGGGTTCATCTCCAAGGTCCTCGTATTGTTCACACAGGCTCCCTGTCAAGGAGAGAGCGCTAGCGTCACGGTGCTGCGCCACGCGGAAATGGCGTCCCCTTGCGGAAGGTTTTCTCAGTTTCTCCGTTCTGTGCTCCTTGGGTCTTGGCGCTGCCCAGCAACCCCGCGGGTCGCACCTCACCCCAGCCCTGGCCGGTCCAGCCTGGATCGGCTGAACCTCGCGGGCTGCCGAATAAGCCCTAGCTGCCTGTTCCCTGGCGGCTCTGTTCCCCGTTTCTTGGGGGGCTAAAGAGAAACGCACTTTCTTCATTTTCGAACTCTGGGGGCAGCGCTGTGGGGACCTCATCTCGGGTGGCCTTGGGCGCAAGTACTCTGCTCTTAGGCCCTCCCCAACGACGGCGAGTGCCTCTTTTCTTGGCCACCTCCAACCATCCTCCCAGCCCCTGGTGTCCCCTCTACTGGCCCAAATTGGCTGCCAGCCTAGTTGGGTGGCAAGAAATCGCACACGCCCGGTCCACCCCATCGTCTCTCCCTTTCGCGCTGGATGAGCTCTACCCTCTGTCTCGGCCCCTTGCGTCACAGAAGCCTTTCTAGGCACGTAGCGGCTCTATGGTAGAGTGGGCGGAGCCAGGAGAAAGATGGCGGAGCCCGTAGGCGAAGCTGAGTCGCAGGCTTCCGGGGCTCCTCGGCCCCCGGTGTGTCTGTTGGTGTTGGGAATGGCGGGATCTGGGAAAACCACTTTTGTACAGGTAACGTAGAGGGCGCGGGCGTAGTAGGTGCGCGCGCTAGGTGGCAAGCGAAAGGCCTGGGAGAACGGGAGGAAGGACTCAGGGGAGTTGGAAGGGACTCGCGTGTGGCTTTCGAGAACTCGCCAGCAACTCCGGTTCCTTCCTAGGCTGGCCTTTTCGGACTCTAGTCTGGTTTAATTAGGGCTAGGGCTCTCTCCTGCGCACCCTCAGTTCGTGTTTGGTAACTTAACCACGTTCTGGAATTGTTTCACCGACAAAGTTGCCAGCTCCTCGAAGACAGTCTTACGAGTAACTGGCTACTAATACAGTGTCAGGCCACGGGCTTTTGGTGTAGATTGTTAAACAATTATTTCTTGCACAGCTGTCATGTTTCAACCACTGAGGACACAGCGAAATTGACATTACATGGTTCCCCGCTTTTTGGAGCTTATGTTTTAATGGGAGTGCTAGAAAAAAACCCACGCAACTCAAGCAGATAAGTGATCGAGAGTAGGGGGAGGCTGTGTTAGGTGGGTGATAAGGAAAAGGTAGCATTTCATCTGCATTGAATGTTGGAGGTGGATATTGGGGGCATATACTTAAGGTACTGAGAAAAGTAAGTGCAGAAGCCTCCAGGTATGATTGATAAGGGAATGGAAGTTCTCTCTTGGCCCCTATCATTCCCTCTTTGTTTCACAACGTCCCTCTCCCCATACCTCTGCAGAGGCTTACTGGACATCTGCATAGCCAAGGCTCTCCACCCTATGTGATTAATCTGGACCCAGCTGTACATGAAGTGCCCTTTCCTGCCAATATTGGTGAGTAGACTGTACCAGAACTGTGTGAAGTCCCTCAGAAAATGGCAAGCTTCCAGCTTGCCAGTCTTCAATGTTTTCATTTTTCAAAACTGTCTACTTTCATTTTATGTGAATTTGCTAGAATCTCTAAATAAGTCTTCTCCCTTAATCACAGTTTTTTATTTGCTCCTTTCCCTAACTAAATATGCTTCCTTTTCACTGTTATCTCTCCCCCCTTTCTGACCCTAGGGTGTCCGACTGTTGTTACTTGGGATAGTGAAATGATAAAGTCAGCCCTCTCCTTTCCAGATCATAAAACCTTCAGTAGGCTCTAATACATAAACTTGTTTTATTTAGTTTCTTTTCTCAAAAGTTTAGAGTGTAAGGGTAGTTCACTTACTGATCTATAGGAACCTTTCTTCCTCTCCCAGCATTACATGGGAATATGTATATATACGCATTATTTTGGAGGGGGGTTTCCAATTATCACGAGGCTTCAGAGGAGTCTGTGGCTAAAGAGTAGATATGATTCAGTGTCATAATTCTTTTTTTTTTTTTAAATAGTTTATTGTCAAGTTGGTTTCCGTATAACACCCAGTGCTCATCCCAACAAGTGCCCATCTCCCCCCTTCCCCCCACCCCCATCAGCCCTCAGTTTGTTCTCAGCATTCAAGAGTCTCTCATGATTTGCCTCCCTCCCTCTCCCCAACTATTTTTCCCCTTCTTCTCCCCCATGGTCCTCCGTTAAGTTCCTCCTAATCCTCCTATACATGCAGACATATCAGAGTCATAATTCTTGATGCGATCTTTGGGTCTCCTGATTTCTAGGCTGTCACTGTGCTAATCTTCTCCCTCCTTGTTTCTTAATCTTGTTAAGCTGCTGGTACTCCAGTTATACTAATAAAGGAAAACCTTGTTTAAGAAGCAGAGATCATTTTGGAAAGAGTTGGGGAAAAAACTGACATCTTCTCACTTAAAGGATGGACTTCTATTTGTTGACAGATGAATGGATCAACAAGATATAGCATATATATACAACGGAAAATGCCTCAACCATAAAATAGAATGAGATCTTACCATTTGTGACAACATGGATGGATCTAGAGGGTGTTATGTTAAGTGAGGTAAATCAAGACAGAGAAAGACAAATGCCTTATGATTTCACTTATATGTGGAATCTAAAAAAGCAAAACAAAGGAACAAACAAAACAAGGCAGCAACAGACTCATAGATACAGGAAACAAGCTCTTGGTTACCAGAATGGAGAGGAGTTAGGAGGTGAGTGAAATAGGTGAAGAGGATTAAGAGGTACAAATGTCCAGTTACATAGTCATGGGGATATAATATATAGCATAATATAATAACTTTGTATGGTGACAGATGGTAACTGGACTTATTGTGGAGATCATTTTGAAATATGTAAAAATATCTAATTATGATGTAAACCTGAAACTTAGATACTCTATGTCAATTATACTTAAATTTTAAAAAAGATGGAATTCTAATATTTGGTGGGGTCTATAGGCTGATAGATAGGTTTAGTTAGACATTACTGGATGCATTAATTTTGCCTTTGAAAAATCATGTCTGCATTACCCTGTTACTAGTAGGCAGTAAGAAATAAACTTTTTCTTAATTTAGGTCCCTTATTCTCCCTCTCTCTCTCTCTCTTTTTTTTTTTTTTTAAACTTTTAATTCCAGTGTAGTTAAAATATGTTATATTAGTTTCAGGTGTACAATATAGTGATTCAACAATTTCATATTTTTTTAGCTCTTTTTTTCTATGCATATGGTCACTGATAAAGTATTTTAGTTGTACAAAACTTATTTCCTTATCTCAGAACATGTCTACTTTAATTTCTGAGCTCCCTGGCTTACATTTTTCATGGGTGACTTGCCAATTATCTTTTCTTTTTTTTTTTATTTGAGAGAGAGAGAGAGAGAGAGAAGCGGAGGGACAGAGAGAAAGGGAGACACAGAATCTAAAGCAGGCTCCAGGCTCTGAGCTGTCAGCACAGAGCCGGACGTGGGCTTGAACTCATGAACCGTGAGATCATGACTTGAGCCGAAGTCAGTCGCTTAACTGACTGAGCCACCCAGGTGCCGCTTGCTAGTTATCCTTTGTAAGGAAGGAAAGCAGTGTGAAGCAGGAGGACTTAGTAGAAGAGAATACAGACAAGAGGAGGCTGAAAACCTGCTTCAGCTTCTTGCTGGTAGAGAAGGTACTTGCAGGACACCTTCTGCCTTTCTGTTCTCTCACAATCTTGCTTTTTTCCCTATCATAGTTCCTTGACCTTAGCTTAAAAATTTAAAAAACAGATATGAAAAGTAACTGAGATACCAAGAGAGAGACTTACTTTTTCTCCTCAAAGGAGGCAGAGATGACATGAGAGAGCCTATTGGTTGAGGCTATTATAGGTGGACAGTCTCAAATTTACTGTTTCTTATGTGTTAAATTCCAGTGCATTCTTTTTTTCCCTCCCAGATATTCGTGACACTGTCAAGTATAAAGAAGTCATGAAACAGTATCCTTTTCTGCGTTTGCTTCCTGTGTTGACTCATCCCTGGATAGTTACTGTCTATATTATGTGGCTTTGAGTGAGTGTGTTTACATTTCTATGTAAAACAGTACTAGCAAAAGCGTTTAATTGCTTTAAAGTAATTTAAAAAAAAATTTTTTTTTAATGTTTTTATTTATTTCTAGGAGAGAGAGAGACAGCGTGAGCAGGGGAGGGTCAGAGAAAGAGGGAATCACAGACTGAAACAGGCTCCAGGCTCTGAGCTGGCAGTCAGCACAGAGCCCGACGCGGGGCTCGAAACTACGAACCGCGAGATCATGACCTAAGCGAAAGTCGGACGCTTAACCAACTAAGCCACCCAGGCGCCTCTAAAGTAATTTTTAAAGGATTTTTTTTTTTAGTTTATTTATTTATTTTGAGAGAGAGCATACATGCTCACATGCAAGCAGGGAAAGGGCAGAGAGAGAGAGAGAGAGAGAGAGAGAGAGAGAGAGAGAGAGAGAGAAAGAGAATTCTCATCAGGCTTGTAGCTCGACCTAGGGCTTGAACCTGCAAACTGTGAGATCATGACCTGAGTTGAAATCAAGAGTCAGATGCTTAACTGACTGAGCCACCCAGACTCCTCGTTTTAAAGTAATTTAATTAGGAGGAGGGAAAGATGAATGTGAGGAAAGGTATTGTAGGTGATTAGAAATAACTATTTCAGCTTGTGATTCCAGTTTTCTTACCACTTTCTTACAGGCTGTGGTAAGTGGAGAGCACAGAGTGTGAGGCTAGTGTGCTGTGCCTGGGTTCCACAAAGTAGTATTGCCTCAGAGGCCACTAACCCCTCCGACTGGGAAACTCAGAAATGAGTAGGTTTATGTAGTAGGATCAAGTCTTAGTACATTGCTGTGTGAAATGTGTACTTTGAGTGGAGGCAGGTCTAGGTGGGTTAACAAATTATAGTCAGGTTGCTTGACCAGTGAGGATCAGAGCAAGGAGTGTGATATAGATGGTCTTAATGGCTAATGCCATTAGGCTGTCACTGCCTGATGCTTCTGATACATTTTGGTCACTTTATTTATTTAGTTTTAATGTTTGTTTATTTTTGAGAGAGTGCAAGCAGGGGAGGGGAAGAGAGGGAGACAGAGAATTTCAGCAGGTTCTGCACTGACAGCAGAGAGCCCAAACTCAAGAACTGTGAGCTCATGGACACTTAAGTGACTGAGCCATCCAGGCATGCCACATTTTGGTCACTTCTTCATTTTGCCTAGCCATCTCTAAAATGACAAATGGATGAGGAAGATGTTGATAATGAATATTTGCTTGTGAGGGTAAAGTTGTGTGGTATATACTAGTCATGGATTAGCTCTCAGGGTCCATTCATCGAACACTAAGTTATAATGCTGTTTGTGGGAATGATATCCGGAGTATGAACTTCATCATCTAAATTGATCTGTAAGTAATTTAAATCCTCAACTTAGTGTCCAGGTATGGGCTTGGTCCCAATGGTGGTATAGTGACTTCACTCAATCTCTTTGCTACCAGATTTGATCAGGTATGTCTGTTTCTACTTTTATAGACATGGCTGTGTAAAAACCTGTGACTTAAAAATGCCGTAGCTTACTCACACTGGGGAAAGAAGAGCAATAAGCCTGCATATGCATATAGAAAATAAGTAAGTGTTTTGGTAGACAGAGAAGTGGGTGATGACAGGATGATCAATGTTGTGATACACTTCACATTTAACATTTGAGACAGCCAGTAAGACAAAAATCAAGAGACTTAGGTTCTTTTCTTAATCATGCTTTGGAGCATTACCTTGAGGCTGGAGTGGAGGGTTGGGGAGTGGGATGGGCTGGTGGGCATGGAATGGAAAGATAATGAGCTTTTTACGTGTGACAAATAATTGTCATTGTTTAGTTTTTTCTTTATGTACTTCTATAAGAGTCTTTTGTAGTTACTAATTTTATACCCTGATATCACTCCATGAGACAGGCTATTAACATTTTACCAAGTACCAAGCGATATGACCTGACAGTGACCGATTGTCTTCAGCTTCTCAGGACCTTGTACTACTCTCCAGGGGGTTGCAGTGCTGCTGATGTGGCTGTGTTTCTTCAGTTTGTTGAATTCATTAGTTGGTGTCCTAATATTGAGAACACAGAGATTCAATAGTTGATAGTGCCTAAAAGGCAGGCCTCCCTGGAGAGAGCCCTTTGATTTTTGTGTTGAAAATATTGTGATTATCTGTTATAATTGGCATCTTTCTCTTTTAGGTCATGAAATTTATTGAGAAGGCCCAGAACATGTCTAAGTAAGTGATTTCAGTTTCTATTTATTACTTTGTAGTTGACATGTATCTAGATTTTCAGGATGCCATCAGGCTCTGAAAGAGTATATATAGGTTGACCTAAAACCATTAGAAATGAAGAAAAAGAGTGGACAAAAAAATCATTAGGATGCTGTATAGCAAAGAGCTGAATTTAATAGTATGCTACCACCGATCACTGTCATATAAGTCCACAGCTTCCTAGGAGACATTTTGAGACCTTGTCTAAATTCAGTTGTCTCTCTGCCTTCTCTTGGGAGACCATACTTGTTGGCGTTAAAGTCTCTGAAACACCTTTCTAACCCTTGTTTAAATGAAAATAATTTACATGATTCGGAGAGAATATTTTTTTAAGTTTAAATAGTATCAAAATATAACAATTCTGTTAGTATCTACATTTAACTTTCATTAGATCATGATAGGTTCACTTTAAAAAAAAAAAAGATGATTCATTATTTCTGTTAAAAAAAAGGCTATGTGCTCATGATAGAGAATTCAAACTACACATAATATTTAAAAGATAAAACTATCACCCTGATTCCAACTGGAAGTAACCATCATCATTATTATTCTATTATATATTATTTTATAATATTGTTTTGTAATTTATTATTGAATAATGTATAATGTATATTATTACATAATATGTAATGTACAATATATTATTACATAACATTACATAGATTGTCATTACTCTCAGTGACTATCGTTCCACATGTTTCCATGCATATATATATATGTATATATATATAGAGGGATGGAAGGATAAGGTGTTTTTACAAAAATAGGATTGTACTAGAGGTAAAAAAATAATGACTTTATTGGGTTATTCTAGTCATGGATGATCAGATATTCAGTGTTTTGTGTGATGGAATCTCTTTCAGCATTACACAGGTGTGATACTTCTTTAGTGGTCTTTTTAAAAAATAAATAAATAATTTTAAATGTTTATTTATTGAGAGAGAGAAAGAGAGAGAGAGAGAGTGAGCAGGGAGAGGTGCAGAGAGAGTGGGAGAGACACACCCAAGTAGGCTCTGCACTGTCAGAGCAGGCCCCTACATGGGGCTCGATCTCATAAATGATGAGATCATGACTGGAGCCGAAATCCAAAGCTGGATGCCTAACTGACTGAGCCACCCAGATGCCTGCCTTTAATAGTTTTTCTTGACACAGATATGTCTTGATTGACACACCTGGACAGATTGAGGTGTTTACATGGTCAGCTTCTGGGACAATCATCACTGAGGCCCTGGTGAGTATTCTAGGACTCCTTACTTAGAGTAACTAGGGAACTGCACTGGTTAAGCATCTCTTTATTGCTGGGGGCCTTATGTGGGAGGGAGTCATGGAAGCTTTGTACACCCTGCTTCAAATAGCTGTCCCTTGCTAAGGAAGATGGGGAGAGTTTGGGGATAGTTTATGAGCCCTTTGACTAAGGATGTGGTTATTTTGTGGCTTTAGGCATCTTCATTTCCAACAGTTGTCATTTACGTCATGGACACATCAAGAAGTACCAACCCAGTGACCTTCATGTCCAATATGCTCTATGCCTGCAGGTAATTGATTATTGGTAGGCATGGTATTATATCAAGGTATAAGCCCTCCTCTTTTTTTTTTTTAATTTTTTATTTGAATGCTTACCAACCTGGATTTGTGCTCATTCAAATTTGCCCCTCAGTTTAGTGGTTATAAGTTGGGGAGAGATTAGAAGGGAAAAGAGGCCTATGTGTTGGCATTCTGTATGAGCAACTTACTTTCCTCCCTTGCTTGTTACAGAAACAGGTGGTACGTGTATCAACCTTTTGGTAGTTGCTCCCAATTGAATGAAAGAAATCTAGATAGAATAGTGTAAGTGCTCCTTTTCTGTGTCATGACAGGTGGAATTAAATTATAATATGAGGGATCATGAACAAAGAGATTTATCTATAATTCCAAAAAGGACAAGTTTGCCTCAGGAATGGTGTCATTAGGGGCAGAAGGACCTGCCTCACTTGGGTATGTAAGTACATTAGAGATGGGAGCAAGGTCAACCATTATTAAATCTGAGAGAGTTTGATTTTGGGGGTCCACAGAAGCCACTGCCAGCATTCGTGCCTCCTAATATGACTAGGGATGTCCCTTCTAGTTAGATACAAGAAATCCTAATCCAAATAAAAATCAGATGACAGCATTTTTTGTTTTCATATTTATTGTTTAAAAGACAGTTGTTTGGTAAAAGCAAACAACCAGATTAAAAAAAAAATATTACAAAACCCAAGAGCAGTATTAAAGCATTATTACTCCAAGAAAGTGTGTGTGGTGATTGCTTGATTGTGGTGATGGTTTTTCCTCTTGGGAGAGGATAATGTGAGTGCTGTGTAAGAATGGATACCTGTATGTAGAGTCTGTACCCAGCCTCCTTCTCTTTACTCTGTTCCAACAGGCTGACACCAGGCAAGCAGGAACTTAAGTGCATTTACTAATAATGTTTTGATGTTTGATTTTCAGTATCTTGTATAAAACCAAGCTGCCTTTCATTGTGGTTATGAATAAAGTAAGTGGATCCTTCCTTTTGTGATTCTTTTTCATCAGAACCTTGTGTTAATAGAAGGTTTGGGTAGGTGAGAAGGATTTTCACATACTGGAGAATAGATTCAGACTTAACTGAAACAAAGTCATGAGCACTTCTAGGAAGAAGATTCAGATATGAATATATGAATATTTATCACTGACTGTCATCAAAGTAGTTTTAAGCCAGATAGAGTAGCCCCTCAACCATAGTGTATGTTATCCCTCAGAATTTGACTGTGCACATGGCAGTAGAAGTAGCAGTTAAACAGATACTAAACTTCCCTGTTGTAAGGGTTGATGGCTAGGATTCAAAAGATCACATCACTTCAGAGCTTAGAATGTGCTGGCATCCACTGTGACCATGGTCAGTTGGCAGCGGGTAGTGGAGGGTCTGTGTCCACTAAGAGAATACCTATCTTCATTTAATTATTTACAACAGTTTTGGCTCTTTGTGATTTGTTGTAGTGGAGGAACAAATGGGGGAAACAGAAAGGAACTATATGAATGATTGTTTCTGTTGTTACCATTTAATTAAGATTTTTTGGCATTGTTTGATGTCTGAACTCATCTCTGGTTGCTGATAGTTGACTTCTTTCTGGTACAGACTGACATCATTGATCACAGCTTTGCAGTGGAATGGATGCAAGATTTTGAGGCTTTTCAAGATGCCTTGAATCAAGAGACTACATACGTCAGTAACCTCACTCGTTCAATGAGCTTGGTGTTAGATGAGTTTTACAGCTCACTTAGGGTAAACTTTCTCTTCTGCTTATACTGACAGTCCCTTCACACAGCCTCTTAACCCATCTTAGAACTTACTAGAAAGGAAATTCATTACCTTCATAAAAAAAGCATTAAAAGTATTACTGAAAACTGATGGTTTTAAAGATTAATAAGCGAGGTTGGCTCATTTGGTAGAGCATATGACTCTTAATTTTAGGGTCATGAGTTTGAGCCCCATATTGGTTGTAGAGATTTTTTAAGAAAAAAGATCAGGTAAAGACCCTGCCTTCAGAGTTTATGGTCTAGTTTGAAGAGAACGCTACACACACAACTGAAACATGATATATTGTGTTAAGGACCTTAAAAGGTTAGAGGTGAGGGGCAGATCACTCTTGAAATGAGGGATTTTGGAAGATACAGCATTAGAGATGTGCTTTGAAGGAAGGGTAAGCTTTATATATGCAAAAGTGAGTAGGTTTGGCAAAACAATATGGTAATTGCCCAAGCAAAGGCATTGAGATACTAATGTTTATAGAGAACAAACAGTGGTTGAAATTGACAAGAAATAGATGAGAAGTCTTCCTACTGTTCCCGCTAATTCTTTCTTTTCCAGTCCACTCTTCCATAGACTTATTTCCATGGTTTTTGAATATGCATGCTGTTTTGCTTTGTTTTAGCTTCACTCCTTGTCAGAGATTTTTTTACTTATCTAAACTTCTTTTGTGAAGATTTTATGACCTTTGAACAAAGTAATGTACACCATTTAAAAATATACACTTGTTTCCTCGGTGACATTAGTGATGCTTTTGGCAGGTGGTGGGTGTGTCTGCTGTTGTGGGTACAGGCTTAGACGAACTCTTCATGCAAGTCACCAGTGCTGCAGAAGAATATGAAAGGTGAGGATAAAGGAAAATCCTGTAGATGACATTCTTAGCAACGCACATCTGATATGATAGCAGTTTTATTGGGCAAAGCATTTTGGTTTTCATAGTGTAGGGATTCTGTTTACCATGTGTTAATATGTATTGGATCTGTACGTGTACACTTAGGGATAACAAGTCCTGTTAACTTTTTAAAAATAGGAGTATAACACCTTCACTGTATTGAAAGATTAAGAGCAAGAGTCATCAGACTTCTTTGTAAAAAGCCAGATAGTAAATATTTTAGGCTTTGTGGGACATATAATCTTAGTTGCAACTGCTCAACTGTCACTGTAGGGCAAAGGTGTCCATAGACAATTTGTAAACGAATGGGTAGGGCTGTGATCCAGTAAAGCTTTATTTGCATAAATAGGCTGTGGACTTGATTTGGCCTGTTTGCAACAGTAGCTGACACTGGATTAAGAACATAGACTTTGGAGGGGCATCTGGCTGGCTCAGTAGAACATGTGGCTCTTAATCTCTGGGTTATGAGTTCAAGGCCCCTCCACCCCCTTGGGTGTAGAGCTTATTTAAAAAAAAAATTAACATAGATTTTAGAGTCAGATAGGCATGGGTTGGATTTTTATTTCCTCCATTTAGTAAGTGAGTAGCCTTAGCAAGTTTTCATCATGTGTAGATCAGGGATATTAGCATTTATTGGTAAGGTTGCTGTGAGGATTATTTGTGAAAATACATCTGAGGCACCTAGCATACTTGCTGATACATAGCATGTATACTTCATGATTAATGGTTGTTATTACTATTATGGTAAATAATAGGAAAATAGAAATGATCTGGGGGCAGATAGGACAGATTATTAAGCAAAAGAATTAAGAAAGTGTTTTCTCTTTCCAGGGAGTATCGTCCTGAATATGAACGTCTGAAGAAATCACTGGTAAGAGAGGAGGCTGTTTGTGTATTTTGGGCCGCTAAAAAAAAAAAAATAACTTCAAACCACACACTAATAATTCTCTTGACATAAATGCTTTTGTTTTGGCTATCAGAGTATGTTTCAGATACTTGTTATTTTAAATTAGTAAATGTGTATGTGTGCTGTCTGGATGCAGAAGGGCCCCTTAATTATTTTTCTTCTCTTTATTTGAAGTTTTAAAAATCTGGGGTTGGCTGGGTAGCTCAGTTGGTTAAGCGTCTGACTTCGGCTCAGGGCGTGATCTCATAATTTTGTGGGTTCGAGCCCTGTGTTGGGCTCTGTGCTGACAGCTCAGAGCCTGGAGCCTGCTTTGGATTCTGTGTCTCCCTCTCTCTCTGGCCCTCCCCTGTTCTCACTCTGTGTGTCTCTCTCTCTCAGAAATAAATAAAACATTTAAAAAATTTTTTAAAGATATGATTTTTCCTGTTATATTTGCTAAGCAGTTCTTAGGTCCTACCCTACTTCTCCAAGGCTCATTTAAAGGCTGGCTATTGAATTTTAAGACAAAAGAGGTGGTTCACAGTTTTTATTCCAAATAAGCACTTGGCCTGCCCCCTTTGGCTGCACTGGCCCCTTATCACTGCTAGGTCTACTTGAGGGTTCTTTTGATGTGTTTTTGTGTCCTATTTCTGAAACCTCTAAATGAGTCTGCAGAGCCGTTCAGTCTGAACTTTTGCTCATCTGGCCCACGCTGCTTATTAGTGTTTCTGTCTCCATATCAGCCATCTCTTACCTGCCTCAATGTCTAAATAGCCTTTAGTATTTGTGTACTTAGTCATCTCCTGTTAGAAATCTGGCATCTAACTCAGGGCTCCTTTTTTAATATGAGAATATTTTTCTCTGTATGTACAGGCTAGTGCACAGAGCCAGCAGCAGAAAGAACAACTGGAACGCCTTCGGAAAGATATGGGCTCCGTAGCCTTGGACACAGGGACTGCCAATGGTATTGGAGGGTCTCTTGGTGTTAGGAACTAAAAGCAGGATAATGCTTATTTCCACTGAGCAGAAGATACTTACGTTTAAGAGAGAGAAAGAGAAAAGCATAAAGATAATGTGTTTTAGATAGGTCGATTGATCTATTATACCACATTTACTTTGTGTGTGTATATACACACACAAAGAGTTGTATATATAACTCTATCACTTTGAATCTTCTTTAGGTGGTTTTTGTTTTTGCTTTACTTTGGTGGCAAGATACCTGATATCTTTATTTTCTTAAATACTTTTCGTTCTCTAACCTCCTCTTTTTTTTTTCTGTTTATTTTGGCCTCATTTCAGATTAACAGAAAAACTGTGGATAGTATAGGAATTACTATATACCATTCAACCAGATTCCAAAAATGTTAATGTTCTACTACATTTACTTTATTTTTTCTTTCTTTCTCAATATGTATGACATTATATTTTATATAAGCATATAAATTTATTTGTAAACAAAATAATTATGCATTATATGTATTCCTTTCTTCAGAATCATTTAAGAATAAGTTATGGATTTACTCTTGAATATTGTCCTTGAATACTTCAGTGTATATTTCTTGGCAATATAATTTCATTGTAGTTACTAAAAATTAGGAGACTAACCCTGATACTGTTGGCTAATGTGTAGTCCTTATTTAGATGAAGCCATTTGCCCTGTGTAGCAGGAGAAAATCCTGGATCTGCATTGCAATTAGCTGTCCTGTCTCTTGTTCTTTAATCTGGAATAGCTCCTTAGTCATTCTTTGTATTTCATAGCAGTGATAATTCTGAAGTGTATGGGGCAGATATTTTATAGAATGTTGCTCAGTTTGGGTTTGTCTGATGTTCCCTCAGTGTTTAATGCAGGTGGCTCATTTTTGGCAGAACTTTACAGAAGTGAAGTTGTGTTTTCCCTGTGCATGACATCTGGAAGATGTAGTGTAGATTTGTCCCATTATTGGTGATGTTGATTTTGATTACTTGGCTTAAATTGGTGTCTGCCAGGTTTTTTCATTGTAAAGTTATTTTTCCCTTTATAATAAGTATTTTGTCAGGAGATGCTTTGAGACCATATGAATATCCTTTTCATGTTCACATGTTTGCCCACTGGTTTTAATATTCGTTAATGTAATAGGGACAATATCCATTTTTCTGTGATACATGTTGGAAATATTTTCTTCCTGTTTGTCAGGTTTTTTTTTTTTTATGTTTATTTGTTTTTGAGAGAGACAGTAAGGCTCACGAGATGGGCAGGGGCACAGAGAGAGGGACAGAGGATACAGTAGGCTCTGGCTGACAGCAGTGAGCCCGATGTGGGGCTCAAATTCATGGACAGTGAGATCATGACTTGAGCTGAAGTCAGATGCTCAACTGACTGAGCCACCCAGGTGCCCCTTATCAGTTGTTTTTTGACTTTGTTCATGGTGTTATTTTGCCAAGGGAAAGTTTTTGTTTTATTTTGATATAGTTTACTGCGTCTGGATTTTGTGTCATAATTGGGGATCCCTTACTCATCTTGTGTTAAGAGAGGAATTCACTTATGTTTTATTGTAGTACTTTCACAGTACTACACTACTACAGAAACCACTACTGTGGTTTCACAGTCTATGTTAAATTTTTTTTTTTAATGTTTGTTTTTGAGAAAGAGAGCATGAGCAGAGAAGGGACAGAGAGAGAGACACACACACAATCTGGAGCAGGCTCCAGGTTCTGAGCTGTCAGCACAGAGCCTGACATGGGGGCTGAACTCATGAGCTGTGAGATCATGACCTGAACCAAAGTTGTATGCTTGACCCACTGAGCCACCCAGGTGCCCCTCATTGTCTACATTTAGATCCCTGATCCATTTAGAGTTTATTCCTGGATATGGTGTGAAGTATAGCTCTGTGGGTGTGAAGAATAGCTCTGTGTTATTTTTTTCATAAACAGTTATACAAACACTGTTTCTTAAAAAGTCTGCCTTTGTCTCAGCAATTTGAGGTGCCCATATATCATATACTGAAGTTCTATGTGTACTTGGGTATGTTTCTGGACCTCCTATTTTATTCTTCTGGATTGTCTGTGTCATTATTACATTGTTAAAATTATTTAGAGCCTTTATAGAATGTTTTAGGATTAGTCCCTTCTCAGATTTTCCTTTGTAGTGTTTGCCTGGCTATTCTTATATGTTTGCTTTTCTACATGAACTTTAGCATCAACTTATTTATCTTGCTAAAAGAGCTCTTTGGTTTTTATTGATATTGCATTATGTTCATTTATATAGGCAAACTGACAACTGTCCTGTTGAGTTTCCCTGTCCGAGAACAAGGAATATGTTTATTTTTGTCAAATGTAATTTGATTTTTCAGGAGTGTTTTCCTCATGTGGTTTTTGCATAGTTCTTGTTAAAATTTTCCTAGGATTTTATCTTCTTTGTTAGTGTTGAAAATGGGATTTTCTGAACCATTATATCTTCCAACTGGTTATGTTTATATAAATGAAGGCTTCTGATTTCTATATGTTAGTCTTTACTACTTCATTGAATTTTTTATATTTTGAATTAATTTTGTCGTTGATTCTTAGGGGTTTCTAGGTTGGTGCTCATAAATAGTATATATGCACCCCCACCCACCCACACTTTTGGGTGTGGACTGGACTGGCGTTTATGTATTTATTTTTTTAATGTTTATTTTTGAGAGAGCGAGCGAGAGAGATAGAGTGTGATCAGGGGAGAGGCAGAGAGAGAGAGGGAGTCAGAATTCGAAGCAGTCTCCAGGCTCTGAGCTATCAGCACAGAGCCCTACGTGGGGCTTGGACCCACAGACTGTGAGATCACGACCTGAGCCGAAGTAGGGTGCCTAACCAACTGAGCCACCCAGGTGCCCCTGGACTGGCATTTAAAAGAAAGTAGTTCTATTCACAAAAGCTACTGCTGTATCTTTAGTAGAGAACAAAGCCACTTGGAGGAGGAAATGCTAGGTTTACCAGGAAACTGGCGAGGTTTACCAGTTAAGTGAACTTGCCCGGCCATCCTTGTTGCATACTTTAGCAACATAAATTTTTGTGCTGTGCTCCTTTGGAATCACTCATGAATATGTGAATCAACAAATGTTGATTAAATCTGCTGCAAAAGGTCTTCCTTATTCCTATACCTGTTAAAGGTTGGGACTTGCAATAAGTTATTTGGGAAAATTACAAGTGTAATTTTGGGCACAGAATGAAGCATCGACTGTTAGCATACCGTGTTGTCATCCTTTTTCAGGGCCACAGCCCCGTTGGGACTTTTGTCCCTTGATGTTGCTGCTGTTGGCCACTTTTATGTCCCAGCTGAGTTCTTTCAGACCAGGCTCCTGAAGAGAGTGGTCCTGTCCTCCCGTGGCTCTAGGGTACTTGGCATGATTTTAGGTTCTTACAGAGCCCAACCCTCACAGGCTGAATCCCCTCACAGGAATTACTTGCACTGTTTCCTGATGATTGGCACTTAGCCCTTATTCGGTTTCCCTGAGTAGGGAATTTGCCTCTAATAATATATTCGATTTTCTGTTTTCCTCCCTCCCTCTTTTTCTTGAATGATATCCTAGCTCCTTTACTGTGTCATTTCACCCTCTACTCTCTTTAGACCCACTGAACTTAAATTTCCTTAGTGTTCTACACTTTCACCCTGACTCTCCAGCACACTGCATCTGCTCAAGTATCTTTAGTCTTTGTAGGAAAAACTATAGTCTCTTCTAAGCTGTAAGCTAGTAAAAAGGAATGATGTTACTGTCAGGATAAACAATTGGAGAATTATTTTCGTGAGCTTAAAAATAGCACCTTTGGGGTTCCTGGGATCATGAAAACATTGTGTGAACGAAACTACTATAGAAATGTTAAGTGCTATCAATAATACATTTAGAAGAGGTAAGATTCTGCATTTATATTTATCATGACAAGTTTCATCCTGCCAGTATATAATCCTAGTTACTTACGGATTGAAAATCACCTTTTTGAGGAGGCACAGGTTCATTACATGCTACTGATAGGTGTTTTCTCTGTAGACAGCTTATCTCCTGTGCTTGACCCTTCTGACTTGATCCTGACTCGGGGAACGTTGGATGAAGAGGATGAGGAAGCAGACAGTGATACTGATGACATTGACCACAGAGGTGAGAGGTGGCCCATGAAAAGAGAACAGCTGCTTATCCTCACGTTGTTTGTTCAGGAGTGTCTTGTTATTGAGAGAGACCTTATATATGCAGCCGGTGACAGAAGAGATGGCACTGGAAATAGCAGCAGGAAGGAGTTCCACATATTGAGAGTTCCTGGCCTTTCTGCTGAATAGGTAGTTAATATTAAGCTCATTTTAGGCTTTATTTATTAATCTCATGTCTCCTCATCTTTAGGTTGTAACTCTGAGGAGTCCAGGATTTTTGGTTGTAATTATTGTTTTAAGAATACATGAGAGGAATGGGTTGCCTGGGTGGCTCAGTCAGTTAAGGGTCTGCCTCTTGATTTCAGCTCAGGTCATGATTTTATGTTTGCAAGATTGAGCCCTACTTCAGGCCCTATGTTGACAGCAATGGTCCTGCTTGAAATTCTTTCTCTCCTTCTCTGCCCTTCCCCCACTTATGTGTATGTGTGCGCGCTCTCCCCTTTTTCTTAAAATAAATAAATAAACTTAAAAAGAAAAGACTGGGGCGCCTGGGTGGCTCAGTCGGTTAAGCGTCCGACTTTGGCTCAGGTCATGATCTCACAGTTTGTGGGTTCGAGCCCCGCGTCGGGCTCTGTACTGACAGCCAGCTCAGAGCCTGGAGTCTGCTTCAGATTCTGTGTCTCCCTCTCTCTCATCCTCCCCTGCTCATGCTGTCTCTCTCACTCTCTCAGAAATAAATAAAAAACATTAAAGAAAAAAAAAACTACATGGGGGAAAACAAAGAATATACAGTGGCCTCAGCAGACTGAAACCAGTTAGAAGGGACTGTAACACTGAGGATGGAATGGCTCTAGAAACCCAAAAGGGTTCCACCTGGTATAGTTTTATGGACTGTGAACAGAATCTGTTTCTTGAAACAACCCTTTGAGGTCAAATCTATGACCAAGAGCAAACCTCTTTACCATCCAGTGTTCCTTATTGACTCAGACTTATTGAAGTATAATTTACAAACAGTAAAGTCCAACCTTTTTAAGTGTATGATTTGATGAGTTCTAACAAATATGTGTGCACTTGTAACAGCAATCATAGTTAACATACAGAACACTTCCATCACCCCCAAAAGTTCCTTATGCTTGTTTTTATTCAGTCCCCTTCCTGCACACTTACTTTTTGGCAATCAGTAATCTGATTTCTTTTCGTATAATTTTGTTTTTTCTAGAGTGTTGTATAATTGGAATCATAGTATTTAATAGCTTTCTGCATTTGACTTTTTTCAGTCAGAGTAATGCTTTTGGGATCCATCCATGTATCAGAAATATGTTCTTTTATTGCTGAATAATATTCCATTATGTGGCCATACCACAATTTGTTTATACCCTCATTAGCTGATTGACTTTTGGGTTATTTCCAGATTTGCTGTTATTAATAAAGCTGTTGTATATATTCCTCTTGGTTAAAAATACCTAGGAATGGGACCTCATTCTAGCTACTTTATGAGTGAGGTATTCTCCCCATTTATAGATCAAAGAAATTGTACTTTTGGGCAACGTGATAAATAGAGCATGCTTCTGGGAGATATTTCCTCTTTGGGATTAGTGAACACTTAGTTTATTAAAAACAGAGTTCTATCTCTGCTGGACTGGTGACAGCAGCCCTAATCCACCTGTCTAATGGGAAAGCTAGAAAGAATTGACCTTCTTTTTTTCTTGCAGTTACAGAGGAAAGCCGCGAAGAGCCAGCATTCCAGAATTTTATGCAAGAATCAATGGCACAGTACTGGAAGAGAAACAACAAATAGTTTCTAGAAGTCCAAACTTTTGGAACTCTGTGAAGGAACTATCCTCACCTCTGATTGGGGGCTACCATAAAGGACAGTTTTGTTCAGAGTAGCAATTTCTCTTATAGGGAAATTTGACTCAGATGAAGCCAGGGATAGGAGACTCTTGACTTGGCAGGTAGATGCCAATTCCCCTGGCCTTTCCCTTGGATTTATGCAAGGAAGGATATGGACTGTTCTTGGATACTGGTATCTCTGCAAGCCTAAAGCTTCCACATTCAGTGTTTGAACTTAAGTACTTTTGCTGCTGATGGATGAAACAGAGAACTTAACGATTCACTCCAAATCTCTTACTAGCTGGATCTATACTTTACTCTCCCAGCATCTTGCCCTTGATCCTACACCATGAGTTCCCCTCCTTTTAGCAGAAAGGGAGAAAGAAAACATGAGCTTGCCCAGAGTGGCAGTGGAAGTCTCCTTGGCAACCAATCAGTGTTGGGTATGAAACATGCCTCACATGTGGTAGCTCATTATAGGATGCCAGATTTGTTGAAGAAATTGAACCAAACATAAGATTAATGAGTAAGAATCTTGCTTTTGATGGTGACTTGGATAAAGAGTTTTTAATTTTAATTTTGTTGCAAGCCTGCCTGTCTTAATTTCAAATAAGAAAATTATATAATTACACATAGATCACTGGTTAAACACAGAGGTTTAAAGCCACATGTCCAAACCTGTCTCAGTAAAGAGGGGATGTTTACTAAAGCCTCCCCTCTATACATACCTCATAATCAGATACAGAGCCAGGCCCTATTTGTATTGTATTTTGTTTTTAAAATCTATTTATATATATTTTTAAGTAGGCTTCATGGACAGCATGGAGCCCAATGCGGGACTTGAACTTACAACCCTGAGATTAAGACTTGAGCTGAGATCAAGAGTAGGACTCTTAACCAGCTGAGCCACCTAGGTGCCCCTATATTGTACTTTAAACTTAAGGCAAAGTGTCCATGGTGATTTCCTCAAAAGGCATGGATTTGGGTCAGGTGCACATTCCACACACAGTAGCCATGGTAAGGTTTGCCCTGCCTCCACATTCTTCATATTAATGTAAAACATAGTGCGTTTTATCTCTGCCCAATCTGCACTCTAATTCAGTGGTGTGGCCACTGGACCAGAAGCATCAGCATTACCTGGGAAATTGTTAGAAACATGACACTCAACCTCAATCAGAAACTGGGGGTGGGACCCAGAAATCTGTTTTAATAAGTCCTTGAGGGGATTCCCTTGCATTTAAGTTTGAGAACCACTGTTCTAATTCAATTAGCCTGTGACAATTCTAGGCCAGGAGAATCTCAGGTATGCTCAAAATGACCTGCTTTATCAAGAGTACCCTAACCTTGACCATCTGGTGCTTATTCTCCAATTTAAACATTCTAAAAATATTTTGCCAATTTCAGTATTCTGTGCCTATAGATTATAGTCCTCTATAGGTCTGCAGGTATTCTAATACCTATAGATAATACCGAGAAACCACTGGTCTAAAAATTTGAACCTGGTGGAACTGCCATCCCCCAGTAATTTTCAAAATGACCAACACAAAGGGAAAAAAGGAATGGTACCTGCCATATGTTCTCTAGGCCTTTTAGAAAAAAAGTGGAGTTGTTCTTTGGCCACATACATGCAAATCTACAAGAAAGGGGATATTGTGGGCCTTAAGGGAATAGGCAGTATTCAAAAAGGAACACCTCACAAATGTTAGCATGGCAAAACTGGGCCCGGTATGCTGCTGCCGTTATTGAAAACAAGGGCAAGGTTCTTGCCGAGAGAATTGTACAGATTAATTCTTGAGATAGCTTCCTGAAACGTGTGATGGAAAATGATCAGAAAAAGAAGGAAGCCACAGAGAAAGGTATTTGGGTTCAACTGAAGTGCCAGCCTGTCCCACTCAGAGAAGCACGCTTTGTGTGAAGTGATGGAAAGGAGCCTGAGCTGCTGGAGCCTGTTCCCTATGAATTTGTGGCGTGATAAATGTAAAAAAAAAAATAAAAGACCTCAGAATTGTTAAAAAAAAATTTGAGCCTATTCAAGAAGAAACCATTTGGAAAGCAAAACTATGAATATATTTAGTTTTTCCACTTAGTGCCCTTGAATACTTCTTCACAAAGTAACTTGCCTGGCCTATGCTGAAAGCTCCATAAGGAGAGAGTCTTACTCATCGCTGTGTCCCGCACAGGACCCAGTACATAACAGTTGCTCAATAAATGCTTGCTAATTGAATGGATTAAATACTAGATGGCTACTTTATGGAAAATGCTTGATGTCTACTTTCATAAATAGGGGAAACAAGCTGAGTCTGGAATAGGAGTTCAGATAAGTGTGCTAAGGATTGTACAATTAGCAAATTTATAAGTTATCTGATAGTTTACAACCTCTTTATTGCTGTTGCATTCATTTTTATTCTCAGAGCTTGGGACATTTAAGGCATTCAATAATGTACTAATTAAAGCCATTCCTTGATTTTGGTCTCTATTAAAAGAATGCTGTAAGTTTCAAAAGACTTGTATTCTGTACCCAAAACCCAAATTTCAGCAGGATTTAACATACCAGCACCCATTACCAAGGCAAAAAACACACATTTGCTCATTCCTCCTCATTATTCCAGTGCTAATCATTCAGTAAATACTGAGACTTTTAGATGCCAGGCAGGGCAGATATTGTGATGGGTGAGTAGCCATGTAAAGTTGAGGACATGATGTAAAGGAGAAAGATGTGTACTGTCAGTCTTTTAGAGGCTGCCCATCTAGTGGCAACACAATGCAGATGTGGAATTCTGGCAAAGGAATGGACTGCCGTCCTCTGATGGCCAAGCAGATGCAACAAATGGAATCTGCACAAGTCTGTCCTTGGACAGGTCCTGTTTGCTTCATTCCCAATAAAGAAAATAAAACAACTGAAAAGTACATGGTGAAATATTTTTAAAAGCTGAATGGAAATGAGAAAATGACAAAAAGGATGAGGGTAGATGGAGTAAGTCTAAAGTAGGAAGAAGGGTGCCTGCTTTTGGTAGAGCGTGTGACCCTTTGATCTTGGGGTCGTGAGTTCAAGCCCCATTTTGGGGCTAGAGATTAAAAGGAAAAAAGGAAACCCCTCCCCAAAACAGCAATGTGGATGGAATACGGCTATCCAAAGAAGCACCACAGACCCCTGCGTTCAGGAGACCTCATGGGCAGCAAAAACTATTAAAAAGACCACAGATAAGGGGATTAGCTATTTTCTGTTAGGTTTTAGTACCAGGTTCCCATGATTTGACCCCAAAGGGAAGCAAGTTCAGTGAAAAAACTGACATCAGATATCAGCATATATTTGTGAGTCTTTGCAAGCGCAGCTTTGAGGTTTGATAACAATCTCAATCTGTACAATATCCGTCGAGTACATGAGTAACCAGTATGTACATCCTAGCTGTTCAATGGTAAGAACGGCAGGGACAGTGCTCTGGTCTGATTACCATCCCAGTGTCATGAGTGGTCTGTGAAAGGTGGCTTGGTTGTGGAAAACTACAAAAACTGGATGTAAAAGTAAAATGCAAACTTTTTTGGTCAAATCCATCTTCATTGAAATCCAGAAACTGTGCTGTGTTTTCCATAAAATCACCTTTTATAGAAATATTTGAATACATCAGGGTTTTCTGTTGGGTCTTACGAATCTGGACAGAACATCTCCCCTTTTCCTTTTATATTTTCCTCATCCTCTTCTTGCAGCGCTGGTTGAAAACAGGAGAAGATCCCATGAGGCTATCAGTGGAGTGGGAACCATAGCTGCTGTCTGAATCATCAGGGCTCTGGGGGATCCCGGCTTCACTCATCCCAGACATGGGCTCCTCGAAGACATCGCTGCCCATCACACCATGCCCAGAGACGTTGCCTTCTTCGCTCTCTTGAGGCTCCATTTTCACATGGGCAAGATTCCAAAGAGGGGAAGCATTTACCTCTGTGCCTAGCAATGGAAGAAAACACAACTAGTGGTAAGCCAAGGCTGGAACACAGCAAAACAAGTATTTCACCCGGGGCACAACCTTTGAACTCAGTTTTTACTCCGATTCTACTTGGCTGGAGAATATGGCTGTTATCCTGTGTTCAAAAAGGTACCAGCTCCAGGGGCGCCTGGGTGGTGGTTTAGTTGGTTAAGCGGCTGACTCTTAATTTTGGCTCAGGTCATGATCTCATGGTTTGCGGGTTTGAGCTCCACATTGAGCCTGCTTGGGATTCTCTCTCTCCCTACCCCTCCCCAATCACCTTCTCTCTTTATCAAAAATAAAGAAAAATTAAAGAAAAACCCTACCAATTCTATTTTCCTTTCTACTTCCTTCACTCTCCTTTACCCCACCTCACCTACTCTCCCATTTTCTCTAAACCAGGGAAGTAAAACTACACAGGTACCAAGATTCCGTCTCATGGCCCAAAGGCGGGCAAACCACAGGCTCTTGTTCAAGTGTTGTTTCTTCTTTCCTTCCTTCCTTCTCTAAGGCTGTTCTGTTTTCCTGCCTTTTTGAGTCCCTGGTCCTCTCTCATTTTATGAACTTCATGATCACTACAAAATGCTGGCAGCAGGTCCCAGACTGCTGAAAAGAGACATAGTTCCTAAGCCCGCAACAATTTCTCTCTGGCCCTCCTGTCTCTGTGTTCTAGCAACACTGTTTTGTGGTTATTACTTCTTCCATGGTGAAAGGTTCTCTGCTCAACACTAAAAAATGTGGCCTAATTCTGTTTAGGATTTGTGCATCGGTGAAATGACATTTATATTTGTAAAGAACTGAGTATCTAATTTGCAATCTCACTAACTGAAGGGTCGAGTCGTCCTGCTTCCAAAGGTGATCACAGAGTCTTGTCTGGAAGAGGCAGGTACCTCTAACTGGACAGTCCTATTTCAATCTCTTTCAGCTACAATTTATTGGGAACACTCTAGCAAGGAAGCCCAACTATTCAAACAGCCTTGAGCAATTAACATTCCTCCATCTATCTGGAAGTTGTTTAATGAGTGGAAGCATCAGGAAAGAACAGAACAGTATACTGAGTGATGAAGGGGACATCTGCCCATCATCTGGCTCAGCTAAATTAACTCTGGTAATAACAGGATCACATGTATTGCACCTATGTCCTAACTAGGAATGATTTTAAATAATGCCCATACAGTTGTTAGTTCTCCCTTCACTGATGACAAAGAGAAGAATGCTCGTATCACTAGATCAATGAGGCTGTAGTTGTTCTTAGACCTTCTGGTCTTTTGCCCACCCACACTTTTTTCTCTATCTCCAGAGTTTGATTCTGAAACACAGAGTGCTGAGACTGGCAGTTCTCCCAGAATCAAGAGTCGGTTGATTTCTCTTACTTGAAGCCTGTGGCGAAGCCTCGACCTCCAGGTTAGATGGGAAGCGCTCACTCTGAGCCCCGAGGACTCCCATGGGCAGTGACTGGTCTCCAGAAGTAAGGTCAGCCTCCAGTTCCTCACTGACAGGGAAGGTGATGTCGCTCACAGGTTCTTCCTTGATCTTTACAGGTTTAGTGTCCTCTGTGGCCTTCTCAGGATTGACAATTCTTTCATACTCCTCAGATAGTTGCTTACTAATCTGTTGGCAAGAGAGAGTCATTTTTCCAAATGAATGTCAAAAGCAAGGTGAACAGTCATCTTGTGGCATCCCATGGGAAAGACAACATCATATGAATAGGAATAAAGCAACCAGTGCCAATGGAAGGAAATTTTTTTACATTTTTTGGGGGGCATAGCTGACACGTAGAAGGAATTTGTTTAAGGTGTTGAGTTTGCATTTGTAAATGACAAAGACGTGTAAAGCAAAGTTGTTTGCAGAGAGTTTGTGTGTCATTAAGTTACACAGAGGTGAAAGAGGCTTTGTTAGAGATAGATCCGAATGGGGACAAAAGATTACATTTTTGTCTGTAAAAACTGTTGACATATGTACCCTAGGTGGATAAAGAAGGCTGTAGGAAATCTGAATCACTTAGCAAAGACTTTTTTGTTGGGTGTTAAAAAATCCTTATGATAATTTAGATTTGGGGAAACCAAAACAGTGAACAAATGACTTAAGGCCACATAGGTTAAAGAGATTAGATATTTCTGGCTCTAACCCAAAATAGTATCTCTACCCACTCTTCTACCCTTGGGCAGTATCACCTCATAATGTTTGGTTCCGTTTTTTATAGCACTTAACGCTATCTGAAATTGTTTTGATCATTATTTACTTACTTGTTTTTTGTTTCCCTCTCAAGAATGCAAGTTCAAAGAACTTAGTGCCTGACTCACAGTAGGACTCAATAAATATCTGTTGAATAAAGCGTGCTAACCACATTCTCTCAGACTCTATATACCTGTCTATAATTTCTTCCAGAGGACGTATTATCAGTACACGGGGCCGCTCACTGGCTAAAGAAGGCCCTGGGTCTGGCCAGGTCAGTGATGAGGCCAATGGAACACAGCTAGGGCCAGGAGGAGAGCATGTCAAGCCCTCTCTGCTCCAAGACCCTGTGCCCCGCTCTCTAGGGTAAGTGCTGTGGGATCCTGCTACTGCCCCTAAGATGTGTGTAATCACATATTTACCCGCTTCTCATGGGGTCACCTCACCTGTAGCATGTAACTGTGATAGTCCTTGATGCGGTGCTGCCAGAACTTCTGGAGGGAGAGCACACTGCCGATGCCCACTTCATGGAATACTTGCTCCATGACGTCGGGGAAAGGGGTCTGCCCCAGCCGGGCCTCCCGATCCACAGCGAAGCGCAGCAACTTGGTGAACTTAAGGCAGTACTCGTGTGCCACATCAGTGAGGGTCTCCAGGACACTTTCATTAGCACACTCAAAGCCCGCGTGGGCCAGGATTGTGGCCACTGCCTGGTAAAGGAGCTGCCGGCAGGAGTGCCAGCTGAGTTCCGTCACAGGTTCCCCCTTCCCACTGAAAGGGGACACATGGCAGTGTTATTAGTGCTCTCGCCCAGGGTCACCTGTCCTGTCTCCCTAGGAGTTTTTATAATTTCAGTCAAGCCGCTGGCCCAGATTTCTAGGGGATTCTATGCACAGGTTACAAAGCACAGTTTCATCTTGCTGCCGCCAGGGCATGTCTCAACAGCTCACAGTCATCTCTGAGCTCCTCCAATTACACAAAGTTTTAATAGGCAATATGTGTCTATAATAAACAACATAAAAGAGTATCAGGTGAATAGGAAGCTTCCTTTTACCATCTGCTCAATATCGATCACTTGTAGGATATAATAAAATCTAACACTATAGCTGAGATACTGCTCAGTGGTGCTCTAGTGATTTCACCATAACATAGTTTCCTCATATGGTGGGTGATAAATGAGCTTTCAGAAATTCACAGTCCCAATGCGGAGATTTTTCTACAACTAAAATAGACCATTTGTAAAACTGGGAAAGCAACTCAATTTTATAAAAGCAATTTAAAATACATATAGTCTACAAGGCATTTTTATCCTCTCCTGTGCAAAGAAATGGGTGGGGTCCATATTTTTCTCATATGGCAGGTGAAGAAATTGAGGTTCAGAGGGGCTGACCTGCCAGAAGTTGTATAGGTATTATTAAGAGGTTGAGCTTCTAACTTCAGATCCTATGTTCTTCATAATACACCATTTTGCTCCTAATCATTGCTGTGGAAATCTTTTTTTTTTTTTTTTAAATTAAATCAATTGTTTTAGAGAGGGAGAAAGAGCACGAGTGAGGGAGTAGGGCAGAGGGAGAAGGAGAGGATACCAAGCAGGCTACACACTCAGCATGGAGTCCCATGTGGGGCTCGATCCCACGACCCTAGGATCACGACCTGAGTCAAAATCAAGTGTGGGATGCTTCACCAACTGAGCCACCCAGGTGCCCCTGTAGAGGTCTTAATCTAAGAAAAAATTTTCAAAAAGCTGAGTTCCTAAGAATAACTTTTAGCAAACTTCTAATTATTTAGAAAAATATAAAATTCCTATCTTCTGCCTCCCTCTGACAAAGGAAGTAAATTGATAAAATAAGGTACATACTTGGTACATGTCACCATGTGCTGTACAAGAGGGCTTGAGGAGCTATCCACCCACTTTACTATTATCTGCTCAGGAGCAACTACTGTAATCCACACAATAGCTGGAGAACAAAACCAACTGCCAAATAACTTTTCATTTACTATTTCCACCATCATTTCCCATGGCCAGTCTCCTCAGGCCAAAAGCTAAAGGGCTCAGAAGTAAATAAATAGCTAACCCAGTATTGCTTTATTTGCGTAACACATGGACTTATTTCTTTTCTTTTCTTTTCTTTCATAGTTTACTGTCAAGTTGGTTTCCATGTAACACCCACTGTTCATCCCAACAAGTGCCCTCTTCCACATGGACTTATTTCAAAGGACAATAATTCTTTTAGCACCCCCATAGCTGATGCAAATTATTTTTGTTAAACAGTTTCTTATGTATAAAACAAACTAGTTATAAACTTCTGGTGTTTACAGCTCTTCCTAACAATTAAAATCAGAAGTTTGAGATCGGAAGAACAAGTATTATTAAAATGCCTATACTGAGAACTACAGGCCAATATCCTTAATGAATACGGATGCAAAAATTCTCAACAAGATCCTTGCAAATCGAATCCAGCAGCATATCAAAAGAATCATCCACCAAGATCAAGTGGGATTCATTCCTGGGTTACAGGGCTGGTTCAACATTCGCAAATCAATCAATGTGATACATCATATTAATAAAAGAAAACATAAAAACCATATGATCCTGTCAATAGATGCAGAAAAAGCATTTGACAAAATACAGCATCCCTTCTTAATAAAGACTCTCGAGAAAGTTGGGATAGAAGGAACCTACTTAAACATCATCAAAGCCATCTATGAGAAGCCTTCAGCTAACATCATCCTCAACGGGGAAAAACTGAGAGCTTTCCCCCTGAGATCAGGAACACGACAGGGATGCCCACTCTCACCACTGCTGTTTAACATAGTGCTGGAAGTCCTAGCATCAGCCATCAGACACCAAAAGGAAATCAAAGGCATCAGAATTGGCAAAGAGGAAGTCAAACTTTCACTCTTCGCAGATGACATGATACTCTACATAGAAAACCCGACAGACTCCACCAGAAGCCTACTAGAACTGATCCAAGAATTCAGCCAAGTTGCAGGGTACAAAATCAACGTACAGAAATCGGTTGCATTTTTATACACCAACAATGAAGCAACAGAAAGAGAAATCAAGAAACTGATCCCATTCACAATTGCACAAAAAACCATAAAATACCTCGGAATAAACCTAACCAAGGATACAAGAGATCTGTATGATGAAAACTATAGAAAACTTATGAAGGAAATTGAAGAAGACACAAAGAAATGGAAAAACATTCCATGCTCATGGATAGGAAGAATAAATATAGTCAAGATGTCATTACTACCTAAGGCACTCTACACATTCAATGCAATTCCAATCAAAATTGCACCAGCATACTTCTCAAAACTAGAACAAACTATCCAAAAATTTGTATGGAACCACAAAAGACCCCGAATAGCCAAAGTAATCCTGAAAAATAAAACCAAAACGGGAGGGATCACCATCCCAGACTTTAGCCTCTACTACAAAGCTGTCATCATCAAGACAGTATGGTATTGGCACAAAAACAGACACATAGACCAATGGAACAGAATTGAGAACTCAGAAGTGGACCCAAAAGTATACAGCCAACTAATCTTTGACAAAGCAGGAAAGAATATCCGATGGAAAAAAGACAGCCTTTTTAACAGATGGTGTTGGGAGAACTGGACAGCAACATGCAGAAGAATGAAACTAGATCATTTTCTCACACCATGCACAAAAATAAACTCAAAATGGATAAAGGACCTGAACGTGAGACAGGAAACTATCAACACCCTAGAGGAGAAAGCAGGAAACAACCTCCTTGACCTCCACCGCAGCAACTTCTTACTTGACACATCCCCAAAAGCAAGGGAATTAAGAGCAAAAATAAACTGTTGGGACCTCCTCAAGATTAAAAGCTTCTGCACAGCCAAGGAAACAACCCAGAAAATTAATAGGCAACCAACGGAATGGGAAAAGATAGTTGCAAATGACATATCAGATAAAGGGTTGATATCCAGAATCTACAAGGAACTCACCAAACTACACGCCCGAAAAACAAACAACCCAGTGAAGAAATGGGCAGAAGATAAGAACAGACACTTCTCCAAAGAGGACATCCAGATGGCCAACAGACACATGAAACGATGCTCAGCATCGCTCTCATCAGGGAAATACAAATCAAAACCACACTGAGATACCACCTCACGCCAGTCAGAGTGGCTAAAATGAGCCAATCAGAGAACTCTAGATGCTGGCGAGGATGTGGAGAAACGGGCACCCTCCTACACTGTTGGTGGGAATGTAAACTGGTACAGCCCCTCTGGAAAACAGTGTGGAGGTTCCTCAGGAAACTAACAATAGAACTCCCCTATGACCCAGCAATAGCACTGCTAGGAATTTACCCAAGGGATACAGAAATGCTGATGCATAGGAGCACATGTACCCCAATGTTCATAGCAGCACTCTCCACAATAGCTAAAACATGGAAAGAGCCTAAGTGTCCATCAACAGATGAATGGATCAAGAAGATGTGGTTTATCTATACCATGGAATACTACATGGCAATGAGAAACAATGAAATCTGGCCATGTGTAGCAACATGGATGGACCTTGAGGGTGTTATGCTGAGCGAAATAAGTCAGGCAGAGAAAGACAAATATCATATGTGTGCACGTATAGGAGGATTAGGAGGAGCTTAACAGAGGACCAAGGGGGAGAAGAAGGGCGGAAATGGTGGGGGAAAGGGAGAGAGGCAAACCATGAGAGACTCTTGAATGCTGACAAAAACTGAGGACTGATGGATGTGGGGGGGAGGAGGGGTGGGCATGGAGGAGGACACTTGTGGGGATGAGCACTGGGTGTTATGTGGAAACTAATTTGACAATAAACTATTTGCAAAAAAAAAAATAAAAAAAAAAAAAAAATGCCTATACTATGCTAAGCAAACTACACATTTAATGCAATCCCTATCAAAATACCACCAGAATTTTTCAGAGCTAAAACAAAATAATTCTAAAATCCTAAGAAAGACCCTGAAGAGCCAAAGCAATCTTGAAAAAGAAAAGCAAAGACAGAGGCATCACAATTCCAGACTTCAAGTTATATTACAAAGATGTAGTGATGAAGACAGTATAGTACTGGCACAAAAAAGGAAACAGAGATCAATGGAACAGAACAGAAAACCCAGAAATGGATCCACAACTAGATGGTCAACTAATCTTTGACAAAACAGGAGAGAATATCCAATGGAAAAAAGAGTGTCTTCAACAAATGCTGTTGGGAAAACTGGACCACTTTCTTATACCGTATACAAAAATAAATTCAAAACAGATGAAAAGACCTAAATGTGGGACAGGAAACCATCAAAATCCTAGAGGAGAACACAGGCAGTATAACCTCTTTGACATTGGCCGTAGCAACTTCTTACTAGATACATCTCCTGAGACAAAGGAAACAAAAGCGAAAATAAACTACTGGACTTCATCAAGATATAAAGCTTCCGTTCAATGAAAGATACAATCAACAAAACTAAAAGGCAACCTTCAGAATGTGAGAATATTTGAGAATACTGCATATTTGCAAATGACATATCTGATAAAGGGTTAGTATCCATCCAAAATCTCTAAAGAACTTCTAATACTCAACACCCCCAAACCAAATAATCCAGTTAAAAATCGGCAGAGGACATGGATAGACATTTTTCCAAAGAAGACATACAGATGGCTAACAGACACAAGGAAAGATGCTCAACATCATCATCAGGGAAATACAAAAGGGGGATGGGCTAAATGGGGCATGGGTATTAAGGAGGGCACTTGTGATGAGCACGAAGTGTTGTATGTAAGTGAGGAATCACTAAGTCCTACACCTGAAACTAATACTACACTGTATGTTAACTAATTGGAATTTAAATAAAAACTTGATAAAGGGAAAAAAAATTAGAAGTTTTACACACAACTACAAAATTCTAAATAACAGCATCGGGCGCCTGAGTGGTTCAGTTGGTCGAGCATCCGAGTCTGGATTTCAGCTCAGGTCATGATCTCAGGGTTGTGGGATCGAGTCCTGCATCAGGCTCTGTGCTGAGTGTGGAGCCTGCATGAGATTCTCTACTCTCTCCTTTTTCCCCTCTCCTCCACTCATGCTCTCTCTTGCACTAAATTAAAAAAAATTTTTTTGAGTAAAAAATAGTGTCAATTTAATATGATGAACAATATAATTTTGTTACAGCTAAACTGCCTTCAAAATGTAAATATGGTACTGATCACCACAGAGCAAGTTTTTTGAATTTGGGCCATGCATGTAATGACACAGTTATCCCTATTTTTTTTCACTATTCCCAGGACTTTAGAACCTTCGATTATATAGCGCACCAGGACATCATCTGGTCTCCATCTACCCAATGGCAACCCTTGCTTATTAAGCCTATTGCTGTTCTTTTCTCATTAATTTGGGACAATTAAAATAGTAGTAAATATTATCATCAATAAGCACATACAATGATTGCTATGCAGTATTATTTATGGTTTTATTTTTGTTTCTTTTTGCTAAACACATATTTAACCTGAATCTAATCTTGAGGAAATAATCAGCAAATCCAGTGAGTGGGACATTCTACATTTCTAAGTGACCTGAACTCTTAAAAAAGATTTACATCATATATTTTTTTTTTTTTAAAGAGGAAGCTATTCTAGTTTAAAACACACTGAACAGCCAAAGGCAATGCATGACTCTTTGTTAGGTTCTGGATTAGGGAAAAATATATCTACAAAAGATATTTTGGAGACAACTGGAGTAATCTGAATATGGGCTTATTAAGTGATAATATTTAACTGGTGTTCATTTACTTTGGTGTGATAATAGTATTGAGATTACATACGAAATTTTCCTTATTCTTAGGATAAGGTGAAGAATTTAGAGGTGAATGAATGCTTAAGAATTAAGGGGTAAATTATTGAGATATGTGTAACTTTAAAATATTTGGCAAAAAAAGGTGTGTATGTACATTATTAAGTATGTGTTTATGTGTGTATACACACTTATATATACGTGAGAGAAAATAAATGTGGCAAAATGTTAACAATGGGTAAATCCTGTTAAACAGTATTTGGGCATTTTTTGTATTATTATATAAAATCTTTCTTCATATTTATTTATATTTTAGAGAGTGTGTGAGCAGGGGAGGGGCAGAGAGAGAGGGAGACACAGAAACTGAGGCAGGCTCCAGGCTCTGAGCTGTCAGCAGAGTCTGGTGTGGGGTTCAAACCCCCAAACCATGAGATCATGACCTGAGCGGAAGTCGGATGCAATGCTTAACCAACTGACTCACCTAGGCACCCCTTTTGTACTATTATTTAAACTTTTCTTTGGTCTGACAAATTTCAAAATGCAAACAAAAAGTTTATTTGGCATCAAGTGCAAATTTTCGCAATGCAACCGAGTACTAGCATTAGGTTAGAAGGAAGTCATTCAGAGGCCTTGGAGTAGGGCTTCTCAAACTTAAATATACATATGAATCTTCTGGAGATCTTGTTAAAATGAAGATTCGATTTAGTAGGCTATGTAGGCCCTGAGACTCTGAACTCCTAACAGGCTCCCAGGTGATGCTGATGCTGTTAGTTTCCGCCCAGATTTTAAGTAACAAGGATCAAGAACATTTTTATATTATTTATTAAATGATGTTATAAAAATGAAAATACAGTTGACTCATGAACAATGCGGGAGTTAGGGGTGCCAACCCCTCCATGAAGTAGAGAATCTGCATACAGCTTTGACTCCCCCCAAACTTCATGATTAATGGTTTACTATTTTTTTAATTTATTTGTTAACTTCTTTTTAGTAATCTCTACATCCAACACAGAGTTCAAACTCACGACCCTGAGATCAAGAGCCATATGCTCTTTTGACTAGGCAAGCCAGGCATCCCAATGACTAATAGCCTGCTATTAACTGGAAGCCTTAGCGATAACATAAAGAGTCGATTAACACATATTTTGTATGTTATATGTGTTATATACTATATTCTTACAATAAAGTAAGCTAAAGAAAAGAAAATGTTGCTAAGAAAATTATAAGGAAAATACATCTACAGCACTGTTCTGTAAAAACATCCTGCATGTAAGTGGATGTTTCCATGAATTCAGTCCATGAATCTCAATTTTAAGACACTGAGCTAAATCCATAATAAACACATTAAATAGACTACATCTGTGGATTGTAAGGCCGTGCCTTCTTTTCCATACTGCTATAGTTCCTTGCTCCTAGTAAAGTGGCACTCACATCGTTGTTACATCAAAAAAAAAAGATATGGGGCGCCTGTGTGTCTCAGTTGGTGAAACTCGGTTTCTTGAATTTGAGCCCTGCGTCAGGCGCTGCACACTGAGTGCACAGAGCCTCCCTGGGATTCTCTCTCTGCCCCTCCCCCTGCTTGTGCTCTGTCTCTCTCAAAATAAATAAGTAAACTTAAAAAAAAAAAAGATACAGTAGACTCTAGATTTGGAAGATCATTTCAAGTCTTAGACTTCCTACTAATTACCTGAGCAACTTTGGCCATGTCAATTACTCTTATCCTCAGTTTCCTCACAGAAATATTATTACATGCTTAACAGTCCTGTTGTGAAGATTTTTTGAGAAAAGTAAGATATAGCAAAGCCTTGTCTTACCGATAAAAGTCACTCTCTGGATCACTGTGTCGGATCTGGAATGGTGCGTTGGGATTCTTACAATCTAACGGCAGGAGGTCATCAGGAAGAGGGGGTGACCCAGGGCAAGAGGGAAGAGGTTCATTCTCTTCAGTCTTTACACCTTCTGTCTGTTGCTGACTCTGGGCCTGAGCTGTGGCAATGAGGTTGCGCAGACGTCGGTTGTGCTGGATCAGCTGAATGGTGTGGATAGTGAGGCTGCATGGCTCTGAGGGGATGTCCAACATAGTGGGGGGCTTGGGCTTATTGGCTGAGGGCTGATGCAGGGGTGGGTCATGGACTTCCACAAGACGGAACTCTCGAGGGAGCAAATCAAAGGAACTCCTGTTGGTCTGGCTCGATGAGATTGGTATCTCTCCCCAGTATCTCAACATTTTGGAATAAGAAACTTTCAAGTTAAATGTAGTGATAAAATGTTTTTAAATCTCTAGCTTATAGGCTTCTGTAGTGAAAAATATGAAGTCTAGCCAGTTATTTACATAAAAAGTAGGCTGTTCAACACCACTTAGAAAATGTCAGTGTCAGCAACACTGTAGGACCAAAGATGTTCTCCCTGAAGAAATTAAGAGAAATACAACTGTTAGATGCCAGTCACTGCAGTCACATACAATGACAATTCCTACTGGACTGAACCACAGGTGGAATTTGGGTCATTAGTAGACTAACGGCTGCAATAGTATTGGGAGCTCTAGTGTCCATGTTTTCCATCTCACCCCACTAACGCATTACTAGAACGACCATCATGCCCAATCTTGAACAATTTGCAAGGCAAGATACTTAAATGAAACCTAGAATATTTTGACACATCTGTCCTGAATCAGTAGGAGGAAAGGGAGTAGAGTTAAAGATAGGAAGAGGTGGTTCTTATTCTGTGTATGTCAAAAACATGAGCAATATTTCAGTGGATCCTGAGGGAAAAATGTATTGACCAGGAGTCTAAATGGTCCTATGCATTGAACTTCTGATATACAAATGGAAGACTCTGAGTGATTTCTGTTGCCTCCTAATTGGTATCCCTTCCTCCAGTCTCTCCTTGTGTCTAATCTATTCTCCAGTGCTGCTAGACTTAATCTTACTAAAACTCAGATCTAATGGCTTCTCATTGCCTATTGGAAAAAGCCAGCCAGAATTCTTTGGCCTACCACTCCTCAAAATTTGCAATCTGGCTTCAACCCACCTTTCCAGATTCATTGCCCATATGTCTCTTCAAGTTGAACAAATGTTTATCAAATGCCAGGCATTATGGAGGGAGACAAAGACGACTGCAAGATCCCTGACCTGAGGTGAGGGAGAGAAATAGAAACAGAATATTTCGATATCAAAGTGTGCAGAAAGGGCTGCTCTAGAGTCACAGACCTAGTGCAGTGGAAGCACAAAGAGGAAGCTTCCTGGAAATTCTAGTTCTAACATATATCATTCTACTCAGTTTCTTGAGAATGTCACGTATTTCCACAAATTGACCCTTAAAGTTGTGATCTCTGCCAGAAATGCCCTGCCACCCACCACATTCTGGGCAGACTTTCATTCGTTCTTAAGTACGGTTAAGTTACCACTTGCCATCACCTCTCCAGTAAACCTCCCTTCATTATATTCTCAGAACACTATGATGTCTCCATCACAGCATTTATGCCTGGATTTAAACCCGTCCTTATCTCAATCGATTTTATTCTCTCATCCATCTCCCACAACCACGATCTTTGTACAGTGTCTGGTACACAGTGCCAGGCTTTGCCTTTATTGTTTAATTCGGTTTCCCCAATTTCAGTTTTTAAAGGTGGAAGCTGAGGCCCACTGTCTTTCCCAATATCACAAATGACCGAGGGAAACAATCCAGATAGGCTCTTAACCTCTACACTATGGAGTCTCAATAATTGGTTTTAGACCAAAAAAAAAAAAAAAAAGAAAAAAAAAAAAAAAAGAAAAAAAGAACAAAGAAACGGATCAATCAAGGGACACAGAAAAAAATCACCGTCTTCCTTAATTTCACCGATAAGAGGACGAGGAATAGGCACTAAGCTCAAAGAAAGCCCAGGTCCCTCAGGGCTCCTCGGTCACGGTCAGCAGACGCAAGCGCCAATCACAGAATCCTGGGGTCACCTGATGCCGGGGGTAGCCGGGAGACAAGGAGGTCTGGACCTGGACGGAGGCAGAGAAGCGCCACCATTCACTGCCGCGTAGCAGGAGCTGGGCTAGACGAAGGTACGCTTCGGAAAGGCCTGAGGCGAGGGTCGCGCCGGGCCCGGAACACTTGCTTGTGGATTAGTGGTCCTCGGCTGCCGGAAGCGCTTCTTCTCTATCAGGCTGTGCCACAGGAAGTTATTACAATCCAGTTGCAACCTCTAAAGATGTCCCCGTACTGAGAACTCCTCGGCCGCCTTTTCCTGGTTTTGTTTTCGTTTTTTTCTTATTATATCCTTCCCGTGAGATTCACCTCTTCGTAACGTTGCGGGTGGTGAAGAAGCAACTCCGCCCTCGCTGTTCAGAGAAGCCACCGGGAGCTGGGAGAGGGAAGCGTGGAAAGGAACCTGGAGACCGAAGGGGGAGGTTTCCCAGGAACGGATGTCGAGACTGCACCCGGTTGAGGATGGCCGATAGCTCCGCGAAACCCGAGCCCCCGGCATCGCAAGAGCTCAATGACGACTTCAAGAAGCCAACCCTGCCGGCGCCCCCGGTTGTGCGGGGCAAGGCTCCCGCCACCAGTCCTTCAGACCCTGACGAGCTGGAGAAGGAAAGGCCCGCGGCGCCGCTAGACCCCGATTCCGTGGAGCCTGAAGTCCCGCCAGTGCGGCCGGACCGCGGGGACACCCGGAGTCCACCGGAGGAGCAGCCGCGGCCGCCCACAGCGGCTCCCTCCCCGGGCGGTCCGGCCCGGGCTCCTCCTTACCGGGAGCCGCCGTGGGGCGGCCCCGCCACGGCCCCCTACAGCCTAGAAACACTAAAGGGCGGCACCATCCTTGGCACCCGGAGCTTGAAAGGGACGAGCTGCTGCCTTTTCGGGAGGCTGTCTAGCTGCGACGTGTGCCTGGAGCATCCTTCGGTGTCTCGGTTCCACGCCGTGCTGCAGCACAGGGTGTCCGGCCTCGAAGGAGAATGCGACGGCCACGGGCCCGGCTTTTACCTTTACGACCTGGGAAGCACCCACGGCACTTTTCTTAACAAAACCCGGATCCCACCCCGCACCTATTGTCGCGTCCACGTCGGGCATGTCCTTCGCTTCGGAGGCAGCACCCGGCTCTTTCTTCTTCAGGTAAGTAGAAAAACGAAGGATCGAAATCTCGGGAGCGCCCCGGCCTGGCTCCTTAAGCTTTCCCGGAGGAAGGAGGTTCTCCCAGGAAGCGTTTACAAAAGCGGGAGACTCTGGCCACTCTGCAGACCTCTGTACACATTGCCATCTTTCTGAAAATGAAATATGAATGCAACAATCCTGAACTCTGAAAGAATTCTTTCTCTTGGTTCATCAGGGACCAGAGGAGGACCGAGAGGCAGAATCTGAGTTGACAGTAACTCAATTGAAGGAATTGCGCAAGCAGCAACAAATGATGTTGGAGAAGAAGATGCTGGGAGAAGACTCGGATGAGGAAGAAGTGGATTCCACTGAAAGGAAGGCAAATACTAGTAGTCAAGATGATGAAATGGGCTGCACCTGGGGGATGGGTAAGAAATTAAAATGCTGCCAGAGGTTAATATTTTAAATTCGTTGCTAGTGGTATCCTTAATTGTTTTCTCTCATACACTTTTCATGACTTTCTGAGATATGTGGGACAAATACAATTTGCACACGAGATTACCAAACCCACAGAGATTCATTCATGTTTCTAATGTCAAAAAATTGAATTATAGGCTCTGTGGATTTCTTTCCTTTTTTTAAGATTTTACTTTTAAGTAATCTCTACACCCAGAGTGGGGCTCAAACTTACAACCCAGAGATCAAGAGTTGCCTGCTCTGCGGACTGAGCTAGCCAGGCGGCCAGTCTTTTAATGCGTTTTACAGTGCGCTCCCTTGTTCTAAACTCTCTTCAGCATACAGCTAATTCATTATTTTTACCATTTAAATGGTACTGGCCTTGATTATTATCATTGGAGGGGCCAGAACTGTATTTAGTCCAATAACATGGAATGCTCAATATAGGATAGTCTGTCGAAGTTTTTGTACTTTGTGTAAATTCCCTGAAATGTGAAATAGCTAATCAGAGAAAGCTCATCCTTTAGCCAGAAGAATAAATTGAATTTTCCATAATACCAGACATTTTGGAGGATGGGTATTCAGGAGCTGGGAATATAAAAAGAGGAATGCCTTAATAAGTTGTTGGGAAGACCGGATAAATATTATAGAATTACTTTTGTAAGTGCCAAACACTTACTAGAAACCATAAGTAATGCTAGAGTAAGGGCTCAGAGAAGGAAGTGATCACTGAGGACTTAGACCTGCACTGTCCAGTATTGTAGCCACTACCCACATGTGGTTATTGAACACTGACCGTATGACTAGTCCAAACTGACTTGTGCTATAAATGTAAAATACTGGATTTCAAACACTTAGTGTGAAAAAGGAATATAAAATATCTTATTCATAGTATTTTTTTTTTAATTTTTTTTTTTTAATGTTTTTATTTATTTCTAGGAGAGAGAGAGAGAGACAGCGGGAGCAGGGGAGGGTCAGAGAGAGAGGGAGACACAGAATCTGAAACAGGCTCCAGGCTCTGAGCCGGCAGTCAGCACAGAGCTCGACGCGGGGCTCGAACCCACGAACCGCGAGATCATGACCCAAGCGAAAGTCGGACGCTCAACCGACTAAGCCACCCAGGCGCCCCTTATTCATAGTATTTTTATATTGATTACATGATCATTGTACCTGTTGCTCCTTTTTAATGTGGCTACTAGAAAATGAAAAATTTCATGTATGGCTTTCATTATATTTCTTTTGGGCAACACTGACTTAAAATTTGGGAGAGTTTTTAAGTTTACAGACAGACAGGTCTTGAGTTGGAGCTTGAAGGAAATTAAAATTAGCCCTTAGGAAGTTGAATATTGAGTATTCAGGGCAGGGATTGAAGATTTTTAAAATTTATTTATTATTTTTAAATGTTTGTTTATATTTGAGAGGGAGAGAGAGCGAGAGCGAGAGCGTACCAGCAGGGGAGGGGCAGAGAGAGATGAACACAGAATCCGAAGCAGGCTCCAGGCTCTGAGCTGTCATCAAAGAGCCTGATGTGGGACTCAAACTCAAACTCAGATCCTGACCTGAGCCAAAGTTGGATGCTTAACTGACTGAGCCACCCAGGCGCCCCTAGGGATTGATGATTTTAAAGGAGTAATGAGTAAACCAGTCCATCTGGCAGATATGGTAAATATTAAGAAATTATATTGGAGACAGAGTATTAGACCCAGGTGATAGAGAATGGGAATGCCAGGCCAAGAAGCTTAGATTTTTTTTTCCATGGACAATGTGGTAGGTAATTTTGCTTTTAAAATATAGTGATGGAGGGGCGCCTGGGTGGCTTAGTCGGTTAAGCGTCCGACTTTCGCTTAGGTCATGATCTCGCGGTTCGTGGGTTCGAGCCCCGCGTCGGGCTCTGTGCTGACTGCCAGCTCAGAGCCTGAGCCTGTTTCAGTCTGTGACTCCCTCTCTCTCTGACCCTCTCCTGCTCACGCTGTCTCTCTCTCTCTCTCCTAAAAATAAATAAAAAACATTAAAAAATAAATAAATAAATAAATAAAATATAGTGATGGAGCGGGGGGGAAAGGTGCCATGAAAACAAGTTTTAATTTGTCACACAATTTAGAAAACCTAAAGATATTTATACTTTATAAAGTGGTTTTGTGTGCCCGTTTCTCCCCCACCCCACACCTTTCTTTTAATTAATAACTGTACCTTTATGCAGGTGAAATGGAAAGTGGATGTCATTCAGAGAGTCTCTCCTTATGTCTGTCTTTTCTTTCCTTCCCATGTCCTGTAGGAGAAGATGCTGTAGAGGATGAGGCTGAAGAGAACCCCATTGTCTTAGAGTTTCAGCAGGAGAGGGAGGCCTTCTATATAAAGGACCCAAAAAAGGCTCTCCAAGGTTTTTTTGACCGAGAAGGTATGTAAATAGATTCTGACCCTGCCAGTAGAAGGTTTCCACAGCAGTGTTGTCTTGTAGAGCTTCAAGGTACTTAGAAATGCATGTTTTATCTGCTGCTCCTTGCTCAGTTCTTGCCGTTGCAGTTAGTTGCTTCAGGTTTATTTTGAAAATAGTAAAAATCTTATTAGTCTTCTTCCCATCTTGGAAAAAAGGCACTACTTTTTTCTGACTTGTTGGGTCTCATTCTTCTCAGAAGATCCTAGACTTGGGTGGTGGGGAGATTGACCTAACTTCTTAAAATTTTTTGTTTCTAATTCATCTGATCTTTTGTAATTCTTTTTTTTAAAAAAATATTTATTTATTTATCTTGAGAGAGAAATAACACGTGCATAGGCAGGTGAGGGGCAGAGAGAAGGAGACACAGAATCCCAAGCTGGCTCTGTACCATCAGCGCAGAGACCAATGGGGGACTTGAACTCATAAATCACAAGATCATGACCTGAGCCAAGATCAAGAGACGGACGCTTAGCAAATTGAGCCACCCATGCGCCCCTGATCTTCTGTAATTCTTAACATGGATGTTCACCTTATATGATTTAAAGAATGTTTCCACAGAGGACTATTTCAGTAGAAATGCTTTGGTAGAACATCTGTGAGTGTGTGCATGTGTGTACATATGAACTGGTTGCATTCTGCACTTAATATTTGTGCTTCTAAAATTTTTTTCTAATGTTTATTCATTTTTTGAGAGACAGAGACAGAACACGAGCAGGGGAGGGGCAGAGAAAGAGGGAGACACAGAATCTGAAGCAGGCTCCAGGCTCTGAGCTATCAGCACAGAGCCTGGTGTGGCACTCGAACACATGAACTATGAGATCATGATCTGAGCCTAAGTCAGATTCTTAACCGACTGAGCTACCGAGGCGCCCCAGTATTTGTGCTTCTAAAAACCAAGTAACAACTTACATCTACAACTTATAATAAGTGTGAAAGCTGCTATGTAGTGGACAGAGCTATTTATGGCAAGCTGATTGTTTTGATCTAAGTTTGCTTTTCTTTGCCTCAGGCTCACCCTTCGTTTATTATCAGAAAATAATTCCTGGGACTAAGAAGTGAATTAGCAGCACCTGTATGACTCAGTCGGTTGAGCATCCAACTTCGGCTTAGGGCATGATCTCACGGTTTGTGGGTTCAAGCCTGGCATTAGGCTCTGTGCTAAACACTTGCTCAGAGCCTGGAGCCTGCTTCAGATTCTGTGTCTCCTTCTCTTCCTGCCCCTCACCTGCTCATGCTCTGTCTTCTCACTCTGTCTCTTAGAAATAAATAAATGAAAAAAAATTAAAAAAAGAAAAAGAAGTGAAATGTTTTGAAATTTAGTGTTCAATGAGGTATGGAAAGTTGATGTTCTTTTTTTTGTAATGTTTATTTATTTTGAGAGAGAGTGAATGGCAGAGAGAAAAGGAGAGGATCCCAAGCAGGGACAGCTCAAAGCCTAATGTGGGGCTGGATCTCACGAATCACAAGATCATGACCTGAACTGACATCAAGAATCAGACACTTAAACTGACTGAGCCATCCATGTGCCTCAGAACTTAATATTCTTCTATCATTCTTCCCTCTCTTTTCCCTTTGTCTCAACTAGTAATTTTCAGATACTGTTAAAATTGTTTTGTCTTTCTTCCTTCCACAGGAGAAGAATTGGAATATGAATTTGATGAACAGGGACATAGCACTTGGCTCTGTAGGGTGAGGTATGTTCTGTTCTCATTAATGTCCATTTGTGAAAAGTGGCCAATTTCAGGTTAAAAACAACAGACCCAAAAGATACCTTTAGTCTTATTTTAGGCTATTCCTGAATTTGGACCTTGATAGTTTAGTAACATGTATCATTGGCAGGTGGAGTGGGATGGGTCAGAGGCATAAGGAATTGATTTAAAGTCCAACCTTGGCAACATATAACAAAATGAATGGAGAGATTAAAAAGCCATGTCAAAGAAGTGACTATTTTCACAGCATATTATTTTTTTCTTCATGAGAATTGGAGCTTAGTACTATGCTATGATTCACTCCAAACCAATACAGATTACCTGTGGATGATTCAACTGGAAAACAACTGGTAGCTGAGGCCATTCATTCGGGAAAGAAAAAAGAAGCAATGATCCAGTGTTCACTGGAAGCTTGTCGAATCCTTGATACTTTGGGATTGCTGCGGCAGGAGGCAGGTGAGTATGTGGGAACAGTTTTTGGTTTTGGAAGGAAGGGAAAGACAGAAAGAAGGGGAGAAAGAGAAAGGAAGGAGGAAAGTAAGTAACACAGAAGGCAATAAAACCGCTTTATAGGGAGATAGTGTAAATTGTATAAAATTCTATGAAATGAAAAGAAAATATTCCATATCTCAATACCCAAATGAAGCCATATTCTCTTAGAAATTTTTTATGAGTATAGATACATGTTCAGACCTAGATCCTTTAATAAAAAGGATCATACACAAAAAAACCTCATACACAAATGCGTTTGTATTACTTATAGTCTTTCATGACTTATAATTTTAATGTAAGAATGTATTATGGATATTGTCTATATAATTGCATTAAATTTATCTCATTTTAAAAAACCCGTTAGGGGCACCTGGGTGACTTAGTTAAGCATCTGACTCTTGATTTCAGCTCAGGTCATGATCTCATGGTTCTTTGTGGGATCAAGCCTAGGCTTTGTACTGACCATGTAGAGCCTGCTTGGGATTCTATCTTCTCTCTCTCTGTCTCTCTCCATCTCTCTACCCCTCTCTCTTGCAGTTATTCTTTCTCTCTCTCTCAAAAATACATAAATAAACTTCAAAAATAAATAAAAATAAAAAGCCTTTCTGGTTATATCATTATTTATTAATAAAGGCTTTTGTTATATTTTTGTTTATTCTAAAAGTAGTTTTTATTATTCCAAAGTAACTTACAGATAGTTTAAGATAACCAAAGGCTTGGGTGCCTATGTGGTTTAATCAGTTGATCATCTGACTCTTGATTTCAGCTCAAGTCATGATCCCAGGGTCGTGGGATCAAGCCCTATATTAAGCTGATATATAGGCTGATATATATGGATCAGCACTGATAGCATGGAGCCTGCTTGGGATTCTCTCTCTTCTTTCTGTTCCTCCCTCACTCACACTCTTTCTCCCTCTCTCTGTCAAAATAAATAAAAATTAAAAAAAACATACTATCAAAGTTGTATACAAAATATACCTGTTCCTTACCCTGCCCCTCCCCAGTCCTCAATCTTAGAAGGCTTTTAACTCTTTTAGTTATTTCTTCTATTCTTCTATTTTTTTCTATTCTTCTATTTTTACATTTGGGAAATCTAAAAATATTTACATTTCCCAAAAGGAAGAGTATGCTGTTTTACTTTGACTTTTCTTTTATTATTGTAAATTTTTTAAGTTTATTTATTTTGAGAGAGAGTGCATGCAAGCAGAGGAGGGGCAGAGAGAGAGGGAATCCCAAGCAGGCTTCTCGCTGTCAGCATGGAGCTGTATGTGGGACTTATACCCACTAACTGTGAGATCATGACCTGAGCCCAAATCAAGATTTGGACACTTAACCAGTTGAGCTACCCAGGTGGAGCTGAATCATTTATTTTATTTTTTTAAATTTATTTTATTTATTTTTTATTTTTTTAAAAATATTTTTATTTATTTCTAGGAGAGAGAGACAGCGTGAGCAGGGAGGGTCAGAGAGAGAAGGAGACACAGACTCCGAAATAGGCTCCAGGCTCTGAGCTGGCAGTCAGCACAGAGCCCGACGTGGGGCTCAAACCCACGAACCGCGAGATCATGACCCAAGCGAAAGTCGGACGCTTAACCGACTAAGCCACCCAGGCGCCCCTGAATCATTTATTTTAAACATTACGTATTGACTCTGTTAAATTAGTATTTAATATTTACACAATTATGTTTATGCAAATGTTAGTTACGACTGAGCAGTTTCTTTTTTTTCCTAAAGTTATTAATTGTTTGTTTTACATGTGTTTGGTTTTTTTGTAGTTCTGTTCATTCTTCCCACATCTTTCAATAGCTTTCAGTTAGAGAGAGAAAGAGAGAGAGAGAGAGAGCGAGAGCGAGAGCGAGAGCACGTGCATGAGCGCAGGGAAGGGGCCGAGAGAAGGAGACACAGAATGTAAAGCAGGCTCCAGACTCTGAGCTGTTAGCATGATCCTGATGCAGGGCTCAAGCTCATGAACCATGAGATCATGACCTGAGCTGAAGTTGGACACTTAACTGACTGAGCCACCCAGGTGCCCCTGAAGAGCACTATTCTTTTAGGACTCACTACTCTCTGAACCTGCTGGAGCACTGTCATCTGGGACCTCACTTTGCTGTCATCCTTGACATTTCCTTTGTCTTTTTCCAAGGTTGGATTTTCTGTTTCTCGATTCCCAGATTCTCATGTTTCTTGGTTTATTCCCTTGTTTTAGTGAAGCACATCTTTCTGCAGTTTTGCAGATTAAAAAGCTGGTACAATAGGAGGGCATGGATGAAGATAGTCTCCAGTGGATTTTACTTCTTTCATTGTTCTTGGTCTACTTTCTCATTTTGGTGGATATCTAGTGAATTCTTAAGAAAGGATATATAGCAAGTAAATTTTATTACATTCCCCACTCTGAAAAGTGCAATTATTCTAGCTTTACTCTTGGTTAATAGTTTGGCTGGGAATAGAATTCTAAATGGGAAATAATTTTCCTTTACAACTTTGAAGGTATTACTGTTACCACCATATATCTAGTGTTGCTCTTGCAGTCCTAACCTGTTCAGAATCCTGATCTAGTATGTGTCATTTCCCCCACCACCCACTAGGAGTTTGTAAGAGCTTCCATTTGTTCGCAAGCTTCTGAAACTTAACTATGATGTACCTTTCTGTGGGTCTATTTTCATTCATTTTTCTAGGTACTTATTGGATTCTTTTGATCTGAAAATCTTTGATAGTTCAGAAACATTTCTGGAATTATGCCATTAATCATTTCATCCTCTGTTTTCTATTTCTCTCTGGTATTTTTTAATTTAGATATTGAACATCTTAGACTGACCATCTAAGTTTTTTTTTCTTTTTTCTTTTCTTTTTTATCCCTATGTCTTTTTATTCTTTCTGGGAGATTTCTGCAGCTTTATCTTTACATCTTGCAATCAAGATTTTAGTTTCTAATTTTTGTCCTTTGGTATTCATTTTTAAAATATAATATGCTATCGTTGTTTCCTCGATTTTAAGTGTCTCATCTCGCTGCTAATCTCTGCCTTTACTTTTTTGTGTAGTCCTGCATGTTAGAGGTATATCCCAGTTTCTATGTAGTCCTTGGCTGTAGATTCTTATCTGGGGACAGAAAAAGGTGATTGACAGCTTGGAATATGTAGGTGGGGCTTATTAACATTGAGCAATACTATAGAATAACGTGGGTGGGCCTTTTGTCGGGGAACTCCTCACATGAGTATCCTTAGGTTTCTTCCTTTTCTGCTGGCAGGATTCCTCAGAAAGTACTCTTCTGATTTCCTACATGAAATTCCTAGAGCTAAGTGTTGGAAGAGGGCTGAGCAGATTCTCAAAATTCAGCTATTTTCAGGACAACACTATTTTTAGAATTAATAAATACCTATTCTATATGTAGTATAGAATATAAACTGGTTAGTCCATAATGCAGAGACTTTTTATCTTACCCTTCTAGGGATTTTTTTTCTGGGGATGAGGAAGTAAGTACTCAGGGAGGTGGATCTTTTTCTCAGTAACTTTTACTCATTTCTGCTTATTTAAGCACTACCATCTATCTCCAGTTCCAGATCCTTTTGAGGATTCTGCAGTATCATCAGATTGGTTCTCAGCTTTCCCCACTGTTGGTTTAGGAGTCATCTTTTTTAGTTCTAATAAGTCAAATTTCTACTTGTCTGTCTGCTTTCTCATTTCCAAAAATTAGATGTTGGTATTCCTTCTCCCATTCACTCTGTCTTTGTAGATTAATGTTTACTTATTTATTTGTTTATTTACTTATTTTTAAGTTAGCTCTATACCCAACATGGGATTCAAACTCACAACCCCAAAATCAAGAGTCCCATGCTATACCAACTAAGCCAGCCAGGTGCCCCAGTAGATTAGTCTTTTTAAAATAGATCTTTTTGCCTACAGCTTTAGTGGGATATGGGGAGAGAATGAAATTAGATACGTATATTCAATGTACCATCTTAACCTGGAAGTTATGAAGTTTTTTTAGTAAGGACTGTTTTGGTTGTAAATAATACAATCCCAATTCAGACTAGTTTAGGAAGAACAGTTACTGGCTCCACAGGTTGAGAAGAATTGCTTACAGGATTGAAGAAGGAAGTACATGAACTAGGACCTTAAGTTCTGGTCCTATCAAACCAGAAGTCTCATTATTACCAGGACACCATAAAAGCTGTGTGTGTGTGAGTCTGTTGCATGAGTGTATGGTTTTATTTTGTAGACAGATTCTTCCCCCATACAAAAGAGCTGGCTGCTCACAGTGTAGATTTGTATCTTCCCTCTTTCATAATCTGGTTGGAAAGAAAGCCTTTTTTTCCCATATATCTAAATAAAAATATGAGGGAAGGATTCTTACTGATTTCACTTTGGTCACATGATGAACCCTAATCCATATGGAATGGAGGAGGAGTATTCTAGAAGAAGAGGGGTACTTTTTACCAGAATAAGGGGAATAAGATGGCATAGGGTGGACAAAAAAGTAATAGCTAACATGGTTCCGTATTGATGGGCTTTCCATATTTTCATGTTACAAATAATGTTGAATTGATACCCATAGGATAAATTCCTATAAGTGGAATTGCTAGATCAGTTGCATTTGACAGATACTCTGAGATTGACCATCAAAAAGACTGTTTATCAGCGTATATTCCCATCAACTGTTTGAGAGTCCATTTCCCCATACCTTTGCCAAATTGGGCATTATTAACATCTTTTAAAATGTTCTTGGCCATTATATTTCTGTGAACTGCTTTCATTATTCTTTCCAAAATTTTCTTTTGGATTATTGGTCTTTTCCTCATTTATCTTTTCCTTTTTTACTCATTGATTTTTGAGAGCTTTTTGTTCTTTAAATTAGCTCTTTGTTTTAATTTTTTTAATGTTGTAAAACATACATTTCATAAAATTCACCACTGTAAGCATTAAGTGTATTAAATGCATTCACATTGTTATGCAGCCATCACTACTGTCAATCTTATTACTTTCGCATCTTCTCATATTGAAACTTTGTACCCATTAAATGATAACTTCTCATTCTTCCTTCCACTGGTCCCTGATGATGACTGTACTACCTTCTGTCTCTCTGAATTTGGCCACTCTAGTTAACTCTTGTAAGTGGAATCATGTGTGTCTGGCTTAGTTCATGTAGCATAATGTCTTCCAGGTTTAACCCTTTGTTGTTATTGTTGTTTTTAAGTTTATTTATTTATTTTTATTTTGAGAGAGAGAACAAGGGCACAAGCAGGGGAGGGGCAGAGAGAGAGGGAGAGAGAAAGAATGGCAAGCAGGCTCTGTACTGTGAGCTTGGGAGATCATGACTTGAGCTGAAATCAGGAGGTGGATGCTTAACCAACTGAGCCACACAGGCACCCGAACGCTTTGTTTTTATATGTAGTTGGACAGCTTGTTGAATCTTTCAATAATGGAAAGATTTTTTTTTCTTTTTAACGTATTTCATTACCACTTATTTTATCTCCTTCTAGTATCTCGGAAAAGGAAAGCCAAGAACTGGGAGGATGAAGACTTTTATGATAGTGATGATGACACTTTTCTTGATCGGACTGGCCTGGTTGAAAAGAAGCGTCTGAACCGAATGAAGAAAGCCGGGAAGATTGATGAGAAGCCAGAGACCTTTGAATCATTGGCAAGTTTTATTTATAGAAGTAGCTGTGGTAGTTTAATTTTTTAATAAGATAATATATTATTTAAATTTGTTTTATAATTACAATTTTTAAAGTCGTAGTGTTGAAATCTGGTACTCAAATATAACTTTCTTGATCTGTAAATTTGATAGTAACAAACAACTAGTCTTACACAAGTCGGAGAGAAGTTTGGCTTGCTGCTAGAGACTCTATCTGCTTCTCAGTGGATATTGACCCATTCATAAGCATTCTTTGGGTATGATGTTAATCTCACAAAATGAAGGGAAAAAGTTCCAACTTCTGGCAGTCAAGAATTGTGAAAGGAATTTTGAGGAATGTAGTTTAGTAATAATCTTAAGCAGTATACCCTTCATGAAATCATCATAAGAGAGCATGTCTTTTCACTATATTAAGTAGTATTCAGAGCTTAAAACATTACCCAACATTTGTTGTCTTTTTGTTTTGTTTTATTTATTTTTGGATTCATCAGTGAAAAATGCCTTGAGTTTTTTCTTTTGAGTAAAGTCAAGTCTCTGTTCTCTACATTCATTCTGTTCAATTCTGAGTTCAGAAATAACTCAACTTGAATTATGCAAACGCATGAAATATGTTAACTCCATAAAGAGCAGATTTAACTATACTTCTGAATGAATCCTCTTAAACTGGTAACAATAGTGAAAATAAGAGGAGAAAGGAAAGCTAATATATTTTGCAAGAAGAAAAATATTTGTTAACCCTGTTAATTTGGGCATTACAGGTTGCAAAGTTAAATGATGCTGAAAGGGAACTCTCTGAAATTTCTGAGAAACTGAAAGCATCAAGCAAAGGTAAGTTAATGACCTATGAAACAAATATGTATAGGGTACCTACCGTAAGTAGTGTGCTCTGCCAGCACTGGCACTAGTTAGTAAGATATATAGAATATGGAGCCTTTCTAAGGAACAACAGAACATTCTCGAACTATAAGGAACATTATAAAAAATTATTTGGTTTAAACTTTTTATGTGATACATGAGGGGAAGGAAGTGCATTAAGGCAAAGTGATGTCCCAAAGTCTCCAAGCTACAGCCTGTTTTCTTATTCCTAATATCAGTAATATCCTCTGTCCAGCTTTATGTTAGTGACTTTTCTACAGAAACTTTGGCTCAATTTTAAAATATTTGAGGCCATTTTTCTAAACATGTATTATCTTTTTCTTGGATAGCTTTATCAGAGTCAGCATCGCAGGACTCCTTAGATGCATTCATGTCAGAAATGAAATCAGGGAGTACATTGGATGGTGTGTCCCGGAAGAAACTTCATCTGAGAACTTTTGAACTGAGAAAAGAACAACAGAGACTTAAAGGGTTGATAAAAATTGTAAAGCCAGCAGAAATTCCAGAACTAAAAAAGTAAGTCTTAGTTATATTTGAAATTTTATTTATTGAAAAAAAAATTTTTTTATTTTTTTTATTTTTTTTTTAATAATTTTTTAAAATTTTTTATTATTTCTAGGAGAGAGTAAGAGTGAGCAGGGGAGGGTCAGAGAGAGAGGGAGTCACAGACTGAAACAGGCTCCAGGCTCTGAGCTGGCAGCACAGAGCCCGACGCGGGGCTCGAACCCACGAACCGCGAGATCATGACCTAAGCGAAAGTCAGACGCTCAACTGACTAAGCCACCCAGGCGCCCCGAAAAAAAAATTTTTTTAAATGTTTAGTTTTGAGACAGAGAGACACAGAGCATGAGTAGGGGAGGGCCAGAGAGAGAGGGAGACACAGAATCTGAAGCAGGCTCCAGGTTTTGAGCTGTCAGCACAGAACCCGGTGCGGGGCTCGAACCCACGAACCGTGAGATCATGCCCTGAGCCAAAGTTGGGCACTTAACCAACTGAGCCACCCCAGCGCCCCTATGCTTGAAATTTTAAATAAGCATGTTTGCACAGATAACATTTTGAATTATATCTTTCTTTTTTAAAATTGTTTGTAGGTTTATTTATTTTGAGAGAGAGAGAGAGAGAGAAGATATGAGTTGGGGAGGGAGAGCAAGGAAGAGAGAATCCTAAGCAAGGTTCTGTACTATTAGCTCAGGCCTGACCCAAGGCCTGAACTGACAAACCATGAGATCATGACCTGAGTCAAAGTTGGATGCTTAACCCACTGAGCCACTCAGGAGCCCCATTATATCTTTATTTTCTTAGATAATCATTACAGAATAAAAATAGACTAAAGGAAACCCTTTATAGCACAGAAGGGAGTGATTCCATAGAGTAAAAAGCCATTTCATATGTGAAATACAGACTGCTGTAGTATTTTTAGAGAAAACTATACTGATTTCTTTTTCATTGGAAGGCTCTGAATTTTTTACTTAACGTTTTAATGCAGAATAAACTTCTTTATTTTTTTATGTTTGTATTAAAAATTTTTTAAAAATATTTATTTTTGAGAGACAGCAAGCATGAGAGGGGGAGGGGCAGAGAGAGAGAGGGAGACACAGAATCTGAAACAGGCTGCAGACTCTGCCCTGTCAGCATAGAGCCTGTTGCGGGGCTCGAACTCAAGAGCTCTGAGATCATGACCTGAGCCGAAGTCAGATGCTCAGCTGACTGAGCCACCCAGGCGCCCCCAGAGTAAACTTAAGGAGCAACATGCACAAAAGGCTAATATCCCTAATATATGAAGACCTTTGAATAAGTAGACAGCCATCTACCAATGAAAAAAATGGGAAAAGGATATCAACTGAAAAGTACAAATAGCTTTATAACTATATAAAATGCTTAATCTTGCTCATAAGAGAAATACAAATGCAACAACATAATACCATTTTTTATCTATGATTTTAAAACCATAGATGAAAAGATCTATAGGCAGATTATCATTTTAGCATCTGATTTGTCGTTCCTAAAAACCAGTTGACAACTTTAATGTATTTAAATACTTTTAAAGTGGCATTTCTTTAAAATGGAGGAAGGCATAATCCCCTAAAGTTGATTTTGGGGAAATTATTGGAAGAAATTAACCCAAATCCATTTGCAGAAATCTAGATTTTTTACTAATTTGTGAACAAAATTTTGGGAATAATTTTTTCCAGACTTGACTAGTATTCATGAGTGTGTGATTGTGTGTGTGTGTGTATGTGAGAGAGAGAGAGAGAGAGAGAATAAGTTTCTTATTTTCTTTTGATCTGTGCTGTGCTGTAGATCACCCAGTAATCTCGTGTGATATTAAAATTAAATGAAATTAAAAATTCAGTTCTTCAGTCAACTAGCCACATTTCAAGCTGTCCGTAGCCACATGTGGATAGTGGCTACTATATTGGACAGTGCAGATGTAGAGCGTTTCCATAATTGCAGAAAATTCTGTTGGACAGCACTGGTTTAGATTGTCAGTAAACATTTATGCGGCACCTGATCCCTGTGTACAAAATCTGACTTGATGCTAGGGCATTGCATAGATGAATATCTAGATACTGGGAGGCACCTTTTTAGGTAGAGATGTAAAGATAAATTTTATCTGGAGCCCTTGATTGTACAGAAAATTTATCCATAAATTACTAGCAGGTTTGTTAAAACACTTATGTGTAGTTTGGTTATTTAATACAGTGATTGATATAGGTCAGTCCACAAAGGTCTATTTGACCCCAGTGGCATTTGATACTGAGGAAGGGGGTTAGCACTCAAGTTAGACTCTCTGGCTTTCATTCTCAGCTCTATCAATTACTTTTTGGGTATTTTAAGGCAAGTTATGCAACTTCTTTGACCTTCGCTTTCCTTATCTGTCGATTAGAAGTACTAGTGATGTTGCAAAGATGACATGAATAGCACTTGACAAAGTGCTGGCTTGTCTGTATCATCACTGTAGTCATTGTCCTATTTCTGTTATACCTAGCAGTTATTTGTAACATTGTGTTTGTGGAGAAAGGGTAAAAACTCTGGAGGTATAGTTGAGGGTAAACAAATTAACAGTGAATTTTAATTCCAACTCTGAAACCCTTTCCCTTTGCTAAGTCATCTCTGTGGAAGAAGGTATGTTAGCCTCCTCCACAGCCTCCCTTCCTGCTGTCTGTGTGTCTCCTTAGTTTCTCCTCACTCTCCAACTATACGTCCTGGACTTTGGATGTGTGTACTTTGTGCTTGCTTCGGCAGCACATATACAGTAGTCTGTGCCTTCCCCCTCCTCTTCTCACTTTGGTTGACCTTCTGACCTTTCTACCTAATACCCCTCCTGCCCCTGCCCAAGCAGCTCTCAATTGGGATCCTGTCTTCTGCCTTTTCATCTCCTTGGGGTGGCTTTGCTCTTCCTCCAGACCAGCCAAGCTATTTAACGGAGCTGAAAAATATCTGGGTTGCTCTTGCTTTTGTCTTTTATGCTAGAACTTTCCTGAGACCTGTAGGCAGGGACTGCAAAGAATAGTATTTGACGAAGAGTCTTTAAGGCAGGATTCTTCTGGTGGCCTTAGCAAGGCAGTGGGTCTTTCTATGGTAGAGAGCAAGGTGGTGAGGCTAGGCCCAAGGGGACCGCTGAGGGGGTAAGACTTCGGTAGTGTGCGTGGATATGGTAAGTGTGGACTCCAGGTCAGACACCGTGAGTCCTCTTGAGAGGTTGGTGAAAAATAGGGCTTCACACCATGGATCCATCTCCTGCCACTTAGTGGAAATGGGATCTTGTGCCATTTGCCAGTGACTTTTGTACTATCAGCATCATTTTATGAAGGTGAAGTCATGAAGGTAGCATGTTGTGACTTACTAAAGTTCAGAACCTCATCTTGCCCTTAATAGTGCTGTGTCAGTGACAGTCGGCAGTATCATTGTCCATTCAGACTCTTGGCCTTTTCCTTTGGTATATGCTTAGATACTCGTTTTGTGGAAATTTTTGTTTTGCCAAAAGTTTCTTTGTCAGAGTCTAGGGTGTTTTTAGATAAAACTTTGGCCTCACTGGAATAGACATGTATAATTACTCTTTCTTCTTAGGACTGAAAGTCAAACTACAAATGTGGAAAACAAAGCTAAAAAGCTTACGTTGCCTCTCTTTGGTGCCATGAAAGGAGGAAGCAAATTCAAATTAAAAACGGGAACAGTTGGGGTAAGTTGTGGGTCACGGTGTTAATCTTTTAACTCTCGAGTCATTTTGCATATAACTGATTTGTAAATTGAATATCAGTGTATTAACTTGTGATGAATGTTGCATTTAAGAAGTGTCTCTTTTCCTGGTGAGACTCAACATTTGTTAGTTACGTAGTCTCTGCGCCCGGTCCTGCCATGTGGTGCTCCTTACTTCATTTAATCCTCAACACTTCCTGACTTGTGGGAATTACTATGTCTTGCAGGTGAAGAAACAGGGTCAGAGAGGTTAAACACGGGACGCATCATCATTATTACATGACTAGACTGGCAGTCAAATCCAGGGCCTCTCTTTCTTGAGTTTCGTGATCTCTCTGTTATCCTCTGACACTTCACTGGTGAATGTTTTTGTCTTATGTACATCCCTATTTACAGATTCGGCTTTTAGAAGGTTTTCATCACCCCAGAGAGCTGAATCTTGTGTATTAGCGTGCGAGGGCTGCCCTAACCAAATAGCCAGACTGGGCAGCTTAAACGACAGAAATTTATTTTCTCACAGTTCTAAGACCAGCAGGGTTGGTTTCCCCTGAGGCCTCTGTCCTAGGCTTGGAGATGGCTGGCCGCTTTCTGCATCTTCCCACGGTCACCTGTATGTGCACTTGCACCCGTGGTGTCTCCTCCTCTTACAAGAATACCAGTCATATTGGGACGCCTGGGTGGCTCAATTGGTTTAAGCATCTGAATCTGGATTTTGGCTCAGGTCACAATCTCAAATTTCATGAGATTGAGTCCCAGGTTGGGCTCTATGCTGACCATGCGGAGCCTGTTTGGGATTCTCTCCCTCCCTCTGCCCCTCCCCGCCTCTCTCCTTCTGTGCATGCTCGCTTGTGTGCTCTCTGTCTCTTTTTCTCTCAAAATAAATACATAAGCCTAAAGAAAAATACCAGACATATTGGATTAGACATACTGGATTAGGGCCCTACTCTAACTGCCTTGTTTTAACTTACCTTATCTCTAAATATGGTTACATCCTGAGGTACTAAGGACTGGTACTTCAATGTATGAATTTTGTGGGTACAAAATTCAACCCCAAGTACCATCAATTAGGGTAAACTGCCATCTGGGGTCAGAAGCCTGAAGTCCAGCCATATGTTATGAGTGAGTGTGTGGTTGACCTGAGATGGAGGTTTTTCCATGAAGGTGGGGGGGAAGGGAGGTACTTGTGTTTTAGTCAGAGGAAAAACTACTGAAAAGGTCTCTTTAGGGGTTCTTGGATGGCGCAGTCAGTAGAGCATACAACTCTTGATCTCGGAGTCATAAGTTGAAGGCCTATGTTGGGTGTGGAGCTTACTTAAAATAAAATTTAAAAAATAAATAAAAAGCTCTCTTTAGAGGATTACTGAATTAAAAGCCTGTATTTTAAAAAAATGATATGTCAATGTATACTTTGGTAAAAAAATGATATGTCAATGTATACTTTGGTGCTTTCTCTCTATTCCTTAAGCTGCAGTCAACTTTTTTCTTTTTTTTTTAAGAATTCGTATCATTTTCTTTTTTTTAAATATTTTAATTTATTTCTAGGAGAGAGAAAGAGACAGCGTGAGCAGGGGAGGGTCAGAGAGAGAGGGAGATACAGACTCTGAAACAGGCTCCAGGCTCTGAGCTGGCAGTCAGCACAGAGCCCGACGCGGGGCTCAAACCCACGAACCGTGAGATCATGACCTAAGCGAAAGTCGGACGCTTAACTGACTAAGCCACCCAGGCGCCCCTGCAATCAACTTTTTCTAATAATTACTTTTATTGAGAGGTCTTGATTAGAATATTTGGCTTTACTCTTCAAGAAATGTCTTTTCTTCAGGATCTGTTCTACTGATTTACATGTCTTATTTCCTTGAAATTGAGTTAACTCTAAAGTGAAAAAGCCACGCAAATAATCTGTTTCTTAGATTTTGTAATGAAGATCCTTTAACCCCATGAGGGGTAACAGGATAGAATTCCTTCTGCTGGTACTCGCCTAGAATAAATGCTTTCGTTCCCTATAAGCAGTTTCAAGTGTTTCATACTTAATATTCTTTAGACCCTAGATACTAATAAAGATACGTGTTAAGGGTCCACAGATGGATAAAAGTTCATGTGCGAGCCCTCCTTCCAGCAGATTTCTGCAGGATTCATCAACCACATTTACCTTAAGCTCTTTGAAGAGCGTTGTCTCTTTATCATTATGTGGAACTCTTCATTCATGGTTTTGTTTCCTTCATAGAAGTTACCCCCCAAACGTCCAGAACTCCCTCCAGCTCTAATGAGAATGAAGGATGAGCCTGAGGTAGAAGAGGAGGAGGAGGAGGAAGAGGACGTGGAGAAGGAAAAGGAAGAGGATTTAAAGAAAATGGAGACTGGAAACAGCAGGCTACCGGCGGAGACAGAGCTAGAAGCAGCAGCGCAGGAAGCAAGGCCTCCCACTGATCTCACATGTTCTAAAGAAACAAAAAACCATGGTAATCTTTCTTCTTCCTGTGCTGTTCAGTGGGGCATTTGCATTTATTGTGCATAGGGTTGAAAAAGCAAAGCCAGTTCTTGCTTGTGCGTTTTGACTTTGTGGCACTTAATAATCTGTAACATAGCTGACTCTGTGGAAACATACTTTCTTGGCCTTTCTCTGACTGTCAGTCATTATTTTTCCTCATTGCAAAATAAGGGCAGGCATTTCCAGGCTCTTCCAGAATTGTGAACCATTGAAAACCATGGAATCTGAAACCATAGCTGCTCTGGAATAACCCTGAGCAGCTGCCGCATGTGATTGCAGGGCAGTAGACTGGGGTTCATGATGAGGCCTAATCAGGTGGTTTCAGGGTAAACCTCCCCTTGCTCATTTTTTTCCCTGTCCCTAAAACAGAGGCTAAGCATAATTGTACCCCCTGTGCGTACTTCTCAGGAAGCCTAATGCCTTAGTCATCTTTTTGTCCATGGTACGTAGCAGAGAACCTGGCAGACTGTATTCACCCACCTCAGCAAAGGCTTGATGAAAAAGAGGGAATTGACTGGTTTTTGAATATGTTTCTTTCTGATTATAAGAGGAAGATGTATTCATTTTAGGAACTTTGGATCATACAATAAAGTCCAAAGAAGACAAGAGAAATCTACAATTTCACCCCTAGAGATCATTGTTGATCATTTTAGTATCTTTATATCGCTTGTCTACTGCAGGAGTTACTTTCCTGCAGGGTGGCCACACTGCTTGGCAATATTAAGACTTCACAGATAATAGACAGCTTGAGGAAAAACAAAACAAAAGCTGACATTAAATATGTGTGGGAATGTGTGCACGTCTACTTCCAAAATAAACCAGGCTTATCTACATAAAACAACAGGCCTGGTATGTAGACCTTCTCTTGAATCATCCTCAGTTGTTTGAGAAAAGTTAGTGTTTTTTCATCTGTGAGAGATCTTTTGTTTTTGCATTCTCCTTTGTTTAGTTATTGGCAAAATGCTTAGCCTTTTCGAGCAAGGTTCGTACTTATACGTGCTTTTTTTGAGTCTAGTCTCTGATCCATACATTGTAAGGTTGGTATAAAAACAAGTCGCAGGAAGGGAAGCAATAAGTATTATATATTTTTTTTCTTTAAAGGACCAAAGGAAATACACATGTGTATAAAAATAGAAGATTTTAAAATTTTGTAAAGACACATTAATTAGTAAGTCTGCAGCTGATTAGGGATTGCTCTAGGCTTTTTTTTTTCTTCCCAATATTAGGATTGTATTATACATGCTATTTTATAATTTATTTTTTTTTCTCTGTCTTAAAATATCCTTTTAAAGTGTGGCTTCATTAAGGAGCCTAGTGGTCCATCACATGCATGCACCACGATTGATTTAATCAAATCCCTACTGTTAGGCCTGTACACTATTTATTAATTTTTGCTGTTATAAACATACTGTATGTAATAAATCTTGGTATTCATCTCTAATTATTTTCTTTGAATCTGTTCCTGGAAGTAGAATTTCTAGGCCAAGGAATATGTACATTTTTAAGGGTTTTGGTAAGTACAGCTGAAAAGTTTTACCTAAGAGTTGGCCAGATTTTAAAGTGGAAAATTGATTTTTCTGTTAGACATATGGAGGCACATTTTAAAAAAAATCTAATGAAGCTTATTGAAGCAAATGATAGTAAAGCTGGATGATTATGTATTTACTTAGCTTTTCTTGCTTTTGCCTTTGTTTTCTTGGTTCCCTTCTATGAATTAAATAATAACAGTACACTCTGGTTGTGCATTTTATAGAAAACATGTCTCAACTCAGCCAAGTGGAACAGAATAAAGATTATCAAGAGATTAGTGAAACAGCTGCATCATGTGAGGAGCCCTCAGGCAAGTAGCGCAGCCGCCTCCATTGCTGCCCTGCACACAAGCAACCAGCTGGTGTCAGAGAGGAGGGGTTGGAGCTGAGCTGAAGCAGCCCAGGGAGTGGCCTTTCAGACACTGGGGGGAGATGCTCTTGCCAGGGCCCTGGACAGAACTGGAATATATGAGAGGTTATGTTTGGTGCCATCCCATTTGCCTTCTTTATTCCTTTCCTGCCTCCTGGGGTTCTGCTTCCCTGACCTGCAGAATGCTTGATGCCTTCACTCCTCCCCGGGGCCATGCATAGCCCTCCACAATTTTCCATCTCCCAGAGATGAGTCTGTGCCTATCATGGGAGTGATTCCAAAGCTATTAAAAGAAATTGGTTGAAAGGTTGACCTATTAAAAGGACTGGTTTTCTACAGCCTTTAAAAAAAAATGTTTATTTGAGAGAGAGAGAGCACAAGCAGGGGAGGGACAGAGAGAGGGAGAAGAGAGAGAATTCCAAGCAGGCTCGACACCAGCCACCAGCGCAGAGCCTGAAGTGGGGCTCGAACCCACAAACCGTGAGATCATGACCTGAGCTGAAACCAAGAGCCAGACACTTGACCAGTGAGCCATCCAAGCACCTCTTTTTTCTTTTTTAAATGTCTATTTATTTTTGAGAGAGAGTAGGGGAGGGATAGAGAGAGGATTTCAGGCAGGCTCTCTGCACTGTTGGTGCAGAGCCTGATGTGGGCTCGAACCCCCAAACTGTGAGATCACACCTGAGCTGAAATCAAGAGTCAGATGCTCACTGACTGAGCCATCCAGGCGCCCCTATACTACTTTAACTGTAATGGTTGAACTCTAGAATAATAAAATCAGCCCCATTTTCCCTTCCTTTTTCAAATGGTATGATTATACTCAAGCTTATAGAACAGTGTTTGAATTTGAAAGCTAGGGTTATTGGCAGTGGGAAAACTCTCCTTTAATAGTCTTTATAGTAGCGGGAATTTTTGAGAATTTGTTACATGTTTTCCTCAATTTTTATAATGTTCTGTAAGGAGGAATTTTTCTTTTCTATTTTACTTATTCTGAAATAGCTATTGCCTCTTTTCTTTTTCTCAAATTAGCATCAAAGAATGAGTCTGAGAAAAACAGAAACGAATTGAAGAAAAAGAAAGCTCCTGGTCCAGGCAAAGTAAGTACTTTAGTCACAATCTTCATGTCTCTAGGAATAAAAATGAATCCCCTTGACACAGACTATATTCAGAAGAGTGAATTTTTAGGGATTGTCTTAGCAGTCTGGGGTCTCTTCTTTCTTCTAGAAGTCTGGGGTCTCTTATTTTTGAATTTCTGTTTTCAAAATTCTCTGTTGTCTCTATCCACACTGTTCCCTATAACTGTGCATATACTTCTTTTTTATTAATTTGTGAATCTTTGGTCATATCTTTTTATGCCAATCAAAGACATAATATACTCTTATTTGCCTGTTTTTATTACACGGAAAACAGAATGAAATGTACTGCATTTTACATTTTTTTTTTAAATATTTTTTTTATTTATTTCTAGGAGAGAGAGAGAGAGAGAGAGACAGCGTGAGCAGGGAAGGGTCAGAGAGAGAGGGAGACACAGACTCTGAAATAGGCTCCAGGCTCTGAGCTGGCAGTCAGCACAGAGCCAGACGCAGGGCTCGAACCCACGAACCGCAAGATCATGACCTAAGCGAAAGTCGGACGCTCAACCGTCTAAGCCACCCAGGCGCCCCCATTTTTTTTTTAACCTATTGTGGAAATCACAATAGGAATCAGTATACTACGGGCTTCCTACTGTATAGAGGTACTATGCTTAACCAGTTCCCTATAGATTGACACTGTTTTTTTTTTTTTTTAATTTTTAAAAAGTGTTTTATTTATTTTTGAGAAATAGAGGGAGAGAGAGCGAGTGAGAATGGAAGGGGCAGAAAGAGAGAGAGGGAGACAGAATCCGAAGCAGGCTTCAGGCTCTCAGCTGTTAACACAGAGCCCAGTGTGGGGCTTGAACTCACAAACCCCAAGATAGTAACCTGAGCCAAAGTCGGACGCTCAGCCAACTGAGCCACCCAGGTGCCCTGATGCTGGGTTGTTTCTAGTCTTTTATTATAACAGTGCTATAATGAATAATCTTGTGTAAACATAATTTGTATGGATACAGTAAGATCCCAAAAGTGGGATTACTGGTTGTGTTAGGAGGTCCCTAAGACCACCCTCAGGCTAGATAATTCACATGAGGCCTCACAGGACTCAGCATGTGGTTGTACTCACAGCTATGATTTCCTGTAGTAAAAGGATGCCAAGCACAGTCAACAGAGGGAAAGGGCAAATGGGGCAAAGTCTGAGGAAACCAGGCATAAACTTCCAAGAGTCCTTGTTTGCTGGAGTCACACAGGATGTGCTTAAGTCCCCTAGCAATGAGTTGTGACATCTTGTAAAATGTTGCTAACCAGAGAGGCCCATTAGAGACTCAGTGCCCATTGGGGACTGATCACATAGACACCTCCTGCCTGGCATGTACTCAAATTTCATTCTCCCACAAGGAAGGTAGATGTTCGGCATGAACTATATTGTTTTTTTAGAGACAGTTTAGGCACAGTGAGCCACTCTTATCAGGGTAGTAGGAAGCCTCCTGAAACCCAAGGTCCCAGAAATTAGGCGAAGGCCAACCTTGCAAACAGTCCTTTCAAAGGATGCAGTCAGGCTTGCTGTTAACTCTTCTCCACCTAGATCAAAAGACAAATGCCAAAATCCCCTGTTTGGAGATCATACCATTAGAACTCATACCTCTGTTACTGTCTCTTTTAAAAAACATTACTTCATTCTTACTGGCTGAAAATCAGTTTGTTGAGGCTTCAGAGGAAAAAGTCAAGGTTCTCCCTCCCATTTTTTGGTTACTTATGTGAAGGTAATAAGCTGTTCTCAGTTTTTGTTTGCTCACAGGCATAGGGACAATAATTCTTAGAGTTAAAATTCTTTCGAGTAAAATCACTATCTTTTCTTTGCAGCTTCCAGCAACACTTTCCTCCAAATATCCAGAAGATGACCCAGACTACTGTGTGTGGGTCCCACCTGAAGGTAGATTGTGTTTACTCTTCTTCTCCTCTAAGACTTACTTATTTATGTTTCTGAGCAGGTGATGTATGTTTAAGGTTCAAAATATGTTAAGTTTTTATAAGAGTATGAAGTGGGAAAGTTCTCCCTTCTAGGGGAACAGGTAGAGTAAAAGATCTAAAGAGACATATCAACCAAGTATAATTTGTGGATTCTGCTTGGATCCTTATTGGCCCGAACAACTATTTTTAAAAAAATTTTTCAATGTTTATTTTTGAGAGACATAGAGCATGCGTGGGGGAGGGGCAGGGAGAGGGGGAGACACAGAATCGGAAGCAGACTCCCGCTGAGCTGTCAGCACAGAGCCCGATGCGGGGGCTCAAACTCATGAACTGTGAAATCATGACCTGAGCCGAAGTCAGATGCTTAACTGACTGAGCCACCTAGGTGCCCCTGGTACAAACAACTATTAAAAAAATTATATACTGAACAAAGGAAAAGAAGAAAAAAGAAAAAGGAAAAGAAAGAAAAGAGAAAAAGAGAAAAAAAATCTAAAAAAAAAAAATTATATACCAGTCAGATAATTTTGAATACTAGCCAGATGTTTGATACTATTAGGAAATTATTAATTATTTCAAAGTGTGAATGATGTTATGTTTTTTAGAAAAAGTTCTTCGAGGGCTGTGTACAGAAGTGTTCACAGGTGTAATGATATCTGAGATTTGCCTTAAGATAACCCAGTAGTGGGTACCTGGATGGCTCAATCAGTTAAGCGTCCAACTTTGGCTCAGGGCATGATCTGGTGGTTTGTGAGTTTGAGCCCCGTGTCAGGCTCTGTGCTGACAGTTCAGACCCTAGAGCCTGCTTCCAATTCTGTGTCTCCCTGTCTTTCTGCCACTACCCCATGCTCATTCTCTCTCTCTCAAAAATAAACATTAAAAAAAATTTAAAAAAAGATAATCCAGTAGTAGAGAATGAGGGAGTAATAGATAAAACAGGATTTGCCACATATTAATAATTGTTTTGATAGTTGTTTCAGCTGCGTGATGAGTACATGGAGATTTTATTTTATTTTTCTCTTCTGCATGTATTCTAAAATTTCTTTCAAGTTAAAAAACAACTTCTGGTTCTACCTCAGCTATTCAGTGTTTCCATTAAAGCGGACAAAATACCACTTTCTTAGGACTTTTTAAAAAATTGTTTATTTATTTGAGGGGAGGGTAGGGAGAAAGAGAATCCCAAGCAGGCTCCACACTGTCAGTACATAGCCCAACTCAGGGCTCAATGTCACCATGAAATCATGACCTAAGCCGAAATCAGGAGTCAGATGCTTAACAGGTGGAGACACCCAGGCGCCCCTCTGTGACTTCTTATGTGTGGCATGTGAAATGCCTGTGTAAGCAATAAAATACATAATATTTCACTACCTTTTTTACACAAGTAGAAGCATATTCTATATCTTTCAATTTTGCACTTAACACTACATGGATATCCTTCCATAGCTATTTATAGATTTCTTTTCCTTCCTCCCTCCCTTCCTCCTTCCTCCCTCCCTCCTTCCTTCCTTTTGTAGCAGAGTTCTTTCTTATGGTATAGATATACCTTTTCTTATTTAACCAGTTCTCTCAATGAATATTTGCTGTGTTTCCAGTTTTGCCGTTATAAACAACTCTGCAGTAAGTAGTCTCTAATATACATAATTTTGCAAATGTAGAGGTACATGAAAAGAATCCTAAAAGTGACATACTGTATGAGAAACTGTAAACATTTTTGAGACTACAAATTGCATTCTATAGAGAGTGTACAGCTTCTGTTCATACACATACTCTCAAGGCGGCATATGAGGCACTTGCCCCCCACATGCTTATCACAGGGGCTTTTTCTATGGATCAAGTTTCTCATTACTAGCAGTTAGTAGAAATTTTGTTACTGGAAATGGTTGCTTTTTATCAGCTGATAAATGTGAGGATAGAAACGAAAAGAGGACCGCATTTTGAAATTGTATGCAAGAAAGCAGACTTCTGGAATAGAAGAAACCTCCTTGTTTTACTTTTTAGCCCACTAATGTCTGGGTATCCTTTCCCTCCTGACCTTGGAAAACTGAATGTATTTCTTTCTTTATACTTTGATCTAGGCCAGAGTGGAGATGGCAGGACCCATCTTAATGACAAGTATGGCTACTGACTGCTTCAGAATCCTAAAGGAAGACCTTGTGGACCATGTGACATGGAATATTTTAGGATAATATATCAAGTTGAATGTCCAGAGAAGGAGTTCAGGTGATCTTTTGTAAAATCTGGTGACTGGCCTTTTCTCACATTCTGTGGCTTCATAAATTCATCTACTCATCTGGTTTTCTTGAATTTGGCATTTATGTTTAAAAGTGTTTGTGTATGTATGTAAAAAGAAACCGTATATTTTGAGAATTGGTAAAGTGAGAGACATGACTATTAAAAGAGGTGAAGGTGTCTCATGTTTGTTTAAGGCCACAGTGTCTTTCATTAAGTTTTGGGGACTGTGCTTCTCCTGAGGAATAGGGTGCTTCTGGCAGTTGGGCTCTAGGATTCATTGATATGGTCTCCTCCTCCAGGAAGTGTTGAGATATGAGGTCATGCCATCGTGTGGACCCTGGGTGTCCCTGTCATTCCTGGAACTAAAAGTAGATACAGAGTGGGAGCTTCCTACTCTCTCCCACTAGAATCCTCCAGCCAGGTTTGGGGGCAGACCCTGATTTAGCAGGACGCAGTCCAGGACCCTGACACACCTTGTGCACTCAGGCACCCATCCTGATAAAAACTCAATCCTTGAATGTCGTGGACTCTGATCAATCAGATTAGACTCTCTTCCTCCTGCAGAAAAGTGCAAATAAGGTCATAGAATGAAAAACTGGATGTGTTCCGTCCAGTGTGGGGCTTCTCACTTCTGTGGAGAGGACAATAAAAGTTCCTTCCTCTGGAAATACAAAGAAATGCAAGAAGATGTCTTCTCTCCCGCAGTGCATCCCCTGCCACCCACCCCACCAGACATTAATGAATGCCTCACTTCCACAGGAAGGAAAAGCCTAAGAGTGAAAGTAAGGTGGAGAGTTTGTGGATTAGGCTGGAGGCAGACCCACTGAGCAGTCAGGAGAGACACTGTGGTCCAGCAAGAGAGTGGATGAGGGTGATGTTTTCCTTTTTTTATACAGTATATATTATATATTGTTCATTATGTGGTATGCGTGAAGTAGGCTGGGAGCAGTAGTGAGAAATGTCAGTTACCCTGACAGATGTGGGGTCTGCTAAAAGTAAGGCCTTTGATTTCTCAAAAAACCAATACCTATATTGATATTATGAGAAACTATTCTTTTGGACTTCATTAAGACCAACAGGGAAGAGCTTGATGTAAGAAGTGACAGAAATTTGGGGGCAGAGTGACCATGATATCTTGGATTAAAATAGTAAGCAAAGGTCCAAGCCATGTCAGTGGTCTTTAAAGGTGGAACTCTTCATTCATACAATTGTATGTGGGATCCTAATGCTTGAACAGGTAAAAATATATCCACTCTGATTTGAGTGAGGGCACAGAGATGGGATCTACAGATACACGCCCGCATGTATCCTTTCCCTCTTACTCTACCATGACAGTGACCATGACGAATCCTAGGGCTCCACAGAGCATAGTCTGTTTAGGAAGGTAGATTTCTAAATGCTCTGGAGACCCTGAAAGCAAATAGGACTCAATATGCCAAAGTAAATCATAAGTATGTAACTTATACAGTGAATATCAGTAATTCAGAAGACATGCACATGAGGCTTAGCTCCCTTTACTAAATAGGAGACTTTAGGGGAGTGGGGAGTGACGTGACTTAAATTCCCTGAGCCTCAATTCTGTCATGTATGAAGCAGGGACAGAAGTGCTTCCTATTCTTTGAATCTCAGATTTGTTCTAAGAATCAAATGAGAGGGGCGCCTGGGTGGTGCAGTCAGTTAAGCATCCAACTTGGGCTCAGGTCATGATCTCATGGTCTGTGGGTTTGAGCCTCGTGTTGAGCTCTGTGCTGACAGCTCAGAGCCAGGAGCCTGCTTCAGATTGTGTCTCCCTCTCTGCCCCTCCCCCACTCTCTCTCTCTCTTTCTCTCTCTCTAAAAAATAAAAATAAACAGGGGTGCCTGGGTGGCTTAGTTGGTTAAGCATCTGACTTTCACTTAGGTCATGATCTCGCGGTTCGTGGGTTCGAGCCTCGCGTCGGGCTCTGTGCTGCCAGCTCAGAGCCTGGAGCCTGTTTCAGTCTGTGACTCCCTCTCTCTCTGACCCTCCCCTGCTCATGCTGTCTCTCTCTCTCTCTCCTAGAAATAAAAAATAAAAATAAAAATAAATTAAAAAAAACATTAAAAAAAAGAATCAAGTGAGATAATATAGAGGGATGTGCTATATATTTTGTAGATTTTAGTAGTTGTTAATCATTACAAACAGGAGACAAATCCTGGCCTGTAGGCTTGACTCCTCATCTGTGAGGAGAGTAGAGGAAATCAGTGATTCTCAACTATGGCCGCATGTTAGAGTCACTGAAGGAAGTTTTTTGTTTTTAAGTTTTTAATATTAATGCTTGGATTATCAGAATCTCTGATGTGAGCCCTTTTAAAAAGCGCTCCAGGTGACTTTGACCTACAGCCCCAGCTTTAGAGCATGGTCAGCAAAACTTTTCTGTTAATGGCTAGGTATTTTCGACTGTGCAAGCCATTCAGTCTCTGACACAAGCATTTGACTGCCATTGGAGTGCAGGACACAAAGGGATGAGTGTGGCTGTGTTCTGGTAAACACAGGTGGCAGGCCTGATTTGGCCCTCAGGCTATTGTTGGCCAACCCCTGCTCTAGGCTAATTCATCTTCAAGGTTCCATCTGGCTCAAGGTGTTCCTTCCAGGAACTTTAAGAAGTAATGTATGTCCCAGTTCATGGATATTTGAAAAGTTTCTATTCAAAAGGCTAATTATCCCCTCCTGAACTGGGAGGTTGTAGTTTTATGGTTACCAGAAATCAAGATGATCCAGTCTCCTCATCATAGAAAGAAAAGTAAGGTTATTAGTCATTAGAAAAAATACTGTTACAGCAAGAACACAATAGGTTAATTAAAAACAAAGTATTCCTCGTCAGCTGTCCTGGCGTCCCCAGAAGTTCTGTATCACATCTGCCTTTATATTTAAAGAGCAGCAGGAAGCCATTTGGGTGTTGGTGACAGTGAAATGAGCAGATTTGGGTTTTTATTTTATTATTTTTTTAAATGTTTATTTATTTTTGAGAACGAGAGAGTGAGCGAGCTGGGGAGGGGCAGAGAGAGAAGGAAAGAGAGTCCTAAGCAGGCTCCATGCTTTTAGCACAGAGCCCAATGCAGAGCTCAGACTCACAAATCATGAGATACTGACCTGAGCAGAAGTCAAGGATCTGACGCTTAATTGACTCAGCCACCCAGGCACCCCCAGATTTGGGATTTTTAAAGAACACCCAGGCTACAGTGTGGAGGCAGGAGGGAAGAGAACAAGAGGAGCAGGAAGCCAGGCTAGAAGCCTGCTACAGAAGATCAGGTGAGAGATTATGGCAGCTTGTACTCAGTACAGATTGAAATGCAGAGAGGTGAATGGGTGTTAGGAATATTTTGAAAAGTACAGTGGCTGAGACTGAGTGACGGATTGCTGGGAGGAGGGGGTAGAGCCAGAGGAGAATAAAAGTTCAGTTTTGGAAAAGTTGAGCTTGATGTCCCATTGTGACATTTAGGTAAAGATGTCAGGAAAGTAGTTGGTATAGAAGTCTGGATCTTAGTAGGGGAGGGGGCTGGAAAACAATCGTAGTCTTCCACTAGATGAACCTAAATATCAGGCGGCACCAGCAGGTGGGGTTAAAGACCAGGTGGCAGGCAGGAATTTTGCAGGCAGACCCCATCTTGAACAGCTCGTTGCCCTTTCTTTGGTATTGGGAGCGTTTTTTTGTGGTGTGGGGTCTCATTTGTTGGAGGAAAAAGGTAAAGTAAGTGCCACTGTGAGCAGGATTCTGGAAAGAAGAAAAAGAATCAGAGGTTATAGTTAACATTAAAACAAGTCCCATTCTTTGCTTTAGGAAATTTCTAAGGAGATTGCCCAGTGCCTGGTACAGTCAAATGTTTGTTGAGTGGCTGCTTTAAATATTTTCCCTGGAGCTGCCTCAATCTATGATAGGAATTATGAAGCCTCACTGTCTTCTTGTAGCCTTAGCCTTTACCCGTTACCACTTTGCTGGAACTGGATGGAGTTAGCTCTTTTGGGAAATATGACACAATTCTCAACAAACTTTGAAGTTGTTAGCCAGGGCCTCAGCATCTGTTGCTTTACCATTGAAATGCTGCCACCTTCCGGATATGGTGTGACAAGGAGCCAGCAGCTGTGGCCGCCTTCCTGAGAGCAGGAGCCAGAGGGAAGCCTGCCAGCCCAGCCCCATGGTAGTCAGAAGCAGGAATCCAAGCCCCTTGCAGGGGAGGAGGGGCAGGGGCGGTATTCCCATACAGGGTTTGATCCAACCCTGTTTGGACCCAACCAGGTTCGACAGACTACTGGGAAATGACATAAAACTCTCCCTGGCTTTTGGGAAGTGGGTCACAGCATTAAACTGGCATGGTCTCTTCTGCGACAGGCTGCTCTTTGATCCTGAGATTCTTCATTTGATGTGGACATTGAGAACAATTTTCAAGATTTCTTCTCTGGTCTCGGAGTGACTTTGGCCTGCTTGGTTTTAGAGGTTTGGCACAACCATGGTCCAGGGTAGGAGTGAGGCTTCCATTCCGTGGAAGACCAGAAGTTTCCCTTCTTCTAGTAAGACCTGATGTCGAGAGGTGGGTCGGAGGGCTCTGCATGGGAGGGGACAGGGGCCCCCACCAAAGGCAGGTCCATTTTCTTCACCCCCCCCCCCAAGTCAGTCTTAACAGTTTCTGCATGTAGAGGTTTTAAGATTCATCTCTTTGCCCTCACCACTGCCCTGACCCATGCTTCCCTTATCCCAGAGTTCCCTTCCTCCTGTCCCTGCCTCACCACACTCTCCTCCATACATCTGAGTTATCTTAAAGTGCATCCCTGAGCAGAATCCTGTGCTCTGAAATCTCACATGTTCTTCAGTATCCAAAAGTTGAGGTCTCCATTCATTCGAAGCTTTAAAATCCCATATTACAGGGTTGCTGTACTTTCTAATCATACACCCCACATGCCCTTGTCCCTTCCTTTCTGCCGCCTGACCTGGTGTACCTGTACTCTAGTAATAATAGATTATTTTCCCAAATGCGCCTTTTGCTTTTGTTTCTTCCTATATTTTCTCTCAGTTTTGCTGTACATGGTCTTAAGCCTTGGTATCCTGGTCTATTAAATTGAGAAAATAATGCCTCACGGTGTTGTGGAGATTAAATAACAGATATCTATAAAACCCTTTCCTGCACTTGACAACATAATCAGCTCCCAGCAAATGTGGCTATTGTTGGTTTCATTATGGTCTTCCTTGCTCATGTCTGCTCATGCCTGTCATTTTTAAAAAGTCCAGCTTGAGTCCGACTTCTGCTCAGGTCATGATCTCACGGTTCTTGAATTAGAGCCCTGTGTCGGGCGGGCTCTGCACTGACCCCTAAGAGCCTGGAGCCGGCTTCAGATTCTGTGTCTCCCCTCTCTGCCCCTCCCTTGCTCGCACTCTATTTCTCTTTCTCTCTCAAAAATAAATAAACATTGGGGGGAAAAAAAAAGTCCAGCTTGAGTCTCACTACCTTCAGAAAACCCTGATCCCCATGGTTGTCACGAATCTCCTTCCCTCAGCAGCCTCAGCAGTACACAGCCCTTACTCCAGTGCCCCAGTGTCCATTAATTATATGCTCTGAGTTGTTTACATTTGTAAGCTTTATGAACTTTTGAGGACAGGAATTCTTTATCTTATTGTGTTACCCCCCTGTGGTACCTACTCACAAAATGGGGACTCAGTTACTTGTGCTTTAAATGAGTGGAGGTTGGAAGTTCTAGTCCTGGCCCTTTCTTCTCTTGGGTCTTCCGGGCAGAGAAGGAGTATCAGAGCTGCCTTCATTTCCAAGATCTTGCTTCAGACAAACTGGACAAACTGGGCGGTTTTAGAAGGGTTAATGCAGACAGAGTGCCTGGATTCCTGTCCTGTTTGGGGCAAAACCAGGCAGAACTACCCCTTCCCGTCAAGGAGCTCTGGATTCCAGCAGCTGGCTTTAATTTGGGCTTTAAGTCCTCTGCTGGCCCTGGAAAATCTTGATCTTGAGGGTTGGCTCTGGTTTCCTCAGGCTGTCACGCACACCCCCTCCAAAAGTCAATGTAGCAGCGTCTGAGAACGACCACAAGAGGACAGTAGAGACCCATTACTATGCAGTCAGCTTGCACACTGGGCAGAAAGCCAGAAGAAAATGTTTCAAAGCAGAAGAAAGGGTACATATCAGAGAAGAAAATAAAGATTCTGAAAGAGTTATGGGCAGTAAGCTGGTTCGGTTCACCAGTGTTTTCCTGGGCCCAAGGCCTGAGAGCAGGAAGTTAGCCAGGGATGCTGGTAAGGCTCAAAATGGTGCTCTCCAGATCTCTTCCCCACCTGTTGTTGCTGATGCTTCACTTCACCTTGAGAAAGTCATTCTTCAGCAGTGATGCCAATTCTGTGGAGGAGCTTAGGCATTGCCTATTTAGTACTTGCACACTATATTACAGCTTTATAGTTTTTTTAGAGAGGACTTTCCATACCAATTTCCCCCCATATTTATTGAAGTATAATTGACAATTAAAATTGGTATACAATTAAGGTGTACAGCCTGATGTTTTGATATATTTTTAGAAAATGAATCTCCTGCTAGTCTTAAGAGGTAAAAAACAGAGATCCTTTGCTTATTCCTTCTAGTTTTCAATTGTTTATGTTGGTCAGCTCTGAGTTTTTAAGAGCAAGTAGGATGCCTGGGTGTCTCAGTTGGTTAAACAGCTGACTTCGGCTCAGGTCATGGTCTCATGGTTTTTGGGTTCGAGTCCCACATTGGACTCTGTGCTGTGAATACATGGAGCCCCCTTCGGATCCTCTGTCACCCTCTCTCTCTGCTCCTGCCAGCTTGTGATCTTTTTCTCTCTCTCTCTCAAAAATAAATATTAAAAAAAAATTTAAGAGCAAGGACTACATCTGATTCATTATGTCTCTGAATGGTGCCCCCTTTCATCTTTAGGGCTGTGACTGGGTGTGTTGTAGAAGGCCCTGCCCCTTGAATGTTGGATTCCATGATCTCTTTCTTATCCTTCATGATTTAATAACTCTCTGATTTTGAGGCACAGCCCTAACAACAGTGGTGGCCCTGAGCAATCCCACTGGCGGGGCACTTCAGCAGGGCAGCCACTTGGCTGCCAGCCTGTGAAGACCCGTCCTTAGTAATGCGGGCTTGGTGGGGAACAACTGGGCAGTTTCTTAAAGGGTACACTGGCATCCCCGGTGCTATAGAGGAAGTGACTTTAGGGGATGAGGATGAAATGTGTAATTTTAGCAGTTACACATATAAGTATATACATATGTTATTTGTACATATATGGAGGCACATGTGTTTTGTTGCTTAGAATGAAGTCCATTTTTTAAGTGAATTTATCTAAAGAAAAGTGCTAAGTAAATTATAATATGGTGGTATGCAGTAGCCAAAAAGCATGAAGCAGGTGTACCGATGACTGAAGTTTGAGGAATTGTCATGAGGTGGGAAGATGGAACTAGAGTCATAAAATTAATTTCACGCCTGGCTCTGTGACCCTCAAGCCATGTGTTAACTTGCCGACCTTAAATGAGTTTTCTCATCTGCAAAGTCAGAGAAGTAGTGCCCTCCATAACTCAAATGAGAATAAATGAGAGCACCCTGAAGCCTGGGAAACCTCTGTGCAAATGTCCAATGGTGCTAATATCCCAGTTCCCTATTTTACTGAAGTTCATCCAGGACCTTCTTTTGACTACTGTAGAGGATGCTTCCTAACTAGCACCCGTTTCCCAGAATCCCAAGGACTGAGTTTAGTTGTTAGTTGTCCACACCTAGGTCTGCCATTCTGAAGACTGGCAGGAGGGAGGGGCTGGAGAAGCCTGGAATCCGGGCAGAAACAAGTCCCAACACATGTCACTGTTTGCTTTGTCATCCTGATTCAATGACCTCATACAAGGAAGGGAGGGAGCAGAAGGAGCTGTTCTCTTCCAGATACCTAGGGAGGCTTCTGACATCTACTGTTTTCCTTGGCATGAAAGGAGCAGGCGCCGTGCTGTGATTTTTAAGGTCTGAGCTAATCTTGGAAGTGAAGGAGAGCAGCACCTCCCACAGCTGGCCAGACTGTTTCTTGGGGAGCTGCCTGGAGTAAAAGGGCAGAAGGGAATGATCCCAGGGGCCAGGGAGTGTCACCATCCTCACACACTCATACATTCAATGAATACTTTCTGAGTACCTACTAGGTACCAGGCCTTTGCGAAAATGAGGCAGCCATGTGTATCAAAGGGCTGCATAGGACATTAGAGTCACCTTTTTACCACCTGGCTTCCTTTTATCATCCTAACCTCATCCCGTCACCCACCCTAGGCTTAATTAAGGTTTAAATAAATTACGTTGTCAGCCCAAAAAACCCCTGCATTTATTAATTACTCACTTCTAAGTTTTTGGTAATCGATTCTTTACGTAACTGCAAACGAATGCTTTTGATCAACACAAGATAAGAACTAGCATTACGACACCGAGTAACTATCCAGTCAGACGAAAGCAAAGAAATCAGCATCTCAGCTATCTCATTTACGCTGGTTGGGCTTTTTAAAATTTGGGAAGTGGCTAGCAGACTAGGTCAGTTCTTTGTTTTTAGAGATGGTGACATAACTGCTAAATTTGAAGGATAAGCAAGAGTCCATAAGCGGAGAGAAAGAGCGCGCTGCAGGCAGGGAGGGGCGGATCAGTCCCACTCCTGTGCACCTGCTCCATCCTTGGGCTGATCGGGTGCAGCAGGCTGTGGCACGAACTCGGTGCACGGAAGCCGGGTTTTGGAATGGGGCTAATGAGGGTGGAGGTGAGAACTGGAAATGGTCGAATGTTCTAGTCTTCCCACATATTCGTCGTGGAGAAACTGAGGCAGGAAATCCCATTGGAGTCCCTTTGGTTCCCAAGGCAGAAGGGAAAAAGACAGCAAAGGATAAGCCAGAACTCTGCCCCAGAGTTGGCCTAAAGCCCGTCTCCCACCCTGGCTGCCCCGCCCGTTAGCTCCAAGAGCAGACCATTTTTCTGTGATTTTTTGGCTCATCTTGTGAATGTTCCAGAGTCAGAACAGGCTGTGCCATGGCTGAAACAAACTTGTTGAACAAATAAACAAGACGGGCTGTGGGGCTGGGGAAGGCACCAGAACTGGGTCCCCACCTGGGTCCGTGGGTTCTGGCACGTCTGTTCTGAGTCTGGACCTCTGCTCCTTCCTTCCAACTCGAGAGGTGGGAGCGTGGGATTCTGGGGGGCCCTTCCAGCTCTGTGAGCTAAGCAAATTGTCCACAGAGGGGTAAATGCCAGAGCTGCAAGTTCCAAAGAAACCTTCCTTTCTGTTACATAGTACCGCGAAGGGCTGGCAAAGGGTAGATCTCCTCATGGCAAATATTGAAACCAAGGGATACCTGTTCCCTCGTTCACTCATCAAACACTATGGAGGTCCAGTCTGTGCTGAGCGCTCCGCTGCCCCTTACCTCAAGGAGCATTCAAGGAGTTCTAAACGCTCTAGCAGAGGGGAGGGTCACAGTTCGTTGCATGCACTGAGTTCTTGCCCACCTCAGGGCCTTGGCTCTTGCTGCTCCCACCACCTAGACTGTCAGCCCCTCCTTCTTAGTTCTTCAGCCTTAGCTTAAATGCCATTTCCTCACTAAGGCTTTCCCTCACCCCCACCCTCACTCCTATCTGTGCTAGGGTTCCCCGGCTCTCCTGCCAACCTCCATTACCCTCATAGAATGTATGGCAGTTTGTAATTATATGTCTGCCTGTTCATTTACTTATTTGTCACCTTTTTGATTACAGTAGAAGCTGTGTGGGGGTAAGAATTCTGCTTGTATTTATCACTTTTGGACCCTTAGCAGCACATACTTGTAGAATTTGAGAATAATATGTTGGCATGCGCCAGATTTTCACAGACTGCCTCACTTAGTCCTCTCAGTAACCCTAAGAGCAAGGCATTATTTTATTAGTACATACATTTTGGAGTGAAGAGACAGAATGGAGGGATTTTAAGTATCTTGCAGTTGGCAGGGCCGGGTTTGAACCTTGTCTCCAAGTCAGGGCTCTTTCTACTTCACCATGTAGGGCTCTGTACCTGGCACCCCCGCCTCTGGCTGTTTTCTCGTTTTTACTTGTTATTTTGAAATAACTTCAGCTGATCAAGACTCGTACAGGGGCGCCTGGGTGGCTCAGTCGGTTGGGCATCCAACTTCGGCTCAGGTCGTGATCTCACGGTCTGTGGGTTCGAGCCCTGCGTCGGGCTCTGTGCTGACAGCTAGCTCAGAGCCTGGAGCCTGCTTCAGATTCTGTGTCTCCCTCTCTCTGACCCTCCCCCGCTCATGCTGTCTCTCTCTCTCTTTCTCTCAGAAATAAATAAAAACATTTAAAAAAAGAAAAAGACTAGTACAGGGGACTCCTGTGTACTCTTTACTCAAGTTCACCAGATGTGAGCATTTGTCTTAATTTTCTTTCTCCAGGCTTGTTTTTCCATGTTTATACTGATTTCTTTTCTTTTTTTGAGTGATTTTAGAGTGACTTGCACACATTATACATCTTTACTCTTAAATACTTAAGTGTGAATTTCTTTTTTTATTTTATTTATTTTAGAGAGAGAGAGCATGTGTGCAGGTGCGCACGAGCGAGGGAGAGGGAGAAGGAGAATCCCAAGCAGGCTCATGCTGTCAGTGCAGAGCCCATTGTGGGGATCTCACGAACCATGAGATCATGACCTGAGCCAAAATCCAGAGTTGGAGGTTTAACTGGCTAAGCCACCCAGGTGCCCCAAGTCTGAATTTCTTAAGAACAAGGATATTTTTTACACAAAATCAAAATCAGGGAATTTACATCAATATGATACCACTATTTAAGGTACAATACCTTAAATTTATCTAATTGTTCCAATAGTGTTCTTTATAATACTTTTTTAGTTTAAGATCCAACCCAGGATCACATATTCCTTTTAACTATCATATCCCTTGGATTTTTTTTTTTTTTTTTTTTTTTAAATTTCTAGGAGAGAGAGAGAGACAGCGTGAGCAGGGGAGGGTCAGAGAGAGAGGGAGTCACAGACTGAAACAGGCTCCAGGCTCTGAGCTGGCAGTCAGCACAGAGCCCGACGCGGGGCTCGAACCCACGAACCGCGAGATCATGACCCAAGCGAAAGTCGGACACTCAACCGACTAAGCCACCCAAGCGCCCCTTATCCCTTGGATTTTAAATGCAGAACAGTTCCTCAGCCTTCTTTCTCTTTCATGACATCGATATTTCTCCAGAGTATAGGCCAGTCATTTTGTAGCGTGTCCCTCAGCTTGCCGTAGTGTGGTATCTTCTCATGATTAGATTCAGGTTGGGTGTTTGTGGACAGGAGTTTCAGAGAAGTGATTCTGTGTCCTTCTCAGTGCATCCTATTGGGAACCATGTGACATCTGCTTGTTCTAGTATTGGTGATATTAACTTTGAACTCTTGGTTAAGAAGTGTCTGCCAGGTTTTTCCACTGTAAAGTTACTGGGTTTTTTCCCTTTATAATTAACAAGTAACTTAAGGGGAGATACTTTAAGCCTGTGAAGACACTGCCTTCACTAAACTTTTCCATCCATTGATGTTCTTGACTCAACCAATGATTAGTATGGCGGCTGCAAGATGGAAGTGTTGGTTCTGATTGTAAGGCTGGTGTCGCTATTTCGGGATGACAGGGCAGGATGGAGGGAAGGAGGGAGCTAGAGACAACATTGAATCCTGTAAACAGTTGGTTTCTCAAATGTCTGTTGTGGAAAGTAGAAGGTGACTGGTATTTACTTCCTAACCCTACTAAGAAAAAAAACCTAAAGAATCAGACTGGATTTTGATTGATAAAAGGTGTTACTTCCTAATAGAATAATGATTTCCATTTATCTAGCACTTACTAAACTTCAAACACCACCAAGCCATTTAGCAGATGCTAGCTATTTCCCTAGTCCTTGTCACAGCTCTGTGAGAGACTATTGTTTTCTCCAGTTTACAGATATAGAAACTAAGGCTCAGAAAGGTTAAGGTATTTACCTAAAGTCATACAGCTAAGAAGTGGAAGTCTGGATTCCAACTAAGATCTGGTGGGCTACAGAGCTCTTAAGGAACTCCTGACATTCAGCCTCGACACACCTTCCAGGCAGGGCCAGTTTTCAACTGGCTTAGGGCTGAGGTATGCTCCCAAAGCGGATGTTAGACCCAGGAGTCCGAGTCTTGCGAAGATGCTGTGAGACCTCAGTGTAGTTACCTTCTGGCCTCGGCCAGTGGTTTAGACCATGAGTGGTCCAGACCCATTGGCTGGGAGTGGCCCGACGAGAGGACTTCCCAGCCTGCTCTGCTGCCGCCCTCATGAGCCCAGGTGGCAGAGCCCCAGACATTGACTCATCAGTCCCTCTCGCCCTGCAGCGCTGCATCTCCTGTGCTTAGAAAGGCAGGAAACTGAAGGCCAGTGCTTTAGAAAGTCTTTCAACAATAAACTTGATTAAAAGGGGATTTTACGGTTAACCTTGGAGAACTTCAGTTAACCAACGCTTTATTGTATTTTAGTTTTTTCAGATGTGGTAAGCTGTGTTCAGTGTATATTTATGGCAGATCTCATAACCAGACGATTTACAGCATTTCCCCCACCATTCAGGATAAACTGAGGAAACACAGAATCACCACATTGAAAAGGCTTTGGGGATCATTTGGGAGTCATTTCCTTCATGCACAGATGAGGAAACTGAGGCCCAGACAAAGGATGTCACTTACCCCCGGTCACACAGCTTCTTACTGACACAACCGTAACTACATGCCCCCAGTCCAAAGTGCTTTCTTCCATGTCAGGAATAATTACAAAGCAGGAAGCCTTTATGTCCAGGGTTACCTATAGGCCAAATTTAGCCTGCGGTCATGTTTTGTTTGGCTTGCACAGTGTTTTAAAAGTTGGGAAATTTCCCATAAAAATCCACATTTGTTTCTTTTCACAAGCTGGAAAATCTAGTTATACCTGGCCCAATGGCAATGAAGGAGGACTGAGTAGCAGCGACCCCTCCAACTGGGGACATGAAATCTAGATGCATCTCCTATCACCCTGTCATTGTATACTTAGCCTGTCTCACGCATTTCATGATCTGCTGGTCCCTCTGGGCATTGGAATTTAGGTTCTCTGCTTTATGGTGAAGGGTATTCCTTGGTTCATGACAAAGAAGGCTGAAGTGACCCAGACCCAAGAGGGGAGATCCTGAGGAGTCAGAAGCACCTGTGTCAGTTAAGTATAACACCAGGGGTCCTGGCTGGTCCTGGGCAAGCTCAGATCAGGGGCTGAGCTCTAGGGGCTTCCAATTTAGGTGGAAAATGTGAACTGCTAAATAACAACAGGAGAGATACTACCTGGCAAGATCAGATGCCCTGGCAAAGTGATTGGAACAGGCAAGATGAGCTAAAGCAGTTCAGATGGTTGAGAAAGCTATGATGGAGATGGGCCTTAACTTGGAAGTTAACCTACTTAAAAACATATTTTTAAATGTTTATTTATTTTTGAGAGAGACAGTGCGAGCAGGGGAGGGGCAAAGAGAGAGAGGGGGAGACAGAATCTGAAGCAGGCTCCAGGCTCTGAGCTGTCAGCACTGAACTGACATAGGGCTTGAACCCACGAACTGTGAGAGCATGATCTGAGCCGAAGTCGGACACTTAACCGACTCAGCCACCCAGGCACCCCCAAGTTAACCTGTTTTAAAGAATGGAGAACCTATGGGTAGAAAAAGTAGCCAGGAAGCTACTACAGCCATCGGAGCTGAGAGCTAGTAAATGGAGGTGGGAAAGGGAAGGAAGGGGTGGATGCCAGAGAGATCCCAAAGGGATGGACAGGATTTGGTGCTGGTGTAGAGGTGGGAGGGCAGAAGAGTCAAAGCTGATGGCACCTCTGTGTCTGGGTGACCAGGGGGACACTGTACCCCAAACAGAAAAAGGAAGCCAGGAGGGAAAGCTGACTTGGGGGAAGATGAAGAATTCATTTCCAGATATGTTGAATTTGAGATGACAATGGCAGGTGAAGCTGGGACTGCAACTCAAGAGAAGTCAGAGCTGGTAGCCCAGATGAGATAGCTGAAACCAACAGGATCACTGCCACCAAAGGGCGGAGGGCACAGGATGGGGAACTGATGGCAGTGTGATGAACCCAGGGCATAGCCACCCTTAGAAAGGTGCAGAGGAGGGAGAGAGCCAACGTAGAGAGAGAGCAATCAGAGAGACACGAAGAGAATGGGGTATCTCTGTCAAAGCTCAGGAGAAGAGAGGTGGAGAAGAGCCTTGTATAGTGTCAGAAAACAGATCCAAAGTCAAGAGAGCAGGGACTGAGAAAAGGACAATGAAGAGGGCATCACACTGAGAGCACATATTTAGGAAGTAGAGGTGACTCTGGCAATGTAGAGGCATCTCACAGGGCTGGGGGAAGGAACTAAGACAATCGACAGTAGACGCCTTAGGGACCAAGGAACTGGGGGAGGGAGGTGGTAAGGAAGGCTTCCGTGGAGAGAGGAAGAGATTGAGGGGCCCTTTTAACACCTGTGGGAAAAGAGGAGATCCCAAATCAAGAGCCAGATTTCAAAGGCTGATTTCCGTGGCAGTTGCTACGTTTGCTTGGGGATGGGCTCTTGACTTCTCACTCATCATTCTGGAGATATCTCACATCACTTCCTTACTTAGGACTCATTTTTCCTATCGGCATTAAAAAAGAAAACAAAAACTTCATTGGGTGCTGCCTACTCTGAAGGGTAGGAGACAAGGTCTGAGTGACTGAGAAGTAAACTGGCCCCCATCCCTTCCTTGACAGAAATAACCTTTGAGAACTGTGTTCCTTTGCACTGCCTCACTTAGTCCTGTGAGGGAAACTTTATTAGTGGAGTTCCCATTGTGTAAATGTAGTGGAGGCTTAGGAGGTCAAGGTACCAAAGCTACCAGGTGCTGGACTCCAGAGCAAATCTTCTCAAGTCCAAGTGCCACGTCCTTTCTACTACCACTTAGGCAGGACCTGGGAAATGAGCTAGACTGAAGATGAGGGGCATGCCCACTACCCCAGGTAGACACTTTACAATCTGACCTCCTTTAGCCCATTTGGAGGTGAAATCCTTGTACATACAAAGCTACATTTAAAAACACACATTGATTAAATATAAAGAAGCAGATCACTGGGGAGGGGAGGAAAGGAAGAAGAGGGGAAGTGAGTCTGGTTGGGAGGAAATTGGCAAGAGGAGTGGCTGTATGGGATGCTCCGTGGGGGCCTCTGAGCTGGGGCTTTTGACCTAGGGTCCTTCCTTATGGGGCACTTGGGTGGCTCCGTTGGTTGAGCGTTCACCTTGGGCCCAGGTCATGATCTCAGAGTTCGTGTGTCGAAGCCCAGGTCGGGCTCTGTGCTGACAGCTTGCTCACAGCTAGGAGCCTGCTTTGGATTCTCTGTCTCCTTCTCTCTCTTCCCCTCCCTTGTTCACGCTCTGTCTCTGTCTCTCAAAAAGAAATAAATGTTAAAAAAAAAAATGACCTAGGGTCCCTGGACACCTAGAGTGGCATGCATGACCCTGACATTATAAGAGAATTGCAGGGTCTGTGTTGAGTGGGTTTGCATGTGGACACTTTCTGGGGAAAGGGTGCATAGCTTTCATCAGATTCTCAAAGGGACCTCTGTCCAAAAAAGAATTGAAAACCAGTGATTCCAAAGCATCTACGGGGATGCAGTGGTGCAATTTATACCTGGACCCTGTCATTTTTTCTACATCCTTGTCTAGAAATCTGTTCTAGCTAGCCTTTCATCGGTCACGGGGTGGGGAGGGGGGGTGTAAAGCCCTCCTCATAAAGCGTCCTTTGGGGCCATTGTGGCGGAGTGACTCCCTGAAGGCCCTGGAGTGCTGCACATCAGATCACGCAGAGTAAGGGTGGCTGCCCAGGGAAGGGTCGCATTGCCGTTTCCAGGGGGCGGGAGGGGGAGGCTGCGGGAGCCAGAGCGGATGTCACGGCTTACCTCAGAGCCCGAATTAGAAGGCTGAAAAAATCACAGCAGGAAATAATGTGGTGCCTAAAATAGAAGCATCAACTGGGAGAGAGGCCGGGGAGTAGGTGGCATTTGAGGCTCCTGCCGAGTCCTCCCCAGCGGCTGCCTGACTAGTGCGTTGGAGGAGCGTGTGGATGCAATCAGGCCAGAAAAGGCCAGAACAAGCCAGAAAGGCCGAGGCTGCCTTTCTGCTGAGGAAGGAGGGCTGCTCAGTCAACAGACTCTCAGATGGGAAGGCAGGACGTCCTTTCTGGCCTGCTTGCCTCCCTTCTGGTTCCTTCTCACCTTCCTCCTCCTTCCTCTCCCCCCCAATCTCCCCTCCCCCACTTTGGTCTTCTGCCTTCCCCACTGCCTCCAGCCTCCTCCTCCACCCGCTACCTTCCTCTTAACCCTCTCTTTTTTTTTCTTCCTCCCACTCTGGTTTTTCCCACACAAGCCCCTCCATTTCCCCCCTCTCCCCCAAGGCCCTGCCTGCTTTCCTCCTGGTCTCTGGATTGCAAGCAGCTTGACCTCCACACTGGAAGCTGCCCTTGGTGCCTTTCTAGGCAATCCAATCAGAGGTCATTCTAGGAGCAACAGCCTTCAAAGTCAGCCTCTCTTTGCCTGGCTGCAAGACCCCTCCACCACCCCCGCCCAGACAGCCTCCCCACCTCTGTGAGACTGTCAGAGCCTGGTGCCTGCAGAAAGGCCAGCAGGGCAGATGTTCCTTCACTTTGGGCCCCTGCCTCCAGAGGGGTTGAGCAATAGTGAAAACAGCCTGCAGATGGGGGCTGGCCCTCCTTCCATGGACATATCCACAGAGGGGACTGTCACAAAGGTTCTCTGACTGGCCCTAGGGTTGGCCAGGCCAGGGGCCCGCTGCTGCAGTACAGGCTGAGACACACCAAAATAGTACCTGGCCAGCATTTACATACTGACTCTTAATCCTCACAACAACCCCCTACTGGAAAAGTAGATAGTTTTATCATTCCCATTTTCCACATGAGGAAACTGAGACACCAAAAAATGAATTAAGTTGGCCATGGTCACAGAGCTAGTCCAGTGGAAGAGCCAGGATTTGGGCTCCCAGGGGTCTGACTGCAGGGTCCCTTCTGCTGAATTTCACATGCTACTGTTGCCTCTTCGCTTAGTGCCCTTCTACTCAGCTTTTCTTTCTAAAAAATGATTTTTGTTTTGTTATTTTTTTCCCCTTGAAAGTAAGCATAAGATATTTGAGATTCTAAGCGTTATGGGTGCTTTGAGATTTCAGTTGTTAAAAAAATCAGATACTCTTATTTTTACTTCTCTGGGTGTTTTTCCCCCCAGCTGTTGCTCTACTGAAAATAAGTGCTCTCATTTTTGCCATTTTCAAATGCTGTGCATCCTTGTCACCATCTGGAATGGAATGGGCATTCATTCGTGCTCAAGTGCACTGCCCACACACACGTACATGCGCCACCGGCTCCCTCCTGCGTTATGCCTTCGCATTGCTCTGGGCTTAATGGCTTATGATTTGCCAAACAGAATTCTCCAGAAAGGTGTGTGGCTAACATGGCTTCACATAGGCTTTGTTCCCTGGGGACTGGGAGCTTTTGGAATAAGTGGTAAGAAATGTGGCTGAGGTTGTGGGTTAGGGGACTAAAAGAAGTCAGAATAAAATAATAATATATAGTTAACATTTATTAATACTGCATATAAGCCATTGTGCTAAACATCTTATAGGAATGATCTCATTGAAGTGACATGATAGCCTATGTTATTTAGAAGTGTCACCCTGTGGCATTCATTAGTGATATCACCACCATTTGACAGAAAACTCAAGGTTGGGGAAGGCTTAGGGCTGAGGCTCTCATGCACTGAACCAGCATTCTGGTTCAGAAGAGTAAAAGGAGGTGCTAGTTCTTACAAGCTTTTTTTCTCTGAAATATCCGGAAAGATCTTTGTCATCAAGCTGATTTTACAAGTAATATGCTCACTATGAAGAATTAAAGCAACAGAGAAGTGTAAAAGTAAAATATAGAAGTCCTTCCCCACCATGTGCCTCTGCATAGTCTCTGACACACTTGTATGTGTATCACGCTGTCATTCTCTTCAGTGGACATCTTTGTGTGTGTCAGTACACACTTGATTGTCATTTCTAAAAGTCAGCGGGGAGTTGGTGGGCCAGAAATTAGGAACACTTATGTTTTGGTCACTCGTCGAAATGTACAAGTTATGATTTTATTTTAAGCCATGGTGCGCAGTGAAAGGTGAGGCTACAGTGCAAATAGGCCCTTGTATTGCAAACGGCAGTTTAATGAGCACAGGCTTAGAAAAAGCAATTTGTTAATATGTCCTGGGAGACTTAAAAATGTTCACACTTTTTGCCTCAGAGCAATTCTGCTTATGGGAGTGTGTGTCTGATCCAAGCAAATAAATAAATGAAAAAGGTAATATTTAGCATTAGGAAAGTGAAACTTTGAGTATAACTTAAATGACTTTCAACAAGGAAATGGTTAAATAATAAGTGGGAAAAAATGACAACCATCTTTTTTTTTTGAGAGAATTTTATATGTTCACTAAAAATGATGGTTAGGAGGACTCTAGTAACATGGTGAAAATGCTTAGTAATGAAATAAGTAGTTCACATAGTTATATGCACATATGATTATAATTGTGTGAAAAATTATAAAGAAATAGCAGCAAAATGTTATCAATGATTACATTACAGTGTTGGGATTAATATTGGTTTTCTTTGTCATTCTTCCTGTAATGTGGTTAATTTTTGTAGCAAAACTGATATTTATTTAAAGACTGGAAGATGGATAGAAATTGTCAAAGAATTCTGCTTCCTTTCTCCTCCCTGGATTTGAGTTTCAATTTCTGTAAAAGAAGCAGTTAGACTACAAGGAGAGAACTTCTCCCAGTTCTGATATTGTAGATTTTCTGATATAAGCAGGTGGCTCTTTCTGTTACAAACTCAAAGCCAAAATTCAGTCTTCACACTGAAAACGAACAGATCAGACAAGAACGTGTTTTATAACAACTTAGACTATGCTTGCGTGTATGAAAGTCTTCATGTTAGCTGGGAGAAGAATGTTGTTTAAATTTGTGTAGATGCATCTTTAGGCTGATTGTTTTCATTGGGAGATAGAGGGCCCCAGACTTGGGAGTCCTGGGACTGGATGTTGAGCAGTTATTTCATGGCCCACCCCAACATCGAGGGGCTGTGTCTGGGACCAGCTCCTTCATTCCCCCTCCTATGAGCCAGGTGCCAGTGGTGTGCGTGGCTCTCCCAAGGCCATACTGGCCCCCTCCTCTGCAGTGCAGGGCCTGAATGGACACCGTTTCCCCTGCCTGGTAAAGAGGTCCTTTAAGACAAGAACTGGGTTTTTATCTCGTATTTGGTATCTGAACTATGAGTGAGTGAATGAATGAATGAATGAATGGAAGGGAGGGAGGTAGAGTGAAGAAGGCCCATTATATGGGAGACCCAGGATTACACTGACTCTTTGAAATAAGTGAGGCTAGCAGTCAGGGGAAGCATGTTGTGAGTTCATGGATCTGGAGTAGTGTGTGTGTGTGTGTGTGTGTGTGTGTGTGTGTGTGTGTGTGTGTGGTGGTTGGAAAGGGGCAAGGCTGGAAGAATACCTCTGTGCCGGCACAGCCTTCGTCAGAGCCCTGAAAAGGGCTGAGTGGGCTCTGACTCAGCTCTGTGACTCACTTTCTGCATTGCCATCTCCGTGCTCTGGGTACATCCTCTGGGCCATTTCAGCTCAGCCTCGAGTGGAGGAGGGTGAGATTTGGGCTGGTACCTCCGGATGACTCATCCTGCTGAGCTGGAAGGAAGGGGCCAAAGCCCGTTATCCTGCACTCCCATCACCAGCCCTGCCTCTCTAGCGGTTCCTCTGCAGCCCAGATCTCGTGCATGGGTTATGGCTGTTCCACTAAAGGCCCCCATCCAGGCACTACCCACCACCCACCCACCCCTCCCTACTTAGACTGCCATAATTTCCCTGGTCCCTTCACTCAGCTGTCCCCTGTGCTTCTTGCGAGCATCTAAAATCAGCCTGTAAGGGGGCTTGTGAGGCTCTTCCACACCACCCAGCTGCCATTCAGTCCTTTACCTCTCACAAAACTTTCCTGCCTACAAGATAGTTTTACATTCCTCTTCTCACTTGATTCTCTCCGAGACCCTAGGAAGCCTGGCAGGGTGGCGAATATCACCACTGTACAGGAAGGACATAGTAAAAGGATGAGTGAAGAGCATGGAGGGCGGGGGTGCACTGGGGCATCCGAGGGAGGGGCGGAGCTGGCAAGGGCACCGCCAGCCATTTGGTTGGAGAGTGGGCTGGGGAAGAGGGATGGTGCTGGCTGGTTTGTGGTACAACAAGAAATATGGCTACGTGGGGGCAGAAGACAGACAAGGTGCTTTGACTTTATCCTGAGACCAATGGGAGACCCTTGAGAGGTTTTAAGCATGGGACCCTGGGTTTGGCGTGGCAGGGTTAGGGTGGCCAGGAGGCTCTCTGCAGTTCAGGTGAGAGCGAATGGTCTGCCTGCGGACAGCGGCTCCTGGGGTGGCGTCACCCCTCAGTAAATTGTTCATGCTGATTCTGGTAAAGGGGGCCGGAACTCTGGGTAGACAGTGACTGGAGCAGGGCAGTAGATGAGAGGCTCAGGGAAGAGGGAGGGACACTAGGGACCCCTACACTTAAGAGCTGAGCAAAGGCAGGTGCGGCCCCTGTGACAGTACTCTCACACGAGGAGAGCATGGTATCATGTTAGGGCACCTGCCCGCCCCTGACATCCTCCATGTGGACAAGGCTTTGTGGAGGAGACAGGTTAGTCTTGTTTCACAGAGGTTCACAGGTAAAATGAGCTGAGGGGACTCCTGAGGCTTCCCTCTGTCGTGATCCTTCTGCCACCCAATGCTGGGCTGCACGGGTCGCCCCTCAGGAAGTGAGGACACAGTCTGGGCAGACCTCCAGGCAGTGGCCCCTCAGTAGAGTTCCCAGAACAGCCAGTGGGCTGTAGCTGTGGGCTCTGGGAAGGGACTGGACTCCCTGAGCCCTTTTAGCCCTAGGGATTTCAGAGAGGGTAATGTTTCCAGGTAAAATATGGGATGCCCAGCTGAATTTGAAAGTCAGATGAATAACAAATAATTTTTAGTATATCTCAACCATTCCATGGGACATACTTATATTTTAAAAGTATATGATTCTTATCTGAAATTCAAGTCTAACTGGATTATCTGCCCTATATTTTAAACAAAAATATAAAGGTTGCTAAATTTGGCAACCCTTGGGGTGCGTCACTGCTGCAGCCAATCAGAGCCTGGGGATTTTCCTCTGTCTGAGACCATGTTAAGAACAGCCTCTGCATCCCTCAGCCTGCCCTGGGACCCCACCTGGGGCTCAGGTCACTTGGGGAGACAAGCTGTGTCCCTGATGGCCCTCAGCTCCTGGCTCAGTCCAGCAGGCATCTAACCCAAGCGAGTGTGGCCTTCCACATGCTAGTGGCTCCTCGCCTGGGTGGGGACAACCTGCTGCTTCTGATCATGAGACCTAACTAATGAGGTACCAAGGCTGTCTTCCGGTCAGCAGCGTCTGCCAAGGTGTCACATCCAGGCCCAGTAGGTGGCCCAAGAAGCCTGGGACTAGAGGACTGGTGGAAAAGGGAGATGTCAACTCTGCCCTGGGTCTAGGAATTGAAGGTAGTTTTTTAAAAATGGCAACACCATGGGGTGTCTGGGTGGCTCATTCAGTTAAGCGTCTGATATCAGCTGGGGTCGTGATCTTGCAGTTTGTAAGTTTGACAAGCTCAGGGCCTGGAGCCTGCTTCGGATTCTGTGTCTCCCCCCCACCCTCGCCCCTCCTTTGCTCACACTCTGTCTTTCTCTCTCTCTCTATCAAAAATAAGTGAACATTAAAAAACAATTTTTTTTTAAATGGCAGCACCACACCTGGCCTGGGTTTTATTTACAGAGTTCAAGAGGCTTTCATATTGTCTGACCTAATTGACCTTTACCATGTCCTTGTCAAGTGAACAAGGAGGGTATTTGCAGCCACCTTCTCCATTATAGATGACTAGGGCTGAGAGATTAAAGCCTGCCCCAAATGCTGAGGCTCCCCTCTAGCACAGAGCAAGGTGATCAGCCAGGCTGCTGCTCCAAGAAGTATGGCAGTTGGCACTCTGAGTGAAGTTTCTCCATTTCCACAGTAGGGGGCAGACTTGAGGCCATGCTTTGAGAAGTCGGTGCCTGGCCATAAGCAAAAAGGGCAGGCAGGCAGCTCTCACTGAAGGAGATTGGAGAGCCTTCTTAGGACACATCTTTTTGGTACCCTTTCCAACGGAGTGGACAGCGGAGATGACCTCCCTGGGGCAGCAATACCTGGTGCTCCATGCTGGGAGTGAGGATGGGGGTCAGTCACAGCAGAGTCTCTGTGAATGTTGAGCCAGACTTTGAAGGAAGAAGACACAGTGGTGGGTGTGGCTGAAATTGTGCATGTGAGGAGTTGAGTTGTATGTACTTATTCCAGAAATATTTTCTGAGCATCCACTACATTCCAGACACCATTCTAGATCTGAGAATACTGCAGGATAGAATAGATGTGATGCCGAGAATACACAGATTGTCTTCTTTCACTTGTGAGTTGACTATTTTGACCCCAGCAAATGTAATGCAAAATTTACTCCTTTACCAGCTTCCAGGAAAAAAAAATCATTTTCTACCAAATGGAGGGTAGGGAGCTAATTTTACTGAAGATTTCCTGGGACTGGGTGAGAAGCAACATGGCTCTTCTCACAGCCTCTCATTCTGTGAATCCTTCTCCCACGTCTCCTTTTGGCCCTGCAGTGCCCTGGGGGCACACGTCTCCCTCCACTCCCTAACCCAAGCTCTCCATGTGGCCAGCCTTTCTCCTGCAGTTTTGCGCAGGCTCCAGTCTTGAGAGGGAAGGCTTTTGTCTCATTCATGCCTCACTGTTTGGCCTTGAAGGACACGACCTTGATCTGCAGGGCCCCTGCTTTCTGACATGGTGATGTTGGCTCTATCCCATTTCCACTTCTCAGAATTACTCCAGGGTGAAGTGAGCTCATATCTGAAAAGACTTTTGCTCAGATCTCTAGCACTATGGGTCATGTCAACCGGAGACACACACTTGATGGCGTCTTGCTCTCAGTGTTAGATCAGGCAGGGGAGGACCAGGCCCTAGTGTTTTACAGACTTGGCGATAATGTCCCTGGGAGAGTAAAGGCTCCAGTTTATCTTATTTTATTGTATTTTTATTTTATTTACTTTTAAAATTTATTCGTTTTGAGGGAGAGAGAGAACATGCAAGCAGGGTAGGGGCAGAGAGAGAGGCTCAGCACAGACCCCAGCACAAGGCTTGAACTCAGGAACCATGAGATCATGACCTGAGCCGAAACCAAGAGTCCGACACTTAACCGACTGAGCCACCCAGGCGTCCCCCTTTTATTTTACTTTGGATGTAGTTTAGCACTTTGTTCTCACTCTTGTTAATAGAATAAAACAATAAACACACGCTACCATCAAAAGAACATTGACAGCCTGTGTTTATGTGTTTGTGTTGTGTCTGTCACTAAAGCTGCAACTGCAATGTAGATTTTTAACAAAATGGTTTTCATTCAGTGCTGGGGAGTATGATAATTAAAAACAAAAAGGAGGGCAGATTCTTCTGCTGCATCTTTTCTATCCTGCTTTCTCTTCCTTTTCTTCTTTTCACTGCTCCCTTAAAACAGAGGAGTTGATCCCTCTGTTAACATTGACCTTGGCCATCTCTAACAAAGCCAAAGCAGAGAAACTGGTTCTAAGAATGTCTGTGCTCATTCTGTGAAGAGTCCAGCTAGGAAGTCAGGCAAATGCTCTCCTTCCTTCTGCTGTTGCCTGTTGTCTGTTGCGGGTGGGTTATGTTTGCTGCTTTGCTCTACCCTCCCCTCAAAGGTCTGCACTGTGATCTGGCCACTGAATGTGGTGCCTCCAGTGAGCGATGTGTAAATGAGGAGAGCAAGGAAAGAGAAGAAGAAAGAAGTAAAAAGACAAGGAGCAAAGAGAGACTTATCAGTTGCCTTGTGAGCTCAGGGACTGGTATGACAGACACAACAGTCATGATACTGTTTTAATCAGGAGTTCGGTCTATTGGCTGAAAGTAACAGGAATAATGCTAATTAGCCTGAACCTCCAAGGGGAAGGTGTTGGTCTCATAAGCTGACTGTGAAGACAGCAGAGAGGGAACAACTGGGTTCCGGAGTGGCCACCCTGGGGACTTACCTTCCCCTCTTGGGTGTTGGTTCATGCGCAGCTCTCAGGGCTGTGGCAGAAAGAAGAGAGATCTTCCCACCAGCTTCTGGTAGAAGGCTCTGGCAAACGGCAACATACTATTTTTAGTCGTCAGATTTCAAAAATGTTAAACTTCGTTAATCTCAGCTATCGGTGAAGGGATGGGAAAATGGGGACCTTAATGCTCTGATACACTGTTGGGGGTGGTGGTGAGTAAGTTGTCCCTTTGGAGGGAAATGTGACACTCGTATTATGATTTTAAATGTGGGTACTATTGATCTGATGGTGCCACTTCTCAAAATCCAGATTAGTGAGTCTCACACATGTGCATACAGAAATATATAGGCAAGGATGTTATTTGAAATGTTCTTTGTAGAACAAAATTAGGAATCACTTAAACGTTCATCTTTAAACCATTGTATGTATATTTTATACTCTATCTGGAAACTGTTAAAAAAATGAAATCTGTACCGACATAAACCCCTAAGTCGTCTTGGTAAATGAAAAAAGTAATGTGCAGAATGATGCATACAATATGCTATTCACTCGAGCATAAACAAAACAAAACCTAGAAATAATAATCGGTATGTCTGTGTGCATGTTTTATCACGTATATTTCAAAGCGTATCCAAATGCTTAGAAAAAAGTTGGATGACGAACTAAGGGATGGGAATTGAAGGAGACGGTCAGTTTTGAATTTTTTCAACGGTAACATATTCCGTATGATTTATTTATTTAGAGTTAAGATTGAAGAGGAAAAAATGGGAGCATTCTTACTGGTTCAGTTGGGGTCATGTGACTATCCCTAGGCCAATCAGTGGCCAAGGGGCTCCCAGGGCTCTTTAACTGACTGCTGGTTACACATTCACCTTTGTGAAGACACTGGAACTGGTATTTATGATTGGCGGCTCCTTCTATAATTACACGTTGTTGTGGGCAAGGAGCTGTTCCCTCAAAGAAGGGAGGTGCTGTTCTGGGCACACAAAATGATAAATCTGTTTAGTGAAAGCATTTGGGCCAGCATCATCTGTATGTGTCATTCAAGGCTGAATGCTGTGTTCAGTATGTTTCTATTATAGTACAGGATAAGGATTTGTTTTGCTCTGCTATATCCCCAGAACCCATGAAGGTTCAGGGTATATAGTAGTTGCTTGGCTTAGCAGATATTGGTTGAATGGAGACACTGCTATTATCATTTATGATTATCTAATAGTAATCTATAAATGGACCAGCTGACAGAAGCAACTCTTCCCAGATGTTCTCATTAGGGGCAGAAGGGAGAAAGGAAGAGGAAGTCGAATCTTCCCAAGGCCAGGACACACACCTGGGACTGTTTGACAATGACTTGGCAGAGGCGTGGGGTTGGGCAGGGGGGGTACCTGCAGCTCAGTCACTCACACTTCTCATGACTAAGCGATGCTTCCTTCCTGGGCTACTCACTTTGCAAATGCTTCCTTAGCCCATGTTATAGACTCCCCAGTTGTGGAAGATGGAGCCACAATGGAGGAGAAGGTGGCAAAATGGGCCAGGTCACCTAGGGTGGGTTACCCTTGGGGGAGTCACTTAAGTTGTCTGAATTCTTTCCTTATCTGCAAAGTGAGAATGATATAAAGAATCTCTCCCTTGGCCAGTGGTGAATAAACATGGCCCTCCATTATCCATTGGTAAATACAGAGACATCAACTAAAACACTGAGATGGCTCATTTTTCTGAGAGCCTGCCATGGACAAAGAAGTTCGAGCCCCAAGAATTGAGCCTTGGGGGTGCCCCCAGCAGGGAAGAGGGGGACTTGTAAAGGGCACAGTGAAGTAAGAATAGGTGGTTTTAGAACAACCAGGAGCTTGAGGTCAGGAAAGCTAACAAGGCAGAGGGTTCCAGGAAGGGGGTCACCAGCAATGTTAACACTAGTGCTGCTGGAAGGAGGCCTATGGGATTCCGGCAAGAGAATGGTTCCAGAAAACGGATGAGGCTGGAAACCAGCCTGCAGAGGGGAAAGAAGGAAATAGCTTCCAATTATATTCTCCTCCACACTTCCCAAGAAGACTGGGTAGTCCTTCCCCCTCCCCCTTCCCCCTTCTGGGTGCTGGCCTCTGCCTGGGGAAAGAGCTGGTCTGGCCCAGGTCTGCTGGGAGGGAAGGCTCAGCCACAGGCCTGACCCAGCCCTTGTCACTCCCTCTGGAAGGGAACTTGGATTCTGCTGTGTCCTGCACTCACCCCACCCCCGTCTACTCCCAATGGGCTGAAGTCCTGCCTGGAAGGGACTGATCAGCTGGAACCTTTCTTGCTGGGCATGGCCTCCCTGGGCCCAGTGGCAGAGGAAATTCATTTAGCTAGGTCCAGGGTGTGTCTGCTCCAGGACCTCCGTGTCTTGGACCATGTGTTTATCCTCCTTGGGTCTCCCCTACCATGCAGATAAGCCCAAGGCCTGTGCCTCCTGTGCTACAGAGTTCCCAGAATGCCTCTCATTGAGCACATTTCTGCAGTGGAGAAATAGGATGGTCTTAAGGCAGCAGACATTAAAATATTATATAACTATATACATAAATGTATAACTTATAAATAGTATAATATAATATACATATCTCTGTTTTATATTTGGGAGTTGAGGCTTTACTGTAGTCATATAATTTTGTATCCCTTCCCCCCCTTTATTTTCACAGAACGCCAAACCACAAGCACTTTTCCAGGTCATAAAAAACGTGTGAAGGCATTTTAATTAAGGCCAGGAGACCCCAGCATGGAAATCAGTGTATATTTGTAGGCAAAGGAGGAGGTGTGAGTGGAGAGACAGGCTCAAAGATGCTACAGGGTGACGGAGGTCAGCCAGGAGCCCAAGTGGGACCAGGGCCAGGAGGGTGGGAGGGTGCCAGGGCAATTCGGGCTGGAGGTGTTCTGGGTGGGGAGGCAGACTGCTCCCTGCTTTCACTCTCGATCTTGTACTAGCTCCAATGACCCCCCTCCCCGCCCCCCCTGCCTGCCGCCCCCACCCCAGAGACCAGGCAGAGAGTTCTTCAGGTTCAATGGATTTTCTGGTTGGAGAAATGTGAGAATTTAAATTATTGCCACCAAACAATCTCATTGCTGAACCTTTGAACCTTGAGCTGAGTTTGCCTTGGCTGAGTCTTCCGTAAGAATCCAGGGGAAGCTAGAGGTGTGCATGTCTGGTGGAGACTAGAAACGCAGCCAGACAGTTCACAAACTGAGCAAGTTCCAGGACACATTTTCAGACATGTTTCCTTCATTCCCCAGGACCCTGTCCCCTCATCCCTGTCATCATTGGCCACCGTAACTCCCACAATTGAGATTCTGCACCAGCAAATACCTCCATCCTTTGCTATGGTCATTACGCACCATTAGACAAGTACCATTTATATTTATTGAGTACCTATTGTGTGCCAGATACTACAAAACACTGATGTTACAAGACATATCCTTGTCCTTAAGAGACTTCCATGTAATCAGCAGCTTGCTCAGGGGACCACAGAGATGACCCAAACTTTTGTCTGGGTAATAGACCCCTCTGTGAACTGATGACAGCTTTGTATATCTCCCCAGGAAAACACAACATGCATGGAAATTTACATACAGTTTCCTAGAAGCTCATTTATGACTTAAGTGTCTGTGTTTCCCGTGTTGCAAATGTTTTATCTAATTTAACCCTCTCATTCTGTAGCGCAGGAAACTCAGAGAGAGAAATGAGTTTTCCAGGGTCACACAGTGGGTTAGGGACTGAGTCAGCCCTTGACTGCTGGGTCTCCCAGGCACTGCCCCACCAGGCTTCTTCTGCCTTCCCTGTCGGCTCAGAGAACCTGGCTGGAGAGGGGTCCTGGGCCAGTTCCCTTTTCAACTGTCAAGTCTAGGGCTGCCCAGCCTACAGGCCTCCTTCTCCACCACCCTACTGTCCCCTCAGGAATTCATGGCCAGTGGTCAGGAGTGTCCTGAACACTTGCTCTGACCCTGGCCACCCACTGGTTCCCCCCAGACGTCAGTGGAAATGTTCTGCAGAGAACAGGATGTGTTTTCCTGCAAAATCATTTGTCTCACAAGATGATTTGCATACTGGTTGGGACACAAATGTCATTCCCTGCCCATTTCCTCCCTAGGGAGAGGTGTTCCCATCACAGCTTTCCCCTGAAAGGACAGACAGCCTGTGTGGGCCCAGCCCCAGGGGACAACTTCCTGATAGGGAATCATACATTAGAGAGGGCTCCCGGAAGTAAGGAGACTCCTTTCTTGCCTTCTCACTTCCAGGGCTTGGCTGGAAGGGGGCTCCAGACTCCAGCTCTGAAAAACGGCCTGCTCTTGTGATCCCCAGTGCTCTGGGCATCCACCTTTATAACACATTCTTGGAGGTAAATTACTGGAAATTCAGCTGCTAGAAGGGAGGCTTGAGGTGATCTTAGGTGAAAAATAATAACAAATAGTGCTTATTACATGCCAGCATTGCTCTGAGCAACTTACTGTAAATTCACGTAATTCTCACAGCAACCTAGTGAGCTCAGTTCTATTATTTTCTTCCATTGTCCATGTGAGAAATCAAGGTTCAGAGAGGTTAAGGGCACAAAGCTGATAAGCAACACAGCCAGAATTTGAACACAGCCAATCTGCCTCCTAAATTGGGATTTTTAAGTACTGTATTATAAGAGGGAGAATTAGAAGTTTGGAGGTCTAGTCTAACCCTTGAAGGCTGTGCCGTAGTCCAGAAGCATGGGCATGGAGTTCAAGTTCCCTTAGGATCTGGTCTCAGCCCCACTCCTATCCCTCCTTGCCTCCTGCCATCATGCTCCGCTGCCTAAACAGTCCATGAACATGCCTCAGCTGTTCTGCACATATCATTTGCTCTACCCACACAGTACTTACCCATTTCTGTCTGAAATGTCTCTTTTTCTACTGAGAACCTCAGAAAAACCTTCCCAGTGTCTGTAGATTGAGTTAGGTGGGACTTTCTCTTTTTAAAATTTTCATTATTACTATTATTATTTTTTTAGTAAGGCTTTCATCAGTTTGTCTTCTAAATTTTTTAAATGTTTTTTAAAATTTATTTCTGAGAGAGAGAGAGAGAGAGAGAGAGACAGTGTGAGAAGGGGAGGGTCAGAGAGAGAGGGAGACACAGAATCCGAAGCAGCCTCCAGGCTCCGAGCTAGCTGTCAGCACAGAGCCTGACACGGGGCCCGAACCCACAAATGGTGAGATCACGACCTGATCCCAAGTCAGACGCTCAACCGACTGAACCACCCAGGTGCCCCAGTTTGTCTTCTAATTATTGGCCAATAAGTCTCTTTTGCTTCTAGACTTCATTCCTAAAGGCTGGATATCTGTCATATCCGTTTCAGAATCCTCAATACTAAATCCAGCACTTTATATGTGGTAAATACTCAGCAGATGTCTGTTATGTACAGTGGACAAAGTATGTTACAAAATAATATGTGCAGTGTGCTAAATATTATATTATGTATACTATAAATATATCACCACCCAGAACTTCCCAAATGTTAATAATGATTTTCACAGAATTTGGGGGTTACAGGTGATTTTTCTTTCTTTGCATGTCTGCATTTTCCGGAATTTCCATAATGATCATGTATTACTTTTGTAATACAAACAGAAGAATAAATTATTGGAGAACTGGTTTTGAAAGGATAATCACTAATATTTCTTGAGCTATACACAAAATTAAGAGCTGTATATATACTGTCTCTAATCTTCACAACAGTTCTCTCTGATAAATACTATTGGCAGAATTACCATTTTACAGATGAGAAAACTGAGGTCCAAAGAGGTCAAGTAATTCACTCACAGTGACACAATTAGTAAACAGTGAAGTTGAACTTCACTGGAGCCCAGCTTGTTGGACTCCAGAACCCGGACTCCTACCTCTTTGCACTCAGCTTCTAGATGGAAGGTGAGTAAATAGGTAAACTTCTCTCTTTAAAAATCCAACCCTTATTTTGAAATAATTTCAAACTCAGAACAGATGTAAGAATAATACCACGGGGGCACCTGGCTGGTTCAGTGGGCTGAGCATGTAACTCTTCATCTCAGGGTTGTGAATTCAAGTCCCATGTTGAGCATGGAGCCTACTGAGGGAAAAAACATACCATGAACTTTTGAATATCCTTCTCCCAGATTCAATAGTCATTACTGTTTTGCCACATTTACTCTATCACTCACTTTCTCTCTCTTTACATGTATACATATTACTATTAATTTTAAGATTTTAGTGTTAGGTAATTTCTTCAGCCAACATGGGCCTCAAACTCAACCCCGAGATCAAGAGTCACATACTGCCCCAAATGAGCCAGGTAGGCACCCCTACATGTTATTATTTTTAAAGCAGTTTTATTGAGGTATAATTTGTATCCCCTACAATTCACCCATTTTAAATTGTATAAGTCAGTGGCTTTTAGTGTATTCACAGATATATGCAGCCATCACCACAATTTCAGAATATTCTCATCTCCTCAAAAAGGAAGCTCTGTACCTTTTAGCTATTTCCACCTCCTCAAACCCCTTCACCCCAGCCCTAAGAAATCATGAATCTTCTCTGTCCCTATAGATTTATTTGCCTATTCTGGACATTGCATGTAAATGGAATCAATGTATGTCATTTCTGTAACTTGCTTTTTTAAAATGTTTATTTACTTATTTTGAGAAAGAGAGCGAGAGAGAGTGCACGGGGGAGGGGCAGAGAGAGAGAGAGAGAATCCGAAGCAGACTCCATGCTGTCGGCGCAGAGCCTCAATCAGGGCTCCAACACACAAACCATGAGCTCATGACCCCAGCAGAAATTAAGAGTCAGGTATTCAACCACCTGAGCCATCCAGATGCCCCTGTGGCTTGCTTCTTTCACTCAACATAATCTTTTCAAGAATCATCCATATTGTCGTATATATCAATACTTCATTCCTTTTTATAGCCAAATAACATTCCAGTATATAGATATATACTACATTTTATTTATCCATTTACCACTTGATAGACAGTTCAGTTTCTACATTATAGCTATTAGGAATAATGCTGCTACTTGGGAACATTGGTGTATAAGTTTCTGTGTGGATGTATGTTTTCATTTGTTTCGGGCATATACCTAGGGGTGGAATTGCCGGTCATATGCTAACTGTATGCTTTGTTTGAGGAATGATAATGTAATTATTATCATTACTTCTGAACCTTAAGAGAATAAGTTGCAGATATGCCCCTTTATTCCTTAAATACTTCTGAGAAAACAAACCAAGGACGGTTTTATTTTCATTTTTTTCAATACGTTTAGGAAATTTAACAGCAATATAATATTACCATCTATTATTTAAACTTTGCCAATGGCGTCCTTTAGGGCAGATCCCCTCTGCCCCCCCCACCCCCCCCATGCAGTCCAGAGTTACTCATTGCATTTAATGATCATTCTCTTTGGTCTCTTTTAGTCGGAACAATCCCTCAGCCCTGTTATCTTTCTGTCCTTCTGTAAAGAGCCCTCAGTTTAGCTGTATCTGATGTTTGGGCAAATGGATGAGTTCCACTCCCCATCTGGTGGGCCCCGAGGTCAAGTTGTAGCTGCAGAAGGGAGATGTGGCTGGGCACAGACCTGCCCCGTCTGGCCCCGGGGAGGCTCAGGGGCACTCTGAAGCTGAAGTAACCTAGTCACACCTGGACGCTGGGTGCGGGGGGAGCCCTGTGGAAAATTCCTTCCCCTGTGTTTCTGCTGGGAAGTAACATGGAAAAGAAAAGAGGCTCTGTGGGGGCGTCTTCCTCAGCCTTTTCCAGGAGCAGGAGGGAGAGTGAGGGGTGTTTTGGGACCTCATGCTTCCTCGTGGCTTCACTGCGGGCTCCCCAGGGCCTACCAGGCTGAGCCCCCGGCCTGGGAAAGACAGCAGTGAGGGACACCGGCACGTCCGGGAAAGGGCGGGCGGGGGAGACCAGCTGTCCCAGTGCTAGGAAGGACCTGCCCCTTCTGGGAAGGACCCTGATGCAAGTGCCCACCCCCTTCCCTACCCCCTCGGGCCTCGCCCTGCATTCCTGCTTCCGGCAGCCCCAGCTTGATTCTCTGGAAGGCTCTGGGGGAGGAGATTGAAGCCTGATTCTAATCAGAACAGGAGATGGAGATTGGGAGCTGGAAGGCAGTTTGCTTCACTTGGCTCTTAGCCTGCTTGCTCCACAAGGACTCCCAGCCAGAGGCCCCACCAACCTTTGCAAGAGACCTTCTCAAAGTTCTGTCAACATTATTGAGAAGAGCATAATCTTTAATCCTGCCCCACAGCTGACAAGCAAAATTCTAGCTGGGGCAGCCCTGGCTCTCATTTGTTCTTAGTTCATGCATGCATGCATTCATTCATTCACTCACTCATTGGTTTTGTGACTGAAGACCCCTGTTCCTCATTCTTCCCTCTCCCTCTCAGGAAAGAGGCTTGGTGGGGCTTTCAGGTGGTGGTCCCACACCCAGCCTGTTTCTTCTGTTGAGAACATTTGTCCTCCCTCTGCCCCACCCATGGCCTTGGATTCAGGCCACCCCTGGGGCCGAGCTAACCCTGGATGTTTACAATGTGGGTGACAGACACCACTAGGGGAAAGGCAGAGCCTTAGGGAACCAGGAAGAAAGGAGTAAAGCAGGGAGAGGAGGAAGGACACAGATACTTTGAGCACACAGTGTGCCAGGAGACCTGTAGGAATGTTACTGTCTTCTGAGTTCACACTCAGCCTGCAGACGTGCTCTGTTCTGTCCTCATAGGCTTTTGAAAATTGGAAAAGTTCACATGAAAATCCAGATTTCTGATTCTTCTGACAAATGAAAAGATCTGGTAACCCTGGGCGTGTGTTCCATGTGGCAGCCGCGCCTGAGTCAGGAAAACTTTTTGTGCAACTTCTCTTCACTAGTTCCATTACCTGCCTGTTCTCCAGACACCTGTGGTCTCGTTCAGTCCTCCCCAGCCTCCTGTGAGGAGCATCAACCCCACTTTATACATAAAAAAAAAAAAAAAGCCAGGAGAGAGGTCAATAGCCTCTGACCCAGCGTCATAGCCAGGGAGAGGCAGAGCAGGGAGTCTCACCCAGCTTTTTCCTCATCAGAGAGCTGGTACTCCCAGCAGCAGCTGCATGGACTGCAGATGGAGACAGCAAATGAGAACCTTCTGGCCACCCAGGTCTGGGGCCTCCCAGGCCACTGCAAGTCCTGAGCTGGGCTAAACAGCTGAGGCTCTGCAGAGGCAATGCTTTACTAGATCACGGGGTAGGAAATGGTTGGTCAGTGGTCTCACAGCAAACGTGGGTAGGCAGGAGGCCCCCGGTACTTTGGCGTGGGGGCACTGACCTCTCTCTGGTCAGCCTCGGTGGTAGTGTCCTTCCTGGCTTCATTCCCTTCCCTGGAAGCGGGCACCCTCTGGCAGCACTCTGCCGCATTCGGCCTTTCTGCCACTCATGCTGCGTCCCGATGGCACAACGGTGCCAGAACCACTGTAGTCTGTAAGTCACAGCACAGTCCAGTCCAGTCAGGCTTCCTTGAGCAAAGCGCTCTTTCTGGTTCATTGTACATTCTTCTCTGGAAAGGCTGGCTGACCCTTTTCCTAGATGGACTTGGCCACGATTCCGTAGCAGCTTCTAGGAATCAATGGAGGGGCAGCCCCTCAGGGTCACAGAACATCAGAGGTCGGGTGATTGCTAATAAGAATCGTTCCGTTGTGTATGGCACTCTACAGTTTATAAAAAACCCTTTCACATCCATATGTATTATTTTGTTCTCATGACTATATGAGCCAGACCGAGCAGAATTGGCACATATGGATCATCTAAGGAAAGGGCACAGAATACTGAGTTACATACTCAATCCTGCTACTTACCTTAAGCAAATTCACTTCATCTCTTTCAGCTTTTATTTCCTCATTGAATAAAAAAGAGAACAATCTCTCCCAGGCAAGGCTCTGTCCGTGCTTTCTTACTCCAAGGCTACTGCGCTATTCACATGGAGGAGCACACGATGGGTCGCCTTGCCCTTGTTCATGGGGGGTGGAACTCTTCCTATGTGTGGTGTGTAGATGAAATATAATTTATGTACTAGTAGCATGAGGCCTGGGAGATTGTAGGTGATTAACAAATGCTTGTCAAGTGAATGAAATGCTCACTCAGTCATGATGGCTTCTAAAAGGAGCTCACAGGAAGAAGGAAGTAGTCCTGGCTCCCTGTGGCTGGTGTTGCATTTCCTGCACATTTTTCTGTGACTCTTGCCAAGTTGCCCTTTGTCCTAGGCCTCTGGGCTCCCAGCCGGCTGGAGGGGCTGGAGGCACAGACTTATCTGTGAGGCCTGGAGAGCTGGGCCTGGGCTGGGTAATGACCAGCCTTCCGCTCACTTGAAGTTTCCGTTGGGGGGCTGGAAGCCACAGCATCCAGATGGCTAATTGCTTTGTGCCTGTTTCTGCAAATCACAGTGATTCACTGTCCCTGCTGAAAACATGCTCTCTTTTCAAAGATTTAATGGTTTCCAAAATTAATTTAGCCTCATCTGTTATCCCCCTGCCCTTCTGCACTGTCCCCTCCTCCCAACACAGTCTCCCACCCCAGGATGGAGCTCTCTGCTCCAGAAAGCCAGCTTTCACTCTGCAGGGTATAGTGGAAAGGGTTGGGGAGCACAGAACACTTTCCAGGGCCACCTGAGCACATGCTGAATGTGAAGGTTTTGGGTAGAAGCCCAGGAGGGAAGGGCTGGTGTGAGGGTCACTTTTCCCATCATCCTACATGCTTTTGGCCACCCAGCCCAGGTAGGACTGACACTTCAGGATCAGGAGCTCCAAAAAGCTCCCGTTTGTACTGCTTTGCTTATCAAACTCTCAGACATCACCTGTTTTTTACATGTGAGGGACACAGTCAGTTTTGTTTGTTTTTAGACAGCTCATTATGGGTCTATGAGACCTTGAAGCCAGAGCCTTGGCTAAGCGACCAAAAGTTTAGGGAGTTTACCTCCTGATTCTGACTTGTTTCTTGACCATCTTTGGGACTTTGTTTTCCTCCAGTAATATAAAGGTAATATAATTCCTGCCTCTGCCCACTGTTCATTTGTTTAATAAACATTGAGCCTTTCGGGGCACCTGCGTGGCTCAGTTGGTTAAGCATCTGACTTTGGCTCAGGTCATGATCTCACAGTCTGCTGGTTCAAGCCCTGCATTGGATTCTCTGCTGACAGCTTAGAGCCTAGAGCCTGCTTCGGATTCTGTGTCTTCCTTTCTCTCTGCCCCTCCCCTGGTCTCTTTCTCTCTCTCTCTCTCTCTCTCTCTCTCTCAAATAAACAATAAAAAAAAAATTAGCCTTTCTATATATTAGGCATGTACTAGCGACTGGGGGCACAGCGGTTAAAAAGTACCACAGTACTGCCCTTTCAGGAATTCCATTCACAATCTAGACCAGAGAAAGGCCCAAGGCCAGCAGGTGAATACATACTGTGTTAGGGAATGTCGGGCATCTAAGGATGCACCCAGTCTGGTGGAGCAAGAAAGGCTGGTGCCTGAGCTGAATCCTAAATGATTAGAAGGAATTATCTTGAGCAAGAAAGAGGAGGAGAAGGAAAAGGAAAGGAAAAAATGAGCAATATTCTAGGTAGAGGAAATAACATATGTAAAAGCCCTGAGGCTGAGGACACCATGGTCCATACCAAGGATCTACAAACCAGTTTAGTGTGACCAGCTATAAGATTCTGAGAGTGGGAGTGTGGGGAAGGTGGCCAGTGACAAATGTGGGGCCAGAGCAGCATGGCCTTTTAGCATCTGACAGAATCATTGCTGGGTTTTAAGCATGGGCCAGTGCGTGTTTTAGAGAAATCACTCTGGCTTCAGTATGGAGAATTGATTGGATGAGGGAAGACAGAAGTAGGAAGGTCAAGTATGTGATGGCTGCATCTAAAAAGTATTCCGAGACTCTGGGTGGGATATTGCTAACCATTTTTTTATGAAACAAATGAACAAACTATCTTTATGGATTTGTAAAGTTCCTTCAGTAACTTTTGGATTTTGTCTATTTCAAGACTGCATTGTGAAGTACATTCAAATTCCCAGTTATTTTATCTTCTCAGTGAATTGTTCCCTTTATTAGTATGAAATGTACCACTTTGACCCTTACAGTGCTTTTACCTTAATTTGTATTTTATTTTGCCCATCACTAAAGGACCACTAGAATCAATTTGGTATATCTACACAATGGAGTACTATGCAGTTGTGAAAAAGAACGAGTGCCATCTTCATATGCTTCTAGAGTGATGTCTAACTTCTATTTTTTTTTTAATTTATAGAGTTTTTAAATTTATTTTTGAGACAGAGAGAGACAGAGCATGAGCAGGGGAGGGGCAGAGAGAGAGGGAGATACAGAATCTGAAACAGGCTCCAGGCTTTGAGCTGCCAGCACAGAACCTGACGTGGGGCTCGAACCCACGAACCGTGAGATCATGACCTGAGCCAAAGTCGGACACTTAACCAACTGAGCCACCCAGGCGCCCCTAACTTATATCGTTAAGATGAAAAAGAAGAGAGGAGGAAATATGTATGTATGCTACTGCTTAACTAAAAAAATGACCTGTGTATGTATTTGCCTATATTTTAAAAAGCAGAATGAACCATAACATAAAAAATAAGTTAAAAAATAAAATGATTCTCTCTGGGAGAAAGACTGAGCAGAGGGGTCATTGACAGAAGCTAGACTTCTTTGAATAGATGATCTTATGGACTTGATTTTGGAGCCATACAAATATTTATATAATTATAAAACAATTAAATTAAAATAGAAAAAAGCAATTTTTAAAACAGAAATGATACCATGTATCAAACTGGTCATGAAACACCTGGGTGGCTCAATTGGTTAAGCCTCCAACTCTTGATTTCAGCTCAGGTCATGATCTCATGGTTCATGAGTTCCAGCCCTGGGTTGGGCTCCACGTTGACAGTGGGAAGCCTGCTTGGGATTCTCTCTCTCTGCCCCTCCCCCATCACGTTCTGTCTCTCAAAATAAATAAATAAACCTTTAAAAAATTGCAATCTTTCAGATTGTTTCAAGGGACTTTAAAACACAGTAATTTGAGGATGTGTCTACAGAAGAATGCACCCTATGGGACGATAACAGAAAACCCTATAACAATGTTAAACTTTTGGTAATCATATTGTTAGAAATGTTATTATTCTGAAACTACTATACCTAGGTAAAAATGAAGAAAATAAGCAATTGTGTTAACATCATTACCATCCAAGATTTTCTAAGAGAAAAAAGATAGATACAAATATAAAAATGAAGTAAATTAAGCAAAAATCTAAAATTTGAATTGGAAATATAAGTTTGGATTTAGTCAGTTTGAAATAATCTCCTAGTGGGGTCAACTGTTACCATCCAATATTTTCTAACAGAAAAAAGATAGATACAAATATAAAAATGAAGTAAATTAAGCAAAAATCTAAAATTCGAATTGGAAATATAAGTATGGATTTAGTCAGTTTGAAATAATCTCCTAGTGGGGTCAACTGAGAAATCTTAGAAACAATAACCAACTCAGTAACAACAGGCACCTCTAACTCCCAGGCCATGATTGCTAAATACTGCATTTTACAAAGGCCATGCCTCCTTGGGGAAAATGGCTGATTATAGGATAGTGATAATGTACAACATGGAAAAATTTGTCAAACCAAATGGAAGGAGGCTGTCAAAGACTATTCGGGTCTTGTCAAAAGACCTGCAGTAACAACTTGAAAAGGCTCCCACTGGTCAAAGATGGGATAATTTAAGTGTCAATAAGAATGATAACTTCACTAAATTAAAACACAGGAAATATCTTAAAGCCTGAATTAATATTATTATTAAAAAATAGTCACCTTTGGAGGATGCTATGAGAACAGCTCATAATTCTGAAAACTGGCAAAAGGAAAAGATTAAGCATTTAACCTCCTTCCTGTATGAACTATCTCAGGCTGACCAAAAGGTTGATGAGGTATTCCAACAAATAAATAAAAAAGAAGTAACAGATTTACAATATCATCATTTTGAAAACTACTAAGATATAGCAATGCCCATTATCAATGACCAATAAAATCACAGAGAGAGACATCAGATATAATGTATAACAGAAATATACAATATAATCTATTGTTCTTACAAAAGCTGGACCTGAATCAATAAAAATGCTACATATTTATCAATTCACAGGAAATACAGTGTATAAAGAAAGATGGAAACAACACATAAGTTTGAAGATCTAACTGTCTTTATTAAGTCATTCAGTGATTTGGGCAATATCCCATTCAACAAACAGAGGAGAGCTTCCAAGTGTTGTACAAAATGGAAAGTTTCTTAATTTTCTTTTAAAGTTTATTTATTTATTTTAAGAGAGAGAGGCAGAGAGAGAATCCCAAGCCAGATGTGGGGCTTGAATTCATGAACCGTGAGATCTTGACTTGAGCCAAAACCAAGAGTTAGACACTTAACCAACTGAGCCACCCAGGTGCGCCCCATAATGGAAGGTTTTACAGGAAGGAACATGGGGCAACCAGTTATTAGCAAAAAAAGAGAAAGGATTGTTTCAGGCAACGTCACCTTCCCTTAGGGGGAGGGCTAGGGTTGGGGAGAGGTCTTATCTTGTAGATTACCTCATCTTCCTTTGGAGGATGGAGAGGGCCCATGTGACAGATTACCTCATTGGTGCTGACCAGAAAATTCCAGATTGATTGGTTTAAAATTCCACTTCTGGAGAGGCTGACACTGCAATAAGTCTTGGTTTGCTGTCCTGGGGGCTTTTAAGATTTATATTTACTGTATCGTATTTAAAATATACAAAGTATATATAAATGTATATGTAAAGAATAAAAAGGGAGAGACCTTACAAATTAAATGAGACTTAAAAGGTATATCAAGCAACTATATTTTGATATTAAAAAACTAATGTTAGGAACATTTGAGTGTGATATGATAGCCAAGAAGAAGTACCCAAATGTCCATCAATGGATGAATGGATAAACAAAATATGATATATATATATACAATGGAACTATTCAGTCTTAAAAAGGGAAGAAATCCTGTCACGTGGTATATGAATGAATCTTGAGAACATTATATTAAGTCAAATACGGCCATCCTGAAAGGACAAATACTGCATAATCCCACTTCTATGAAATATCTAAAGTAGCCAAATTCATAGAAACAGAATGTAGACTGATGGTTACCATGGACTGGGGTGGTGGTGGGGCAGGAAGCAGAGGTGTTTAATGAGTATAGAGTTTCAGTTTTGCAATATGAAAAAATTTTGGAATCTGTTTCATAACAACGTGAATATACATAACACTACTGAACTGTATGCTTAAAAATGGTTAAGATGGCGGAGGACCATGGGGGAGACGAAGGGTAAAAATAGTTGGGGAGAGGGAGGGAGGCAAACCATGAGAGACTCTTGAATGCTGAGAACAAACTGAGGGCTGATGGGGGTGAGGGTAAAGGGAAGGGGGGTGATGGGCATGGAGGAGGGCACTTGTGGGGATGACTGGGTGTTATAAGGAAACCAACTTGACAATAAACAATTAAAAATTTGTTTAAATGGTTAAGATGGTAAATTTTATGTTATATATTTTTTACCACAATTAAAAAAAATAGGTTCAAGGCAAAAAAAATTTAAGTGTGATAATGACATTGTGGTTATTTTTAAAGAGAGTCTCTTAGCTGTTAGAGACACATACTGAAATATTCACAGTTGAAATGATAAAGAGATCTTGGACTTGCTTCAAAATAATCCAAGACAAAGATGGGGGAGTGGGTGGGATATAGTTGAAATAACATTCCCTAATTATTGAAGTTGAATAATGGCTATCGGGAGTTTCATTATATGCTATTTTCTCTATTTTGCTATGTTAGAAAATTTCTATAAAGGTGATAGTCAGCTTTTCTGTGCAGATAATTCTCCAAATCTCATTAACAAAATTTAGGGAGGTACTCACTCTCAGGTGTGGGACAGTGGCTCAAAGTTCATTTCAAGCTGCCACAGTTTTTTTTCATACAGGTTGGGGGCTCTTGCGCAATTCTTTCAAAACTTTTTTCTTTTCCTTTTTCTTTTTAACAATTTGATTTCGGGGAGCTTTGTGTGTCCATAGCTGTACCCATAATTCTTTTGGAGAATTGGCTCCTTCTAGACTTCATTGCAAGTATTTTGAGTTAATCAGCTTCTGTGGAAACCTGTTTATATTCTTTTTTGTCCAACTGAAAGGATTTACTGGGGGCTATCTTACTGTGTTTAGAAGTAGTTGTTGGTTTGTGGGTTTGTTTTTTTGTTTTTTAGGTTTTTTTGTTTGCTTTTGTCTTTTCTATTAAGCAAGTTAGTTGCTTTAGTGTTGTTTCTTCCACTCTAACTCTAAATGACTCAGGGGCAGAGGTCATGTTATTCATTGCATGTTTCCAACGTGCTATGTGGCCTATGAGATGGTCTCAGGAAACACTTGCTGTTGAACTAATGACTAGATAAATGAGAACCTGCTCAGGTAACCAATTTTACCCTTAGATTGTCAATTTTCTTTTAAAATTAAAATATCCTTGTAGTTAGCTCAGTATTCAGTGAGGTGGAGGAGCGCTCCTTAACCCAAGTCTTTGTTTCGGAAAGCAATGGTGGTGGAACGAGATGGGTGGGGATGGTGGGGAGATGACTGTGAAAACATGGCAGCTGTTCATGATGGTCATGTCCAAACCCATGGCTGTTGGCTCCTACCCCCAGTCACAAAGATTATCTCTGAGTTTGATACCTCCTGGCCTACCTTCCGTGTTAGTATTTTGCCCACCCACTCATCTCTCTGGATGCTGCTTTATTCTGAGACTTCCTATGTGAATAGGTGCTTTGCATCTCTAGCTTCTCTTAGTGCTTTGACTGTGTTCACCCATGCCTTTCTATAGGTCTGCCTCAGTTACCAGCATTGGTTCTAGCCCTGATGCAGAGCCATGTACTCTGGCACCGTGGAACAGGAAGCAAAACAGGCAGAGCAGACCATCAACTGGTGTGGTGGGGTCTCCACCTTCCTTATCCTCCATCTTGGCCTATTGGGCCCAGATGTGGCCTTGAGCTCAGATTGAAATCTTGGGGAGTCTCAGAAGGTGGGAGAATGGGTCAGAATACACACTCCTGAATGGTGGCATCAGTTTTGTAGGTGACTTCTGTGACAACTGGGACTCTTCTGTGCTTCTCTTGAGGAGTAGCTTCTCATGGGGGAGCACACACATGGCAAGAGCCAGATCTACTGCATGTTCTCATTGGTAGGGTGGGCTCTTGATCTAATTCTATTTAGCAGTTTTAACAAAAATCTTTACTCAAAAGCTGTGTTTTAATTGACCTTGTTGCATGCAGCATTTCTCTGCTTTATTTTCTACTGATCTTTCGACCCCTGCAAGTCCCTGAATTCTGGATTCCCTGTTAATCTTTCATCCCTTCTCGAAAAGCAGCCAGTTATTTTCTAAACCTTTTTCCATCTTTAGAACATTGCCGGTAATAATAACCAGGATACACTACTAAAAATTCTGTTTCAAGTCCTCGTCACTTAAATCTACAAGTTCATTAGGTACCTAAGCCTTTCAAATGACCACACACAACAGTTTTTCAAATGTTGTACCACTGCAACACATTGGTCACCATTTTTTCAGCTTCCAGTAAAACTTTCTTCATTACCCTCTGCCCAGCTCCAAAGCCAATACCACATATTGTACTGTTTTCTTTTTCCTTTGGTATGGCAGTGCCTCAATTTTATGTAGCAATTTCTGTGTTGGCTTTATTGGAGTAATAAACATATCGCACATAATAAAAAATGAAATAAAAGAAAGCTAAAAATTATATTTTATTTGACATTAATTTTGAATTAAAACTAGCTTTTTATTGATTAATATTTGCTTGGTCTATCTTTTCCTATGCCTTTATTTGCATGTGCTTTATATCATTGTTTCAAGGCTTGTTCCTCTCAGAGTAGCTGGATTTTGATTAAAAGATCTAACTGGAAGTATTAATTTGTAATTAATGTATATTTATTAAGATTAATGATATAATTATATACTCGGGCTTTTTTTCCTGACATTTTTTTCTATCCCACAATTCTCTTTATGAGAATTGTACCAATTTTTTTTTTATCACAATTAGTCTAGAATTGGCTCCTTAACAACAGGTTTCCTGCTGCTTATGTTTCAGTCATCCTGCCTCTTTTGTTTCAGTGTCATCTTTTTTGGTGTCTGGGACAAGGATCACAGGGAGCTGGCATCTTTGGCTTCTTATTTTTGTTTTCTATGTAATTGTCTAAATCTAAAAGTGGCCCATTGTATTTTACTGGTTGAATCAATCAGGGATTGACCTTGCCTTTTCTTCCTATGCATGAGCTTGACACATACTATATGTCAATTTCCTCGATGGTGATTAAAGTTTTAGGTTTCTTATATTTTTCCTTTCTCTCATCTTCTCATGTAAGTGTAATACGATTTTTAAAAATTAAGTCAATAGCCAGTGTGTATTTTATTATGACTGTAAATTTTATTTACTGCTGAACAATATTATAAATTACATTCCCTCCAACTTTGTGTTTTTCTTATAGTTAACGGTTGCCATAGTTTTTCTCTTTTTATGGCCATAGTTTTTCTTTTGTTTAGTTCCTTTTCTAATAACTATTGCTAACATTTAAAAAATGTTTTCAATGCATCTGTTAAGCATATAGTGGTGTTTCTTTCCAAATGTCCAAATGTATCAAATAATCTATTACTATCTTTCCTGCCCTCCATGCTTGGAATCCTCCCTTTTATGCCTTCTGTCATCCTACTTCAATTTGGGTGGGTTGCCCTTTATACCTGGGGCTCAGGTGTCATCCTAGGACTTCATTTTATTAGTCTTATCTTTTGGATTGTTTCTCTGTTTTCTGGCATCCCTTTGTTTCTTGTTCTTGGCTTAGTCTTTCATTTCACTGAATCATATCCTTCACTATCTTCCTAAGAAAAGATGTGTGGGAGGTAAAAATTTTGAGTTCTTATATATTTGAAAATATCTTTATTTCACACTTATACTTATCCCTTACTTGGATAAATATAGAATTATAAAATAAAAATAATTTTCACTCAAAACTTTGAGTGTCCAGTACTATGTCCTCTAGCATCCTGTACTGTTGTTGAGAAGTTTGATGCCACACCTTCTTACAACTTCACACACAACATGATTTTTCTCTCTATAAATTATTATGTTATGTCTTTTATACTGGCATTCTGAAGTGTAAAATTATTGCTTTGGTAGTTTCATTCCATTCCATTGGACATTTAGAGGGTACTTTTAATTTGGAGATTTATGTCCTTTACTTCTGGGAAATTTTTTACATTATTATTACTAAAAAATAATGATTTCCTGTCTTTTGTTTTCTGAACTGAATACAATACAGATATTGGAACACCTTGGGTAATCCTCCAAAACTCTTTTCTCTAAAACTAATTTTCATTGATGTTTTTATTCTACTCTCTTAGAGATTTATTCAACTTTGTATTTCTGCTCTTTTGTTGAATCTTCTAGTTATCACATCTTAAATTTCAAATTGCTCTTGCTTTTCCTCTGATTATTCCTTTTTCAAAGCATCCTGTCCTTTTTCATGGATATGCATCTTCTTTTAGATCTGAGGCCATTAATTAAATGGATATATAAAAATTTTTTCTTCATCTCTGTTTCCTCTGAGCTCATTTTCCATTTTAAATGTTTGCTTGCTTTGTTCTGTCTTTCATGTGGGATACTTTCTGCAAATTTCTGGTGACCCTTGGCTAACCAATCCTATAAAACAATGAGGCATCAATATGGTTGGCAACTGTGTGTGTGCATTGTAGAGAGGTGACAGGGATTTGACTGGTGAACTTCACTCTCAGGCCATTTAATTGGGAGATCATGAAAAGTCATTGCTTACAGAATTTTTCTTCAGAGCTAGTAAATATTTTCCAGTGAAGAGTCTTCCAATTTTCTACCCAAGAAACATATACCTGACAGTCCCTTTTTAGTAACTGGGTAGTGGAAGGAGCCTGGCAGAGGGCCCTAATATTAACATGTGAACTTACACTTGATCTCCCTGTTTTCAGCCTGGCAACTGGTCCTCTACTGTTGCTAGAATCCCTGAATTTGGAGGTGCTCTGTTTCAATTTCTCTAGAGAAAAAATTCTAGTCTCTTGTAAGGACATAGTTGCCTGAGTATGGGATTGAGAGAGGATCTAGAGTTGTCATATGTCCATATATCTTTTTCTAAAATGTTTATTTATTTTGAGGGGGCAGGGGCAGAGAGAGAGAGGAGAGAGAGAATCCCAAGCAGGCTCCATGCTGTGGTTGTAGAGCCAAAGCAGGGCTTGATCCCATGAACCATGAGATCATGACGTGAGCTGAAATCAAGAGTCAAATGCTTAACGGATTGAGCCACCAGGGGCTGCTGTCCATATGTCTTTTTCAAACAATTCCTTAGTGTTTAGCCCATGCCTCAAAACCACTTCTTGCAAAACCCTGCTGCCTCTGATTTCCCCATCTCTCTGGAATCTATTGGTAGAATCTGTTCTCTCATCACCATCAGTTTCTTCTCCAGGCCCTTTTGAGTCTTAGTTTTACTTACTCTACTAATTCTGTTACCTCTCCTCCAGCCACTTTTAATTATCCCCAAATTGCTGAACTAACTTTCTTGTCCACTAATGTCCTCATTTCTATTCTCTGTATTCCCACTGGTCTATGCTTTATTATTATTTTTGTAGTTTATTTATTTATTTTGAGAAAGAGAGAGAGAGAAAGAGAGCACAGGGGAGAGACAGAGAGAGGAGAGAGAGAATCCTAAGCAGGCTCGGCATTGCCAACACAGAGCCTGCTGTGGGGACTGATCTCACGAACTATGTGATCATGACCTGAGTGAAATAGAGCCAGACGCTTAACCGACTGAGCCACACAAGTGCCCCTATACTTAAAAAAAAAAAAAAAAAATTGTGGGGCATGTGCAGGGAAAGGAAATAAAGGTGTATAATCAATTTTTTGTCTTTAACTAGAAGCTCATAGTTATTTTTTAAAAAATGTTTCCAAGGGCACCTGGGTGGCTCAGTCTGGTTAAGCATCTGGTTTTAGCTCAGATCATGGTCATGGTCTCACTGCTTGTGGGTTCAGGCCCTAAATCGGGCTCTGTGCTGACAGCTCAGATCCTGGAGCCTGCTTCAGACTCTGTCTCCTTCTCTCTCTACCCCTCCCCCACTCACACTCAGGCTCTCTTGAAAATAAACACTGAAAAAAAATTGTTAAAAATGTCTCCACATTTTATAAGTAGTACATTGTAGAAAATTTGTGCAGCACATTAAAGCAAGCACTTGTGATCTTACCACGCAGAAATAATCAGATATTAACGTTTGGGTGCATGATACAATCACTTACTTTAAAAAAAAAACAACAAAAAACCCACTTTATTTATTTATTTATTTTTAAATGTTTTATTTATTTCTAGGAGAGAGAGAGAGACAGTGTGAGCAGGGGAGGGTCAGAGAGAGAGGGAGTCACAGACTGGAACAGGCTCCAGGCTCTGAGCTGGCAGTCAGCACAGAGCCCGATGCGGGGCTCGAACCCACAAACCACGAGATCATGACCTAAGCGAAAGTCGGACGCTTAACCGACTAAGCCACCCAGGCACCCCCAAAAAAACTTTAGAATAGTTTTAGATTTACAGAAAAATTGCCATGATAGGACAGAATTCTCCATACCCAATTTCTCCTATTACTAATATCTTAGATTAGTATGATACCTGATAAATGAACCAATATTGATTCATTATTATTAACTAAGTGCAAACTTTATTTAGATTTTTTAAAAGTTTTTCCCTAATGTCCTTTTTCTGTTGCAGGATCACATCAAGAATACTACATTATTTAGTTGTCTTGTCTCCTTAGGTTCCTCAGGGCTATGACAATTTCTCAGATTTTCTTTGTTGTTGATGACTTTAACAGCGTCAGAGTATTGGCCAGATGTTTTATAGAACGTGCCTTAGCTGGGATTCATCTGATGCCTTTCTCATAATTAAACTTGGGTTATGGATTTTTTTGGAAGGAGACCACTGAGTTGAAGTGCTATTCTTGTCGCATCATATCAAGGGTACATACTTATCAACATGACTTATTACTGTTGATGTTGACCTTGATTACCTGGCTAAGCTAGTATTTGACAGGTGCCTGCACTGTAGAGTTACTTCCACCCCCACTCCTTTCCAAATTGTCCTCTTTTTAAGGAAGTCACTATAGGCAGCCCACAAACACCTAAGGGGTGGGGAGTTGTACTACATGAGAACATAAATTATTTGGAATTCTTCTGTGAGATTTACCTATGCTTCCTCATTTATTTACTTATTGATATCAGTATGGACTGATCATATCAATATGGATGTTTATTTTATACTTTGGATTATAATATACTACTTTATTTTCTTGCTCAAATTGTTCCAGCTTTGGCCAGTAGGAGCTCTTTCAGTTGGCTCCTGTGTCCCTCTGTGTCCCCCTCTCCCAATCATTGTGGATTTGGGGGGGGGGCACTTCCTTACTTTCTGTTACTATTAGATGCTCCTGGATTATCCTGTATATTTCCTGCCCCAGTTCTAGAATCAATCATTTCTCTAAGTGGCCTACCCTTTTTATTGGAGAACGGTGTTAGAAACCAAGATCTGGATACTAGATGTGCTTGTTTCTAGTGGGATGTCATTCACTCTAGGTCTTCTCAGCTGACATAATAAGGAATAGTATCTATAAGTATTTCCAAATGTAACTATTACTATATTAAGTTAAGCATGGCTTCCCATTGATGTCTTTAACTCTAATTCATTAATACATGGATCATTCTAGCCTTCTCCCCTTCTTTGTCTGTAAATATAAACTTAAAAAAAGAAAAAAAAGTAAAGAAATCCGGCTCCCACTATCTGTCAGCCATTTACTTAATAAATCCCAGTAGACAGTCATGTGTTGTCAGTTGCCCACTAATTGTTCCAAAACTACTTCAAGTGTATAAAATTCCATAAAGGACTTTATGTCATTTTGTTCTTACAGTCCCTGATTTGTTCCCAGCCTTTCATTTGCCAAACTAAAATGCCATAGGTACCCTCTCCAGGATTTGGGTCATCTTGATTGTTTTTCTCTGACTTCTCTCCAATTGAAACATCCTTCTGGAGTTTCACTGGCAAGAAATGTATCCATCTCAGGAAGTACTTGAGTGACAAACTCTTACTCTGCCAAAATCTGTGTACCGTATTGTGGAGCAGACAGGGTAAAAGGCAGGGCTTGCCTTTGCTGCAGGAGAGGACTGTGTTCTCCACATATTTCCTCACTCTAGACATAGTCATCAGAAGCCACCTTGGCTGCAGTGAGAGAAGGAAGTGTCCCTTTAATGGTGTGTTTCCATATCACCACACACCACATTGCTCAATGCAGCATTGCTGTAAATAGTACTTGGTCTCCTCGCCAGTCCACCACAGCCTAGTTAACCCAGATGCAACAGGGACTTGGTGGGATGAGGAAAAGGCAGACAAACAGATAAAACAAGAAGAGAAAAAGAAGGACGATGGGGAAAGGGTGGTGATATTGATAATGATGTTTAAATCATTGATTTTCATAATTACATTTGCAAAGAACTTCCACACATATGGTCTCATTTATCCATTAATTATAACAACTCAAAAAAGTATACACTCACTTAAACTATCTTATACATTACATTGGCTTTCGTGGGTTCTAGATTCTAGACACATGACCAAGCTGGGCCAGAGTTGGCTCTGGGATTTTTGCTAGAACTATTGAAAAAGGAGCATATTCTCTTTCTATTGGGATTGTAAAATAAGTGTGGGTGGATGTTCAGTATATCTAGTTATTTGTTATATATAGAGGAAGCTCTGAAAGAATATCCTAAAATGTTAACCTCAATTAATTTTTGGTGGTGGGAAAACTGGTGATATTTATGACTTTCACCATCTATGTATTATTTATATTTTCTATAAAGTGGTGAATTACACATATATTAACATGAATTTTTCTGTTATAAATTATTGTTTTTAATTATTTTATAATATATTGTGCTATAAAATAATACAAACATAGTAATATATTTATAATCTTTATAATATTTTATTATATAAATAATAGATTAGTGTAATTTTTACACTACTATAAGGCAGAAGCGCTTTAATCCCCAAATACCCATTTATTCCTTCCTTTGGTTACTGCCTTACATCCAGTTTTCTATGCCTGGCAGGATATGCATCCCTAATCCTGCGAGGATCCAGTTTCCCAGAACAACTTTTTCAAAATACAGTGTTTTACCTTATCAAACTATAGTACTGAGGGAAAAAGAAATTTTTCAAAGGAAAACATTTAACAACTCAAAGGTACTACTGGTTTTGTCCGTATCCCACCAGACCTGGGGGCCCCTCATGGAACAAAGTTGAAAGCCAGGGAGGTTCTGCTCTCACAGAGGGGCTCCTACTCCACTTTGAGTGGGCTGTGGCAGGGGCCTGGGGGGGTGGAGGTGCCAGTCTTACATGTCTTTGTGGTCTTTTCAGAAAGAGCTCAGTGAGTTTGCGACTGGCTTTGATGGTCTCAATAGACCTGCCAGAGAAAGGAACTGATCACAACTCCCAACAGGGAAGAGGAATGGCCCGGGTCCTGGCCCAGCCCTTTCCTGGGTTCCTTCCTCCACTGTTTGCAAGGCCTCCTGGGAATCCCACAGGACTGGACTGGGATGCCCTCCCTGCCCACCACCAGCTCAGTCCTCCTCTCTTCCGCAGCCAATAGCGGCCCCTCCCTCAACTCCCCAAAGCCCAGCTAAGGCCAGGCTGCAGCATTTAAGAAAACTCCACCCTAAACCCTGAAGAGATGCCATTCATTCCGAAGGAAAACTGCCCTCTACAATTATGATGCAAGGCCTGTAGCTTCACATTGTTCCGAATTGCTTTGTCTCATTTCCAGAATAGGTTGAAATTTTCTCCTTGCATAGCCCAAAGACCTATGAAAATGTTTTCCTAAAAACAAAAGAGATTATCCCTGCCAGAGCAATCTGCCTCCACCTCCACAGGAGACAGAGGAACCGGCATAAAAACCCAAACCCATGCAGTTCAGAATAGCAGTTTGTCCCCTTTTCTTGCCATTGCCGGTTTCAGAAACAGCAGCGCCCACTTTCCGGGCACTCCGCTGTATGTGGATTTGGAAACAGAAGACTGACTTTAAAAGAGGGGCAGGGATTTGGCTGGCTGGGGACTATGCGAGAGAGTCAGGAGAGGGGCAGGAGGTCAGTGGACAAAGAAACCACCAGTTTCCCCAAGATTGGGCCTTTAAGTCTTGGAGTCAGATGTGGGGAGAGAGAGGGCTGCAAGGTGTCAGCTGGCCACGATCTCCAGGATCTTAGGCGGTTCACTTGGCGTCTGAGTGTAAAGAAGGCACCTGGACCAGATGACCTTTCAGGGCACTTCCGGCTCCAAATCTGTCCGTAGCTCAGAGAGGTCAGTGAGGCAAGGGGTTCCTCGCCAGGTGTAGGTTTCCACTGGGCTCTTCCTGGATTGCATCAGTGCACCGCCGTTGCCAGGGTGCTGTTCTCCCACCCCAAGGGCGCCTACACCTCCCTCCTCCCCTCCCAAGGCTTCTCAGTTTAAGATAACAGTCTTTTGTTCTCTCAGTGACTCCACACCCAAGGGGAGAGGGAATGAGGAAACCTTCGGAAAGTGCTGCCTATCTGATGAAGGTAAGAGGTAAGAGGCTGCTTCTATGCTCCTGTGCCTTCCAGGGAAGCTCATTCCCAAGCGCCCCCACCCAGTTCAGGAGGCGTTTCTGGGTTTGGCTTCCTGGCAGGGGAGGCTCAGAGGCACTGGGGGTGCAGAGGAGGGTGGAGAAGTACCTTGGCTCATAAATTTTCATCTTGGGGATACATTATGGATTTTTTTCCAAAGAATCCTCCAAGGAGTAGGTGGGTGTCTTCTAATAGCTTCCCACCAGACCTATGATCAGGTCCAAACTTCTTAGTGTGGCATCCGGGACACTGCAGAGTCTTGCCTCAGCCTCCTTTGCCAACCCCCTCTTCTGCTATCTCTCCCCATACCCACTGGGCTCTAGCTACATAAAACTGCTCTTATCATCGCCCTGAATATGTTATGCATTTTCACACCTCTGTGACCTCTTTGCATATGCTATTCCCTCTGCCTGGAGTGCCCCCTGCCATTTCCCTTCTTAAAGAACTATTCCTTTTTCAAGACCCTTTTCAAAAGTCAGATGCCTCTTCAAATCTGGCTTGACTTCCCAGACAGGGTTGGTTGCTCTGTGCTCCAAGGCATGGGGTTCCTTCCCTGGCTCATCCCCAGTAAGTAATTATTAGGATTTGCATGTTTATCATCCCCTTAGTTGCTCCTCCAGGGCAGGGACTGTGGCAGTCACCTTTGTAAATCCAGGGCAGTGCCCTAATAATTCCTCAGGCAATATCTGTGTTCGAATGAACCCCATTTCTGCTGGATTTGTGGTATTTTTGAGTGGCATTAAGAACACTCTGTGACCGAGGGCATTCCCTGGCCCACAGTGCCATCTCTCCAGACAAGTGTAACATATTTGTGTATCTGTGTTCAAACAGCATCAGTACAGCAATCCTCAGGTAGTTTTACATCTCATTTATTTATTTTATGCATTAACTCTGGGTGGTTATTATAGTTACCATCATAAGATGAAGAGACTGAGATGCCAAGAGATTAAGTAACATTGTGTTCAAAGTTACAGCACAAACATAGCAAAGATGGGACTTGAATCCAGGTATTCTGGCTGCAAGATAGAAAAGATCTCTGCCTACACCATCCTCAGTAAGTGGTTTTTGAATGAAGAGGTCAGCATCAGCTGGGATCTTGTTGGAAATGCAAATGATTGGGCCCTGGCCCAGACCTATTGAATCAGACACTCTTAGGATGGGCCCAGCGATCTGTTTTCAGCAGCACTGCAGGCGGTTCTGTTGCAGAGTTCAAGGTTCAAGTTCAAGAACCTGGGCCTACACAGTAACTGCTCCAGCAGCCCAGAGCCAGAGGAGGGCGCTCCAAGGCAAACTTTCACCCGAAGCAGTCCCCCAGCTGGGATGGGAAGGGGTAGCAGGCAGGGTGGAAGGGAAGAAAAGGCACGGGCTGAGTCAGGAGACAGGGTTCTAATCTCACCCAGTTCTGCAATTATTGGCTGAGTGATTTTAAGCACTTCTCTAGGTCTCAGTTTTCTCATCTGTATAATAAGGATGTCGACTAGCTGATTTCAAATTTCCCTTTATGTTCCGTTATTCAACTCTCCTTCTTTGGAATAATGAAACGAAGACAGCACCAAGTGCTCATTTTTAATGGATTTTCCCCATACTTGGAAATTAGCAGCGCCAAATTCCAAATCCTTGGATTAGCTTAACTTCTTCCTCCTTAGGGGTAAAGAAAGAGAGCAAACATTTGAGTTGACTCATGAAATTTTGTGAGGTGAGAAAATAGAAAACCGTCTGATAGTATTGGTTTGGATCCTCCCTCCACTGAGGCTCCTCCCTCCACTGAGGCTCCTCTACCTGGACCTTTTCTCTGATCCCATCCCATTACCTGCTTCCCCACTGTGACTCTGCCAGGCTCTGTTGCTCACAGAACCATCTCCCTGTCCTCTCCCCAGGCTTGCCCAACTCATTAGGCTCTGGCTTATCCAACATTCTTTTGAGAAAGGGTGAGGTGTGACATGTCAGGGTGACTTATTAGGTGCACCAGGGGTTTCATGGCCTAATGGGGGAGCCCCATGGTCACACCGAAGCCCTATCCTCATGGTTTTATGTGGACCTGAGGGCCCTCCCTGGAGCCCCCACATAGTGGGTAGGGCTGTGCCCATAGGGTATGGTGGGTACCATAGGGAACAGCATTTACTGGCAGCTGGAAACTTTCTACATCCGGCTGAAAAGAAGATGCTTCTTGCCCCTTTGAGATGATTATGAAAATCTGAGACAAGTAATTACATTATAAAAGTAGAGCCTTGAATTAGAAAGGTGGTTGGTCAGCAGGAGAACATGGCTGAATTCTCAAGTCCAGAGGGGCTATGAGAAGGTGGGCAGGGTTTTTTTTTTAATGTTTATTTATTTCTTTTTGAGAGAGAGAGAGACAGAGAGAGAGAGGGAAGGGGAGGGGTATAGAGATAGGGAAACAGAATCCCAAGCAGGCACCAATCTGCCAGCACAGAGCCCGACGCGGGGCTCGAACCCACAAACTGTGAGATCATGACCTGAGCTGAAATCAAGAGTCAGACCCTCAACCGACTGAGCCACCCAGATGCCCCAAGAATGTGGACAGTTTTAAAAATTGGTCAAATAATATGTCATCTTCAGCAAAATCTTGTGCCAGATAAGCACTCCAAGTGACTGTCAAATCAGTATCATGCTCAGAGAGAGACTTTCAGTATGAGAGCTTAAAATGCAGGACGTTAGGTGTTGCCAGAGTCCTTAGGTTAAAAGCCAAAGAAGGTGGTTATTAAATAGACCACAGAAAGCAGAGGCACTCGCTGAGGCTGCACTCCTCAGCTGTGAGCAGCTCCGGGAAGCTGGCTACCTCCCAGATTGCGTGTCAGTGGAATTATAGAATATGTGTGTTCTCCAAACTCATCAAATATACATTAAATATTTTCAGCTTTTTACATGTCAATCATACCTAAATAAAGTGTTTTTTAAAATGTTTATTTAGTTTTGAGACAGAGAGAGTGTGAGCGCAAGTGAGCGCGAGCAAGTATGAGTGGGGAAGGGGTATAGAGAGGGCGACAGAGGATCTGAAGTAGACTCTGCACTGACATCAGCGAGCCAATGTCGGGGCTCAAACTCATGAATCATGAGATCATGACCTGAGCCGAAGTCGGACACTTAACTGAGCTACCCAGGCACCCCAATAAAGTGTTATTTTTTTAAAGAATACATGCATGAATTTGTGTGCAGTTATAGTTTCTAATGTATCCTTTAAATCAGCACACATCATCCATAGTTACTGATCTTTCATCCAGTACCCTGGAGTCCCATTTGAACACCTTCTGGTGATGGCTGAACTTTTTGCCAGTTCTGAGCCCCACCAAAGTGGGCCTGGTAGTTGAAGTGCAACCTGGAACCTGCTAATCTGCCTCAGTAGCCCTGGCACTTCCCAGGATCCAGGAGCTTGAAGGCCTGGGCAGACCCAAGCATAGGTTAATCTCACTGGAACTCTCCAGAATGGGTCCCTCTTCTCCCTCACAAGCTGCTCTTGCCTGTGCTCTGCCTGATACTGGTCTGTCCTCCTCTTCTGCATAATGTGCAGAATACATGTCAACCTCACTCCTTAGAATCTTCTAAGCATCTTACTTGCCAGCTTCTATGACTTCTGAACATTCATGTCTGGTGCTCTCTTCCTTTGGAAGATTGGCCAAGTCTGAACACTGAGCTGTTCCTGAGGTTGTGCATGAGAGAGGAGGTGCAGGGCGTAGTCAGGGCAAGCAGATGCAATCTAGCTGTGGGCTCCCCAGCAAATCATGTTACTTCCTTGGGCCTCACTTTTATCATCTGTGAAAGGCAAGTGTTGATTCAGATGCCCTATGAGATCCTGGAGCCCACCCTGGCTCAAACAGAAGGCTCAGAGATCCTGCCCACGACCCTGCACATGCCCAAGTGGGAGAAGGGAGCGCATGCAGTGTCAGGCCAGTGAGGAGGACTCTGGGCCAGTTAAGTACTTTCCCTTCATGGGCTTAAGTTTAAGAATCGCCCCATTGGGTGGGGCCTGGCTGGAAAGAATGAGCCAGCCTCCCCCAGATTCCCCCCTGCCTGAGTGATTGCCTCACAGGCTGTTACTTAACCCTCCTTACCACTTCCCAGGGTGGGGAAGGGCAGGGCAGATGGGTAGCAGCTGATGCAATAGACAGACGCAAGCCTGTGTTGTTCTTCGAAGACTAAGCAAAGGTCAGCTGGGTTGGGCCAGCATGGGCTGCAGCTGCAAGGCCCTGTTCTTTACAGAGTTTTAGCTTCCTCTTCTTCCTTGACTCTTTCTCCTAGAATGGAGTTTACTCTCTGGTCATCAGAGTCAATAGTTGATACTATTGTGTTAGAATCTACTCACATCTATTCGCTGTGGTACTCTAACCTGCAGAGAACCTTGCCTGCTAGGAATATGTACATACCGGTGTACACACATGCCCAGTGGGAGCATCCGGAAATGAGACAAGGGTTCTGAGAATGTGCTCCGGTGCTCTTCTGAGGAAGTGGGTTCAATCAGAAGGATCAGAGTGTCAGAAGATCTGGAAATTTCCTGTATAGTCAGTCTCAAAATATGTCCTAGGGAATGCTATTTCTATTCAAGGCCCCATCTACCAAATATAAATGAGGGGCTACTAGCTCATCTCCCAGGGACCTGCATGCCTTGGATACAATATAATTCTTTTAATCTTTAAAGTTAAGGGGCGCCTGGGTGGCTTAGTCGGTTAAGCGTCCGACTTTCGCTTAGGTCATGATCTCGCGGTTCGTGGGTTCGAGCCCCGCGTCGGGCTCGGTGCTGACTGCCGGCTCGGAGCCTGGAGCCTGTTTCAGAGTCTGTATCTCCCTCTCTCTCTGACTCTCCCCTGCTCACGCTGTCTCTCTCTCTCTCCTAGAAATAAATTAAAAAAAAAAATATATATATATATATAAAAAAAGTAAAGTTAAAACAAAAGCGTGGGGGGCGGGGGGAAGGAAGTGCATCAAGTCCTTTGTCAAGTCTTTGACAAAAGGAAATGGCTAAATATTGCATTCAAACTAGCTTGATAATGAGTAACTATACCTTCATGATAAATTGCAAAGAACTTGTCTTACTAAATTCATGCTGCAAGATTGAACATTCTGTGCGATAGGCTCAAGAAGTAAAGTCCAGGTACAGTTATGCCCTATGTCACTCCTAAACATCAATTTGCTTTCCATTTACTATGTGCCAGGCCCTGTGCTAAGTGATATACATGAGTTTTCACATTTTGTCCTCAAAGCCTATGAGATAGAGTCTATCATTGTCCCTTTACAGATTCAGAAACTGAGGTACAGATGTGTAAGTAACTTGCTTAAGGACATAGAGCTAGTAAGTGGCAGAGCTAAGATGTTAACCTGGTTACCCTGACTCTGAGTTGCTTTCTTTTTTTAGTTAAATGCATCTGAAAAACTCATATATACAAGCAGAGGGTTTAAGTGGGATAGAATCCTTCCTATTATAAAGTACAAAAGGATTCTCCAGAATGGTCTCTAAATCCCAAATTCCCCTGTAACTTCAGTCAGTAAAATCCATGATTTTATTTTTCTGGGTTAGTTTTATTCCCAGATTTTAAGGAACATAGTTTTTGAATATAACGGACTTTTGCTCTTTGGGAAGGGTCACTACTAAACCTCTCATCAGATTAGTTAATTCCAATATGATTAATTCTGATACTAGTTAATGATTGATTTATTTTCTTATGAGTATTGAAGAGCTAAGTGTAGAAAGGAGCTTTGGGCAAGGTAGTTTATACTTTAATATGAATTTTATAATTACACATTTGTATATTTTCACACATAATCAAATTTAATCAAATAGCCTGAAAGAGTGAAATTATAGTGTTATCATGGTGTAGCAGGAGTTGGGGGCTTTCTTCTTGAATCAGCCATCAACTTGATTTATAGATGTTTTATCTCATTAACCTTTATGTTGTGGAGCTAATTAAGGATGCTGGGAACTGCAAAACACACTTGAATCAGTCATGTAGCTCTTTAAGTCCATCGTGCACCCAATTAAGCTGGACCCAATAATTCCAAATCATAGAAGACATCTTTGGAAAGACGTTCTCTCCTTCATTTCAAATGGCTTGCTGAAATGAAAATCAAACTTGATGTGAACCCTGTTTTCTCTTTTGGCTGCACACCATTTTGCATCAAATCCTTCTGAAGACTTCAAAAGCTTTTCCCAGAGAGGCAAACACATGCAGATTGTTCTGACTATCCCTGTGTGGGTAAAGTTGTCCCAGGACCCCATGGAAGGGCCAGAGGATTTCCCTCCTGGCCTCCTGCGTGCTGGGGAGCATCAGGGTGGCCACATCAGAACGCAGCCCCAGTCAGAAGGCTGCCATGTTGAGGATGGAAAAGGTCCCTCAGGCTCTCGCATTGGCCTTCTTTTGCTCCTATTCCCCATTCTTACTTCTGGAACTAAGCCCCTGAGGCATGGCGGGGTATAGCCTTTCTTCCCTTCCAGGCTTCTATGGCAGGATTCTGAGGTGGTTGGCCTCCCATTCTCGTGGCTGGGTCAAGGGGCCAGCCAGAATGGAGGGATGATGGGAATCAAGTAGGCTGCATTGATTTACATAGGAAAAAGTGTGGAGCTACTCCCTGGAGAGGGAATGGGCTGGGTGTAACTCCTGAGTGGGACTTGGAGAAAATTGGGCGCTTCTTCAAGAAGCTTAGCAATGATTCACATTATGTTTAAGGAATTGGGAATTCAACTTGTGTTTCTCTTGAATAGGACACCACATGAAGGTGGACCTTCATAAGGGAGGAAGAAGGCTTACATTTATTCACGTTGCATTTCAAGTAATTTTCTGAGTGACGGAAGTGGTTTGGGTAGAAAAATCTAGGACTGTGGCTTACAGTGGGGTTTTCTGAATTTGCATGGTCTTAGAACAGGACTGTGAGGTGTGGGCAGTCGTAGAGAGGGGCTCATAGGAAGACCTATTATCAGGTGGAGGCTCTTCACCTCCCTTAGATTTGCAGGTAAAGGTCAGGTTTCTTTTGGGGTTGATTTCACACGAAGAGTAAACTCCAGTGCTGGAGTAACACCAAACTTCAATTTCTCTTCTTGGTTTAGTTTTAAAATGGACTAGATGGTTAACATACAGAAGAATTTTTGTGTGGGTTCTTGCTCCTTAAATGCCAAACTTATGTTCTAATGCCATTTGACATGTCTCTCGGGTGAATGACTCAGCCCTGGCCTCATGGACCCTCCGCAGGCTCTCCCTCCCTCAGGGGTGCAGGTGTGTCCCCACCTCGGTTGGAGGCAGGAAACTAACCACAATCTCCTGGCTAAGACTGTAGGCTCCTGCCTTGGAGGCAAAACAGGGTGAAACACAGGCAGGCAGGATCCCAAACCACAGAAGCTCAAGTTAGGTCATCTTTGTGAACATGACAACTCGCTGTCTCTCTGAGTCAACAAAAAGAAACATAGACCCATTCCAAAATGGCTTTAAAAGACAGAATTTGCATGACTATGGTGACGTGCATTGAGTGCAGTTCCAAAGCAGTGGAGAATTAATTAGCCAGTCCTCTTCACAAGCCAAGAAAGGTGCAAGGGTACATTCACACCAGTTTATAGCAGGACCGTTGAGCACAGGAGTTTAAATCGTTCATCTGGCAGCCAGTGAATATAATGTCTGATTTCCTGGTCCCTCCTCACATGCACCTGGCAATTTGGGGGACTGTGTGCTGGGCAGGAACCATCTTTCAAAGCCCTTGGAGAAGTTGCAGAGACATTCATGAGATTGTCCCTCTGTGGGAGCAGGCTCACTGGGGCAGTTAGAAATTAGGTTGAGGATCGGGTTAGTGGGGAGGAACCAGTGATGGAAAATTATTATTCTTTTGAAAATAGTTACTCATGGGAACTTTGCCATGATTATGGCCATTAACATTGTCATTTCATTTTGCCTTAAACATGGGATCTAGTCCAAGGCAGCAGTAGATGAGCCCTTCGGAATGCATAGTGACCATTTACCCGGTTTACTTGTGGGAATCAAGCAAATGAAATTGCCAGAGAAAAACAACACTGCTTTGAAAAGCATTCTCTCACATTCATAGTGTATTTAAAATAATCATTAGGAAAAAGGACCTGGTGTTTTGAGGAATCTATCAGAAATCTTCAGCCCAGTTTGTTCCTAGGGCAGAGTGAGAATGGATTTACCTTGCTGAAGTCCTGCTTCAGTAGACTGCAGGGTATCCAGAAAGTCTAGATAGTGCTACACATAGGAAAAACAAACAGAGACATTTTCTTTTCTAGACTGGCACCCTTGAAGACTAGGAAGAATAATCACTTCAAATATGAGTTATTGATCCATTCCTCTTAGGCTAGTTAATAACAAATACCGTTTGTTCCTTGTAGAATTAACATCTGCCCAACCTGCTTATAGCACATGGAGTTTGGCCTTACCTCACACAGCCATACTGGTTGCTCTTGACCCTGTCATATATCTTCCTGACATCTATTTTGAGCAGAGGAAAGAGGAGACTAATAGAATTTATTCTGAGTGTACTAAATCCTACCCATGAAAGACATCTTTCAGGCAGCTTCATGGAATTACTCATACAGACCAGAAGAGTTATTTCTGGACCTGGGGCTTCTTTGGTCACCTATCTCCCCACTGGTTGCCTCTCTCCCTGATTCCTAGAGCAGACCTACTTAAGAAGGCTGGTGTATTTTCTTGGTTGCATTTTTCTGTAGTCTTTTAATCTCCACAGACGAGACAACTTAACATGCTCCTGCCTCATGTGGCCAGAGATCTGCTCTGTGACAGCATCAGGACCAATCTTGTCCTGAGCAGAGGGGTAGAAAGACCTTGAACCTAATAGTTAGCATCAAGTCATGGTGGTTCCTGGTTCTGCCCTGGCTCCAGAAATTGGACTCTTACCTTGTCCATTCACTTTACAAATATTGATTGAGCACCTGCTATGTGCCAGGCCCACAAATATGGCAGTTAACTATAACTGATGAAAGCCCTTGCCCCTCTTTAACTTCTGTTTCATTTTAAGAAACTATCATTTAGTCCTAAATTTCAACTGTGATTCCCTGGTCAGTAAATCACTTCTTCTAGAACAATATTTCTTCTTCTTTTTCTTTTTTTTCAGAGAGAGAGGGTGCAAGAGAGAGAGAAAGAAGCAGGAGTCACCTGAAGTGGGGCTTGTGTTCACTCAAAGTGGGACTCGAACTCACAAACTGTGAGATCATGACCTGAGCCAGAGTCAGATGCTTTAAGACTGAGCCACCCAGGGGCCCTAGAACAGTATTTCTTAAACTCCATTGTGCATGCAAATCACTTGGGTAACTTGTTACAATGCAGACTCTGATTCAGTAGGTCTGAGGTGGGACCTGAGATTCTGCACATTTAACAAGCTCCCAGATGATACTGTTAGGATGCTGCCTGGCTTACGCATTGAGTAGCAATGATGGACAGCTAGCAGCATCAGCACCACCTATGCATTTGTTAGAAATGCAGATCCTTGGGTCTTGCTTCAGACCTACTGGCTCAGAATCTGTCCTTCAACAGGATCCCCAGGAGGTGAGAAACATCTAGAGCACTGATTCCTAAAGCATATGCAACATCAGAAGGTACAGGTGACAGTTACAAACACCTGTGGGTTTCGTTCCCTCTTCCACGGAGTTGTATTACCCAGCAGTGAGCACCCTGATGGATACCAGGTCTGAAAACTCTCAAGAGCATTTTCAGAGGACAATTTCTGAGCTTCATGGCACCTCAAAATGGAAATAGCCTTAGAGATGACTTGATAATAGTCATCTGAGATTGTGTGCTTCTCTGAAGTTATCCTCACACAAGTCCCAGATAAGAAACTGAGGCCAGGTTCTTGCCCAGAGTCACATGGTTATAAACGGTGAAGTCTGGCCTACAGCACACATGCAGTTCTTCCACCACAGCCCTGCTTCCTACCCACCGCAGGAATGCCTCTCCTTGACCATGACCCAAATCTTTCCCTCCTCCAGCAGAGTTTCAGCCCATTACCTCTAAGCCTCCACACCCTCACACGTGCTTTACTGCTATCCTTTCCCCACCCACATCACCCAGCAGCCAAACCACACATTTAATTGGTTGACTTTCCCCAAAGACTGTTTCTGTCAGCCTTTTGATGATGATTGTGGCTCTTCTTGGGGCAGGTGAAATATGTGGGTTGGAAGGGTGTTGTCCTCTGGACTTCCATCCATCTTTCAGGAAGGCTGTTCAACTTTCTGCTCTTTGTCTTCTGTTCCTGTGTCTCTCTCAATAAGTGTTCTGCAGCCTTCTGGAATGTATGTGAGCACCTCCTCTCTTTGCTTACAGCTTCAAGACTTCCTCATTCTTTCAGACTGGCCGCTTTCTTCCCTCCCCACCCTATTCAGGGAGATGCTGCTCACCAGTAAAGTTCAATGGACACACTTGGAATTTATGGTCTAAGATAGGGGTCTTAGCTTGGCACCCACATAGTCTAACCCAGTACTTTTCATTCTTGAGTGTCCCTTATAGTCACTTAGGGAGTTTAAAAAACCCAATGTCTGGACCGCACTCAGATTGATTAATTGAAAGTCTCAGGTGGGAGGTAGGCACCAGTGGTTTATAGAGTTCCCCTGGTGATTCCAATGTGCAGCCAAGGTTGAGGACCACTGGAAAATCCAGGTAAAATTGTTTCTGCATAAGTATATGTGTACTTCATGGAAGAGCTAAGCCATAGCTTTCAGCAGATTCTCAAAGGTGTCTATGGCACCTTCCTCCTTCCCTTTCCCCACCTCAAGAAAGGTTCAGTGACTGGTCTAAGATAATAAATAAGCAGGAAAAACTTACCAATTTTTAAGGAAACACCGAATACATGTGTTAACTAAATAAGGTAGTCATTAGTATGTAGAGCAGAGAAAGTACCTACTGGGGCTTCACAAGTGAAGAGGACCTTAGGAATGTTCTGTTTGGTAAGATGGGAGAGTCCCTGCCTCTCCCAATTAGCCAGGAAAACTGTGTGATTTCAGATGCTGCCACTACACAGGTCTGATCACATCACTTAAACTCTCCCACTGCTACAGAACCACAACATCCTGGTTTCTTCGTGACCTACCTCCAGCCACCCTTTCTAGCTCATCTCCCTCACTTCACACACTTGAGCCCCAAGAGGATGCTCACTGTTCAGTTTTTACACACTGTGCCTTTGCTTTTATTCTTTCCCAGTCTCTGTCCCTGCCCCCCCCCAACTCTGCCTGCCTTGGGACCGGCCTGGGAGGGGAGGGAAGATTGAAGAGAATGGCTGGAGGGCAGGTTCCCTGGGTACAGAAGTGCTCGGTTCACATTTGTCAGAGTAGGGCAGCTACCTCAGGAGCTCCTCCTTGGGGATTAGGGGATGACGTACAGAGATTCAGAAAAGCTCTGGCCTTCAAGAGACTTGGGTGCCAGTGAGCTGGGGGGTGGGGTGGGGAGGCAGAACAGTGATTTGAGGAGTGCAGGGAACATACTAGGTGCTCTGAGAGGAATATGTGGAGGGGATCTGTGGGGTGGGAGGGGGAGTGGAGGGACAGGAAAGACTTCAGCCAGAAAGGGACTGATACCCAGCAGGGACCCAGTGAAGAGAGATGGGACTAATTAGGAGGCCAAGGCTAGATTATAGAGGGCATTGAATGCCAACCTGAGAACACAGATGGAGCCTAGCTGGTGCCCCCAGGTCTTGCCAGCATTTAGTCTTGCTCCCCCAGGAAGTCTTTGCTATATCAAGCTGTTGAGGTAAAGGAGCTAATTTTGAAGCTGTCACATCTGTCTGGAGGTGTCTAAGCTTAGGAATCTGCAAGCTTTTTGCAGGGAGCCCTGGCCTTCTGTAGTCTCCTTTCCCACACTGCTCATGTTCCCTGGCCCCTAGAACAAGTCAGGGAGCCAGGATCCCTGACGCTATAGGTAAGAACAATGGCTGTACTTCCCAACCATAAGTCAGGTGGGACATAGGTATGAAAGTGGGCTGGAAAATGGGCAGGCAGAGACCTCTCAGAATAGCAAAGAAGGAGGGGAATAACCTCCAGATCCTTGGGTTTGAAGCCTAGTGCTAAGTGCTGGGAATTCAGTATTGACTGACACCACAGACACTGCATCTAAAGCTCCACAAGAGTAGGTGTTCAATAAATGTCGAACATCTGCTTTCCTGGGCTGAGAATCCAGGTTAAACAGTTGTACCTTTTCCCCACCATCACTTCCCCCCACTGCAAGGAGATGATGCCCCTCCCCTAAGGCCTTCCCCCCTTCCACTTGGGCTGCCAGGATTCTCTAATTGTTCTACACTTTAATAAGGCACAGAGGGCTCATTGTGTATATTCAGGCAATCCTCCCCTCCAACCCAAATCATGAATTACATCTGTATTAATAAACATTTTAATTAACACTTACCAACTGCCAACAAAGTGTTAGGTGTAAATAACAGGTGGGTGCAGGTTGAAGTAATGAGACTAGAAAGCCACTGCTTCCTTTCTATTCCATTCAGAAATTTCAAGAAGGAATCCATATGCTATCTCTTTTTAAAAACAAGCTCATAAACTCTCCTGAATCCCAAAACTATTAATACACATATACTTATCATTGTTTGACATTTAAACATAAATATTAATAATTTAACTTTGGCATGATGCCTTTAATCTCAGATTCATTATTGTTTCATTCAGCAGACAGTCAATTGGTGTTGGAGGCACTATTCTTGGCACCAGGATACAGCAGTGAGTAAGACAAAGTTCCTGATCTTAAGAAGTTTACATTGTGGTGGGAATAAGAAAGTCAACAAGTACACACAAAAAATACTAAATGGTGAGACGTGCTATAGGAGAATATAAAGTGGGGTAAGGAGAATAGGGAATGTGTGTGTGTGTGTGTTGCTTGCTTTCTGTGGCCAGGGAAGGCTTCACTGATTAGGTAACATTTAAATGACAGAATTTACTGATTTATTATGTATAGGTCAGGAGAGAAAGAGGCGTCTAGTTGGCTCCTGGGCTTTTTACTTGAGCAACTGGAAAAATGGAATTGCCACATACTGATGTGGGGAAAGCAAGTTTGGGAATTTGATTTTGGACATGTGATATCAAGTAGGCAGTTAAATACCCCAATCTGGAATTCAGAGGAAAGGTTGAGACTGGAGATATAAATTTGGAAATCTTCAGTTCTTAGATTTTTTCAAAACTCAAGCTAGGTGTGACCACCAAGGGGATGAGTGTGGACAGAGAAGAGATTCAAGGACTGAGCCCTGGGAAGGCCTCCACTGAAAGGTGGGTGAGGTGAAAATGGAGAAAGAATTGTTGATAAGGAAGGAAGAAAACCAAGAGAGTGGATACCTGGACACCAAGTGAAGAAAGTCCTTCAAGGAGGAGAGAGTGAGCAACTGTGTAAAACAATACTGATAGATGCTGAGTAAAATGCGGCTTGAGAATTGACCATGAGATTTGGTTGTGTAGGGGTCATTGAGGCCATTACTAGAGCAGGTTCTACAGAGAGGAGGAAGGAGGGAAGGTAAAAGTTTGATGCCAGATTTGGTGTGTGTGTGGGGGGGATGTTGTCTTGGTCATTGATTGGATACTGTTTTTGAAGATACCAGCTATAAAAGTTTGAATATGGAGTAGTTTTAGGAAACTATTGTTCAGTTTTTTAGGAGAGAAAATAGTAGTATAGTTATAATAATCTTAGTCTTGACAGATATCTACTTAAATACGTAGGGGTGAAGGTTTGTGACATCTGCAATTTGCTTTCACACAGCTTAGCAAAAATCATATATATAAAATATATTCAGTATACATGGATAGTAGAATGTTAACACTGAATTGGGCATATGATGTGTTCATTGAACTATTCTCTTAACTCTTTGATATTTTTGAAATGCTTCTTTATAGAAAATTTGGGGGCACCTGGGTGGCTTAGTCGGTTAGGCATCCGACTTTCACTTAGTTTATGATCTCGCGGTTTGTGGGTTCGAGCCCTGCATTGGGCTCTGTGCTGACTGCCAGCTCAGAGCCTGGAGCCTGTTTCAGAGTCTGTGTCTCCCTCTCTCTCTGACCCAACCTGCTCACGCTGTCTCTCTCTCTCTCTCTCCTAGAAATAAAAAAAAAAAAAAAAAAAGAAAGAAAAGAAAACTTGAGGGAAAATACAGACTCTGGGCCTCATTGGTGGCAAATGAGCTTTTAAAAGACCACACGTGTCTCTCATATACCATCAGGGATGAGATCCACTGATCCAATCCCCCACTGAGCATAATACTGAGGTGTAAATAGTTGAAAGATTTTCCAACGGACAGAACAAAGGCTGAAATTCATGTTTCTCGGCTTCCAGTTCTGTGTTCTTTCTTACATATCCTCTAAAGGGATTTCCTAGATAAGAGATTTTACCCTCTTGAACATCTAAAACTCTTTGTTAGCAGATAAACTGCACAAGGTAAGGAAGGATTTGGGCACCTAGAAGGTACTCAGTTGTTAGAGACAAGGTTATTAGAGGACCGAAAATTATTGGAGGGTGAAAAAACTATAAGGTACTAAGGGCAAGAACAGTCCTAAGTTTAAAAAATTGAATTGGATTGAAGAGCTACATTTCGCTTTTAAATAATTTTTATTACTTTTAGTGAGGACAATCCATGAGACTGAATTTTATTTCACACATTTGTTAAGATTTAATATATAGACAAAATCACAGATTAGGAACAAAGTCTGAAAGTCTTGATTATTAGTTGGGAAATGAGGTTACAGATAAAGTTCCTGGCGTTGAAGGAGCCCTCAGTTCCTTGCAGACACATGAAGAATTGAAGATGCAGATTAGTAGGTCCCAATGTTTAGTGGGAAAGGCATGAGTCTTGGCAGTCAGACAAATCTGGGTTCGAATTCTGACTCTGCCATTTACTAGTTTTGTGACATTAGGCAAGGTGTGTGAGCACTCCAGATCTGTTATTCAGTCCCTTTTGCAGGCACTGTCCTAGATGCTCTGATACAGCACGTTAACATAAGACACACAAGGTCGATAATTTAGGAATGGGGGATATTCAGGTGGGGGTTCTAACTCTAAAGGGGCTAATGCAGCTCTTAACCAGGTGGAAATGAAGTTGGGCCGGGAGAAGCAAAAGATGGCAATATTCTAAGGAAATGTGCGGGAGCCTGGGAGCCTGGAGCTGCTGAGAAACACATATAGATGCTGTGGCTTTAATGCAGGTGGTTGCGATTACTTAGTGAAAACAGTTATGGAAAGACCTAACTCCGATCCAGAAGTAAGAGGCAGGGGTTGGGGCGCGGACCCCGAGCGCTTTTAAACTCCCTCTCTAGTAGGGAGAGGGAGTCCAAAGTCCCCAACCACGAAAAGAAAACGACTAATCCATACTAAACACAAGCGAGAGACGGCGTCAGGTCTGGAGGTTTATATGGGGGGCGTGGCTTCGAGCAACTCACCGACGTTCTCTTCCGGAACAGGCCTGTGCCCCGGAAGCAGTTGTTTGCTGCGTCTCTTGGGCCCATTTCGGAGACTGAGGGGGTGTTGTCGCCATGTTCCTGTCCGCGGTCACCCGTAAGTGGGGCTGGAGGCGGCGGCAGGGTCTGCGGCGAAGGCGGGAGGCCATGACAGGCAGGCATCCGGACGGCGAGGGTTTGAGGGCGCGCGCCGGTCGGGAACCGGCCGCTGCGACTTTCCAGGCCGTTAGGACTACAGCGTCCGGCATGCTCCGCGGCGCTCTTCCGTGGTGCTTGGGGGTCTGCGAGGCTAGTTCTCCATCCCTTTGCGGTCGCAGGGACGGTCTTGTGGGGTCAGCAGGAGTGGGGCGCTTTCCCAGTCCTCCGTAGGGCTGTGTCAGCAAGATCACTGCACATCCGAACTGGGAAAAAAAACCTCCGAATTTTTGCCCACTCGTTTGAAACTCTGAAGATGAGGAAGAGGAAATGGCTTGAGAGAGGTAGTGACTAGGTCAATACCGCTGGGCTGGGGGAAAAGTGTCTGGCTTCCCAAGGCAGCGCTCTTTCCTGCCGACTTTTCGGTTAGATTTAGTTTCCCTCCTCCACCTGATGTGGTGGTTGCTGCAGTTTGCATGGGTTAACATGTCAAACCAGAGGCTTGTTCCAGTGCAAATGTTTGCACCTTAGAAGAGGAACATGTGGAGCAGATCTTAGATTTGAAAAGTAACTGGTCCAACTGAAAAAAGATTGTGCGAAGCATTACATCCGGAATTGTGTTGGTCTCACTGGATCCTTGTCTTCTTTCCAGAATCTTAGCGGGATCTCTACAAGCTAGGGAGTATTTACTTGAGTGACAACCCACGGCATACTTAGTAACTTACATATTTATTACAGACATTTATATGAACTTTGCATAAGAAAGATAATAAATTGATATTTTCTTTTCTCTTTCAACCTTTCCTCTCTGCGAAAAAGTTGCCAAGAGCAAGTCAAAGTAAGTAAGGTTTTTTGTTTTTGTTTTAAATTTGTTTATGTTAGATTTGTTTTTCCAGGCCCAGGGAATACATCCTTATATTAATTAAACTAAGCATTTGGCATCAGTTTTCTGAAAGTTGATTTGAGGATTACTTGGTGAATTGTTTTGGATCTGTGGGACTCTTTCAGAAAACATTTTCCTTCCTGCCCAACTGACCTACTTAAGTGAGCCATTCAAATAATTAAAGGAGCTCTTGCTCTCTTGTTCCTAAACAAACCACCAGGATTCCCAGGCTCTCTTTAGACTACTACTGTATTTCTGTTTTTTTGAAGTCAGGACGAAGGGCCATTTGTTTGGAGGCCACTGCAGGAATCTAGCTGAACAAGCTGTGATTTGATTGAACTGTGGAGTCAGTTTTAATGAGTTTTGTAATCCTTTGCATTCGTAGAATAAGTATTTCAAAAATAGCAAAGATTAAAGATTCCATGCTGTACCAGAGAAACTATAAATACCAAACTGGCATCTCAAAATAAAATTTGTAGACAATAACTGAAATAAGATTTTCTGTGTTAAAAATAGGAGAATTCTTTTCCAGGAAAAAAAAAAAGAAAAATTTAAAACAGCCTTTACTTACAACTTAAGATACATCACAAATCTTAAAACTAGGTTTTTTGGATTAAAGTTGATGGAAAACATAGAAGTTAGTGCTCTCTGCCAAATAGCTTTTATTCATATAGCTTTTCCCACAATCCAGTTTATTTATATTAGAATTCCCCACCTCTAGATTATAGAGGAATCTCCCATGCCTCTGGTTTCTATAGAAACCCTGCCTGTCATGTTCTTTGTATGCTTGTGACATTGCCAAAATATGTTTTGCCTTACAGACTTTGTTTTCACAACTCACCTTCCATACTATTCTGTTAGTTCCTGGAAGGGGCAGGTGCAGCCTTATAGAGCTTTGCATTTCCCATAGTGCTTTCCACAAGTAAGCACTTAATAGGTATTTACTAAATCTTTTTGAATGAAGGACTAATTATGGTCTATTTTTTATGTTTATTTATTTTTGAGAGAGAGACAGAGCGTGAGTGGGGGAGGGGCGAAGAGGGAGAGGGAGACAAAGAATCTGAAGCAGGCTCCAGGCTCTGAGCTGTCAGCACAGAGCCTGACATGGGCCTTGAAATCACACACAAACTGTGAGATCATGATCTGAGCTGAAGTCAGATGCTCAGCTGACTGAGCCATCCAGGCGCCCCTACTGTCTTAACTAACAAATATTGTGTACCTTTTATGTATGAGGCATTGATGAAAGGGACATTGAAAGGTAGGCAAAGATGTGTAATGCATTATATAGGCTACAGATTCTTTTAGGAATTAGATAAGAAATAAGATAGCATGATACATAGGCCAGACACATGAACAAGTGACAGATAGAGCAAGGTTTTATCGCTTCTCAGCCTTTTGACTAAGATCAAGTGCAAATAGTACAAGGTTCTAAAAGGTCTAGTGAGGCAAAACATGAACTTTATGCTTTATGACCATAACTTCAACGCACTATGAAGGGGAACAAGGTTTAGCATGTTAATAGTATAAAAGTTCCAGTCCTTTTATTTTGTCCCTTTCTAATTCTACTCCTATTGCACATCCTGGAAGATAGGGCTCTTTTGAGATAGCCATCTTTATGATTTCTTGACTGGCCAGTAAGAGTGACCAGCATTTTTGTGTTGTCCCTCACTCCTGATTTCTCCTTCTACGAGGTGAGTGTCTGGGTCTGTTCCTACAACATGGTTTGATTGTTCTTGTTGCTTGGTTAGTTGATTGCCAAGCCATTGTCTTATAGAACAAACCTTGGAAATCAGAACCATTGAAATTGTGGTTTATGGAAAATGTAGGCTGTCTTAGAACAGAACCTTCTTAGCACTAAGTGATATCCCACAACTAATACTACTATACAGAGTTCTCAAAATGTGTCATCCTCCCACAACTGATTTTAGTTTATTTCCTCAGCTTGTAATAGCTTATTTTTACATCTTAGAACCATTCTGGTGAAAATGCTGAGCCAAGCTGGGACAGGTTACTCCTTCAACACTAAGAGAAGCCGACTACGGGAGAAACTGACTCTCCTACATTATGATCCAATTGGTAAGATTCAGATAAATTACTCCACAATACATTCAGATGCTTACAAGGCCCTTTGCCCTTTCCAGACTGACGCCGAATGTCTTTTGGCCATTTCTGTGGCCCCTCTGACACTGTAGCATTCAGCCAGCAAGTATATGCTGAGTGTTTACTGCGGTGCTAGTTACTCTTCCAGGTGCTGGGATACACCAGGACACATTCAGCCTCAGTCCCTGCCCTCTTGGTACCTATAGTCTGTTTTGGAAGGGAGGGAAAAAAAAAGAAAAAAGCAAAAATGACGTTCTGCTGAGTGATTTGAGAGACACAGGCAGGATGCTGAGATACAGGATAAAGTTGGGGAGAGGCAGATTCCACCTTTATCTTCTTAAATAGGGTAGATCTGGGAAAGAAAGCAGCTATGTAGACAGAATAGGTAATACCATTCTGGAAACAGAAAGAAAAGAGTGTCTTCAGAAGGGGAGGGAATAAATATCCTCCTGGGATCATTTAACAGTGGCAAGCAGTTAGGTCCAGATTTGAATTAGAGGAGTATGGCATATATATATTAGTGCAGGAAGTTAAGAAATGGCATTTTCCATTTTGTACCCTCTGCTAAAATGCTGTAATAAGTGGTAACTTTAAATGGTCTCAGTAGGTGGAAGTATTTGTCCAGAAGAGACCAGTGTTTCCAAGGCCAGATTGCCTGCTTACACACAAAAGACAGCAGCTGATTGCTATTGGTGGAAGCCCAGTTGTTTTTGGGTTTTGTGAGCAGAGTTGTGTGAAGTAAACTAGCAAACAAATGATTTATTTTTAAAACTCCAGGCCATTTGCTTAATTTTTGTGCCCTTGATTCTGAACAGCCTCTTTACAATTGTTTCTTAATAAGAACTGTCCTGGAGCTTCTGGGTTGGTGAACACATGCTGACTATGGGAGAGTGACCTGCTTCGAGAGGGCATAGAAGCTGTGTGCCCCTTCCTCACACCTACGTGTCACTTCTACCTGGCTGTTCCTGAGTTACTGATAACTAGTAGATAGTGTCAGAATTTTTCTTCTTCTTTTAGTCATGCTGTATCATCTTTAGTTATGTATAAAGACTTCTACTCACATCATCTACAGATCATTTTACCCACTGCTCTGGCTGCCAGTCTCTTGATTCTCTCTTCAGTAATGGTGACGCAGATACCTTTTTCCAAGGGTAAGAGAAAGCCATGGTTTGTTGCCTTTGTCAGTAACAAAAATGTTGGAGAGCCCAGTGGCAGAGCTCTTGTGTTGGCATCTTTCATGTCAGCTACATCAAAAGAACCAGGGTGTCTCTCTCTCTTTCTGTTGGTGATTACACCAGTTCTTTCCGGGTTAGCATCCCTGGTCACCACTCACAGATTACCAGTGCCAAACTGGATGACATCAGTAACCTTTTCCAGTCTCCACCATCAATCTGAATGGTGTCCTTCACCTTGATGAGGGGATCAGGATAGCAGATTGGAGCGAGCATCATGGGTTACCAGATGAGGGATCCCTTTTGTTCCCACAAAGATCTTTCTCACTTTGCACAACTTATATTCAGCCTCCTCAGGTGCAGTATTATGAACAGTAAAGTGGCCCTTGGTGTCACAGATCAGATGGAAATTCTCCCCAGTCTTGTCAGTGTTGATAACGTTCATAAAACCAGCAGGGTAGGTTGTATCAGTTGGGACCTTGCCATCAGTGTTAATGAAACGCTGTATACTGATCTTTACTTCATACTGCTGTTAGGGGATACTCAAGTCTTTTCCTTAGGAAACTGATGAGAGGGAGACATTCTCTCAGCTTATGGGGACCAGTAGATGGACAAGGGGCAAACACACCAGTTTATCAGCATCCAGCCTTTGGAGCTGCTACATGCTTCAGATGCTTCTTGGGACCATGTGCCATGGCTGTACTGGGCACAAAAAGAGCAGAATTGAGCTGAATTGTAAAACACCCAGTTGGTGATCAGGATTGAATTGGTACCAGAAACTTATTTCCCAAATTAATCCGTTATATAATGAAAGATATTTAACCTCATAATCAACTTTTTCATTAACTAAGAATAAGAACTCATAGACTCTCACTTCTGGCCAAGATGGAATAACAGGAACCAAATTTCCCTTCCCACTGGAAACAACAACAAAAGGACAATCTAGGCAATAAAAGACCATGATCCCTGAGAGAAAGGAAACAGACTAGTGCTTGTGAATAATCAGACAAAATGGAAAATTCCGTCTTCTTTGCTTACCTACACAAGTCCCATATCTTCAGATGTCATGAACACAAACACCTGTACTTTCCAGGCGATCTCCAGGTTCTAGATGAAGAATTTGATGTCGAGGACTTTAATCAAGGACACAAAGCTAAAGTATGTTTCAGAACAAAGATTTGAACTGAAGACTCTGACTCCAAGGCCCAGACCATAAACTAATCTATGTAGGGACCTATGAATGAGACATGTTACAGGAGGCTAAAACCTACCTACCATTGGGTGACTTCTGGGCAGGCATTCGTGCAGATGCTGACTCACAGCTACGTTCATAACTGCCTTCAGAGTTTGTACAGCAGGTCTCACAACCACGATTGTACCATTCATTATGCTGCATTCATCAGTGTGTAAGAAAAATAAAAATAGTATCACCTTCAACAAAAAAAAAAGGCCCTGACCAGTGTGAGGCGCATATAAAACAGACTCTGAGAAGCCCAGTTGTCAGCTTAAAATTGGATGATTTCTGTTCTTTAATGGAAATAAAATTCCCTGCTGTTTTTACACTGTTGAAATTTCTGGTCATTCTTTATCATAGTATAAAAGGAATTCTAGGTTTGTACCTGATGATTGGGAGTCTGAATTCTAGGATGTTACCACATATGGTAGAAAAATTATTAGAATGATAAGGTATGTGTTGTAGTCCTTTTGGTTTGCTATAACAAAATACCACAGACGAGGTGGCTCATAAACAACAGAAATTTATTGCTCAGAGTTCTGGGGCCTGGGAAGTCCTAAGTTCAAGGTGCCAGCATGGTAGCTTTCTGGTGAAGGCCCTCTTCCTGGTTCATAGCGTGTCTTCTTGCTTGTGTCCTTATATGGTGGAAGGGCAAGCAAGCATTGTGGTGGGGTCTCCTTATAAAGCATTGATCCTGGCTTTGAAAACTCCACTCTTGGGGCGCCTGGGTGGCTTAGTCGGTTGGGCGTCCGACTTTCGCTTAGGTCATGATCTCACGGATCGTGGGTTCGAGCCCCGCGTCGGGCTCTGTGCTGACTGCCAGCTCAGAGCCTGGAGCCTGTTTCAGTCTGTGCCTCCCTCTCTCTCTGACCCTCCCTTGCTCACGCTGTCTCTCTCTCTCTCCTAGAAATAAATAAAACGTTAAAAAAAAATTTAAAAAAAAAAAAAAAGAAAGAAAACTCCACTCTTGTGACCAAAGCCTTTCCATGGGCCCTGCCTCCTAATACCATCATTATTTGGGGGTTAGGATTTCAACATGAATTTGGGGCGGGGGGACACAAATATTCAGACTACAGCCATATGATACAGAGTTGATGTGATTTTTTTTTTCTTTTTCTGATTTCTTTGTATTGGCTGGTAAAAGCTCAAAGTGATGAACTTTACAGAAAGGAATTGTTTTTTCTAGCATTTAGCTCTTTTAGAGTCTATCTTTAGGAACATGCGCAACATTAATAAATGTTAGTGGAATAACCCTTTATGATATTTTCAGTATGAGAATGTATTGGGATTTTCATCCTTAGTATGGAGGTATTAGGAACTTATTTGTCAAATTGATTTTAAGTTTTGAGGTTGGGAAAGAATACAACCATAAACAGTTCTGATCATAAGTTGAAAATAGGAGAAAAGATTCATATATAAATTTCAAACAGACTGTTAGAACTTTTCTGATAAGGAATGGTCTAAGCCTTGACAGCACTACTTTGTCTTTTTTGAAGAAGAGAATGTTCTGGGATAGTGGACTGCCTGGCTTTGTGCCCATCTGCTGAATGTCCTATAGGCTAGCGTGATGATGTTTGCCTCGGGGCCTGCCCCATTGCCCAAGGTACCAAACAGCTTGGCAGCTCTCCCAACATATTTTACTGCAGTGAATAAATGGTTAGTTTAAGGGTAATGTTTTGTGAGTCTGCTCTATAAAGGAAATCAGTAAGGAAACAGAAAAGTTCCCAATTATTTGAGCATTTTACAGTGTACTCTGGCTAGAACCAGCCTGTCTTTTCGAACTCCTTTTCTTCATATAAAACTAATTTCCAAGGAGGAAGAACTAAAGGCTGAGACATAAGCTTATTAAACTTTGTTAAATATATGAAGGCTTATCATAAAGAAAATGAAAACTTGTCATTTTTGATTACTTGGATGAGTAAACAAGACAATATAGACTTTAATTGAAGCAGAGTTGATTTAGGTTAGATGTAAGGAAAGAACTTGACAGATTCATTCTTCTGTGAATTCAGCAGCAAATATTTTGACAGAAAATTAATTTTGTTAATGATCATGGATAGAAGTATGTTATTTCAACTCAACTGTGTATCTAGCAGCAACCCTGTGAGGAAGATGGACTTATCCCCCACATAGGGAAGCAAACAAAGCAGAATATTTTGAGAAATTTGTCCAGGGACTCACAGCAGATAGAAGTGGTAGACCCAAGGTTGGAACCCAATCTTTCCGACTCTAGGCTCCCTATTTTTTCTATTACATGGAGCCAAATTAATCTTCCTAATTTTTTTTTTTTTTTAATTAGGATCTTCCAGTGGGGTCAGCCTACCATACAAGGCCATGGAACCCTACTGTCATCTTACCTCTTACCACTGTTCCTCTGTACCAGATGCCCATTCCTTTTATAGTTCATCCAAATGTTGCTCCTTCAGGGACCAAACTTTCCCTCTCCACAAGGTGTTCCCTGACCAGTCCAGTCCTTTTGATCTTTAGGGTCCTACTTCCTGGACATTCAGGGGCTCTTTCCATACTTCTGTAAACTCCACATTGCCTAGCACAGTTCTGTGGACTTAAATACTTTTTGGATTAAGAGAATGAATTCAGTGAGTGATTCAGAAACTTTTCATGAATAAAGCCTTGCTTTACTAATCTTAGTCACTCCTGTTCTGGGCAATTTAAATAGTCTCCTGATTGGTTACCAGTGAGGTGTTTTTTTTTTTTTTTTAACCATTTTTTTAGTTCCATGTAGAAAAACATGGAAACATTTTTTGCACTGAATCACATTGTTTGATGGGAAAGTATTGTGGTTTACTACTGTTTTATAATGCTTTGTAATCAGTTCCTCTTGGACTTTAAAGGAGCATCATACTACTTTTAAAATACTAGTTAATTCAGAATATATTAAAAATACCTCTGTATAGTGTAATAATATATTTTGGTTTTTTGAAATTAGTATTATAGATAAAATTCTGTTGACTGGTTAATAGTTCTTAAATCTAGCTGCCTATCAGAATCATCTGAGATTTTGTAAAAATGTAGATGTTCAGTCCTCACACTAGATGTACTAGACCAGAATTAGGGTAGGGGTAGAGGTGAGAAGTAGGAATGTATTTTAATTTAGCTCTCTAGCTAATTCTTAATCATAGAGAGCTTGGGAATCTCCTGTATACAGTATCCATGCTGATTATAGAGGAAGAAGAAGAACCCTAGTGAAAGTGTCTGTGTCATTGGGATAAGTGTGGGGTGGTTGTGTCGTAGTCCTTTGAGTCTTCCTGGTGCACTGTTTGCTTTTGGGTTTTTCGCCAAGAAGTAGGTGGTGAAAGGGACACAGAGAGAGGGAGGGAGAGAGATATGCTGGAAGTTAATGGAGTTAACTCTAAAGCATTATATGAACAGTGAAAACCTTACTGCCCAGCATCTAGTCTCCAGTCTTTCATGGAGGTAATTAGTACTTTTGTTTTGGCTTTATTTCAGAGAACTATACTGTTTTGATATTTTCAGTAATGAGATTTTGGTTATAATTTTCATTCTTTTACCATACAAGAAAATCCACTTTTGGGTATATTAAACAATCTCTGGAAAGTACAAGGTTTAATGTGTATTTACTCGTCTGGCCAGACTGCCTTTTCTTCCTTAGTCTGCTCAGTTCTTGCTGCCTTTTTTCCTCAGTCCAGCTCTTAGTCTGTCTCCTGCAAGAGTGGTCATTAATTGGGTGAAGACATTGAATATTTCCGTTTTTTGCTCCTAGTTTTGTTTTTTAATGTGGATATTTCACATTCAGTGAGATATGACCTTGTGGTGTCCCAGAGAGGCCACTGAGTGACTGGTGAACCTTGACTTTCTTACCACTTTCTCTAGGTTTCTCTGGCCTCTGGGATGGAGGAACTGAGTTTGCAGTTCTGCTCCATCCTCACGTCAAAGGAGTAGTAAGAGAAAGGAGAGTGCTTGTGGTCTGACATGTATATTTTTATTTAAAAAATGGTGACGATGCTTTTAGTTTTCTGCTACAACCCATTTTTCTCTTACAGTGAAAACAAAAGTCCTCTTTGTGGAACAGAAAAAAATACGCTCCCTCTAAACAATGGATTGAAAATGAATTTGATTTATAAATGAGAAGACTGAGGGCGGGATACTGATTCAGAAATTCTGCAGCGTGTAATAAAAGAAGAGGAAATGGCACGGAATCACTGCCTCCTGTGATTTGAAGGCCATTGTGAAGGAAAACAATGTACTGAAAGAAAGTTCTTCATATTAGGACATATATCATTGCATCACATTTATTTATCTTTCTGGATATTTTTATAGCCCTTAATAAAAAATATTAAAATAGCCTGTACTATTGTCTCTTAGTGATGTTTTCCCCCACTCTTTGAAATTAAAAAAAAAAAACAAACCACCACATTGCTAAAGAATAACCATTGTTTCATATAAAAGAAAGTTTCCATAATGAAACTTGTGCAAGACTTTCCAGTCTGCTTCTCTTTGTACTTCATAGGAAAGGCAGAGTCATTCTCCAGAGTGATCTTGTAACAACTCCCGTGTAATAGCAGAGGTGGTGAGGGTGAACAGGGGTAAGAAAGGGGCCAGCTCTGTCACATACAAGGAACCATGAGAACTTTTATTTTGTTTTGTGCTTACATAATTAGGAAAAATGCCATTGGTCCATATTCTCAAACTCCAGTCACTGAAATAGTATTTAGGAGTTTCTTTTTTTTTTTTTTTTTTCTAAATTTTTTTTTTAATGTTTTATTTATTTCTAGGAGAGAGATAGAGACAGCATGAGCAGGGGAGGGTCAGAGAGAGAGGGAATCACAGACTCTGAAACAGGCTCCAGGCTCTGAGCTGGCAGTCAGCACAGAGCCCGACGCGGGGCTCGAACCCATGAACCGCGAGATCATGACCCAAGCGAAAGTCGGACGCTTAACCGACTAAGCCACCCAGGCGCTCCGTATTTAGGAGTTTCTAGGAATGCATTGGACTCTCTTTATCTTCTAGATTTCCTTTTCAAAGAAATGTATTTATCTTGATTTGATTTGATTCTTTTTTTAAATAAGAAAAGCTAGAGTGTATTTCCACAGGGCCATGGCTAGGGCTTCTGGGGCATGGTACCACGCAGCTAACCAGCTTGGAAATTCCAGTAATCCCTAACATTCACGTAAGGATTCCTGTGCTCTACTTTCTCACTCAAGCTACAGATTTTCAATAGGAAATGAGTTAAAATCATTTTTTTCTACAGATTTAGTTTTCTCTTTTATGTGTCAAATTTCTGACTGAACGTAAGAAGGATCACCTTTTATTTTGAGCTAAGCTGGTTCACATCCTACCCCTTTTACAGCACTTGTATAGGAGAATGATAGCGTGCCCACCGTGGCCTCAAGCGTGATGAAACCAACGCTCTTCCCTCCCCACGGCTCAGCCTGTGGAGGACGCGCCAGAGTAGCTTTCTGAAAATGGAATTAGACGTAGACAGTTGTTGAGGCTTATTGGCTTGTGGCATTAAAGTCAATAAGCTATTTTCTGGCATCTCTTGTTAAAGCTTTGTTCAAAGCAATCAGGGGAGATCTTGGCTATTTGTAGGTTGAAACTATACATAGTGATTTTGGGTTACAAGAAAAATCTTTCACCTGATCCTAGCTAAGTCTGATGTAAAGGGTCTCTGACATGTATGAATCACCTTTTTTGTTTTTAAACCCAAAAGCAAGTAAAATCTGGCTTAACAGATGACTTGTCTATTCAGCACATGAGCTGAACGTGTCCCACAGGTGGTGTTTATATTTTTGAATTTTTCTTTTTTTTTGAAGAGAGAGGGGGCGCAAGTGAGCGATGGGCAGAGAGAGAGAGAGAATCCCAGGAGAGGCAGAGAAGGGGAGAGAAAGAAGCAGCACTCACCGGAAGTGGGGCTCATGCTCACTCCAAACAGGGCTCAAGTTCACTCGAGGTGGGACTCAAACTTAACAAATTGTGAGATCATGACCTGAGCTGAAGTCAGATGCTTAACGATTGAGCCACCCAGGTGCCCCCATGTTTACTTTTTAAAAAAAGCTTCCTTCCTTCCTTCCCCCATGTTTACTTTTTAAAAAAAGTTTCCTTCCTTCCTTCCCTCCCTCCCTCCCTCCCTCCCTCCTTCCTTCCTTCCTTCCTTCCTTCCTTCTCTCTATTTATTTTGAGAGAGAGCAAGTGGGGTAGGGGCAAAGAGAGAGAGGGGAGAGAGAATCCCAAGCAGGCCCCACACCGTCAGTACAGAGCCTGATGTGGGGCTCAAACTCACAAACTGTGAGACTGTGACCTAAGCTGAAATTGACTCAGGACGCTTAACTGACTGAAACACCCATGTGTCCCCCCATGTTTACATTTCTAAAAAATCAACTGCTGATACTTAAACATTGAAAAGATTTCAATAAACATCCAGACTTCTGGCTTCTCTTGCAAAACAGAAACTCTGACAACTCTAACACTGGATATCCCTCTTAGGAACTGCTCTAGGTCCAATTCTTGTGCCCTCTTCCTTATTTAACATTCTCTGCTCTGGAGCTTAAGTTCTGGAGAAACAAATGAACAAACAGGTGGGTAATAACTGATACACACAATAATGAAGCAGGGGGAGAGAGAGGGAGTTGTTGGTGTAGGGTCAAGGGTGTCTAAGGGAAGCCTCTGACGGTAACATTTGCACATGTGAGGGAGTAAGGCACATCAGCTTGTGGGCAAAGAGTGTTCTAGGCAGAGGGCACAGTAAGTGTGAAGGCCCTGAAGTGGTTTGAGTTGGGTGAGGAGGCCAGTGTGAAATGAACAAAGAGGGGAGAATGGGAAGAGACGGCATAGAAAGAGGGGTGTAGGATACAGACTCTGCTGACCCTTCCCGGAGTCTGGAGCCTGCTTCAGATTCTGTGTCTTCCTCTCTCTCTGCCCCTCCCCAGCATGCGCTCTGTCTCTCCCAAAAATAAACATTAGAAAAATTTTTTTAAAAATAATGAAAGCTTAAGTATGACTTCATAAATGAACAAATTTGTAAAGAAAGGAGAAAAGGATATTTTGTAGTAAGCTGCCAGCTAAGAGTGGCTATCCCCTTCCCCAAGTACATTTTATTTCCAAGTACGTTTATTTTAGGGTTAGCAGCAATCAAAACAGATCAAGTGGCAGGTCTTTTTTGTATGGATAAGATGACTGTGTTCCTGCAGCCTGGACGCTGACTGCTGCGATGAAATTGGCTCTCTTGAGCATTTCTTCCAAGGACAGATTGGGGTAGTAAGCCAGATAGAAGGCCAAAGCCCCCACAAAACTGTCACCAGCACCCTGTAATTAAAAGCATAGTTGTGGAGATAAGCACGTAGTCAGTCACCTGTTAACCAAACTGTATTTTAACAATATTTAAGTGCACTTTTTAAGGTAGAAGATTTTTAGGTCAAAGGATAGTACAGATGTTTCCATATGCCCCACATCCAGTTCTGGTAATGCCTTGTGACATCTGGTATTGTGGTACATCTGTCATAATGAACGAAATGGTATTGATATTAGCTGAACTCCATACTTGATTTGGATTTCGCTAGCTTTGCTTAATGTCCTTTTTCTGTCCCAGGATCTCCTCCAGGATGCCTAGTACATTTAGTTGTCATTGCCTTAGACTCTTGTAGGCTGTGACACTTTCTTGGATAGTGTTTGTTTCTGAAGACCTTGACAGTTTTGAGGACTGGTCAGATATTTTGTAGAATATACCTCAGCTGGGCCTGGTCTGTTTTTCTTACAGTTAGACTGGTTATGGTTTTTGGGAGGAAGACCACAGAGGTGAAGTATCGTTCTCTCATCACATTATATCAAGGGTACATACTGTCAATGTGACTTGCCGCTAATCATGTTCATCTCAATCACTTGGCTAAGGCAGTCTTTGCCAGGTTTCTCCATGTAAAGCTACCTTCCTCCCTCTTTTCATACTGCACCCTTTGGAAGGAAGTCACTAACTATAGTCCATACGTAAGGGGTAGGGTAGAATATTATTTGGAATGCTTCTCTTTGGGAAATTTGCTCCCCCTGCCCCCAACTCATCACATAATTATATCTGTATGAACTCATGGGTCTTTTGAAAAATTTTAAAAATTTGTTCTTTGGGCTATAATCCAGTACTGCATTACTTCGTTGCTCAAATTGGCTCCCATGGCCCTTTGACACACCCCATTGTTTTATCTTTCGGGTGCTTTACTTTCTGATATTGTAAGATGCTCCAGGTGCATCTCGTATATTCCCTGCTTTAGTTCTAGAATTAGCCACTTCCCCATTAAAATGGATGCAGAAAGTGGCGAGAGCTTTTCAGATATTATTTTCAAACTAAATATAGGGACAAAACAGTCTCTTCCCATTTTCTCTGAAGCTCCAAAGATCTGATTCGGCAAAGTACATACACGGACACACAGAAACAGAAAACAGCAAAGAAAGTCTTTTGACTTCCACCTTCAGGCCGGGTAATACCGAGTCATGTGTTCATCTAACAAATATATTTAAAATAATTTATGATTATACAGTCTTACTTGAAAAATCACTCTGAAATCAGGGTCACTTTCCAGCTTTTTTCCCAGTTTGTTGTTCCATTGCACCCAAGAGTTTTCATAACGAATCTTGAGGCTATACTTCAGCCTTTGTAAAGAGCCTTGGCATGCAAGACTGTTCCAGCTGCATAGGCCCGGGACAGTGATGGACGCTAGTAAAGGGGTAAAATTCCCTGTGGATTAAATGCTAAGTAGTGTGGCTGAATTTATAAATGCTGTTGGATGCTAAGACAGAGTCTGGAGAAAGCCTCCCTGAAGAAGGGAGTTCTTACAGATGAGACAGATTTATAGAGAAAGAAGGCCTCAAGGAACAAAGACCCAGGAGGAGGAAGGAACAGAGTGAGCTCATGAGACAGTGAATGGCTTTAAGGAGAATGACATTTCCCCTTGTTTACACAGATAAAGCAGTCAGTATTAAACTTGCCAAGGAGTCATAGTAACGCAGGTGTGAATTCAACACTTTCCTTCCTCCCATAAATGTTTTCTGAGTGCCCAAAATGTGTCAGGGGCCATGCTAGATGCTTTGCAATTGTTTATATCAGTCCTTCCTGACGGAAACAATGGAGAGAGACATGTTTTCTGCCCTCTTAGTTTACAGCATAGCAATGCAATAGTGTTGATATTTGGTTTTCTTATTTACAAATAATGGAGGCAGTCTTTCCTTTATGTAAGTTTTATATTATTGCTTAAGCTTATTGTTACAAGCTTATAATATTTTTCCAAAAAACTTTAGGGAATAAAAATATTTCATGTATAATTAAGTCATGTTCCTATACCTCTCTCACCTTTAACCTGGAGCCTGACCAAAGCAAAGGCACAGGGCTGCGGGGAGACATTCTAGCGACACTGACAGAAATCAGTTCTATATATTCCTGGTGGCTAGTGGGGTGTTTAGCTGCAGACAAGATCTTAAGAAAGTATAAAAAGTATTGTTCTTATATCTGAAAAGACTACTGAAACAATTTAAATTGCTTCCCACTATAAAATAGGCCAGGGAAACACAGTGTCTGGTAGAACTGTGTGTTGGAAGCATTACTTAGGTAACAGTGATTTTCAGAACTTGATTTCCTTTCATTCTTAGAGCTTCACTGTGTTGGTAGAGACTGCAAAGGTAAGCTGTTCCTGTATTAAAAGGAAACTAAGCTACATAGCTTCACTGAGAACTCTAGCAAATGTTTAAGTAAAAAATAATACTAATTCTAGCCAAATTCTTTCAGAAAATAGAAGAGTCAAGGAAACACTTTCCAAATCATTTTGTAGGGCCAGCATTAGTGTGATACCAAAACCTGACAATGACGATTCAAGAAAAAACAAAACAGATCAATATTCTGCAAAAACCTTTAAAAATTTTAGTACAATGTATATGTGTATAGGTGTCGGTATATATATCTCATGACCAATAGGGTTTATCCCAGGAATGTGAGATTAGTTTAACATTAAAACCAATTACATTTAAAACCAATTAATGTTTTAAAAAATCAGCGTAGTTCACTTTTTTAAAACATGATTTTTTAGTAGGAGCAGAAGCATTTGGCAAAATTCTACATCAATTTCTAATAGAAATTCAGCAAATTTGGAATAGAAGGTATAACTTGATCTTCTTGATAAAGGGCATTAATGAAAACTCTACAGTTAACATCATACTTAATGAGGAAGACTGATGCTTTCCCCTTGATTTTGGAAAAAAATCAAGGATGTCTATACTCATTACTCCTATTGAGCATCGTACTGGATTGCCAGCCAGTGCAATAAGACAAGAAAAAGAAAAGAAAAGGCATGCAGATTTGAAAGCAGTAAAATTCTTTCTTAGATGGCACAATCACCTATGTAGAAAATCCTAAGAAATGCAGCAAAAAAGTAGATTTAGCAAGGTAAGAGGACAGAAGCTCAATATAAAAAAAAAGCAATTGTGGGGTGCCTGACTGGCTCAGGTCATGATCTTAGGATTCCTGGGTTCGAGCTCTGCGTCAGACTCTGCTGACAGCCCGGAGCCTGGAACCTGGAGCCTCCTTCAGATTCTTTGTGCGTGTGTGTCTCTCTCTGCCCCTCCTTGCTTGTGCTTTCTCTTTCTCTCAAAAATAAATAAATGTTAAAAAAATCAATTGTACTTAAAAAAAAATTACATCCAAGTTAGCATATAGTGCTATAATGATTTCAGGAGTAGAATCCAGTGATTCGTTCCCTGTATATAACACCCAGTGCTCATCTCAACAAGTGTCTGCCCTAATGTTCCTTAGCCATTTAACCCATCCCCCCACCTACAACCCCTCTAGCTACCCTCAGTGTGTTTTGTTCTCTGTATTTAAGAGTCTCTTATGTTTTATCCCCCTTCTTGTTTTTATATTATTTTTGCTTCCCTTCCCTTATGTTCATCTGTTTTGTATATTAAATTCCTCATATGAGTGAAGTCATATGATATCTGCCCTTCTCTGACTGACTTATTTCACTCAGCATACTACCTTCCAGTTCCATCCACATTGCTGCAAATGGCATAATTTCATTCTTTCTCATTGCTAAGTAGCATTCCATTGTATATATAAACTACATCTTTATCCATTCATCAGTCGGTGGACAGTTAGGCTCTCTCCATGATTTGGGTATTGTTGAAAGCACTGCTATAAACACTGGGGTACTTGTGCCCCTATGCATTAGTACTCCTGTATCCCTTGGACAAATTACTAGTAGTGCTATTACTGGGTCATAGGGTAGTTCTATTTTTAGTTTTTTGATGAACCTCCACACTGTTTTCTGGAATGGCCATACCAGTTTGCATTCCCACCAACAGTGCAAGAGGGTTCCCATTTCTCCATATCCTTGCCAACATCTGGAGTTTCCTGATTTGTTCATTTTAGCCACTCTGACTGGTGTGAGGTGGTATCTCAGTGTGGCTTTGATTTGTATTTCCCTGATGATGAGTGACGTTGAGCATGTTTTCATGTATCTGTTGGCCATCTGGATGTCTTCTTTAGAAAAGTGTCTATTCATGTCTTCTGCCCATTTCTTCACTGGATTATTTGTTTTTTGGGTGTGGAGTTTAGTAAGTTCTGTATAAATTTTGGATACTAACTGTTTATCCACTATGCCATTTGCAAATATCTTTTTCCATTGTCAGTTGCCTTTTAGTTTTGTTGATTGTTTCCTTTGCAGTGCAGAAGCTTTTTTTTTATATCTTGATTGAGGTCCCAATACTTCATTTTTGTAAAGCTGATTTTTTAAAAGGCAGGGTTGGAGGGCAGTGAGTCATGCAGGACTATAATGTAGGTTTGAAAGCTTTGGCAATATTTAAGTGCCCGGGGGTTACTACTGATTTACTCTCGAGTGCATGGTTGGGACACTAATTGAGACTTACTGTGGGCCAGGCTTAATTAAGCATTATAATTGGCATATTGGAGCCTATTTGGCCTTATATTGTGAGCCCTAATTCTACCTCTATACTTTCACTATAAATGTTTCTCTTCTAGTAGTAGGGCTTTGAAGTCAGATATATTTGTATATGAATCTTGGGCTTGCCACTTACTAGCTCTGTGACCTTGGGAAAATGAATGTAAATTCTCTGTGACTTACTTTTCTCATAAATAATGAAATGGTTAACATCTCATAGGGTTTTGTGAATCTGTCATTCCTTGCCTCTCAGTTTCCTTACCCAAAATCAATTCATAGAACTCTCAGCACATGTTGCTGCTTTACTTACCGTTCCACCTTACTCCCCTGACCTCTCTGCTCTTCTGCAAGTCCACTGCATCTCCCTGTCCTTCCCCCGCCCCACTTTGTTCTGCCACATCCCTTTCTCTGTGTCCAGTCTGAAAACATGACTGTACCAGTCTTCTTTACCTTCTCATGGCTTTCTGCAAAACCCCTTTCCTTCCTTCCTTTTTTTAAAAAAAGGATTTTAAAAAAATCTTTATTTTTATTTTTGAGAGAGAGAAAGAGACAGAGTGTGAGCAGGGGAGGGATGGAAGGAGAGGGAGAAACAGAATCTGAAACAGGCTTCAGGCTCTGAGCTGTCAACACAGAGCCTGACGCAGGGCTCGAACTCATAGAACACGTGAGATAATGACTTGAGCTGAAGTTGGATGCTCAACCAACTGAGCCACCCAGGTGCCCCTCCTTCCTTTCTTCAGAAGGGCTTGCTCCTGGGGTGCTTGGGTGGCTCAGTTGGCTAAGTGTCTGAGTTCAGCTCAGGCCATGATCTTGTGGTTTGTGAGTTTGAGCCCCAGGTCAGGCTCTGTCCTGACAGCTCAGAGCGTGAAGCCTGCTCTGGATTCTGTGTGTGTGTCTCTCTCTCTTCCCCTTCCCCACGTGTGCTCTCTCTGTGTCTCTCAAAAATAAATAAGTGTTAAAAAATTTTGAAAAAAGGCCTGCTCCCTTATATTTTCTCAGGGTATCCCATTTTGCCACAGCTACTCAAAAACACTTTGATAACCTATGTGTTCAACTAAAAATCCCCATGAAAGTTCAGTTTTCTATTTCCTGTTTGCCTTTGTAAATAGTGGGGTGTAGATTAAATGTTCAAGTCCACATCAAAAAAGATATCTGGTTGTAATTAGGTTGAGCCATCCACAAATGCAGAAGTGTATAATTTATAGAGGGGATGGATAATAGATGTTAACAGTCACTTGAAAATTTATTAAAGCATCTACAAGTCTATACAATTTTATTTTAAAAAAAAATTTTTAATATTTATTTTTTGAGGAGAGAGAGGAGGTGGTAGGGACAGAGAGAGAGGGAGACACAGAATCTGAGGCAGGCTCCAGGCTCTGAGCTGTCAGCACAGAACCTGATGCGGGTCTCAAATCCACGAACTGTGAGATCATGACCTGAATTGAAGTCAGCTGCTTAATTGACTGAGCCACCCTGGCACCCCTATACTGATTTTAAATAGATAAATGAAAAAATAAATAATGGAGAAGGGAAAACTTCCTTAAAATAGAATGCCAACTAGTAAATATAGAAGTTTGAAAAATCATTACTTTGCAATCATAGTCATAGTAATAACTGATTCAGGCAAGAATCATCCACGGGTGCATTAAAACTGCTGGATGAAGGTTTGATGAGAACACAGTAGTTACAAGTTTGAAAGTATCTCCATACAGACTATCTATTAATAACAAGTAGCTATTAGAGAAACCTGGTGGACACCACCTTGACAAAGAGAGCAACAAACCACTATGACAAACAGCCATCGCATGCTCCCCAGTGTGGGGCCTTGACAAGGTCATCATGTCACTTGTATAGCATTTCTGCCTAAAAGATTTACCTAACTCGGATCATGGAGAAGCACTGGATAAACCTCAGTTGAGAAAAATTCCACAACAAAGGTAGCCTGTGCTTTTCAAAAATTACCAATATCATGAAAGGCAAGGATAAGGACCTGTTTCATATTAAAGGAGCCTAAAACAGCATGACAATTAAATTCCTTACAGAATCTTGGATTGACTCCTGGACTGAAAAAAGTATGAAAAACACTACTGAGACATTATTGGACTGTGCATACAGGATTATTTCAGTGTTAAGTTTCTTGACTTTGATAATTATATTGTAGTTTTATTATGTCATTGTTCCAAGGAGATACATCCTGAATTAGTAAGAGGTAAAGAGTCGTGATGTCTGCAACTTATTCTCAAATGGTTCATCAAAAAAAAAGTATTTATGTACTCTGAGAGGCAGTATTGAAACAAATGTGACAAGGGACGCCTGGGTGGCTCAGTCAGTTAAGCGTCCGACTCTTGATTTCGACTCTGGTCATGCTCTCACGGTCATGAGATTGAGCTCTGTGTCGGGTTGTGTGCTGGGCATGGAGCCTTCTTAAGATCTCTTTCTCTCTCTGCCCCTCCACCTCTTGCAAGCTCAGTCTCTCAAAAAAATGACAAAAACAAATGTGACAAAATGCTAATAACTGGTGAAACTCTGAAGGCATATAGGAGTGCTATAACTTTTCTGTAAGTAAGCAAAAATTTCAGTCAAATATTTTTCATAAAAGAAATCTTACTAAAGAAGTTTTAAAAATCAACATCAGCCACTCTTTGTGAATTTACAAACGAGCCAACTTCAGCCTCTGAATAATTTCCCTTTTTCTTAATTAAGTGGACATCTTCTGCAAGCCGAGGTGAACTGAATTGAGAGATGCTCCTTCCTCCATTGAGAATAGTTATCTCATCAAGGCAGTTTCCCTTGCAACTAAGGACTAGGCAGTGACATCCACCTGAAAGTCATGGGGACTGAGAGGACCTTTCTGGCTGGGACCATGACTGCAGAAAAACTTGAGTTCTGAGATGTTAGTGGTAGCACTGTGGTGACAGCATCCAGTGCTTTATCCCAGTACCAAAACTGGTCTGTTGTTTACAACCAAGAACCTCAATTGAGGTGATACCCATATGTTAAGGTCTGATGAGAGGTCAGAAATCTTGTCTAGTTCTTTTCTTGACTCCTCAGAGTTATACAATCTATAAAAGCAATATTTGCTCAACTGATGACTGCTGATGGGCCAACTCTCAGCTACGTCTTCTCCAGAAGGCATGTGGCAGGTGGGGTGGTGGTGGGGTGTTCCATGTTCTTCTTTACAAAGAGGGAAGCAGTTGGGCACCTGAGTCCCCAGACACAAAGAGGTAGGGAAACTCTTGGAGGACAGGGGCCATTAGCTCAAAGACATGAAGACCAGTAAAAACTACCTTAAAATCACATTATATCCAATGATGGAAAAGCTCTTTGAAATTTAAGCATGAAAGCGGTAGAAAAATAAGTACTACTTAACCTTCACAAAGGAGAAAAGTAGGGAAGGGAGTGATCTTTTATTTATTTTTAAAAATTTTTAATGTTTTTATTTATTTGCGTGTGAGAGAGAGAGACAGAGCATGAGCAGGGGAGGGTCAGAGAGAGGGAGACACAGAATCTGAAGCAGGCTCCAGGCTCTGAGCTGTCAGCACAGAACCCGACGCGGAGCTCAAACCCACGAACCGTGAGATCATGACCTGAGCTGAAGTCGTGATGCTTACCCAACTGAGCCACCAGGCGCCCTGGGAGTGATCTTTTATTGTCAGCGCTGCCTCAGGAAGCAGCAAAGCGTCTGTACATGCACGACTGGCCTCATCTCATCTTAATAACAGCTCTCTGCCCCGTGTGACACTTGAGGGGACTGAATCTTAGAGACATTAGATAATTTGTCCAGGGTCACAAACCTAGTACGTGGCAGAGTTGTAGCTTGCATCCAGTCCCAGCAGACTCCATGCTCTGTTCACATTACACCAAAGACCAAGCATTTGTGGGAGGCAGGGAGAGAAGGAAGGAAATCACCAAGTTCCAAAGAGTCTCTCACCCTTCCATCTCCTATTCCTTTGCCCTTCTCTTAGGACACTGTACTGGCGCTGTTTTGTGTACAGGCCCACAGTCTGGGACAATCTGAAAACTCTTTGAGGACAGAGACCACATCTCTGCCCCCTCTGTCTCTCCCCCTCCTCCCCACCCCTCCCTGCCTCACCCTGTGCTTTGAGTTGACCTGACCTGTTGGACCATTGTGTTGTTTTCCTGTGATGTCTTCCAAGGTGGCCAGATGACTCGCTGAACTACATGTGACTTTCTTTTGTGTCAGTGAAAATGGAGGTTAGGTTGCCACAGCCCAGAGTTATTTGAGATTCATTCTCATTGTTGAATCTATTTATATCACAAAGCTTTCAAGTGCCAATAAATTCCTCGCCTGTTGATTCACATCTTCAGTATAACTATTTTTATACATTGGTATGATTTTTTTAATGGAAAGTGCTTTAAAAGTGGAAGCTGCATTGTATCACTTTGATTTTCCTGTAAGTAAAGTACTTTCCAATCAATCATTCTTGGAATAATGGAACAGTTCTCATTGATAGAACATGACGGTTTTAACCTTTTACTGAAAATTATTTTTGTGCCAGAAGAGGTCATGGCATAATTCATCTTTCTTCAATAAAAATACCCAGGTGGCTATGATTCGTTGCCTTCTCACAGCGATTTCCTCTTAAAGAAGAGTTGCTCTCTCCGGATGGATGCGGCATTCTGAGGTTCCTGCTCTCCTGAGGGCCTATGCACCCCTGGGTCCAGAGAAGTCCTGGTCGGTGGTACTCACGGAAGCAGTGCAGTGAAAGAGAGCCAGACATGGTCTGTGGCACGCCCGACCTTCCAGTGGGGTGGGCGGGTGGAGGGGCCGGTCTGCGGGGCTGGTGGGGTAGGTAGCAGGACACTTCTGAGCAGCTAGTGAGAGGTCCCCGAGGGGAGAATCTGAGAGGTGGGAGCCAAGGGTGGCACCCCAGAGTTGGCGGATGCGGTGGGGGTGGGCAGCCTTTGCCCCTAGTGCCCGAGGCACTGTTGCCCTCTGGAGGTTGCTGCTCATTTCCCTTCTCCTCCCCTTCAAACCATCCTCTCTGTCCGACTGCCCCCCTCTTCCCTCCCATTGCCCCTCGCCCGCCTGGAGCCCTTGACTATGACCAAGGGTTTGTTCCCTCACTTACTGCTCACATCCAGTCTCTCAGGGCTCTGCACTTCCTCTCTCTCTCTTTTTTAAATGTTTATTTATTTTGAGAGACAGTGAGTGAGAGAAAGCAGAGAAGGGGCAGAAAGAGAGAGAGGGAGGGAGAGAGAACGAGAGAGAGAATCCATGCTGCCAGCACAGAGCCTGATGCAGGGCTCCAAATCATGAACCCTGAGATCATGACCTGAGCTGAAATCAAGAGTCAGACTCTCAACTGACTGAGAACCCAGGCGCCCCAGGGCTCTGCTCTCTTGACAAGAGATGGGAGTGTGCTGATAAAGCTCATGGAGCTGGCAGTAAATGCCTGAAAGCAGCGGATGGTGCTGCCACAGCAGAGCACACCTGCATGTTGATCCAAGTCCAGGCGGCCTACGTTAGCCCTTCTGTCTGAAGTTCTGCTCAGTCAGACTCTTGGCTGGGCATATTATTGCCTTTATTCCACAAGAGCCCATGGAGAGGTAGGTGTGGTTGGGGCTGCAGTGTATGGTTATGCAAGGTGGAACTTCACAAGGGTGTCCAGGTAAGGGGGTGACCGTGGGTCCACAGGCCATGCTCATCTCATGAGGGCCCCTTCTTCTAATCTGCACAAAGTGCCGTGAAGTTTGGCAGCAAACATGAAGTTTGGCGGCAACATTCTCCTTACTTGAAAATGGAGAAAACTTGGATTCAAGGAGGTTAAATAACTTGCCCAAAGGAAAAATAAAGGTGGTAAAGGGCAGTCAAGAGTTGTACCAAGGACATCTGTGTGGAAATCCAGCAACAGAGCAGGTGCGGAAGCTAATCTGGGCTTTTGGCTGCTGCCTGAATTTTCCTATTTCCCCACGGGAAGGCTTAGGTTTTCTATAGCAAGAATGACAGGGAGGGGAGAGCGGAGATGGTGAATCTCTAATGATGTCCTTTTGTCTAGGATCCCACTTTCCCCAGTGCGCTTGGGGCAGGGGCTGAGAAGAGTGGGACCTTGAGTTGCCATGGGCAGGTGTGGGAGAAAGAATTTCAGGAAAAACCACCTCAGATGAACAGCCGGATAGCCTAACCTGGTTAAAGAAGGAGGGGAGGTCAGGAGGGAGTCAACTGGTCAGAAGAAAACGGAACTAGGAAGACAGTGAGAACCAGGGCGGCAGAAGAGGTGAGAGATCTGGTTGTGGTCAGAGCATGGGACGTGAGGCTCATTCCCACCTAATGGGAGCGGTGCAGGTATTAACCGTTTTCTACGAGTTGCATGGAAGTGGGAGGCTGGCGTGGAGGTGAAGTCACTGGAAGTGAGGGCATCCTCATGGTACTGGAGTCATCTGACAGGATGACTATCAGATGGGGTGGAGGGAAGGATGTTGATAAACAGAATGATCAGGAAAGGAGGTCCAGCCATTATAAGTGAATTGTATGAGCCTGTAAGATGCAGGACTCTCTACAGGAGGGTTGAGGAGGGAAGGGTGGAAGCTGCGGCGAACAGCTTTGGGATCAGGAATGGCTTTCACCTGCGAAGGTGGTATGGGGAGTCAAGGATGTAAAGGAGCTTACTTAGGAGGAGCGAGACAGCCGGAGGGCTTCCGTGGAAGGTTTTGGAGGGAAAAAAGCAGAGAGCAGCAAGCAATTCTCCTGGGTCCCGTGTCTTTCTGACCCTCCTTTGTCTCTGTCATGGGGCCCTTTTCCATCTCCCATACTAACAATATTGGTATTCCCTTGGCTTCTGTCCCTGGCCCGCTGTCCCTCTCATTCCCCATCATTTCCAGGGTGCCTCTACTGCTGTGGGGTTAGTTTCAACTGCTATGGACACGATGAGTCCTAAGTTGGTACCTTTAGTGCACACTCCTCTGTCTCCAGATTCACATATCTAACTCCCCATGAGTCTGCTCAACCAGCCTCACGTCCCCTGCAGGCAACTCAACCTCAACAGGCCCGAACTCCACTCACACCTCTGCCTGAACACGGGCCCCTTCTTGTCTTTTCCACACTGACAGTCTGGGGGTCTTCTGGATATCTCCCTCCCATATAACTGATTAGTCAGAAGTTGCCAAATTTTAATTCTAGATATTTCTCCAATCTGTCCTCTCATCTCCACCCTCTCCTCCCACCGTCCTACTTCCTGCTCATATCACCTCTAGAGGATCGCAGGAACTCCCTGATTAGTCTCCCTGCCTCCAGTCTGGCTCCTTTCAACCCAGCCTCCACACTGCTGTAGCCCTTGGGATGTTTCTCATCTTTCTTAGGATACAATTTCAGCTTGTTAGCATGAGACATGAGGTTCTCTAGCACACTTGCCCGGTTTCATGTCTTACTTCTTCCTGTTCACCTATGGGTCTTGCTTGGGCTCTTCCCTAGACTAATTCCTTCTCCTCTTCTAGGACTCCACCGAGGTATTAACTTAGTCATCACGTAGTTGCTGACTGGCACCGCATTTAAAGCACTGTGTTTTCCTCCCGCACGCTGCTGCCCTCAGACCTCTTCATCCCCTCACACCTCCATCCCCTCAGACTAGCACAGTGCAGGCTCACCGCGGAACACGTGCTGACTGAACGGAGGGCTGTCGGGAGGGTGGGTGCTGAGTGATGAGGCGAAGAACCCACACTGTCCCAGGAATGCCCCGTAGGAGGGATGACAGTGAGACAGACTTGTGAAAGTCCTAGTTTGCCGAATTCTAGTCGATAGAAAAGTGGACGAGTTAGAAGGCATGACGGGTATTAGTGTGGTTGGGAGAAAACCCCGTGTGATGAAAATCCCCAAGGTACGAACTTGTCAGGCGGCTCCAACAGATCCCGGACAGTCTTGCAAGAATGATGTCATCACGAGGCTTCATTTGTTAGGAATCCGTACCCACGTCGGATGACTCATCACCCGGACTGCTGAGGGACCCTAACAGTTAAAACCCTCACATTCCTCCTTGATGTCTTAACACATTCCATCTGACAAGTAGATACCACTTTCCTTTCTTTGCAAAACCTCTCCCTACACAAAGCTATTCAAAGCCCACGCTGTTGGACCCAAATTCCTCAGCCAGGCTTGTGGTTTGAGAAGCCAGGGAGAAGGCAAATGGGCTGAACCATGACTAACTCCCAAGTCAATGCACTGTTTCTTCACACACACACAAAAGACTACTGCAAGGGGTTTAGGAAGGGGAAGGAGAACCGCATAAACCCGCCAGGGTTCCTGTCACCCAGGAACCTCCCCCACGCAGGCAGGGCTGCACCAAAGCCGAGGTGGCTCCCCCTCGGGCTAGCCTGGCGGCAAGTCTTGCTCTGCTCTTGCTTCCAGGCTTTTTTTTTTTAAATTTTTAAATGTTTTATTTATTTTTGAGAGAGAGAGAGACAGCATGAGCAGGGGAGGGTCAGAGAAAGAGGGAGACACAGAATCTGAAACAGGTTCCAGGCTCTGAACTAGCTGTCAGCACAGAACCAGACGTGAGGCTTGAACCCACGAACCGTGAAATTACGACCTGAGCTAAGTCGGATGCTTAACTGACTGAGCCACCCAGGCACCTCTAAAACATTTTTTTAACATTTATTTTTGAGAGACAGAGACAGAGTGCGAGTGGAGGAGGGGCAGAGGGAGAGGGAGACAGAATCTGAAGCAGGCTCCAGGCTCTGTGCTGTCAGTACAGGGCCTGATGTGGGGCTCGAACTCATGAGCTGTGAGATCATGACCTGAGCCGAAGTCGGACGCTTAACCGACTGAGCCACCCAGGCTTCCAGGATCTAAGAATGGGGCTCCTGCCATGCTCCTGCCTGCAGGACACCTGCGGCATGAACATCTGGCCGGGCCCGGGGAAGCAGAAGTCATTCTTTCTCCTTCAAGGGCTCATCATGGACTGGCAGGAGATCCAGGGTCAGGACCCTCCAGGAAGCAGCACAGAGGGAACAAACAAACCTGGTTTTAAATCCTGCCTTCTCCCCTTTTGATTAGCCATGTGTCATCTTTTAAATATGGTAAATTCACTATTTTTATACTTACAGTGAAGCCCCTCTGGACACAGCTGGGAAAAATGTTTTTCTCAACTGGGAACATGTTTTCTCAGCTGGGACAATGCAGTCAATGGTTTGGAATCAGATGGGCCGGAGTTTAAGTCCCGATTTCACCACTCTGGCAAGTGACTCAACCTCTCTGTGACTATCTGTAGAGCGGGAACCTACCCCATAGGGCTCCTGTAAATACTGAGTTAGATAACGTACGTGAAAAGGCCCAGCCAGAGCCTGGAGGGGAGCGGCTGCCCAACAAGAGTGGGATGGACTAGATGGTCTGAACTCAGAGGCCCCTTCATTTGTTAACATTTTTGGAGATGAAAGCCCATGGCCTACGTCAGGAGGGACCAGACAAGGACTCTAAGGAACAAAGAGGCTTGTGATCCTAGGGTATGACCCCAAGGGTCCTAGGGGAAGGAGTTGATGCTGTGACCAGCTTTATGTTGCAAGAGTGCTCCCTCAGCCAGAAAGCGACAGAAGGCAGTGTCGTGTAGCTCTCATTACAAGGGAGGCCAGGCTCCAGAGAGTTCTAGTAGTGACCTCCTGTATGTGCTGGGGCCTGGGACAGCCATTCCTCTGTGGCGGCAGGGAGATACTTTATGAGACCTCTAAAGAGGCTGTGAGTAGGAGATTAAAGAAATGTAAAGTGGAGAGTATGGAGGGCCCTGTAGTCAGTGCAAGACTGGGGAGACCTGGTAAGTCTTATGCTTTCATCTGAGGAGAAGGAACACAGGGAGAGCGATGAGCGAGGCTTGTGCGAGTAGCCTGCGGCTGGGAGGGGCTGGAGCACAGCACCGGAAGAGGGTGACCTGCTGGCCGGGGAAGCTGTGCCCGTCTTCCGCACTGCCGCTCTGAGAGAGGACCGTGTTTTCCCGCAAAGGGAGCCAGCCACTGGGCAGAGGGCAGCTGCCCGGGAGGGGGCGTGGTGGTGGTGGCAGAGCCTGGGGGATGGCAGGCAGGCCGAGCAGACGGCGCAGGGACGGCACTGGAGGATGTGCCTCTAGCCGTGGGGGAGTCTGAGGTCGGGGCCCATCCTATTTAGTGATGGATGCTGGGTCACCTGATCCGTCCTCCCCATGTGACAGACCTCACCACTCAGGGTGTGAACAGACAGAGAGGCCCTGCCTAGACCCTTCACTCCATTCGGGGCGTGCATTCTCAGCTGGGGTGGTATCTCCCGACGGGGGTAAATTCCTTCTTGCACGGTGCGGAGGGGATTGCGGTGAAAAAGTTTTTTGACATATTATAATGATATGTGGTTCTCCAAAGGCACAGTATGTAAATGTATCTATCTATCTATCTATCTATCTATCTATCTAGAAAGAGAGAGTATCTGTGGTAATAAAATTTCACAGGGGAAGATGACAAATAGGAAAAAAAAAATCTTAAAAGGCTCCTTTTATAGAAAAGAAGGTTGAGAAACCCTGAAGTAGGACCTCTTGTTCCAAAGAACTGCCAGTGGCCTGACCACAATCTGGTGCAGAAAGAAGCCCCAACCGGTGATCTCCAAATTCCCTGGCACACGAGGCAGGCCTTGGTGGCTCCCTGCCTTCTTTCTGCTGAGCCAGAAACCCCTGCATCTCCCAGCCAGCTCCTCTCCTGTGGCCTCAGCCAGGTCTCCATGGCCACGAGTGAGCCCTGGGCAAGTCCCAACCCCCGGGTGAGGACTTCACAAGGAGATTAGAACCAGGGTAGCCTGGACTATCTTCCCAAGGCAGGAAAGTGCAAAGGTTCTCTCCTAGGCAGGCAAGAGCGAGTCTGATAAACATACCATGAGACAGGACACTGCTTACACAAGAACCCCGTTTCACAGCTCAAATCTGAATATCCTGATTTTCTCTTATCAGCACATACTGACCTCAGAAGGATGAGATCACATCCTTTCCAACCTCAACCTTCTAGCTGCCCTAACCAGATCCGTTTAGGAGCATCACGACGGACAGCGAGAATCCAGTTTTCTTATCACTATTGTGTAAGGGCTGCTGATTTTTATTCTAAATAAACCTGGAGGGAACATGGACAAACCATTATGTCAGAAACGTCCCTGGCTGTAGCTTCGACTATTAGCTACCTTCATTTGTTACTTTTAAATTTCAATTATGAGGCTGAGAGTAGTCAGCTTTTAAAAGACAATGTGATTAAAAGAAAGAGTAAATATTTCCTGCCTTAATATATTTCAAATGATTATTATTTTCTATTAATCAAGTACAAAACTGCATGCAGCAAAGTCCTAATGTGATTTTTATTCCTGTCTTTTACATAGGCACAGTGTACACAGCTCTACACTTTATTAGTTATTTGATTAAAAAAAGAAAAGCAAAAAAAAAGCGTTTGTTTTAAGTTAGCTACAGGCCCAACATGAGGCTCAAATTCACAACCCTGGGACTAAGAGTCACATGCTCCACTCACTGTGCCAGCCAGGTGTCCCCTCCCCACCAAATAGCTTGAGATATAACTCATGTAGCATATAAACTGCCCACTTTGAGTATACAATTCAGTGTTCTTTAATATATTCACAGCATTGAACAACCATTACCACAGTCTAATGATAGCAATTTTCATCCTCCCTAAAAAGATACCTCGTACCCATTGACAACCATGCTTCCTACCTTCCTGATACCTCCAGGCCTAGGAACCACTGATCTACTTTCTGTCTCTATAGATTTGCTAAATAGGCACATGTTTTTGAGCAAAATCATTTCGTGTTCTAATTCCATAATTAACCAATAGCTTATTATTGCATAACCAGATGATAAATTCATCACATTTAACCGACTGGAGTCATACCTAATCGCTAGATTTTGTGTGAAAAGTGAAGTTGACACTGGCCTAGTGAGAACTGCTCTGTTACTAAAACTACATTCCTAATGGGCACCGAGGCAATAGCTTTAGCTTCCTTCCTGCCTAGATATGTTCACCAAACAGTTGGTAAAGATGCTAAGTGAAATAATAAATATACCAGGACCTTGCCATTGAAGAATTCCTATGGTGAAGGTGTCTGTAAAGGCTCATCTTTAAGGTAAAATCCACCTACATTCTCTCTAGCACAGACGTTGACTGGGCAGGGTTTTAACTCTTGGATTCTATAGATTTGGTTTGCTTGAGGAATTTTCTTTTTGGGCCTCTCTCCAATGATTACCATGTGGCAATGGACACTTAGCTTCCTTCTTGAAGGTCAGGACTCCCTTGCATAAGTGGGTGGTTTTAGTACAGGCTCTTCTACTGCCAGTATGTGACAAGTTCCGGTCATGAGAGCTTCAGTGCCGACGTACACAGTTTGTCCTTAGCAATCATCACAAAGCTTTCCGCAGAAAACAGCATGTCTGAAAATGGATATATTTTTCTAGACCTTGCAGCCATTTATCAGGCAGTGGTTTTCCTCTTAGCAACAGATAAACTGGTAGGCTGACTTGGCAGAATCGAAGACACATCCACCAAGACGATGAATCAGTCATTATGTAGGAAAAAAAGGTGGATCTGGCCAAGGAAATAACTTCTTCCAAGTCTTTGCCCTGGTAAATGCTCAAATTACCAGAATCCTGTCTAAAGAATGACAGTGACTTTCACTTTTCATAGTACTGTCATAAACATGCATTACAGAGCATGTTTGCAGATGTGATTCATTTGGATCACATTACAATCCTGTGACATAGATAGGATGGGTCTTTCATTCTTCCAGACGAGAAACCAAGTGTGAGAACTTGGTCAAGGTCAAATGGCGTGGTGGCAGAAGTGGATGCCTCAGTTGAAGGCCAGGCTTTGTTGAAGCAGTCCTCTGGAGAGGCATCCATGTACTCCAACTTTGCTCAAAAAGATTTTGAAATCTTTTCTTTGGAATACTTTAAAAATCTGTAGCACATCTTTGAATATCCTCAATGGAGGCAGTATTTCATCTTCTACATCAATGGTTCTCAAACTAGAGCAAATTACCTGGGGGGCTTGTTAAAATGCAGATTGCTGGGCTTACCCCTAGAATTTCGGATCCATTAAATCTGGGGTAGGGCCCAGATGACTTTCCCACGTGATGGGGATGTAGCTAGTCCAGGGATGCACTCTGAGAACACTATCCTAAGGAATTTATTTCTGGGAAGGGTGAATCATTCAAAAACAAGTCTTATGATTACAGTGGAGATCAAGCTAGGGAATTCCACCGCTAGCCAAGAACCGTGGGCAACTATAAAGACCACCACCAGTTCTGAGGGAAATTAGAATGAAGAGCTCCAAAAAGGTTCTAAATAATGGCAGTTTGGTTGAACTAAATGTGAAGCTTTTTATTTAGAATTTTTTTAAGTTTACTTATTTTTGAGAGAGAGAGAGAGAGAGAGAGCATGAGTGAGGGAGGGGCAGAGAAAGGGAGAGAGAGAGAGTCCCAAGCAGGCTCCATGCTGCCAGCATGAAGCCTGACAGGGGGCTTGAACCCATGAACTATGAAATCATGATCTGAGCCGAAATCAAGAGCTGGATGCTTAACTGACTGAACCACCCAGGCATTCCAATGTGAAGCTTTTTAATATTACTACTTTAAAGGGGATTTTGCTCTTTCAGATGTGTGCTAAAGAATTTTTCTCATACACACTAGTACATGTATGAGAGGTACTCTTTTATTTCCCAGCTTTAGAAAAAGGAAAGAAACCATGGAGGTGACACCCACATTAGGGAGAATCAGTATCAGGGAGAATTAACTTACAGCAGCTGACTAGTTAGGCTGGTAAAGCGGGGGTACTTTTTAGGCTGCAAGCATGATGGGTGTGGATGATGAGGGAAAAGCTTGGACTCTTCCTAGGCTGGCTGTTCTGTTGAGATTAGAATGGAAAAGGGGGCACCTGGGTGGCTTAGTCGGTTAAGCGTCCGACTTTCGCTTAGGTCATGATCTTGCGGTTTGTGGGTTCTAGCCCTGCGTCGGGCTCTGTGCTGACTGCCAGCTCAGAGCCTGGAGCCTGTTTCAGAGTCTGTCACTCCCTCTCTCTCTGACCCTCCCCTGCTCACGCTCTCTCTCTCTCTCTCCTAGAAATAAATAAAACATTAAAAAAAAAAGAGAGATTAGAATGGAAAAGGTGAGAAGATCTAATTTTGGATGCTAAAGGTAAAAATGCAATGTTTTATAGGGAAAGAAAATTCTAGCAGGAAAGAAGAATGAACCACATTAGGTATTTAAGCTGGGAGTCGATCATTCGTGTCACAGAAGGGGAAAAAAGAGGTGGAGGACTGCCTAAATATTCATTCTAATTTTATTTTCAATTCTACATTACATTAAACTCTCCTTGTACTCTTTAATTTACAGCAACTGCTGACACAAATTGGTGTGCCTTCTCTTCTTTGACATCAGTATTTCTCTTGAATTATGCATTTCCATCTGGAATGAGGTTTATGGGGCTAAAGCCGTCTTTATTTTAGATGGATGAAAACAGAGAGGGATCAATCGGGGGTTGAGTGCAAAACCAAAGTAAGGTGAGGCCGATATATGTTTGTTTAAGGAAGCATCTCACTGTAGGTGGTATTAGAAAATGACACCAGTCTTTCAAATTTCAACATATTAAAATTCAACTAACAGTGGGGTGCCTGGGAGGCTCAGTTGGCTAAGCAGCTGACTTTGGCTCAGGTCACGATCTCACGGTCTGTGACTTCGAGCTCTGCATTGGGCTCCAGGTGCTGAGAGCTCAGAGCCTGGAGCCTACTTTGGATTCTGTGTCTCCCTCTCTCTGCCCTTACCCTGCTCTTTCTGTCTCTCTGAAAAATAATTAAACATTAAAAAAAAGTCAACTACTAGAGAACAAAAAAAATTTATTAACCTTCATCCCAGGACTTCCAGAGTCTTCATTTACTGGTACCCTACAAGTATTTGGTAGCCATTTCTAAGAGGACAGATGATCATAATAACTGCATCACTTCTATTTGGTCTAAAATTAAGTTGAAGGAAAACTAAATCACCAGCCTGATGCCTTGTTTTGCCTATCCCAAGCTTCCCACATGAATGTACATAGTTGTGGTGTTCAACCTCAGAGGCGAGCACCATAGACTGACCTGCCTCCACTCTTGGTGATAAATGGCTCCTGGTCCAAGTCAACAATTGGTCCATATTGAAAAGGTCATTTGCTGGTTTCATCTGGGGCCTGACTCAGTGTCCACTCTCAGCTTCTGGTTTGTGAGGGTTCTGGCCTGGCCAGTCATACTAGTATTGAAGTGGGGCATTTTGATGAAACCATTTTGAGTTCGCAGTTGCATTAAAATGACCGTATGAAAAATGCAGACACACTGTCTCATATTACCAAATAACACACAGAACATTCCTGACCCCACACCCTTTTCTGCTACCTCATGCCACTCTCAGCCCAAGCCTGGGCTCTACCTGGAAAACAGTCCTCAGCCATCTCAAAAAACTCTCCAGTTTTAATCTTTACCCATCACACATTCCACCCCAGGAATGGGAATTGGGGATAAGGTGAAGGTCTTTGCTTTGTACGCTGCTTGATAGTTTAGAAAAAAGGAAAGCTTTATGTTTAATTATAATAGTTTAATATTCTTGAATCAGTACAGCCACATGAAAAGAGCCCAGTCTTAAATACTATTTGGCTAAAACTGGCTGTGCCTAGCAGCCTTGGAATGAAGTCACTTCCTCTCCAGAACAGCCTAATTTGAGCAGTGGTTGGCCAGCCTGAAGAACATGTGAGGGTCTCTTGTCAACCTGGGATGTGGCCCTGCTGTGGCAACCTCGGAGTGGGGAGACCATGAGTCTAAGGAGTCAATGGCTGCCCTTGCCCCTCTTCAGGTTCACGGGCAGGGCTGGCATGTGGTCAGCAGGTGCTGCTGAGTCACAGCCCTCACTGCTCTTCTGTCTGGCTGGCCACAGAGAATGGCCTGTGGAGACCTGCAACTGGTAAAAAACCCCCTTCTGGCCAAAATGTCTGTGGTGGCTTAATTTATTCTATAATTTAAAGAATTCCATTATTGGAAAGGAATAAAGAAAGAGAAGTAGAGTCTTGAGTATGAGCTAAAACTGGAATAAAAAAGGCCCATTCTTCAGGCAATATTAATGGAAGCTTTGTGTAAATAACTGTATATTGGTGAGTAAATGGCACTTAAAACTAAAATGTCTCTTAGTGGTTGACTGGGTTCTAAAGGCTGGCCTTGCCTTCTGTGCTCAGCAATCTTTTTCCTTTGTGATTCCACTCTTCTAGACAGAAAACAGTTAATCCAATAGGATTTAGTATCTCACAAAAGATTATGCTAGAACATCTTCTGCCAAATGTTCATCTTCTAGCAGCTGCTTTTTTATTTTGGTGACAGGTACTTGAAATAAAATCATTGTTCTCTGGGAAAACTGCATGCTAAATACTATAGAGCTCCCAGATTATTAAACAGCAAAGACATCTGATAATATTAGCACCAACCACAGGTTCCACTTCTGCTGATGCACAAAATTTTGAGTAGTTAGTCATTTCACAATATTGTATTTATATCCTTTTTTGCTTGAGCTGTTGAGCTGTTAGGCCACAAAATCTGTAGGCAGTTGCTGTTATAAAAGGGTTCTCTGGGTTATTTATAACGTCCCTGGTTCCTTACAGTTGCTGGTTCACTCTTGGGTCTTGGGCCGGTCGTATACTGGGGGAATGAAGGGTGGAACTGAATCTGGGAATCTCACTGCTGAAGGCTGGTGTGGATGATTCACAACAACCTGTACGCCTTGGCTCGAATACCTGCTTTGTCTACACAACCAAACCCATCACATACTGGCTGATTTGTCACTTCCTCAGGGGGAGAGCACGCAGTTATGTGAAGGCTGTGTTTGTATCTGGAGAAAGATAGGGTCTCAGGCACAGGTGGTAGGGGAGACATCTCAACCAGCATTGTGTTGCAAAAGAGTTTCCTTCACATGAGATTTACTTTAAATGCTACTCTGTTGCACAGATCAGTGATTCCCCAAAATGGGGGTGGCAGGCAGCCAGATATGCCCAATGGAAGGGCATATGGGGACCACCTGAGCCTTTCATTTTATTTTCTGTAAACTACATAGGCACCTTCCTGTGCCATCTGCAGAGAATCACCAATGATATGGACTGTTTCTAACAGGAGTAGGTCTTACCCATTAGGTGAGTCAAGGCTCAAAAATGCTGACAACCACCAAGATTGATATAATGACCTATAGGCATCTTACTTGGTTCCCCCACCCTTTAATTTTATTTTATTTTATTTTTTTTGTTTTATTTATTTCTAGGAGAGAGAGAGAGACAGCGTGAGCAGGGGAGGGTCAGAGAGAGAGGGAGTCACAGACTGAAACAGGCCCCAGGCTCTGAGCTGGCAGTCAGCACAGAGCCCGACGCGGGGCTCGAACCCACGAACCGCGAGATCATGACCCAAGCGAAAGTCGGACGCTTAACCGACTAAGCCACCCAGGCGCCCCTCCCCCACCCTTTAATTTTAAAGGACATGAACTACCATTCTGTCCTTTGAATTCTTGAGAGTTCCTAAACTCCCTTCTTAATATCCCCATTGCCACTTCCTAGTCCAGGCTGTCATAATTTGTTACTAGATAGATCAAGGCGACAGTCTGGGTGGTTCTCTCTGCCTCCAGTATTGTAATCTCCAAGTTAGTCTTTATAAGCAGCCATTTTAATTTTTTTAATAGAGTACATATCTGATAAAAATCTATCCCTGCTTAAACTCTTCAATGGCTCCCATTGCCCTCAGAAGAACGTGCAAATTTCCAGTTGTGGCAAATGAAGCCCTTTACAGCCCATCCCTGTTAGAGCCACACCTCATCCTGTTCTGTTCTTCCTTGTACCATAAGCTCTTTCCACACAGAACTACTTAAACTGGAGGCACAAACTTGACACACTCTCTTAGTCCTGGACCTTTCATATGCTGCTGCCTCTGCCTGGGTGACCCTTCCCCAAGCTGACTTATCCTGTAGCTCACCCTCCCTTGCCCTCTCAAAAGCAGGGCTGTGGGCCTCTCAGGCCAGGTGGACTCCTCAGATGTGCTCCCACCACACCTCAGGGGCCTCCCCATTATAGCACTCCTCATTCTGACTGTGGGCTACAGACTCTTCCAGACTTAAGCAATTTGTGGCCAGGGACTGTCTTTTTTTAAAGTTTATTTATTTTGAGAGAGAGAGAGAGTGCACGTGCACAAGTGTGGGAGGGGCAGAGGGAGACAGAAAATCCCAGGCAGGTTTCATGTTCAGCGCGGAGCCCAACCCAGTGTCAATCTCGCCACTAGGGGATCGTGACCCAAGCCGAGAGAGGGACGTCCAACTGACTGAACCACCCAGGTGCTCTGCCAGGAACGATCTTACCACATTAGTGTCCCTATTATAGCAGTGCGCACCTGCTGTTCAGCATGCAGAAATTAAAATACCGTGTGCTGAATAAATGTATGTGCAGTGGGGTGCTCCTCACCTCCTTTTGCCAGAACTTCCTGCAGGGGTCATTTCTGTTTCTTTAAGGACAATGACTTTCTGTGTTTAAAGGACTGTGTTTTCAGTTCTAGAGGTCACTTTTGTTTCATCAACCCTGGAACAAGAATAAGGTGATAGGCAGCCTCAGGATCCCAGGCTTCTCTCTATAGCAATTTTAAAAGGCATGAAGAATAGAAAAGAGAAGGTCTAATATATACCTTATAGGGGTACTAGAAGGAGGGGATTGAGGATATGGAGGAGAGGTAATAAGAGAGAATGGTTAAGAATTTTTCAGAACTGATGAGAAACACAAATACTGATGTTTACAGCAGTGTTATCAACAGCAGCCCAATTATGGAAACAGCCCAAGTGAGGAATAGATAAAGATGTGGTGTGTGTATATACAATGGAATATTACTCAGCCGTAAGAAAGAGTGAAATCTTGCCATTTGCAATGACATGGTTGGAGCTGCAGTGTATTATGCTAAGTGAAACAAGTCAGTCTAAGAAAGACAAATACCATATAGTTCCACTCAAGAAACAAAACAAACGACCATATGGGGGGAGGGGGAAGGGAGGCAAACCAGGAAATAGACTCTTGAGCTGTAGAGAACAAACATGGTTACCAGAGGGGAAGTAGGTGGGGGGGTTGGGTTAAGTAGGTGATGAGGATTAAGGAGTCCACTTTTTGTGATGAACCCTGGTGTTGTATGTAAGTGATGAGTCACTAAATTCTACACCTGAAACTGATATTACGCTGTATGTTAACTAACTTGAATTTAAATAAAAACTTGAAGGAAAAAAAGAGTGTTGAGAGTTCCCCTCCCCAAAGCTTCAGGAAGAAAAGAGTCATAAGCAGTATAAAGAATAGGGGCATCTGGGTGGCTCAGTCGGATAAGTGTCTGACTTTTGCTTTCAGCTCGGGTCATGATCTCACTGTTCATGAGTACAAGCCCCACATCTGTCAGCACAGAGCCTGCTTGGGATTCTCTCTCTGTCCCTCCTCTGCTTGCTCTTTCTCTCTCTCTCTCAAAATAAATAAATAAACATAAAAATTTTTAATAAATAAGAATAAAGTCAGATCTGGGCTCACTGTACTAAAACTGCAGAATGGCAAAGGTCAAGAAAAATTCTTACAAAGTTCTACTGTTCTTCTGTCCAAATGTGTTTCTAAAAGCTGGGTCCTGATATAGGCTGCATCTGTACAGCACTAAGCATCTGAAAGCAAAGAGGTCACATTGTGTTTCTAATGTTTTATCTCTTTATATTAAGAAATAGCAAAAGCTGGGTGGTGGGTCCATGGGGTGTGTGTGTCATGATATTTGTTCTCTATACTTTTCAGTATAAATGAAATGTTTCACAATTTATAAAGAAGGAAGGAAGGAAGGGAGGGCGGCAGGCAACCTGACTGGCCTTGGGGTGCCTGAGGGAAGTTAGTAAATGGAAGTATTTGATACAAATTATATTTCACGTACAACTGAATCCATATAATTAGATACCCACGTGCTAAAACTAAAAGAGCAGACTAGAGGAAGACAGTTTTCTTAACAGGGAATAGGACAGTCATGGGAAGTCACTTAGTAAATATAACCATGATCTTTCTTTCCCTAGTTTGCACTTGTTTTGACCAAGGAAGGAAAAGGATATCGAATTTTCAGTTTTTAGATACTCTTTATAAAAATTTTTTTAAATGTTTTATTTATTTCTAGGAGAGAGAGAGAGAGTGAGACAGTGTGAGCAGGGGAGGGTCAGAGAGAGAGGGAGTGACAGACTCTGAAACAGGCTCCAGGCTCTGAGCTGGCAGTTAGCACAGAGCCCGACGCGGGGCTCGAACCCACGAACCACGAGATCACGACCTGAGCCAAAGTCGGACGCTTAACCAACTAAGCCATCCGGGCGCCCCCCAGTTTTTAGAGACTCTTTTAGAGGAGATGTAATTCACCTAACCTCTGGACGCCTTCTGTCCCCAAACCACATCACTTTTGTATAAAGCTCTCCTGTAGTTTTAAAAGGAATGGGCAGAGGAGGAGGACAGTGTGAGTGACGAGTCATCTCTTTACATTCTGTCCCACTGCCAGTACATTTTACTCACGCATACATGCACACATGACATTCACGCCACCAACTATTAATTCACGCAGAGCGTACCTCCTCAGCACTGAAAATACACAAAGTATCCACACCACTAACCTATAACGCACACATTTTCACACGAAGGCAGACAGATATTCAGCAAGCTGTGAACCACACACCTCCTTCCTCATTTCCTTGTTCACCTCTATCAGCAGCGATGGCACTGAGGGCAGTGGGCGTGGCTCCAGCTCACTGGACTCTACAGTTTGGCTCCAGATGGTTTCTTTGCCTCCTCACAATTTCAGGTCTCCCCAAGAAACATCTCCACACACTGGAAGCCACTTAGAAGAACTATGGTAGACTCCTGACTGCCGCGCCGCCAGCCAAGTTATCACACTGCTATGGAGGACACTAGATACCACACTGCTCTAGGAGCAGGCAGAAGTGGAGTGTAGGGGAGGAAGCAAGAAGTCTTCACTGTGGCTGGATAAGCAAGCTCATACTGCTTGCTTCTGACCAGGACAGGGACTATTTCCTGTCCTTTCAATCAGGGGTCGTTGAGGCCCACAGAACACTCTAAATCTAGATTTAGAGTTTGCTCTCTTGACTTCTGCTGAGGTTTTAACAGATATTTTTTCTCTCCATCTTCCTTCCACCTCCGTGCCCCTGTTCTCCACTACCATTGCTCTTTATCATCTCTGGCTGTTTTTGAGTTCTGAAGCAGGGCCGGGGGTCCGGCTTTCTGCGCGGGAGCCGCTGAGATGTCGGGCAGTTGGACATGCATGCCCAGATCCTGCCATGGGACAGTGCGTTAGGAAAACAGAAAAAACAGCCTTGTATTTGGCCCTGGTTCAGTTCCTCAAAGTGAAGATGACATTTCTGGTAAGCAGTTACAATTAGATTTTTAGAGCCCTGGGTTTTCAACTGATCACATGCAGGATTAAGAAAGATAATTTAAAATATTTAATTCTGCCTGATTAGCCAGTAAATGAGGTGATCTGCTGATATGGAAGTAATGTAATAGAGCTAATATGGACCCCCGGGCATGACAGATGTCTTGTGCCTTGTCGATCAGTGTCTTTAGCAATTACCTTGTCCTCTGTCCTTTCTTCATATTTAGTCAACTTCTTTTTTTCATTTTCATCTTTTCTGGCAGCCAGAGTTGACAGAGTGGTTCAGATATCGTATCCATTTATTGATATCATTCCTAAGGTTAAGATGGCTACCTTGGAGCCTCATCCGGGTTTTCTGTATCCTATGATGTGGATTTCAGAGATGCCATTTACCCTCTTTAACTTCTTTTCTATCACTGCTGGTAAAATAATCTAAGGATAGTTGTTTTTAAATTTATTTTTTTAGTTTACATCCAAGTTAGCATATAGTGCAACAATGATTTCAGGAATAGATTCCTTAATGGCCCTTACCCATTTAGCTCCCCCCCAACCCCTCCAGTAGTCCTGTTTGTTCTCCATATTTAAGTCTCTTATATTTTGCCCCCCTCCCTGTTTTTATACTGTTTTTGATTCCCTTCCCTTATGTTCATCTGTTTTGTATCTTAAAGTCCTCATATGAGTGAAGTCATATGATATTTGTTTTTCTCTGACTGACTTAATTTCGCTTAGCATAATACCCTCTAGTTCCATCTACATTGTTGCAAATGGCAAGATTTCATTCTTTTTGACTGCTGAGTAATACTCCGTGTGTGTGTGTGTGTGTGTGTGTGTGTGTGTGTGTGTGTGTGTGTGTGCGTGCCACATCTTCTTTATTCATTTCATCCATCGATGGACATTTGGGCTCTTTCCATACTTTGGCTGTTGTTGGTAGTGCTGCTATAAACCTTGGGGTGCATGTGCCCCCTTTGAAACAACATTATCTGTATCCCTTGGATAAACATCTAGTAGCGCAACTGCTGGGTCATAGGGGAGATCTATTTTTAACTTTTTGAGGAACCTCCATACTGTTTTCCAGAGTGGCTGCAGCAGTTTGCATTCCCAGCAGCAGTGCAAGAGATCCTCTTTCACCGCATCCTTGCCAACACCTGTTGTTGCCTGAGTTGTGATTTTTAGCCATTCTGACAGGTGTGAGGTGGTATCTCATTGTGGTTTTGATTTGTATTTCCCTGATGATGAGTGATGTTGAGCATTTTTTCATGTGTCGGTTGGCCATCTGGAGGTCTTCTTTGGAGTAGTGTCTATTCATGTCTTTTGCCCATTTCTTCATTGGATTATTTGTTTTGTGGGTGTTGAGTTTGATAAGTTCTTTATAGATTTTGGATACTAACCCTTTATCTGCTATGTCATTTGCAACTATCTTCTCCCATTCCGTTGGTTGCCTTTTAGTTTTGCTGTTTGCTGTGCAGAAGCTTTTTATTTTGATAAGGTTAAGGATGGGTTTTAAAATGGGAAACTGGGTATTTTGTTTTCACAACATTAAAACAAAAAGCACTGTGTCTGACATTTATTCTGTCCCTCAGCATATTCAAGGCAGGACTATAAGGAATCCTGTTGATCCTCTAGTCCCCTGAGAACACTGGGGCTCAGTGAGACCAAGTGACCCTAACACATACACTAGTTACTTTCCCAGAAGGAATTAGAACTCTTTTGTTATTTCAGGAAGGCCTGTTATTATGTGTCAAGCATATATTAAGCACTGGGATTTCCCAAGAACTGTCTGAGCTGGACCTTGAGGATGGATAAGAGTTTGCCTGGCAGGGAAGGAGTGTTTTTGTCTTTCCTTAAACTGGAGAGCTAGTTTGGGAAGGTGAAAAAAGAGGAATTCTATTTTCCCTAGCTTCTCTAGTTAGCAGTTCAGGCCTCTATTTAAAGAAGCTTCATGGCAAGTTGATTTGGTTGTACTCACTGGGAGTGGTGCACCTCTCCTTAAGGGTTGGTCTTTCAATGACAAGAATGAACAGAAGTGATCTGTGCCCAAAACTTTGCTATCTGAACTGCAATGATCCTGCCACTCTACTACCTGTGCAGTCCAGCTTCTTGTCCTGAACAGGAAGATGCTGGAAATGAAAGGCAGTGGGACCTGGGTTTCTGTATAGTAACGTACAGAGCCAAGGTCATGTCCACTCTGTGTACTGGAGAGTCACACAAGCTACTGGTACATACTTCCTGGTGCCCCCACATGATCCAAGTCCAGTGAACAGACATATAGGGACCTACTAATGAGCACTAAGAGGTACTGAGTGCTCATGTGTGCCAGGCACTGTTCTTAGAGCCATACATGGGTTACTGTACTTAAGTGAGGCTGCACCATATGGCACAAAGCAGGCAGTGACTTTGCAAGATCTGGTAGCTTCTGAAGATCTAGAGAGATGGAGTGATTACAGAAGCCTGTATTGTAACAAATGCCAAGGAAAGTCACAAATGCCAAGGAAAGTCAGTGTTGGAACACCAACTAGAAGGGACCGAAGGCTAGGCAGACTGCCACAAAATCAAGGGGCAAAGGGGTATGGTAGAGAGTCCATGGATGTTAGAGTTGGACAGACAGCCTGGCAAGCAGTTCCTGGCTCTACCAACTTACCAACTATATGACTGGGAAGGCTGTTTGCCTTTGGGAGCATTACTTTCCTCCTCTCTAAAATGGGCATTAACCCTGTCTTGCAGGGTTGTTCTCAGCATAGGAGTCCAGCACAAAGCCCAGCACAGCGTAGTGCCTGGCTTTCCAGCATTAGCTTAAGAATTCTCAAGTTCCCAAGAATCATGGAATGTCAGAGGTGGAAGATGCCTCAGAGATCACCCACCCCAGACATGTCACATTTGGACACACAACCAGAGTCCAAACGCAATGAGTCCTTTGCCCGAAGCAGCCTGCTAGTTAATGGCTAGATTAGGGTCTAAACCTAAGACACCATCTGGGCTTACCCACCGGACCCAATCATTACAGTTAAACCATAAGTATAACTCTCAAGATGGTTTTCACCAAGGTGATTGAGGGTGATCCAGTTAGTTCACTTAAGATTATTTTCTCCCCATAAAACAGCCGACTTTTCAGTTTTTGCTTTAAGTCGCTTCTGAAGTACATTCATTTGCTTTCCTGTTAGTCCTGCTTGGGCCACCGTACAAAACATCAACAACAACAACAAACCCACAGCCTGGGTGACTTGTAGAATAGAAACTTACTTCTTCCAGTTCTGGAGGTTGGAAGTCCAAGATCAAGGTGTTCACAACGCAGGTTTCATTCTGAGCCTTCTTCTCTTGGCTCGCAGGGCACCACCATCTTGCTGTGTGATCTAACCTCTTTGAACGGACACAGATAGAAAGCGAGCTCCCTTTTCCTAGAAGAACATTAATCCTATGGGATCAAGATTCCATTCTTATGACCTTATTCACCCTTAATTATCTCCTTACTTCAGCATACGAATTTTAGAGGGAGCATACTTCAGTCCAAAGGACTGTGTTACCTATGTTCCTCCATCCCTCATAAGCCATTCCATTCAGGTCTGTTTCAAACTGGAGGTACAGGAATGATGAAGTATGTGAACTATTAAGTACCTAAATGTGAGGTATCACCTATGGCCTGGCCTCTTTTACAACTCCTTCAGGTCATGGACTAATAGAGACCAAGAACTGTGGCAAAGCCAAAGTCTGGATCATTCAACATATTCTTAATTTTGGCAATGAGGCTTGAAGGGTTTAAGACATGTAAGCAGACACATTCGGAAAGAAAACCTGATGCTGAGTAAAGCTTCTCTGAAGATAGGCCATGCATTTGAGTGACGAACAGAAAAGTGCAGCTTTGACATTTAGACATTTAGTCTGTGATTTCCAACGGAAACTGTATAAACTAACATATTTTTGAGGGAGATTGTTTCTTTAGAAAGATTAAGGGGAAAAAAGCCTGTCAAAAATGTGTAGTGAAATATCTAGACTAAAGAGGCTCCAGGCCCTGGATAAGAAGGCAATGCAGATCTAGTTCTTTGGCATCAAGTGTATATCCATTCAGAAGTCATTTTAAGTCAAAGTGCTACTCAGCCTATTTACAGAGCAATCTTGGGATATTTGATTGGCTCTTTAGGAGACTAAGAGTGAACCTGGCCAATTTTTGGCTCTTTTGGGAGGGTAGTGCCCAGTAACCTCCCCCCCCCCTTTTTTAAAGGTTCAGGCTGCTTTTACAATTTTTTAAAATGTTTATTTAGTTTTCAGAGAGAGAGAGAGAGAGAGAGATGGAGTGTGAGTGGGGGAGGGGTAGAGAGGGAGACATAGATCCAAAGCAGGCTCTAAGCTCTGAGCTGTCAGCACAGATCCTGACATGGGGCTCGAATGCATGAACTGAGAGATCATGACCTGAGAAGTCAGATGCTCAACCGACTGAGCCACCCAGGCCCCTCCAGTACACCCTTTTGAGAAATGATATCACCTCTCTTATTTGCTAGATGTGACTCCAAATAGTTTTTGGCTGTGTCCCCAAATCGTATTTTCTTCCAAATTTCAAAGTAATGCATGAAAAGTAAAGGGTCATAGAAAAACTCAAACAATTCAGAAGAATATGGAGTAGAATATAGAATTCCTCCTTTACAACGCCTGCCTCCCATTCCCTGCCCCTCCCCATGAACAATGATCATAGTAGTTTGGTGGGTGATTTTCCCCTCCAGATTTTTAAAATATGCCATGCTTTTATTTATAGATAGCTAGAGTTATTTTTAAATAAGTGGCACCATGCCATTATAATTTGACTTTCTCTTATTGATGATTATATAGGTATGTCTGATCAATTTTTGATTATTACAAAGCTGGAATTAATGTTCTTGTACAAATATTTGTATATATGAACATTTCTGCAAGATAGATTCTTAGAAGATTTACTGGGCCAAATTTAAAAACTGGTAGTCAAATTTCCATTTGAAAACACTGTACAAATTTATACTCCTACCAGAATTATATGAGAGCATGTGTTTTCTAATTTATTTGGATTTTGACATGATCAGTCTTTACTTTTTGTCAAATTGATAGGCAATAAAGGGGGATCTCACTGTTATTTTCATTTGCATATTTTTGATTTCTTGTGAGGTTGAACATTATCACATTTCTTTCTTTTCTTTTTTCTTTCCAAGAGAGTGTGTGCAAGTGAGAGGGAAGGAGCAAAGGAGGTAGACAGAGACTCTTAAGCAGGCTCCATGCCCAGAGCAGAGCCTGAGGTGGGGCTCAATCTCACAACTGTGAGATTACGACCTCAGATGAAACCAAGAATCAGAAGAATCAGATGCTTAATAGACTGAGCCACCCAGGTGCCATACACATTTATATATCTTTTGCATTTCTTCTTCAGTGAATTGCCCATTTACATTATTTTAGAGAGATGGTTCATCTTTTTGAGTTGTAGAGGCTTCCCATAATTATACATATTAATCTCTGCAGGGGCAAATATTCAAATTTTCTGTTAAAAGATATTCAAAAGTGCATGAATCGGTATGGAAAAAAATATTGAAGGATTTATACTAAAAGGATAATAGTAGACAGGGTGCCTTGCTGGCTTGGTCAGTATAGCGTGTGACTCTTGACCTTGGGGTTATAGGTAGGGGCCCCATGTAGGGCTAAAAAATAAAATTTTACTTAAAAATTACTTAAAAATAAAATCTTTAAAAGGACAACAGTAGTTACATCTAAGCGGTAGACTCATGGGTATTTGACTTTCTTTTTTTTTAAATGTTATATTTATTTCTAGGAGAGAGAGAGAGACAGTGTGAGCAGGGGAAGGTCAGAGAGAGAGGGAGTCACAGACTGAAACAGGCTCCAGGCTCTGAGCTGGCAGTCAGCACAGAGCCTGACACGGGGCCCAAACCCACGAACCACGAGATCATGACCTAAGCGAAAGTCGGACACTTAACCGACTAAGCCACCCAGGCGCCCCTTGACTTTCTTTTTTATACTTTTCTATGTTGTCTGCTTTTTTCTACTCTTGAACACTAAGTATGTATTAATTTTATGAATAGAAAGAAAACCCCCCAGTAGACTGATAAGTAGGGTAAAAGTGCTCTCAAAGCAATTCTAAGAGAGGATTTTCCAAGATACTTTGAGGAGTGGCAGTATCAGTAAGACCTAATTCTCCTAAGGTCAAATATGAAGGAAACAACAATTACTCCTTGAATAGTGACTTGATATGGACGTTGAAGTTAGCCTTATTATTTTATAGTTACCTCTTCCATACCCAGGATTCTATCACTCTTTAGCCAAAGCGTTTTATTCTCCCAACCCTTTTTCAAGTACTGGCAATAAAACTCAAACTATATCTGGTGCAGGAAACATCTCAGTTTGCCTGAGTTGAGAAACACCTCTTAAAAGCACCTGAATTCATTGGTTCTAATGACATCTGGCAGTGTCGCTTGGGCCTTCCACTGGCTAGGGGGTGAGAGTGGGAAGAGAGTGTAGGCTGGCGGGAAAAATGGCCCTTCAGATCTGGATTTTCACAGGCTGAAGTGTCATTCTGGATGGTGCCTCACAGGTAGGTTAATGGGAGCAAATTCTTAAGAACAGCCAGGTTGGCTGAAGGCCAGAGCCCAGGACAAGAGGAATACACTGAGGAGAAGTGACCTTTGAAGGCTGTGAGTAACCCACCAGCTGCCAGTACCTTTAGGAGTGCTTCCGTGCAAGCTTTAAAAGAAACCATCACCTCTCTCTACTGGTGCGATTTCTAGGTCAGAACCGACTCTCCACGCCCTGAGTTGTCCATTGGGTGCATCCGTGCAGCTGGGCTCACACTGCCTAGTGCCTCACCAGCAACTGTGAGCACTACAGGGCTCAAATATAATGCATAGAAAGGGGAATAAAGAGGGGCGCCTGGGTGGCTTAGTCGGCTAAGGGTCCAACTTTCGCTTAGGTCATGATCTCGCGTTCGTGGGTTCGAGCCCCGCGTTGGGTTCTGTGCTGACTGTCAGCTCGGAGCCTGAAGCCTGTTTCAGTCTGTGGCTCCCTCTCTCTCTGACCCTCCCCTGCTCACGCTGTGTCTCTCTCTCCTAGAAATAAATAAAACATTAAAAAAAAAATTAAAAAAAAAAAAAAAGAAAGGGGAATAAAGAAGAGGTAAGAGAATCCCCACGCTCCTGGCTTTTGATTATTCTTAGCTTACTTATATACTCTGAATTATGATGATTTACTATAAGGTGAATGATTTTTGGGAAGATGGATTTAGCCTATGGGCTAAATTCTTAAGAGTAGCAATGCAGATTCTAGGACTTAACCATTTACATGTAGAAAAGCAACTTCTGCATCATGAATTTTATACAGCCTGTAGGCCAAGGATAATTAACGTTATATCACACCAGCACGATAACCTAAAATATGACCATGCTTAAATTTGCATAAGCTGGCAAAGCCCCCTGACCTGCAGGTCGGGGGACTGCACTGAGGACATGAGTGCCATGGCATTTCGAGGCTGAGATTCAGATAACATATAAAGTCGAGAAAAGAGACACATCTGTCAGTCTTCCAAACTGAGCTGAGGACATCTGCACTACTGCCACCATCCCACTGTCGTACAGCAGGAAAAATGGATGTAAAAATAGAAGTGATACAGCAACTATCAACACGGAGGCAAATGAATGCAGCAGTACTGACGTTGAGCTGGAGTGGCTTTTTCCAGGGCGGGCTGGACAGTGTGCGACCCAGCTCAATGTGTTTCCACCACCCACACTGTCCCTGACAGACCGATTTTATTTTGGGCAGCCTTGTGGAGGTTACGATTGACAAAGATTGTATACATTTAGGTTGCACGACATGATTTTTTTTGGAAGGTGTGCATCGTAAGGGATTAGGAGGAAGGAAAATGTGAGGCCATAAACCTCCTGAGAGCAAGGACTGCCCTCCTGACAGAACGGTGAAGGAGCCCAATTTGTTCCGAAGAAAATGCCTCCCTGGGAGTTCCGCTCCTTACTGGGTGAATTATCTCCTCTTTATTAGACTCGTGAAGAGGCCAAACAGGTGTGTGCAGAACAGGCAAGGATTTTAACAATGAGAGTGCGGGATGAGAGGACACAGACAGCTTGAAAAAGGCAGAGGGAGATTCAACACCTAGAAAATAACCACCCTCGTTTCCCGTGTCACCTCCCCTCCACGGGGGGGCTGCTGAGAGCTCATTCAGTAGATTAGGTAGAGCAATGAAGTGGAAGATTCTTTATCACAAGAGGATCCATCCACTGGTGAAGTGCCTAGATGGATCTTTTTGTAACTGTTTGACCTTTGTTTTCTTTTTTTTTTTTTGTAGCTTCCAAGTTTTAATTGAAATGAGTAGCTTTATAATAAATCTTTTATTTTTCAAAACCTAACATATTATTTATAAAGTCATAATTATAGATTTTTTTCCTGAACAGATACTTTGTGGTGCCTCATTCCCCAGACAGAGTAATCGCTTGTAATTTCTCGTTCTTCATTGATCCTAAAGGTTCTTTAGAGAAAGGTGCCTCAACCTTAGCATTCCTGGCACTTTGGGCCAGGTAATTCTTTCTTTTTTTTTTTTTAATAGTTTATTGTCAAATTAGTTTCCACATAACACTCAGTGCTCATCCCCACAAGTGTCCTCCTCCATGCCCATCCCCCTCCCCCCCACATCCATCAGTCCTCAGTTTTTGTCAGCATTCAAGAGTCTCTCATGGTTTGCCTCTTTCCCTTTCTCCCACCATTTCCCCCCTTCTTCTACCCCTTGTTCCTCCGTCAAGTTCCTCCTAATCCTCCTATACGTGCACACATATGATATTTGTCCTTCTTGTTTGACCTTTGTTTTCTAAACCGATACAATTCCCCTGCCACAAAACTCACCCTTTAAAAGTGTACAATTCAGTGGTTTTCAGGATATCTACAGGGTTGTGTATGCAACACCACTATCTAATTCCAGAACGTTTCCTCACCCCAGAGAGGAACCTTGTGCCCATTAGCAGTCTCCCGACCCTGTCTCCCCCGCTGCTGGCGACCGTCCATCTACCTTCTGTTTCTATAGATCTGCCTCCTCTGGAGACGGCATATACTTGGAAACATGTAATATGTGGCCTTTTAGGTTTGTCTTCTTTCACTTAGTGTAATGTCTCGGGTGTTCATCCACGCTAGTCTGAACAAGAATCTGTTATATGTATGTGCCCCAATTTGTATTCCAGGCATCTGCTGTTCAAAGTCAGGTTGCTTCCGATTTGGGGCTATTACGAACAATGCTGCTGGAAACATTCTTGCACGGTTTTTGTGTGGACACGTGTTTTCACTTCTCTTGGGTGCAGACCTAGAAGAGTTGCTAGGTCCTACTATAACTGGAAATTTAACTTTGCACAGCCCTTCCGGACTGTTTCCCAAAGGGACCTACACTATTTTAGCTTCCCACTGGCATTGTTTGAGGGTTCTGATTTTTCCACATCCTAGGTATGCTTGTTACTATCTGTTTTTGATTCTAGTGGGTGACAAGTGGTATCTCACTCTGTTTTGTTATTTCGGAAAAAAATCAAAGCCATCCACATACATAGTGTAAAAGGAACGCTTAAGAAGTAAACACCCCATCTCTCTCCGGAGCCATTTCCATGAGAAAAATACCTTAAATTCCCTCCGTGGTCGTTTCTGGTATTCGTCTTCTCTCTCTGGTAATATGCTTATACTGCTGTTTTTAAAAATCAGTTTCCAATATTCTCTCTTGGCCTCCAACTACGGAGAATGAGCATTCAGCTCTCTTCTCTTCCTCCAGGTGCACACAGACTCACTTTATCCTTCCATCTTCAAAACAGGACTATAATCTCCACTTTTGGTTAAATCAAGAATCGGCACTTACACCGCTAGGACTACGGCTTCACAGCCACGTGGTGTGTGGATATTTACTTAATCATACTTTTTCCCTTAGACTGCAAATGATGTACAGCAAAAAATTTGCTTTTTTTTTCATTTCCACAGTTTTCAACATAATTAATTGCTACTTCATTCTGCTATTTCCTTCTTTGTCCTTTCCTGTTTTTGCTTTTGTGTCCGGGAGTCGCTCCTCCAGGGGATGGGACCCGCCTGGTTGCAGGCCTGCTGCATGGCTGCTGCCCTGGGGCTTCCCTTCACCACCCTTGACTTCTCTCCTCTGTGGCATCGCCTCCTTCCTGGATCCCATATCTCCCTCCTGCCTAGTTTTATCCCTCAGTTTATAACAGCATAATCTTCCAGTAGCTTTTTAATTTCTCCATTCCTGCCCTCTTTTGTGTTAAATAGGTTTTTTTTTTTTTTGAGAGAGAGAGGGTGCAAGTGAGCAAGGGACAGAGAAAGCGGGGGGGAGAGAGAGAATCCTAGAAGGGGCAGAGACAGAGAGGGAGAGAGAGAGAAGTGGGGCTCGAGCTTACCTGATGCAGGGCTCGAACTTACAAACCGTGTGATCATGACCTGAGCAGAAGTCAGACGCTTAACGAATGAACCACCCAGGCACCCGTTAAATTGATATTTTGAAGTGTACCATTATAATTCCCTTGTTTCTTTTAGTTAAAAAAATATTTTTAATGAGAGAGCACCAGTGGGGGAAGGGGCAGAGAGCGAGGGAGACATAGAATCCGAAGCAGGCTCCGGGCTCTGAGCTGTCAGCACAGAGCCTGACGCGGGGCTCGAGCCCATGAACCATGTGATCATGACCTGAGCTGAAGTTGGACACTTAACCAACTGAGCCATGCAGGCCTCAGGCTTCCCCACCCCCCCACCCCTGCTTTTTTTCTTTGGGTTCTTAGTGATTGCACTGGTGATTCTAGTTAGCATCTTAACTTAAAACAGTCTAGTTTGGATTAATACCAACTTCATGTTGATAGTGCACAAAGTTGTTTATGGCTGCTTTCATGTTATCACGGTGGAGATAAGTAGTTGTGACAGAGCGTGTATGCATAAGGTCTGTGAAGCCTGAAACTTTACTATCTGGCCCTTGACGGAAAACTCAGTGATACCAATCCAGTGCTCTGATTTTTGTGATCCCGTTCTCTACCTCTTGCCTCCAAGCATTTAAGTTATCTTTTCTCCTCTGAGCTCTCACTGTGTTTCACCTTTCCTGAAACTGAAAAATTAAGTGCGCATGCTAAGAAACCAAATGAAAAGGCACAAAACAGTACCAGCGAACTGTGACAACCTCCCTGTGCACCTCTCTGTATTTAAGATGTTCAAGGCGCAACCCATCACAGTCTAGGAAATCCAGTCCTTCAACATGACATGGCTCTGCGGATAATGACCATTGATTCAAATCTGAATATTTGCAAGGCTGGCGTCTTCATCACTTCATCCCATGCCCAGGCAGGGCATTTCCACATGCGTGTTCTGTGTGGTTTCACACTCCAGGCAGGGCTGGTTTTTGTTGGACCAGCATCCACTTCCCATCCTCTGATAAGAGTTCTTTGATTTTTATTTGAGACCAGGGATGGGGACCTGACATGGGGCATGGTGTGGGCAGGCAGGTGCCTGGGCTCAAAGCCCACTGCCAGGCAGGCAGAGCCAACAAGGAGGGGGTGAGCGGGCCCTAATGACATGGCTTCACCTCTGCCCTCGCCGAACCTTCGGACTTTCCAGTCAGGTGCACCAAGTACATCCCTGTTCCTGAATAGGCCTGTTCTTGCTGTGCTTTGGTGCTTACGGGCAAAAGGAGCTATGGCTGACACAGACACCGGAAGCAGAGGCTGAGTCTCTTTTGGGGTAGAGCTGTAGGCCCGACATCTTCATGAGGCCCTTCATTTTCAGCAACGGAAGAGTAAACTCTTATGCTCTAGTTCAGGACCTGGACTAGTTTCAGTCTAGTTCAGGGTCAATTTGTGAACTAAGAGGGAATCTCTCAAACTCACGTGACTGTCCTTGACAGAACAGAAAAAAGAACTAACAGTTTCCAAAATGACTAACTATGAAGAGAATGGGCATCACTGAGTCCAACTGCTCAAATACCTGATCAAGCACATGGTGAAAGGCAATCAGGGTGTGATTTCATGTGATAAAACCATTCCTTGTACTTCTCTATTTTTCAGAGCATATTTGCATCCATGACTTCATCACATTCGCTTAGGCTCCTTTTTGATAAATAACCCACATTTTATTTATTTATTTATGATCCACATTTTAAACTCTTTCCTAAGCATAAAAACTAAAATATATTTTATAAATAATTACACATTGATTTCTTATAAATAAAAATCCTAAAATGTTTTTTCTTCCCCCACTCTAGTTTTGGGTCCCTGATACTTATTTTTTGTTAGTCAGCTCTTCTCAATCCTAGGCCATAAATAATAATTCTCATTTTCCCTGATTTAGAGGATCTCTGAGCCTTTTATTTTCTGGCTTGTTTTCCCTTCCACCCCCTTGCGGGCTGTGACCTGTCTATGTAACCTGCTTGTCCTCAGTGCACACCTTACACAAGAATTGTCTGGAGTCTATGGACTAAGTTTTGAACCCACAGCTCTGTTACTTCCCAGCATTACGGTCCTGAGTAAGTGTCTAAATCTTCAAAATGAGGATAATAATATACCTCATGTCATTGTTGTAAAGATCACTGAGATGTATGCCAAAGAGACACAGGAAGCGCGAAGTAGACGGTAGCAGTCATTATTTGTGGGCCAGAAGAATGAGTTCTGCCAACCAGTGCTCCTTGCGCTTTCATTCCACATGGAGGCTTGTAAGAACCAGCGACTGGGTGTATTGTCTAAAATCTAAGCCCCACAAGGGCAGAGACTTTGTCCTGTTCATCATGATAGCCCCAGCACTTAACAGACGAGTGGCATATAACAGGTATTCAGTACATAGTTACTGAATGAAATCAGTGAATGAAAATAGGTGATACATGTAGAATTTTACTGATATTCTGATTTTATGGATGAGGAAACTGAGGCTCAGAGAGGTTAAGTGCCTTGTAGAAAGTCCCACAGTGGGTTGGGGAAAGATAAAGATATAGTCCCCCTGCCTGTTTTTTTTTTTTTTTTTCCCCTTCTACCATATCACCTCCTCGGGCCCTTACCTTCTGATCCAAAAATTCAGGTGCAGTATCTTTGTTACTAAATGATGATTATCAAGGGGGTAGAAATGATTCTGAAATTTTAAAACCTACCGTGGTATCCACAGCCTTGACTTTCTCTGTGGGGATGTGCTTTGGGACAGGTTCTGTCTGGGACAGCATCACACAGCCTTCAGCACCCAAGGTGACGATTACGACCTTGCACCCCCTTTCCAGGAGCACCTGTGCGGCCTTCCCAGCGTCTGCAGGGCTGCTGACCGTGAGGCCAGTTAGGATCTCAGCCTAGAATACAGAAAAGTGAAAGGAAACAGTGGTGAGAAAAGTAACCTGGGTCTACTTCCAGGTTAGATTTGTTTTTCTAGAAAAATGTCTCCCTTCTTTTGTATAACAACCAACGCCGTGGGGAACTTTGACGGATACTGGCTCAGGAAAATAAATTAAATACTCGATAACAATGACAATAAAAACTCGCTATTGAGGACATTTTGGGGACAACTGGGGAAATATGAATGTGGCCTGGATTTTAGATGACAGCATAGAATTATTCATAATTTTCTTGCGTGTGATAATGATGGTGTGGCTCCTCTTAGGAGATGCACACTGAAGTATTTAGGGGTGAGGTTTCATGTTATGTGCAGCTTAGTCTGAAATGACTCAACAAAAACAAAAAAGAAATACATAAAGAGGAGAGGGGAAGCAACGTGGCAAATGTTAACGACTGTTCAAGTGGAGAGTATATGACTATTCGTTGGGTTGCTCTTCTAGCTTTTCTGTGTGTATGTATGATAATGTTCATCATAGAGAGTTAGGGGGAACAAAGAATTCTACAAAAGAAGGAAGAGGGGAGGGAAGAAAGTAAGGTAGGGGCCGCTGCCAATGATTTTGATATATTAAGTCATGTCTGTAAATTTCACACCTGAGGTTGTAATTCTTCTAGGCTCCTCTTGGGTCATAGTGCCTTTCTCTTCTTACTAGTTATAGTTTTCCATGTTTGTACCATACCCATTTCTTTTGTTTGTTTTTGCTCAAGAAAATGTTTTGCTCAGGGTAGGAGAGACACTGACACAGAGCAGGGAAAGCAATGTGCTGATATATTCAGGAGGTTTCCACTCCTTACTAACTCTGGGACTTTACCCAAGTCACGTATAGTCTGTAAAATGAGGGACTTGCACAGGACCACAGTTCTCTCCCAGAATATAAAAAGGACTCTGGCTGAAGAAGGGGTGAAGGGCTGTAGCCCTGCTTCCTTACCCCCTAAGCACCCCTCTAGGTTCTCTGGGGACCTTCTATGGTTCTGAAATTAGTAGCTTAAAAATCACTGGGCTAGATGAATTATGTGATACTTTTGACTCAAAAGTTTATAACCAAATTCTGTCTTTTCCGTATCCTATTTCTTCCTAAGAATGGGTCTGTCTCTTCTTGTGCTTGCTCTGAACATGCCCAGATTAACCAGATTTTGTTGCCTATAAGTAACCCCACAGTGTCTGCTCCTCCGGGACTCTGGTCTTGCCTGGCAGCAACTTGACTATGTGTCCTTCCTGAGCCATCTTTCCCACAAGACCCTTTCTGTCTGAGTTCGCTATGCCTTGAGGCCACCTTCTGTATTCTTTTTGTAAGTTTTTCACTGACCTTCATTACTGAGATCACTTACATCTGTTGAGTTAGTTGGGTCTATTTTCAGAAACACCAAATTCTTGTGGTTTCTAAAAACCTGTTATTCTTTAATGAAAGATCCTGAACGTAAAAAATAATGAAACAAACACCCATGTACCTACGACCCACTTTTAATAAGTCTTAATGTTTTACTTTATTTGCCTCAGATATTTTTCTTTAATGAAGGTAAATGATGGGGCAGCTGGGTTAAGCGTCCAACGTCGGTTCGAGCCCTGTGTCAGGCTCTGTGCTGACAGCTCAGAGCCTGGAACCTGCTTCAGATTCTGTGTTTCCCTCTCTCTATGCCCCTCCACTGCTCATGCTCTGTTTTTCTCTCTCTCAAAAATAAAATAAACATTAAAAAATATTTTAAAAATGTAAATGATGCCTTCCATAGATATCACTTATTAATGTGCTTTTCCCTTAATATTATTTCATCTGTGTTGACATATATAGCCCTGCTTCTGTTGAACTACACAGCACATATACTGCAAATATACTAGAGTTTAAAAAAAAATCTATTCTCCTTTTCATGGACACTTATTTTTCCATTTTCCCCTTTCATAAACAATGAAGTATTGGATATTCTTATCATGTATATAAAATCTGTCTTTTTTTTCCTCTGGCCGTTTAAAAATATTTTTGTTTTTACTTTGGATTTTATGCGGTCCCACTAAAATGTATGTTAGTAGAGAGTTGTATCTGTGTATCTCAAGTGGAACTTTCAATATACTTTTGATCTGAAGATTTGTGCCTTTCTTCAGCTCTAGAAAACAACTTGCTGTTTTTCCTCCAATATGGCTTCTCTCCAGTTCCTCCTTTCTCTTCTTTCATTTCCATCAGAAATGTATGTTAGAGCCTCTCAACCTATCTTTCTTTACTGCAAATTCCTCTTTAATATTAAAAAAAGGTTTCTGTGATATTTTCTAGGTGATATTTCTCGGTGAAAACCAGAAGTTTCTCACTTCTGGGTGAATTGATCAAGATTGTTTTTCAGTTCACTAATTCTTTGATTCCAATCTGTTTATCTTCCTAATGAGTATTTTGTAGGAAGATTTTCATCCATTTTGAGTTTTTTTTTGTGTATAGTGTAAGACAGTGGTCCAGGTTCATTCTTCTGCACGGTGCTGTCCAGTTCTGCCAACATCATTTGTTGAAGAGACTTTTTTCCATCGGATAGCCTTTCCTGCTTTGTCAAAGATTAGTTGGCCATGTTTCTGGGTCCATTTCTGGGTTCTCTATTCTGTTCCATTGATCCGAGTCTCTTCTAATGCCAGGACCATACTGTCTTGATGATTACAGCTTTATAATATAGCTTGAAGTCCGAAATCGTGATGCCTCCAGCTTTGGTTATCTTTTTCAACATTACTTTGGCTATTCAGGGTCTTTTCTGGTTCCATACAAATTTTAGAATTGTTTGTTCTAGCTTTGTAAAGAATGCTGGTGTTATTTTGATAGGAATTGCGTTGAATATGTAGATTGCTTTGGGTAGCATTAACATTTTAACAATACTTGTTCTTCTAATCCATGAGCACGGAATGTTTTTCCATTTCTTTGTGTCTTCTTCAATTTCTTTCATAAGTTTTCTATAGTTTTCAGTGTCATTTTCAAGATTTCTAATTGACTGATTTTTATATTCACATATTGTTGCTTTGATTCTATTTCTCATTCTTTCTATTTTTTTTAATGAATGAGAATCTCAATCATACTTATTTTATCTACCTATTCTATCTCTATTTTATTGAGAGAAAGCAAGAGAGAGAGAGGGGCAGAGGAGAAGAGAGAAAGAGAGAGTGAGAGAGACAGAGAAGGCTCCATGCTCAGCACAGAGCCCAATGTAGGGCTTGATCCCAACCACCCTAGGATCATGACCTGAGCTGAAATCAAGAGTCAGATGCTCAACCGACTGAGCTACCTTGGCGTTCCTCAATCATACTTATTTTAATATCTTTTTTGCACTGTTTCACTATTTGGATTCCATCCTGGGAAAATTCATCTTGGATTACTGATTTTGTTGGGCATCTCTTGAGCATTATGGTCTCTTCATCTGCAGGCTCACTCTGGTCTCTGAGAGTTGGAGAATCCCACACTTCAGCTCCCGCAAGGCTTATCCCTGCCTCTCCAGTGGTTTTATAGTTGCATCCATCAGGCCCCTGAGAGTCTCTAAACCAGGGCCAGGTGTTGTATCGGCAACAGAGTTCCTGTTCTGCTGTCATTGGCAATACTGCCAATCTCGTCACATTCATGGTCACCATGTTAACATTTGGCTTGGTTCCTTCCTGATCAGAGGCAGTATCTCTGTCCTCTGATCTCCTCAGTTTGGGAGCCTTACATACACTGTAGTCCTGGGCAGCAGGCTTAACAGCTTCCTCTAACTCTTTCGGCTAGAAGGAAAGCCCAAGCCCAGCATCTGTGGGTTTGAGCAGTGGGCACTGCCCCAGTCTCCCACGAGTGGCACATTTCTAGTGCTCATCATCCATTAGAGGTCCCTACCACTGATGCCTGCCTCTGGGACTGAAGTATAGCAGACATAGGACTGAATGCTCTAGGATTCTGTTCCCTTTCTGATTCGTAGACTTATCTTGTTTCTGAGCTTGTGAGTACCTTTTCATTTTCTCTTTGTATCTTTATATATCATTGGTTTGTATGTGAGCAGAGAGTGTCTTAAGCATGAATTACGTTTTATCATGATTAGAAGTCATCCATAAAGGGGTGCCTGGGTGGCTCCGTTGGTTAAGCACCTGACTTTGGCTCAGGTCATGATCTCGTAGTTTGTGAGTTCGAGCCCCGTGTTGGATTCTGTGCTGAAAGCTCAGAGCCTGGAGCCTGCTTCGGATTCTGTGTCTCCCTCTCTCTGTCTCCCCCTCCCTCACTTGCACACTCTGTTTCTCTCTCTCTCAAAAATAAATAAACATTTAAAAAAATTTAGACGTCATCCATGAGAATGTTAGTTTTTTAAAGCTTTTCTTTTTTCCATTAAGTGTTTGAGATCAATTTTCTTTTTTTTTTCTTTTATTTTTTATCTTTTTTTATTTCTAGGATAGAGAGAGACAGCGTGAACAGGGGAGGGTCAGAGAGAGAGGGAGTCACAGACTGAAACAGGCTCCAGGCTCTGAGCTGGCAGTCAGCACAGAGCCCGACGCGGGGCTCGAACCCACAAACCGCGAGATCATGACCTAAGCGAAAGTCGGACGCTTAACCGACTAAGCCACCCAGGCGCCCCTGAGATCAATTTTCTTAAAGACTAGAGTTTGTTCATTTGTTCATCCATTCAAAAAGCATTTACTAGGTGCCAACTATGTACCAGGTACAATGTAATAGATGGTAATTTCCAAAGATAACTGTATCAATATATATCACATTGTATATGCTCTTTTCACTCTGTGACAATGGCAATCTTCTACTGAGAGGTGGAGTGTGAGGGCAGACTTTCCTGCCTCAGTCAATAGAATGGACCAGAAAAAATACTGTGTGACTTCCAAAGCTAAGTCATAAAAGCCAACTCTTCTGCCGTGTCCCCCCCCTGCCTCCCGCTGGACACTGTATCTTGGAACTCAGCTTCTCTATTGTGAGGAAGCCCAGGTCACAAGGAGAGACCTTGTGTAGGAGTTCTGGCCCCCAGCCAGCATCAGCTAGCAAGCACGTGGGCTTCACATGATTCCAGCTCTCTGCCTTTGAGTCTTCCAGGCCCCAGACATCACAGAGAGAGACAAGCCATGCTGTGTCCTGTCTCAATTCCTGAGGCACAGAAACCGTGAAGGACAAGAAATAATTACAGCAGGTCCCCCTTATCTGCAGTTTCACTTTCCTTGGTTTTAATTACTCGTGGTCAGCCGCAGTCTGTAGGTGATCCTCCTTCTGTCTCTCGTCGGAAGGTTAATAGCAGCCTAATGCTCTGTCACAGTGCCTGTGTTGCTCACCTCACCTCATCCCTTCATGCAGGCATTTTATCATCTCACACCATCTCAAGTAGGGGAGGGATGAGTACAGTAGAGAAAGATACTGAGAGAGAGGGACCACACTCACAAAACTTCTATGATAGTATATTGTTATGACTGCTCTATTTTATTAGTTATTGTTGTTAATCTCTTACTGTGCCTACTTTATAAATTAAATATTATCCTAGGTATAGAAAAAAACATAATGTATATCAGGTTCAGTACTCTCTGTGCTCCTGTGCAGGCATCCACTGGGCGTCTTAGAACTGATCCCCCGTGGATAAATGGGGATTACTATATTGTTATAAGCCACTAAATCCGGGGGTAATTTATTATGCAACAGTAGATAACTATACAATTAGGGACAGCCATTAGGGATACAACAGTGAATAAGACAGATGTCCCTGGCCTCACAGGACTAGTAATTCAATGGACAAGACAGAAGTATTGAGTAAGTCATTTGAGCTGTGACGAGTGTTTGAAGAATAGTGTTCTGCAAGTATCTAGCAGGAAAATGTGGGCCAGTTGGCCATGGAGGGTGATCTAATTTCCTACTGTAAAATGGTTACTATTTCCCACAGTTCCTTTCTCCCAGCACAAGGCCTGGTCATGATGGGTGCTCCAAAGTATTCCGTAACCTATTATGATTGGTTAAAATTAGCTTCCTTGTGGTAGTCTTTTTTTGTCTGTTTACTTCATGTTCTGAGAGATGAAATTAACAAAAAGGCAGGTCAGGAAATCCTGGAAACATTCATTCAGCCTTTGAACCACATGAAAAATCACTATTATAGGTCTTTAATTACTTTCTCTCTCTTCATGTTGCATTGTATAGTATGTCCTTTGCTCTCAACATTGAGAGAGAGCTCTGGTCTAAAACCGTCTGATTTATACGAGGGAAAAGTATTGAAATTTTCTTCCTAAAATGCCTCAGAATGAATGGCATCATCTGAATGCACTGATAGATACTTTACTCAGATCTATACATTATGACCCTCAGATGGACTGTGAAAGCCCTCTCGTAACAGAGTAGCCCCTGAGGTCCCTCTCATGGCACCATGGCGAACCTATTCACCCAGGCAGTCGTAAGGTCCTCACGAGAGAATGTAGCAAATGCTCCAGGGGTGGTATATTAATTAGGGTTGTTAGAGCAGTTGTATTTGAATTTCAGATAAATAACAATTTTGTAGCATAACTGCATTTAGTGTATTATTTGCTGTTTGTTTGAAATTCAAATTTGACTAGGCATCCTGTATTTTTATTTGCTAAATCTGGCAACTCTAATACTAATTAGCCCATAGAATGTGGAATAATCAAAAAAGAAAACAAAACACCAATCGCGTGAAGGCAGGGAGGGGACTAAAATTAGCTGAGGTTTGAGAAATGCCAGATTATGGAGATGACTCAGCGAATCTTTTTTCCCCCTTAGGACTCACTAATTTCCTTTTCTCCACACCCCAGTTAGCTGAAAAATCTCTTTTCACCGGGCTCTAGAATCCACATACAATCAAACTGACGTGATCAGTCCTGCCTCGCTGCTTTATCCATTTGTATGAAAGTCTCTGGTTTCTCAGGGAATGAGCAAAACCTTCCATCCTTACCTCAGTTTCATTGCAACAGAACACATCTGAGAGGGTGTAGAACCGAGGATCCAGGTTAGCAATGGCGGGAGCTGGATTGAACAATGTTTTCACTGTAAAGGAACGGAAAGGGGGTTCAGTGGCCATCATTTTTAACACGGTGCATTGAAAGACATTTGGTAAGGGCAGTCCTCAAGTGCAACCACCTTCCCCATGAAATGAAAAATCAACTTAGTTTCAGGTGCAGAAGCCTGAAATCGCAGTCTCTATGATGGCCTAGTAGCACCTCTTTCTTATTTCCATTTGCTCTGTTTTTCATGGTGCAACATTTCAGCTTCAAGGGGAAGCATCGGTATTATGGTCAAGATGATTACAAAGTTGTGGCGCAGGGCGACAAGAACATTAAAGACAATTTTAAATGCTGTAGCCTGAAAGGACATGTATGAATGTGAACATTCAGGCTGATGAACATTTCTGTTCATAAATCCATTTTCCAGGAAAGAAATTAGAAATGAAATAATGAAGAAGTAAAAAAAATTTCCTGGTAAGAATAGTTAAGTAGGGAGTTCACGTACGTATGCAGGTTTTGAACACCTATGTACGTCTTTCAGATACATCACAATTACCCATGCAAACATACACTTTTTTCCCTAAGATTTTGTTTTTAAGTAATCTCTAGACCCAAGGTGGGGCTTGAACCCACAACCCCAAGAACAAGAGTTGCAGGCTCCACCGACTAAGCCAGCCAGGTGCCCCAAACATACACTTTCACAGAAGCTGATGTTCTTGGCTTCTGTGAGCAATCTGGGAACATAAAGGAAAGCGTGATTGAGGAAGGAGGAGAAATTCAATCCGAGGCTGAGAACTAGCTCAGACTAGGAACTGACAAGAGACGGATGGCTAGGGATAGCAGCGACAGGGAAAATGAGAACGTCACAGCCATTACAGTGTCCGAGGAAGTTTTGCACTTTTTAGAGGAGGAAAGTGAATCTCAGAGAGATGAGGTCACAGTCTAAGGTCGTATGCTGGGACATGGCTAAGCTGGGTGCCCATTGGGGTCCTCCATCTTGAAGTCCAGTATTTGGTCATCTCTCTAGGCCAGGACTCTGCTTATAGCAACACAAGCCTCATTCCAGTTTGTAATATTTTAAAACAGCCTCTGGTGTGGAACTTGGTTATTCATTTATTTATTATTTTTCACAAAGTCTTCAGAAATTGCAATCACAGGAAGCCTCCCCTTTGTCAAAAACACTTATCCACCAGACTACCCAACTAGATTGGCTGGTCTTCTTTCCCTCTACCCAGGTCCACTGACTTATGTGTTTAGTAGCCCCAATCTACTATGGGCCCACAGAGTAAACTCCTTTAGCTGCAGTTCTCATAGACCCTTCTGGAACAGTGACGCACAAACTTCCTCGCACATCCGCATCACTAGGAGAGCTCATTAAAGTGCATGACTTCTGGGCTCCCTCTCAAACCCACTGATCAGAATCTCTTGGGGCAGGACCGGGAATGTGCACACTGATGAGTTCTCCAAGTGGCTCTTCCATAGTTGTGATGGTCCCGATCCATTCCATGTCCTTATCAGCACGTGGCTAAGGAAACTGTCCCCTGCTTCTGCCTGGTAGAGCTAGCTAGTTTGCTTCCACACCTTCCTTGGTCTTAACATTCTGGTTTGGTCAATGGATCTCGTCCAGTGGTCTACAGGCTAAGGCTATTCCCTCATTTTCATTATGTTAGGACACAGAATGTCCACCCACAGAAATCCTGTGGTATATTTTTGGCTGCTTATATTTTTGCACAGGTTATTGTGCAGCTTAAATTAGAAAACGGGTGTAAAAGCCCTATGTAAACTGTAGAGTGTTGTACAAATGTAAGGGATTATTACTGTTATTATATTGTCCTTTACACACAGCTCAACACCCCCGCCTGTCCACCCATTTCTTCTGCCTTCTGTTGGAGTTTGTAGATGGCAACAGTCTCTCTCATTGGTCTTATTGCTTCTGCAAGGTCAAGATGTCAATTATGCATAAAGGCCCTCAGTGCCCAGTGTTCCAACATACCCACTTACTTTTTACCGTTCCAGAACAAATATATTGCTCCCTATTTTCCTTGAATGGTAAATTGAAAAAGCATCGCTCTTGTATTATGATCGCCAAATCTGCATGCAAAGGCATTTAAGCACAGGTTAGAGTGACGTGCCAGTCTGCAACAACAGCTTTGAGCCATTCTTCTAAAAGTTTGATTTCATCTCAAAAGACCTGTGACCCAGCAATTCCTTTTCCAAACCGATCCTACAGAAAATACATGGGCAGGCAAAGACGAGGTACGGCGAGGCTTAGGATGTATGGTGATGTTGAGCTCTGTTTTTAACAGAAACAGAAAAAGACAAAAAGAAACCTAAGCTTCTATCAGAGAGGACTGGTTAGGGAAAAAACCCCTCAAAACTTCTAATGGAATATTCTCCTGCTGAATGAAGCAGATCTCTGTTCAAGATTCCTAGAATTTGTAAGTGAAAAAAGGAAGCTTAGTAATAAAATCCATAGTATGACCCTCTCTCTCTCTTTTAAATCAAACAAAGCATAATTATATGCGTATTTACATTTATCCACTTGCACAGAACAGAACAAAGTTTGAGAAGTTACTCACTAAACTAGTAAAGGGATTAGTTCCAAAGGGTGATGGGCACCAATCTGACCACAGATTAGCTGCTGTGCACCAGGCAAAGACATCATTCTTAAAACATGTATAATTTCTTACATCAAAAACCAAGCACACTGTGAATGACATAATGTCTGGGGGTGGCTTCCAAGGCTGCAGGGGGTGGGAAGGTGGGGAGTACTGAGATGGGGTATAAATTCAACAGGACTGGCCATGTGTTGAGAATTACTGAAGCTTAACGATATAGTAAATATGGGTTTACTGTACTATTCTCTGTATGTCAAGATAGATTTGAAATTTTCCATAATAAAAAAGCAAATTTTAAAGAAACAATTACATTGCATTTTAAGCAATAAAGAGAGTTGCTGGAATGAGAAATTCTCCAATTTAATTTGACCATAAATGTTGTATAAAAACCAAGCCAATCTTATTTCTTTGTATTTTGCTGAAGGAAAGCATTCTTACCAATGCCGGATGGTAGCAGGCTGGATATGTAGGCTGAGTCTGACTAGTGACTAAATTTAGGGGAAAAATGAAAATACCATAAAGCAAAGGACTCTCTTTGGCTCGTGCTACCATGAATAAGCATAAATATTTTACAAGGGTGAAAAAACTGTGAAGAATCAGTAGATGCAGTTAATCAAAGAACGCACTTTGTGATAGTTAAGGTGGGAAAACATGATGTCATCCTGGAACCACACAAAAGGAGAGGACACAAGGTGTGCCGTGGAGTAACTTGGACCTGGAGGGGTGACTGACAGCGCCCAGCGTAGACGGGCTAAGCTCCCCATCATCTTAACAGCACGCCAGTGGCCGGCACAGCGATGTCAGCGAGGAACGGGTGAGCCCTGTGAGGGCAGATGCATAAGTGCAAAGCCAAGAAAATGAGGCGGCAGTGCTTCATGCTGACACCATGGAGGGCAGGAGCCAGACAGTTAAGAAGGCCCTGCTAACAGCGTGGGGGCGCCTGGGTGGCTCAGTCGGTTAAGTGTCTGACTTCGGCTCAGGTCATGATCTCGCGGTTCGTGAGTTGGAGCCCCGCGTCGGGCTCTGTGCTGACAGCTCGGAGCCTGGAGCCTGCTTCAGATTCTGTGTCTCCCTCTCTGCCCTTCCCCCCGCTTGCACTCCGTCTCTCTCTCTCTCTCAAAAATAAACATTAAAAAAATTGGAAAAAAATAACTAGCTTGGAGAAATAGGAAGTAAAGAAACTGGGGGAAGGTTGGGGTAACCAAAACACTGGCTTGGCGGTCTCCCTCTAGGGGCTGTTTACTGTGAGGTGACCAGCACAAACGCTCAAAAGTTGGGCTCTGTGCTCGACTCACAACGTGACTGTGAGTGTCAAGGTGGCCGGCCAAGAAGTTTGGTTTGCCAAGTGGAAAAGGACTAAAGTGGCATTAAAAGATTATTTTGTGTCCCACCTAGAATTTAATCTTGGCGATCTTACAATCTCAGTTATTTATAATTGTTCCTGTAATGTTCCATTTGCTTTCAAATGGATGTGAAGACCAGACCCGGCACGCCTAATTTCACCCCGAGCAGCTGCCGCGCCAGCTCTCTGCTGTGGGCCTGCCTCGCAGCGTCCGGACCCACGGAGGAGGGGGCCTCGGAGGGCGCCGCTGGCCCACTTCCGGTGCTGCGGGTGCTGTCTGTCTAAGACCAATGCTCTCTTCTTGGTGAAGACAGAAAGAGATTTCTGAGACGATATATTCAAAGATGGAGGGAGGTCTTTTTCCTCTGTATTTTAACGACTGTCCCTAATCCAGTTATACAATGTGTTTAATTCAGGGCTCATTACTTGTATGAAGCACAGATAAGGCGGCTGTGATAGACCCCCTGGGGAGGAGGAGGGGGTTTTACCACCAAGGCAGATAGAATACTGCTGATGAGCACACAGGCCGTCTCCCAGGGCGATGGACAGGACACGCGGTGCTCACTGAGTGTCTAAGGCTGCCTGCTCTGCTCTGCCATGAGTAGTCCGCTCACACGTCCTGGGCATTAAACAACTGTGAGAGCTCTCAGCCCAGTTCTCTTGCTTCACAGAGGAACAAAGTCAGGCCCAGAGTAAAGAAGTGACTGACTTGCATGCAGCTCTCCGTTTACTAAAGGATGGATTCTGAATTCAGAGCCAAACTTCATGACTCCCAAGCCAGTGCTCCTTTCATTGTATCGCTCTTCTCACGTGAGAAGGAAGACATTAAGTTCACACATACCCACACACACACCTGTCATGGTATAGAATCTAAGCTGCTTCCGGCTGGTAACATGGTATAGAATCTAAGCTGCTTCCGGCTGGTAACTACCAAGTGACGACCAGCTAAGTTCTGGACAGAGGAGTGCGTGTGCGTGTGTGTTTTGTGGCAGCGTGTAAGGGATGCAGCGCAGAAAGCACTCCAGGATCCCCAAGACGGGAGCAGAAAAGACACTGAGAGCTTAGGCTACATGATGAACAATGTTATAGCTCACGGACTTTACTTTTCTTCATGACGGCTCACTGATTCCTTGCAATCAATGGGATGTGCAGTTTCTTTATTTGAGGTGTGCTCCCAGGACACAGAACTTGGGGCCTGGTGCCTGGAATCCGGGTTTCTACACTGACCTTGATTGAGCTAAGTACTTAACCTCTCCAAGTTGGTCTTCTCGCCTCCAATTTGAGAGAACAACACCTGCCATATCGTTGCCATAGGTTTCTCTGAGGCTCAGATGTACTTGAAAGTGCTTTATAAGCTATACGGTACATAATAAATGTGAGGCATCACTCCTTCCAAAATCACTGTATGGGAAAGACCACATGCAAGTAATACTTAGGCAGGCTGGCTCTTAGTGAGACTGTCGCGTCGGCTGGTGCTCTGTGGCCTGCCATCACCTGGCCCTGCCCGTTCCCGATGCCCCAGTCCTCCAGGTCCTCAGCCGGCAGAGAGGCCGGGCAGGTGATGGGGGACGCATCCAAATGACATCCTGCAGTCAGGCTGCCTGCCCCTCTGGAAAACTCTAGCCTCACCCATGAATGGATAGATCCTCCACTGTGGGGACCCATCTGTCCTCCACCAGCTGGGTAGGTAATGGGGAACTGGAGCGGGACAGAGGAAACAGTGGCCTCTGAGAAGCAAGCGACGGTAGGAGAGGAAGGTGCTTGAGGATATGGACTTGACCTGCATAAGGAGACAGGAGCATGAATGAAGTGGCACGTTGTGTTCACATCACCCGATTGGGAAGTGTGCCACGCCGGCGACGCTTACCATAAGCACTAGACTCTCTCTGTGACACCCCTGAGAAAATGTAACCAAATGGGTTTTGGCTTAGAATTCCTTCTGACAGCTTCGAGTCCATTAAAAGTACATTAAATGTCAGTGAGAATTTGCCACGGCATGTTGTTTTGCCAAGAGAAAAATTTGTTAAATCAGGACATACATTTAAAAATTCCCCACAAAATCATTTCAAGTAACTTACTTTCCACTTACTGCTATTTAAAATGTTGTAGACTTTGGGGAGAAATCACTTATGCAAACACACACACATACACTTACTGTTCTTTTTCTTCTTTTCTTTTTAGTTTTGTATCTTGATGAGAAAGTTTTATGTGGAAAAGTCAATGTGGACCTCGCTCTGAAATCACAGAACTATGGCTGCAATATCAAAAGGAAGCCATTGTCTCAGAGTGGCTTTTTATTTTGATATATCTATATTTGACCAAATGGTGCTGAGATCAGGATGTAATCCTAATTTTATGTTCCTTTTTAAAAAAATTTTTTATGTTTTATTTATTTCTGAGAGAGAGAGAGAGAGACAGCATGAACAGGGGAGGGTCAGAGAAAAAGGGAGATACAGAATCTGAAACAGGCTCCAGGCTCTGAGCTAGCTGTCAGCATAGAGCCTGATGCAGGGCTCGAACCCATGAACCATGAGATCATGACCTGAGCTGAAGTCGGATGCTTAACTGACTGGGCCACCCAGGCGCCCCTCTAATTTTATTTTCAATTAAAACTTTTTTTTAATATTTTATTTTTGAGAGAGAGAGAGTGAGCAGAGGAGGGGCAGAGAGAGGGGGAGACAGGATTTGAAGCAGGCTCTGTGCTGACAGCACGGAGCCCTATGTGGGGCTTGAACCCATGAACTGTGAGATCATGACATGAGCAGAAGTTGGATGCTTAACCAACTAAGCCACCCGGGGTGCCCTGGATATGACTCTGATTTTACTTTAGTATGTTTATTCATTTTTGAGAGACAGAGAGAGAGAAAGAGAGAGAGAGAGTCAAAACATGAGTGGGGGAGGGGCAGAGAGAGAGGGAGACACAGAATCTGAAGCAGAGGCTCTGAGTTGTCAGCACAGAGCCAGATGAGGGGCTCAAACCATGAACCGTGAGATCATGACCTGAGCCGAAGTCTGACGCTTAACCGACTGAGCCACCCAGGCTCAGCACCCCAACCCTGATTTTACTTTAAAGAGAAAAGTGAAAAAGAGAAGACGTTTCGGATTTACTGAGATTTATGACACCACGCTTGGCATCATGTTTTATTTTATTTTGTTTCATTATTAGAACAATTCTGTAGGGGAGTATTTCTAGATGCATGTAAAAAAAAATTTTTTTTTTTAATGTTTTTATTTATTTGTGAGAGAGAGACAGTGTGAGCAGGGGAGGCTCAGAGAGAGAGGAGACACGGAATCCGAAGACAGGCTCCAGGCTCTGAGCTGTCAGCACAGAGCCCGATGCAGGGCATGAACCCATGAACTGTGAGATCATGACCTGAGCCGAAGTCAGATGCTTAACCAACTGAGCCACCCAGGCACCCTATCCTAGTTGCATTTAACAGACAAGGCTCAGAAAAATAATTCTGGAAAGACCACAAAACTAATAAGGAACAGAAATGGAATCTAAATAAGAAGATGCTTTGCCCATGAATCAACCATGAAATAGAAGCAAACAGAAACTGGGGCGCCTGGGTGGCTCAGTCGGTTAAGCGTCCGACTTCAGCTCAGGTCATGATCTCGCGGTTCGTGGGTTCAAGCCCCGCGTTGGGCTCTGTGCTGACTGCCAGCTCAGAGCCTGGAGCCTGTTTCAGAGTCTGTGTCTCTCTCTCTCTGACCCTCCCTGCTCACGCTGTCTCTCTCTCTCCTAGAAATAAATAAAACATTAAAAAAAAAAAAAAAGAAGCAAACAGAAACTACCTGGATTTTTAAAGAGTTTGTTCTTTGCTGGGGGCGGGAGGGGGGGATGGGGGAAGTGAGCAGAAGGAAAGACTCAGTGTTAGCCATGTGTTGATAACTGCTGAAGTCGAGTGAAGGGTTTCAATAGGCAGTTCTGCCTGCCTTTGTATGTTTGAAAATTTCCAAAAGCTAAGGTCAAATGAAACCAAGGAACTGCTTTAAAAGACCTTGACAGGGGCACCTGGGTAGCTCAGTTGGTTAAGCGTCCGACTTTCGCTCAGGTCATGATCTCACAGTCGGTGGGTTCGAGCCCTGTGTCGGGCTCTGTGCTGACAGCTCAAAGCCTGGAGCCTGCTTCAGATTCTGTGTCTCCCTCTCTCTCTGCCCCTCTCCTGCTCACTCTCTGTCTCTCAAAATAAAAACATAAAAAAAAAAAATTTAAAAAAGACTTTGCCAACCATAGAAAATATTACATACAAATAATCTTCTGTTGTTTATACAACAGGGATGAAGTTTTACAAACTCCATTGAGAAAGAACTAATCTTCAGTTCCTAGAGACATTTATACCTACCTGCGAGGACATCACATAGGATATGCAGCTTGACTGCGCTTCTAGGGAAAACAATCATTCCGCTGTGGGACCACGGGCTGCTTCTGATGTTCTAATCACTACTTGTATTATTTCTGCTGACTAGATTGAAGATTTATATTGTCAGATATCAGAAATGCTACTCAGGTTATTTTGTATCCAATTTATAGCTTTTCCAACAGTATTAACTACTAGAAGACCGTGAATCTTACAGGTGGGAGAAAGAATATTTTACTACAGGAAAGTATTGCATTGCTTAACTTGAAGGGTTACCTTTCATTAAAACAGGGATAAAAGCTTTTCTAGGAAGAACAGACATGTAAAATCACCTCCACTGTTGTGGGCTACGGTCAGGGCTTCCAAAGAAGTTTCTGGAGTTACTTCTAGCTGGCAGATCATTACTTTCGCTCTGCTGATGGCCTTGGCTGCTTCCTTCAGGTCTTCAGTATTCAAAAGTAAATTTGCTCCGGCCACTATTATGATGATATTCTGGCCTATAAAGAATTTCTGCATGTTTATATTAAAAACCAAGCAAGGCCAAGCAATGAAATGCTGCAATGTTACAATCCCTTACAAAGTCATTATGGTAAATGTGTTAGAAGTATTAATTTTAACATTTCTAGGCAATTCAGGTGAAATTCTATATTCCTACTCTTTTTTTTTTTAACACTATCCCTGCTCTGTAAGAGATTATTCTGATAATTTTGAGAACATCTAAAAAATATTTCCCTATCAATATTCTTATATACAAAGATTACTAGCTGGGAAGTGCTATGTAACATACTTCAAAATGGCTGGTACAACATATGTGGTAAAGATTCTGAATCCCAGATGACAGATGTCATAATGATGTGTATAAATAGGAATAAACTTGCCTCACACTAAAAACTAAGGCTCTGTAGTATGCAGTCAGTTTGTGTATGTGACCTAGGGTATCTCTGAAAGGTGATTCTGAAGGTCAAAACATAGTTTATTAGCAGCTAACCGATGGAAAGCTGTACTAGGTGAGGCAGAGAGAGGGATATCTGGCCTATACAGTACCAGGTCAAACAGAAGCGGGAGTAGAGAATCTTATATACTCATCACTTGGACCCATAGTCTACAATCCCACCTAAATAGGGAAGGACTGGGGGTACATTTTATGTTAGCTGAACTCTCCAGAGCTGTGCTGTCCAATATAAGAGTCATGAGTGCAAGCCACAGGTGGCTGTTGAGCACTTGAAATGTGTCTTGTCTAAATTCACATGTGCTTCGCTTGTACAATGCATAGCCGATTTTAAAGACTGAGTACAAAGACAAGAAGGTAAAATACTGATTTTTAACAACATTTTGATTCCATGTTGGAAAGATAATATTTTAGATATGTTGGGTTAAGTGAGTATATTAAGATTCATCTTATCTGTTTCTTTTTATTTTGTAAACAAAATTTTTTAATGTTTATTTGTGAGAGAGAGTAGGGAAGGGGCAGAAAGAGAAAGAGACACAGATCCGAAGCAGGCTTCAGGCTCTGAGCTGTCAGCACAGAGCCCAACACAGGGCTCGAACTTACAAAACTGTTGAGACCATGACCTGAACTGAAACCAAGAGTTGGACGCTTAACCGACTGAGCCACCCAGGTGCTCCTCTTGTTATTTTTTAAAATGTGTCTCATGGAAAATTTAAAATTATGTATGTGGCTTGCATCATATTTCTTTCGGACAGCAGTGATCTACAGGGGTGAGTCGTAGCCGTCATATCTTTGTGCTCCAGGCTGCTCATGCTGATCTTGTATAGACATGACCTAAAATTACCTCTGAACACAGAACACATGCTAGCCTATCATCTTACCACAGATGTGTCTGTTGGCCGCAAGGAAGACTTAAAAAAGTGGGAATGGTTCAGCATAAACCCAATCTTGGTGCGGGAAAAATTCAAAGTACCCACACACACTGAGAGACAACATATCTCCTCCCCTTTCTCCTTCAGTGACCTCCTCTTCTCTGCTGGCGTCAACTGCTGCTTCTGCATTGCTGACTCCCAAATCTATGCTTCTGGCCTGGCCTTGGCTGATGAGCAGCAAGACTTAGATTACAGCTATCTGACGGACACCACCATTTGGCTGGATCGTTCCAGCCTCCAGTTTAACTTGTCAAAACTCAACTCCTTACTTTTCCTTGCTATTTACTCCTTCACTTACAGGGGCTAACACTCTGGGTATCTGTGTTAGCTCCTCTGAGAGAATCTATATTCTCAACGGTATTACCGTATCCTAGATCGAAATCAGACAAGTTCTATCATAACAGGCACTCAATACATAATATTAAACTGTGTCTTTGTATGGAAAAGGTAGGAACTTGTTCCATCCATGAGGTAGAAGTGGAACTCAAGGATATTCCTAGAACACAAAACAGAGGTTTAAGATGGAACGAACTGCTATTGGCAGCAATAATTACTTACGTAACGAACACAGGTTATTGTTAGAATGACAAATTTTATCTTCTTTAAGTGGAATACATTTTTTCATTGTTATTGCAACTTGGGGATCGCTGGAGTAGAGCCAAATATACTGTATCTTCTGTGAGAAACGACTGTGTGAAACTATTACAAATCTAAGACCTATTATGACAGAGGTGGCTCAATCGGTTAAGTGTCTGACTCTTGATCTTGGCTCAGGTCATGGTCTCACGGTTCATGAGATCAAGCCCCACGTAGGGCCCTGCACTAACAGCTGGGAGCCTGCTTGGATTCTCTTTCTTCCTCTCTCTACCCACCCCCTCTCCCAATCTCTCTCTCTCTCTTTCAAAATAAATACACTTTAAAAAAAAGACACATTAGGACAAATCCTAATTTCACACAGTGCACACTGACTGCCCACAATGCATTGGGTTCTGTTCTTGGTGCCCATGGAATGCTGGGTCCTTTGAATATTAATTCTGAATTAAAGAATCTTATGTGGGTTTTTTTAATACTTAAAATAGTGGGCAGAAATTATGAAAACTTTACTTGAGGGTAAAGGGAAGTTACTGTTTTTAAAGACAAATGTTTCAACTGTCGCAAGGCTCTGTGACAGACAGAGTTGTATATATAGAGTTTTGAAATTTGATTGCCGTTTGAAGAGCAGACAAAATTGAATGCTAATGATAAGTTAGAAGTAATTAGTTGCTGCCATTTGCTCAGTAAATATTCTATAAATATGATTCATCAACTTCCTAGTGCACCTATCTATTTACATTTATTTACCTAGTATAACTGAAATGATGGATGATACTTAACTGCTTTTAGAGGCAAATATCATTTCTGAGTTCATGTGAAGGGTAATGGGACATTACAGGATATAAATATTATTTTGAGGCAACTGTAACACTTTATAAGTATTGAACGGACAATTTTACATTTAAATGATCAAGCTGGGAAGTAAAAATAAAGGGAAACATTCATATTTTAAACGAGAAAGACCACACTTTAAGCCTCAGACTGGTGGGCATAGTAAGAAATCCATAGGATTAGAGTAAAAACGGATGCTTCTGCTCTAGTTCCGGACATGAACTTCTTCCTGAAATGACACTCTAACATGCGAAACACGTACCTTCATTATTGACAATTATGGAAGCAGTTCCTGTAGCAGCATCTTGAGTCTGATATGCAAATTCTAAAAGAAAAAAGAAATTACAATCATGTATATACAGCCTGGCATGGAGAATCTATTTTAGCAATTTCAGTGCACCACTAATTGTTGGAAAAACTTTTTAACCTTTAACCATCTGGAATGATAAAAGAAGTAAGTAATTAGCGCTAATTTATACCCATCACCTATACAAGGAGGAAGACCTTTGTTCTGCATTAGTAACAACCCAGCAGACCACCCCCACTTCCAAGTCACCCAAATTACTCATAGTGTACACACATGCATTTTTCTAGACCACCATCTTTTTTTTTCTTCAGTGAGAGAAATGATAGGCTTCAGATGAGAGATTAAAGGTCAGACCTATGCAATGAACTTGTTTGCGTTTCTTCATAAGCTTCGTAGCTCATTAAGCATCATGGTCTGGAGTGTAAGTGGAAATGTTGATCAGGCAGCCTTTGGCAGCAGCAAAAAGCCTTGAAATGGAGCCAGAGACCCGCATTCTACTCCTGGCTCTAGCTCTAACTAGCTGTGTGCTCTTGGACAAACTGAGACCGTTCTGGCCTTTGGCTTCTCTTTTGTGCAATGATGGTATCAGCTTCAGTGGTTTCTAAGATCATTTCCAGGCATGACATTCAATGACTTTTCTTAAAATATCTTTTGTGAACATTAGCACCTGTTTTCTCTTGTCATCTGCTTTAGAAACATTTCTATGAGATGAAGGTTTGTAATCTCCTATCATCTTATTCCTATCTGGAGGAATGTCTACAAAAGAATTAACCAAATGACATTTAAGCAAGATGAGACAGAGCTGCGCATAAAACTTCTCTGGCCACTAGAGGAGCATCTAATAATTCTATTCTATATTCAACTTTTCTTGTAACCAGATCCCAGAGGAAAGTCATAAAAACTAACTTTAAAAAAGATGAAGTTTTACCTGTAGAAATATCATTCTGTTTTAAGTTTTCTATATAATCATTGCCAAAAGAATCTTTGCCAACCTGTACCAAAGAAATGATGAATGTTAGATCTTTTACATTTAGTAAAATGCTGCAATGTAGTTTTTAGAATACTTAGCATTTTAAAAGGGCATATCTGCACAGTACTTTATAAACATTAGCTAATTAATCTTCTTAATGTAAGATGCTGGACTTGATTTCAGCCCAAAGAGTTGTTATATATTAATGTTCCACTTGGATCCAACCTAAAACGTGAAGCATTAAATGACTGTCCCAAGTTCTATAACTTTGCTCTCATTTTGATCTGTTCCTGTGAAAATCACCACTGAGCTGTCCACCGTCAAAGGTCCTCAATATTTATGAGGAATCGCAGTTGTTTGTACTTCACTATAAATGTGGGCATCTTTGTCATGACTTGCCTGGTGTTTTAGAGTCTTCTTCTCTGACATGGGTGGGGGCAGAGAAGGGGGAATTTAAAAAGCCCTTGCTAACTTGGGTAACGTGGGGTCATGGGAGTCTATTGTTCTTAGGTCCCAGCATGCATTCTACTAGTGATCCTTCAGTTTTTCCTTTGGACACTCATTTCTCTTCCATTCATAGGCAACAAGTTAGGGTGGCACATTTGTTACAAACACTGATCCTATGTTGACACATCATTATCACCCAAATTCCGTAGTTTACATTAGGGTTCACTCTGTTGTACATTCTATGGGTTCTGACAAATGTATAGACATGTATCCACCATTATCATCTTATCCAGGATGGATTCACTGCCCTGAAAACCCGATGTGCTCTGCCTATTCCTCCCTCTCTCCCTCCAAGTCCCTGGCAGCCACTGACCTTGCTACTGTCTCCATAGTTTTGCCTCTTCCAGAATGCCATATCATCGGAATCATACAATATGTAACCTTTTCAGATGGGCTTCGTTCACTTAGGAAATATATCTAAATTTCCTGCATGTCTGTCTCTTTGTGGCTTGATCACTAGTTTCTTTTTAGTGCTGAAAAGTATTCCACGGTATGGACGTTCTGTACTTTATCCATTCACTCACTGAAGGACATCTTGGGCTGCTTCCTAATTTTGGTAATTATAAGTTTAAGCTCCTGTGAATATTCATGTGCAGGTTTTTGTGTGGATGCCCTCCTATTTTATTTTTATGATTTTATTTTAATCCCAGTATAGCTGACATACAGGGTTATAGTTATTTCCTCCTATTTTATTTTCAATTTTATTTATTTATTTATTTTTAAAATATTTTTATTTATTTCTAGGAGGGAGGGAGAGAGAGAGAGAGAGAGAGAGAGACAGCATGAGCAGGGGAGGGTCAGAGAGAGAGGGAGATACAGACTCCGAAATAGGCTCCAGGCTCTGAGCTGGCAGTCAGCACAGAGCCGGACGCGGGGCTCAAACCCACGAACTGTGAGATCATGACCTAAGCGAAAGTCAGACGCTTAACGCTAAGCCACCCATGCGCCCCTATTTTCAATTTTAATCAGCTGTCACCATTTAAATATTAGCAGGCTTCACAAAAACAAGTTTTCCAGGAGGTCCTGAAAATTCAGACGTTCTGGTAACGCTGGACCCACATTCCTGCAAGGGATCCCACCCAGCTAGATCCACCCCAAAGGTGGGTCCATGCGCTCTAGATGACCACAGCTCCCACCGGGCCTACTGAAATTTATGTTACCTGTTTGGCACCTGTGGGCTTTTAGCTTGCCACTCCTGAACTACTTTTTTGTCCTGCAGGTGAGCACTGTGTCATTGGATCATCTATCTGTCTGGGTCTCGGCCACTCCTGGTGTGTTCTGCCTTGCCACAGAAAATTGTTCCCCTCTGGATATATTGAAAGAAAGAAACCTAGAAGTTTAGTTGAGTCAAATTCCTCAGTGAGTGAAGATAAAATTTCCTGGTAAGATTCTGGATGGTCTGGATCAGGGGTTGGAAAATTTTTTTTCCATAAACGGCCAGGCAGTAATAGTTTGGACACTGTTGGCCAGATGGTCTCTTCTGCAGCTATTCAACTCTGCTCTTGTAGTGTGAGAGCAGCTAAAGAAAATCTGTAAACAAATGGATGTGGCTGTGTTCCAATAAAACTTTATAAAAATACACGATGGGCAAGATTTGCTCCGTCGGTGGTAGTTTGCCAACCCGATTTAAATACCTCTTCTGAGAGCTTCTTCCTCAAAGAACACTTTTCCCTGTGCTTCTTTTCTGGTAGAAATGCTGATTAGGCAATAATCTCAAATAACATATAGTAATTTTTCATTAGCAGAATTTCTGTCTCTACAGAGAAGAGTGCCCACTATAAAGCACTGCTGTGGGGGTCAGTTCCTGGTGGAAGGAGGTCATTTGTCAAAGGTTTTCTTGGCAGGAGGCTGGCCATTTATCTACCAAAGCATCCCATTTCTTAGGTCAAAGATTCATACCAGAAACAAACTGTTTTCTAATCTTTTCTTTAAACATTATTTAACTCTCTCCCATGGGCAATCAAGATGTGACATAGTTGGGAGGGATGCCTGGGTGGCTCAGCTGGTTAAGCATCTAACTCTTGATTTCAGCTCAGGTCATGATCTCATGGTTTGTGGGATCGAACCCTGCATCAGGCCCTGCATTGACAGTGTGGAGCCTGCTTGGGATTCCCTCTCTCCCTCTCCACTCCTCCCTGCTCTCAGTCTCTCAAAATAAATAAATAAACATTTTTTAAGAAGATGTGATATAGTTGGGGAAAGCATCACGATTGTAGGGATTAAGGGAAGACCATTCCTAAGCATGTGGGGCCCGGTACAAATTAGAGCAAAGAAACTTCTCTCTCCCCTTTCCTATCGGTTTAATACAGACAAAATCTGTTTAAGGTGAACACCAAGGGAATGTTTGATAAATGGTGGTGATGATACAGACATTTGGAAGTGCAGGGATTAGGAAGAGTTGTAGGAAGGGAGGAGGAAACCCCAAAACATTTGGCGTTGCCTTCAAGAAACTGATAATATTGGAGGTAAAAGAAGACGCACAGAGACACCGTCACACCAAGTGGACTATCAGGGGCATCCAAGGCATACTGAGGCAGGAATGGCACGCCAGGCTTGCTGCAGGGGTAATTTAGAGGCTGCAGTAGCTGCTTCTGCTCAGGGAATCACCTGATGGGCTGTGTCCCTTAGGGGTGGTGATGGTTCCAGATTTATTCCAATACCACTTTCCTGGCAAACCTGTTGGCTGATGTTCTAAGCTCTATGTGACAGGTGAAACAAAATACTTTGCTTTTGCCCTCTTTGATATTCCCGTGACAAAAATAAAAATCTCGTAACTGAAAAATAATGGAAAAGTAACAACACTGCTGAGGATTTAGAGAAGTCAACCGTAGCTCTGTTAACTCTGCATCTGGGTCATGGCGATACATTACAAAGTAAAAGGAGTGATAAGAAGCCCAAGGACAGAAAGGCGAGGTTTGTACTTATGTCATGGAAGTCAGAAGCCCCTTCACACCACCTGTGTGGTTTTGGGCACGCCTCATTTTTAAAAAAATGTTTATTTTTGAGAGAGAGAAACAGAGTGTGAGCTGGGGTGGGGGCAGAGAGAGGGTGGAGGGGGAGGAGGATCCAAAGTGGGCTCTGGGCTGACAGCAGAGGGCCCCATGCAGGGTTCGAACTCTTGAACTGTGAGACCATGACCTGAGCTGAAGCCGGATGGCTCAACTGACTCCTCGGCCTCTCAGGAGCCTCTGGGCAGGTCACTTTTAGCTGCCTCTTGGCCTCAGTTTCCTCATCTGGAAAGTCACAGTAGCTGTGAGGATAAAATAACACGCGTGAAGCATGTTTAAAACTGTAAAGGATTAAATAATGGCTTGGTGTCATCACTGTCATGATCATCGTGGTTGCCTCCTTCTCATCACCATGGCAGTTACTGCTGCTGCTGCGGTGGCTTCCCTTGGGGGGAGAGGCAGGGCACCTGCTGCTTGGATTCAATCTTCTAAACTACTTTCCTGTCCATCTGGTTCTCCCTGATGCTTCCAATTCTTCCTGTTGCTCCCTATTTTCAAACAGAAGAGCACTTGATCCTGGAAGCAAGCCTGTGGGTACATTAAATTATTTAAAAAATAAGACCGTATTACTATTATTATAAGAAAAACATCACATCTCCATTAATGGTGTAACTAATGCTGTTTAATGTAACCACATATCCTGTTGGTTCCTGTAGAGCCACCAGGGAGGATGTCTGTGTCGTAGACATACGTATCACAGCGAAATGTGGACAAAAAGGCAACAGAGATCCGAGGCCTTTTTTCCTTTCTGCGCTAGAGTCGCACAGATGCCTTCTGCAATGTAATCCTGACAAAATGCCATTTTCCAGATTTCCCCACCCTTGAACCTCTTACACAACCATTTATTCTGCTGGACTCCCTTTAAAAACGGTTGAGAGAAGAAGTGAATACCTTCCAATCCCCTGTGCTTACTTCTGACTCCAATGTAAGCCTCTTCCTCAGTCACTGGACATTGATAACCAGGAGTCACAGGAGCTGAACCCAAGCAGGTGTCCTGCACGGACTACCACTGACAGCTGAGCGCAGCTACCTAGAAAATCACAGTGAATGATACCAACAGAAGGTCCCTGAAATAAAAAGGACTTGAAATACTATCATAAAGGAGCCTTCATAGGTGTCTCTGGGGTCTTCCCCGTTTTCCCGGTCACATTTTGCCCATCAACCTGGCAAGAGAACTTGACGTCTAAGTATCCTGGCCATGAGGCAAAATAGTGCGTATTGAAGTCAGGAAACTTGGAATCGAATTTTAGTTTCTGCCATTAGCGAGCTAATTAAAATTCTTTACATTTTGCCGCAAATGGTCCCACCTGGGCTAGGCAGGGTGGGACGGGGTGAGTTATCCCCAGCAGGTGGGAAGCCAATTCTCAGCCCTCGCTGTGCATGAGCTCCCAAGGAGCTCACAGACATCCCGGTGCCCGGGTTAGCGCTGGGTCAATTAAACCAGCCCCTGTGCAGGTGGGATGGCGGCAGGCGCTCTAGGGGACTACCATGTATGACCCCAGCCTCGCTGCAAGTGTGGGTAAAGCTTTGAGAGCACAGTCCTGCCTGGCACCGGGTTGGCAGTCAGCTAAGTGGGAATACGGAGGAGTGTGGCCTGCAGAATCCGCCGGGGGCGAGGGGCCCATCAGGGTCCAACTCTGGGATCAAGGTAATTGTAAAACTACGAAGATTGTTGCGCTTGGGTTTGTGGACTCCGGTCTCCTTTTCATGCGGCTAGGCTCGCTCCCCCTTGCTTTGCTGGCTTCTCTTTCTAACACTCTTATTTGGCAAAAGTAGTTGGATTTCTTTCTACGGAGTGGTCGGTAGAAAGACACCGTTAACTTGATATGATCGTTTGACTGTGTCAGAACACGAGGTGGATACGATTCGGTCGTGGCTATTTCCTTGCCTTCTGAGAATGAAGAAGTCCTTTCCTCTCTCCACCTAATCAAATCTCACCTGATTTTCAAGCACAACTAAAGGCCTATCTTCCCTATGCTAGCCCTTCTTGATGCTCTAATTTCCTGAACTCCTAGAGCATTCCTAACAGATACCATTAAACATTTAATTAAATAGCCCCTTATGTTGTTTGCCTCAACAATCTTCCTAAAGGTCTAGCCTTCCTAAAGCTTACTGGAGACTAGCTTAGCACTGATTTATCCCTCCTCAAGCTCTGTGTGTGAAGTAGGTTCATAAGTATTTGGTCATCTTAGCTGCCTGTCTATTCATTTTCTTGGGCCTATCTTAGCATTCTTTAATTTTTAAAAAAAATATTTTTGAGAGAGAGAGAGCATGTGCGCATGAGTTGGGAGGGGCAGAGAGAGGGAGACACAGAATCTGAAGCAGGCACTAGGCTCTGAGCTGTCAGAACAGAGCCTGACGCGGAGCTCAAACTCATAAGCTGTGAGATCATGACCTGAGCCAAAGTCAGATGCTGAGCCGACTGAGTCACCCAGGTACCCCTATCTTATCATTCTTAAAGGGATATGACTCTAGGCACTCAGACTATTCTAGCTGTGGCTGCCAAAAGGTTCTACACAAGGTTTTGCTCCTCAACAGCCTTCTTAAAGGCACTCCTACACTCTTTCAGATACTAGCAGTGAAATACTTTTGGGTAAAAGGATTCTGGAAAACCACTTTTGGGCAGAAGGATTCTGGGAAAACCAGAGTCTGAGGGAGCCTATTCCAGGTGAAAGAAGCCAGATCATCGGCAGTTACAATCACGTGTACTTAAGCTAAGGCCAATTCTAGAACCCCAGATGCTCTTCAGGAAATCCCAGGCTCAGCTCTACCCTGAAGATTGTAGAGTAATGCAGCTGAACAGAACTTTCTGCAATGATGAAATGTTCTTTACCTGTGCTGCCCAGAAGGGGCACTTGAAATGCAGCGAGTATGATTGAGCAACTCAATTTAAACTTTTATTTTAATTACATTTAAATCTAGCCACATGTGGCTAGTGGCTACCATCTTGGATAATGCAGCTATAAAGAGATGTAAATTAGAATCATGGAAAACAAAAGAGCAAGAGCATTTTGTCCAGCTAAGGGTACTGAGAGACTTCCTTCACTCTTACCACCGAGAAGGCTCTCTCCATTGAGGGAGAGCCAGTCAGTGGCTTCCACAGTCCAGAACCGTGACCTAATGCTGAGGAAGGAAACTTCAGTTAGTACTACCATATAACAAACAACCACATTTCAAAATGGTTGAGGAATGGGCTGCTTGGAATTCTCGAATAGTAGAAACATCTGGTGATTTCATCCATCAACATATAGTTGAGGTACATAAAACCTTGAGGACCAAAACCTCAATTACAATTCCAGTTGTAAGCTAGCTGGTGGTTTAAATCCTATCTAAATGGGTGTTTACCTTCATAATGGCCTTTAACATACAAAATTAACATTATAGGGTACCCTGTGTTTGGACATATGGCCAAGTATTCCAATCAATATAGCCATTAGTTCTAGCCAGGTGTCCTATAGCAGAGCTCAGGAAAGGGCAAATTTCATTTCATTCTATATTACCTGGAGAGGACTGGTGACTAATTTTTGATCTTTGAAAACAAAACCTTACTGCACAATCAGCTGACCCATAGGCATCTAGTGGAAATGGCACCTTTTTTGGTTAAGATGATGGGTACTCTAATACACTGCTTTTCAAGCCATCTGTAGTGTAGGCTTTTTTTTTTTTCATTTTCAATCTATTTCAGATTAATAATTCCGTAAAATGTAAGAAATAAAATCCTACAAAATACAAGGATTAATTTATTATTACTATTATGTTCAACAGGTATAAAATTCCTCCATCAAATTCCTATAAATATTTTTAATTGTTTACTCTCAATTTCTGTCCTGTCTAGACCAGTGACAGTTTGCAGCCTAGCCTAAAGGTCAGACTTTGTTGTTGTTGTTGTTTTTGTTTTTTTTTAAGAGAGATAGAGACAGTGTGAGCAGGGGAGGGTCAGAGAGAGAGGGAGACACAGAATCTGAAGACAGGCTCCAGGCTCTGAGCTAGCTGTCAGCACAGAGCCTGATGTGGAGCTTGAACCCACGAACCATGAGATCATGACCTGAGCTGAAGTGGGACGCTTAACCAACTGAGCCACCCAGGTGCCCCAGTCAGACTTTGAATAGCATGGCTCTAATATACTGCCTCTGTCACAGAGCTTAATATCTGCCCATTCCTCAGGGAAAACACAGCTGTTTGTATTAGTTTTTTTTCCTTTTCTTTTTGTTAAAATTTTTTTAAAAAAATATTCATTTTATTTTTGAGAGACAGAGAGCAAGTGGGGGAGGGGCAGAGAGAGAGCAAGTGGGGGAGGGGCAGAGAGAGAGAGTGAGACACAGGATCTGAAGCAGGCTCCAGAGTTTGGCCGTCAGCACAGAGCCCGACGTGGGGCTTGAACTCATGAACCTTGAGATTATGACCTGAACCAAAGTTGGTGCTCAAGTGACTAAGCCACCCAGGTGTACTCCTTTTTCTTCTTCTTTTTTAAAGTAAGCTTTATGCCCAACATGGGGCTTAAAGGCATGACCCCAAGATCAAGAGTCACATGCTCTACCAAATAAGCCAGCCAGGAGGACCTAGTGAGTTTTGATAGTGTCATGTTTGAAGAAAGCAAGACCAGGTAATTTCTTGAAGGTCCTCCCAGCTGGCTGACTTGAGATCTGGGTCATTTGAGCCCATGCCTGCTCAGGGCTCCTTTCCAGTGAACAGGCAGAGGGTCTTTGGGCTCATTCTGGGCCACCACTTCCTGAACTCTTTATTCTACCACGGTCCTCCTCAGCAGCCAGTTTGGGCTATCTAGAAACAACTTCCTCCTCTAACATTTATCTTCAGTGGAATGGTGGAGGAAGCACTGACAGAAATCAGGTGAAGTCCTATGAAAGGTATTCTAACAGGCTCTTTGCCCTGCCAAGAAGATTTTCATTTTCTATGACATCTGCCTGGATTTTTTATCTGAAAATATAATTTCCAATTATCCTTCGACTGTAGCCTTGGGCCCACGACGCCGTTGAGTCCTGACCGTACAACTCTTAGCAACCTGAAGTGTTTCATTATTATGTGTTTCACTGGATGCATATTGATGGACTCTTGCTTAGTAGTCCTCACAGTATCTTGGCAAATAATTCCCCTGAGCTCAAAATAAGATGTTTTCCATGTGCCATCAAACAGTCTTACTTCACCAGAGCATGAATTTTAGTTTGTTGCAGGGCAGTAGTAGGTAAGTTAGTGTTGCTAAGAAAACTGTAGGAAATTTTCTACCTGTTTTTCTTTTGTTCCATCTGTTCATTTTTATCTGGAGTAATGTCATGATATTGGTTTCCACTTGAAAGTTGTCATCCTTAAAAAACTGTTATACAGCAGGTTGGCTAATTTGCTTGATAAGAATATACTTCACAATGAGAAAAATATCATGATTAATGGATAATGATACCTTCTACTATGAAAGATATTTTTCTTTTCAAAAAAATTATTTTTGAGAGAGAGAGGGAGACATAGTGTGAGTGGGGGAGGGGCAGAGAGAAAGACACAGAATCTGAAGCAAGCTCCAGGCTCTGAGCTGTCAGCACAGAGCCTGATGTGAGGTTTGAACTCACGAACTGTGAGATTATGACCTGAACCAAAGTTAAACACTTAACCGACTGAGCCACCTAGGTGCCCCGATTTTTCGTAAAAAAATTTTTTTAATGTTTATTTTTGAGAAAGAGACACAGAGCATAAGTGGGGGGCAGGGGCAGAGAGAGATAGAGAGATGGAGACACAGAGACCAAAGCAGGCTTCAGGCTCTGAGCTGTCAGCACAGAGCATGAGGTGGGACTTGAACTCACAAGCTGTGAGATTATGACCTGAGCTGAAGTTGGATGCTCAACTGACTGAGCCACCAGGGGCCCATAAGATATATATATTTTTAAAGAAGTCTAAGAATACTGTTAAGTCAGTTAAGCATCCGACTCTTGATCTCAGTTCAGATCTTGATCTGAGAGTTGTGAGGTCAAGCCCTGTGTTGGGATCCACACTGGGCATGAAGCATACTTAAAAAAAAAGATGTGTATCTATATATCTACACCTCTATCAAATATATCAGATATATCTAGATATATAGATATATAAAGAAGTCTAAGAACATTAAGCTGAAGAAATCTGTATCTAAAGGTTCCAGGTTATCTAAGCAAAGGGACCCTGTATGGGTTTTGGCTGAAGCCATGCTCTCTTATCCCCTCTGTACAGACACGCATGCTGAAGCCCAGTGTGGGGCTGGACAGCAGACGACTGCATCAAGGGCACAGTGGATATAAAGCGCTTTCCAAACTGCACAGGTGTTAACATAAACCGTCATACACAGACCGGAATAAAACAGCACCACTGCTTTATCAAACTCCTAAGTGTAACATTTCCCCAAATAAAGCCCTCTGCTGTCTATTCCTCTCACATCCACTCCTGATGGCTGCATGATTCACTTCCCAAGTTCACTTCCACAACTCAAATATTTCTATTTTGCGTTTCTCTTTGCCTCAAATTCAACAGACCCAAAATAACACCAATCTCAATCTTGGAGTTGGATGAGCTCCCAGGGGACATCCAATTTTGACTTTCATGGCTACATGAATAGCATTTATGAAGCTTCCAAGAGGGGTTCTCTAATCTCTCCTTTTACGGCTCCGCTCTAGGGAACTCCTCTCTTCCCAGAGCAGCCATTTTTGGTACTTTGCTTCCAATACTAATTCTCAGTCCACATTTTCCCAGCCAGGAAATATTGTCCTTTTTCCAGTTCTCAAGGCCCCGTTGACAGCAACATCTGAAGACTCCCCAAACCCTTCATTTCTAATCAAACACGGGATAGGTCAGGCCTACAGCTCCCTCTCCTCGCCCCACAATTCCTAGCACGTAATGGGTCATCGATAATTCATGGATGATTAACTGACACTTAAAATCTATCAAGAGTTCAACCTTAGCAAATGAGGGTTTCTTACTTTGAATCTTGTGCTTCACTTGATGTTTTTGACCAAACAGCCAGATGAGAATTAGATCGTGTTAATCATAAATTAGAAATAAAACTGCAGTTCATTAGCAGATGAAATGATAATCGTTTCTCATTTGTACATCATTTAAAGACTCCCGTGGAGAGAAGAGTGCTGCATGACTGGGAAATGACATTTCAGAGACATTTTGGTAAAAATGACCCAGCCCACACGAGAGAGCTCATTCTTTTCAATTTCTCAGATTCCTCTTATCCTTTACTGTGTAGACTGAGTCTAGCTTTCCTAAAGTAAACTATCTTTTCTGTTACACCAGTGATGCAAGCATCTTAACATTTCATTAAACACACAAACAATGAACCTTTGACAGCCAATTCTGTCTTATTTTCAAACAATTTCAGACGGATGGATAGAAATAGCGGCTACTATATTTTATGTATCATTTCCTTACATACCTGCAAACAGAACTATGGGTAGTTCATTAAAGCCCAGATTCCTTTCTGATCCAAGGGCTAGCATGAGAAGAAACAACTTAAGAGCTACACGAGTGAATCACCACTTATTATACCGAGTTTTCAAAAGCTGTGTGCAGTGAAAACTGCTAAAAACAGGATTAATTTTTGAAGCTGGTATACAGAAACTCAGTGGGGCAAGCGAATTCCTCTCACTTCTCACCCTTCACTTGGGAGTCTGGTAGGTTAAAGAAATGCAGAATTAAGTTATTTGAGGACTGCTACTTCCCAGAGAGCACACTGAGGTAGACAGTAATCTAAAGGACAAGGAAGATTATCCTCTCCTATTTAAATCTTAAACAAGGAACTACAAAAAAAAAAAAAAAAAAAAAGAAACAAACTAGATACTCAAGCAAGTACATGTACATGCATGTTTCCAACAGCATGTTCACAATAGTCAAAAGGCGGAAACAGCTCAAATGTCCATCAATAGAGAAATGGATAGACAGATTATGGTATATACAATGGGATATTATCCCACCACAAAAGGAATAAAATAGTATATGCTGTAAGGTAGATGGACCTTGAAAATATTATGGTAAGTAAAAGAAGCCAGACATAAAATGTCATGTATCCTCTGATTCCATTTCTAGGAAATACCCAAGTAGAGAAATCCACAGACAGAATGCAGGTTGGTGGTTGTCAGGGTCTGGGGGTAGGGGTGGGGGGAGATGGGGAGAAACTGCTTAATGGTAAGGAATTTTACTTTGGAAAGACAGAAATGTTCTGGAACTGAATAGTGGTTGTCCAACAACAGTGTGAATGTACTAAATGGCACTGAATTGTCCACTTTAAAACCATTAAAAAATAAAAACAATCAACTCAAGTCTTAAAACCAGACTCTAGGATCTTCTCCACTGTAGGTTACACTTACCTTGCACACCATGGATGTCTTTGCTCCAAGCCTAGCAGCTTGGACACACTGGTTGGCACCTTTCCCTCCAAAGCCAATAAAAAACTTATGTCCATGGATAGTTTCACCAGTCTTGGGCAGACGAGAAGTAAGGCTATCATAAATTAAAAACAGAAAGAAAAAAAAAGGCACATTGGTATCTGCAATCAATTTAAGTTCCTCTGAAGAGAGAGGGAAGGTTCTCTGAAGGAGTTCTGGTCTTAGCAATCAGAAATGCAAACAGAAGCAGAGATTATCTTGTCCTTTAAGATAACATTCAGGGCACCTGGGTGACTCGGTTGGTCAGGTGTCTGACTTCAGCTCAGGTCATGATTTCATGGTTCATGAGTTCAAGCCCCACATCGGGTTCTCTGCTGTCAGCACAGAGCCCACTTCAGATCCTCTGTCTCCTTCTCTTCCTGCCCCTCCCCTGCCTTGCTCTCTCTCTCAAAAATAAACAAACATTAAAAAAATGAATACAAAAAGAGATAGCATTCAGTAGTTGGCATCACCTTCAGAATGCATCTGCTGACAGGATTCTTTACTTCCCAACAGTCCCACAGCCATGCTACTGTAGCTCCACATTAGATGATAGTTCCTAGTGTCTACTGCGTCCAGGGTGTTCGTAGATGCCTTTGTTTTCCATGATGGGGAGCTTTTGGAGGGAGGTAACCTCAGATTCCTGCTTCTCAGTGCCTAGCACAGACCTTTATTCACAGTGGGACTTGATAAATGGGACCAAGTTAATGTGTGTTTCTGTACAGATTGATCTGGTCACTTTAACAAGAGGTAGGAAGTATACCCGGATTCTGGTAACCATGTTCAGTGCCTAAGGAGAAGGGGGAAGTTGCAATTCTAGGCACTAAGGAATCATACTTGTTTCCTCGCAGGTGGGGTGGAAGTGGGGCATTTCGATGACAGGATCAGGTGTTCTGGTCCATCCTGTATACCACCCATTTCATGCACTGACTCAAAAACAGCATCAATTAAAAAAATGGAGTCTAAAGAACCAAGTTTAGTTTCAAATTTTTACTATAGGAAATTTCAAACATATACAATTAGAGAAAACAGCATATTAACTTTCCTACCCCTATGCATGCACGACCCAGATTCAAGTATTGTCAACTCCTAGCCAATTTTGTTTCGGTCTACATCTTCAGGGACTTCTCCAAGAGCTAAGGATTTTTTTTTTACTGATCTGTTACTGCCTAATGAGGGGAGTATTAAAGGAGACAAAAAGTCAGGGTGAAAGGTTTTCTCTGGGGTTGATTTTCATAACATTAAAGTGGAAGATGGGAGGAAACAAAATCTTTGAAGGACAGAAGATTGAGAATGGAAAGAATCCTGGGCACGTGAAGAAGTTGGGCTCCAGTGGCATAAGGACCGCGTGGCCACAAAGAAGTGGGATGGATGGCAGGTGTGACCAAAAAGGTTAATTAGCTTTAGATGGTAAAGAAAGGCCAAGGGAGCAGATCATGACAGTAAGTTGATGGAGAATTTACTCTGTCTTAGCAGATTTGCAATTTATATTCATTTCCCACCTAGGCTGTGATCTATTTGAAACCAGTATCTTATTCCAAATATTAGAGTAACAGAACAATGCCAATTTCTACAGGTCACTCACAGCCTGTTTGCAATGGAATGACCGATGACTGATGCCAACAACATGTGACTGTTGAGAACGACCAAGTTCAACCTGTGTACTTCCTTTATGCAGTTCGAAAAGTCTCAATAAACTGGGCTAAACAACTCCATTCCCTAGCAGTGCAGTGTCAAATATGGTTATTTGAGATTCAAAAGAGACTCATCAATAATTTGAAAACATTATTTTCCACTCCTCCCCTTTTCAGTTCTATTTTTATCTGCTATTCTAAATGCATTTATAGTACTGATGAAAAAAAATATCCATCTACAAGGTTCACTTCTGAAAAAGGTACTCAATCAAGAGAAAAATGGTTTTAATGTAATGTTATTATCCTGTCATTTAATTTAGCAATGACAAGTGATGATGAGATTTTGATTTGCATCAGAAATCTTAAACATTTTAGGATTCTGTTATGAACAGGCAGTGATGAGTAATTTGTGCGACTGAGTAACTATGTGAATTCTTGGCTTATTGATGCTGCTACAAACAGCATAACAGCCTCAAAAAGAAAAAAAAATATCCAATGTGGCTAAAAACAGGCCAAATAACTTAATTAGTAAGACTGTCGGTAAAGAAACTTATGACTTCCACTATATTTATACTTAGATCTGGGTCACAATTCACTGGTTTGAATCATGTATATTTTTTTATTGGCTGTGGGAAATCATGAAAAATATATCAGCAGATGATTATTGGGATGTATATATATGGGACAGAGGAATGAAATCGGGGGTATAGTGTGTATGTGTTTGATGTGAGAGCAGATGGCTAGGATTTAAACTCCTTTCTAAACAACTTATATTAACACAAGCACTGTACTGATTTAGCCATCACTGAAGTTTCCCACTCCTTTGGAATCCTTCTCTTTTCTTTCTGCATCTTTGCACTACTCTTCTTTCTTTCTTCCTTTAACTGCAGACTTTCCCTGTGTGAGGACAAGAACCAAGTCTGTCATGGTTTCCATTTTATCCAGAGTGCTTGCCGCTTAGCATGGGGCTAACAAAATATTTGACTGAGTGAATTTTTTTCCTGAAATGCAGTTTATTTTATTTATTTTTTAAAATAGTTTATTGTCAAGTTGGTTTCCATAGAACACCCAGTGCTCATCCCCACAAGTGCCCTCCTCCATGCCCATCACCTCTCTTCCCCTCCCCCGCATACCCATCCGGCCTCAGTTTGTTCTCAACATTCAAGAGTCTCTCATGGTTTGCCTCCCTCCCTCTCCTCCCCTTCTTCTCCCCCACGGTCCTCTGTTAACTTCCTACTAATTCTCCTATACGTGCAAAAGTATGGTATCTGTCCTTCTCTGCCTGACTTATTTCGCTCAGCATAACACCCTCAAGGTCCATCCATGTTGCTACACATGGCCAGATTTCATTCTTTCTCATTGCCATGTAGTATCCCATTGTATAGATAAACCACTGACTGAATTTTTAAGCGAGTCTTCCCTTGTCTCTGAAGGGTGGCAGAATATGCCACCCCAAAATACGACTGGAGGACAGGGCACGCTGCCCGAATACGCCACTTCGGTATATTATGTTGAGCATTAGGCATGTGAAACGAAGGGAGAGGCTTTCTCTGAACTGCCCTTATCTGCCTACAGACCAGTCCTCTGAAAGGACTCAATGGCCATGAATCCCCTCCCTAGGAGTTTCATCAACCAGCAAAGAGGGACTCCTGTCACAGGAGAGGATGCTAGAAGTCAACACCACACCCAAGACAAATGTCACAAACACTGTCATATCTATTTGTTCTCTTAAGGGCCAGTTCATCTTTTCTAAGTCATTTACCCTCCCTCTAAGAGGCCTTGTTCCTTCCTCCCCCTTCCCTATTAAGAATCCTGAATTCCTAATCACCATGGGGAGTTACTCATTTTCCTCTGGGTATCTCCCAGGTATACCTGCGGGACACAGGCCAATAAATTTGTTTTTCTCTTGTTAATCTTTTATTCACGAGGCCTCAACCAATAACTGAGAGGGGTAGAGGGAAAATTGTTTTTCCTCCCCTACATCTCTTTTCTGTCTCTCCAGTGTAAGAGAGAATGCATACATTCTTACTTCTGAACTGCAGATGTGGAGGTGTTGAAGGGGAAGAAGACAGGCAGGGATGTTCAACTGTCTCGCAATGACAATTCTATGTTTTACCAGACCTCACCCACTGCGTTCCCAATATTAGCAGCCACTCCTGTCCTCTAAGCAGGAACTGTGACTAGAACTCATACTATCATTCCTTCACTCCTTCATTAATTCAACACATGTTCTATCCGTGTTTTCCAGTTTACCTCTACAAGACAAAATCAACTTACTGGCAATGTAATAAGACCTAACCCTGATGCAAGTAATACACGAGTGAAACAGACAAACAAACCTGTCAGAGCACAAGATTAGTATGATCTGATTTATGTATTTTAAGATCAAATTGACTTTGTTAAGCGATTCATGAATCAGGCAGAATCTAGCAAGTAGAGGGGACCTCCCCAACTCACGATTTTTAAAAAGAAAAAAAGATATACATATGGCTTCTCACAGGACATGTAAATGTGCAGAAAATGAAATGTTAATGACAAGCGTCCATGCAGAGGGTGGAGAGAGGGAGCAAAAGTTCATGCAGAAAGGTAAGTGCAACAAGAATATATTTGTGCATTATGGGAAGCCACTGGCTAGGACTTCAGATACATTTGGTGTCCTTGCGTCTTTTTCCGGCCACCACTTCTTTCTGGGCTCCAGCTGGCTTCTCACAGGTGTAACCTGCCCAAGTGAGCCTTGCCCAATGCCATTCTTTCCATTACAGGGTTTCTGTTTCTTTGTTACGGTTCCCCAGGCTGTCCTACAGCATCAAGCAACTAGTTGGGACACCTCAGGCATCTTTGTATCGGCTTTTCTTGCTCCCTGGATTACAGACCTTCACAGTTCATGTGCGCTGAAGCTTTTGTCTTGTGCCCTTTCACTTGAACCCCAACTAAGACGGTTTACTGCTTATTGATTTTTTTTTTTTTAAGAGTAAATGAATTGGGAGTGGAGAGCGCTAGAAAGTTAATTACAGTTGCCAAGAGGCAGAAGCATTTCTGAATTATAAATCCTAATTTACCTTGGATTAGGCTTTCTTATCTCTTTCCTTATCAAAAATCATGAGGGGTGCCTGGGTGGCTTAGTCGGTTAAGCATCCGACTTTCGCTTAGGTCATGATCTCGCAGTTCGTGGGTTCGAGCCCCGCGTCGGGCTCTGTGCTGACTGCCGGCTCAGAGCCTGGAGCCTGTTTCAGAGTCTGTGACTCCCTCTCTCTCTGACCCTCCCCTGCTCACGCTGTCTCTCTTTCCTAGAAATAAATAAAACATTAAAAAAAATTTTTAAAAATCATGAAATTAACGTCTGGTTCAAGCAAGGGTCTGCACAAAGCACCATCCCCTCGATGAAAGCAATGCTAAGATTCGCCCCAATTCAAATACGAGGTTTAGCAGGGTGCCAAAGACAAATTGCTCAAAGGAAACTAAAGAGGGAGGAGTGCTGGTAGTAATATGCCGTTGCTACCATTTAAAAATAAGAATAGTGAGAGTTTCTGAATGAGGGAGAAAACCCGTCATAAGAAATCAATTTGAACTGAAAACAAATTCATAGCTTTAAAAATGTCACATTTTAAAGCTGCACAGGAGGCAACACTGCTAAATGTTCACAGATGGTCACTCAGTCTTCTCGCCTTGAGGCCACGTGGTTAGAGCCCTGTGCGATGCAGCAGGCCTCAGCCACTTGCTGACTGTATTACCTTTGACAGCTCTTCCCTCTTTGAACCAGCTTCTTCTCTTGCAAAACAGGTTTAATAATACTTGTCAACTCCTTACATGCCTGGGTTTTGTGCGCTGAGTTATTTCACTGACAGGTGTTATCAGAACAACTAATCAATTGCTTTTAGCTTCTTGACAATGATGTGTTTGTTGCAGATTTTCAGAGATGATTCATACCAAAGGAAGGAATGACCCGGTGAAACAGGGATGAGCAGTCTTTTGACCAGAGAGGTCACTCTATACGGGCTCCAGCCAAAAGTCAAGGAATATGTTGCTTTTTGGCTTTTTCTGTTCCATCCTTTTGTCTTTTGGCTGCAAACTTCTGACACACTGTATGCCTCTATAACAGGGGATTGTACGATTATTGCCCAATTAAAATTCATTACACTCATTTATTATTCCTACCGCCTGTATTGTTCAAGTGTATTTGTTCTTCTCAGTATTTGTGTGGGTTGCATTTACAGAAATGAGAGTCATTTCCAAACCAACTTAGTGATAGCTCTTTTTAGCTCTGTAAAAAGAACTTAGCCTACCAACCAAAACTTCATTATGTGGCTCCTAACCCTAAATTTGCAGACATAGGATTTATTTAAGGGAATGAAAGCTGAATTATGCTTGAAACTGTTTTTTTTTTTAAAACTGACTTTGGCTACTAATCCTATCTTTTCCTAGTAAACCAGTCTGTGGGTAAAGAGTAATTTTACCTGCAGATGTAGCTATTCTTGAATTTATAGGATACATATGAAGCCTTTCAGAATGTCATATTCTTGAACCTTATTTAAATTTTGCTGATGTGTGACAAAGTATTCTAGGCACTGGGAGAACCAATGTAGAGAGTATGTTATGGTCCCCTGTATTCGGTTCTTACGTGGCTTCCTTCCTTCCTTCCCATCTCTGCTCAGGTGTTTCCTCCTCAGAGAGGTCTTCCCAGACCGCCTTACAGGAGAGGTCCCTATTCCCAATTTTTGTTATGTACATATTCATTCTGACAAAGAATACTCTGTTTCTGGATCACAGACAGCTTTTTAATTACTCACAATTGCATTAGTTCTCCGTGTCCCAATCTCCCCCGGGGTGACAAGAGAGGAACTTCCAAATAATGAATTATTGGGAGTTCATATAGGAGCCAATACAGCTACTGCCCCTCCTCCTCCCTGGGGTGGGGGAGGGGAAGGAGGAGAAAACCCGACCTAGTAACCTTTGCATTGCAATGTAAATGGATCCTCTCAGGGGAGCAGTGAGGTCTCCAGATTTACAATCTCCAGAATGTAAATAAATGTAGAAGTTCCTAAATCTCTCCAGAGGTCTTGGACTTGCAAGGTTTGTTTGCCATTGAAACGGTCTTTAATCCTGGTGCTAGAGATCTTGGCTCAGAAAGTCCTGATCATGCAGAAACGTGAGAACATTCATGGAGCATTGATTTCCAAAGATTTTCTTCAGATCAGTATCACTATCGTACATTATAATACTCATTTCTCTTTCCCTATCTTCTTTTGGATTAATTGTATTCCATTTCATGTTCACTACTGATGTGTTATTAACTCCCTTTTGTCTATTTTTTACAAGATTTTATTTTTAAGTAATCTCTACACCCTATGTGTGGCTCAAACTCACAACCCTGAGATGCTTAGGAGTTGGATGCTCTACCACCGAAGCCAGTCAGGCGCCCCTCCCTTTTTTCTATTTTTCGAAGTTTTCTATTTTTAACTTAGCACAGCTTAGTTTCAAACATTACTATACCACTTTACTTATAAGTGTAATTTACAATTGTGTTTTTTCATTTCTCTTCGTAATCTTGGTGCTATTACTGTTACATATTTTATTTCTATATGATACAAACCTTACAATACTGTGCTTGTTGTTTTTCCTTAAACTGCCAATTGCCTTTTATTTAAAAAAATTTTTAATGTTTTATTTCTGAGAGAGAGAGAGACAGCATGAGCAGGGGAGGGTCAGAGAGAGAGGATGATACAGAATCTGAAACAGGCTCCAGGCTCTGAGATGGCTGTCAGCGGAGGCCTGACACGGGGCTTGAACCCACGAACCGAACCGTGAGATCATGACCTGAGCTAAAGTTGGAGGCTTAACCGACTGAGCCGCCCAGGCGCCTCTACCAATTGCCTTTTAAAGAGATTAAGAAATAGGAGAAATAAGTCTTTGTACTTGCCATTTCTGGGCTCTTCATTCCTTTGGGTCGATCTGAGTTTCCATCTAGTATCATTTTGGTTCCACCTAAAGAACTTCAATATTTATTGCAGTGTGAGTTTCTGGTGATAAGTTCTCTCAGCTATTGTTTTTGTCTTTATTTCCCTTTCATATCGGAAAGATACAGAATTCTGTATCGACAGTTCATTTTTCAAGCACTTTAAAGATTTCATTTTTTTTTTCTGGCTTGCGTTGTTTCTGACAAGAAGCCTGACTTCAATCTTTGTCCTGTTATATATGTAATATCTGCTTCTGAGACTTTTAAGAGTTTCTAATTGGTTTGCAGGAATGTGATTACGAAGTGTTTTGTTGTTTGCAGTATGCTTATCCTGGTTGGGGTTCATTGAAATTCTTAGATCTATACATTTATAGTTTTCATGAAATTTGAAAAAAATTCAGCCATTATTTCTTCAAATATGTTTTGAAATATTCTTCAAGCTCTTTCTCTACTTAGACTCCAATTACACAAATGATAGACTCCTTGTCTCCTATCACAGAGGCTCTGCACATTTTGTTTGGTCATTTTCTTCTTTATGCTTCAGTTTAGATGCTCTCTTACTGTCTTCAAGTACACTGATCCTTTCTTTTGCAATGTCTACTCTGCTGATAAGCCCATCAAATTAATTTTTCAATTTTTGAACTTCTTTTTGGTTCTTTTATATATCTTCCACTTTTCTCCTCACTATATTCATGTTTTTCTTTAAATCACTGAGCAATTAATGGTTCTTTTAAAATCCCGTTCTGCTAATTCCACCATCCCTGCCATTTCTCTATGTCAATTCTGACTGATTTTTTTCCCCTTGGTTATGGATTACATTTTCTTGATTCTTTGCATGACTGTTGACTTTTGATTGGAGCCTGAACATTTCAAATGTTATACTGTTGAGTGTCTTAATCTTGTTGTGTTTTTCCAAAAGGTTGGACTTTGCTTTTTAGGGGCAGCTAAGTAATTTGTGGATTTGTTTGATCCTTTTAAGGATTGTTTTTGTGATTTGTTAGGAAGATTTTGGAGTAGTCTTTACTTTAGGTCAAGTTTACCCCTTTTACTAAGTTGTCCTTCTGGGATCTCTACTGAATGCTCCGGGGGTTCAATAATGTTTCTGGCCAAAAAGAATGCAGTACCTGGGAAATGTTCAGCTTAAAGCTCTCCAGTATTGGCCTGGCTTTGTGGAGTTTCTCTCTATGTATGTTCATTTAGTATTTAGACTCAAGGGGACTCCTATGCAGATTTTTGGACCTTTCCCTGTTTAGTTCCTTGCTCATCAGTACATGTTCACAAAAATTCTAGCCATCTTCGTCTCCCTAAGCTATGAACTTTGTTTTCTCACCTCACTGATACTTGCCATGCTTCCCCCGAGTTTCTTCTCTCTGTGCCATGGTCAGTAATGTGCCTCCAGGACTCACCTGTTTGTTTCCTTTCTTTATTGGATAGCATGCCTGTTGTCCAATATCTGTAACAGCTGCTTCATTTATCTTATCCATTATATACCCCATTTTCTAGGTGTTTATGGTACCAGTAAGTCTGGTACTAGTCACTCCATCATGGTCAGAAGTAAATATTTTTATTTATTTTATTTATTTATTTATTTTTAAATGTTTTTATTTATTTCTAGGAGAGAGAGAGAGAGACACAGCGTGAGGAGGGGAGGGTCAGAGAGAGAGGGAGTCACAGACTGAAACAGGCTCCAGGCTCCGAGCTGGCAGTCAGCACAGAGCCCGACGCGGGGCTCGAACCCACGAACCGCGAGATCATGACCTAAGCGAAAGTCGGACGCTCAACCGACTAAGCCACCCAGGCGCCCCAAGAAGTAAATATTTTTAAATGAATGATCTATCCTTTAAAAGACACTTCTAGAAATAGTTGGGATGACAGATGCCTCTGTACATAAGTCATGCGATGAGGCGAGAGCAGGGCAAAAGTGCTGTGTACATGTAGCCCAAGGAGAAAGGTAAACCATTTATTAAACAGGAATATGGTCAGAAACAAAAAGGGGCCACACCCTCTTTCATGTCTCTCGTACAAGACTGAAGACTGAGTACAGATGGCACCAGGAGAGCCTAATAGGTCAAGTAGGAAAAGCATATTTAAAGATTAAAATGCCATCTGATGCCAACTAATCTTTTTGAGCAATTATACATAGACTTCCTTACTCCCGTCCGAGCACCGTTCTGAAGAAAGAATAGAAGCCTGGATAGAGAGGTACAGAAGGAGCTAATGCTGGAGCTAGCACCTGCGAGAGGAGAGGGCAGGAGTGATAATGTGCGTGGATGGGGGATTAGCGAGTGGGGACTGGACAACTGCACGTGGCATAAGGTGTGTGGGTAAATCAGGATGCAGAAAAGTAGAGCAGAGAAGGAACTGGTGATGCTAAAGCACTGATCAAAGTTCCCGATGGAAAACATTTTACTTCAGTGAAGAAGACAAGCGAAGTATGAATAGTGACGAATAACTACACAACCGGGATTTTATTTTCTATTTTGCCAATTAATTATAGTAAACTTTAAATTTCAAAATGACTTCTGTCACCACATTGTAATTATCTAGGCTACTTCTTCCTGCCATCTGCTGGTGTAGGTTAAAGGAATACAAATGGAATTAATTTTATCCTAAGCGAAATATAATTAGAAAGATAAATCAGCGTACAAAAAAATAATGTATCCTGGAATCAATTATTAAAAATTTTAACTTATCTACTATTTTTGGTTTGTGGTGCTCATGCTTCTCCCACATTCCCATCATCATGAATAATCAAGAATGGATTATACTCGAGCTTTACGATACATTTGTGAGATGGATTAGGATGGGGATTATCCTCACTTTGACAGCAAGTGAGCTACAGGAAATACAGATCTGACCATGTTGTTTCTGTACTTTGGGCCCTTTGCTGGTTCCCAGGGGCTACAGAATAAAATCCAATCACCTCAGCATGGCTGAGGAGTCCTTCCTTTTATCTTTTATTTTTTTTCTTAAAGCTTGTTTATTTATTTTGAGACAGTGGGGGAGGGACAGAGAGAGGAGAGAGAGAATCCCAAGAAGGCTCTGTGCTGACATCAGAGAGCCCAGCGTGGGGCTTGAACTCATGAACCATGAGACCATGACTCGAGCTGAAGTTGGACACTTAACCAGCTGAGCCACCCAGGCACCCTTTATATCTTACACCTGACACTCTAGACCCAGTAGCTGCTGTCCCCAGCACATCCTGTGTATACCCACACCTGTGATTTACTTCTGTGTGTTATCCCAGCTGGCCACAGTGTACTTATTCCCCTCCTCTTTTTTGCTAGGTTAGAACCTGCTTCTTTTCTTTTTTTTTTTAAAAAAAGAGAAAACGCATCTGTGCGTGCGAGTGGGGGAGAGGCAGAGAGGGAGAGAGAGAATCCCAACCAGGCTCTGAATGGTTAGCGCAGAGCCCAACGAGGGTTCCATCTCACAAATTCGGAGATTACGATCTGAGCTGCAATCAAAAGTTGGATGCTTAACTGACTGAGCCACCCAGGCACTCCTGCTTATTTTCTAAAACTTGGCCCAGGAGGCCTCCCATCCAGGCACTTTTCCATAGGCTCCTGTAGAACCTGAGGCACCTACCACATTACACTACAGTGATCCACCTTTGTGTCTGCCTTCAGGAGCAATGACCATGTTTTACTAACTGCAGTATCCCTAGCACTCAGGACTGGCTCAGTCTTTTTTTTTTTTTTTTTAATTTATTTCTAGGAGAGAGAGAGAGACAGCGTGAGCAGGGGAGAGTCAGAGAGAGAGGGAGTCCCAGACTCTGAAACAGGCTCCAGGTTCTGAGCTGGCAGTCAGCACAGAGCCCGACGCGGGGCTCGAACCCACGAACCGCAAGATCACGACCTAAGTGAAAGTTGGACGCTTAACCGACTAAGCCACCCAGGCGCCCCCGTCTCAGTCTTTGAATACTATACACAAGTAACCAAAATTCCGGAGTGACATTCATCACGAAACCCGCCCACTCTTCCTTTCCCTAGAATACAGACACTAGGGTATGGAGAGCTGACAAAGGAATGGATTACTAAAGGGACTTCTTGGTAATTCCACAGGGTAAGTGGGCTTGCTCTGTCACACGTAGTTTACGTTGTAATATATGTTTCTCTCGAAGGGACCAGAGTTAGCAAATTTCCCATGAATGATTTCTTCTGATGTTAGGGTATTTGGTAGACAGAAACATTTACCAAAATACCAATTTTGGTAACTGATAAGCAACTTTCAAGACCAATTTCAGGAGCAGAAGGAATAATAAAGGACATTCTATTGCTCTAATATTGGGAATGCAGGGTATTCCTAAGATCAACATTCCTCTGGGTTTTACTTTACTGAAAATGGGATGCAAAAGAGAGGTATATGACAAGTCAAGAGGTTTCTGAGGTTTCAAGAGGGAATGCAGGTCAGAGGTTACTGTAATATGTTAAAACACCACATAACCTTTTCTAGGTATGCCATACGTTTTGGCCCTTTTTTTTTCTTTCTCTAAGTAATCCAGGTCCAACATTTCATCCATTTTGGATTGAAAAGCCTCTAAATTCACCTATTCTGCCATCCAATTAAAATCTTTTGAGAATTAAGCAATCATTTCCTGACTTGCCAAGGATTAAATTTAGATGCTTGGTTGAACATGAACCTTATCTCTCAAGCCATCATTTTTAATTGGAGCATGTAAAGGATAGCATAGGGTTTTAGCTGACATCATAGTCTATTGCCATGGAAATGTAAACATGGGTTTGTATTAAACTTGTCTCAAAGCAAGTTTTAGGGGTATGGAGAGACTGGAGACAGGAGATAAATTATGTAAAAAACGTATGCTCTACATGTTGGGAGTGCCCTCGGAGCTCAGACCCTCAGTGATCTCATCCTGCCTCATGGCCTCAAAAATCATCAATACACTGATGACTCTCAAATTAATATTTCCAGCTGGACGTACCCTCTAAACTCAAAACTCCTGTATCTGTCTTCTTGATGGTCTCAGTTGGTTGTCTAACAGGCACGCCAAATCTCACACATCCACCCTGAGCTCCAGATACTGCCCTCTCCGTACCCAGCTGGCTCTGCTTATAATCTTCTATATCTCAGCAAAGGTCAGCTCCCCTTTCCACTTGCAAAGGCCACAGAAGTTGGGAATAATCCTTGACCTATCTCTAGTCCTCAGCAAATCCTGTCAGCTCTGACTTCAAAATATAATCAAAAGATGCTCATTTCTTCCCATTTGCACTGCTTTCAAGCTACCATCATTTCTCACCTGGATTCTTGTAACTGACTCTGAACTGGTCTTCCCTTTGCCCTTGCCTTCCTTCAGTCTATTCTCACATAGCCTCACAGTGATGATATTAAAATGCAAATCATATTAGGTCATCTCTCTGCTGATCCTCCAATGGCTTCTCATCTTATTCAGGGTATGACCCAACATCCTTTAATCATTAATTACCCTCTCCTCTTCCGTTTTTCCTTCTTCAGCCACACAGGACTCCTTGTTGGTCACTGACCATAAGCGGTATGCTCCCACCCTAGGGCCTTTGCATATGCTATTCCCCTGGGTATCTGTACAGCTTTCTTCCTTTCCTCTAAGTTTTTACTCAAAATCACCTTCTCAGTGAGGCTTTCTGTGGGCAATGATCTAGAATAATTACTACTTCCAGCTCCCTTTCATGCTTTATTTTCCTCCTTAGCATTTACCAAACATACTGTGCATTTTACTTATTTCTACTACTACTGTCTTTTTCATTGGAATGTAAGCTCCATGAGGGGTACCTGGCTGGCTCAGTCAGTATGACACACAACTCTTAATTTCGGGGTTGTGAGTTCAAGTCCCCACATTGGCTGATGGACTGTGGTGCCTACTTTAAAAAAAAAAAGTAACTCCATGAGACAGGGGTTTTTGTCTGTGTTTTTCATCGCTGCATCCTCTGCACTTAGTCAAGTATCTGACTTCATATAAAGTATTTGTTGAATGAACAACTTAAAAAATGGGTGAATTCATGTCATAAGAAATAGGTTATCAGTGAAAGCGTGATTAACAAAGATCTCTAAGCCTAATGTCTAAAAACATTCATTTGTTAGTGGGTTTTCACGGAAATCTGTCTTTGGAGGAAGTCTGACTTAATTTTCCACAAGAACAAGCTTGATTTCTCTTTGCATTGTGGAACTTCAGACATGACTGTTCAAGAAGAGAATAATGATAAACATAGGTGGGTATTAAATAATGTTCGTTGTTTACCATGTTGGATGAGCTAATGATATTTTAAAATTATTAGTACACAGAGCTTACTATTCATAGGAAACTGAAATTAGACATGAAAAAAGTAGCTCATTGATTAAATTAGCGGTGTCTGGCACACAGTAATGTAATATACAAAGTAAGTTGGACTTGGACACCATCCAAAGAGGGCTTAGTTACTGAAGAAGTTTTTTCTCAAGTGATTCTACAGTATACGCATGGGGGTCCAGGTTGGCTCCAGTTAAACTAATAAAGTAAGAAGCCGTCATGAAGATACTATCTTTAGATTTGAAAATTATAAATCCCTAGCTGTTCTTCACCAGCTTAACAAAGTAAACAATGAATGCAGAGACTACAAGCTTTCGAGTGAACCATAGATGCAAAGGGTAATCAGTATCAGCCAGAGTTAGAGGGAGAATGATATAATGGAAGGATAAAGCTTGGAAACATGGGGTCTAACTTTCCTTGTGCCATTAACTGGCTGTGTGAGTTGGGGTGAGTCCTCTAAGCTCTCTTAGTTGCCTCACCTGTTAAATGTGGAGGGTGGACTGATGGGTTTCCATGATCCCCCAAGCTCTAAGTATTATAAGATTTTTTGACTTTAAGCTTAATCACTGTGGTAGGCAGAATAATGTTCCCGCTGTTCCCCTCCCACCTTGCCCCAAAGACGTTCATATCCTAAACCCCAGAACTTGTGAATGTTATGTTACATGGCAAGGGAAATTAAGGTTGCTGAGAAGCTAACTTAAAATAAGGACGTTATCCTAAACTATCCATTCAGGTCCAATATAATCACAAGGGTTCTTATAATGTAGAAGGGGAGGCAGAAAGGGAACCTCGGACTGATGCCATGTGAGAAAGACTTGACTGACCATTGCTTGCTTTGAAGATGTTGCAAGGGGCCATGAGCCAAGGAATGTGGGCAGCCTCTAGAAGCTGAAAAATGCAAGAAAACAGATTTTCCTTGGAGCCTCTAGTTAGGAACGCAGCCCTACAGACACCTGGAATTAGCTCAGTGAGTTCAGCGTCAGACTTATGACTTCCACAACCGAATTACATTTGTATTGTTTAAGCCACGAAGTTTGTGTTAATTTGTTACAGCAGCCATAGGAAACTAACACAATGGTGATAAGTACCATAACTATCAAAGTTGGGGCCAAGTCTATCACAGATGCAAGGTTTAAATGAAATTCTATACTCAGGTATTTTGTAAAGGTCTTCAGATGCAGGAGTAATCAGAAACCATAAAAAGTTTGCAGAAAAGTCATGAGAATAGTCTCTAAGGGAATGAAATTTTTACTGGTGATTCATGGGAAGAGTAGAAACCTGGTTATTTTATGAAAGAAAGAAAATGATGAGGGAAATTGGAAAGGTTATATACAACTTAAGAGTTTCTTCTCTGGACCTCACTTTACTCCTTTACGAACTGAAGGGCTGGGATAAATAATTCCTCGATCTCTTAAAAAAAAAATTATAAAATCCTGACTGATGCTAACATGAGATGACAGATGCCTTTGACACTCCACCCTCTCCAAAGTATGAAGAGCACTCATTTTATAAAGTATAATTATCTTTATTATCTGATGGTCAAGCTTCACAGAAATCTCTTAGGTTACGAAGAAAGTGGCTCTGAATTTTAACCCTGACACTTATTCATGTAGGGTGCATGAAAAAATTGTTTAGCTTTCTTATTCTTCTGCCACTGCACCTATACAAGTATTGGTTTTTGGGGGCCCCTGGGTGGCTCAGTTAGTTAAGCTTCTGACTTCTGGTTTCAGCTGGTCATGATTTCACCATTTTTGAGCATCGAGCCCTCTGATGGTGCAGAGCCTGCTTGGGATTCTCTCTCCCTCTTTCTGCCCTTCCTGTACTCTCTCTCTCTCAAAATAAATTAACAACATAAAATAAAGGTATGATTTTTGTCAATTGCTGTATCTGCCCCTAGCAGTCTCTCCCTTTCTACTCTTGGAAATTTGATGACTTAGTTTATAAAGCAGTGAAAGACTAAATTGGTTATGTAGACTCTAGAACTATTTTCTAAACAAAACATAGATGGTGGAGAGATTTGGTGACTTATTTTGATTGTCCCAAGGCCTGTTTTATTAATCTCCAGGCTCTCTGCTATTGTTTGGAAAAGGAAGGTTGCAGGATGGATACGGTCTTACTGTAGTATGCCTGTTTTTAATCTTTATAATGTAAAAAATATATCTGAAAAGCTCTTCACAAAAAAGTTAAATGGAAGCAATCTGAACTGTAGGATATTCTTGGAATATCTGATTTTTTAAAACAATGAACATGTATTGTTTTTATAATCAGAAAAACCATTTTCTTTTTCTTTTTTTTTTTTCCCTTTCTTTTATTATTATTTTTGAATAGGCTGTATCCCCAAGGTGGGGCCTGCACTGACAACCCAAAGATCAAGAGTAGCGTGCTCTAAGGAATAAACCAGCCAGGTACTCCGCCATTTTCATTTTAAATAATGAAAAATTTGAAGACTCTCTCTCCATCCTATCTTCATTTAGCATATTTTCATGATCGGATGATTTTTATTTAATGGTTGTAAACACTGTGTTCATGGGTTTTTGATTCACTCTTGGGCTGTCGTAAGATACTCCATATACTGATACATATAATACTAAAAGGCAAGGTGTAAATATGAACTATTGCAGGAATGCGAACAATCAATATGGTGAAAGGTGACTGATCGCCTTTTGACCTCTGCTCCATTCATTCAAGTTTAGACGAATAATATCAACCTGATTAATGTCACTCTACATACAAAGAACACTTTCCTTCACTTAGTCTTTCCAACAACCCTGGGGGGTAAGCGCGTTCTGGGAGATGAAACGACTTAACCAAAGTTACTTAGGCTAGGCAGAGGCCGCGTTCAGCAGCCTGGTCAAGCAAACAGGGACAGGTCTTTCCAGGGCTTGTAGTAACAGGAAGAGATTTCACTGCACCCTGGCCTCTACGTTCCCTGACCTAAGAGTTACCTTTACAAACCCAAATTCCGCCTCTTCGGCGTCAGTAAGGCAGGCGGCGGGCTAGGGAAACCTGTAGCTCACCCCAAAAGCGAGCACTATCGCCGAAGCCCCGGAGCCACGCACAGTCCGCCCCCTCCCGCGACCGCAGGCTCCGTGTCCTGAGCCGGACTAACCTGACCAGGTCGGTCATGCAGGAGCCCACCACTACCACCGCCGCCACCTCCTCCTGCCACTGCCGGCCGGGTTCCCCTGATGCCTCCATGGCCAAAAGGAGGTGCTCTCCACACTGGAGGCTGACCTTTGCCCTTTGCCCGACCCCGTAACCAGAAATGCCGCTCCTACGCTCCCTAACGACGCGGGCCTTTCAGACGCCTCTGAGGGTCGCCCACCTGACTGCCCGAAATAACCCCACCCCTCCAGCTGCCCTCCGTTTTTTCCGGGATGGTCTCCTCGCACCGCCTCTAGTAACAGGGCGCTTCTGAGAGTTCCAGGCTCCACGCCACACGCCACCCACGAGGCCCGCGCAGAGTAAGGACCTTTCAGGCACTGCGGGGACGCCTTTCTGAGTGCCCGGCTCGGTGCGTCCGGGGGCGCGCACGCCGCCCGGCTCGCGGGCCGCAGAGGGGGCGGGGCGGAACGTCCGGGGGCGCGCACGCATCCGGTCCGCGGTGCCCGCGCAGGTCGGTGCGTCAGTCGGGGGCGCGCTCGGGTAACCTGTACCCCACGTAGTCGCCGGTTACCGATCGGACTAAGTTCCAGGTACCTGGACTGGGGCTGGTGCGGGGAGGTTGGATCCCGAGTCGCACAGGTGGCGCTGAGGACCGGGGTTTAAAAATGCCCCAGGCTCGCCGCCTCTTCCTGTAGAGATGGCCCCCGTTCTAAAGATGCCCTGTTCATCCCTCTCACGCTGGTTCCCGCAAGAACGAGCCCCCCCAAGGCCAGAGGTTGCTCTTTTTGCATATTTAGCCCGCTTTCCTGGTCCCTCGTTAAACTCAGACTCCCTCCTGCCGGCGTGGTGAGGGGATCATACAGTTTGGGAGAGGGAGAGTATCCCTTTTTAGATGGCCCCTAGAATGGGGTAGTCATTCTTTGGGTATGAGACGACTTGTTTTTCTCGAATGTTGCCCCTGGAGAAATTGCTTCCCCACTTAACTTCCCTCGTGCGCTGTATGACGTTGAGGTGACGCAGCAGGACGCCACCCCTTTCCGTTTCATGACGTCAGCAGGGCACATGTTTCCGTGTTTGTCATCCCATCTTAATTGCGAGATACTGGACGATGCTTTAGACGTCTTTGTAGCCTCCAGGCTACCCATCAGAGGACCTTATGTGATCCTATTTTGGGCAGCAGACCCTGTAAAAATTGTATTGCTGCATTTTCCTCCTGTAATACGTCAAAATCAGGAAATACACATTGCACAACTAGCATTTGGAGGAGGCTGGCCACTAAATTTTTTGCCTACCTGGGAGCTGTAATAGGACTATGATGTGAAAAAGCTCATATTGGGAATGATCCCCCATTCACGTCCCTGGCTCAAAAGCATCACACCGAAGAACTTCGGCTCTTTGGTGACCGCTGGTTTGGGAGTGTTTATTTCCCTTCTTAGAGAAGTCACTACACCTACAATTGAAACAGATTTTAATGCTGCAGGAAATCTTGCACTGTCCAAAAAAGTGGTATTGTAACTGTTCTGAAACGAATTCATTCCATCAGGTGTTAGTTTGAGGTCATGACAGTTGTTGAATCGGGATGCTTTATTGTCACCTTAAGTATAACTTGGCTTCTGGTGCAGGTTTTTTCCCTGTAGGATTTGACTAGTGGATCACTCAGGCCATCTTCGGCAGCAGACCAGCGTGTAGTCAGATGTGTTTCTCGTTGTCAAGCAACCATTGGTTCAAATTCATGACTTTTTGTTCAAATTTTATAGGATGTATACTTAAATCGCTCTGATGCTTTTCTCCTGGTGATTGCAATTGTACATTCTTATTTGAGGGGAGGATGGGTATAGGGACTTTGAAGGAGATCTGGATTTGAATTCTGATCTTTATGTTTGCTAGGTTTGTGCCTTTGAATAACTTACTTAGTCTTGCTGAGCTTTAGTTTTCCTATCTGTGAAATGGGAACAATAATAATCAGAGAGCAGGGTAGTTGGGGGGAAGTACATGAAATTACAGGTAGAGGTGGGTAATATAGTGCCTGATACTCAGTAGATTTTTCAGAATGTGTTGATTGTTTCCATTTTTCATAGAAATGAGAGGTAAAATAATGATCGGTATTATGGGAAAAAGCATGGAAGAATAATTTTGTAATGTAGGTGAGATCCTTTTGCTTTTTTTTTTTCCAGATGAGTATTTCTGTGTTTTGCATATGATCTAGATAAGCCTCCTTTCAAGAACTGTGACATCAGTGGGTAGAAGTAAGAGTGGAAATGTTGCAAAATAGGAAAAAAATTAAGCTTCAAGATGATAATAAGGGTTAGTACACTGTTCAAAGACAAATCACAGAAGTTATTCCTATCACCTGTAGAATGGGAATTCTAATACCTGCCTTCCTGCCCAGAATTGTGAATATCAACTGTGATAATGTATTTGGAAGCTTTTTACAAGTCGTGGTATCATAAAAATGTATAACATGATTTTTATGGTTAAAAATACAGTGCATTAGATGTTTATTCCTACTTCGCGGGGACATTAAGATGGTGGAGGGAGATCATCTCCCACCTATAAGTGGCTGGAAGAGGAGCTTGTTTTATATTTGCAGAAAGGAAGGTTTGAGTACAGAAATATAAAGCCTTTACTGCCTCAAAGCTACTTCTGAGTGTCATTGCTATATTAGGTCACCATGTTACTATTTTCTGAAACGTCACTGCAGGCCTTCCTTTATTACTATCTAAAGTGATTAAAACAGGTACTGGGTAACATTTATTTTGGCAGAGACCTGTAAGTACTCATATGGTAAAACAGTTGAAAACTAGAACCAGAACATCATTTCCTTATAGTTATAACTTGCAAGAAATTAATTTGCTTTTGATGTGGGGTAATCCTTTCAGACTGAGGAAGAACGTGATTATTTAAATGAACTTAATATACCTCTGAAAGTAGAAGTTCTCATTTAGAAGTCTATTTAGAGGAATTTATGCATTCCCTCTCTCTTGCCCCATGGGTTTCCAAATAATATAGATATGATTTATTGGTTTTACTTTTGTATTTTCAATATAAGTACTTCTTAGTGCCCGAAAGTCAAAGTCTTGTAGATCCATGTGAGTTTGTGTTGCTTAGTATCTGGATAAGTGTATATTTTCATGATTTAACTGTTAAGTAGCTTTTTGCTACATATATTCTGTGGATACCTTATCTTCTACCAATTTTTTTTGAGGGCATATTATCTTCTCTCCATACCTTAATATTTTTCTACTTTTTGTCTCTTCATTCATTTATTTACTAACAGATTTTTATTGGGTGCCTAGCGTGTGCCAGGTACTTTTGTTAGGATTCCACACATGGTCCTTGCATGGGGGAGGTCGCAAAGCTTAGGATGCTCCATGTCCCCTGTGGAGGACAGTAGATCAGAAGTAAATAATTTCTAGTAAGTAACAATTGCAAGTAGGTTATACGTATTCTCAAATTTTATACAGTATTATCAAGTCCTTCTTCTCGTGGGGACAAAGAGGGAAAAATTCCTAACTTAATGGTGTGTACCTTTTGTGTGTTGGGGGAGGGGATTGTCAGTGAAGGATTCTTAAGCTTCAACTGAAGTGGGAGCTGCTGATTGTTAAGATAGCTTTAAGTAGTATGTGGCAGTGTAGAAATCAGCTTTGTAAAGGAGGAGGGAATTGGATTTGAAGGATTGCTTCTGTCCCTGAAAAGCATTGATGTAGTCTATGCCCTGAGGAGGTGAGCAACAGAGGAGGATCATTGAAAGAGGCTGCTGTATGACAGGAAATGAAGTATTCATTCAAGAGAATGAATACTATGTACTGCGCCAGTTTTCAGGAAACTTGTCATATCTAGTTCTTTTGGATACCTTGACTGCTGTTCTTTCCTTCTGCTTTCAGTGGTGATTTGCGAGTCAAGTTAAAATGTCCCCAGAAGTGGCCTTGAACCGAATTTCTCCAATGCTCTCCCCATTCATATCTAGTGTGGTTCGCAATGGAAAAGTGGGACTGGACGCTACAAACTGTTTGAGGATAACTGACTTGAAATCTGGGTATGTACCAGAAGTGATTCAATAATGTATCAGAACCAATCCAGCCTTTACCTAATAATAAACTTCTCCCATCAGATTCATAAAAATTGAACACCAGAGAAATTCATCAAGTCGTGGTCTTATCACATGTTGGTGCAGTTGGTTTTGTCCAGTTCTTGACATTTTATGTTTCTAGTTGCTTTATTTGTGTTGTGGGCCATTGCTTTATGATCAGAGTGTTCGTGTCTGTTTTTGTTTTTGTTTTTTGTTTTTTTGGCACATCTTTTTGTTAACCGTGTGCCCTGTGGTTTTTAGCAAGTGTGTTTCTCATTCATTGACTTGTTTTCTTGTTATGTCTGCTGCAATCCAGAAGGTACTATAAGAGTTGGGTTTGGGATTCTGATTCTGACATCATTTGATAATCTCTTCTAATAGGAAAATTATAATAACTAGCTGGAATGAGTCACAGTGGGCTTGGAACAGTTGAATCTCACACCTGGAAATGTTGCGTTAAAAAGCCCCAACTTATTATTTAGAAATAAATTTAGATTTATAGTGAATTTACAAAATAACCACAGAAAATTGATGGTGCTATAATGCTGTTAATTGTTCGACAAGCGTTGCTTGGATTTTTCCAGTTTTCCCACGCATGCATGTCCTTTTTCTGGACAGGATCCAGACTGAATTTAGTTGTCACTCCTTAACCTGTGACTGTTCCTGTCTTTCTTTGTCTTTTGCAATTTTGACACCTTTGAAGATAACACTGACTAGTTGTTTTATAAAATGTTGCTCAGTATGGGCTTGTCTACTGTCTTCCCTTGATCACAGTGAGAATTGCAACCCCCCCTCCTCCCCTCCCCCCCGGAGGAATACTATAGAATTGTATGATTTTCAGGGCATTAGGTCAGGGAGTACCTGAGGTTCATATGTCCTGTTACTGTTATGTTGATGTTGACCGCTCCAGTAAGACGTATCTCTCAGGTTTCTCCACCATAAAGTTAACTTGATCTTCCCTTTGTCATTGGTAAGTATCTTGGAAAGTGACACCTTGAGACTGTGCACACGTTCACTTCCTCATCGTACTTTTGTCCACTAATTTCAGCGTCTGTTGATGGTTCTTGCCTGCAAACGTTATTACTATGGTGCTGGTCTAAGAGTGATTTTCTGTTTCCTGTACTCCCCTCACATGTATTAATTTGAATTCTGCTGTAAGGAAGCACTATCCCTTCTCCCCCAGTTACTTATTTATTCACTTATTAATTATGTCAGTATGCATTCTTAGGTGTTTATTATTCTTTGGGTTATAAGTCAAAGATCGTCTTCATTTATTTTGTTGTTCAGTTGTTTTAGTTTTGTTGTTGGGAGCTTTGTCAAGTTGGCTTTTGTGTCTTTTGACATCCCCCCATCAGTTTTTGAGCACATTCTTTCTAGAAATGTCACATTCTTGGTTCTCTTTTAGCTTTTCTTTTTATGCTCTTTTGCCTTCTATAGTCTTGCTGGTTTTTTTGAATAAGTTGAAGACTTGGATACAAGGGTATACCCTTAGGTTCTTTAGCAGTCTGGTAAAGAAGACTAAGTTGGATACTTTGTTGGAATAGTAGGTTGTTTTTTAAAAGATCTGGTATTCTCTTCAGTTAATCATTGGGTATGGGGTTTCTTTTGGAGGTGACAAAAATGTCCTAAAATTAGATAGTGTGATGGTTACACAATTCTGTAAATATGTGAAAAATGACAGAATTATGCACCTTATAAGGGCGGTTTTTGTGATATGTGAATTATAGCGTAGAAAAACTGTCCTCAAAAGAAGCCAGACCCATGAACCAGAGATGTTTACTGTCCTGAATGGATAGGACATGGAGATAGGTCTTTCTTCTTCATTTGGTCACGGATATTTTTTCAGAGGTGGTGAGGACCTGACAGAAGACTGGGGAATGGCTTATGTAAGATGATGTAAACTGAATTTCTTACTCCCTGTGTCAGTGTCCTGAGAGAATAGTTGGGTTCATCAACAGTCACTTTGCTTCTTTTCTGCAGACTCCCTCTCCAAGACTCCCCAATTCCTGAATGTTTAGTTGAGTGTTTAAATGCAAATGATGGATCTGATGATACATTTGAAATGAATGCACTAGACCTGGCCTGGTCTGGACTAGCTTTGTGAAAAAGATTTGAAATGGCATTAATGGCATTTGGTACTTAAGGAATGTACTTTCTTTAGATTTAAACCAGGAATGCAGATACCTATCCCTATATTAACAAAGTTGCTACGCGTAAAATGATGTGGAAAGCCTTAGTAATCTAGAGCATTAGTGGTGCCTTTTATGTAGTACTTGTCTGAAAGATTCATGAAAGTTCTTTGGAATCTTGTTAACAATTCTTTCTTCAATCCTTAACATCAGACTGTGTGTGCATTCCTTAAGTTTCTATAGCAAAACAGTGGCGGGGTTTGGGAAAAGACTGGCTTCTTTTTTAGTGTGTCGCCTAAGCCCGTCTCTTTCTTTTAGATCAGTAGCACTCATGGTTACAAGAAATGGGGTACATGTTTGTGATTTCTGTGAACTCAAAAGGGTAGACCCTATAGGACATAGCATATGCGAAAGGTATAAAATGAGGAGACTTGATTTCTGGAGACCACAATAACTCATCTTGTTTCTATGTATGGCTACTTGCTCTTGAAGAGATGAGGTCTGGGTATCTATATTCTAGATCTGACTCATAAGAGTAATAGATAGGTAAAAACCTATTCAGAGTAAGATTTTTTTAAAAAATAGAAGTTTATCTTTATTTCTCTCATGGCATCTAAATCTTTATACCTAATGTATACCTGTGTTTGTATGTTTCTTTAAAAAAATTTTTTTAAATGTTTATTTTTGAAGGAGAGAGAGACAGAGTATGAGCGGGGGAGGGGCAGAGAGAGAGGGAGACACAGAATCTGAAGCAGGCTCCAGGCTCTGAGCTGTCAGCACAAAGCCCAACGCAGGGCTCAAGCTCACAATCCATGAGATCATGACCTGAGCTGAAGTCAGATGCTTAACCGACTGAGCCACCCAGGCACCCCCCATATGTTTCTGTCTAAGCTCCATTGCTAGACTGTCTTGATCTTAAGGACAGGATTCTTATTTTTTTTGTAGGCCTCCTTAAGGTCTGCTGTAGTACCTTTCACATATAGTATAGCAAGTAGAGGTTGAATGAGTGAATAAGTAAGATGTTTTCTTAGAGAGGTTGCCTGGTTTGGGGATCATAGTGGTTTGAATATCCGGTTTGGAAACATGTTTTATTGGCCTGGTAGTTCATTACTTACATTTTGCTGTACATAATCCTTTGAAGTTTCATTCCATATCAGATGAGTGGACATTTTTGAAATGAGAGTACAGTGTTTTAATAGTACTGGGTTTCCTCTTCTAGGTTGAGGGGGCAAGTTTTTATTTTAGGGAATTATTCCATGAGGCTGCTGGATGCTCATTACCTCTTTGTTCTGTGTTACTTTGATCACAAGCATGTGCTATTTGTAAGATGCCATATTTTGTCATTTTTAGTGATTTACTAATCTTGAAGATATCTAAATGTTCAGTGTTCTGGAATGATGCCTGGCAAATATAAGGGAGAGGAAAGCAGAGGGCTCACTGCAACCTGTGGCAGCCAAGCCTTATTATCTTTTTTCAGCATATCACAGTGACTCAACCTTACTGGCACATGGCTGTGTTTGGGGCATCTGCTCTGACATCTCATCCGCCCACAACTACCTGTTGTATTTTTTGTTCATGTTCTGAATTTCATTACTTAATTAAAAATAGATACTCTGTGTACTTGGTTACTAAATAGAACAGTTTTAAAAGATGAGCGCTGTAAGCTTTGAAGACTGATCTCTGTTTGCCGCCTTGGTCCCTCTCGCTGGCTGAGCCTTTATTCTTAGCCTTGTGCCTGGAAGGAGGCTGCTGCCCAGGAGGCGAGAGTTTAATTTTGAGGATGGGTGACTTTTTTTTTTTTTTAATGTTTTATTTATTTCTAGGAGAGAGAGAGAGAGACAGCGTGAGCAGGGGAGGGTCAGAGAGAGAGGGAGTCACAGACTGAAACAGGCTCCAGGCTCTGAGCTGGCAGTCAGCACAGAGCCCGACGCGGGGCTCGAACCCACGAACCGTGAGATCATGACCTAAGCGAAAGTCGAAAGTCGGACGCTTAACTGACTAAGCCACCCAGGCGCCCCGAGGATGGGTGACTTTTAACCATTTAGTATCCAGCTGTTCACTGAGCTTTTCCATTTCACTCTTTTCTGTGTTCTTTTGTGATCTTTTTCTATTTTTTGTGTGTATATCTTTATACTTCATTTATTCATTATATGAAAATATACCCTAAACCATATATAGTATTATTTTATAGATTTAAAAAGTTCATACAAATGGCATCATCCTGTGTGTGTGTTTATGTTATGTATGTGTATGTATGTATATGTGTACATATATATATGTATATATATATATGTATTTTTTTTTTTGCAGCTTGTTTGTGTTGTTTAGTAGGAAGTACATGAAATTTACCTATGTTAATAATACTTATGGTTCAAGTTCTTTGGTTTGCACTTTATATCATATTCCATTGTAGGAATATGCTGTACAACTTTTTGATTCATTCTCTTACTGATTGTCTTACATGTTTTAAATTTGTTTTGACCAAGAATGCAGGCCATATTGCACATTCTCCCACCTGTGTGCAAGAAGATATATATGAGAATATTTTCTGGGGCTTACTTTTTTTGAGTTGGGTGTATTCACCCATTAGTGGTTATAAAAATCAGTTGAGTGAGTCACTCCAACATCTAAAAAATGGATGAGAATAGAATGGAAACTATCAGAATGTGTCACACATAATAAGAATAAGACTGTTTTGTAAATTTTGCTTTCAGTTAAATAAGTATGTGGGTAATGGATCACAATGCAAAATGTGTGTGTTTTGATAAAAACATTTTGAAAGCAAAAAAAATTGTTTTGAAAGTTACCCCTTTAAGGTATATTCCTAGGAATAAAATTGCTGACTCTTAAGGTATATACATATTCCATTTTATTAGAATATTGCTAGATTGTATCAGTTCCCTTCCACCAGAAAGGAATGAGAGTTCCCATTGTTCTGTAGCCTTATCAATACTCTGAGTTGTTAGACTTAAATTTTTTGTCAAGCTAATGAGTGTGAAATGGTATCTCATTATGTTTTTAGCTTGTATTTTCCTGATTATTAGCGTAGGGAAGAATCTTTTCAAATCTTTATTGCCAATCAAAATTTCTTCTTTTAGGAGTATCCTTTGCCCATCTTTTAAGTGGGTTATTTGTAGCTTTGTATAGATTTTATTTTTGAAAAAAAATTTTAATGTTGATTTTTAAGAGAGAGAAAGAGACAGAGAGAGAGGGGGAGAGAGCGTGCGTGCATAGGTGGGGGAGGGGCAGAGAGGGAGACACAGAATCCAAAGCAGGCTACAGGCTCCGAGCTGTCAGCATAGAGCCGGACATGGGGGCTTGATCTTTCAACTGCGAGATCATGACCTGAGCCGATATCAAGAGTGGGGTCCTTAACCAACTGAGCTACCCAGGAACCCCTATATAGATTTTAAATCATCCTTGATGTATTTTGGAAACTAATCTTTTGGCAGTTTTATGTATTAGGAATATCTACATGCAGTCTGTCTGTGGCTTATATTCTTTTTTTTTAAAAGTATATTTTATTTATTTTGAGAGTGAATGAGAGAAAGCGAGAGAGTATGGGAGTGACAGAGAGGGAGAGAAAGAAAATCCCAAGCAGGCTGCCCACTGTCAGTGGGGCTTGATGATCTCATGAACCATAAGATCATGACCTGAGCCAAAATCAGGAGTCAGACATTTAACCACCTGACCCACTCAGGCACCCAGTATTCTTAATTTCATGCTACCGATGTTAGAAGTTTTAATTTTAATGAAGTCAGATTCATCAGTATTTTCCTTTTTAGATTTGTGCTGTGTATATGTGTGTTTTCGTGGAAGAGGGAACATTTCAAGAAATTCTGTCACACTCAAAAGTCATACATCTTCCTTCAAGAATTTTAAGTTTTCCTTTTTGCTCTTCAAATAGAAATTGATTTTTTTCTATTAAACATGTTGTGAGATAGAGATATGGTTTTTTCTTCATGTGGATAATTGATTGTTTCAGCATCATTTATTGAAAAGCCATCCTTGGCCCGTGGATCTACCTACCTCTCTTATTATGTCAAGTTTATATCATACATGGATCAGTTTCTAGGCTTCCTGTCCTGTTCTGTCAGCCTCATTGTCCTTATGCCAATTGCACACTGTCTTAACTTCTATAATATAATATCTGGTAGGAAAATTTTCATCCATCTTGTTCTGATTCTTAAAAATTGTCTTGCTTAACCATATATTCTAGATACTTTTTGATAACTTCATTTAAATAGTTGGATCCTGTTCTATTAGTTAACAAAGCTTCTATTCTTAACTCATTGAGAAAAGAAAATAAAGGGAAAATGACGTGGTGAAGGGCTAATTGAGAATTAATGGTCAGGAAAGCTCTCTGAGGAAATGGCATTTAAGTTTAATCATGAAAGATAAGAATAATTCCATGTGAAGAGCTGGGGAAGTTTATTTAAAAAGGGAATACCAGGTGTAAAGGCAGGATAAAGCTTTGGACCTTCAAGGATCTGCAAGGCCACTGAAGGTTGAAATGTAGTGAGAAAGTGTAAGAGGGAAATGAGATGAGATTCTAAAGATATTCAGGGGCCAGATTATGCAGAGCCTGGTGGGCTATATTAGGAAACTTGGGTTTTATTCTGCATGGGATGAGAAGTTATAGAAGAATTTTAAGCAGAGTCACATGATCTAACTTATATCAAAAAATCATTGATTGTTATATAGAAAGAGGCTTGTGCAGGATAAGGTAGTCTAGTTAGCTGTCCATTTGCATGATAGACCAGGTGACAGATGACAGAGTCTTAAGAATATGGTGGTGGCAGTGGAGATGGAAGGAGGTGAATGGATTATAATCTACTTAGAAGGTAAAAACGTGAGGGTGTTGAATTGGGGGCTTGATAGAGAATCAAGAATGACTTCTTCCTTCTAAACTTGAACAGGTGAGTGAGATGGTTATACCATCTATGAGATAGAAAAGATTGGTGGAGGAACGACTTTAATTTTGATTGATTGTTGTCTGCCTCTGCCATGCAGTTATCATGGTAGGTTTCCTTTGGCCTCTTTCCTGCGCTGAATCTCATATCTTGCTTTCTTGTTTTACCCTCCTGTTTTGTTGGAGCGTGCACTCCAGTAGCACCCTAAGAAAGGAAGAAGAGGAAGTTTATTTTTTGAGTTCCTGAAAGTCTGAAAATGAGTTTATTCTGTGTTTGAACTTGATAGATAATTGGGGCAGATATAGAAGTCTGTGTTGCATATTATCTTTTCTTCAAATTTTGAAGGCCTTGGTCTGTAATATTAGGAACTCTCAAAACACATATTATTGTAGTTTCATGGATGCAGTGTCTTCTCTGTAAGGATATTAATTATTGCTTGTTTTTAAAATTGAGGTATAGTTGACCATAGTTTTAAAAAAGCATTTTTTCTGTATCTTGCACTATCTCGGTTTTGCTCTCTGTCTGTAGTGTTGTTGGCTTTCCTCAAATTGATGACTATTGGCTGTCCATGTCTATTAAGGAGGGATTAAGGAGGGAGAAAGAAAAATGTGAATTTGAAGCTGTTGTAGATGGGCGGACTTCAGGTAGCGTGAGCAGGCAGCACCGGGGCTTCTTTGTTAGGCGATTGTCAGATTCATACATGCAGATCTTTTCTCTGGGGCTATAAAAAATACAAGGGTCTATATGAATGTATATTCCTGTATGCCAGCAAAATTCTAACTATTGGGCCAGGATATGTAAATATTAAGGCTTCTGAGGTATTTGGTGTATTGTTATATGCAAGGATATAATTAAATTTATTTTCAGAAATGTGTTATCAATTTATATTTTCACTAGCAGTATGTGAGGATACCAGTTCCTTTACAGTTTTGATAAAATTGGTATTATAAATTCGGTAGGATTACCTGCTAATACAATAGATGGAAATGGTCTTTAATTGCTCTTATATTTTGCTTTATTTACTGATGTGTCTGTGTGTAAATTACCAATTAATAATGTCTGTCCATTTTTCTGATGTGGTATTTTTCTTTTTTGATTTATAAAACTGTGTATGTTATGAAGATTAACCTTTTGTCATAGATGTTACAGATGTTTTTTTCCCCAGATTTTCAATGTTATTCAATATACAGAAGCTCTTAAATATTACTCACTTTTTGAAGCAGTAATACATGTACAGCATATAAAAAGTAAAAGAAAAGGGTGTTAAGTAGAAAATAGGTCTCTCTCCTATTCCTTTCCCCTAATTTTCTTTTCTGAAGGCAACTACTCTTACCAGTGTCTTTTATTTCTTTCTAAGGGTGTTTTTTGTAGATGTAAGTCTTCCCTCCTTTTTTTCCATTTCTGTCTAAATAGTAGATGTGGCAGAGTTTATGGTAGTGGCCCTGAATAAATCATACCTCTCTTTATCTGTTCTTCTCTGAAGATGATTTTACCCCTCCTTTCATCAACAGGTGGAGAGTCATTTCTTCACCCCAGAATCCAGGCTGCCTTTGTGACTTGCCGTTACCAGTGGAATGTAGCAAAAATGTCATGTGACTTCTGAGCGTAGGCTCTACCAGGCCTTGTGGTTCCATTTTCTCATGTGGAATACCACTGTCACCATGTTCAGGGGGCTCGGATCTGGGTGTCCTTGAGAGAGACCAGCCCACGGAGTCCAGCTGCCCTGGTTCTGCTTGGCCCCACACAGTCTGCCTGTGCAGGTGCACGCGTGAGCCAACCAGGGGCCGGCAGAACCCAGCAACCCACTGACACAGTGATGGGAGATAAGAAGTTCTTTCCCAAAGCCACGAAGTATCGGGGTAGTTTGTTACGCAGCAGTAGATCATTGGTATAGTGGCATATTATGTATTCACGTGACCAGTATATTTTGAAGACTGTTTCTTATTAGTACCGATAGAGCTGCTGCCCGCTTTTTAATGTCTGCATACTGTTCCAGCATCTGAGCATACTATCATTTAATCTTTTGTTATTGAGAGAGGTTCATTTGTATCTGTCTTTTGTTACAACATGGGGCTGTAAAGAATCTCCTTTTATATTTATCTTTGATATTCCAAAATGTTTACTTTTTATGTTGTCATCAAATCTATTTCCTTTGTGGGTTCTTTTAACATTTTGCACAATTAATGCCTTTTCCTCTTTGAGACACCTGTATTTTTTCCTGAGACACCTATACTTTCCTCTGTTGTAGTTTCATTTTTACTTGAAATTAACCTAGAATTTATTTTGGTGTATGATATAATGTAGGAATGGGATATTATTTTTTTAAATAATCATCTGGTTGTCCTAACACTATTTATAGGATAAATCCTTTACTTATTCACTATTTTGAAATGCCATCTTATGTGCTAAATTCTTGTATTTACTTCTGGTTTTATTTTCAGTGATCTGTATTTGCTTTGTGCAGTTATATAAGCTTTTCAGTTGTTATAGCTTCATAATATGTTGGAATACTCATCATCTCACCTGCTGGGAATTTGAATGACATTGGATAAGACCTTTTTGTTTGTAGAGAATGGACATCTTTACAACAGGGGTCAGTAAACTTTCTGTGGGGTCAGCTTGTATTTTAGGCATATGAATCTTACAGTCTGTGTTATAACTATTCAGCTCTTGTAGCATGGACTTATGACAATACACAAATGAATACATGTGTTCCAACAAGATTTAATATACTAAAAGAAGCAAGAGGCCCTTGGATTGTAGTTTTACAGTATTGAGTATACCTGCTTTTAATATTGATACCTCTTCAGGAATATGGTCCATCTGTCCTATTTATGCCCGCTTCTCTGTCTGTCAGTAAAGGTTTGTGTTTTCTTCATTTTGCTCCTGCACATTTACGTTCACTTTATCCCGAGGTGGTTTACTCTTTGGCTGCTTTCAAGTAGAGATATTTAGTGGTTTATTGGCATAGATGAAAGCTAATTTAGAAGTTAGATTGAAGTAGAAGGATAAGATGTATTGGAATATTTAATAATTCAATGATCTGTTATCCGAATCCCTAAGAATACATAAGAAGAGTTGAAAGAAAGGAAAAATAGCCAGAACCAGAAGATCTAAAGCAGTACTGTGGGGAGGGGTTTGGGTGGCACAAGCCAGAAGTCGAGGTTGACAAAGGATGAAACCCAGTGAGCCGCCTTTAGGGGTGTAGGATGACCATGTAATACAAAGCGAGTAGGGTTTTAGTCAATGGTTGTGAATCCTGATTTTGCCATTTAATAGCTTAATGAGCTTTGGCAAATTGCATACCCTTTCTATGCTTCGGTTTTCTCTTATTTGGGGATGATACTGATAATTGTCTTATTGAGTAGTTAGGGGAATGAAAGGATATAACTCAATATAAAGTACTTAGAGTATTTGGTTATAGTGTTCAATAAATGGTAGCTATTTTTATCTACAACAATAGTAATACTATTATTATCATGTTATGTGTTTTATACAGTATATTACACATGGCATCATATATATCATTATTTCACTGTATTGTTGTTAGGCAGTTGATAGAATCACTTTGGCATTTCAGAATCAAGGACTCTGTAAAGAGTGAGTGTCCATGCAGCCGGTATAAGGGAGCTGTCTAAATAAGACTGAGGCAAGCAGAGCAAGATGAGAGGTTACACATGTATAAAAAAGTTAGAAAGTCATAGAGCAGATAAGGACAGGAGAGCCAGAGACTTCTGTTTCTAGGGTAGCATTCTGTCTTTGTTCAGAGCTTTTTGGAGATCCATGGACACAGAAAAAAATACCAATGTAGCCAACTTAGATCCTGCAGCCAACTTAGACCCTGCAGGTGGATGTACTTTGAAATATTCGATTAGGGTGAAGAGTGAATGGAGATGCCAACTACTTTTTTAGCAGACAGAACCTAACTGTTTTCAACAGGTGTTAGAGATTGAACATTGACTGTCTTGAGCAGAGACATGCAGCAATTCTCGACAGAGTTGAAGGAGTCTGCCTACCAGGACCTCATAAGATGGTGTACAGGCTGAAGTGGGGAGCTCAGTGGGAGAGTGGAGAGCTAGTGTGGGCGGTGCCTGGGGGGGAGTTGTGAATGTTACAGGGCAGAGTTTTGGCCAAGGCTCAAGGTGCTTATGTAGGCACCCGAGCATCTAGAAACACAGCGAACAGTGCGGAGTGTTGATATTTTGAGCGCTCTTACCATTCCCAGGTGGTCCTCCAGAACTTAAGTTTTGTGTATGTGTGTGTGTGTTGTTTTTTAATTTGGAGAAACACAAGTTCCCTTACTCCTCATGCTCCAACCTTTTCTTCTCTTAGATCTTTAACTTGGGTAGCTGCCTGTCTAACCTTCTTCTGATTATAATAGTATGATACAGTAATGCAAATTCTAACAGTATAATATGGTAATATAAATAATGTTAATTAAGCAGTTAATTTTGTTTTAACATTTCAGAAGGGCTTTCACTTATTTTGTGTGTAGGATTTTTTGGCGAAGAAGTCAAAGGATGTTATTGGCTTTGGCCCAGTGAACTCTGACATCATTGACCTTAGGAACTTGTGCTAGTGTTCCACAGTCTTCCCACAGAGACCAGGGCGGTGAATGCTGGGAGAAACCTGGGTCTGGAGATTAATGGTTTTGGTTATGAATTATGAATCACATGGGCTTTTCATGCCCTACAGTGACTTCATTTCAGAGTGACTTCATTTGGTATGGAAGTTTGGGTAGGGGAAGTAGCCTGTCTATTGTGTAAAGGAAAGAAGGTAGAAGATTGATTTAATCTATCCCTGACCTGAAAGATAGGAACAAAAAAATATTCAGGGGAACAAAAAAATAAATCACTCTTACTGTTAGCTTTTGTCCCCTCTATTCTGTGCAATTTTAAGGTGGTATTTTTTGACTGGTTTCTGTTTCATTAGCATTTCAGATTTGCAGAGTTCTTTAGAAGATGAGTGGGACTCTTTCAGTGTGCATTCACGGGCACATGATAATAAGTTTGTTCCAAGACTGCAAATTAGGGGTGCCTGCAAATTACTGGGTGGCTCAGTCAGTTTAGTGGCTGACTTAGGCTCAAGTTATGATCTTATGGTTCTCAGATTCGAACCCCGTGTCAGGTTCTGTGCTGACAGCTGGGAGTCTGGAGCCTGATTCAGATTCTGTGTCTCCCTCTCTCTCTGCCCCATCCTGCTTGCGCTCTAGCTATCTCTGTTTCTCCAAAATAAATAAACGTTTAAAAAAATTTAAAAAAAAGGACTGCAGGGGCACCTGGGTGGCTCAGTCAGTTAAGCATCCGACTTCAGCTCAGGACATGATCTCACAGTTTGTGGGTTCGAGCCCCGCATCAGGCTCTGTGCTGACAGCTAGCTCGGAGCCTGGCCCTGCTTCAGATTCTGTGTCTCCCCCTCTCTCTGACCCTCCCCTGCTCTCTCTCTCTCTCTTTCTCAGAAATAAATAAAAACATTAAAAAAAAAAAGGACTGCAAATTAACCAGTTAAAGGACTAGTTATATGTTAAAGGAATCTGAGGAGTCCATGTAGACAGCCCCCTTTTTAACTTCCTTGATGCGTGAATAATCTTGCTACTGGTGCCCTGTTCTTGAGACATAATTTTGTAATCTTCCTTTCAGGGCCACATTTCCTGAGTAATTTGGTTATCTTTCTAATGGCATGTTATGAAAGTTGTTTTTCCCATTGACCTTGCTTCTCTTGACTTTTTGAGAAATGTATCCTTTTTTGTTTTCCGAAATGGTTTTCATCTCAACCTTTGCTCTTGCCAATTTATTGATAAGAGCTCTTGAGTCAAGTGGAAGTTTTGGAGAATGTCTTGAAATTCCACTGTGAAGTAGGTATAACGCCCCCAGAACAGTTGTTCGTTGTTGTTGTGTAATCTATGGACTGCTTAGACTTTTTTATTTAAAAAACATCACTTTAGAATTTTGTGGCTCAGTAAATTATTAACATGTAGATTCAATTTGGGGCTTAGCACATACTTTATGTTTAATGTTGTAAAAACATACGTACCATTTCCTACTTTCACCGTTTTTTCTAATATTTTTTTTAATACTTTTATTTATTTCTAGGAAAGAGAGAGAGAGACAGCATGAGCAGGGGAGGGTCAGAGAGAGGGAGACCCAGACTCTGAAATAGGCTCCAGGCTCTGAGCTGGCAGTCAGCACAGAGCCTGACGCGGGGCTCGAACCCACGAACCGCGAGATCATGACCCAAGTGAAAGTTGGGCGCTTAACCGACTAAGCCACCCAGGCGCCCCTTCACCGTTTTTAAGTATACAATTTAGTGGTGCTGAGTACAGTGTTGTGCAGTGGTCACCACTGTCCATCTCCAGAGCTTCATCTTCCCAAATTGAAACCCTGTGTCCATTAACTAATAACTTCCCATTCCTCCCTTCCTCCATTTTATTTATTTTCTGTCTATGAATCAGACTGCTTTAGGGACCTCATGTAAGCAGAATTATGCAGTACTTGTTCCTTTATGACTGGCTTATTTTACTTTATGTAATGTCTTTGAGGTTTTTCCTGAAGCACGGGTTAAAATTTCCTTCTTTTTTAAGGCTCAATAATACTCCATTGTGTGTATGTAACACATTTTATTTATCTACATCATGGATACTTGAGTTGCTTCCACATCATTTGACTATTGTGAATAATGCTGCTATAATCATAGGTGTACAGATATCTGTTGGGAGTCCCTGTTTTCAGTTCTTTTCAGAATATACCCAGAAGTGGAATTAAACATATGGTAATTCTAAGTTTAATTTTTTGGAGTCACTATATCTACTTCCCTAGTGGCTGCATCATTTTATATTGCCATCAGCTATCAATGCACAGTGGTTTTTAATGTTTTTGTTTTAAATTAAAAAAAAAATTAGTAGTCATCCTAATGGGTGTGAAGGGGAAATCATTGCCGTTTTGCCTTTTTCTGATGACCAGTGACATTGAGTATCTTTTCATATGCTTAGTGGCCATTTGCATATCTGCTTTGGAGAAATGTCTATTCAGGTCCTTTGCCCACTTTTTAATTGTGCTGTCGTTGGTGGTGAGTTGTAGGAGTTCTTTATATATTCTAGGTAATCAATTCCTTATGAGATATTATAATTTGAAAATATATTTTCCCATTCCATGGGTTGCCTTTTTTTTCTGCAGCAGTGTTTTTACTTTTGATGAAGTGTATATGGTATAAGGGTCCAACTTCCTTTTTTTTTTCTTTGCATGTGTATATCCAGTTTCTACAACACTATTTGTTGAAAAGGCCGTCTTTCCCTCCATTAAATGGTTTTGTCACTGTTGTTGAAATTATTTGACCATATATTTGAGAGTTTTCTTCTGGGATCAGTATTCTTTTCATTTAGTCTATATGTCTTTATGCCAATACTGCATTCCTTTCTTTAGCTTTGTAGTAAGTTTTGAAATTGGGAAGTGTGGGGCCTCCAACATTGCTCTTTTATTTTTGCAAGATTGCTTTGGCTACTCAGGATCCTTTGAGCTTCCACATGAATTTTAGAATGGCCTTTTCTATTTCTCCAAAGATTGTTGTTGAGATTTTGATAAGGATTGCTTTAAATTGGTAGATTGTTTTTGGGTGGTATTGACATTTGAACAGTATTCAATCATCAGTGAACACAGAATGTCTTCCCATTTGTCTGTGTCTTCTTTAATTTCTTTCAGCAATGCTTTCTAGTTTTGAGTACATCAGTCCCTTTTTTTCTGCGGTTTGCTTTTCGTGGTTTCAGTTACCCATGGTCAAGTGTGGTCCAGCAGCAGGTGATCCTCCTCCTGACACATCGTCAGAAGGTCAGTAGTAGCCTGATGCTGCTTCCGGATGCCTACCTCATTCACCTCCCCTCATCTCATCGTGCAGGCATTTCATTATCGCCCATGGTCACAAGAAGAGTGAGTACAGTGTAGGAAGATATTTTGAGAGAGAGAGAAAGAGAGTACATTTACATAACTTTATTATGATAGTATACTATTACAATTGTTCCATTTACTCAGTTGTTGTTGTTAATCTCTTACTGTGCCTACTTTATAAACTAAATTTTATCATAGGTATGTATAGGGAAAACAGTATATGTAGGGTTTGGTACTACCATTGGTTTTAGTCATCTGCTGGGGATGTTGGAATGTATTTCCTATGGGTAAGCGGGGACTGTATTCAACCCTTGCCTCCTTGGTTAAGTTTATTCCTAAGTATTTTATTTTTTTTTTAATACTATTGAAAATGGGATTGTTTTTTTATAATTTTCTTTCCAGGTTGTTCATTGTTAGTGTATAAAAATGAAGCTGATTTTTGCATAATTATGTATCCTGCAACTTTGCTGAATTTTTTTATTAGTTCTAATAGTTGTGTGTGTCTGTGTGTGTGTGTGTATAATCTTCAGGGTTTTTTACATACAAGATCATATCCTCTGCCAAAATATATTTTTTCTCCTTCCTTTTGGATGCCTTTTGTTTCTTTTTCTTGCCTAATTGCTCTGGTTATAGGAGTTCTAGTACTATTTTGAGTAGAAGTGGTGAAAGCAGGCATCTTTGTCTTATTCCTGACCTTAGAGAAAAGGCCAGTAATCGTTCACATTTGAGGTTTTTTTTTTCATCCCCAATTCATGCTTTGGTTTAAGCCTTTGGCTGAGGAGGCAAACTAGTTAAGTAAGAAAAGTTAAAATAGTACTGAAATTGTGAACTTATTTTTGAACTGTAAATTCTTAGGAAATTAGCTTCTGTAAAGGAGGCTGCCCAAAGATGTAAGCCAGAATAAATGGGTGGAGCGCCCTCATGGTTTTAGAAACAGCTGAGTGTCTTAAAAGCCAGAGGTGTTTTTATCTTTTCAGTCTGTGGAAAGCACATAGATTTGCATTTACACTGTATTTTTACCCTTATACTGTTAATATATCTGAATATATACTGTTTGGTGTAGGGCTGAGGGACTAGCAGTGGAGAGAACAGAGGGAACCAATATCTGTGGACAGTTTGGGCTACATGCTAGTTGCCTTTATTGGGCTTCTGCCTATAGTGTAATAACAGTAATGGCAGAAATAGTAGCTACTGTACCAGATCCTGCCCCAGCCATATTAGACGTGTTACCTCCTGAAGCCTCACGTCACTGTATGACATATAGACTTTAGCATCCTCTTGTTACAGGTAGGGAATCAGTCCTCAGAGGTCAAGGTGAGGTCCCAAGCTATTATGTGGCAGTGCTGGGGTTTGAAGCCAAGTCTGATTGTATACATACAGCTCTGCAACTTTCCCCTAATTTGTTGTCTTTGCTTTGTTTGTTTGACTTTAATTCTGCAATCATATCTTAAGCTCCTTCATTTATTTTTAAAAGTTTTTTGAAAGGTTATTTATTTATTTTTGAGAGAGAGAGATAGAGAGAGAGAGAGAGAAAACATACATGAGCATGAGCCCAGGGAGGGACAGAGATAGAGGGAGAAAGAGAATCCCAAGTAGGCTCCATGCCGTCATCGCAGAGCCCAACATGGAGCTTGATCCCACGAACTGTGAGATTGTGACCTGAGCTGAAACCAAGAGTTGGACGCTTAGCTGACTGAGCCATCCCACCACCCCTTAAGCTCCTTCAAATATGGATCTAGGGGTGCCTGGGTGGCTCAGTCAGTTGAGCATCTGACTTATGCTCAGGTCATGATCTCACAGTTCTTGAATTCGGGCCCAGTGTTGGGCTCTGTGCTGACATCTTAGAGCCTGCAGCCTGCTTGAGATTCTGTGTCTCCCTTTCCCCCTCTGCCCTTTTCCCATTTGCACTCCGTCTCTCAAAAATAAATAACCTTAAAAAAATTTAAATATGGGCCTGGACTCATTGTAGTCAGTACCAGGAAAGTGCTGAGCATCTAATAAATTAAGGTAGAATCCTTCACATGTATTCTTTGGTTGGTTGATTTGACCTCTGAAATGCTGATATCACTTCTCTGGCCAGCCTCTCTCTCTTTCTTCTTAAAAAAAAATTTTTTTTTTAACGTTTATTCATCTTCCAGTGAGGTAAAGAGAGAGCGAGCGAGCGAGCAGGGGAGGAGCAGAGAGAGAGTGAGACAGAATCCGAAGCAAGCTCTAGGCCCTGAGCTCTCAGCACAGGGTCCGACATGGAGCTTGAACTCATGAACTGTGAGATCATGACCTGAACCGAAGTCGGACACCTAACTGACTGAGCCACCTAAGCAGCCCTGGCCAGCCTCTCTCTTAGCACCGTCTCTTTGTGCTTGATTTTCTTTAAACGCGAGAGAGGGCTGTGCTGAAATTGAGCCAGGACTTTGTGTCATTAATACCCCTTTAGAGGGAGAGGAGAGCTATTTATTGGTAGATCTTCTACACAGAATAAAAGCCTTTTATTTGAGAATTAGTGAACACTAAATATTATTCATTATTATTATTACTGTGTTAGTGCACAGATCATGCTGACATGATAACTCATGTTAACTCAAACAACTCTCTATTAAGCAGTAAGGACAATAATATAAGAGTTATTATCATGCATAATGCTATCACTGTAATATGAGTGCTTTGAAAGATATTATCACATTTAATCCTAAGCAGATGAGGTAGCTGAGGCTCAAGTAAGTTAAGTGACCTGCTCAGGGTTGCCTAACTAGAACATTCTATCCAAAGCAGGGCTCTCATGTTTTTCTCCACCCCAGGATCTGTTGTCTTGTCATAGGTACATACATACCTACATACATATGTATATATTTATTTGTTTGTTTCCTCAAAGAAGGCAGGGGTCCCATCTGGCATCACAGCTGTAACCTCAGTGCCTTGCATAGAACCTAGTACATAGTAGGAGCACAGTGAGCATAAAGCTGGGAATCTCAAAGTAGATTGTATGGTTCCAAGTTCGGGGCTGTATCACAGTTGTCTTTTTGGGTTAAAAAAATAACTAGAAGGAACAAAGAAGTGGTTAGATGTTGCTACTCTTCCCTTGGACATTAAAGGTTTAAACTCATTGATTAAAAACACCTTTTTATAGGGCACCTAGGTGGCTCAGTCAGTTGAGCATCCAACTTTGGCTCAGGTCATAATCTCGTGGTTTATGAGTTCCAGCCGTGCATTAGGTTTGCTGCTGTCAGCACAGACCCAGCTTTGGGATCCTCTGTCCCCTCCCCCCATCTCTGACGCTTCCCCACTCAGATACACTCTCTCAAAGAATAAAAAAATGAAACCAACAGAAACCATTTTACCTTTTTATTGAAGTATAGTATATGTTTATTTTTTTAAAAAGTTTATTTATTTGAGAGAGAGAGTAAGAAAGAGTGCCCACGTGTGTGCATACACACAGGGGAAGGGCAGAGGGACAGAGAGAGAGAGAGAGAGAATATCCCAAGTAGGCTCTGCACTGTTAGTGCACAGAGCCCAATGCAGGCCTGAACCCACGAACCTGTGAGTTTATGACCTGAGCCAAAATCAAGAGTCAGAGGCTTAACCGACTGAGCCACCCAGGCGCCTCTTGATGTATAGTATACGTTTAGAAAAGTGCACCTAATCATATGTATATTACTCAGAGGATTTCCAGAAACTGAACACATTTGTGTAATTGGGACCTAAAAAAACCTGAACATTATTAGCACCTCACACATCCTCCGGTGCTCTTCCCCTCCCATCACACACGCACAGAATAGCCACCATCCTGCCTTCTAAAAGCAGAAGTTGGTTTTGCCTTTTTAAAAAAACTTAATATAATTGGAATTTGTAACCCACAAAATGACATTTTGTGTCTGGCTTCTTCTGTTCCGGCATTATGTTTGTGAATTTCTGTATTGTTGTGGATATATTCGTTCTGGCTGAGCAAGGACTGTTCCATTGTGTGAACTCATACCAGTCTGTCTTGTGCTGTTGAAGTATATTTGGGTAGTTCTGAGATTTTGTCTAATACGGACAGTGCTGCTCTGAATATTCTAGTACCTGTCTTTTGGTGAATGTTATGTATACATGTCTGAACCCTCCAAATTTTAAATTAAGAATAGGATAAATATTTAAAAATTATTTTAATTCCATATTGTAACTAAGTAAGGGAGGCTAGGGAGGAAGAAAGAAGATAAAGAGGGAGAGAAGGGAGGCAGAAGGACAATATGAGGGGAAGATAAAATCAAGGAAGAGGAAAAGAATATAGAGAAGAAAGGGTGAAGAGAAACAGAGGCAAGCACACAGCCCTTGAAAGTGGCCCCTAAACACAGTGTCCTAAAAATCCCTGTCCCAGTCTTGAGGATTGGCTTCAAGGTATTATCATTTCCTGAAATGTGGCTCTGTCTACACCCTGTCAGCACCTCTCTGAGGCTCTCTGGCCTACAGTCTGCTCATTTACCTCCATCTGTGTGGTGGATTCAGGTCTCTAAACAGATGACTATTATATATACTTTTTTCTATAAAGAAACGAGCCGTAAATGAATGTAGCTTTTGTGAATAGTATAAAGCTCTTTTTTTCATAGGCTGTCTTTGCCCTCAGTAGATCTGTGAGTAATGTTTTTATAACCTCCCCTTAAAAATTTTTTTTAAACACATGAAGACAACGTAAGTCTCAGAGAGACTGAGCGTCTCATCCAGGGTTACTTAGGTGTCAAGTGGTGGAGGCCAGGACTGGATCCCAGGACTGGATCCCAGGTCTGTTCTACCAGATGTTTTTGTAGATGGCATTGGCCAGGAAATGATAGGAGTCACTTGTTAATACAGTAATACTGTGGAATGAGTTTTGTGCAACTATATATATTTGTGCAACATCTTTAGATATGGACATAAAAAAAGCCTCAGTCAACTGGCTATAATTTAGATAGAAATTTGTAAGGCGATTGAGACTAAAACTTACACATCAGGAATAGTTCAGTTTTAGAGCTCATTCAGAAAAAGTACCTATCTAAATAACAGTATTTTTTAGGCAATAATTTACTACAAATGGGCTAGATCACAGATCATTTGACAAGAGTTTGTAGATGTCTGCAGATTAAAGACTGAGGGGAGGTGATACAATTTCATAGTTGATACTGGGACAGAAATTCAACACATGTATTTATTTTACAGGCTGCCATTGAATAACTCTTTAACCTAAATTATCACACTCATTTATTTATTTATTTTTACATTATTTAAGTCATTGAAGAGTTGGAAGCTTGGATGGTCTTGCAAATCTTAACTGAAAGCATATGATTACTGGCATTGTGGAATAATTTCTTACAGCACATTGCTGTGCATTTATTTAATTTTTCCTAAGAATATTACATAATGCTTTTATGTAATAAAAATATCTTTAGGAATTGTTTATTGGCAGGTTTTTATAAATATATTTGTCAAGTCCCTCTTTATATATGTTTATGTAAGAAATAAAAGAATGTGTAAGTCTGAAGGCAATTCTGGGGACCAAAATAGTTCAAATGGAGATTTGAGGCGGGGGGCGGGGGGGTTGGTGGAATTGCTGAGATAGGCAGTCTTTAAACATGATTGGTGGCCTGGCATTTAAACCTGTGCTGTACTGTGTCTAGACTTTCTTAAAAATTATGACTGACTGCCATGGATTGTGCCAGCAGTCCTGTTGCAAGATTGGGTGACCCCTCCCAACCAGATCATCAAATTAGTTAATATCCACTTACAAAGAATGAGTCCAAGAATAAGCTGGAGCTACATCTGGGTGCAGATGATGTAGTGTTGAGAATTCTGAGCAGTCAGATAATCTGATGATGATAAATTTTAAGCAGTGAACTGTGTTGATACTACTGACAATTTAGCAGAGATATCAAAAGAACAGTTGAACAAATTGATAGGGTTTGTTACTGTGGTGGGGAGACCAAGGTGAATAAGGAGAACGGGGAACATCAAAGTAAAGCAATTTATTTTTCTATCCAAGGACCTTAAACATTTGAAGGATCTTTTGAGAAGTTTTCTCAAATCACCTATGGTGAAAGATAAGAGTTTAAAGATTTTTCTAATCTATTATCAACTGATACTTTTGTAAAATATGCTAGAAATGAATTACTAGAGAAATGAAATTAAAAAGACATGAGATACAAGGCCGGGTTTAAAAATATTAGATTCATCAGACTTAAAATTGGTCTTACATATTGCTGTGGAAGTTTCTTATTCTCGGTTTCTCTGCTTATCTTATTATAGATTACTAAAAGCTTATAGCGTAGCACTAGCCCATGAATCCTACTTTGAACAGCACTATTCTAGAAGGGTTTCTGCATTGTAAGAGTACAGAAGTTGGCCTTTGTAGAATTTTGTTTGAGAGTAGAGATAGCAGGACATTAGTGATAAGTAATTCCTAACTACACATTGGATAATCTGAGCTATTGCTTTTTTTCTTTTTGAACAAATGTGGTAGAACAAAATATGGTAGATGATTGTAAGAATGAAGACTTCTCTCAGAATTACTAAACTTTTCAGTTAGGTTGGGTCAGTAAAAACTGAGAGAGCATCATTGCTTTGTTTATGTAATCTGCTTGTATACCAAAGAAGCTTGACTTGAGTAAGGAGAGAATGTTAACAGTACAGTCTTTTCTGGGTAGGCATTCTCCCTTTATTCATGTACATTGATTGTTTTTAATGTTTACTTTTGAATAGAGATATTTATTTAAGCTTTTTTAATAGTTTTATTTATTTTTGAGACAGAGAAAGACAGAACATGAGCAGGGGAGGGGCAGAGAGCGAGGGAGACACAGAATCTGAAACTGGCTCCAGGCTCTGAGCTGCCAGCACAGAATCTGTTACAGGGCTCAAACCCATGAACCGTGAGATTATGACCTGAGCCGAAGCTGGTTGCTTAACCGGCTGAGCCACCCAGGTGCCCCAAGATACTTATTTATTTTTTTTTTTTTTACCTAGTTTGAGAGGAAACCAAATTTATTTTTTTTTCTTTTTTTTTTATTATTATTTTTATTATTTTTTTATTTTTTAATTTTTTACAAATAGTTTATTGTCAAATTAGTTTCCACATAACACCCAGTGCTCATCCCCACAAGTGCCCTCAGCATCGCTTCTCATCAGGGAAATACAAATCAAAACCACACTGAGATACCACCTCACGCCAGTCAGAGTGGCTAAAATGAGTCAATCAGAGAACTCTAGATGCTGGAGAGGATGTGGAGAAACGGGCACCCTCCTACACTGTTGGTGGGAATGTAAACTGGCACAGCCCCTCTGGAAAACAGTGTGGAGGTTCCTAAGGAAACTAACAATAGAACTCCCCTATGACCCAGCAATAGCACTGCTAGGAATTTACCCAAGGGATACAGAAATGTTGATGCATAGGAGCACATGTACCCCAATGTTCATAGCAGCACTCTCCACAATAGCTAAAACCTGCCAAGATACTTATTTTTGAGAGAGCAAGTGTGCACAAGCAGAGGAGGGGCAGAGAGAAAGGGAGACATAGAATTGGAAGCAGACTCCATGCTCTGAGATGTCAGCACAGAACCCAGTGCGAAGTTCGAACCCATGAACTGTGAGATCATGACCTGAGCCGAAGTCAGATGCTTAAGACTGAGCCACCCAGGGGCTCTTATTCATGCATGTATTTTAAAGCTCAAACATTGTTTTGCTATTTGCTTATTAGAGCTGTATATAGATTGATATTTCAAAGTTGGTGAACGTCTTATATCAGGTGTGGCTTGGGTGGCATTTCAGTTTTCCTGTAATCGTAACTGATGAAGATTTAGTGACTGTGCTAGGCACTAGGTCAACTTTTATTATGTTGTTTTTGTTAAAGTGTTGTCATCTGCCCTTTCAAGTTGGTTTTATGTAGTTCATGGTAGAATTCATTTTCTTTTTAAAAATGTAATAAAGAATTGGTGTTGGCTTTAGAATTCGTAGTATAGTATAACATGGTCTTAATTGAGCTGAGATTACGGAATTTCAGGATTAGAGGCATTCAGCTCTAATGAACACCATGTGTTAGGTGAGCCCCTTGTAGGCTGCCCTGACAAGTGATTGTCGAGGCTGCTCCTGAGTATCTTGTTCTGGAAAAGTCCCCTGTCTTCCCAGGGGCTGCTTGTTGGGCCGTTGATACTATTGGAAAGGGCTCTTCTGTATGGACTGAAACCTTTGTGTCACTTCTGCCTCACGGTGCGATGTAGAACAAGCTGAATCAATCCCCCCTTGTGATCACACTTCAGGAAAATGAAGATAGCTGTCATGGGTTGTATTTTTCTCTTCCTCAGGCTCATATGGAATTTTTGCTTAAAACCGTGTAATTTCTGTCCTTTCAACAGCCCTGCTGGCTTTTCAGTGAGACCCAGTTAGTCTCTGTCCTCCTTAAAGTGTAGCACCTAGAACTGAATGAAGTAAAAAAAAAAAAAGAAAAAAAAAGAGAGAGAATAAATAAAAAGGAAAGGATCTGTATGGTTTACTGGAAGAAATGTTAGTAATCAGAAAAGCAAACAGCAGGCTAATGCATACATTTCTGGGAAAAAATCTAAAGAATATTTCCCATTACATGCAAAGAAAAATCTAGAAGTCTGCAGATCCTGAGAACAAATTGAGAGTGTTTTTTTTCTTTTCTTTTCTTTTTTTTTTTGATATTTTTATTTATTTCTAGGAGAGAGAGAGAGTGTGAACAGGGGAGGGTCAGGGAGAGAGGGAGACACAGACTCTGAAATAGGCTCCAGTATCTGAGCTGGCAGTCAGCACAGAGCCCGATGCGGGGCTTGAACCCACGAACCAACCGCGAGATCATGACCTAAGGGAAAGTCGGACGCTCAACCAACTAAGCCACCCAGGCTCCCCGAAAGTGTCGTTTTAAAGAATAAGCTTTATGCCAGCTCACCATCACAAAACATTGACCTGCTTCCAGGCTCTTCTTGTTCTGTCTCACACTTAGATAACCCATCGTGATACTTTTCTCTTTGTTCTCCTGGGGGTCTCCTGCTCTGTAACAGAAGGAGCAGTATGGGCTCCATTAGATTTGCTTTAGAACCTAGGAAAATCATTTTACTGCCAGATTCCATCTCTTGTTGGTTGGACTGCCTCTGAGAATTTATGTCTGTGGAATGAAGAAAGCATAGCAGTGCGGTAAGGGGTCAGTCGGAAGTGTTTTTTTTTTGTTGTTGTTAATATTGAAAGTTATTGCCCAAGTGAACGTAGTATTTGAGATGGACTGTCTTCCATATTTTTGACTTTGCAACTTGTGCTTTTGAATAATCATAATAGTAAGTACTTACTGTGTGCTAGGCAGTGTTCTAAATACTTGAGGTGTACCAAGTCACTGATTCCTTAAAACAACTCCATGAAGTGGGGTTATGACCTCCATTTATGGATGAGAAGCTAAAGAAGAGACAAATTATTTAACTAGCACAAGACTAGAAAATTCATAGTGTATAACAATAGTATCTCAAGAAGCAATCTAAGAAAACTATCCCCCAAGACCACTGAAAACCCAAAAATACATGGATACATTTATTTATCCCATTATCCTATAGTTCCAGATATGCTCATATAGCAGATGTCTTTTCATAGTCACTTAAGTAGATACATTTGAGGATTTAAACAATATTTCTTCCATCTTTAGAAAGCACCTTTTACCAACAGGAAAGAGAATCTATTAATTCCCTTCTTTTCTTTTCCACTCCTTCATTCTCTCTTTTCCATTTTTACCTCCACCTTCTCATGTTTCCACTACAGCTCATTCTTCCACCTTTTTTTCTTCTCCCTGTTCTTTCTCCCACGTCTGTCAGTTTTCTATCTATTCTTTTCTGTATGCTGTGCTTTTGTACTGCTTATATTCACTCAAATATATTTTTCATAAGAAAAGCATATACCGATGGGCCCCTGGGTGGCTCAGTCTATTAAGTACCTGACTTCGCCTCAGGTCAGGATCTCATGGTCCATGCATTCCAGCCCTGATTGGGTTCTGTACTGACAGCTCAGGGCCCGGAGCCTGCTGTGGATTCTGTGTCTCCCTCTCTCTCTGCCCCTCTTCTGCTTGTGCTCTGTCTCTTTCTCTCAAAAATAAACATTAAAAAAATAAAAAATAAATAAAAAAGGAAAGCATATACTGAGCTTTTAGTGTGAGGCATTGTGGAGCTACAAACATAAATGCAGCAAGTAACATGAAAGCCAGTAAGGGAATGATCACAACTCTGCTATTTCATTCCCTTGAGAATCTGAGCTACTTGCCAAGATGCTTTTCAGTCCTTCCTGCAAGGAGCAGGAATTTTGAGATTGGGATTTAGATACATAATATACAAATGGTATAAAATATAAAGCCCCCAGAATTTAGAGAATTGGGAATACATCCATTTAGGACATGTTTTGGGTCAAGGAATGAAAATGGTGACCTAAAACGTTTACAGGAATATTTTTACTGAAGAAATTTGAAGTGTTTAGTATAAAAATTACCTTTCATTAAATTATGTTGTATATTAAATGTATAGAAATAGTATGTAAGTTGGTCTTGTTCCTACAGATTTCTTATACTATTTATTAATGGAAGAATTACTGGGGCACTTGGGTAGCTGTTGGTTGAGCGTCTGGCTCTTGATTTCGGCTCAGGTCATAATCCCAAGGTCATGGGATCAAGCCCTGTTTTGGGCTCTGTACCAAGTGTGGAGCCTGCTTAAGATTCTCTCTCTCTACCCCTCTCCCTGTGCTCCTCTCTCCTGTGCATGTGTGCTGTCTTTCTCTCTCTTAAGAAAAAAAAGTAAGAATTACCAACATTCCCACAGTTGGAATTGGAATCAGTCTAGGATATTTATGTAGTTTGTTTTCACTTTGACATGACCTTGGAGTGTGCTTGTCTTGTCATCTCCAGCCCCACTATTTATGGGGCAGTAATCAGGTGCTTCTGTGTGCCAGCAGGTGGGCTGTGGGCACTGAGGGATTCAAGGTTTAATATATTCAGTTTCATTACAGAGCTTTCAGTCTAGCTGAGTATCTGTCTTCCTTGGTTTTGTCCCCATTTGGAGACAATTGTAGGTAAATATTTTCGTTCCCCTACCTACCAGATCTAACTCATTCTTTTTTTTTTTAAATATATATATTTTTTCCATTTATTTCTGAGAGAGAGAGAGAGAGAGAGAGAGAGAGAGCATGAACAGGGGAGGGTCAGAGAGAGAGAGGGAGATACAGAATCTGAAACAGGCTCCAGGCTCTGAGCCGTCAATACAGATCCTGATGCGGGGCTCGAACCCACGAGCCATGAGATCATGACCTGAGCCGAAGTCGGACGCTGAACCAACTGAGCCACCCAGGCGCCCCCAGATCTAACTCGTTCTTAGAGGCCAGCTGTATTCGAGTGAACCTTCCTTGATTACCCTGGCTGAAAGTGGTTTCTCAGCTTTGGCAACTTCTATTGTGCTTTTTTTCTTTAACCACTAATTTGGCAGTTAATCATGTTAATTGCTTTGTGACTTGTATCTATTGTTGTCTTGAGTTGTTATTTAAATTGTGCTTATTTGACTTTCATGGGTTTGATTTTTGTCTTCTGATTTATAGTTGGAGGTTCTTAAGAGTAGAGATTCCTTTCTGTACTCTGATAGCAGTGATCAGTAAACTTATTTCTATTATGCACCTCAGTTTAATTATGAACCCTCAATACATGTATACTTAATTATAAAATATATTTATATGTTATAAAACATATATGATATAAATGAAAAAGAATGAGGTAAGATAAATAAGCAATATTGTGAAAGTGATTCGTATTACGTGTAATAGGGTATTTTCACCTGTCATACCTGAAAAAGAAATTTGCAAAAATATGTGGATACTAATGAAGGAAGTGCAACATTGACTGTTATACACAATGTCATAAGACCAGTTTTCAATCCCACTTGGTAGTGTTGGTCTGATTTTAACCACCCTGATGGTTAAAATCTGATGGGTGTGTTGTGGTGCCTCATTGTAGATCTAAATTGCATTTCTCTAGTGATTAATTAGGTTAAGCGCCTTTTCGTGTTTATTGGCCATTTGAATCCCTTTTTATGAAGTATTCCTTCAGGTCTACTAACATGTCTTTTTCTTATAAATTTATAGGAGTTCTTTATATATTTTAATATCAATTTTATATGTTGTAAATATTGGTTTGTCCTTTCACTCCTTAATGGTTTTTTTGTTGTTATTGTTTGAACAGAAAATCTAATATTAACATAATCCGATTACCCATCTTTCCTGTCATAGTAGTACATTTTGGGAATTTTTGTCCACCAAGTTATTTTTTTAAAATGTTTATTTTTTATTTTTGAGAGGGAGAAAGACAGAATGTGAGCTGGGGAGGGGCAGAGAGAGAGGGAGACACAGAATCTGAAGTAGGGTCCAGGCTCCGAGTTGTCAGCACAGAGCCTAATGCGGGGCTTGAATTCACGAATCGTGAGATCACAACCTGAGTCAAGGTCGGATGCTTACCTCACTGAACCACAGGCATCCCTGTCCACCAAGTTCTTGAAGATAATTCTGTTTACCCAATTAACCCTCCCCCATTATCTTCTAAAAATATTTTGCTTTTGCTTTTCCCATTCAGAGCTTCAGTTCACTTGGACTTGATGTTGTCAATGGTATGAGGTAGGACTCAGGTTTCATATTTTTCCCATAAGTATATCCAGTTGACTCAGCACCATCTGTTGAAAACAATTTCCTTTCCTTACTGCTGTGCAGAGATGCCTCTGTCATAAATTAAGTATCCAGATGTGTGAGAATCTGTCTCTCATCTCATTCTGTCTTTGTCTTTGTGTCAATATTAATATTTTAATTACTAAGATTTATAATAATTTTTGATATCCAGTAGAACAATTTCTCCTATTAAGCTTTTTCCTTACTGTGGTAAAATATATATAAAATTTATAATTTTAACCATTTTTTCTATTTATTTAAAAATTTAATTTGTTTTCAAATTTATATCCAATTTAGTTAGCATATAGTACAATAAAGATTTCAGGAGTAGATTCCTTAATGCCCCGTACCCATTTAGCCCATTCCCCCCTCCCACAATCCCTCCAGTAACCTTCTGTTTTTTCTCCATGGTTAAGAATCTCTTATGTTTTGACCTCCACCCTGTTTTTATATTATTTTTGCTTCCCTTTCCTTATGTTCATCTGTTCTGTATCTTACAGTTCCTCCTCTGAGTGAAGTCATATGATATTCGTCTTTCTCCAACTGACTTATTTTGCTTAGCATAATACCCTCGAGTTCCATCCACATAGTTGCTGATGGCAAGATTTCATTCTTTTTGACTTCTGAGTAATACTCCATTGTGTATATACACCACATCATCTTTGTCCATTCATCTTTTGATGGACATTTAGGCTCTTTCCATACTTTGGCTATTGTCGGTAGTGCTGCTATAAACATTGGGGTGCGTGTACCCCTTCGAAACAGCATACCTGTATCCCTTGGATAAGTACCTAGTAGTGCAGTTGTTGAGTCATAGGGCAGTTCTACTTTTAATCTTTTGAGGAGCCTCCATACTGTTTTCCAGAGTGGCTGTACCAGTTTACATAATTTTATCCATTTTTAAGTGTACTATTCATAGCATTAAGTGCATTTACATTGTTGTGCAGCCATCACCATCTATCTTCAGTACTTTTCCTCTTGCAGAATTGAAACTCTGTACCCCTTAAATACTGTGTACTTCCGCCCTCCTTTCAGTCTTTGACTACTACCATTCCACTTTCTGTCTCTTTGAATTTGATAACTCTAGGCACCTCATATGGATGGAATTGTACAGTATTTGTACTCTCGTGACCAGCTTATTTCACTTAGCATAATATCTTCAAGGTTTATCCATGTTGTAGTATGTATCAATTTCTTTCCTGTTTAAGGCTATTGAATAATATCCCATTATACGTTTATGTCACATTTTGTTTATCCATTTGTCAGTCTCGATTGACACTGGGTTATTACCAGTTTTTGGCTATTGTGTATAATCCTATCAAGTTTTTCTTCTTCAAGAGAATATGGTCTATTCTTGATTCTTGGCATTCCATTTACATTTTAAAATCTACCTTTCAGGTTCCAGATCAATAATGGAGAACAGACATCTTTTCGTTACGTAATCTTTAATTTATGGACGTAACTGTGTTTGTTTATTCATTTTATTTTCTTGTACTAATAATTTTTTACTTAAAGATCTTGCACGTCTTTTGTGACATTTATTTTATATATATTTGATAGTTTGATGTTACTTTTGATGGCATCTCTCTAAAAGTTTTTATTTTTTTAACCAGTTGTTGATGGTGTGTAGATGTACATATACAGTCTACAGTTGATTTTTGTGTATGTCCTTTGTTTAGCAACTTTTCTAATAAGCTCGCATATTTCCTATAATGCCTATAAAGGTTTAAAAAGTTTTCTGTATGCAGGGTCATATTATCTTCATGCAAATATAGTTTATTTCTTCCTTTCCAATATATATACCCTGATTTCCCTGTGCTACTCTGTACTTGATAAGACTGCCAGTACAATGTTGAATTAAAGTGGTAAGAGTGGGTGTCATCTCATTCTGTCTCAAAGGGAACAATATGATATTTTGTTATTAAATGTAGTATTGTTGTTTTTTTCTGTAGATGGCCTTTATCATATTAAGGAAGTTATTTTTTGTCCTTATTTGCCAAGAGCTTTTAAAATCATGAATGGATGTTTAATTTGATCAAATACTTATCCAGCACTAATTGAGATAATCCTATTATTTTTCTCTTTTATTCTGTTAACAGAGTGAATTAAAAGCACCGAATAGAAAAGAAAGGTTGAACATTAATGAGCAAAGCATCATCTCAGAATATTAAGATTTTCCCCCTTCCTAGTTCTCTGTTGAAAATAGTGTGTGAGCCTATCATTCCTACTGGAATCATATTGTAATTTAAACCACATTTTTGTTATAGGAACACCTACTAACTTTTAAAAATACTTCCTCCTTTAGACTTGAAGTCTATCATTTATAAATGGAGATATAGCATGTAAATTGGGAATAGCAATTGATGCCACATGAACTGGCAAATACATGTTTTTTTTGAATATTTTAGTTTTATAATTTTTAAAACATTTGGATCTGAGTCACATATTTTGGTGGTGGCATTTTGGAATCCTCTGCTAAGAGCTGGATCCATCACTTTCTAGTAGGACCTAGAAATAGATTTCAGGCTTTAGAGGCATAGAGGATATATGTGGTTTATCGAGAACATCGTATGTCATTAAGCAAATAGTGCCATTCTTCTGAATGTTGTAAAAAATCTATCTCAGTGCAATTTTATTGCCTTCTTTTACCAATTTTAATTCATGAGTCTCCTTGTAGAAAGGCCTCAGCTTGACCTAGTGGGTTTTGATGTAGTCAACTAGATGGGGCATAATTCCCTTTTAAGGATGAGGGTGTAAAAGTCTGTGAATCAGAAGGTCAGATGCCTTTGTGGATAAAATGCCTGTTTTATAGATTACTTAGTAGGTGTTCACATAGCGTGTGGGAGTCTTCTAGCTTCTTTGCTGCTGCCTTTCAGTCTGTAAGCCATGATAATTTTGAAATTGCTTTGGTCTGAATGGAATCATTGATGACAGAGTTAATTCAGAGAAAATAAATTCTGTATAATGAAGAGGTGGTGAATATGAGCTACCAGGAATTCACTCTGCCTTGTGACTTGAGAGTCACTTACCAAGCAGTTATTGGTCTTTGAGCCTATTTTATTTCACAGTCACCTGTGATTTTAGGTTGCCAAAGCTGAAAACTTCCTTCTCAGCTGATGTTGAATGTTGTTGGTTAAGCACAAACGTCATTATCAAGAAAACAGGAAGCCATGTAGGAGAACGTGCCAAATGGTAAATTAATACTGTAAAGGAAACTGACGCAGACTCAGGGAAGGAACCTTGGACTCATCTACTTTGTTCTTTTTAGATGGCTTAGAGAGTAGAAATGGTTTAAATCATTCTTTTTTTCGCCCGGAAAGCAGATCAAATAATAGGGTTAGTGTTATATTGCAAAGCATGTATTTTACTTACATTTTGCATTATCTTAAAAATGCTAATGTCTTCAAGGTCGTAGAATATCTTTGTATAACTTTGTTAATCCAGATTAATTCTTGGCTGTCACTAAAATCATATAAACTGTAGGGAAATTGCCAACTTTTCCTGTTTATAGTGATACCTTAATAATTTGAGTCAGATCTCAGGAGCTATGAGCAAGTAATAAAGAGGATTCAAATCCAAATTTACTTTTACTGTTCATTTAAAGAGTTTGCTAAATAAGTCAAGAGTGTTACCATTGTAGAGCCTTTTAAAATCCAGTTAGGTCCTTTTCCCTCTTTTGTATCATTGATTTACATGTATACAGTTCTTATACTTATTCCTGATAAATCACTTTCTTTTCACTAAAGCTGGTAGGGTAGAACACCGTTTTTGGCAACAGTTTTTTAGCCTTTACTTTTGATTATTTTAGGCACTTATTAAGATGGCATTTACTGACAGATTTATAATTCACATTTTTTACTAATTCTCATGGTTTCCCCTTTAAATATTGAGAGATGATTTGGAGTGGTGTTTAAGGAAATGGGCCCCAGAGCCAGACATCCTGGATTTGGATCCAGTCCCTAACTAGCAAGATACGCATCTTCCCTGTGCCTCAGTTTCCTCATCTGTAAAGTGGAGGTAATAATAGCATCTATCTCTGGAGGTTGCTGTGGGTTTAAATAGTTCAGTCTAATTAAAGAATTTAGAATAGTACCTGCCACATAGCAAATGCTCAACAAATGTTAGCGCTTGTTGTTATTATTTATTTATTTTTAAATGTTTTATTTATTTCTGAGAGGGAGGGAGAGAGAGAGAGAGCGCGAGTGAGCGGCGGGGGGGGAGGTGGTCAGAGAGAGAGGGAGACACAGAATCCAAAGCAGGGCTCGAACCCATAAACCATGAGACCTGAGCTGAAGTCGGACGCTTAACCGACTGAGCCACCCAGGCACCCCTGTTTATTGTGAAAATAGAGTAATTTTAGGAAGTGACATTAAATATAAATTCTGGGTCACATGTACAGCTCTTCAAAGGGAGGACCTCTTACAAATAATCACACTTTTATCTTAGAAGTGAGGATAAGAGTATCTTCTTAATTCCAGTTAAATCACTAGTTTTTGACATGAAAACAGCACAAAACTGGGAGTCAGTTTATAGATTCATTCAGCAAAACTTTATCTCCATACATAGTTGTTGGAGTATCCACATCCTAGACACCAGTGCTAGATGCTGGAGATTTACAGATGATTGAAGGATGCCTGGGTCAGGGAGACTAAGATGTGGCCAGAGTGCTCTGGAAGTGCTTTCCAGTCCCAGTGCACTCACTGAGTAACTGTGAGACCCTTGGGCTTCATTGTCACCATCTGTAAAATGACAGTTGCTGAGTTTAGTTTATGATGATAAGTATATCCTAAAATGTCATCAAATGCTGGAGCTTAGTACACATGTGCTAGATGCTATACTAGGACATTTAAACAAAAAGTATAGAACAATTTTAGCACCAAGAATCTTATCACCTGGTTGGGAAGACAAACCACAATTGGAAAGTGGACAAATAATAATCCTGGGAGTCATGTGATTAGATGTAAGCTAAGAGGTGGTAGGGACGAGAGTATGTGGGGGTTGTTATGCTTAGCATTTTACTGTATGTGTGGTTAGCTGGCTCTGAGTTCTGTAACAGGCACTATTCTGCCTGCTCTGATGCTTTCAGGAATTCCCACTTGAAAGTTCCCACATGCATACTCTGCAGAATGTGGTAGTTTAACTCCCTTTGTTCTCCCATGTGTTAAACTTTAAAATAGTGTATTCCCAGCATATTGAGGTGATTAGAATTTAGTAAAAGATACATTTTTTAGAACATAGTTCTTCATCTAAAAACTTTTTTTCCCAATATAATGCCAAGATTTTTTTTGTTGTTGTTCTCATTACTGCTGAGTTCTGTGCACTTAGCACAGTGCCTGACAAATGGTAAGCACTCAGGAAATATAGTTGAGGGACAAATTTGAAATTATATTTTGTTGTCAACAATTTTTAGTGATTTCAAATTATCTTATTATTAAAAGATACTCAATTTGGAATACTGCTTGTTTTTTTTTTTAAGTTTATGTATTTTGAGAGAGAAGGGGAGAGAGAACGAGCTAGCGAGCATGGGAGAGGGGGACAGAGAGAGGGAATCCCAAGCAGGCTGTCAGCATGGAGCCCAACGCAGGGCTTGAACCCACAGAACTGTGAGATCATGATCTGAGCCCAAGTCAAGAGTAGGTCACTCAACCGACTGAACCCCTGGAATTTTGGTTTTTAAACCTCACATCTAACTGTTAGGACAAGTTGCCATTATAAAAATAGAATTTTAATGAAGCCAGTGGCTTTTCAGTAGCTTTTTCATATTCCTGAAAGGAAATGATTTTCTAGATGAATGAACTTCTCCACTGTGTTAGTTATCTGTTACTGACATCTGACTGCAGCATCCCTATACCAGGGCTGCCTCACCAGGCCGTTCCCAAAACCTGACACAGAGAAACTGCAAGGGATAATAAATATTAGCAGTGTGAAGTTTTGTGATATCATAATATAAAGACTTTCATACATATTTTACTTGAAGATTCCTCATCAGTGGATTATCTGGCAGTTTTTCAAATATAAAAAGAATCTACTTAACTTTAAAAATATTTATGTAATTATAAAATAGTTCATGTTCATCACAAAAATCAAAACAATGCAGAAAGGTTGTCAAAGAAAGTTGTGGAAATGACTCCAAATCCTGCCACATTTGGTGACTCTCCTTCCGAAATCTGTTTGTATGCATAGACATACATACATATAGATCTGTCTTTTCTATAAGTGGAAGCATACTGTTCATATGTGTTTTTTCCATCTTTTTTTTAACTCATGCCCTTTTTTAAGTAACAGAAAAGCTAATGTCCTACTTTAATGTGATTTGAAATTTCACAGTAAATTAAATAACATGACCAAAACCAAGGTAATTTAAGAAGAGGAAATATTTTTAGTTTAATCCTAAAAGAACCTTCAGGTAACATGGCATTTGGCTTGTTTCCCGTAAAGCTGATGATCCTAGGTAATATGGAAGATAGAACACAGCAGATATTACAAATAATTTGCTCAGTGTTTCATTGGAGAAGCTGAGCACTATTGAGACAGAGGCCTGCTAATGGCAACTTAGTCTTTCCCCTGTTGCCTTGAATAATTAAGTTCTTGGCCCCAAATTTGTATATTCCTCTCAGCAAAATGGGACCCCTGCAGTTAACTGGAAATTAGCCATTTTAACTTGGGAATGCTCTTTGGGGAGTTTGACCCCTGCGCACATCCCCACTCCAAGTAAGTGATCTTTCCAACAGTATATAGCACTCTAAAGTGAGTTTTGGCAAATTTTTCTTCTGTCTTTTCTGTGATGTTTTCATGGCCCTTATGGACTGGCTGGCCCCTCCGTTACTAGGGCTGTGTTTCCATATACGATTTGGCTGTTGTCTCACACTCTACACTCTTGATTCCTCTTCTTCCTAAACTTGCTCTCCTTCTAGTCATCCCTAGTTAGTTTTCTAGTGTGTAGGATGGCTTAGTGTTGATCTGGCTGTATTTTTCATGTATGCAGACAGAAAAAAGACTTTCATGCTGTTCCGGCATCTTGGCTCCTCTCCGACTAGTCACCTAGTCGTCCCTAGTCAGTAAATCCATGCCTCCCGTTGGTACCGCAGCTTCCCTAGCCCTAGTGTGTCCATCATCTTTCTTTCCTGAAGTGGTCTCCTGTTGGCTTCTGTTGACTTCTTTACAGCCCTTTCCCCCATAAAGTAGACAGGGTGATCTCTTAAAAAGCACAGAATCAGATAATCTTACTCTTCTTAAAACCCTCCTTTGAGCTTGGAATAAAACCTGAATTAATTGCCACCACCTACAAGGCTCTGCGCGATCTGTCCCTTGCTTACCCCTGTCCTAATCTTTTGCTGTTCTCTCCCTCATTCACTCTGCTCTAGCTGCATTGCCCAGACATACCAAGATTTCTTCCCCCAGATATATGCAGCTCATCCCTGCCTTCACGCCTTTGCACCAGCTGCTTCCTCTGCCTGGAGTGCTCTGCCCCGGAACTCGCCTTGGTGGCCCCGTGCTGTTCTGCAGGTTTCGGATTTCACCTCCTCTGAGGTCTTCCCCAGTCTTCCAGTGCAATGTAGCCCCCGTTTCCCTGCAACACCACTTTATTTCCTTCATAACATTTAGCAATTTTGGACCATCTTTATATCTTCCTCTCTTGTTTATCACTTCTTTTTCTTTTGTCAGAATTTAAGTTCCATGGGACTGTAGATCTTGTCTGTCTGTGCGCCCTGTATTCCTAACACATAGAACAATGCTCAGTATATCTTACCTAAGTAAAAAAAAAACAACCAAAAAAAACAAACAAAAAAAAAAAACCCCAGCGAGTGAATCCCTCAGGTGGAGAAATGTGCTTTTTAACACCCTAGGGTGGCTGGAGCCAAGCTGTTCACATAGGAAGGGAGGAAGGAGGAGGGACAGAGCACAAAACACTGTTTTAGCCCAAGTTAAAGCATAAAGGAAATAATATAAAACATGGCCCCACAGTGAATGTAACAGTTGAGAAACTAATTTCACATTGAAGAAGGACTAGTTATTCATACAAACTAGAATCAGATTAATCCTCAGAATTTCCTGTGCTATTAATAACTTCGGTTGCTAAGCTGTATAAGATAGGTAGATAATTTGATATTCATGATTGTGAATGGTGTTTATTTTATTTTATTTTTTATTAAAAAGTAACTTTAAAGCATTGTTCGTGGAACATATGCAAGAGAAGAAGTTCTTAGTGTTGTTTGCAGGGCCATTTCTCTCATTAGATTATATTTTGTAATGCTTTAATTTATGTGTTTTCCATAAGTGTTTTCAAATAACTGCTGTGCTGTGGTCTAGAAAAGATGTACTATAAGGGAAGTATTTTAGTACCTTTAATAAGATATGCCCTGAAGAATTTTTTTTATATTGAACAGTAAAGGAAAATGTGTTCTTAAAGCCTATAAGAAATTAAAATCAGGTTACTCTGCAATCACTAGTGCAGCTTTGTTGTTTAGTTTATAAACTGGTGTTTTTTGTTGTCCCTTAAAGATAAGAGGAAAAATCAGCCTATTGATATGTGAAAATACATCTAAGTTAAGCTTTCTGTCTGGTTCTTTACTCTTTTTCCATTTTGGGAAAAAGTTATGGTAAATCTAATATGAGATCTGAGTTAGTTTTTTAGAGTCCACATTTCTGAAGTTTATTTTCAAATGACTGTTGCCTTCAGAGTGGCCATCCAAGGAAGGTGTACATTAATTCCAACAATGCTTCCATTCCTTAAAATACTCTTTTCAGAGATGCCTCATAGTCAGTTTTGGATTATGAAGGGAACTTAGTATTTTTTGCTTTACTTTATAATTGAAAAACCTCAGTTTTTAAAATCAAATGAAGACATATAATTTCCTTACTTGACTTCAAATTGGTATTAATTAATGAAGCCAGTTCGGCCCTTATGCCGTTGAAGTTAGGACTTGTGAGATCAGGAACGATATTTTGTAAGCTTGTTTAAAGAACAAAGAATATTGTTTAACTTTGTGAAGTAATAGATTGAAAAGAAACCAAACACCTGAGTGACCGATTCACCCTGTTTTAAATTTGCATTTTGTCTGAAACTGAAGGCAGTGCCTTGTGCCCCACTGTAGATGGAAGACAAGGGGGTGCCAGATCTAGAGGAAGCACCTTCCCTTCAGAGAGAAAGAGGAAATGACCTGGTATCAGGAAAAAAGGCCAGATGTGGGCTCTTTTTAGTACTGGGTGAAAGCTAAGAGTCTATATTTAAAATCTGTCCATAAAACGACTCTTCTTTACAATTCTTGGCATCAAAGCCTACAGACCTGTTTGGGATGATAACACCTAGTTTAAAAGTCCAGATACACTCACTTGAGCTTTATTGGCGTTTGTTGTTAGAAGGCATGTAAATTCTGGGGCGCCTGGGTGGCTCTGTCAGTTGAGCCTCTGACTTCGGCTCAGGTCATGATCTCACAGTTCGTGGGTTTGAGCCCTGCTTCAGGCTCTGTGCTGTCAGCTCAGAGCCTGGAGCCTACTTTAGATTCTGCATCTCCCTCTCTCTCTGCCTGTACCTCATGCTCTGTCTCTCTCTATCTCTAAAAAATAAATACATGTTAAAAAAAATTAAGAAAAAAAAAGAAGGCATATAAGTTCTATTGTGAGATAAATGGATCATTTGTTTTAAGTCCGGTCTTTCTCTCTTGGCCTCGATGACCATCGAGGGCTTTTATTTTTTTGTTTTATGAGCCAGTGCTTTAATCTTTTCTCTATAAGGATCACTTTTTAATTTACTTTATTAAATACCATAAACATGTGAGTTTTTTTTTTTTAAATCTTTTCTTCTCTCTCTCTCTCTCTCTTTTTTTAAAGCTGCACCTCATTGACTCCTGGACCTAACTGTGACCGATTTAAACTGCACATACCGTATGCTGGAGAGACATTAAAATGTAAGTAAATGATGCCTATTTTATTGAAAATGTACATTACAGTGCTAGTTATCAGACTTTGTGTTTCAGTTTTTATTTCTGGCTATTAGGTATTATCACTAGGATTTACCACTTAAAAATTTTTTTTAATGTTTATTATTTATTGTTGAGAGACAGAGTGTGAGCAGGGGAGGGGCAGAGAGAGAGGGAGACACAGAATCCAAAGCAGGCTCCAGGCTCTGTCAGCACAGAGCCCGACATAGGACTCAAACTCACGTGCTGTGAGATCACGACCTGAGCCGAAGTCAGATGCTTAATTGACTGAGCCACCCAGGTGCCCCTAGGAAGGCAGCTATGCTCACCACTATATCACTAATGCCACCCAGGTGCCCCTAGGATTTACCACTTTTAAAAATTTGTCTTTTAATCCAAGTTCTATTCAAAGTAAGGCAGTTGGTAGTGAATAATCTGTGGTCAAATAGGCATATACCGAAATTCTTAATTTTTAGGTCTATGTGGTAATTCTTGTATTCTTTTTCCCCCATTGACAGAGCTTATGTAATTCCCAAACAAAGAGAGTCCATTGCTGTATAAGACCTGACTATTAGGTAGGAATGGCTGTTAACTCCCTTCTGGAACTATGGGTGCCAAGAACCAAGTGTTGCTGATATACTCCTGAATGCCACCTGAGCATAAGAGTCCTACCTCAGAGACTCTTGGCATAGGTTAGGATTGTCAACAGGTTACCTCTGATACAGTAAGGGTTGGAAATGCAAATGGCTACCACGGCCAGACTAGTAACAGAAATGAGAGGAGCAGGCTAGGTGTGGCAAATTGGGGCACAGCTACCCTGTTTTGATGGGACTGCCTCTATTGAGAGGAAATCTGAACTTTTATATAAATTCTTTCATTTTAGGATCCCAACGACTTTTTCAAAAATTAGAAACGTAGTGTGGGCCAACACGAAGCAGGTCAGACCAAATGTGCATGGGGTCTGGCTGGAGCTCTTCGACTACTGATTTGTGACCTTGATGAAGAGTAGGCAAGACCTGTTGTTGGGTTTAGTCCACTGTCTACAACATCTGCTTATGTTGTATCAGCCCTTCTCTGCTGTTATTACCAGTGCTGACGTTCTGGTGCAGCGTGGAGATGATGGGGGCTTTGGTGGGTTAGTCCCAGTCTCATCAGGAATTTTCTCTCTTGAGCCTATTCTTGTGGTAAACAGGGCATTGAAGTCTCTTTGGTCTTAAACAGAAGAATAAAGAACATAAATGTTAAAGATGGGACAGATGAGTAAATAGTGCCTTGTGGACTCTTTTTAAGTTACAGGCCAACAGGGGCTACATCTTAATATTCTGTAGCATCACAGATGCAACATTAAGTGAAAAATGTAGGACATGCTGACTTGTTAACCTGGCATTATTATTAGATCATTCTCTGGAAACCATTAAAATACATAAGAATTTCACCTGCCTGAGGTAGTGGGACATTCTAGATTGTTCTTGAAAAAATTATTAACTAAATTTAAAAGAAATGATCAAACTAAATTATTCACGTTGTTAAAAATGTAAAAAAGTTCAGAATTTTTTACACATGAAAGCTGTAGTCCTCTGTTAGGTTTCTTCCCAAGCCCAGTCCTGTTTCCTAAGAGAGCCACTTACATTTTCTTTTTTAAATTGTTTCAGTATGTAGTTCTGGGGGTGTTCTCCATATATCTAAATAATGTTTATGCCTCTGTTTCTTGACTTACCAATTTTAAATACTATTATCTTTGGACTTTCTGCTCTGTTACATGAAGCATTGGCCTGTCTTTGCTGAACGTTGTATCTTTCTCTTTCTTCCTCTTCAGTGCAGTTACATCATCACTATTGGCTCCTGTGTTGGTTACGCTGTAGCTTGAACATTTTCCCTTTCTTTTTTAAGGACCACCGGAAGCATTGTATGGTACAGCTAAATGAACAGCCCCTAAGACATTCGTAGTAAGTGCCTGGCACGCAGTTAGCCCCATCTCCGTGCACTCGTGACAGCTACTTGGTATACATTTATTTACTTTCCCACTGACCATAGAGACTGTCTTGGGTCCCCACTTTGTGAGGTGAAGGATTAGCTCCCGCCCTTCCCTCCACGCCTCTTCTTTCACCTCCCAGGTATTGTGTTCTTTTACTTTTGTGTTGTCAAAATGAATAACTTATTGTTTATTCTAAACCTAGAGTTGTCTTCTGTGCTTTATTTATAAATTGCTTGAATGCTTCTGTACAGTTATCACTGTGGGATTTGCCTGTATCATTCTCTTGGATTTGACCTTGTATTGTAGTCTGTGTATTGAAAATTCTCATTTTGTAGAATTAAAACAGGATTGCTTGAACACAGTCAAATACCTTGCTTAGGAAGGTATTAGGAAGTGAAAACTAGGAATACTCAGTTTTCACTCCTCTCTCTACTCTCCTCCATTTCCTGTAGCCCTTCTGATCATGTTTATTTACCATAGTCATAATTTGGTATCTTAATTTTGAAGAGCTCTTTCTTGCTTTTGCTCTTTGTTCTTCTTTCACAACATTTTGTTCTTATTCTATGAATACGGCATCTTGAAAGCTTTCAAAGAATGTGGATTTTTTAAAAGCTTTCTTAATTATTTAAATTTTCCCCTGGGATTGTATTTCTGTTTGTTTATCATCTTTTCCCCCTCTTTACTATTCTGGATTCTTTCCTTAAATAAAAGATGAGTTTCAGTTGTCTATTTATATTTATGACAGACAGTAAAACATTGATTAGGACTTCTTTATGGGTTAACCGAGCTTACTGAGTGGTAGATTAGTGATGGACTAGCTGTTGGTATGAGAAAGTACTGTGTGCCATATTATGGAGTTCAGCTGTTCTGGCTCTTCCCCAAATCATCCTGTTTCTTTAGAAAATTCCCTATCTTTTTTCAAGGGGGGGGCATATACATCTGGCCACCATACCAGTTTTGGGTGGTGGGAATCATAGACTCTTCCTCATGGAGTTTGTAGTTAATTTCCCCATTTTAAGCCCCAGTTTTCATTTTTCCCTTTCCTCACCCCAGATGACTACAAGTTTTTATGGGTTCACCAGGACAGAGGGCTTCCCCCTCACCAGTGGCTTCTTCCTCACATTACTGCAGTCAAAGCTTTCTCGGCCTTGTCTCATCAATTACTACTCTTCCATCTGCATTCTGTCTTCTAGGAATTTGTGGAAATTGTTTGTCTACTCATTGCTATTCTCTTCCCTTCCTGTTCACTTAATGTTGTTTTGAATTCTTATTTTCTGTGTTTCATTATCATTTAATGGAAGGGTGGGTCTTAGAAGGGAGAAGAAATAAATGTGTGTGGTTAGTCCACAGTCTTGAGGCAAAAACAATGGAACTTACTGGCTGTATGAGTTTATATTAGGAAGCATTTACTAATTTATACCCTTTCATTACTATAAGATTTTCCCAGGAAATTTCTTATAATATTGATGATTAGGGTATTTGGACTGGAATACCCAATATAAGTTAATTATGTCCTGTTAAGCCACTGGCTCTATATAATCATTATGTACTAGGGACTTAATTTAGGCCATAGATTGCTCTGTAATAATTGAATAAAAAATGAACTTGTGTATTGAGTTTCTTCCACATTAAGGTGAGTCAAGGTTCTAGCCTAAAACAGCCCACAGCCAAATAGAAGGGAAAGACAGTTGATTATGAACTATATTTATAAAAGTTCATTGAATTTGAAGAGCAAGTTTTTTTTTCTTCTGAAATTCTTGATATTATTTAGGAAGGCTTTCTGAAGGATGTGGGTCTTATGATTAAGCTAGTGTTAGAATCCCTTGCTTAAAAAAAATTATCTTTTAAACTTGAAAAGTGGCACACTTTGAGGTACCACAGTGCTTCAGTATGGAAGCCAAACTATAAACCTTTTAAAATTTCCAGATGGAAGTCATTTTTTTGATAGCTGTTGAAAATGTGATAGAATTGTCAAAAATAAATCAACGACATAAATTATGAAACATAAGTCACTGTGCTCTGACAGTATAAAAATGGAAAAATTTACACGAAGAAAATCAAAACAAACCCTTGGAGATAGTTAAAACTTAAGTGATGATCAGCAGAACCATCTTTACCGGACTAGTGTTCTGTGAATCTACCCACATAAATTTGTTCGTGTCAGTGATTACATAGCAAGGTTATTTTACTTTCCTTAGTTTGTATAATATTTAGACGATAGTTATTTAAAGTGTCTTTCTACAAAACAGATGAACATAGGGGAAGGGAAGGAAAAATAAGATAAAAACAGAGAGGGAGGCAAACCATAAGAGACTCTTAAATACAGAGAACAGAGGGTTGCTGGAGGGTGCTTGGTGGAATGAGCGCTGGATGTTGTATGTAAGTGATGAATCATTGGTTTCTACTTCTGAAATTAATACTACACTGTAAGTTAACTAACTTCAATTAAAATAAATACATTTAAAAAATGAAAAAAGTCTTTGTGACTGTACTTAAAAATTACAATATTTTAAAGTTAATTGTTTTGAGTTTTTTTTTAATATAAAATGTTTCTGAGAGGAGTTTGTTGAGACATGATGTGTTGGTAGTAGTAGTAATGTAGAACACTTAGATAATTTTATTAATCTCGATAATTAGTATAGGTTTATTCTGTGTGTGCTTTGACGTTCATGGAAATAGATAATTTACTGCATCAACCAAATTTACTGTAAAAGGGTAAGTCATTTGAAGCAAATCATGAATTTACAAAGAATCTTTTTCCCTCTTGGAGAACACTAAGATTTTGCATTGGTTTAAAATTAATGTTAGACTCCTTTTTCTTTTCTTTCTTTTTTTTAACTCCTTCATTTTACTTTTAAAAAACCTGGCAAAGCAACGCTTTCTACATATGTTTTTGCTCCATCAGTTTTTATGACTTCAGATGTATGCAAGATCTGTAAGGTCACAGTGGTTAGTTATCACAAGACCTGTGACTGAATTCTGCTTTCTATAGCCAACGTAGTATTAACCTTTACATAATTAACTCTTACTCTGTACAACCAATATTTTAACAAATGCAGTTTTCTAGAACAAATATACGCCATTGAAGAGTTACGTAATTTAACAATCCTTGGAAAATAACTGTCATTGCAAACAGAAAAGCTCTTTGCCTTGTTTAGGAAACAGATCCAGAATGAAACTTAATTTTGTGGCAGCGAGAGACAAATAAGTATAGATTTAGTATTCTATGGTAACTACTAAATAAATATTTTTTTAACTTTTACCTTTATCATTCTAAGCACAGGGTAATGGCTAGCCCAGGGCTTTACAGTCTCAAAGCCATTTGTGTAAACAACTTTATCTAAAGTTTCTCATTAAATCCTATTGACAACTTGTAGTGGGTGGTTTCAACTATAATTTTAACCAAGGCTGAATCGAGGTATTTGGAGCTTCTAGTAATTCTATTTTGTAACTTTAAGTTCAGTGAAGTTAGAGATGGGCACAGTTTTGTTTATTAAATGAAATCTCTAGGCCCCGGCATGGTAAAGATATTCAGTTCAATATTTGTTGAAGGAATGGAGTAAATGCATGCATGCATGCATGAATTAAGCTTGCTGTTTAGATTTTTATTGGTTGAAGTACTGTGTTATAAAGAATGTGGCATTCTGTCACTTGTATCCGTCTTTTGCCAGCAGAAACTCAGTCTTTAGAAGTTATTGATTATACAAGGAATTTTTAAATTGGAGCAGTGCTCTTAACAATTCAGAGTAAAGGGAGAATAATAGAGTACTCTGTAGATTTGGGTTTTGTCTTTATATATTTCACTTTGTCCGCAAAGTAGATTAATGAAAAAAACATGTAACTCAAATTTATATTTCAGAATATTTTATATATTAGAAAACAGTTATTGTAGAAATGTTTCCTCTTTGAACAAAGGAAACTGCAGTTAACGATAATGAGAATGAAAGACAAGAGAGAGGACATATTTCTCCCATGAATTCGTGAATGGATTCCTACAGAATTACCCACATTCAAAATTAAATCATTGAAATAAAAAAGGCCAGAAGCTTACAGTACATTAGGAATGGTGTTCTTGTTTCTTTAGCTCTTCTAATGTGAAGAGACAACTGTTGGGCAGGGAAAGAGTTGCCAGTTTGTGTAAGATTCTCATGCAAGACATCAAAAGATGTCTGAATTAAAGAGAAATCCTTGAGTTTCACGATTGTAGAAGAGACAACTGGTACTTAAACAGGATTGGAAAAGTGAAATCTTCAGTGATCTAGACTGTTAAATAAAATATAGGTTAAGGTCTAGGATGATGCCACTAAACTGAGTGAAAATCTACCAGTTAGAACAGAACTCACAGGAAGATCAATGAGCTTCATATAAACACATATTTGTAAATATAGCAGCACTAGTCACTCTGTTTAACACTCTTGAAGAAATTACTGTGTTTGTGTTTTTGTGGACCCAATAAATAGGGCAGGGAGGGAGGCTGTTTTGCTATTTTATTTCCATTTCCTAGCTTATTGCCTGGCATTTAGCGGGGCTCATTTAATAGATATTAGTGGAACGCATTAACTGTGTTCATTCTTTGGATCTGGCCGTGGTGAGGTTTGATGAAGAGGTGAGAGAACTTTGAAGTATTCTCATTTTTACCAGTTACTTATGTAACTATGTAAAGAGATTACTGAAACATTTTAAGTATATTGAATAAGTCTGTGGCCAGTAAATTAAACTGTTTGCTAGCATTGGTTTCAAATATGAAATTATCTTTTGTTTAAAATTTCTATTTTTCATACTAACAATTTTTTCTTCATCAGGGACTGTTTGGTTATAAGAAACTTGTTGAAAGAAACATAGAGTGTGTTTGTCTTTAAGAGGGATTAAATGAATTCCATGGTGCCCAAGAGCAGGAAGCACACACAGCCCAGGCCTCATAGAGGCTGGAACCTGGGACTAGCAAGAGGTAGACACTGTAGAGGCAGTTGGCATCTGTCCTTTTTGTCTTTTTGTCTCTCCTGCAGCAGAGTCTATTGTCATTATATTCACTTTATTCTTTTTCCCAAGATTTCTCTGTTTCCCCTCACATTGAGTAGAAAGGGCTGAGCCCCTGTGTGATGACTCAGTTCGGGGCCACCAGAGATAGCCTATGGTCTTTGAGTCTAAATTCCTGGGAGGGAGGGTCTGATGGGCAGCTTGGACTGAGTGCCCACTCTTGACCCAGTGGTTTGGCCAAGAGATCTGGGTGATGGTTACCAGCGGACAGTTACAGCACAAGGTAAGCATGAGCTGGGCAGGTACCCAAAGAGGCATCAGTTACACCGTTACAGGAATTCTTTCTAAAGAGGTTCCAAATGAAACTATAGACATTTTCCTTTTGTCTTTAACAATTGGAGCAGTATAGTTGTTTATCATTTGAGAGGAATGATGAACATTTCAAAGCCATTTGCAACAGAGTGAAGAAGTCATGCCAAAAAATAACCTCCAAAGGTTTTGAAGTGGAAAGATTTTCCCAGGGAAAAATCCTTATTTTCAGAGGAAAAAAGTGAGGGAAGAAAAAAAAAAAAGATTATGATTTGGATACTCCATTCTCTCCCATGTCCTCAGAGGAACATTGTCAAAGGACTGCTCATTTCCAAGGCTTTGACTTAGCATCACTGAATTTAAATATGTAGTTTTGGGGGAATGATTGCAATAAAATGAAAGGAACCTTAAACTGCTTTTTCAGTGGAATGTTTTATTAAACAGTGGTGAAACATATACAAAGATTCTTGCAGACATGTGGCAAATAGTGTCCAGAACTTCTCCTTTACTGGATCTTGAAACTCAACTTCATTTTTTATTCCATCCCTTTAAGTGGCTTGCATGTGCGAGCGTTTACACAGCGCTTCTTGCCGCTCAGGTCTGTTACATACTGCTTTGTAGCCAGCTGCACTGTAAACTCAGGATGCCCTCTTTTTCCTGCTCTTCATCCTATATGATCTTGCTTATGAAGCACTGGGTAGAGACTCTCCGGGTCCTGACACTGATGGCTGCCAAACAGAAACTGAACACCAGAGAGGTAGCACCTGAAGGTCCCAGCGGTATTGTGGCAGATGTTGCGCCCGCTGGACAAGAGATTTAGGTCCTGTTGATTGAATGTTATCTGTAAGAATTTTGCGCTTTGTTTGGTTTGTTACTATACCTTGTATTTTGAATTGTTACCAGTAGATCCATAAACTGGCTGCGGTGGCTGTAGCTGTTGGCCCTTTTGTTGGATGGCAGTGTGATTTCTTTCTTACATTTTTTTTTTAAGTTTATTTATTTATTTTGAGCGCCCTCACGTGTGTGCGAGACAGAGTGTATGAGCTGGGGAGGGGCAGAGAGAGGGAGAGAGAGGATCCCAAGCAGGCTCTGTGCCTGCCTTGGGGCTCAAACCTACCAACTGTGAGATAGTGACCTGAGCTGAAACCAAGAGTTGGATGCTTAACTGACTGAGCCACCAGGTGTCCCTCGTTTTGACAGTTATTATTGTCAAACATATATAATTGGTTCGGAAAATGTTAACTGAGAAATCTTTCTGTGCTAACCCTGTCCTCCTCGCCTTCTGTATTTTAGTGACAGAATCCCTCAGCCTGGCATTCAAGGCTGTCACATTCCTGCCTCTCTCTACCTCCTTGTTGGCACCCAATCAAGAGCCTATACAACCGATTTGCTCATTGAACTTCTCAAATACCTCCCCTTTCCAGTTTCGGCTTTTGTTCACAGCGTTTGGCTTTAGTAGGATGGACCAAGGAAGTAATAAAGCATCCTGACTGTTTGTTTGGCGTATTTGGTTCTTCACGTGCATACGCAAATCTGCCACTCTACTGGGTGCGCTGTCTGTGAGTTTCCTTGGCCACCTCTCTTCTTGCCTCCAAGATCACCTGCAGGGAGGGAAGGCCTTAACCATTTTCACTCTGACTTGTTAACAGTTGAGTTAAGTAAAAAGTTGGACACTCTGTCCAGGACTTAGTATTTTGTATCATGCTGAGGGGCATTATAATTTTCCTTGGTAGCCTAGTTCATTTTACTTTTATTTTTATCTTTTTAAAAGATTCATTTACTTAAAGATTATTATTATCTAGCATTCAGGGTATTTTTAGAGGCTAATTAGGGAGGCAGGTCACCTTTGATGTAGTGAATGTTCTAAAAAATGCTCATGAAAGGCAAGTAAGAAGTGCTAATTTTGTGGATTAGACGTTATCTCTCCCTTAGATTTTGAGGATTCCTTTGTCCTGGTATTTCAGAACATCTTATTTTCTTGGAATTCATGGAATGTTAGAAAAATTTCTGGTTATAGTTTATTAAAAAAACAGCTGATAGAATTGTTAAAATAACTTACTGAGCATTTATTTTGTAGAGCATTTATTTTGTGGCTTATTTATATACATGATATCATGTAATCACATGGTAACTCTGTGGTGTGAATGTATATTCCTTTTTAAAATATTAACTTTATTGGGGTATAATTCACATATAATGTACGCACAGTTCAGTACATTCTGTCACTTGTAAATACTCGAGTAACTAAACCATAGTCAAGATGCAGAACATTTCCATCCCCCCAAGATAAAGAACACCTCCCCAACCATCCCTGCAATCCCTGAGCCTTCTCTCTGACACCATAAACCAGTTGTTCCTGTTTTAGAATTTCATGGAAATAGAATCGTATACTATGTAGTTTTTGGTATATGGCTTCTTTCACTGAGCATAATGTTTGGAGACTCATCCATATTTTTCCTTGTATCAGTACTTAGTTTCTCTTATTGCTGCCTAGTATTGCATTGTGTCCATACAAGTGCTACAGGTTTTTGTATTCATTCATCTTAGAAGGGCATTTGAGTTTCCAGGGTTTGACTGTTATGAATCAAGCTGCTGTCATATTTTTGTGCGTGTCTTTTGTGGAGATATGTCTTGATTTTCTTGGGTACATATGTAGGGGTATTGTGAGCTAAGTGTATGTTCATAAGTCATTGCTAAACTGTTTTCCAAAGTGGTTGTACTGTTTTACATTCCTATTAGCAATTTATGAGCAGTCTAGTTACTCATTATTTTTGCCCACATTTGGTGGTGTTCTTATTTTTAGTTATATCCCTTCTAGTGGATGTGTACATTGTGGTTTTAATTTGCATTTTTATGTGCTTATTGGCTATCCATATATCTTTTGTTATGAAATACCTATTCACATCTTTTGCTCAACGTTTTGATTGGATTGTTGGGCTTTTTGTTGAGTTACAGGTATAGTCTTTATATAGTCTCAAAAAATGTTGTTTGTTATTTTGTCAGTATTTTCTCCCTTTTTATTTTCTTAATGACATCTTTCCAAGAACAGAAGTTTTTAATATTGATTAAGTCCAGTTTGACAGATTTTTCTTTTATAGCTTATGCTTTTGACTTTTTTACCAAGAAATGTTTTCCTACCTGAAGATCTTGAAGATTTTATCCTGGAAGTTTTATATTTTTACCGTTGACATTTTGGTCTATGATCTATTTTGACTTAATTTTGACCACAAGTATGTTCATTAACCATTTGAGTGTGAGTCTGTTTCTGGATTTCGTATTGTATTCCAATGAGATGTCTCTCCTCATGTGACTATAATGCCCCCTCGATTATTATAGTAAATCTTTAAATTAGTTAGTATAAGTCCTATAATTTATTTTTTCAAAGCTTTTTTGGCTATTCTGTGCCCTTAGTATATCCATAGAAGTTTTAGAATCAGCTTGTCAGATGTCTGCAGAAGTCCTGCTTGCAGTTGCATTCAATCTGCAGACCAGTTTGTAGAGAATTCACATCTTACTATCAAGTGTTCCAGGAGGTGAAAATGGTAGTCTCCCCATTATTAGGTCTTCTTTAATTTCTTCCAGCATCTTGGAGTTTTTTTGTGAACAGGTCTTGACAAATTTTCTTAAATTTACCTCAAAGTATTTGATATTTTTGAGGCTAATTTATAGCATATATATAGATTTTTTGAACTGTATCTAATTCTTCATTGTTAATCTCATGAAGTATCATTGATTTTAGTACCTTGACCTCGTATGCTTCTGCATCCTTCAGTTCACTTACTAGTTGTAGTAACTTTTTAAAAATGTTTTTATTTATTTGTGTGTTTGTGTGTGTGTGTGTGTGTGTGTGTGTGCGTGAGAGAGAGAGAGAGAGAGAGAGAGAGCGAGCGTGAGCAGGGGAGAGTCAGAGAGAGAGAGGGAGATACAGAATCTGAAGCAGGCTCCAGGCTCTGAGCTAGCTGTCACCACAGAGCCTGATGTGGGGCACGAACCCACGACAGTGAGATCATGTCCTGAGCTGAGGTCGGACGCCTAACTGACTGAGCCACCCAGGCACCCCATAAGTTCTAGTAAGTTTTGTTTAGTCTCCTTATGTATTTTCTTCAAAAACATATCGCATGTGAAAAAGAATTGTGCTTCCTCCTTTCCAGTCTGTCGGATTTATATTTCTTACTCTTACTTTATTGCACCGAATGGACTCTGCAGCACAGTGTTTGAGTAGAAGTGATGAAATCAGATATTCTTGCCTTATTTCCAGTCCTAAGGGGAAGGTGTTTAGTGTTTCATCATTAAGCATAATTGTCAACTGTAGTTTCCCTCTATCAGGTTGAGAAAGTTGCCATTTCTTTAAACGTGCCAAGAGTTTTTATTATAAAAAGAATATTAATATGCTAAATGCTTTTTCTCTATTAGGATGATCACGTGGTTTATCTCTTTTATCCTCTTAATATGATGAATAAATTGGTTTTCAAATATTGAACCATGTTGCATTCCTGGGATTAATCCCACTTGATCATTATGTATTATCCTATGTATTATCCTTCTTATATATTGCTGGATTTGGTTCATTCATATTCTTTTAAGGATGTTTGTATTTATATTTGATGCTATTATTTCTGTACTTCTCTTACAGGACAGTATAATATATATAGCGTATAATACATATAATAGTATAATAAGTACTGTATTGCATATTTAAGACAATACAAAAAGAAAGCCAGTAGTGGCTTTACCTTTCGTATTTCCCTTTTGATACCATTCACGTTAATACCATTAGTAACAACACCATCAAAACAAAACAAAAATCCTTGTTTTTCTTCTGCCTTTGGCTACAGGGCTAGGTTGTAAAAGGAAGGGAACAAAATGTTTTAGCAGGATCATGTCTTTAGTGAGGGGGAATTAGAGCCATTAAAAAAATAACAAACGACTTCACCGAAAATATGGCAAAAGAGGAACGTGGTGGCTAGAGGGCTTAGGACATTCCAGGGAGTTATGTAGATTTGGGATTTCAGATGAAGACCAGATACGTCTCATTTGTGAGGGGAATGAAGGACCAAGGGAGGCAATAGGGTTAGCTTGAGGAGAAAGAGGATTATTTTGAAAAACAGAAAAATTCTTATGCAAATCTGAATAAAATTTGTGTTTTCCCCTTCCTTGGGCCTCAGAAATTAGAATCTTCTCCTCGTGCTGTCATGCTGTGTGGTGAAGCCTGTCTGAGCGTGCTGTAAGCCTAAGTTGATGTGGTTGCATTCAGTGTATAGAAAAGTTACATACAACTCCTCTCCAGTTAGTTCTTCTCTTGTACTTATGCCGAAACCTCTCCATCTGGAGAAGTGCCAATTTGCCACTAAATTTAAATAAATAAGAACATTTCTCATCAATAGGGGTGGCAAATTTAGCCCCTCTTTAGAGCACTGAGCAATTTATGACCATATGTTAAATACCATAAAACAGCTTTAAAGACTTGGTCCCTGGCCATTGCCAGATTGCACCGTAGGAGTAGAGCCGCGCTGCGAGGGACTGGGAATTCTTCCTCCGGCCCTTGGAGGCCTCAGTAACTCACTGATGTCACAGCCAAAGAGGCCTGTTTTCAAACATTCCCTTTATAAAGGTGAAATACTAAAAGATTCCATTTTGGCATTTGGGTGCAAAGAAGGCAAGACTTCTTTTTGATTCTGAAGGGTCAAAATTAATATGGAAAGTGTTGTGTGGGAGAATGAGTAACTTGGCAGCAGTGAGTCCAGAAGGCAAGTCTAGGAATAGGTAGTAGAGATCCTACTCATTCTTTTTCTTGGAGCATGAACTGGACTTTTATAAGGCATAAGCAAACCAAATCTCACATGTTTCTAAATTGTTTTCTTTTCGCCAACTTTTACGGCATTAATATTAATGTTGAAAATGGTTATTAAAATTTCGTCCCATAGCGCTGCCAATAGTAAGTCTTTCTTTTCTTCCAGGAGGGTGACTCATTATTTGGTGAACTCCAAATATTAGTTTTTCTCCTTTCCATCATCACAGGCTGTGAATCATTTATGGCATTCAGTGGGCTTATGGCTGAGGGAATGAAGGGATGTGCCAGCAAACATGTGATTTTTTTGGTCAAGAAGCTCTGTAGGACCTCAGCCGGACTTTGAGCACATGTTAAACCGCTCGTTCAGGCAGGGGGCAGTGTGATTAAATAGAAATAGTCACCGAAAAGCTTTGTACAAGATTTTTCTGACTGTTCTCTCTGAAGGATAACTCTTCCTACAGAGGAAGATGATGAAATCTGGCTGTCAGAGGTCCAGGATCCCTAGCCTTCTTGGATGTGTAAGTGCCAGCCCAAAGGCCGACTTCCTGTCAGTTCCTGTGTGGTTTGCACTACATCCTCTTTGCAGCAGATCAGTATTTTAGGTCGTCTATCATAACTGCTACCCTGTAAATTCTTGGCAATTTGATCTCAGTTTACAGAAGGCAGCTGGCAGACTCTTCTAGGAAGTGCAGCCGCACAGTCCTGTCTCCCTCTTCCTAAGGCCAGGAAGTGTACTATTGTTACTCGTTTGCTGCTTTCTTCCTTTGAAAGAACAAAAATCTTCAAACTTTGGCAAATTCCAAAAGTGCCCTGTACAGTTTGAAATTACCCTTTCTGTTTGGTTGATCTAGGGCAAAAACTTGAGTGATCTTTGACATCATTTGTAAATCTGGTTTTTCCATAACACAGATGCATGTATTAGTTTTCCCCCCACAGCAAATGAAGTCATGCTGAAGTCCTCAGAGAGTCACATCAGGGTAATTTGTTTTGTTTTGGGTTGATTTTCAAGGGTAGTCTAATTACTTAGGCCATGCTATTGCTGTAGTTATTTCTTTGTGTTTCTTTCCCTTAACAGTGGGGTTTTTCTGGGGGCTCCTAGGTGGCTCAGTCGGTTAAGTGTCTGACTTCAGCTCAGGTCATGATCTTGGTGGTTTGTGAATTTGAGCCCCTCATCAGGCTCTGTGCTGACAGCTCACAGTCTGGCGCCTGCCTCGGATTCTATGTCTCCCTCTCTCTCTGCCCACCCCACTCAAAAATAAATAGATCAAAAAAAAAAAAAAGAAAATAAAAAAGAACCTGTGATTTTTCTCTTCCTGTAATCAGCAGCATTAAGACTATTTACTTTGGGTATGACTTGAGTAATTGCATTGGATTTTCAAACCTTATGAAACAAATATTTAAGTCCCATTTCTCTACTACTTAATATTAAGATAAAAGTATCAGTTTCGTTTTTCCAAGTTATCATGCCAGAGGGTGAACTGTGTTGTAGAATTTAGAAAATGAGCAAATTTTCTTCTTTGTTATGACTCAGTGGTCACATTTTGATAATTTGATTTTATCTGTGTAGAACAAGAATTCCTTTAGCCCAGTTCGTCTGGAAGAAGAACCTGGTTGTAAAGAGAATGCAAACTCATGCATGAGTTATTTTACATGGTACCCTTAACAGTCTGTTGTGGTACATATCATTTCTATTACTGATTCTTTTTTCATCCTTATAAAAACCCCATCTTTTGTGAAGTTCAGCAACATCATTAGTGCAGCTCTTGGTTTCCTTTGTGTTCTGGTTCTTAAGATGAATGAAGGGAAAGGAAAGATAAATTGTGCTGCTTTACAGAAAAAAAAAGGTGAATGTTGTGAGGATGGATTTGATGTCCAGTGTACGGGCATTAGACAGCATCTTCAGAGAAGCAACCCAAATCCTGCCAGTGCACTGAGGGTTGTGTAAAGGAAGAAATTTGGATTCAAGATATGGGAGAGGTGGGTATCCAGATTATTTATGTCAAATCAAATCTGTAGTTCCTGAGATAGTAAGTTGTTAAACTCGAGAGGTGGGAACCCCTTTGATCTGTAAGGTATGTATGACCCACGGAGTAGTTGATCAGGAAATGTTTGCTTATTAAATGAGTAAAACCAGGGCACTGAAAGATTATGTGTCATGGGGGAAAGTCTGAATTAGGAGGATACTAATTTTTGCAACCTTTCAGTGGGACAAGGGAATATCAGAGGACTTGAGAAAGAACAGCATAGTTTCCTTATTGAAAAAAAGGAGAAATAACTATGAAATGTTTATGTAGATACACTAGTTTGATGTGCATATTTAGAAGGTACCCAGCAAAAGACTCACAAGAGTAGTTTACCCACACTTGGGCTAGAATAGGACTAAATAATTTTACTTTGTAAAGAACAAATCTTAATAGGTTAATGTCTTATTATAGAAAGGTGACTATAGTACTAAACTAAAAAGAAAAGAATTAAATTGAATCGGTCCCAGGAGTAGCAGGGCTTTTGGTTCTGTCTTTGAAATGGATCCAGTAAGCAGATCATGAAATGATTCGTTAGACATAAAATGTGTTGCTTGACAGAATGCTTGAAGTCTCATCACTAAAGAATGAATGCTGCTTAAGGTGGAAATCCGAGCATTTGGTCGTCTTAAAGTAGAGCAGTACAGATGTAGAGCCATTGTAGAGCAATTGTTCTTCCCCAGTTATTTATTTCGTTTTAGTGTTCTTATCCTTGCGTTTTTCCTTCCTGTAATTTCACTATACTAGGGTAAGACCGGTTCCAGGCAATTGCACTCAGACATCAGATTTTTTTTTAACCTGCTTTAGCAGGGTTGGCCGTCTTTGCAGAAAGGGAAGAAAAGAAAAGAATCCACAAACGTCAGAACACTTACCACTTCTCCACCCCACCCGTCCAGCCCTGGAGCACCTACCCAGTCCAAATTCTGAAGCACGATGTTGGAGGGCCTCCATTGTTTGGCACTGTCAAAACTCTCCGGCATCCTCTCTTCTCCCAAGCCACATTACTTAGACAGTCTGTTCCCTACCCTTTGTTTTCAACTCTGTCTGCTGTTCTCCCTTCTGAACATTTTGTTCCTATCGTGCTGTCTACTCATCATTCCTGGGGCACATGATTTTCTGCCCCCTAAGTTTTGCTAATTATTTTACCCTTGCCTGTAATTATCTTCTGCTGTTTCTTTATCTCGGCCTCCTATGGACAGCACAGAGAGTGGACATTTTAAAAAAGACTTCATTAGCCCACACATGATTTTAGATGAAAAATTCCATGAAGTAGAAGACTGTGATGGATGGATTATCCAGAGGTGGCTGCAGCTGAATCTCCTGTCCCACGTGCTCTGCTGTACGGGGTGTGACCTTCCCACCCCTCCTTCAGGAGTTGGAGTATAGTTTTCCTCCTCTTGCATCTGGGTAGGCTTGTGACGATTTTGACCAGTAGAGCGTCATGCATATAATGTTGCAGGCTATCCGGCTTCTGACTCCTTAGCAGGAACACCTGTGCGTAGAGCCCTGCGTCTCTGCATAAGGGTTACGTCTGGCTGCTGTGAGCTTGCCACTCTGCCAGGGAGCTGTGCCAGGTGGAGGCGCCACTTGTAGGCATGCGGTTGGCAGTTCTTGGCTTTGAGTTCTTGCAGCTCAGGTACCAGACATGTGAGTGGAACCGTATTGAACCCTGTCCACCAGCTGAATGCCACTTAGTGCTCTTAGTTGAGTGCTTTTAGTCGGTGCTCTGAGGAGCAAAAAACTCACCCATCTGTGTTCCGCCTGTATTTCTAACCCACAGAATCTGCGAGTATAATAAAACAGTTGTTGATTTAAACCTCCTAGTTTTGGGGTAGTTTATCAGGTAACATTAGTAATTAGAACGTAGACAGTGGAGAACAGGAGTGGAACAGGAACCTGTAGGAGGGTGGAAGAGATGGGTCTAGGAGCAGACTTAGAGGTTCAGCCTCCAGAGGGAGGCAGGAAAAGACCAAAGAATTAGAAAGGAAATGGGTACATTTTGAGGGGAAAGGGTGAGGAATGCACATTTAAAAAATTTTTTAAAAATGTTTTATTTATTTCTGAGAGAGAGAGGGAGAGAGAGAGAGACAGTGTGAGCAGGGGAGGGTCAGGGAGAGAGGGAGACACAGAATCTAAAACAGGCTCCAGGCTCTGAGCTTGCTGTCAGCACAGAGCCCGACGTAGGGCTCAAGCCCATGAACTGTGAAATCATGACTTGAGCCAAAGTCGGATGCTTAACTGACTCAGCCACCCAGGCACTCCTAAAATATTTTTTTAACATTTATTTTTGAAAGAAACAGAGTGTGAGTGGAGGAGGGGCAGAGAGAGGGGGAGACACAGAACCTGAACCAGGCTCCAGGCTCTGTGCTGTCAGTACAAGTCCTGATGTGGGGCTTGAACTCATGAGCTGTGAGATCATGACCTGAGCCGAAGTTGGACGCTTAACCAACTGAGCCACCCAGGCGCCCCCTGATGATTTATTATTAATTAATTATAATATGAATATATTTGAATATATTTATTTTTATTTTACTTATTTTTTTAATGCTAATTTATTTTTGAGAGAGAGAGAGACACACACAGAGTGTTAGTTGGGGAGGGTCAGAGAGGGAGGGAGACACAGAATCTGAAGCAAGCTCCAGGCTCTGAGCTGTCAGCACAGAGCCTGACGTGGGGCCTGAACTCAGAACGGTGAGATCAGATCTGAGCCAAAGTTGGACACTTAACCGAGTGAGCCACCTAGGTGCCCCTGTTTTTAGTTTTGTATGGAGCTGAGTTGGCGTCACATACCTAGAGGCAGAATGTCTGGAAGGGGCCTGGTTGCCTGGTGGAGAATACTGAAGAAAATATTTCAGCTCCTTGCCTTCAGCAAATACTCTTGTGAGGAGAGAGAGAGGCATGGCATTTTTACTGTTATGGCCTCCCTTCCTCAAGAGAGCTTAGCATACACTGCTGTCAGCGTGGAGCACTCTGAGCCCTTCAGAAGGAGTAAAAGTGATTGTTCGCAGAGGAGTGCCTCAGACCACTGTGGCTCTCTGTTTATGAGTTCTGAATCTCAACATGACTCTTAAGGTTTCAGATATCTAGAGCTGCTTGTGGTTTTGGGAAATGAAAGGGTTCCTACCTTTTAGAGTAGGGAGTTTGATTTAAGTAGCAGCCTTCTTGAGAGGAGATGGGGGACAGCTCTCCAGTTCTAACTGTGGAGCTTCAGAGGGCCCTTACCCACATTGAGGACTCAGCAAGTGTTGTTAATTGAATGGTGGAATGACTTATATAAAAGAATTGTTTTCTGGAGCATCCAGGGGTCTGGCCACCAGCCACATGCAAGCCGGTTTGTTTCTGTGAAGGATTACATGCTCCACATCTCAATGTACCCAGAAGAGTCTGGGAATCCTGCAAATTTCAGATGGTTTTAACCATTTAGTAGAATATCCAATTCATTGTTGACATCTTTTAGTTAACATTGTTCTGAGGAGAGCTGCTCTAGAACCCCACCGAAGCACTGTTACTGGATAAAAGAGCACTGCTTTCATGACAGGGTAGCCATGATGGATTGCACCTTTACGTCATGTATTCAAGGCAGAATATAATTAGATTCTATATTATTAGAGTTTGCCCTTGTGCTCTAAGAGATTCTACTGTATTTCACTTGGTCTCTGTTACATGGTTTTCTTTCACTGTTTCTTGATATTTTATTATTATTATTTTTTTTATTGTGTTGGAGTGACTTTGGCACTTCTGAGCTGTTATGACTTGTATTTTGCGTATTTCTCCACCCCTTCCCTGAAAATTGCGGTACACGTAGATAACTTGCTCTTACAGACCCTGCTTGATTTGTTTCTTTCTGACTTGCGTAATTTTCCTGGCAGGAGCATGACTGTCTTTGTCCTTTGTTATCACCAACTTAAATTTAAATTATCAAACAGAAAAAGTTGCCATTGTAATACCATTGCTTTTAAAAAAGCTGCTTATTTTCTGTTGCTTGAGTTTTGATTTTTTTAATCTTTTCAGTGACTGTTGGTCAGAGTTTATGTACTTTTAACTGTTTTTACTCTGATAGTAGTTTTATATGTTAAAAAATATTTTCATTTAGTGTTTCTGAAAAGCATTTTCTTATACTTACTTTGAAGAATTTTAGTTTATTCATCTTTATTTTTCAGCATCCTCAATTTTCATTCATTTCCATAGATTTCCCTCAAACCCCCCCACTTTCGCTTCTGTGGATTCTGGGACTTGCTTTTGTTCATTGTTAGACTTGTTTAGCTCTGTCATGTGTGAACTCAAAGGATCCTTCATACTTATTATTATTTTTTTTAACATCTTTCTTGGTCCAGCTGCTGGACTTGACAGTAGGAAGTATTATTCAGTTTTTTTTTTTTTTTATCATGAATTCCACAGGCTAAAGCTTGGTTTTCACGGAGTTGCGGAAAGTTTATGAGCGGGCTTTTGCACACCCGTTCAAGCCTTTCTGTGGGAGGTGGAGGATCAGGCCTGGTCTGAGATTGCTCTTTGTGTGCCAGTTTGATTCTGCTGCTGGTGCTCTGGCTTGGGCCTTGGATGCAGTCCGCAGAAGTCACATTGTTCCACAATGAATTCAGAACTGAAAGAAAGATTGGTGTGGTTTCTTTCCCCCCATCTTGCATTCTGTGGTTATTTCTTCTGATTTTTTGGCAAGTGTTACTTGTCTGTGTCAGGCTGTGCCACATCAGCCTTAAATTTCTGCTTTGTGTAATTCAGCTAGGAATTAGAAAGAAGTATTTACAGTCGTATGGCAGTCCGTATTTTCCAAAGTATTTTTACTTAAATGATCTCATTCAAAGATGCCATATAAGGGAGAGCCCATAGAGTCTAAGCGACTAGCAGCCTGAGGTCACATAACTGGAAAGTCAGGGATCCAGAACTCAAATCCAGGACTTCCGGGTATAAGCCCAGTGCTTTTCCCACCATAACATGCTGGGAAATAAATATCATTCTTTATTCCTGTATAGTAACAATCTGCTTCTCAGTAGAAGCAGATAAGAGCAGGTCAGGAGGAATAATCAGCTGCTCACACTGAGAAAGTAGGCAGGAAGTAAAAACAAGCCATGGCATCCCTGAATAGGAAGTAAACACAACATCAAATGCTACTGCCGTCTGCCTGACATCTCTATGAAAGATGGTGGTCTGCTGACTAATATCTGATGGGGACGTTAACTGACAAAGTTCCACTTTTGTGTGGGTATCCCTTAGACGCTTGAGGAGTAACAAGTTGTGGTTGGTTGTTTTGTTTCTGAGGGCAGGATTCACAAGAAGTTTGTGAAAATAGGGTGAGAAGTGAATCAGGTTTACGAGAGGTAGAGGCTCAGTTTCAGCTGTGAGAGGTAGGGACTAGTCTTAAATGCTGTATTTTACTGTATATGTCTTTAAGACGAGTCAGCCTGTGATCTGAAGTAACATGCAGGCCCTGACTTAGTACCATGGGCTTTATGATTCCAGTCTGTTATCTTGTCTGATACATCTTTGTCTTAATTATATCTTTCTGTGTATATAATACAAACTGTTGTTTAATTTATAGTCAGATTGTAAACTAAACAAAAACATTTTGAACCACTTTGTAAAATCACTTGGATCATTTTTCTTTAATGTGGGAAAGATGAGGGAGAAAAACCTAAAGGTCAAGACAAAAGGGTAAACCAGATTATATATAGCTAAATTCTTTGGGCATTTGTGAGTGAAAAAATTGAGTTTTCATTTAAAAATATACTTAGGGGCACCTGGGTGGCTCAGTCGGTTGAGCGTCCGACTTTGGCTCAGGTCATGATCTCAGGGTTCGTGGGTTCGAGCTCCTCATTGGGCTCTGTGCTGACAGCTAGCTCAGAGCCTGGAGCCTGCTTCAGATTCTGTGTCTCCCTCTCTCTCTGATCCTCCCTTTCTCATACTGTCTCTCTCTCTCTCAAGAATAAATAAAATATTTAAAAAAAAATAAAAATGTACTTAAAATTTATTTACAAAGGAAATTATCAGAAGATTTTAACCTTAGCCCTATACTTCAGCATAGAGTCTTAAGTGTCTAGCTGATTAAATAGCCAGTTTTACTTTTATGAAACAGAAAGGGTCTGAAAGAAATTAGATAGGATCAAAAGCAGATGTAATTAAAATAGAATATTCTCCCCTCTCCCTTCAGCCTGTTAGTCTTGCTACATTTCCACTTAAGAGACATGGATTTGTCAGAACTTATGTCGTCCTAATAATTAACTGAAGCAAGGGACTCTATTTTTAGAACTCAAGATCCTTTGTTGCCATCTACTTTACTACCCATTGTAGCAGCTTTTTTGGTAGTGTCCGTGGTAAGTGGATATAGAGCCACTATCATTAATTCAAATCTTATTATTCATGAGACAACACCACAGTGCTCATTCAAAAAATATTTTTGTTCTAGGGACAAAACAACTTTATTTCCTCATCCGCATGATCGTTTCATGGCACCGAGAGGAGAGCTCAGCAGAATTCTTGTTTGAATTAATTATACCACACCCATGTTCTTTTATAATGGTGATCTTTTTGAAAAATGGAATTACTAGAATTGCCAAATAGCCATCAAGGTGGAGAAACTGTGGATGGTGGCAGCAGACTACAGCTAAAGAAAATCATGGTCCCTCTATTTAAAGAAATGGAAGGAGAGATGCATTCTTAAAATTAGTCTTAATTTTTTTTTATTGATGTTGGGTAAGATTCAAGAGCTGATTACTAAACAAATGGGTTGAGAGCATTTAACACATGTTATGTCATTAGTAGCCAACAGATTTATTTGCAAGGAAGTTATGTCAAATTAACCTCATCTCTTTTTTGATGGTTGATTAGCTGACATAGCAAGTCATTTCAGCAGAAAATCTGATCATTTCTCTGCATTGTTTGCTGGCTATGTTATGCTTTTGAACTAAAAAATGGTAAATTGATTAATCATTGAAAAGTTTTTAGGGTCACTTGTTTTACTATGTTTTATTTAGCATGCTTGTGAATGATACGGACATACATGTTCAATTTGTAGAAGAGCACACGTTTAAAGACATTGATACTATGATATGTGACAAAACTTAAATTTATCCCATAGGACTATTTTATTGGATCAGAAACAACAGGATGAAGTTTAACAGGAAAAGCATAAAGTCCCTAATTTCCAAGTTTTTTTTTTTTTTTAATGTTTTATTTATTTCTAGGAGAGAGAGAGACAGTGTGAGCAGGGGAGGGTCAGAGAGAGGAGTCACAGACTGAAACAGGTTCCAGGCTCTGAACTGGCAGTCAGCACAGAGCCCGACGCGGGGCTCGAACCCACGAACTGCGAGATCATGACCCAAGCGAAAGTCGGACGCTTAACCGACTAAGCCACCCAGGCGCCCCAATAAAGTCCCTAATTTCAATTTTAAAAAGTAGTCCTGTAGGTAGAGGAAAGCAGTTACACGAGGAGCGATCTGGGGTGTATAGTATGAACCATTAATGCGGTATCGAAAAAACTAACAGTCTTGTGCTGTGCTAGATACATCGTGTCTGCAGCTTGGATTGAGGTTCCCGTGCTGTGCCTATGGCACAGCAGACCAAACACGAGTGCTGTGTTGACAAATGTGCACCACGGTGTCGGAGAAACAGCAAACTGGTGCGTGCTTGACATATAATTAGTGAAGAAACCAGGGGTACTGATTTTTCAAAATAGAAAGGATTGGAAATGGAGTCTCAGATGTTAAGTCCGTTGTCCAAAGTGATATTAACTAATGGCAGATCTAGTTTTCTACCCTTAGTACAGGGTTCTTTCTACTCATCACACTTTGCTCTTCCAGAAAGCAAAACCAGTACTACCAGGGAGAGGTGATTGGGGAGCAGCTTTCCATTCTGCACAGAGTTTTTAATGGTTGGTGTTGTCCTGGGTACCTGGCTCAGTTGGTAGTGCGTGCAGCTCTTGATCTTGAGATCATTCATTTGAGCCCCACTTTGGCTGTAGAGATCGCTTAATTAAAAGAAACTATAGTTAAAAACATTGGTGTTATTCTATAATATAAGGAACTGCTTTGAGAAATAATGAGTTTTTTGTTATTGGAAGAATTGAAATAGATACCATATAATTTCTTTATTGTAGATATTATATGTTTTAGGAGATAATTCAGAGCTGTCAGAAACTGAGGTGGAGGGGCGCCTGGGTGGCTCAGTTGGTTAAACGTCTGACTTTGGCTCAGGTCATGATCTCGTGGTCTGTAGGTTTGAGCCCTGCATAGGGCTCTGTGCTGACAGCTCAGAACCTGGAGCCTGCTTCAGATGCTGTGTCTTCCTCTCTCTCTGCCCCTTCCATGCTCATGCTCTGTCTCTCAAAAATAAAAATAAACGTTAAGAAAATTAAAAAAAAGAGAAAGATACTGAGCTGGGTATCATATGCACAAAGCAATCAGCCATGTTCCTCTTTATATCTCTTATTCTTGTAAGTTATGAATAATGTCCCCTTTCCCACTCTAGGGTGCCACAGTTTGAATTATAAATTATGTGATTGCTTTCATTATAAGTTCTCTTCCAACTCTTTAAGTCTGCTGAATGAAAATTATTTTAACATGAATTATCTTGGGGAGCCTGGGTGACTTTGTTGGTTAAGCGTCTGACTTAGGCTCAGGTCATGATTTCTCAGTTCATGGGTTTGAGCCCTGCGTCAGGTTCTTTGCTGACAGCTCAGAGCCTGGAGCCTTCTTTAGATCCTGTCTCTCTCTCTCTCTCTCTGCCCCTCCCCTGTTTGTGCGTTCTCTCTCTCTCTCTCTCTCTCTCTCTCTCTCTCTCTCTCTCAAAAATAAGCGTTAAAAACAAAAACAAAAAAACCCCATGAATTATCTTGGTTGGCCATCTGAAATCAAAAAAAAATTTTTAATGGAAAATTTCAAACATAAAAGTAGAGAGATTGGTATACTGAATTCCTAGGTACTTGTAACACAGTTTCACAATTATCAACTCATGGTCAGTTACGTTATATGTATCCTCTTCCAACTGTTTCCAGATGATTTTGAAGCAAATCCAAAATGTTGCCTCATCTGTAAATATTTCAGTATGTATCACTACTGGAAAATGACTTTATTTATTTATTTACTTATTTACATTTTTAAATTTACATCCAAGTTAGTTAGCATATAGTGCAATAATGATTTCAGGAGTAGATTCCAGCAGTTAATACCCTGTGTATAACACCTGGGGCTCATCCCAACAGGTGTCTTCCTTAATGTCAGTCACCCATTTAGCCCATCCCCCCCACCCCTCCAGCAACCCTCAGTTTGTTCTCTATATTAAGAGTCTCATATGTTTTGTCCCCCTCCCTGTTTTTATATTATTTTTGCTTCCCTTGCTTTTTGTTCATCTGTTTTGTATCTTAAATTCCACATAAGAGTGAAGTCATTTTTTATTTGTCTTTCTCTGACTGACTTATGTTGCTTAGCATAATACCTTCTAGTTCCATCCACGTTGTTGCAAATGGCAAGATTTCATTCTTTTTGATTGCTGAGTAATACTCCATTTTATATGTGTGTATATATATATATATATATATAAACCACATCGTCTTTGTCCATTTATCTGTTGAGCTCTTTCCATACTTTGGCTCTTGTTGGTAGTGCTGCTATGAACATTAGGATGGATGTGCCCCTTTGAAACAGCACACCTGTATCTCTTGGATAAATAACCTAGTAGTGCAATTGTAAGGTAGTGTTTTCTTTTTAACTTTTTGAGGGACCTCCATACTGTTTTCCAGAGTGGCTGTACCAGTTTTCATTCCCAACAGCAGTGAGAAAGAGATCCTCTTTCTCTGCACCCTCACCAACATCTGTTGTTGCTTGAGTTGTTAATTTTAGCCATTTTGACTCGTGTAAGGTGGTATCTCATTGTGGTTTTGATTTTTTATTTCCCTGATGATGAGTGATGTTGAGCATTTTTTCATGTGTCTGTTAGCCATCTGGATGGATATTGACTCTTTTTTTAAAAAAATATAATTTATTGTCATATTGACTTAGATATAACACCCAGTGCTCTTTGCAACAAGTGCCCTCCTCAATGCCCATTAACCACTTTCTCTTCTCCCCCACCCCCCATCAACCCTCAGTTTGTTCTCAGTATTTATGACTCTTTTATGGTTTGGCTCCTTCCCTCTCTGTTTGTATTTATTTTTCCCCCTTCCTTCTCCCATGGTCTTCTGTTAAGTTTCTCAAGATCCACATATGAGTGAAAACATATATCTGTCTTTCTCTGACTGACTTATTTCATTTAGCATGATATCCTCCAGTTCCATCCATGTTGCTGCAAATGGCATGATTTTATTCTTTCTCATTGCTAAGTAGTATTCCATTGTATATATAAACCACATCTTCTTTACCCATCATCAGTTGATGGGACATTTAGGCTCTTTCCATAATGTGGCTATTATTGAAAGCGCTGCTATAAACATAGGGGTACATGTACCCTTTTTTAGAATGTAGCTTTAATATCATTGTCATGCTTCAGAAGTTAACATTTTTTTAAACAGTATTTGAGAGAGAGAGAGGGGGGCGGGGGGCAGAGAGACACAGAATCTGAAGCACAGAATTTGAAGCAGGCTCCAGGCCCTGAGCTGTCAGCACAGAGCCCAACTCAGGGCTCGAACTCATGAACCATGAGATCATGACCTGCCAAAGTTGGCACTTAACTGACTTGAGTCACTCATGCGCCCCAACACTAATTCTTAAATCTGTCATTACCAGTTAGTGTTCAGAATTCCCTGGTTGATATGCACACACACATATACACATACACATGTAGAACATATGTGTCCGTGTGTTTACAGTTTATTTCAATACTCATAGTATGTACATCACAAGAGATGGATGTATTACCTAGGTCTCCTGTTTATGGTTATCGTAGCACCCTGTACCTCCCTCTTTTGTTTGAACTTTTCTTTCTGCTCTTCTTCCTTTTCTTCTTCATATTCTTTTTCCTCCTTTTCTCCTTTTCCTCATTCATCCTTTTTTCTCTCTTCTTTTTCTTCTTTGTTTTCAATTTATTTGTGAAGAAACTGGGTCATTTGTCTATATTGTTTCCCCCAGTTTGAATTTTGATGATTTCAGCCCTGTGGTATGATTTTATATGCTGTATGATATAAATATCCTGTATGGTATCCTATACAGCCTGTATGAATTCGAATTTGATCTAGAGGCTTAATCAGATTCAGGTGTTTTGTTTTTGGCAAGAATGTTTCACGAGGTAACATATTCTTCCATTAGGAGGCCTGTAATGTCTCCTTGTCTTGATGTAGCAGCCTTAAATGGTCATTTCTTAGATCCATTAATTTGTTAAGAGTTGCAAAATGGTGGTATTTTAGTGTCTCTTCTTTCCTTATTAGTTGAAATACTTCTATAAAAAGAAGTTTTTCAGGGCTCCTGTGTGGGCTCAGTTGACTAAGCATCTGACTCTTCATCTCAGCTCAGGTCATGATCTCATGGCTCATGAGATTGAGCCCTATGTTGGGCTCTGTGCTGACTTTGTGGAGCCTGCTTGGGGTTCTGTCTCTCCCTCTCTCTGTACCCCTTTCCCACTCATGCCTGCTCTCTCTCTTTCTCAAAATAAAGGAATAAACTTAAAAAAAAAAAAAGGATGTTTTTCCTGATTAACTGGTAGTCCTGAGTACAGTTCCTTTAGAAGGAGAGAATAAATGCTTGATTCTTTCTTTTCCCGGTTTTCAAAATATTGAGTATGTTTCTTTGCATGTTCCAAAGGTAACTCTTGACTTTTTAGAGTATTGTTGTTAACTCACTGGTTTAAAATTTGATGTGCTGTAGCCCATCCCACTTGTTATTGTTACTGATGTTTGCAGTGACCTGTCTTTGGCCGGTGAGCACCTCTGCCTTATGTTCCTGAGTCTTGTCGCTCTGACCCCCAGATAGCCTTCGTGCTTTCTGGCATGACCAGATGGACCAGGCTCATCTTGTGCAGTTTTCATTCTGGGCCTCAGGCCAGCCTCATCAGTGTTCCTCACCCTCAGGGGAACAAGCCAGGAAACAGTTTCTTGTATGACATTGTTGAGTTTTGCAAAATTGTGCATCTGTGTGTAGTGAGTTGCTCAGCCAGATTCTCTCAGGTCTCAAGCTATGCTTAGGTTTGACTAAGTTGGTACATCAGGCAGCTTTGCCAGCTTGAACCATTCTCCTCTCTTTAAAATAATTTTGTTTGTTCCATCTTTTATTCCTCTTCTTGCCTTTTGGGTCCTATATTTCTTTATTGTTTGTGGGATAGAAATGGAAGTCCTGTCTCACGGCACTGAATAAGTGCCCGTACTGTGCATGCTGCCTTCTTGTGAGGTCATGGCTGAATGAGCAGAAACGTCAGAGATGAGATTTTGGAAAGTCACACATGACCATGGTTCAGTATGAGATGTGTCATTCTTTAGGAGCAGCATATATTTCTTTGTTTAACAGCCACATTATTGCCTTAGCTTGGGTCCTGAAACACAGAGCTTGAGACAAGGATTTGGATACATAAAGCTTATTTGGGAGGTGATTCCTGGAAGCACAGTGTGGGAGTAAGTAAGAGAAACAAGGGAGGGAGAAAAGCTAAAAAAAGGTTACATAAATGAGTGGGTTATTAATGCAGTCAGAGGGGTAAACCCTACTTCTGACTTCCCAGCTGTGTGTGCCTCATCTCAGGATTGCATCGAGGAAGGCAAGGAAATGATTTATATGTTCACTCTCATCGTTTGTTCTTAGTGTCATTCACTTTCAGGTCCTCTTCCCTTCCCTCCCCCACCCCCCCCATGCTGACCAAACTCCCTTTCAGGCCAGATAGATAAAGTTGTTTGAGCTGGTCACTGGTTTATAGCTGTGGCCAGGGTAGAGATGAGGGATGCATAGGGGTAAGGTAGGATATAGCAGGATGCAGAGGTGAGGTAGGGGAATGGGTATTTGTCAATATTTGGAGAAAGTTTTGTCACAACTGAGGTAAGAGGAGAGTGCTACTGGCTGGCATCTAGTGGGTCGAGGCCAGGGATACTGGTAAACATTGTATGATCCGTAGGGCAGCCCCTTGTGACAAAGAATGATCCAATTTCACATGTCAGTGGTACCGGTTTGGAAAAATAATGATGTGCAGGAGCCCAGGGCTGCAGTGACCATTGGGATGGGTGGACCAAGGGAATGTGACTGGGGAATGATGACATACACTTCTTCTGTAGATGAGTTTTATGTCTTCTGCTGCTGTGCTTTTTTGCTCATAATGTTCCCTTCATATCCTTATTTCATCTTTTTTTAAATATTTATTTATTTTGAAAGACAGAGAGAGAGAGAGAAAGAGGAAGAGGGAGAGAGAGAATTCCAAGCCGGCTCCAGGCTGTCAGCGTAGAGCCTGATGTGGGACTTGATCCCATGAACTATGAGAGCATGACCTGAGCCGAAATTGAGTCAAGAGTCTTGCTCAACCGACTGAGCCACCCAGACACCCCTCATATCCTCATTTCTAAATCCTTTTTATTCTTTAAATTTTGGAGTATATATTCTGTATTGTTTCACTTTTTATAACAGAGCATCAATCTATTTTATACAATTTTTTTCTTTTAGAATTGGTTGTGTTGACTAACACCTACCTCAAGTGCTACTTCTTTGATGAAGCTGCCTCTTATATAAATTCCTTACTGATTCCTCCATTTTCAGAATTACCATGATGTGTTATTTGTGACATTTCTTTTGGCACTAATCATCTCTTTATCGTGTACTATTTTTTCTCTCAAATTGTTATTTTTATTAAAATATTTTTTTAAATGTTTATTCAGTTTTGAGAGACAGAGAGAGACAGAGCACAGGCAGGGGTGGGGCAGAGAGAGAGGGAGACATAGGATCCAAAGTAGGCTCCAGGCTCTGAGCTGTCAGCATAGATCCCGACACGAGGCTTGAACTCGTGAACTGTGAGATCATGACCTGAGCAGAAGTTGGACGCTTAACCAACTGTACCACCTAGGTGCCCCAAAATTGTTATTTTTAAAAATAACAATTCTCTAATAAAATTTTTGAAAGAATTGTATGCACACTAAGTATCTGTAAACCCTTTATCTAGTTTATTGTTTGTTAAAATTTTGCCGGTTTATTTATCTCTCTCTGTACTCACAATGCATATGTGTATATGTATGGAGATATGTATTTTTATCTTCATATCAAAATATTTTTGCTGAACCGTTTTAAAGTTAGTTGCAAACATTTTGATACTTCACCTTGAATACTTTAGTATATATTTCCCAAGTAAAGGATATTTTTCTTCTGTAGAATCTCAGTGCCATTATCACACTCAAGAACTTTAACATTGATAGAATAAGATGGTTTAATAAGTGGCCCATGTTTTTATTTCCACAGTTGTCCATTAATATCCTTTTAGCATTTTTCCCCTTGTCTACGATCCAGTGAAAGATCATGCACTGTTTCCTATTCATATCTATTGAATTTTCTTTAATCTGGAATAATTCTTTTACCCTGGGTGTTTTTTTTTTTTTTTTTTTTTTTTTTGCCATTCATGGTACCAGTGGTTTTGAATGAAGAGTTGAGGCTGTTTTGTAGAATGTCCCACAACTTGACCTGTCTGATGATCTCTTCCTGATTATATTTAGGTCAAACATGTCTGTCAAGCTTTCTAAATAAATGATGTTCTGTCCTCTGTTTGTCATCACAAGGGCTGCGATGTCCATTTGGTCCATTGTTGGTGCCGCTAGTTTGACCCTGTGGTTAAATTAAGGTGGTGTTTGCCAGATTTCTCCATTGTAGAGATACCTTTTCTCTTGTGGTGATTGTAGTAATATTATTGTAGTAATAATATTTATATTATTAATAATCTGGTATTGGGTGATACTTTGAGACTGTAACCTGCTCCCTAATAACTAAATATTTTTAAGATCCTTTGGCAGTTCCTATCCCAAATCAATAATATATTAGTGTTTGTAGTTATTTTTATAAATGTCTTACCTCAGGGTACCAGGGTGGCTCAGTCAGTTAAGCTTCTGCCTCTTGATTTTGGCTCAGGTTGTGATCTCATGGTTGTGGGATCCAGCCCCGCCTTGGCTTCTGTGCTGACAGTGTGGAGCCTACGTGGGTTCTCCCTCCTTCCCTCTCTCTCTTTCTCTCTTTCTGCCCTTCCCCTACTTGCATGCTCCCTCCCTCCCTCTCAAAATAAGTAAATAAACTTAAAAAAAGATGTAAGTTTATAAAAATGTTTTAATAAAAAATTTAAATGTCTTATCTCTGAGATCATATCTCCTAGATTGCAAGCTTTATTGATGGCGGAATCTCTTAATTATTTTTCTGTTATTGACACAAGGTGGAGTATTATATATGCTCCATATTTTCTGGGATATTAGATGAATTAATAAGTGAAAGATTATCTCTCTAGAAAATGAAAAAAATCTTCTTTTATCCTGTCAGCTTAACCCAAATCTTTACAGTCATATACTCCTTTTCTTCAGCTTCCTCAAGTATGGAGTAATTGTTACCATTTTGTTTGCATTGCTTCATGTTTTGGGAGTTTTTCCACAGTGTCCTCTAAAGGACAGTGTCTTTTCTTCTCTGTAAATGCAAAACTGCTTACTCTGTTCACTTAAACCAGCCCTTTTATCCATCTGACTCACAGTTACTTCCCAGACCGTGAAATGTAAATACATGGCTATCTCTACATTAATGATTTGTATATGAAAAAAATCAAGCTTATCTGCTAAGTTTTCCTTTACTGTTGTTTCCCCAGATTCTCACAACTTCATGATACTCATCATTACTGATTTGCTTTCAAATTATATTTAGTTCCTAACTATTTTTTAAAACTACAAAAAAAAAAAATCAGAAAGGTTGAGAAAGCTTCCTTTCTTTTTATGGTGTCAGATGCATTATAGTCATTAAAAAGGAATTGGTAATAAATTGTATTAATGAAACAGTTTGTGAATATGCATTAGAAAGTTATTAAGACTAAAATTTTCTGCAGTAGAATATTTATTACTCAATAAAGTAATGCTAATTCATAGCATTTGGCTTAAAATATTGTTATTTAATGCACTGAAATCAGTATATAAAAATACAAGGTGAAAGGTTCATTGAAAACATATTTTAACATCTGAAGATGGGACTTTATGCCCCTTTCCTAACAAGTCCAAGTTTCTACGAATCAGCAACATAGAAAATTCCCTGTGATATACCCAAGAATCATGTAACTTAATTTCCTGAGAACTCTCTTGCATTATAAACCACTGAAATAACTGGGCATGCTTAACTTGCAGAAGACTGAAAGAAAGCTTATTTGCAGGGGCTCCTGGGTGGCTTAGTCGGTTAAGCGTCCGACTTTCGCTTAGGTCATGATCTCGCGGTTCGTGGGTTCGAGCCCCGCGTCGGGCTCTGTGCTGACTGCCAGCTCAGAGCCTGGAGCCTGTTTCAGTCTGTGACTCCCTCTCTCTCTGACCCTCCCCTGCTCACGCTGTCTCTCTCTCTCTCTCTCTCTCTCTCTCTCTCTCTCTAGAAATAAATAAAACATAAAAAAAATTAAAAAAAAAAAAAAAAAAAAAAGAAAGCCTATTTGCAGATGAATGTGGGGAACCGCCATGTAGAATAATGCTTAGGGTAGGACTACCCTTAGTAGGTAAAAGTGATTTGTAGGCATATGTAATTTTCATCATACGAAAGAGCTTTTTTCATCAACTATTAATTTGCCAGCCACAGAAAGTGCTGCCTAATGAAGTAGTCAGCACGTTTTACCAGGAAGGAGCCACAGAAGATTGCATGACCTTTCCTTCATTCCCTTTGTGCTCTTTCATTTGTTCCTCTAGATCTGTGCTGCCTCACATGGTCACTGCTAGCCACCTGTGGCTCTGTAGTACCTGAAATGTGGTGAGTCTGAATTGAGATGTGCTGTGTGACACATCAGATTGTGAACTTAGCTCTAAAAATAATCTAAAATATGTCACTAATTACTTAGATATTGGCTCCATGTTGAAATGATGCTATTTTTATTCATTGGCTAAATTAATGTAGTAATTAATTTAGCGAATTATTTTTACATATATTTATTAAATATTTGTTTATTAAGATAATAATCAGTTCTAGATAAAAAGATGTAAACACTCTCCACTCTATCTCTCTCTCTGACAGCAGTTACAGTGGAAAATCCTAGAATACCTGAAGAATACATAGTGTGAATACATGAGGACTCTTGAAAGTAATAGCAGACATACTGAGAACAAAAATCTAAACTCAAACAATGACCCATATAGAGGTTAGTTTTCCGTGTCCCCCACCCTCTTTCTTCTTTCATTGCTCCTAGTTTAGACCATAGGGCACCCTAGATCCTGGAACTATGTAGTAAGCTTGGACAGAAAAATCTGTAGTAAAACCCTCTTGGATCAGAAGACCAAAAAGAACGGGGAGGAGGCTTTAGGATGGAGCTTTTTAAACTCTTGGCCCGAACTCAGACAAGTTCCAGTGACGCAACTGGGCTTCTGCAGCAGCCTCTCAAACTTTTCTTTTGCTACTTTACTGCTAGGTGGGCATGGTTACGGGAAGTGTAACATGGGGAGGCTAAAGCTTGCACTTTCTAGCCAGAGTTCCAGGAAAAGACACTCCTGGGAGCCAGAAAATATAGGTGGAAATCCTGGAGAGGAGGGAGCTGGCGAAAAGGATCCTTTAATTTGTGTATGAAGTCTCAGGCTTATCTTCAAGCTGCACATGTATGGAACTGGACAACATCAATGTAGCAAAGGATTTGAGAACTGATCTTTAGCGTAGCCTAGTGCCTAGATCTCAGACTGGTCTCTGGGTAACACATACTTGGGAAAAGTCAGAATAGCATTAAGTGGCTTTGAAAACTATACTGATATTTGACACAAGTCTGTAGAAGATGGCTCAGCACTTCCAGTTTGAACCTAATTTGATGGCAGTTATTTATTTATTTATTTATTTATTTATAGAGTAGCGGAGAGGGGCAGAGGGGGAGAGAGAGAGAATCTTTTTTTTTTTTTTTTTTTGAGAGAGAATCTTACACAGCCTCCATGCTCCGTGTGGAGGCCAATGTGGGGCTTGTTGTTATGTTCCTGGGATCATGACCTGAGCTGAAATCAAGAGTTGGCCACTCTAACTACTGAGCCACCTAGGCACAAATTCCAAACTATAAAACTCTGAGAAGAAAACATAGCAGGAAGTCTTGGTGACTTGATGTAAGCAATGAATTCTTAGTACAACATCAAAAACACAGTCCTTAAAAAAAGTTGATAGGGGTGACTGGGTGGCTCAGTTGGTTAAGTGTCCGACTTTGGCTCAGGTTGTGATCTCACGGTCTGTGGGTTTGAGCCCCGCGTCAGGCTCTGTGCTGACAGCTCAGAGCCTGGAGCCTGCTTCGGATTCTGTGTCTCTCTCAAAAGTAAATAAACATTAAAAAAAATTTTTTTTAAGTTGATAAATTGGATTTTCACCAAAATTAAAAACTTTTATTTTGTTGAAAATGCTTTTGAGACAGTGAACAGATGACACAGTGGAGAAAATATTTGCAAATCATTTATCTGACAGAAGACAAATTTCACTAAAGAAGGTATACAGATAGCAAGTAAGCACATGAAAAAATGCTTTACTTCATTTGTCATTTGGGAAATGCAAATTAAAACCATTCAGATTCCATGACACACCTATTAGAAGAACTAAAAACAGCAAGGACAGTGACAGCAACTAGAAACAGACCATGTCAAGTCACGTGTTGGTGAGACTGGGTAGCAATTGAAACTCTCTCTCATGCCTTATTTGTGTGACTGTTAAATGAAACAGCCCTTCTGGAAAACCAGTTTGGTAGTTTGTTTTTGGGTTAAAGATACACTTTTTCAGACGGCCTACTGATCCCACTCCCAAGTATTTATGTAGAAATTATGATGATCATTTCTCTGGAAAAGAAAATTTTATGTTTACACAAAAACCTGTACACCGATATTTGTAGTAGCATTATTCATGATCATCAAGAACTGGAACTAACCCAGTTGTCCCTCATGGGGTAAATGGATAAACAAACTGTACATCCGTAGAATGGAAGGCTAGTCAGCTCTATAAAAAAGAACAGACTGTTGATACGTGTGCTTAAATGTATCACCACTTTTGGCCCGATCTCAAATAGCTATGCTAAGTGAAAAGAAGCCAGTTCTAAAAGGCTACAGACTATGTGATTCCATTTGTATAACATTCTGGACAATGTGAAACTGAAGTGACAGAGAACAGATCAGAGGTTGCCAGGGCTGAGGGATGGTGTTGGAAAGTTTAACTACAAAAAGACAGCATGAGGACATTTTGGAGGATGATAGAATTGTTTGGTATCCTAGTTTTGGTGGTTTACACAGATTTGTGTATGTGAATCTATGCATGTGATAAAAGTCATGTAATTAAACACAAAAAAAGGAGAACTGTGCTGTATATGAAAATTTTAAAATAGTTAAAAATTTAATTTTACGTTTTTCATGTGGCAACTAATAAGTTTAAAATTAGGTACACGGCTTGTATTATATTTCTGTTGTACAGCACAGCTTTAGAAATGCAAAGGATTAGATGTGGTTTCAATCTAAAGAGAGGGATCTGATAGAAGGAGGTCTTCTAAGGAAAGGTGGCCAATTTAAATTACCTGCCCAGGGGCGCCTGGGTGGCTCAGTCCGTCAGACGTCCAACTTCGGCTCAGGTCATGTTATCACAATTCAAGCCCCACGTCAAGTTCTGTGCTGACCGCTCAGAGCCTGGAGCCTGTAGCCTGCTTCAGATTCTGTGTCTCCCTCTCTCTCTGCCTCTCCCCTGCTCACACTCTGTCTCTGTCTCTCTCTCAAAAAGAAATAAACATTAAAATTAAGAAAATAAATTACCTGTTTAATCTGCCCCCACGTCCATCCTTTCTTCTACAGGTGGTTTTTGAGGACATGTTTCATGCAAATTATGCCAACTCTCAGATGTGATAATTCTTTACCGTCTCTTTTCCTTGATACAGGAAAAGGAATTCTACCTCTCAAGACAAAATGTGTGGTATACAATGGAGTCATTGACACGGTCTCTGAATTTGTAGGACAGACAGGGTGTATCTTTGAGGCACTTGATAAATTTCTTCATGATATCCTTGTGATGAATGTTTAAGCTCATAGTGTTATTGGGTAAATATTATTTCAATGATTATACCAAGAGGTACTGATTAATTGAACTGTGGCTGCCAGAGAGGGAGTTTTCCAGAAGCATGCTTATATCTGTTTATAACTCAGAACTGGGAGTGCCAACCCCAAATTGGAATAGAATCTAAGAATATTATAACGGGCTGTAAATAGAGAGATAAATCTAACAAGATTGAAATATAATAGGGATAAACTTAAAATCCTGAAATGGATTCTGAAATTCAGCTGTCCAAATTAAGAATGAGAGATATGGGCTTAGTGTATATGTAAAAGTCTTGGGGCTTTTAGTTGATAAGAAGCATAAGTCAACACTGACGTGGCTGTCAAAAAAGCAGTCTCAGTTTGCAATGGTATTTATTAATAAAAGTTTAGGATCTAAAATGAAGGCATGGATTTTTTTTTTTTTTTACTTGATTCTGTGTTCTTTAGAACACGCTTGTTAGCTTATGTGTAGTTTTGAGTTATTATTTTCTTTTTTCTTTTCTTTTTTTTTTTTTTGAGTTATTATTTTCTAAGAGGGACTGGTACTAGTGTACCAGTACAGACAGACTGGCACACATGCAGAGAAGAGAAAGGAGAGGATGATAAAGGAAATTGAAGCCAAGTTGTATGAGAAGTAGTGAAAGCAGCTGGGGTATTTAGCCTGGTCAAGAGGTGACTCATGGTGGGGTTGAAAGAGGTCATAAAAACTGCCTGCAAATAATTGAAGGGCTATGATATTAAAGTGAAACTAGAATTGTTCCATAAATTTTTAAGATCCAGTGGATAAATTTTTGGAGAGAAAGAGAATTAAATTTGAGTGTAAGGAAACATTATCAGGAGTTGGAGCTAACCTTTGGAAATGAGTCACCTCTCCAAAGTCTTTTGTAAAACTATTGCTTGAACCAACCTTTCCACTGAAAGTCTCTATCACCCTGGCATTTCCACAAGGTTCGTGTCAGACTCTTAACTTCCTATACTTGGAGTTTCAGTAAATTAGCATTTTATGCAGCAACGGTTAGCAGTAATTCTTCGATCATTGGCAGAACTTCACTTACTTACCATTTAAATTGTTTCTTTGACAAACCAGCATGAAACTGTTTCGCTGGTTTACGAATAAGGAAAGGAGCCTGTGGACAAGTTGTGTTCTTTCTGTAACTGGGAAGCAGGACATCTGGTCCACCCTGCAGATCTAGTAACTGGGCCTTCTGGAGATGGTAGTGATACCTTCTAAAGATTGTCAGCTGTATAGGCATGTGAATAAAAACTATCTTGCACCTGGAATTTATGTGATTTCATGTATATGTAATATTATGAGTCATGGTAGATACGTATTTTCAGAGGGAGGAACTTCTGCCGCATTGGTCCCACTAGGGGGATATGGTAGCCTGGCAATTTTTAGGGAGTCATAAAGATAAAGACTTGAAACTACCATTTTGTTGTTAGGTGGTCATAACACTTCTAGCTACTCTAGGTGTTTTGTTTCTTTACTTATTCCTTTTTTTTTTAACCTCACCTTGTATCACCTCTGATCCTATTTTTATTTCTTTTTTCTCTTGCCTACTCTTCCCCTTTTATGAAAAGTTGAAATAAGCAGTAGTCAAGTAATGTGTACTCTGTGTTCATATCATCTTCTCCAGGGTGAAATAAAGGAAATACAGTGTTATTGCTCTACTATATGATTTGTGTTGGTCTTTTCTCCACCATCCCAGCCTTGAGGTCAGGTACTGTGTTTTCTACTTCCTGTATAACTCCCCAGGTGTCCAATATGTGCATCTGTGCATGGTGGTTTTTAATAAAAGTCCTTGACTGATTTACTGACTATTCACCCTAGCAAGAAAACAATGCTGCATTTTATTCCAAAGAGGCTATAGAGTATTGAGACATAGTGTTTCAGGAGTTATTTGAGGTAGAAGGTAAAGTGTTTGAGAAATTCTGAAATGTAAGAGTGTGAGATTTTGAAATATGTTTAAATTACTTCCGTGTTTTGAAAAATACTTGTATAATGTTTTCACTATATGCAATTTAGTAATCTCTCTTTCTCTCAGAAGATCTTTTTTAGTTGAGGGTGTGCTAATTTGGTATACATTGTTTCTTTTAAAAAATTATTGTATATTCAAATACTTTTGGGTGTTTAACAGTTTTTTAAAAATCACCAAGGGGCGCCTGGGTGGCTTAGTCGGTTAAGCGTCCGACTTTCGCTTAGGTCATGATCTCGCGGTTCGTGGGTTCGAGCCCCGCGTCGGGCTCTGTGCTGACTGCCAGCTCAGAGCCTGGAGCCTGTTTCAGTCTGTGACTCCCTCTCTCTCTGACCCTCCCCTGCTCATGCTGTCTCTCTCTCTCTCTCTCCTAGAAATAAAATAAAACATTAAAAAAAAATCACCAACAATTTAAAAAAATCAGCATTCCCCAGTATTTTTCTTTAGAAGGAGACATTTGGGGAACTTCTTGAAAAACACAGATCTTTGTTAGTACTTACCTTATAAAAATTTTCTTTGCTTTTCAAAAGGGTTCATTGTAGAGTTTCTTTAAATGGAAAACTCCCCAACTGTATTTGCAAGATGATTTTATTTATAAAAATTAAATTTACTCATAACCATTGAGTAAACACTTTCTAATTTATTTGTGTTTAAGTGAAGGTTGAAGTGGAACAAATTTTTACGTCAGATTAAAAAACAGCATTATCGAGATATAATTCATGTACCATCCAGTTCACTCTTTGAAGTATACAATTCAGTGGTTTTTAAATATATTTACAAGGCTGTACAGCCATCAGTATTAATTCCAACATTAATTTTCTTCCCCAGTAAAAGAAACTTTGTACTCAGTATCATTAGTATTCTCTTCCTCCTCCTCTCATGCTGGCCTCTGGTAACTGTTAATCTGCTTTCTGTCTCTGTGGATTTACATATTATGGACGTTGCATATAAATGGAATTATACAGTAATCATACACTGTATGTAGCCTTTTGTGTCTGTTTTCACTTAGCATAAAGTTTTCAAGGTCATTCATCTTTGTAATGTATATCAGTACTTCTTTTTTTTATAGTACTCCATTGTATGTATTTACCACATTTTATTTCTACATTGATCAGTTGATGGACTTTGGACTTTTCCACCTTTTGGCTATTGTGAACACCGCTGCTGCAAACATTCACGTGCAAGCTTTTGTGTGGACATACGTTTTCATTTTTCTTATGTATGTACCTAGCAGTGGAATTGGTGGGTCATATGGTAACTCTAAATTTAATGTTTCGAGGAACTGCCAACCTGTTTTCCAAAGTGATGGCACTGTTTCATATTCCCACCAGCAGAGTATGAGGGTTCCAATTTTTCCATGTCCTCACCAGCACTTATTATTTCTTTTTGATTGTAGCAATCATAGTTGGTATGAAGTGGCATCAGATTGTGGTTTTGATTTTCATTTCCTTAATGACTAATGGTGTTGAGCATGTTATCATATGCTTATTAATCATTTCTATGTCTTCTTTGGAGAAATGTTTATTCAAATATTTTGTCCATTTTAATTTTTAATTACTTAATTTATTAATTTTCTTTCTTTTTAAAAAGTTTTAATCCCAGTATAGTTAACATACAGTGCATATTAGTTTTAGGTGTACAATATAGTGATTCAGCACTTCCATATGTTACTCAGTGCTCATCAAGAGAAGTAAACTCTTTTTTTTTTTCTGGTGTGATTCAGGATTTTATTTATTTATTTATTTATTTATTTTACAAATAGTTTATTGTCAGATTAGTTTCCACATAACACCCGGTGCTCTTCCCCACAAGTGCCCTCCTCCATGCCCATCCTCCCTCCCCCCCACATCCATCAGTCCTCAGTTTTTGTCAGCATTCAAGAGTCTCTCATGGTTTGCCTCTCTCCCTTTCCCCCACCATTTACCCCCTTCTTCTCCCCCTCGTTCCTCAGTTAAGTTCCTCCTAATCCTTCTATACGTGCAAACATATGGTATTTGTCCTAAGAGAAGTAAACTCTTGATCCCCAGCACCTATTTCACCCACCCCCCACCCACCTTCTCTCTGTCTGATTGTTCTCTATAGTTAAGTGTCTGTTTTTTGTTTGTCTTCCTTTTTTCCTCCTTTGTTCATTTGTTTTATTTCTTAAATTCCACATATGAGTGAAAACATACCGTGTTAGTCTTTTCTCACTTATTTCATTTAGCGTTATACTCTTTAGCTCCATTTATGTTGTTGTAAATGGCAAGATCCTTTTTGCTTTATGGCTGAATAGTATCCCATTGTATATATACACTACCTCTTCTTTATGGACACTTGGGCTGCTTCCATAGTCTGGCTATTGTAAATAATTGGTCTTTTACCCATTTTTAAGTTGGGTTGTCTTTTTTATTATTGAGGTATACGAGTTCTTTATATTTTCTGGATATAAGTCCTTTATCAGATATATGATTTGCCAAATCATGTATTTCCCCTCTGCAGATTGTCTGCACTTTCTAGATAATGTACTTTGAAGGATAAAAGTTTAAAATTTCTTTGGAGGTTCAGTTTACGTAGTTTTTCTTTTGTTTGTGCTTTTGATTTCATATCTAAGGAAACTTTGCATGTTATGAAGATTTATTCTTACATTTTTATCAGAGTTTTATAGTTTTTGCCCTTACACTTTGGTCTTTGATCCATTTTGAGTTAATTTTTGTATATGGTGTGAGTTAGGGGCTCATGCCTTCTTTTACATGTAGCTATCCAATTGGACAGCACCATTTATTCAAAAAGACTATCTGAGTCTGTTAAGGCTGCTATAACAAATTACCATACATTGGATGACTTAAACAACAATATTTCTCAGCCTCTCTAGAGGCTGGGAAGTCTGAGACCAAGGTGCTGTCAAATTCAGTGTCTGAAAGGCCTGTTTCCTGGTTCATAGTCTGTCTTTTCACAGTAACCTCTAGCAGAAGGGGACAAAGAGCTCTCTTGGGTCTTTTTAATAAGGGGATTAATCTCCTTCATGAGAGCTCATGACCTTATGACCTAATCACCTATCAAAGGCCTCACCTCCAAGTACCATCACATTGGGGATTAGGTTTCAACATATGACTTTTAAGGGGAATAACCCAGTCAATAGCATATTCTTTTATTTAAACAAATTTTAATTTGTGGTAAAAATAACAAAATTTACCATCTTAATATTTTTTGTGTACATTTCAGTAGTGTTAACAGTATTCATGTTATTTTGCAACTAATCTCCATAACTTTTCTCATCTTTAAAAAAATCAAAATTCTGTACCAATTAAATTGCTCCAAAGTCTCCCCTTTCCCCTATCTCTTGCTAACCACCATTCTTTCTGTGTCTATGAATTTGTCTACTCTTGGTACCTCATATAAGTGGACTTAGAGTATTTGCCTTTTTGTGATTGGCTTACTTTCACTTACCATAGCATCCTCAAGTTTCATCCATATTATAGCATGTGTCAGAATGTTCTTTTTAAAGGCTGAATAATATTCCATTGTATGTGTATACCATGTTTTGTTTAGAGGTTGATGAACACTTGTGTTGTTTCCATTTTGCTTTTGTGAATAAAGCTGCTGTGAACATAGGTGTACAAGTATCTGTTTGAAACATTGATTTCACTTCTTATAAGTATATACCCAAAGGGGTAGAATTGCTCAGTCATATGGTAATCCTATTTTTTAATTTTTGAGGTACTGCCATATTGTTTTCCATAGCACCTGTGTTGTACACCTGAAACTAATTTAATATTATATGTTAAGAATACTTGAATTAAACAAAATAATTTAGTTGACTAGAAATGTGAAAGCATTTCCAGACTCTGAATTTTATTCCATTGATCAGTATGTCTTCTTTTGTTAATACTACGGTGTCTTGATTGGTGTATCTCTGTAATAAGTTTTGAAATTGGGAAGCATGTCTTCCAGCTTGGTTTTTTCTAAGATTGCTTCTGGGCCATGTTGGAAGCCTTGCATTTCTGTATGATATTTAGGATTGTTTTGCCAATTTGTGCAAAAAAAGAGCCAGTAGGGACTTTGATAGGGATTGCATGAAATCTGTGGATTAACTTAGTATTGTCATCTTAACAATATTAAGGCTTCTGATCCATGAACATGGGATGTCTTTCCATTTATGTCAGCTTTCTCCCATATCTTTCAACATTGTTTTATAGTTTTCAGTGTACGAGTTTTGCTTGCTTTGCTAAGTTTGTTCCTAAGTATTTTATTCTTTTTGATGCTATTATAATGGATTCTGTAAAAAAAAAATCATTTCTGGATTTTTCATTGCTAGTGTTAAAAATGTAATTTATTCTATATATTAGTTTTGTATCTTGCAAACTTGGTGAATTTGTTTATTTTGATGTGTGTGTGTGTACTCCTTAGGATTTTCTGTATGCAAAATCATGTCATCTGTGTACAGAGATAATTTTGCTTTTTCTTTCAATCTGGATGCCATTCATTTCTTTTTCTTGCCTGATTGCTCTGGCTAGAATCTCCTGCCCAGTGTTGAGTAGGATTGGCAAGAGTGGATTTCCTTGGATCAGATTTTAATGTTTAGTGGTTTGGAAATATGTGTTACTGACAGGGACTCTTTGGGAACTTGAAAATCCATCTTTATGTCCTCTTGTAGTAACAAAAGTAATAAAACCTTATTTTAAGTTTATTTTGAGAGAGAGTGGGAAAGAGACAGAGAGAGGGGGAGACACAGAATCCCAAGCAGGCTTTGTGCTGGCAGTTCGAACCCACAAAGTGTGAGATCACGTCCTGAGTCAAAGTTGGACACTTAACCAACTGAGCCACCCAGGAGCCCTAATACTTCTATTGGAATTTAGCATGCTGTTATTTTTTGAATGTTAATATGCACAATAGATTCTAGCCTGGCTATTTCCAAAACTTTGATGCCTCTGCTGTGTTATCTTTATGAATTTGTTTTCTAAATGTCACCGAAGTAAGCCAACTGTGGGACTTATAAAAACATGTCTCTAATGTATATGGACATATATGGAATTGTGTGTACTGAGTATAGTTGTATAAGCATGAGCAATCAGGGTGTTCATATTGTTTCTACTGGTGCTTCTTAGTCTTAGTTCGGGTTAATGCTTTATAGTTAGCACATTTGAAGTAAGTTTATAATTTGTAATAGATATGGTTGAAAACCAGAGTAATGATAGTGGGTAAGGTGAAGAAGAGGTAGTGATTATCCTACTTTTGATAATTTAATTCAGCATCCACCTGTTTAGAAGTATATTTTCCTTTTTTTTTCCCCTTTTTAAAAAAAATTCCAGTATGATTAACATACAGTGTTATATTAGTTTTAGGTGTACAATATAATTCAACAATTCTATACATTTCTCAGCGCTAACCGAAATAAGTGTACTCTTGGGGCGCCTAGGTGACTCAGTTGGTTAAGCGTTTGACTCTTGATTGTGGCTTAGGTCATGATCTCACAGTTTGTGAGTTTGAGAATCCCTGCTTGGGAATCTTTCTCCCTCTCTTTCTGCACCTCCCCTTCTCGTGTGTATACATGTGCTGTCTCTCTGTCTGTCTCTCTCAAAATACATAAATAATCTTAAAAAATAAATGTACTCTTAATCTCCTTTATCTGTTTCCCCCATCTCCCCACCCACCTCCCCTCTGGCAACCACCAGTTTGTTCTCTGGATTGTTTATATTTAAGAGTCTGGATTTTTTTTTTTTTTTTTGGTTTGTCTCTTTTTTGTCTTTGTTTTGTTTCTTAAATTCCACATATAAGTGAAATTATATGGAATTTGTCTTTCTCTGACTAACGTATTTCATTTAGCATTATAACCTCTAGGCCTATCCATGTTGTTGCAAATCTCATTATTTTTTATGGCCAAGTAATAACTCATCATGTATATATACCACATCTTCTTTATCCATTTATCTATTGATGGGCACTTGTGTTACTTCTTTATCTTCGCTTTGTAAATAATGCTGCATTAAACATAGGGGTGCATACAGCTTTCTGCAGTAGTGTTTTCTCTCTGAGTAAATATGAAGAGTATATTTTCTTGCTCATATTTATTCTCTATAGAAAGAGGTAGAAGTACCTCTTCTGTACTTTATTCCTTATTGTAGATCGTCAGTACTTAGCTATCCAATTCAGAAAATAGAATTTTTTAAATATATTGAGCAACTCTTGACTATATTCTTTACACTTTGCCCCATTAGAAACATGAAAGAAGTATAAGTGTGTTTATTCTCTGAATGCTTGTAAGAAATTCAGGAAAATCAAGTGTTTGTCCTTGTACTGCTCTGTATTTCTGGCTCTGTGTGTATGTCCTGTCTCCCTAACTAAATGTAAGCTCCTTGAGGAGAACCATCTCTATATTGACAGAGTGTGTATCACAGTGGCTCACATATATCATGTGTTTGTTATAAATTTTTGAAGTTAGTAGAACAGGAAAAAAACAATATAATACTACAACTAAATACTCAAGTGAATGCCATAACTAGTCAGTATTGTTGAATGTGAGGTAATGATGATCGGTGTGTACTTGGTTTATTAGGAAAGTCTTCATGCAAGACAAGGTAATTAGGTGGACTTATAAAGGATGGGTAAGAACTGAGCAAGGGGAAAGAGTATTTCAAGCAGGTGTCATAGTTTGGAAGTCAGTAAGCAGATCATATTGACTGGAATGGAAGGTTGGGATTGGCTTGTAGATAGAAGGGTGAACCAATAAGTAGGAACATCATATTGCAGAGGCCTTTAAGGCTAGTTTGAAAGGTTTGCCCTTACTCCATTTGACATTAGCAAATCATTGAAGTTTTTTGAGCTAGAAAGCTTTGGGGCAAAGCAGTACTTTAAGAACGTTTATTTGGTGATAGTATATATTATGGGCTGGAGAGAAACTTGTATCAGGAGACCACTTAAGAGGGTATGATAATTGAATTCTTCTAGTCTGTCGATTCTTAAAGAGCAGAGTTTTTCTTTTATCTTTAGTGGCTAGCATAGTGGCTAGAGCAGAATTCAATTTTATTTATTTTTTGTTGGATGCATGAATGCATGAACTAGATCATCTGGGCCTGGATAGAGCTATTAGCAGCAGGAAATACCCACATGAGAAACATTTTGGATGGGGAATTGAGATGACTTGTTTTCTAACAGTATAAAGGGTGTGTGTAAGGTCAAAGAGGACACTAAAGTCACAGTATGGAGGGTTAAGGAACCCCTAGAAATAGGAAAATCAGCTAGAGGAAGTGGGGAGTGAGAAAAGGGACAGTCGTGAGCATGTTTTTCGACTTGCTGAGTTTGAGATTGAAACACATAGTACGTGGAGGTAGAAAGGCTCCAGTGAGAACTGAAGTCTGAGTATATCAATTTGGATATTACTGTGAAGACCTTGTTTGAGCAGGAAACATGATTGGACTGATATAACTGTGCTTGGGTGCAGAGGTTGTGTGCACGTGCACATGTGCTAGAGCCCAGTATGTGTGTTCAATTGTCAACACACTCATCTGCTGGTTGGTATTAGCAGAATGATGAGTACTCGCTCTTGGGGTGATCAGAGGAGGAAAAAAGCTAAAGATGGAGACAAGAAAGGAACAGAAGTGGAAGATCTTAACACAGATTTGTTGAGGAGACTTTGTAATTTGTCTTGTGTTTCAAGATGATGTCAGTAATAACTAGTTGTACTCCGATCTTCCTTACGGAGTGCTTACTGTGTGCCAGATGCTGCAACAGGCTTGGTGCCTTTTTTATCCTCATGTCAAGTCTGTGACATCAGTACTATTAGATCCCTTTTTTCTGAAGAAGAAACTGAAGTCTAAAGAAGTTAAAATTTGCCCAAGATGAGTTGAGTTAATAAATAATTAGGATACATTGTGGATATAAACCTGACCTTTTTGATTTCAAGCCAAATATTCTTTCCATTATACCAAAAGTTTGTATTTAATTTCTTCAAGGCAAGGTCTTTATCTTTAGAGAAACAGTCCTCAGGAAAGGCTTATTAATTAACAGGCAGTGATTGGACAGTAGCATTTACCTATAGAAAAATCTTCATGTACTTTGGATGTGGATGCTTCCACTTTTCTACTTGGGTATTTTTATTTGTAGTGTGGTAGGAGATAAAACTTTTTTGATTGCATGTTGTAGGTATTAATTTAAAAGATGATATCATTTCTTCCATTTGAATTCTTCCATTTTGAATTAATCATCTAGAAACTGCTTTTCAAAAATTTATTTATTTATTTTTGGGGGGTGGGGAGAGAGAGAGAGAGAGAGGAGAGAGGGAGGAGAGAGAGAGAGAGAGAGAGAGAGAGAGAGAGAGAGAGAGAATACCCAGAAGGGGCTGAGAGAGACAGGTGAGAGAGAATCCCAAGCAGAGAGAATCTGATGGCGCAGAGCCCAACACGCAAGTTCAACTTCTGAAGTGTGAGATTATGACCTGAACTGAAATCAAGAGTCAGACGCTGAACCGACAGAGTCATCCAGGCAACCCTCAAATTTGTTTCTTTATGTTAAACTAAATGTAAACTTTTTTTTTTTTCAGAAATGTTTTGCTGCATTTCTCAGAGCATTCATGAATTAGCAAGGAAATACAAAAGGCCTGACGTTTTCTTTTCTTTCAGGGGATATAATTTTCAATGCCCAATACCCAGAGCTGCCCCCTGATTTTATCTTTGGAGAAGATGCTGAATTTCTTCCAGATCCCTCGGCTCTGCACGTGAGTACTGTGGGCTCATTTTGGATGATCTTTATTTGTTGAAGGAAAATAAAATTAGCTTTTGACAATTGCTTGACAGATAAATTTGCCAAACATGTGGGGTTTTTTCCACTCTTTTTTTCCTCTGTCCTCTGAAATAAGTACAACTCTTCGTGTGCCAAAATAGTTTAAAGATTGTTTTTCATTGCAGTTTTACTTTCAGACTATTTTGAATTAAAATCTGTAGCATATTGGTTAAAATATTTTTACTTCAGCTTAAAGAGACATGTTGAAGAGATTTCTTTATTTTAACTTAATATTTCATGCCTGCAATCAATTTTCTAAAGTTTACTAACACTTCATCACAGAGCTTGTTAGGGGAGTGTTTCTTGGCTCTTTGAGAGGCCTTTTTTGTATAGAAGGGAAAGTGGCAAATTTGGACTTGCATCCATATTATCTCAGTATTATTATCAGAAGGGTAAAGACCAGATTAAGTGTTCTTTATTCAAGACCAAAAACTCTGTAGTGAAAGTAAAATATTTCTGGGGTTAAGCAGGGAAAGGAGCGGTGGTACTTGTCAGAGCACATGTGGTTTACATAAAAAAATTGTGTGTTTCACATTGCTCGTGGAGAAAAACATGTGCCATTTTGTTTAAAAGGACTGACCAGACAAAGTGTCTCTTTCCCTTTGCAAGTCCAATTTTGCTATGATGCCTATCTTATAAGAGGGTTTTGTTGTTCAAAACTATTTTCTTTGTTTGGTCTTTCTTGTTTCAGAGTTTTGTAATTAAAATTTTTGATGACTTTGAAATCCTGTTCCCCCCCCCCCTTTTTAAAAAGGGAAGTATTAAACAGGAAGTTTTAACCCAAACCTAAAGACTTTAGAACACAGTTGTAAAATTGCAATTGGCAGGAGTTGGCTGGATTTGTTGTAAAATTTCTAATAATTACACTCAAACTGTTAGTTGAGTTTTAAAAATGTGTAGTATAAGCATGGTTAGATGCTACTTGTTATACATTGACCCATGTTGAAGCGTAGAGGCTTATTTGGAGTAAAAGAGGCAGAAGTGTCTCTGCAGACCTCTTCTGTGTTAAATCTGCTGGGTGGAGGGTAACATATGCTAAATGCCAAAGATGTATTACTGGCTAAGTGCTCCAGGAATTTAAAGGTGTCAGAAAAGGCTTTGTAGTAGAGATGAGACTTGGACACATTCTCAAAGAATGGAGCCTAAGTAGGGAGTATGGCAGAGAGAATTTCAAACAGGGGGGATGACATAAACAAATGAGATGTATAATATATTGTAGAAGAAGGTACTGACAGATTTGCTGAAGTGTAAGTTAATATAAGGAAGGGCTTGAAAAGGATAGAGAGGGAAGTTGGGACAAGATTGTGGAGAACATTGAATGCTAAGTTAAGAGCTGCTGAAGGAAATGATAATTACAGGATCATTTAATAGCAATGTGGTTAGTATAATGGATCAAGGGAAGGTTGAGGAGCAGAACTGAGGACTGTTGCAAAAGGAGGGGGAAGAAAGGGACTTTGAGCTAGGAAAGAGGGAATGCTATGAAGGAAAGGATAAGAAACGCTTACAACTATTTGTTTGGGAATTGCCTTTAAAATTTGCAAGGTACGTCTTCAGTATTGAAAAGTATTGTGAGAGTGTAGAATTTAAAAGCCAGAAAGGACTTCGAGTTTCAGCTTATTCCACTTTTCTATTTTATTTTATTTTTTTATGGGTTTTGAAATTTTTTATTTTTTTATATTTTGAGAGAGAGAGCACCTGTGCAAGAGTGAGCGTGCAAGCCAGAGAGGGGCAGAGAGGGAGGAAGGGAGAATCTCAAGCAGACTGCACACCCAGTGCATAGGGGGACGTGGGGTTCGATCTCACCACCCTGAGATCATGACCTGAGCCAGAATCCAGGGTTGGATGCTGAACTGAGCCACCCAGGCGCCCCACTACTTTTCTATTCTAACGTTGAGAAAATTGACCCAGAATTATATAATTGTGTTAGAGCTGATACTATAACTCCACTCTTCTTATTTAGTCCCTGAGTGAAGTTTTTGCAGATGTTCTTGAGAAATTAGCTGACCAGGAACAGCCAAATAAATCAAAGCATGGTATTTTTAAGAGAAAGATTACAAATCTAGGGGAATGCTTTCTTCAGCTATAGTCAGTCTGAGGACTGAGGCAGGCTACCCAGTGCTTCTTACAGGACCAGTGGTTTAGGCAAGTCTAGAAAAGCAACCAGGGGACAGCATCTACCAGGTGGTGAGGTCCACCCAGCCCGAGAGGTGCCCTGGATGTTCATTGTCATCTGTCTAAAACACTAGGACAGGATAAATGTCAGCACACGTCTCCTTGAGGATACCGTGCCTTCAAAGGACTTTTCCCTCAACTGTTAAGAGGCAGTGGTTTAGTTCTTCGATTCAGTTCAGTCTTTTTTCCTTCCTTCCTACAGTGTGCAGAGCACAATCACTAATAACCTGATTAGTCACTAATATAACTGATTATATATGGTTCTGAATGAAGGAGGGATTACATATTACATCACCCATGGAGTGGAGAACAGAATGTCTAGAGTTTTTGGATTTTCCCCCGGAAGTGCTAATTGCAGGAGGGAATGAATAGGCACCCTTAGATTCTGGGGGTATAGTCCAAAGTAGTTGGTGTGGCAAATAATGGAATTTCCTCGAAGTTTCTGGGTTTTATCTTCAAAATTACTAAAAATTATTTTGCATTTGATTCCATAATATGCTTGTGCTCTTTAATAAAAAGTATATTAAGTTGCAAATATTTGAGAAACAAATATGTCCAAGTTTGAGAAATACAGTTTTTGAGAATATATGTGATCTTTTGTTTCTTCAATTTATTTAAACTGGCTTCTTTCCATGAAAGGATTTGAAGTAACTTAAATAAAGAATGCACATAAAGTCAATAAAAAAATGTGAGGTGCTTTAATCCATCAAATAAAGTCACCTCTTTCCAAACTCAAGCTCTTCATTCACAGAGATGAGTTTCATTAAGGACTTCGAGATCCTCAGATGAATGCAGAATACTAGACAGAGATAGAGGCACCAGAGAATCATAAAATCATGGAGTTATAATTGTAATTGTCCAGTGGTTCCCACTTCTGGCTATCCATCAGAATAATTTCGGAAGCCTGTTAAAAATACAGGAATAGCGAATTATACTGTTAGGGAGCCAAAGAGTCATTAAATTCTCTGGGCCATTTCTGTGTATTAGTTTGTGAACTGCTACTGGGAATCACTGATTGAAGCCATCTTTTAGAGTAACGTCTCCAACAGAAGGCCATTTGTGTTTGTGGACATTGTTTCCAGTGAGGTGTCATTTTCCATTTTGGGGACAGCTCCATTTCTTTTTCTTTAATTAACAGCTTTATTGAGACATAGTTTATGTGCCATGTAATCCACCCATTTAAAGTGTATAATTCAGAAGTTTTTAGTATATTCACAGAGTTGTGCAACCATTGCCACAGTTGAATTTAAGTTTTTAAAAATTGAAGTATAATTGACATTTTAACATTGTATTACTTTCAGGTGTACGGCATGATGATTTGATATTTGTATATATGAAATGATCATTATGAAATGATCATCACAGTGTCTAGTTAACATCTGCAATCATCAAAGTCAAATTTAGACATTAACAGTCACTTCCATATCCTCCTGACTCCCACCTGAATCCACTCTAAGCAGGAACTATTCTACATTCTGGCTTTGTGGATTTGCCTGTTCTGGACATTTCATATAAATGGAATTATACAATATGTGATCCTTTGTGACTGACCAGTTTCATCAGCATATAGTTTTTAGTTATTTATAGCTAAATAATATTATATTGTATGCATAGACCACATTTTATTTATCTATCATCAGTTGATAGACATTTGGGTTGTTTTTATGTTTTGGCTATTATAAATACTGTCATAATTTTTCGTGGATATATCCCTAGGAGTGGAATTGCCGTGTCTAATGGTACCCATGTTTAGCTTTTTGAGGAACTCCCAGTTCAAAAGCGTATACCATTTTACTTGCCCACCAGCAGTATATAAGTGTTCCATGTTCTCTACACCCAAGTAACCAACATTTGTTATTATCTGCGTTTTTGATTATAGCCTATGAAGTGATACCTCATTGTGGTTTTGGTTTGTGTTTCGCTGATGGCTAATGATGTTTAGCTTCTTTTCATGTACTTATTGGCCATTTTTATAACTTCTTTGGAGAAGTGTCTGTTCAAATCCTTTGCCCATTTTTTAAATTGAGTTATTTGCCTTCTGTTGTTGAGATATAAGAGTTCTTTGTATATTTTGAATAGAAGATATATGATTGTCAGAATTTTCTTCCGTTCTGTGGATTGTCTTTTAACTTTCTAGGTAATATTGTGTGAAGGGCAAAAAAGGTTTACGTTTTGTTTTGTTGCGTGTGCTTCTGATTTCATATCTAAAGAAGCCATTGCCATTAAGCATCCGACTTCGCTCAGGTCATGATCTCACTATCTGTGAGTTCAAGCCCCGTGTCGGGCTCTGTGCTGACAGATCAGAGCCTGGAACCTGCTTCAGATTCTGTGTCTTCTTCTTTCTCTGCCCCCCTCCCCCCACTCACTCTCTGTCTCTCAAAATAAAATAAAGACATTAAAAAAAATAAGAAACCATTGCCTAGTCCAAGGTTATGAAATCTTACTATTATCTTTTTCTTAAAAGTGTCTGTAATTTTTGCTCTGACACTTAGACATTTGATCCATTTGGGGTTAATTTTTGTATGTTGTGTGAGATAGGGGCCCCTACTTCATTGTTTTATAAGTGGAGATCCAGATGTCTAAATATGATTTATTTGAAAAGCTATTTTTTCCTATTGAGTTCTCTTGGCATTCTTGTTGAAACTCAGTTGACTATAAATGTGAGGGTGTTATTTCTGAACTTTCATTTCTATTGTTCTGATCTGTATTTTAACCTTATACAGTACCACACTGTCTTGACGGCTGTGACTTTGTAATAAGTTTTGAAATTATGAAGTACGAGTTTTCCAACTTTATTCTTCTTTTCCAAAATTGCTTTGACTATTGTGGGTCCCTTGAATTTCCTAGGATCAGCTTGTCAGTTTCTTCTAAGAATCCAGCTGCGATTTTGATAGGAATTGCGTTTAATCTAAATCCAGCTAGAGAATTGCTGTTCACCATTTTCATTCAGAACTCCCTTCCCCCATTTATCTGAACAGCTTGCTTCCCTCCTATTTTCAAATGTCATTATATCAGAGAGGCCTTTCCTGGTGTCCTGATATAAAGCAGTAGTAACACCCTCCCTCTTTCTCATTTTTAAATCATGCTTTATTATTTTCTTCTTTGCACTTATTACTATTTGACAAATTTTGGGTTGCTTATTTATTTGGTATCTCCGTCCCAGGGTGACCAATGGCCCTGGTGTGCCTGAGGCTGATGGGTTTTCTGGGATGTAGTACCTTCAGTGCCGAAACTGGGTTGCCCCAGGCAAATTGGGATAAAGGGTTCCTCTTGTTTCTTCATTGGAATGGAAGCCTCATGAGAGAATGAATTCATTTTCTTCACTGCTGTGTCCTAGTATCTAGAAAGTGTCTGGTGTATAAAGTGCACAATACATGTTTGTTAGATGAAGAGGTCACCTTTAAGGGTGTGTATTTCTTGAGGGACTTGTTGGTTTCCAAGACTAGAAAATACGTTTTAGATGAAAATTTCAAAATAGAAGAGATTCAGTTTTAGAGAAACTGGGAGATAAAAATCAGTTAACAGACTCTCCGAGGCAGTGATTTTCAGCCTCGGTTTTGCAATGCCCTGTGGTAGGTTTGGCTACCCAAAGGGCATTGTGAAATTCTTTCCCCAAAAGTAATAATGATAATTCCCTTTAATTTAAAATAAAATTGCACCAAGGAGGAAGGGTGGTTCAGAAGTTTAAATGAGAAGGACATGTTGCAATTATAGCAAAAGTGGAAGCCACTGATATCTGACTTCCTAGTTTAAAGAAGGTGAGAGTGGTCTTGGGTTTGGGACAAGCATCTTCACAGCAGGGAATCTTAATGTTAACTTGTTCCTTCGCTGACTGTTCTGCTCTTATGGAATGTAAGTGTAGAAAGAAGGCTTGTTCTCGCACCTTGTCACTTCTCCCTTGCTCTTTCTTCACTGTGCTACCTCCAGAAGGACATCTTTTGAATGTGTCCTTGCAAAACAGTGCTCATCCTCTGTGTAGATGAAATGTATGTGAAGAAGAATACACTTTGCTCAGATGGACCACAGGGCCCGTGGCTGCAAAATGCCGTCCAGGTGTGTGGTATTCCTATTCCGAGACACTTCCCTGTGCCATGGCCTACGGCACATTTTAAAACAGCAATCTCTATCATTTTTCAAATATTTATATACTGCCTCATTTGAGACCCTTAAGAGATTCCTCTTTAGCCCTAAAGCTGAACATAATGCTCCAGAGAGAGAAGTGAATGGGGCATTAGCCTGAGGTGATATGTGCAGGGATGGAGGTGTGTCCGCATGGTGCTGTGGGGGTAACGGGAGGAGCGCTTTACCAGCTCCATGCATAGGGAGTGTCCGGCATTTAGAACAGCTTCTGTGATCAGTTATAAAAGATCTGCATTCGTATGTAATTCGTATGTAGAAGAATGACATAATCTACAGAAGAGTGTACAAATCACAAGTGTGTTACGTGGAGAATTTCCAAAAAGTAAACATGTCATGTAACCAACACTTAGATCAGGAATAGCAGTTCGACGTGGGGCTCGAACTCACGAACTGTGAGATCATGACCTGAGCTGAAATCAGGAGTCAGGCACTTAACCGACTGAACCACCCGGGCAGCCATCACTGCACATTTGTGAGCTTTATCTCTGTAGTTTGTTGTTCGCTCATTTGATTGCATGAGCACAGAGCACAGTTTATTTGTCCATTCTAAGTATGATCGACTTTTGGATTCTTTTCAGGATTTTGCTGTTGCGAATAGTGCTCATGAACGTTCTTGTGTCGGTCTCCGTGGATACGTGTGTGCATTTCTGAGGGGTATATACTGAAGGGCCCTCTTGCTGGGCCATGTGGTGTAGAGGGTTAAGGAGAGGATTAATATATATGCATGTGCATACACATGTATAATTTTGAAGGTGTGTGTTATAAACTAGGCTTTAAAAGCACAGTTGTAGGAAAACAGAACATCTTGAAAGTACAAACAGGGTACACTTAAAATGAAACTTGACCAGTTTATCATTCGGAGTTTAGTCGGGAGGCAGAAACCACACCCGCCATGCGAATCTGGAAAATTAAGTAAAGAGAGTTGTTAGCTACTTAATGGAGGAGAAGAGCACTCAAAACAATGCAAAGCACAGCGGTTTTAGAAAGCAGCTACTCCGTAACCGAGCAGCTACTCTTAATACCCAAGAGGGAACAAACTTGGAAGGCTCCTTCCCCGGTCTTTCTTCCCTGTCGCAGGCTGACATCCTGTCCTCGTTGGAGAGGGTGTGACGGCAGCCCACTTGATTATGGAGACCTGCACTTGGGGGTGCCTCAGGCCAGAACTGGTGTGGCCTACTGCGTGCTAGTGGGCCAGGGTGGCGAGCAGAAATGGGCTGGGTGCCAGTTAAACAGGCTGGAGGATGGCACTGCTGGGTCTCCCTGCATGCCCCTGGCAGTTGCACCATAGAGGCAGCTCTGAACGTACCTCAGAACGCGGGTAGGAAGTGCCTCCCTCTGTTATGCCTTGCACCATGCGTCCATCGCTTTCTATTGACAAGCTCAACATCGCACCAGCTGACAAAGGAAACGTGTTTGCAAGGTCCAGTTCCAGTTTCATAAACAGGACAAAGAAGAGTAGATTGGGAAGAGGAGTGGCAGTAAATGAATAGCACAGCTAGACAACACCAAACCCATCTTCCAGCGTCTTGTTTTCTGTTGTGTCTACTCTACTGTTAAGTCCATTTAATGAGCTCTTAATTTTAGGTAATATGTTTTTCAGTTCCACAGTGCTTTGGTGAACTTATCTTTTTATCTTTAGTTTTGCCATTTTGTTGCACATGCTGATCCTATTTATTTTCAAGTCCTTGTAACTTAGTTCTACTATCTGGACTGTCCTAGGGTCCGTTTATTTTGCCTGCTTTTTTCTTCGGTTATCAGGCACGTGGTTCTGTACTTGGTGTTTTTCGTAGCTTTGAGTTAATGTCAGACATTCCTGTTTAAAGAAAAAACAACCATAGAGGTTTCAGCTGATGTGATCATCTTATAGAGAGAGGGTTCACTGTCCCCTCTCATAGGCAGAGAGTGCTGATTGATCACCTGAAGCCAGACAAGATTTTGCTGGGTTGAGGCTGGTTTATGTCTTTGGTAAGGGTCGTCTACCTGGGGTTCACTATGTTTCTGAGATAGAGTTCTTCCGAGTTTTTTTCTGAAAGTCTGGAGTGGTCAGTGTTCCTAGACACTTCTAAGTGTCTTGGCCTATAAAATATTTTAAAGTAGAATTCCACATCATTTACCAAATATCCAGATACCAACAGCATGGATGTTTGCCCCAATAGATTTGAAATCCTAAATTTTCCATTATAAGACTGCTGATAGCTCGGCTCTGCTTCTCAGAGGTACTTGCTTAATATTAGCTTCTTGCCCATGGGTGGCCCCAGAATTCATCAGATGTCTTGAGGGTAACTCTCATGTTTGATGTCTCTCAAGACTCTGCCAGAAGTTCTAATGATTTTTTCCTAGTCCAGCAACAGCTTTGTGACGCTGCAAAGCCTGGATCCTCAGCCTCCCTCTCGCACCTGGAATTTGCAAATGTCCCCAGGGTAAAAGTGGAAGTCAGTTGTCTTGCATTTTTGAGAACATATAATTTTACCCTTTACTTTCATAGCAAAAATACAAAAAACTTTAGTGGACCATAAAATAGGACTCGCTTTGTTGTCAGAATTACTACAAAGCATTAATTGAAAATGTTTGATGTTAATAAAATATTCAGTAACATTAATTGGTAAAATGTTCGAAAACAGTGTACTTCTTCCTTTTTTATGAAAACCTAGACTTTAAGGTCCAGCAGTTTTTTCTAAGGTAGAAATAAGGGTAAATGTTATTTAGAGGTAGCATCTCTTGCTCCCTCGAGTTGAATTCAAAAGATGCTTGGATTCAAAGAATGCATTAATGTATGACCTAAGTGAATATGAGAGAATTACAAGAAATTTTGATGCAAAGTTGGTTTATGTGCTGATGAGTTAAAAACTCTATTTGTACTTCCACCAGATATCACTATTTTTACTTATCAGCCATGGAAACATTTTATGAGGTAGGAGGGATATCGATGTTATTCTTTGTGAAATGTACTTCTGAAGGGGAGAGACAGTGGAAGCCTCTGGTTTAAAAACACTGATTTATGATTTCATTGACTTTTCCAAAGGCGTTGCTGTTACAACTAGTTGTAGATTAAGGAGTGGAATATTAATATATACACGTGTGTATATACACGTATAATTTTGAAGGCATGTGTTACAAACAGGGCTCTAAAAGCACAGTTGTAGAAAAACAGAACATCTTGAAAGTACAAACAAGGGACATTTAAAATGTTCATTCTCATAAGACAAATGAAAAAAAAAAAGGCAAACCAAGTTATTTTTTGAAATCCAATGGCAAATATAACATTTAGCAGATGTTACCAGTTTTGATTTACTCGATTGAATTTGCAAAAATGCTTTTGGGAAAATGAGGTACTGAGTTGCATGTGATGCATTTCAGCTTAAGAGTTTGCTTGCCCAGAGTAGTTGGTTCATGATCAGTGTTTGGAGATTGTTCATGGTCTTTGGTTGGTTGATCTCCTTTGTCAATCTCTATCACCTTCTACACTCTCCAGCATTCTCCTCCGAGAGTTGAGTCTTAAAATTATGAAAATGTATTTTTATACATATAAAATACAGGCAAGTGCCAAGAAAACAAATCTATAATTGCACACGATTTAGAGATGAGTGTTAATGTATGATGATGTTAATGTATTTACTCCCAGTGTATTTCTGCGTCTGTGTCACCTGCACATATGTCCTCCGCAGTTGTCAGTGATTGTTACTTTATATATTATCATAAGCACGTCTCCGATGACATGACAGATTCATCTGAAGCATCTTTTAAAATTGGCTTCTGTTCTTTTGACCTGTTCTGATGGTTAGTACTTCCTCAGACAAATGAAAGATGTATCGCAAACCAGTCCTCTTTCTTTATTTTTAAATTTGTTTCTCATAAAAATCACTAAGTGCCATTTAAGGCTGTTAACTGAAATGGTGATAATTTTTGAATTCTTAGCAATTAATAGTTGTTAATGGTTAATAACTTAACTAAAAACAGTCTTAATTCATCGTTGTAAGTCTAATGGCTATGAACAGAGATTCTACCCATGTTTCTCTTAAGAAAATAAGAAGGGAATGAAAATTGTAGTGAAACAATGTCAGAATTGTTTTGGGGCTAGCATACACACAGCATTGAGTTGGAGATGAAGAACTCTACCTTTCAAGAGGACCCTGGCTTATTTGTGGAAACAGGACTTGAACTTAAAAAGAGAAATAAGGTAGCAAATTGTAGTCTATTGTCATGACACCTTTTACTATCCCTGGAGCACTACTATTTTGCCTAGTAATTGTGTGTTTCCATTTTTGTCTTTTCTGCCATTCCCCGAGCACCTTCAAGCAGAGACCATATCTTATACTTAACGCTTATAACACTTGGCGCTATAGGCAGGGGGACAAAGCTTCCAGAGAAGCATCGTGAACCAAGAATAGCATATTGGAAGCACTGAGCAAACCAGTTTTGTTGGAGAAGAATTTGTATAGGTAAATATTAGACAATCCAGTTACAGAGGTAGATTGAAGACATTGAAGCTTTTGTGAGATGTTCATAATTCAGATAATATTGTTTTTCTTCCTGTGGTATTGAGGATTACAGAAAATTTTGGTATCTTTACTTTGTAGCCACCTGCTGTTAAGTATACTTCTGGAAATAGTTATGAACTTCATGTATACGCATTAGTTTGTCAGAAGAGTTAAAATTTTATTATATATTTTTAAAGGAAAAGAGCACAGTTAACTGTTGATTATATTCCTTCAGAATCTTGAAATTGATTATTTCACATTCTCCACTGTTGCAAAGGCTGGTCTTCCAAATAGCTTGCTTTGTGTGCTTTTGGTATACAGGGCCTGATGAGTGAAAAAACTCTAATAAACTTTTAATTTTAAAACTTTTAGTTATAGTCTTTTTAGGTTTAGATTTACAGAATTATTGCACAGATAGTGCAGAGTATTTCTGTATGCCCCACATTCAGTTTCCCCTGTTGTTACTGTTACTGTGATTCATATGTGAAGATTAATGAACCAATATTGATACAGTATTATTAACTAAAGCCCATACTTTATTCAGATTGTCTTCATTTTTTTTTTTTTCCTAATGTTCTTTTTCTGCCCAGGATCCCATCCAGGATACCACATTACATTTAATCTTCATGTCTGTTTAGGTTGTGGCAGTTTCTCAGACTTTCCTTGTTTTTGATGACTTTGACAGTTTGGATGAATACTGGTCAGCTCTTTTGATTATGGGATGGATTATGCTGGCCAAGACACCTAGCATCTATGCCTATATTTATTGATGAAACTGTTAATATTAGTACCAGTCTCACAAAGCTGTTGTGGGAATAAGGAAAGTAATACTTGAGTGGAAAAATAGAAATAAAACCGCGGGCGTGGAAACCAAAATGACCAAGGGCAACGTATAATCATAAGTACAGAGGGCTTAGCAAATATTTGTATTTTCAAAGAAGTCCCCTTGTTTCCCTATATAATTGGAAGCAGCTTATTCTGCTTTTTGAGCTTACATTTAAACTCATACAAATGTGAGGTTTTGTACTTTATTGAAGGTCTTTAGGTATGAGATTATTTTGCTGTATTTGGGTTGTCTGTGGGGATGGGAACATTTTAAAAAGGAGAAGAACCTCATAAATTTGAACCTGGTTCTAATGTATGCTTTCTCCAACATTTTCAAAAAGCTAAAAGAAAAAAAAACCTCTTAGCCATTTAAAAACATTTTTTGGAGAAATTATCTGCATCCGGCTGAGAATTTTATGCCAAACTGCAGCCCCCACACAGGCTTGGGAGAGCCAAGATATTTAAACCTGCAAAGTGCCAGCTCAACCCTTACGCTGGTCTGATGTAATCAGTTAACCACAGAGTGGTTTGTAGCCTTGAACTGACAATGACTCAGTAGACGTTGTATACATTAACAAAATGTTTTGAAGTTATTGGGATTATGAAAATACCATAGAAGTACAATATTATTATAAGCAAAACATTCAACACATTTAATGCAGTTTCTTGACTATTTCAAGAACATTTATGAAGAAGCCATATTGAAAAGTAAAAAGTCTGGAGTATTATAGATTTTTTAAAAGAAAGGCAGCAAATTACTTATAGTCTCTAATATTGTCTGCAGAGATCATCACTCATTTGAAATCAAAGGGGTCCTTTAGGAGATTTGAAAAAATTCACTGGTAAGGATAGTGACTAATACAACAATTGCATATAATTTGTATGTTTAAAGGTACATTTTAAAATGATTTATTTATTTTATTGATTTGGAGGTGCTTAGAAGATTAACTTGCTCTTCAGGTCAGTAAGCCTCTGTAGGAAGTATTTTAAAAATGCAAAATTTGCCCCAAGGAAGTTTGATTTTAATTCAAAAACAAATATATTAAAAGTGTAAGTTAATAATTTGTTTTACTTTCAGCCCTACTTCAGTACTACTCTGAGTCCAAATTCACTAAACCCACTCATATTAGGTTAAAAACATTTTAGAGTCAGGAAAAGATGAAATAACTATTTCAAATATTTGAGTTTGTGTGTAGAACTGAACAGAAATGATTTTGAGATATTAGCTGTAGATTTATGTTGTAAATGTGTCTTTTCTAGCTCACAGTGAATAAATTATGGCACCCTTAATATATTTTGAATGAGAAAATCTGTAATAGTAATTTGCAAACTTTGAAAACTAAAAATAAATCCACTAACCTAAGGCCTTTAACTTCCTGAAGAGAGCCTAGGAACCATTTCTTACTTTCGTTAGTACTTTTTTAGACCTTTTTATTTATAACCGTTAAAGTTGTAATGTAAATGTTTGTACTATTTTATAGCATGTCTTGTGAAAAATTTCTAAGAAAATAATGCAGTAGAAGATGTTTATAAAATCTAAGGTGGGGCACCTGGGTGGCTCAGTCAGTTAAGCTTCTGACTTAATTTCATCTCAGGTCATAATATCACGATTATAAGATCAAGCCCCATGTTGGGCTCCTTGCCGAGCATGGAGCCTGTTTAAGACTGACTCTCTCTCTCTCTCTCTCTCTCTCTCTCTCTCACTTGCTCTCTTTCCCTCCCCCTCCCTCTGCTCCTCCCCTGCTTATGCACATGTGTACTCTCTTTCTTAAAAAAAAATTAAGGTAATGGATTAATGAAAAGTTTGAAAATTGAGCAATCTTAGTCGATTAAAAAATTAAGATCAGTTTAATTATAGAGCTTTATTATTTAAAAAAATTTTAATGTTTATTTATTTTTGAGAGAGAGAGAGAAAGAGAGAGAAAGAGAGCACAAGTTGGGGAAGAGCAGACAGCGAGGGAGACACAGAATCTGAAGCAGGCTCCAGGCTCTGAGCTGTCAGCAGCTTGACGAGGGGCTTGAACTCACGAACTGTGAGATCATGACCTGAGCTGAAGTCGGATGTTTAACTGACTGAGCCACCCAGGTACCCCATTGTAGAGCTTTTTTAAATGTTTAGCATCATTTTATGACTGTAAATTTGTAACTAGCCATTTTTAGACATGAAAACAGAATTCCTAGATATAATTTTTAGAAATCAGAGCAAAACAATATTCTTTATAACTATAGAATTGATTCATTTTTAAAGACTTTGTATTTATAGAGAATTTCAAACATATATAGAAGTAGACAGTATTGGATAATGAGTCCTCATGGCTCTGTCACCTAGCTTCAGGAACCATCAACTCACTTTCCATCTTGTTTCATCTGTATCTACATTCACTTATCCCTTACCGTATTATTTTGAAGCAAATCCCATAAATGATGTCATTTCATATGTAAATACTTTTGTACTTACCCAGAAAGATAAGGAATCTTTGGGGCACCTGGGTGGCTCAGTCAGGTGAATGTCTGATTTCAGGTCAGGTCATGATTTCATAGTTCGTGAGTTCGAGCCCTGAGTCGGGCTCTGTGCTGACAGCTCAGAGCCTGGAGCCTGCTTTGGATTCTATGTCTTCCTCTCTCTCTGCCCCTCCTTCTATTTGCACTCTGTCCCTCTCTTCCTCTCTCTCAAAAATAAATAAACATTAAAAAATTTTTAAAAAGATAAGGAATCTTTTATTATTTATAATTATTATTAACATATAGTGTCCTATTAGTTTCAGGTTAGTTAATATACAGTGTAATATTAGTTTCAGGTGTACAATGTAGGGATTCAACACTTTCATACATCACCTGATACTCATGGCCATAACAAGTGCACTCCTGAATCCCCATCACCTAATTTAACTCGTTCTCCCATCCACCTTGTATCTGATAGCCATCAGTTTGTGATTAGACTCTATAATTCAGAGTCTGTTTCTTGGTTTCTTTTTCTTTTTTGCTCTTTGTTCTGTTTCTTAAATTTGAGTGAAATCATACAGTGTTTGTCTTTCTCTGACTGACTTATTTCACAGCATAATTCTAGATCCATCCATGTTGTTGAAAGTAGCAAGATTTCATTCTTTTTTATGTCTGGATAATAGTCCATTGTGTGTGTATACACAGAAACACAGACACACACACACATCTTCTTTATTCATTTATTGATGGACACTTTGGCTGCTTTCATAGTTGCATTATTGTAAATAATGCTGCTGTAAACACAGGGGTGCAGGTATCCCTTTGAATTAGTGTTTTTGTATTCTTTGGGTAAATACTCAGTAGTGTGATTGCTGGATCAAGGTAACTCTATTTTTAACTTTTTGAGGAACTTCCATACTGTTTTCTGCAGTGGCTGCACCAGTTTGCATTCCTACCAATGGTGTGCGAGTGTTTGTTTTTCTCCACATCCTCGCCCACACCTATTGTTTCTGGTGTTGTTAATTTCAGCCATTATGACAGGTGTGAGGTGATAAGTCTTTTAAAAGAAGTAGCCAAAATACTATTATCCTGCCTAAAAACATTAGCATCTTCCAATAACCAGTGTTCCAATTTCAAATTGAACTAAAATCTATACACTATGATTACTTGCTAGGTCTTTTAGCTGATACGTTTCTTTTAGCTGTTAAGTGTTCTCCATCTTCATTTATTCCCCATCTGCAATTTGTGCTTGAAGACACAGGGCCATTTGTCTTGTGAAATTACCGGAGACTGGATTTTGTTGATTTTATGCCTATGGCATAGTTTAACATGTTTCTTTGTTTCTCTGAGTTTCCTGTAAATCGGTAGGTAGATATGTGTCTCAGATTTCATATATTTATTTATGAAATATTATATTTAACCATTTGGTCGTAGTCACAAACCAAAAATTAGCCCCATTCCTGGAAAAAAAAAAAAAAGAGGTTCTTAATTTTGTAACAGCCATCAAAGGGACTATGCGCTTTTTTCATACATGAGATATAGAGGCATTTTAGTTTTTACTCAGAAAATTGTATATAATGCATAAGTAAAGATTAAGATTGATAATGACACAGGATATAGCAAAATGAGGCAAATATTGTGTATAGTATTTTGAAGAGAACTCTCAGAAACAATAGAAGGAGTATAAAGATGCATTATCCTAGAGTTATTTAAGGATGAATAGCCCTAGTCACATAACCCCCTAATGATACCATTTTTTAAAAAAAGGCAGCATTATAATACATTCTCATAATAATGACCTTGATTTATCAGGAAGGGTGAATTATATTTAATGTGGCTTGGTTTTAAAGAATAACAACAACTAGGGAGTCAACAGTTTGGCACTTAAGGGATTGAAGGAATTATAATGAGGTTAATCTGTAATCCCTGTTAATAATGAATCTAATATGTGCACATTAAATATAGGAGCCATATGTTAAAAATCACAGAAATTCTACTTTATTAAGAATAACTGGGAAATAAGGTATACTGATTAATCAGATATTTAAACTAAAAGTTTACTGGATAAGTCATATGTGGGTGACCAGTTCTTTTAAAATAATTGAATTTTGATATTATATCCTTTACTCTAAAAGTAGAACATAATTTGATCTTTCTTTGATGATTCAAAAGATTTTAAGGGACTGTTTATTACATCCGAATTATTATTTTTAACCTTGATTATCCTTATGTTGTAGCTGCACAGTAGAAGTGATTAATACACATTTCCAAAGTAATGTTAACTACCAGAGAGAATTATTACTGGATCAAGGAAGTCTGAATGGGCTTTGTAGACTGTGGTATTCACAGAGCATCAAATAAAGAGACTTATAGGAACCAGTATGCATGGGTATATATGTGTGGCTGCATACGTGGCTATGTTCAACTGTGTGCACGTGTGTACATGTTACTATTAAATTTGTGATGTATATTGTTACACACACACACACACACACACACACACACACTAACTTGTGACATGTGCAGCCATTACCAGTACTAAGGAAGCTGCAAATTGAAGGAATTTGATCAAAATTTACCAAAAGGAAATTGGCTCTAAGACATTATGATTTTGGCTAGAGAAGATAGTGATCCTGGCACAGTATACTCTCTATTTCCTTGTGAGAGCTCCAAGATTAAATGAATTAGCTACATAGAGGCAGATGCTTGGTAGTTTTCTGGAAGCGCAATTATAAGGTTTATGAAAAACAGGAAGATCAACATCTCATGCAGGGTTGTTTTTTTTTTTTTTTAAACTGGGAACTGATTTAATGTGCTATTTTGTATCCCTTAGACCTTGTCTATTGAGCCATGATAATTTGATTTTGTTTTTATAGCTGTGTTTTTTTTTACATTCTTATTTTAAGTGTGCTAACCTTTGGAAAGAAATTCTATCTTGAAATGCTTTTAAGATAATATTTTTCAGACTGTTCAAACTTTTAATGATTGATGACTATAATTAGTCATATTGCAATATTGTATTTTCAGAGTTGCTGTTCAGTTTCCCTTGTCTACTTCTGCTTATAACCACAGATTAGCTTAGCTCCGAGTAGCCAGTATCTTTTTTGACCCTGGAAAAATTTTGAATCCTTTAATATATTTAACGTAGTTTATAATGAATTGAATAGGAGTGATCATTCACTCAACAAATAATTTGAGTGGCCGTGTTGAATAGCCTGTGTCCAGCCCAGCCCTTGCACAAAGATGAATGGTACTATCCCTGTTCTCATATTGTGTGTGGTCTAATAGAGGGAAGGTAATATGTAGTAACTATATTACCCAGGCAGTCATTTGTTTTACAAACACTAGTGGGCAAATTGAATAGGAGAACTTTCTTTTTATTTCAGTGCCTGAGGAACTTTAGCCATTTTTTTTTTCTGTTGCATTTTGCTTATACCAATAAAGACCTTATGTATCTACCATAAATGAAGGAACTGTGGAGGGAACTAAAAATATCTTTAGGAAATGCCCTAAAATCTTAATTCAGGTGTTGCAAATTCAGATGCCTAAAGAAGCCAGCCAGATAATAAAGATGAATGAATAAGATAGGTCCAAAGGCAGTTGTAATTGGTGGGGATTATCACCTACTGAAGTGTGTATGTTTTGTCTGAAGGTTTTAAAGTAAAAAATTGGTGTGGCTCGAAGAAAGCATGTCTGCACTCTGAGGCTGCCAATTTGCAACCCCTCTATGATTCCTTAATATTAATTGAAGCATCTCAAAAACATTTAAGGGAAAAGATAGTGATTTAAAGTTAAATACATCCAATTTAAGGATGATCATATCATTTAGTAAGCTATTTGGTGCTTTTTTCTGGGACATAGGTGACATTGAATTAGGGATGATCGGGTTCTAGGAGGAGCCTGGAAGATATTATTGATCTAGGCGGGTGAGGGGATCAAGTTTAGAAGAATCATTAGTGCAAGAGAAACAGAAGTTAGTAAGAAGGATACTGGCTTTCCATTACTGAAGACGTTTATTCTGGATATGGAGTGTCCTGAATTCCAGGTGTTAATTATTAGAGTTAGGTCAGAGGTCCGGAGGCCATTCTGTTACTGCCTGGGAAGTGTGTGAGGCAACTTGAATGGAAAGCTTTAGTGGATGGAGCCTTTTGCCATCATTTAGGTGGTGGAGTTTATGTGAAATTACCTGGGTCTTTGATCTCAGGGAGCGAACTCATCAGAAAGATGATCAGATTTTCTGGGTTTCTGCCTTGCATTGGAATGTCTGTGGCTCCAGAAATCACAAAACAGATTTTCTAGGGCCAGGGATATGTATCATTCCAGGTCTGTTGAATCAGTCAGTGTCTCAGTGGGTAGGACCCGAGAACCTTCTTCAGATGCCTCCGTGGGTACTGTGATGATAGCCAGGATGAGAGCTACAGCTGTAGGTATATAATAGGCTTTCCTGGTCAATGAAGACTCTGTATTGACAGCCCTTTGTTGAGGAAATTTTTTTAAAAGGGGGTTTAGTAGTAAAAAGAACCTTATTCTGTTGGATGCTAGCGAGCTGTCAGCATTAGAAATTGGTAGCTCCATATGTTAGGGCTTTGTTAAGGTTCTTGAGGCATTTCATTGGAGGGGTACACATAATTAAATAATTGAGGTCCAGGGATGGCTGTTTGGATGGCACATTCGAAACAGATGCTTTTCTCCAGTTGGCTGTGAGGGGCACCACAGCTTTGAAAGAACTGATGAGGAATGGCTTTGGGGGCTGGAGAGGGATGGTGAGTTTAAGGAAGTAAAAATTGATAAAACTGAGTGATTGCCGGGTATTGCTCAGTTTACAAATGGTTCAAAGGCAGTCATTGTGGCTGCTTTGTGGGGGCCCTGTTTTCATCTCTCTGAAGAGAGAATGTGTGCAAAAGATGTAAAGGCTTACGGGTGAAAGGTGCACATTTCAACCTTGGCATGGAGCCAGCATTCATGAAACCCCACCGTATAGTTTGTATGTGCTGGTTATGTTTCAGTCAACTGGAGGGAAGGTAAAAATATCTCCGGCATACAGACCATGAAGCCAGAGAAGACCTCCTCTCTAAGCTTAGTGCTGAGGTAGTGACATGCTGCTGCGTGTCATATACAACCCCCCAATACATGTCAGTAACCAGAGCGTCTTTATCTGGTCTAGAACAGTTGCCCATTTTTCTCTTCTATGCCTTTCAACAGTACTGTTGGCTTTTACAGAAGTCTCACTTTATTACCCTCCAAATCCAATACCTTACTGGTGTTTGAAGAGCTCAACCTTAGACCCATTTTAACTTAAGTTCTTTTAATGACTTGTCATATACTAGGGTAGGTTCTTCCATCTTTCCCTCCTTCCTTCCTTTTTATTTACTTTTCCCCTAAGAGAAATGATTGTAATCATTATTGGTTTAGTGGAAATAGATTAAATCCTCTACATAGATTTTTCTGAAGATGATATAAGGAGCTACTTAACTTTTTCTCTGGCAGAAAATATCAGACCCTAGACTGATCAGACCCAAACTGAATCTATACTTTGTGGTTTTTTTTAAAGGACAATCTTGTTTATTTTATTTTATTTTTTTTAATGTTTTATTTACTTCTGAGAGAGAGAGAGACAGCGCGAACAGGGGAGGGTCAGAGAGAGAGGGAGACACAGAATCCGAAATAGGCTCCAGGCTCTGAGCTGGCAGCACAGGGCCTGACATGGGGCTTGAACCCATGAACCATGAGATCATGACCTGAGCTAAAGTCGGATGGTTAACTGACTGAGTCACCCAGGTGCCCCTGAATCTATACTTTGGATTAAAGGTTTCTTGAATAGTTATATGGCCCAGTAAGAGTTCATGTACTTCTGTCTCTGCTCTTTTCTCCTGGAGAGGGTAAGATGGAGATACAGTGTTATGATGTATCAGCTTTCTTTTCCTCCTCCTCCTCTTTCCTCTTCTCCCTTTTTCTTCTTTTGCTCTTTCATAGAAAATGTGATTGAAACTGGCTTAAACAATAAAGGAATCCATTGGCATACAGATTTTAAAAGACCAGAGGTGGTGGGCTTCAGATAAGGCTTGGTCCAGTGGCTGAAATAATGTAATTTTAGGACCTAGTTTCTTTCTGTTTCTTTTCTGTTCTGCCTTTCACTGTGCTGACTTTATTCTTAGTCTCCATATCCACCCAGCAGCTCAGTCCCTTCCTTTGTGAATATAGACTTGTTACTGTGGTTCAGACTTTATATTCTCCTACTGTGGAAAGAAGGAACACTTTTATTTCTCAGAAGTCTCAGCTGATGTCTTCAGCTGTCTCCCTGGGTTTGATATGTGTCCATAGTTGAATCAAAGGTTGATGCTCAGTGCGTAGGACATATTGATAGGGTTAGGCAGTCAGCATCCATGGAGTGTGGAGTGGCGATTCTTACTCAAAACCCATACCTGAGAATGGGCAGGAGTGGTTTCCCAAAGGAAATTTGTGTTACAAAAAGGAGGGAACTGGATGATGTACATCAAACAATACACGTCTACTAAATGTGGATTTAGAACAAGGACATTATATGGACCAGGGGCTAGGAGGAGAGTTTCTAGGGGGAAGGCTAAAGATACCGAAAGCCCCTACTACCCCACTTACTGTATTTTGTGGATATCTTTTCATTTAGTTGGTGTTACCTTGAATTGCTTTTTCTTTCTTTTAGCTGCTTGTGGCTGGTATAAGAAGAAGAGCTTGGGGTAGCTTCTTTTTTAGCTAACATTTCCTCTAGTCTTTTACATAAAAATTGTGTTACTAGGACAATGGTGACTTTAAGGCCACTGGCCAGAAAGGTCCAAGACTGGGATTTTGACTAATTGGAGGAGTATCTGGCAAGTCCGCAGGTCTGGAATTCAGTCCTGGGAGCTCAGCTAAGGTCAGGAGAAACAGTTGTAGCATATAAATCATTCTAGCCCAGAGGCCAAGTCTAGCTAGGGAAATCCTCTAGGGCAGGGGTCAGAAACCAGGTGTCAGAGCCTGCAGGTGTTTCTCTAGTTAAAAATAACTTGGTTGAAGCTCTTTGTTTTTGTTCCATACTGCCCATTCCTATGGGTCTCCTTGTGATTATCATAGTTGGGAAGAAATGAGAATCGACCCTGAGGTCTGGTTCTGGCCGAGGCAGGCAAAGAATTACTGTTTTGATTTGGGAGAATGGATAGGACTCCTAAGATACTGTGGCTCACATATGGCTAAAAAACACTCCGTGCCACAAAGGGGTCACTAAGCTTGAATGATCTTTCACTGTGATGTAAATAATGTGCTCCAAGCTTAAAGTCTATGAGAAGTTGGGATTCTTAATCTTCTAAGTTTTAAAGTCCCCTGAAGACATTTTCTAATGAGAAACGAAACCCTAACAAAGTGTTTGCTTTAACTAAATGATTGCAGTTAATTTCTTGTAAAGAAACACAGAAGCACACATTAACTTAAAATAAGCTCACACTGTTGTTTCTTGTAGTACAGCCAGGAAAACCAGTAACAAGCTGTCTTCTTCAAAATCACATCCCTGGATGATATTCGAGCAACCTGGACAATTTAAATACATCCCCAGGAAAAACAATTTGAATTAAGTTAGAAATCACATTTGCCAATTTTCTTTCCACCATTGCAGTGTTGCCTCTTATTCTTAGAATCTGAGTAGCATCGATTGAGAAGGGGTGTGGTGTTGGTGACTCAGGTGAATATGAAATGAATGAAACATTCATTTCAGGGGCACAACTAATTTGGGCCACAGAGGATTTTCTTTTCTTTTTTTTTTTTGGTGATTGTTGGGGTCTTGGTGAGCTGGATGTGTGTTCAGCTTAAAGGAATTTAAATTTGAATTTTAAAAAACACCTTGTTGGGCATACAAAAGGATATTTAGTGCTTAGGGCTTATTTACACTGACATTTTATCCAAAATTGAATTTAATAATAATATGGCTTATTCATTTTTTGGGGGATCAACAGTAGGCATAAAACCTGAGCATTTTAGCCCCCAACAGATCTGATTTTATATTTAAAAGATAGCACCTTCCTAGAATGGATTTAGTTATTATTCAAGTCAACATTCTCCAGAGTGATGGAGTGTCTATTCAGTGATGCTAGTGTTTCTAGTCTTAGTTCTTTATACTAAAGATGTGAGAGAAGAGCTACCATGCCTCTTCTCTTATTGGTTGACTTTACTATGGAGAGAAGAAAGGCTGGGAATGGTTCTGTGGACAGTACTCTGTCCTTTCTTTTCAGCCCTGTTGCACCTGATGGGTTTTTAAGCTAGAAAGGAACCTGCTGTCTGCTTTCTTCCTCTTAATAAAAAGGAAGGCTGGGCCAAGGGATGTGGCTTGAGATTCCTCCCCCCCCACCCACCCCCCCCGTTCCCTCCAACCCTTATTTCCTATCATCTATCTATTCCCAATTCCAAAGAAACAGTACTTTCTTTTCAAAGAGAGAAACAGAACTTAGAATTGTGTGGGCTGACCCCAGGAACCTATGTGAAGTGGCAGTTCAGCATGACCTGGGCCTGCATGCTGGTTACCTTTTAAGAAAAGCTAAAAGGTAATTTTACAGTAACTTCTGATTGATCCCTAAGAAGGGATATTACAATTTTTTGAATTTTCTGAATGGAGCCAAAATATCTAACTTCAGATATTTTTGTATATTTTAGACCCAAAGCATGTTTACGTGTAGAAGAAACTAAATAAGTCAAGTGTACCATTTTGACACTAAAGCACAAAATTGGGATGATAGCAAAATTCTGGTGTGATGCACCAATAGGTCATTCCTTTGTAGATGTTAGAAGATTCCCCAGACCTCCTCTGTTAATTGAAAGTTTTGCTTACCTATCAGTTGTGGATGGGGCTGCTTGAATGATATTTGAGAAAGTTCAGATTTAAGATTCCTCATTTTGCTTTTTTTCTATTATGAGCCTGTCAATTCTGTCACTGGGGAAATCACGTGTGAAAGTAATTTTTCAGCTACTAAGGTTAATTGTGGATTTTGTACAGTCAGGATCACTTTACCATTAGTAGCCAGGAGGTTTTATTGATGGGAAGCCAGGGAATGGACTGCTGTATTTTATCCTGCAAGGCAATAAAAAACCCTTTTAGAAAGATCCTAGGTCACAAAACGTTAAAAAAAAAAAAATCAGGGAAGTTGGTTTTTGGTTGAGAGGCAGGTCAGAACCTTGGAGAGCTCTGGAGAAAGCTGAGGGAGACATCACAACCAGAAGATTCCATGGCTGACCCAAATAGACTAGAGTTTTTGAGAAGATGCCAATTCCGTTTTACTTATTATCAAGATGTATGTGATTTAAGGTGACAAATCCCTATTACTCTAAGCATGAACTGTGTATTTGTACACTAATTGAGACTTGGGGCTAATGTCTTAAACTAGAGAAAATGCTTTTCTTTAGCACATCTTTTTTTATTATTTTTTATTTTTTAAAATAGTTTATTGTCAAGTTGGTTTACATATAACACCCAGTGATCATCCTCACAAGTGCCCTCCTCCATGCCCATCACCCCCCTTCCCCTCTCCCCCACCCCCATCAGTCCTCAGTTTGTTCTCAGCATTCAAGAGTCTCTCATGGTTTGCCTCCCTCCCTCTCCCCCACTCTTTTTTCCCCTTCTCCTCCCCCATGGTCCCCCATTAAGTTCCTCCCAATCCTCCTATAGTGCAAACATATGGTATCTGTCCTTCTCTGCCTTACTTATTTCGCTCAGCATAACACTCTCAAGTTTCATCCATGTTGCTACACGTGACCAGATTTCATTCTTTCTCATTGCCATGTAGTATTCCATTGTATAGATAAACCACATCTTCTTGATCCATTCGTCCATTGATGGACACTTGGGCTCTTTCCATGTTTTGGCTATTGTTGGAGTGCTGCTGTGAACATTGGGATCCATGTGCCCCTGTGCATCAGCACTCCTGTATCCCTTGGGTAAATTTCTAGCAGTGCTATTGCTGGGTCATAGGGGAGTTCTATTGTTAATTTTTTGAGTAACCTCCACACTGTTTTCCAGAGGGGCTGTACCACTTTACATTCCCACCAACAGTGTAAGAGGGTGCCCGTTTCTCCACATCCTCGCCAGCATCTAGAGTCTCCTGATTTGTTCATTTTAGCCACTCTGACCAGTGTGAGTTGGTATGTCAGTGTGGTTTTGATTTGTATTTCCCTTATGAAGAGGGATGCTGAGCATCGTTTCATGTGTCTGTTGGCCATCTGGATGTCCTCTTTGAAGAAGCGTCTGTTCATGTCTTCTGCCCATTTCTTCACTGGATTAGTTGTTTTTCAGGTGTAGAGTTTGGTGAGTTCCTTATAGATTTTGGATAGTAGCCCTTTATCTGATATGTCATTTGCAACTATCTTTTCCCATTCCACCAGTTTCCTTTTAGTTTTATGGATTATTTCCCTTGCTGTGCAGAAGCTTTTAATCTTGATGAGGTCCCAATAGTTCATTTTTGCTCTTGATTCCCTTGCCTTTTGGGGATGTGTCAAGTAAGAAATTGCTGCAGTTGAGGTCAAGGAGGTTGTTTCCTGCTTTCTCCTCTAGGGTTTTTTTTTTTTTTATAAGATTTTATTTTATTTTATTTTATTTTATTTTTACAAATAGTTTATTGTCAAATTAGTTTCCACATAACACTCAGTGCTCATCCCCACAGGTGTCCTCCTCCATGCCCATCACCCCCCTCCTCCTCTCTCCTCTAGGGTTTTGATGTATCTTGTCTCACATTCAGGTCCTTTATCCATTTTGAGTTTATTTTTGTGTATGGTGTGAGAAAATGATCTAGTTTCATTCTTCTGCATGTTGTTATCCAGTTCTCCCAAGCCCCATATGTTAAAGAGGCTGGTTTTTTTTTCCCCATGGGATACTCTTTCTTGCTTTGTCAAAGATTAGTTGGCCGTACATTTGTGGGTCTAATTCTGAGTTCTCTGTTCTATTCCATTGGTCTATGTGTCTGTTTTTGTGCCCATACCACACTGTCTTAATGATGACGGCTTTGTAATGGAGGCTAAAGTCTGGGATTGTGATGCCTCCCATTTTGGTTTTCTTCAGTATTACTTTGGCTGTTCGGGGTCTTTTGTGGTTCCATACAAATTTTAGGATAGTTTGTTCTAGTTTTGAGAAGAATGCTGGTGCAATTTTGATTGGGATTGCATTGAATGTGTAGATTGCTTTGGGTAGTAATGACATTTTAACAATATTTATTCTTCCAACCCATAAGCATGGAATGTTTTGCATTTCTTTGTGTCTTCTTCAATTTCCTTCATAAGTTTTCTATAATTTTCATCATACAGATCTCTTACATCTTTGGTTAGGTTTATTCCTAGGTATTTTACGTTTTTTTGTGCAATTGTGAATGGGATCTGTTTCTTGGTTTCTCTTTCTGTTGCTTCATTATTGGTGTATAAAAGTGCAACCGATTTCTGTACATTGATTTTGTATCCTGCAACTTTGCTGAATTCATGAATCAGTTCTAGTCAGGTTTTCTATGTAGAGTATCATGTCATCTGTGAAAAGTGAAAGTTTGTCTTCTTCTTTGCCAATTCTGATGCCTTTTATTTCCTTTTGTTGTCCGATTGCTGATGCTAAGACTTCCAGCACTATGTTAAACAACAGTGGTAGCCCATCTTCTTGTAGGTCCAAGTCATTTTATGGGTCATGCTCCCTCTTATCTGGGATTCTGGTTTCAGGATGACGATGGTCACAGATAGGAAGGGCAAAAGGAGCATAAGATTTCACCAAAGTATTTACTGAGACCCATTTTCCCAACACAATTTTTTTTTCAGATAATATCTTAGGTAAACAAAACCAAAGCAAGAGCCAAACCAAACCAAACCAAACTAAACCAAACCAAACCAAAACCAGAATAGTAGTGGTGTTCTGGTTAAAGCAGGATTTGAAAGGTCTGGAGTGCCTTCTACTCCTCCCTCAGTAGCCCTTGAACACAGGTAACACGTCACCTTATTTCACCAGTGTATGTTCAGTTTACTTGTCATATCCACTTCCTAAGTAGGAGTGAAGATTTAATCTAACTACTTCTAGGAGTACCTTTAATAGCTCATATTAATTCCAGAAATGGCCTTAGATTGGATGTCTCCTTACCTGTTTATTTGGATGTCAGAGATTTGTATCTTTCCAATGAGCTCTTCTATACTCCCCAGAACCCACTGAGTTTTCAAAGACCGTCATTAACAATAACTTCAAAATATCGTGGCAACAATCTCAAACCTCAGACTCAATAGGCCCTGCTTATAAGGATGAAGATAGTAGAATATTTGAAAATAAAGCCACTGAGGATTACAAAATGACCCTATTTAATTTTTTTGCGTTACCAGTATTTATTTCTGTGGTACCCTACGAATTCTGGTGGAGCAGAATGCAACTGCAGGGTATCTCCCCTTCCACCCACCCGTTTGTTCTTAACACTTGAATTTTCTCAAAAATAAAATGCAGAATATTAATTACAAGTTAACTACAAGAGATGTACTTGTGAGTGCTGTGTTGGCTTTTTTGTTAGCCACATGACTATAAATGTGTGGAGGGTAGTTGTATGGAGGTAGGCGTAGACTTGCTCTGTGTAGACCCAAAGTTAGCTTCTCTTAATTCAGTTTCCCTGTCACCCACCCTTAAACGTCATGCTATGTTAACTCTACTTTAGGAAGTTGCTATATTTTAGAAAAGTATAAAAAGAGTTTAAAATAATTTCATTTCAGCTATTTTAGGTGATGTGTTAGAGGGGATGTGAACACAGTGTAGACATTCATTTTTGATAATATGTGGTCCTCTTACAAATAGGTCAGTTAGAAAATTTATTTCTATCTTTTGTATCCTCTAGATGAAGTGATACTTAAAAAATTCATGCTGTCCAGTTATAGCTCTGTTAGAAATGTAAAATGTCATCGGTCATTTCCTAAGACTTCATTCAGAGGAATGCAACACAAAAGAATTTTGGTTGAGAGAAGCATAATGAATTCTTACAACTGTTGCCATTACATTATAGCATATTGCAGTAGCTTTCTGGAAATGTTGTGTGAGGTTTGGAATTTAAGAAACAGTTCAAGGTTACTTAAAGCATATTTATCTAGGGTTAAGTGATGCAAGATTTGTTCTCCAGAAGGCTGTGGAACTGGGTAACTTCAAGTTGATAAAAAGTGACAATTGAAGTCTGTCCTCATAAAATTTGTAAATGGCAAGTAGAATTTCTTAAACTTGAGATTGCAAAAACAGTTTGAAATGAAGCATTTAAAGTACACTATTCTACCTTTTTAATGTTTATTTGTTTATATGAGAGAGAGAAGGATGGAGAGTAAGCATGGGAGGAGCAGAGAAAGAGGGAGACAGAGAATTCCAAGCAGGCTCCGCACTGTCAGCACGGAGCTTGACACTAAGCTCGGACCCATGAGCCGTGAGATCATGACCTGACCCGGAACCAAGAGTCGGACGCTTAACCAACTTAGCCACCTGGGCACCCCTAATGTTTTAAATTTGTAGTTTTCCATTATGAAAGTGTGTGCATGTGTTATTTTTGTGCACATATACACATTTATATAAATATGTATAACCATACAATTAGAAAATTTGGAAAATATAGAACATTAGGAAGAAGGAAAAAAGAACTTTTCTAAGTAGCTCCCAACTGTAGACATCAGTTGTTAACATTTTTTCTAGTTAAATTTTTTGTGCACAGATGGTTTTTGGTGTGTAGGGGCTCAGGAGGGGATGGGGACAATCAAATTAAGATTATAATGTATATGTAGTTTTCTTTCTGTCTTCATTTAACATTTTGCCAGTATTTAATAGTATTTTCTATGCTCTTGCACTGTATTTGTAAACATATTGGCTGCATATTATTCCTTTGAATGAGTGTAACAGTTTTTCAACTATTTCTTATTATGAGGCATGTAGGTTATCTGCAGTTTCATGATATTTTAAATGACTGTACATGTTTTGTCTGTGATGCTTTCCCCTTATTTTTTTCTTAGATAGATTCCCAGAAATAGTACTTCTAAGAGGTTTTGAGAATGAACACTTTTATGATTCTTGAAAAAGAAAAAACAAACTGCTATATCAATTTTCACTCTCATGTGTAAAAGTGTCCATTAGACTGTATCCTCGCTAGCATTAGCTGTTTGCTTAAGAAGTAATGGGCTGGCCAAATCATGAGTCCCATGAGAGAGCAAGGGACACTTTATGGGGCCAGGGACCTATCTTGGAGTAAACGTCAGGCTGCTGAGTTCAAATTAACACCTGATTCAAGAGAGGTTAGTTGAACCATGGGAGCCATAGTATGTAGCTTTAAGGAGTGGGGAGAAGGTGCACAGTTAGCAGAACTAGAGGTGATCTAGGAATACCCAAGAAGGGCCAGATGTTGGTGCCTTACACAGTCCCAGCGTGGCACTCTCTTGGGGATAAGTCTAGTCTTCTTGGGGAATGGAGGAATCTAATAATATAAGCGGTGAAGGAGGCTTAACTTTTGTTGTTGATACTCTTTTATGCTATTGGAAAAGTGCTGTTTCTTTTACCATGTGTACATATTATTTTTTCAATGAAAAGTTAGTTTACAAAAAAGAACCCAGAAATATTACATTTCTTTGATTATTAATAAGGTTGCATACTTTTCATATGTTGTTAATCAGTTTTGATTTCTATTTTATCTAAATGCTAGACAGAGCAAAATTTCATAACATGAAGTGTCAGGTAAAATTCCTTTTATTAATGGAAATTTTTTGTTATGAGATCTATTTTTTTTAAAGACAAATTTTTCCCCTTAGATTTCTTTTCTCTCCATTAGTTACAGTGATGGGTCCCAGGGCTCATTTGGTAATTTGCTTGTTTTTCTCCTCTCTCTCCCCAAAGATATGAACTTAGTACATCGTTTCCCAACTTTTTTCACTGATTGATGTGTCTAAATTTAACTCAATATGGCTGAGAAGCCATGTTTTCAGTAAGTGAAATGTGAATTGAGGGTGACCAAGGCCTCTGAAAACAATATCCATCACTATGTTTCTGACATAAGGAAGCTGTAAAGAAACTGAGGATTGGTTGGGCATGTTCAGGATTGTGGGACCATTGCTTTGGGATTATAGGTGTGCAGTGGAGTGTGTTGATGAGAGAGAAATGTGGGAAGGTTGAGAGTCCCGGGAGCAGGAATATCTCTTAAGTCAGGCAGCCTCGGCAGGGCAGCCAATGTGGAGAATCCTGAATTAGCACCAGGTGTGAGATGGGTCATGGCTGTTGAGAGGCAGGTACGAACTGTTTGGTTAGCAGCCGATGTTTCAGGGAACTGAAGAGAGGATTGGCAGATTTACGCTCTACATTGTTGCTTGTCTGCACTTGAATTATCACCAGAGTTAGCCAGCCTCTCTGGTTAACCAGTCTTTAAAAAGAGCTGACATCACACCTTCCCTGATTTGCTTCATCAGTGTTTAGTGAGAGTGAATAAAGTGTCATAATAATAATAATAATAATAACTCTTTTGCTTTTGTCTTTTTTGCTTTCATTGTATTTTATTGCTTTTTTCTAATGTGTTTTTCATTCGTCTTTTTTTTTTAAAGTTCATTTATTTATTTAGAGAGAGAGAGAGTGTGTGCACAGGGCAGGGGCATAGAGAGAGAGGGAGAGAGAGAGAACCCCAAACGGGCTCTGTGCTGTCAGCGCATAGGCGGATGCGGGGCTCGAACTAGGGTGTAATCGTGACCTGAGCCAAAATTGAGTTGGCTACTTAATGGACTGAGCCACCCAGGCATCCCTCATTCCTCATTTTTGAAATCTTTTTTCTCTTTTCTTTTTTCTTTTTATGGCCATCCTCATATCAGATTTTTTCTTTCATGCATTACCAAAAGTAGAATAAGAACTTAGTGTATATAGAATTATATGTGCTATGTATTTTATCTATCTATATCTATAGTAATATAGACAGAGGTATTTATTTCTCTTTTTTCTAAAGAGGCCTCTTAATTTATGCCTTGAGCTGCACCATCCCACTAGCCCCTGTCCCCAGGCGCTGGCCTGCATGCTTCCTGAAGAAACTTTTGGACATCTAACTCGACTCAAGAGAGCGGAAAGTGCCAACATCCTTCATTGTTAGACTGTTTCTAAAATATGTCCTAGTGTTAGGAAGTGATCACAATCTTGTAATATCTTCTGTGTTCTCTTCTTTTTTTTTTTTTTTTTTAATTTTTTTTTTTTTTTTAATGTTTTATTTATTTCTAGGAGAGAGAGAGAGAGACAGCGTGAGCAGGGGAGGGTCAGAGAGGGAGTCACAGACTAAAACAGGCTCCAGGCTCTGAGCTGGCAGTCAGCACAGAGCCCGACGCGGGGCTCGAACCCACGAACCGCAAGATCATGACCTAAGCGAAAGTCGGACGCTTAACCGACTAAGCCACCCAGGCGCCCCTTCTGTGTTCTCTTCTAAACAAAATGGTTCCAACCACAAATTACCTAAGTAAAAATGGTTATATAGCAATGGTGGGGAGATTTTTATCTTGTTGAGCCTATTTTTACCTCCCCTGATGAGGATGTTTTTTGGCTAAGTCATTTCCCAGTCAAGTGTGCACTGAATGGCCAAAGAGGTCAAATGCATTTCCATGTATTGGGAGATTGCATTTTAATGGAAAGGGACTTGTTGGCATATCTTTATGCATTTAACAATTAGGTTGAATTACTTGACATGAATTCAAATTGGTAAGAGATGTTTGCCAGCTTATATGCTTTTAGAATTTTCTTTCTTTTTTTAAATTGTGCGATATAGGCTTGTAACTTTCCACACAGCTAAAGAAAATGATAAAGTTGAAAAAAATAGAACTGTAAGCAACTAAAGTTTTTTCTTTTTGTCCTTGAATAGGGACTTGACTCCTTGACCAAGAAATGGAAGATTGCCTGTTTTTCTTATTAATGTTTAGTGATAAACTCTGGAAGAAATGTATAACAAACTACATAATGATCATTAAAGTTTTGTACTGTGTTGTTATATCCTATTGATACTTTGTGTTCTTGAGTAGCTTAAAAGGAATTTTCAGGATCTTGAAGTCAAGAGGTTTGCCAGTGAGAGCTTTGTAGTCTTCTTATCAAATCAGTTCATAGTTAGGGCTGTCTTTCATTCACTGTATGATGAAGATCATTTTCCTGTCTTTATCAAGCCTTTATTTGAACTACCCTTAAGACCTACCTATCCTGTAAATAAAAGAACATTTTGTGATTTCTCCATTGTCATTTAGTGCCTGTAAATCAACCCATTCAGTAGACCAGAATAATTGCTGTCCTTTTAAAGAATGCATTTCTTTACCTTCCGTTTGTTTTCTTTTGATAGAAGACTTTTTTGGTGAGATTAGTTATGGTACGTGACTATTGGTATTATATAAATGAAACATGTCAAAATTTAGAAGATTGTATAACTCAGTGAATCAGTATTTTCCAAAAGGCCAAATCACGATGGTACAAAATCATACATAAGTAAATGATATGTTCGAAGTGCAGGATAGATTGATGGAATTTAATGTAAGAGCATGAAACTTTTATGAATATAGTTTCAGCTTCCACACTGTAACTAACCTTTAAGAAACTACCACTTGTTGAGTTTTGGTATAGTATCCAAGAAGAATCTATCCAGAATTATTTGTCAAGGCTATTAAAATACTCCTCTCTTTTTAAAGTACACATATGAGTGAGGCTGGATTTTTTTCATCTACTTCAGCCAGAACAACATATTGCAACATTGAATGTAAAAGCAGATATGAGAATTCAGCTCTTTTATTAAGCCAGACATTAAAGAGATTTGCAAGAATATAAAACAATACTGTGCTGTTTTTTTGAAATCATAGTGATTTCATTAAAAATATTTTCTATGTTAACAATTAGTAGGTTTTTTAACATGAATTAATAAATATTTTTAAAATTTATTGGTTTTCATTTTTAATACAGTAAATTTAATCCCTATAATTCATATAAACAGAAGCTCTTGGTGTTCTAAGTACTTTTTTTTTAAAGAGCGTAAAAGGTTTCCAAGACCAAAATGTGTGAGAACCTGTAGTGTAGTGCTTAAGCAGGGACTTGGAGCCAAATTGCTTAAATTTGAAACTCAACTTTATTTTTTTAATGTCTCTATGACCTTGGACAAGATATTGAACTACTTTTTGCCTTGTGTGTGAAGGTTAATATAACTTGTAAGGTTGTGTTGCGGACTAACTTGAACGTATGAAAAGTTCTTATAATTTGTATAGCACTTGGCAAGCTATATAATTATCACCTATTGAACATTTGTAGTATAATAGGTGTTCTCCTTTATTGATGCTAAATTTCTAGAGATTGAATGTTTTGGGGGTATTAAGGTGGTCTGTTATCAGTAGAGTCCTAGATGCCTCCAACCTCTTCTGTAATTCTTTTTCCTCCAAGTTAGTGGTTCTTAGCCTTTCCTGTGCATTCGAATCACTTGGGAAGCTGTAATTAAAACAAACACCCCAATACCCCAGACATACCTCAGATTATCCCAGTTGAACCAGAATCTGGAGGTGTGGTAGGTGTTCTCCTTGCTCTTCAATGCTGCTACCAAGGAAATTGTCATTCCCTTTTCCCTAAAATTCTCCAAATATATGATTTAATATTCACATAAATGATTCTTCGAGCCAGGCACACTCCCTGTAGTACTCCCTACCTTGTCAGTACCAGTTACAGATTCATCTCGATTCTCCCGGTTGCAACTGTCCTCTCCTCTGACCACACGTCCCATCTTTCCAAGGCATTCTTTTCAGTATTTCATCTCCAGCAACTCTTGTATTCTATTCGTTCCTAAGTTAGTAGTTATCAAGACCGTTAGTCTTCATTCAGCCAATAACACTAGCTGTAAGATTAACTGCCAGTGTTACTGCCGGACACCTACTGATTGACCTAATTGGAGGAGCAAACCTCATCCTATTGAGCATCAGCCTAGCAGGCTTTTATTACATTTGTCACTCTTATTCTACTTACTGTCCTTGGATTTGCAGTAGCCCTAGTTCAGGTTTATGTATTTTCCCTATTAGGTAACCCTTCCCCCATGTGGTAATACCTCATGACCCACAAAACCCAGGACCATTGGTCCTTCCACCCTTTCACTATCCCCCCCCCCCACTCCCTTATAAACTTGCGTGGCTTTTTCCTGACTTAACACCCATGGTCCATAATTATAATCATTCTTTTGCAAACCCTCTAAGATCTTTTGCCTCTCTTTCTATTGTGCTTTTCTGGCAAAGTCCCAAGCTTTGTTAAATCCAAATTCCTCTCACTTCACCTTTGCACCCAGGCAGTGGGATTTATGCTAATTGGTCTCACTTAAAAACCATACCTCTAAGTCAGGCAGAGAAGGTCAAATATCATATGTTTGCACGTATAGGAGGATTAGGAGGAACTTAACTGAGGAACAAGGGGAAGAAGAAGGGGGAAATGGTGGGGGAAAGGGAGAGAGGCAAACCATGAGAGACTCTTGAATGCTGACAAAAACTGAGGACTGATGGATGTGGGGGGGGGATGGGCATGGTTGAGGACACTTGTGGGGATGAGCACTGAGTGTTATGTGGAAACTAATTTGACAATAAACTATTTGTAAAAAAAAAAACAAACCATACCTCTAACCCCAGTGGGGCTTTTAGTGCTATCTGGAATTCCTCCTACATTTCCCCAGTACATTTATTCTTCTGAATGACTCTTTCAAATGACTAGTTCACACTTTCTTCTCCAATATCATTTCCTTCTTCCTGACCGTCCTTCCTGTTTCAAGGAGAACATACAAGCTCTAAGGAGAGAAGTTGGCGACAGGCTCCTGTCACCTCATGCATCAACCTGCCTGCGCTCCTACTCCTTCACTTGGCTCTTCCTCCTGTTTCTATCAATGGGCTCTCTGTGCTCATTTCTAAAGCCAGCCCTCTCAGAGATCCCATCCCTGTCTACCTGTTTGCTTTCTTTCCTTCTGCTCTTTGGACATCACCCCCATAAGTCCCCCCTTTCTCTACATGGACATTCCAGCAGGCTGCAGATCCCTGAGCAGAACTTTCCCTTGACCCCACACTCCCCTCTGGTTACCAGTTTGAATCATCTGTACTAGCTATGTGCAGTTTCTACCCATTCTCTCTTGAACCCTCGACGGTCACGCTTTACTTTGTCCAAAGCGCCTGTTGAGGATGCTATTGATGGGTGTGTCACTGGACCTATCGGTCAGCTCTCAGACCTCCATACTCACCGTGTCAACACCATTTCACACAGCTGATCACCTCTTTCTCCTTGAGCCACTCCCTTCACTAGGCTTCTGAGATACATGCTGTTTTGTCCTCAGTAGCATTTATTATCATCTGATGTAGTTCGTTGTTTGTTGTTTATTTTGGCCACTAAAATGTAAGCTCATGGAGAGCAAGGGCTTGGTTTGTTTTCTTTACTGCCTAGAACAGTGGCTGATTCTTAATCATAGGCATTTGATAGCTGTTGTTGAATGAATGAATGTGAGCTTAACAAGGACTGTATGCTTACCAAATCTCTCCCCCATTCCCACCTACTTTCCTGGTCGGCAGCCCTCACAGCCATTTCCTTCCTCTCTCTCAACCTTGCATTTCCTAGCTTATTTTCTCTCTTCTCTACTCCATTCCTATCATTTCTAGATCAACCCATCATCGATGTGCTTGTATTTCTGTGGGGCTCCAGTGTTTACAGAGCATTTATTTATATCTGGTATTATAGATGCAGATGGTCTGTGGATCTGGGTTGAATGATGTTAGCATATAATGCTGGATTTATGTGCAGGTTGAAAAAAATTAAAATTGTAAAAGAATAAGAAGGAAATTAAGTCTCCCAGGGCTAAAATGATGATGTTCTAGGGTATCTAGGTTTCTTGTTTTGTTACTATCCTGCTTCACACTTCACCGCCTCCTCATGATGGAATCCCTCCTTGATTTTCTGCAAGGATTTTTCAGAGACAGGAGAAGTCACCAAGCTCAAAAGACCTTCATAACTTAAGTTCTGAGTTTATCGCTAATTAAGCATAGTCTGTTCCTCTTAGATTTTCATCACTGTTTTCCTCTATGTTGATGTGCTGGCGGGATACTGGATTTGTATGAAAATTCCTTTTCAACCGGTCTTTTATTTATGGTTTCTGCAGAACCTTGCCTCCTGGAATCCTTCAAATCCTGAATGTCTGTTACTTGTGGTGAAGGAGCTTGTGCAACAGTATCACCAGTTCCAGTGCAGCCGCCTCCGTGAGAGCTCCCGCCTCATGTTTGAGTACCAGACGTTACTGGAAGAGCCACAGTATGGAGAGAACATGGAAATTTATGCTGGGAAAAAAAACAACTGGGTAAGGATTTTCGAGAATGGGGAAAAAAAGGCACTTTGTCTGTAATAAAATAATCAATTCGAATGTTCATTTATAGTAACCCCCAGCCATTTCCCTAGACAAGCGTGGTTTTGGTTGCCTGTATACTTTCTCATAATTTAGAGTTTGAAGGGACTTGAGTGTTCCTTTGGTTCATTATGCTTCTCAAAAGTCATCTCCTGGGAAGTGTGTAGAATTTAGAGTCTCACCTCTCAGCGCCAGGTGTTCACACGTCAGAGGTGGAACTTCAGGACCTCCCTGTAGAACAGACCCCCTTGGACCAGAGTCTGGTGCGGGCCACACAGGCCACGTTTTGAGACACAAGCATCCCCTCCTTTTCAATGTAAAACATCTCAGTATCCCAGTCAGATCAGAGAGGTCAGCAACTCTGGCAGTAGCTAGCTTGTATGGACCCTTTTATAATCTCCTTTTATCATTTTTCTACTTTGTAGGATCTTTTTATGTTTATATTTAGTTATAAAAATAGGGAACGCTTCACAAACTTGCGTGTCATCCTTGCCCAGGGGCCACGCTAATCTTCTCTGTATTGTTCCAGTTTTAGTGTTTGTGCTGCTCAAGGGAGCACTGTCGGATCTTTTTAAAATGCAAGTCAGGTCATATCTCTCCTCTGTGCAGAACTTTCATCTCCTGTCCCTTTCTCGAATGGCAAAAGCCCATGGACGTGAAAAGGCCTTACGTGCTGCCGTCACCACCATACTCTACCCATCCTTGCTTCTCTCACTTCATTCTTTTACTCTCCCACCTAGAACTTTTCAAGTCCAGCCATGCTGATACCCTTGCTGTGCTGCAGACACACAGGTGCGCTGCTGCCCCAGGGTCTTTGGATGCCTTTCCCTCCTCTGCCTTCTTTTCCCTAGATATTCTCTTGGCTGATATCCTTCCTTTATAGTTTTTACCCATGTGTTATAGTCTCTATCTGCCTATATTAACACCCCGCTTTAAAGCAGCTTTTTTGAGGTATAATTTACCATAAATTTACCTGCTCTAAATGTACAATTCAGTGATTTTTAATACAGTTGCCAAGTTGAGCAGCCAGCACACAGCCCTGTTTGAGACTGGTTCCGTCACCCCAGTGAGATCCCTCACACCTGCTTATGGGTGATTCTCTTCCTACTCTAGCCCCAGCAGCTGCTAAACTACTTTCTTTCTGTATAGATTTTCTTTTCATTCATTGGTACCCTACAATATGTAGTCTTTTGTGATTGGCTTCTTTCACTTAGGATAATATGTTTGAGAGTCTTCCATGGATCACTGGTTCATTTCTTTGTGTGGCTGAAGAATATTCCATTAGAGACATGCCACATTTTGTTTATCCATTTACCTGGTGATGGACATTTGAGTTGATGCCACTTTTTGACTATTATTATTATTTTTGATGCAAAAAGGTGGTTTTATTAAAGTATGGGGACAGGACCCATGAGCAGAAAGAGCTGCTCCACTTTTTGACTATTGTGAATAATGCTGCTATAAACATTCACATGTGAGTTTTTGTAACACCCCTTTCTTAAATCGTATCTCACACACCCCCACCTTTTCTCTGCTCTACTTTTTTTTTTGCAACTCTTTTTAACATGTAATTAACATGTTGTATTAATATATGTTGCTGCATAAAATAATCATTCTAGAACTTAGTGGCTTAAAACAACAACATTTATTATCATAGTTTTTGTTGGTCAGGAATCTATGTAGATCCTCTGCTTCAGGGTCTCTCATAAGCTGAATTTAAGGTATTGACCAGGGCTGCAGTCCCCTCAAGGCTCAGCTGGAGACAGATCCATTCTGACTTCATTCATGTGGCTGTTGGTTCCATTCAGTTCCTTGTAGGCCATTGGATTGAGGGTCTTGGTTCAATGCTGGCTTTTGGCTGGCACTGCCTTCAGTTCCTCACCTCTTCACAAGGCCTTCCCACAGGGCAGCTCAGAAGATGGAAGCTGGCTTCACCAGAGCAAGCAAGCAGGAGAGATCAAGAGTGTCTGAGCAAGACAGACGTCATAGTCTTTATAATCTAATCTCGGAAGTGACATCATCTTTGCTGCATTCTATTTAGTCCAGTCCACATGCAGGGAAGGAATTACCTGAGGTGTGATACCCGGGACCATTGGGAGCCATTTAGAAATAGCCTCCCATGCTCATTTATTATGTTTATTGTTTGTGCATCTCTCCCCACTGGCATGTAAAATTTCATGAAAGCAAGGATCTTTGCTTTGTTCACTATTGCATCAGAAACACCTGGAACAGTGGCGACCACACTGTTTACATTCTATAAACATTGTTGAATGAATGAGTTAATAAAGTTGTTTAGTTAAACAATAGAATAACTTTCAGGCTCCCTTCTCTGCGTTTGTTCTTTCAGGTTTCACTTAGCCTTCCTTTTCTTAAGTTAAATATGGCTCCTCCCCTTTTATTCTTCAGCCTTTTCTTAAAGCACATGTTCCCAAGGTCTTACACATGATTATTGCCTTTGAATCAGTAGGTCTCTAATTTATTCTTGTAACAAACCATCTTGTTTGTTCAGTCCAAAGTTTAAAAAAAAAAAAAGATTTTGTTTATTTCACTGTGGTAAAAGACACATAAAATTAAATTTACCATCTTCACCATTTCTGAGTATACAGTTCAATAGTGTGCAATATTTGCCTTGTTGTGCCACAGATTTCTAGAACTTTTTCATCCTGCAAAATTGAAACTCTATACTCATTAAGTACCAATTTCCTTTCCTTCTAGCCCTTGGTCACTACCTTTCTACTTTCTGTATCTTTCATTTTGAGTCTTTTAGGTTCTTCAAATAAGTGGAGTCGTGCCGCATTTGTCCTTTTGTGACTGGCTTATTTCATGTAGCATGATATCTTTGAGGTTCACGCGGGTTGTAGTTCGTGATAAGTTGCATTCCTCTTTAAGATTGCATAGTGTTCCATTGTTAAGTGTATATACATTTTGTTTATCCACATAAACAGTGTCCCGTTGATGAACATTTGTGTTGCTTCCACCCCTTGGCTATCGGGAATAAAGTTGTACTGAATTCTTTTAATTATATCCCTAAGGATGGCAGTGCTGGGTCATCTTGCTAATGTTATCTTTACGTCTTAAAAAGCTTCCTTACTTGTTTTCCATAAAGGCTGCACCGTTTTCAGTTTCCACCAAGATTGCAGAGTTAAAGTTTTAAACTGTTGATGATTTTGAAACAGGAATCTGTTCACAAGGAAAACTTTGTTTATCCTCTAGTCCTAGCATTTCTTCTTATTAAATAGTCATCATGATTCTCTTGTCAAAAACAGATGTTAGGTTAATTTGGCATGACTTTGTGGTGAACCTGATTTGTCTTTAGTGCTGATAGACTCATTTGAAAGTGGAAATCACTTCAAACTAACTGGTCTTTAATTTTTAGGATTTTCCTTGCCACCCAATTCACCCTTTGAATATTAAGGCTGAATTTAAATATATCCAGTTTTATGGCACCTTTTCTGATCTAAAAAGTTAAAAAAAATTTTTTTTAAATGCTTATTTATTTTTGAGAGACAGAGCATGAGTGGGGGAGGGACAAAGAAAGAGGGAGACACAGAATCTGAAACAGGCTCCAGGCTCATAGCCTGACACGGGGCTTGAACTCACAAACCGTAAGATCATGACCTGAGCCGAAGACGGACGCTCAACTGACTGAGCCACCCAGGAGCCCCTGATCTAAAAAGTTTTAAAATTATAGTTGACCCTTAAGCAACATGGGGTTAGAGTCACCATCTTTCTTCCCCTCCTCCATGCAGTAAAAAAATCCATATATAACTTTGGACTCCCCCAGAACTTAACTACTAACAGCCTACTGTTGACCAGAAGCCTCACTGCTAATATAAGCAGTCGATTAACACATATTTTGTATTTTGTATGTATTATGTACTGTATTCTTATGATAAAGTAAGCTGGAGAAAAGAAGAAATTAAGAAAATCATAAGGAAGAAAAAATATATTTATAGTCCTGTACTGTATTTATTGAAAAATATCTCCATGTAAGTGGACCCATGCAGTTCAAACCTGTGTTCAAGGGTCAACTGTATATTCACTGGCCCAGCTAATACTTGACTTGTGGTCCATGTAGATATTAAGGTATAAATTCATTTAAAGCAGCTACGCAGTTTGAATTTATAGTGTTTTAAAAACTTTGTGTTTAATGTTACTGATTCTCCATTCTTCACTTAAAAAACCTGCTGCTATCCTCTCCTCAGTTTATTTTGATTTAGTATTTTAAGTACTTTGTAAGCATAGGGCAATGGTATGGATTTAGGGGAAGTAAAGAAACTGAGAATCCCACAACAAGGCAAGGTGGGCAGTTAAAGGTCAAGCTTACAGCAGAGCAGGTCTAGGGGAGCCTAGTAGACGTGGGAGCTGAGACTATAAAAGTAAATATATAGGAGTATGAGTTCGTTACTGGCCAAGGAACAGAATATAACGGGTCTTGAGGGATGAAACACACTGAAACTTGGCATACTGGTTCAGGAATGCATTAAAGGACAGTTTGCTAATGGAGTCCAAACCTAGACCAAGAATCTGGACAAGAAACACAGGACCCTGGCAGAAAGAAAGGAACTTGATTTTGAGCCAAGAGTTTCTGAATCAGGGACTGTATGAGTTTTCCTATTGCTTCTGTAAAAAACTGCTACAAACTTGGTGGCTTACAACTACACAAATGTATTGTGTTCTAGTTTTGGAGCTCAGAAGTTGAAAATGGGTCTCCATGGGCCAAAGTCAAGGTATCGGCAAAGCAGTGTTCATCTGCAGGTTCTACAGGATTCTGTTTCAGGGTACTTAAGAAAGTGGCAGATGTGCTGTCAGAGGTATCTTTGAGAAACTGTGGAGAAGCAGAAAGATTCGATAAGACTGTAGAGAGTAAAAACTTAGTGGAAATTTTGAAAAGAAGTGACACTCAGGTCTTTAGGTGGATCATTTACAGGCATTTAAATAAGAATGCGATAGTTGGAACAAAAGTTGGAGAACCAAGAAATAGTCATGGCAATTTATTTTACCCTTTTAAGGAAGGTGGATGTCATTGACTTAGATTATCTCATTTTTCAATAAAGCATTCATTCTTCTATAAAATTCTACTGACAATATGTTCTTTTCTTAGGCGTTTGAATATGTGGAAGAGCTACACCTAGAAGATTGGATGTATCTCTTGTCAGCCGTCAGGTGTCTTGTGGAGTGTCACAGGGCTTTTCCTTTGGGCCTGTTTTGCTCACTGTTTTATTAGGATATCGAAAGGGACACTTTTCAAGTTTTCTGATAACACAGAGTTTGAAATGGTAGTTAATATGAAAGACTACAGAATCTATTTAAAATCATTTTTATATTTTTATGCATTGTAATGCTGTACTACCAGACCGCAAGATGCAATTTTAATAGGGCTAAGCCAGTGCAGGACTGATATACATTTGTGGAAAATCTACTCTGCTAGTTTTGGGCTAAAAGGGCAGTATACCAGTCATAGCTTTTGCTCTTGAAGGTGTTAAAATCCAGTGGAGAAGACTCTGTATATACTCATAAAAAAATGAAGTAGCAGTGCCAGATAGTTGTTTCAAGTGGAAGTACAGCCTGTATAAGAATTTAGAAGGCCCGATCATTGAGGAATGGAGTGACTGTGGAAAGCTGTAACGATGAACTGGAACTGGCCAAGCCCATAGGGGACAGTGGACACAGCATGATAGGTAGAGAAGGTCAGGGAATGGTTGGAGGATAACTTAGGGGCATGACATACATGGGGAAGAAGAATTGTAAGCATGCATATATGACTGGTGTACTGATCAGTAAATCCCATCTCTTACTGGAATATTAAAGCATGAAGACTTTTGCATGAAATATATCGATGTTTATTAATTAAAACATTAGTATTAATATACTGTCTAACTAAACCACCGTAAGATCAACATATCCTTCCTGGCCTAAATATAAATCCTTTTATTTTGGTTCTCCTGATCCGACTGTCCATCTGATAAATACTCTCTGTAATGAATCCAAGAGTGTATGTAATTATTTAATACCTTTGGATTATAAAATTTTATATTTTTTCGAGAGAATGGTGACTGCTTGTTTTCACCTTTCTCGGCATTGAATTTTCTCTGCTACATATATTTATATTCTTAACTTTCCATTTCTGGTTCTTAAAGTTTGAGACTCTTAAAAACTTGAGATGCCTCCTCTATTTTATTGTGATCTGGCAAAAGGAAAATATTATCAACATTCTGACAAGTCTGATAATTTGAAATACAGTGTTTCCTCCATATCACCTCAAAGACAGTCTTCTTTTTCCCCCCTAACTTCCATTTAGAAGGTTTTAGCAAGTGCACACTTGAAGGTAAACATTAAGAGAATTTTTTTTTATAATTTTTTTTAATATTTTTATTTCTAGGAGAGAGAGAGAGACAGCGTGAGCAGGGAAGGGTCAGAGAGAGAGGGAGTCACAGACTGAAACAGGCTCTAAGCTGGCAGTCAGCACAGAGCCCGACACGGGGCTTGAACCCACGAACCGCGAGATCATGACCTAAGCGAAAGTCGGACGCTGAACCGACTAAGCCACCCAGGCGCCCCTAAGAGAATTTTTTTTAAATGTTTTGTATTTATTTCTGAGAGAGAGGGAGACACAGCATGAACAGTGGAGGGTCAGAGAGAAAGGGAGATACAGAATTTGAAGCAGACTCCAGGCTCTGAGCTAGCTGTCAGCACAGAGCCCTATGTAGGGCTCGAACCCACGAACTGTGAGATCATGACCTGAGCCAAAGTCGGACGCCTAACCGACTGAGCCACCTAGGCACCCCTGAAGGTAAACATTTTTAAGAAAACCAACAAAAAAACCTTCTGCCTCTTGCCTTTATCTTTTTATGAAGTCACTTCTGTTAGTGCCTTGCCCATCTCTTTTAATGAATGAGTAGATGTTAGCTTTGAATATTGTATTCTGTGTCTGTGGTGGTTTTATAATTTTTAGTAAACACTCTTTTTTTTAAATCTGGAGAAAACAGATGATACATTGGAATGTCAGCTTATATGTTCAGAATAAACAATTCTTTTTGTAAGAAGTTTACTTATTTGAGAGAGAGGAGGGGGGTGAGGGGCAGAGAGAGGAAGAGAGAGCGTCCCAAGCAGGCTCCCCGCTGTCAGCGAGGCTCGAACTCAAAAACTGTGAGATCATGACCTGAGCCGATATCCAGAGTCAGACTCTTAATCGACTGAGCCACCCAAGCTCCCCTAGAATAAGCAATTCTTATGTGCCTGCTAAGTTTTTTTTTTTTTGAGGTATATTTATTTATTTTGAAATGACTGTAAATTCACAAGAGGGTATGAAATAGTAGGCTTCTTCTTTACCCTTTACCCAGTTTCCTGCAGTGGTTACATTTTATGTAACGATAGTAGAGTATGGAAACTAAGAGACTGACATTGGTACAATGTATGTGTATGCCATTTTACCACATGCATCATTTCCTGTAACTACCACTGTAGTCAAGATGCAAAACTATTCCTCACCACAAAGATCTCAGTCCTGCTACTTTAAGCAGAACTAGTGTTAAGGTTAGAATTTTAATTTTGATGAATGCCACCTCATAAGCCACAGGTATAAAATCACATATACTGTTTAGATATAGTAGATCAAAATAAAGGTACATTATACATCTTCTCAATGGGTAAAGCCTAAGGTCTCATTTTATATTACCTATATCGACTGCCTTGCCAGTATTTCCTGCACGTGTCTGTTGTGTCTAAAGAACCAGTGTTTTTTAGCTTTAACAAAGCACAGTGCAGAAGTTTGTGAATTTTTCTTTGGCTTTTAATTCCCAGAACTCAAAGTTAGTTATCGTACCTCATATTTTTATCAAAGACATTTTTCTTTCCTGCTATGAAATGAATGCTTTGAGATGTTCTGCAACCACATATTTTCACATAGTTTACATATTAAAGAATACCAGTGGGTGATCTGTGAGATAAAACAGTGTTTTGGCAACAGATTTTTTTTCCTTTTGTGGGTATTTTTCTTAATAATGGCATATACTTATATAATGGAGAATGTGAAGCAATTATGTATGTATATATATATATAGTTGACCCCAAATGCCAGTAAGATTTTCAGAATCTATGGCTTATAAATTAAACTCTGGCAGCATTTAAAAATACTGTGCAGACAAGAAAGGAGCTGTTCTATGAGGTGCTCCTCATTTGAGTTAACGACATAGGCTTCTGTCATCTCATCCTGCTGTGATGTTACTTTGAAGGGAAAGTATAGGAGCAGTGTTAAAAAATAAACAGGCATATTAAAATTTTTAAGAGTTTATTTGAGTAAGCATCAGTTCGAAGTTGTTAGGAGCATTCCACCAACAAAAGCTAGGGGTAGGGTTTTTGTAGAGAAGACACAGGAGCAGGAAACTTTTGCCATAGCCCAAGTGGTTGCATTATTTGGGAAAGCCTCGTTGGTTGTTTGTGACTGATTGCTCTTCTTAATTTTGAGGCATTTATAGGAAATGACTAGCTTAGATTTCAGTTTGCTTAAGTCACCTACCAAGGCATTAGAACCGCCTCAGTCTAATGGCCTCCGTGTCTGGTTACTTTCATAGCAGTATGTGTTGGAGTTTAAGGTCCTTCTGGGCAGAGGCTGTTTGGAAATGTGTGGGAGAGAGAGTGATCTGGGAGATGGGAGCTTCAGATTCTAATCTTGTCATTAGTTTTGTGTACGTGTGAGTATAGATTTTCTCTGTTTCACTTTCCTGGAGATAACTTCCCTGTCACCCAGGGAAGCAAACAGAATTGAGCAAACATGGGGTTGTGTAATCCAAAGTATTGTTATTATCATTAGCCTTCTTTTGTAAATAGTTGAAGTGAATTATGATAGTAGGGGCTCAATAAATTCTAGGTTAGTGATTGTTCCTGTATTATCTCTGAAAATGCTGTTCTTTGTAAAGCACCACATGTGGACTAGCAGAAGTTGATGCCACTAAGATGCAGATAAGGAACGGAAAGCAAGGTGGAAGGGAAAATTACTTTTGAATAGAGACAGAGGTGCTTATCATTCCAGAGTAGTTTTGATGGTGTTCTAATCAGAGAGAGCCTGTTGCAGGGCATCAGGAATGCAGGTGGAGAAAACGAAGTAGAGAAAGTAGGTTTAGGCAGCATTTGGTGGAGAAAAAAACATATTATCTGGAAGAGGCAGTGGGGTCCCGTGATCACTCCCCACTAACTGGATGACGTGTATCAGCCTTCTTGTTAGGAGTGTTCCAGGTTCACGGTAGTCGGTAGCTCCAGTAGATCTCCAGGTGTTTGTAACAGAGAGACTCTAACTTAACGTGGGGGTTAGTATTAATGGAAAAATGTCCAGAGCGGTTCGGCCCAGTACAGGAGCTGCCAGCCCAGCAAGCATATGTGGCTGTTGAGCACCTGCAGCCTTACTGTGACCTGGGAGGTAAGCAGACGCAAAATACAACCCAAAATTCGAACAGGAAAATGATCTCATTAACAATTTTTATATTGATTCCATGTGGAAATGGGAGTGTTTCAGATATATTGGGATAGGCTATCAAAATTGATTTCACTTGTTTCTCTTACCTTTTTAAATGCGGCTATTAGAAAATGCTGAAAATCTTACACACATATGTGTAGCCTGCATGTGTGTTGTATCCCTTTCTCTTGGACAGCACTGGTCTAGAATGGTGGGAGAGGAGGGCCAGAGTGCTGAGAGAGGCATCAGGATATCTGGAGGGTCGGAAAGCACGTGGCCTTTTTACCTTGGCCATGAGGATGGAGTTGGTGTTCTGGGGATGCTCGTCAGCAGGGGGTCCCATAGTCGTCCTTGAACTTACATGCTTGGGAGTTGTGCCCTCCTGGCACTTGACTTGGAGACAGGGATAAACTTGTGCTGCTTTGAAAAGGGTGTGGTGTGGCTATCAGCTGTGTTACATACACACACTTCTAGGAACTGACAGATCTGTTTGTTTTTGTTTATCACATGGAACTGTTACGAGCTGAACATTATTTGAAATAAATGAGCCCATGGCAGGGGCTCACATTTTTGTTGTTTTTGTAATGGATTTGTTATATTGGATTCTGACCTGGATGTCAGTAGGTGAACTTGGGATCTTGCCCACAGTAGTTTAGATCGCAGGTTTTGACTTGATTCCTAAGAAGTGGTGCGTGTGTGCCCCTAAATTATACCTATAGACATTAAATGTGAATGTGATGGCTTTTTCAGTTTTCCTGACATTTAAAAGGAATTTTTTTTTTTTTTAAATAATAGAACTATCAGTAGGAAGTTCACATTTCTTCTAGCAGCAGGATGCATTAAGTGGAAAAGACCTGGTTTTATGGAAGCAGATGAAGCACAAAGGAAATCCTCTTCACTTACTTTGCCTGTACCTCTTGGAGCAGCTTGTGAGGAAGGACAGGACTCATGCCATGGGCCTCTGTTTGGGAAGCCACTTGTTTGCTCTGAAATCTTGGGTGCCTTGTCCTGTTTCCTAGGTGGCCATTTAGATGTAGGGAGTACTCTTTACACAGGTTTCTCTGCATAGAGGGGTCTTCAGGGGCCTTGAAAGAACCAGCTACCTTGAGTTAAAAAAATGTTTTTTTTAAATGTTTTATTTACTTCTGAGAGAGAGACAGAGAGACAGTGTGAGCAGGGGAGGGTCAGAGACAGAGGGAGATACAGAATCTGAAACAGGCTCCAGGCTCTGAGCTAGCTGTCAGCACAGAGCCCGACGTGGGGCTCAAACCCATGAACCGTGAGATCATGACCTGAGCCGAAGTTGGACACTTAACTGACGGAGCCACCCAGGCGCCCCTGTTTTTTTGTTTTTTAAGTAGGCTTCATGCCCAGCGTGGAGCCCAGCACAGGGCTTGAGCTCACGATGCCGAGATCAAGACCTTAGCTGAGATCAAGAGTCCAATGCTTAACTGACTGAGCCACCCAGGCGACCCTTCCTTGAGGTTTTAATGATTTTTTTCCATGTAGTAAAAGGGAAAAGGTGAAGAATCCTGTATTTGAAGTGTTCTGTGAGACGACCCCTCAGATCGTTGTATGGCTTTTGGGGGAGAGTGCGCATAACTTACTCCCCCCACTCCTAAAATGTTTCCTAGTTTTGCAGTTAGTTTCAGTGAATTTACCCCTAACTTTTTTACCGTGAAGAACTCCGGAGGTAGTGTTGGTTAGTTCAGAAGGCACATAAGCCAAACAGAATTCTTGCTTGGGAGTGTGGAGGTGGCACAGAGAGAATGAGCTTAGTGTCCTTGTGAGTAACTGGTGTGTCACATGTAAATTTTTTCTCATATTATCTAGTCAGAGGAATGAGAAAGTGGTAATTGGAGAGAAAGATGAAGCACAGACAGAGCAGAGGTGAGACAAGGACAAACTGCTCAAGGTGTTCGAGTCTTTTGAGCTGAGGTTGGGCTGCGTTTTTAGTCTTAGCTTCCATGAGAAACCCTCAGATCCTTTTCACAAATGATCTTTCATTTGCTCAGGTGAATTTGAAATGGAATTCTGTTACCTAAAATGCAGAGTCCTAACTCCGTTACTTCCAGAGCATCCAGTGAATATCTCTGTTGGAGCATCACATCATAATATTTTGTTCGTCTAGTCAAAACAGACTTTAAACTCCACGAACATAGAAACTGTATTTTGTTTGTCTTAAGACCTCCATTACCTGACCTGACACTTGGCACAGTCGGTGTTCAGTAAATGTTTGTTGAATGACTGACTGAGTGGATGAATAAGTGAAGGCATGAATTAGGAGCATCTCATTATGCACAATTTGGAGTGCCAATTCCTTTTTAAAAGTTTTTGAGTAATATATTCATATTGTTGAAAAATCAAAATCTATTAAAAGATAGGTGGGGAAAAGTCTCTCTCCCATCATTGTCCAGTGTCCACCCATTCAGGACCATCTTTCTTTCCTCCTCCACCCCAGATAAGCACTGGTATAGCTTTTTCCGAGTGCACCTTTTCAGAGTTCCGTTATACATGTAGAAACAAATACAAATACACATTTATATATGTATACACATACACACATTCCCCCCTTTTAATGCAAGTGGTAACGTATAGTATACACCATGCTTGGCAGCTTTGTTTTTGACTTAATACAGCTCAGGGATTTTCTTTTCCAAATAAGCACATAGAGAGCTCCTTCATCTTTATACCTGCCATTTTACATGTGTTCAAGTATGTCTGTAAGATAAATAACTAGAAGAGGAATTGCTGGATCAAAGCTTATGTGTATTTATAATTTTATCTGTAAAATGCCCTCCATGAAGATTATACTAATTTATTAACCCAGCAGCAATACACGGCAGTGGTTCTTTCTCCTCAGTATTGCCAACAGTGTGTTAACATATTTAAAGATTTCTGTCAAGCTCCACTTTGCATAATGGCCTGGTTAGTCCCGTCAGACCAACCCTTCCACAAAAAACAACTGTAAGCTCTGGACAGAATATAAAGCCATGTGCCTGAAGGTGTTGGGTAGTGATTGAAAGCAGTCAGATACTGGATAGGGGTTGATACTTGGAAGAGGGGAAGGCAGAGCTAACAGGACAAAATAAAAACATCTAATACACGTGAACATGGAGCCTGGAAGGAGAGGAGAGGAGAAAAAGAGGGAGCAGGGAACTATTTGATGAAGTAATGCCTAGATATTTCCAAATATGGCAAAAGGCATAAATTTACAGATTCAAGAATCTCGGGGCGCCTGGGTGGCTCAGTTGGTTAAGCGTCCGACTTTGGCTCAGGTCATGATTTTGTGGTTTGTAAGTTCAAGCCCTGCATCAGGCTCTGTGCTGACAGCTCAGAGCCTGGAACCTGCTTCAGATTCTGTGTCTCCCCCTCTTTCTGCCCCTTCCATGCTCATGCTCCGTCTCTGTCAATAATAAATAAATGTTGAAAATTAAAACAAAATGAATCTCAACAAACCCTAATGAAGACAAATGCAAATCAGAATACTGCAAAACATACATAAAGGGGAAATCTTAAGTGATCACAGAAAAATGACACTTGAGTTGTAGGTGAGTAGTTACTTGAGTCAACACTGACTTTTCATCAGAAACAGTGGAGGTGAGAACACAGTGCAGCATCTTTGAAGCGCTGATGGATTTTTGTCAGTCTGTTTGGTAAAAAGTGATAATCTGTGTTCCTTTTGTTATGAATAAGATTAAGCATTTTTTCCATGTTTAAGATATTTATATACATTTTCCTGTACATTCTTTGCCTATTTTTCTTGGGGTTTTCATCTTTTTTCTTCATTAAGGTCATTAGCTTTTTGTGGTAGAGTCACAAAGACATTCTCCTCTGCCAGTTGTCTTTTGACTTTGCTTATCGTGGTTTTTTGCCATCCACACATCTTTATGTTCAGGCTGTCAAACTTATCTGTCTTTTCCCTTATGGCTTCTAACTTTGGAGCCGGATTTGAAAGGCATTCCCTGTTGCAAGGTTATAAACTCACTCATCAGTGTTTTCCTCTGTATGGTTTCAGCTTTTACACTGAAATTCTTGATCTACTTGGATTTTATCCTCATATATGATATGAGATGTGGATCTAACTTTATTCCTAGATGGTGATGCAGGTGCCCCATATCACTAACCATAACGCTAAATGTATTTGGTTTATTTCTGGACTTACTTTCCGTTTGATTTAACACTAGTGTTACCCTGCTGCCATTACTGTGTCCTGACTCTCTAGTGTAATTAGCCCCCTCTTACTGCTTTGCTTATTTGAAGTTTTCCTAGCTGGTATTAATTGCTTATTTTTCTATGGGGTCTTACGACTTGTCTTTCTAAGAGTTTCCTCAGAGTAATGATCCCCAAAGTCTAGATAGAGTTTTCACAGATTGTAATTTATAGGAGGATTATTTTGATGACTATCTGACTCACTCACTAGATGATAAGCTATAAGAGGGGCCGTGTCTCTTTTATTCATTATATTTGAATACCTAATATAGGGCCTGAGACATTTTAGGCTCTTAATCCATAATAATGAATGGGTGAATGACTCTTGAGTCTTGAAGTTGAGCTCTGCCTCTTTATTACTCTCTCAATGGCTGTAGGCAAGTTTCCTGACTGTGTTAGGCTTAAGTTTTTTCATTTCTAAAATAGGAACAAGTGAATTATATCTATAGAACAGGGTTTGGGGATAATTAAATAATATAGCTTAGAAAACATTTGGTAAAGAAGGAGATGTTATGAAATCCCAGTTAGACTGACTTTGGCTTTCCTTTTCACATGTAATGAGTAATTATGCATTTGCCAAGGAACCGTCTCCAGACTTGGGCTATTGGTTGTCAGAGTCCTAATGAATAATCACCACTAGACTGTCACCCTGTTAAAGTTGTAGTCATTCTTCTTCTTGTTTTTTTTTTTTTAATGTTTATTTATTTTGAGAGACAGAGAACACAAGTAGGGGAGGTGCAGAGAGAGGGGGAGAGAGAATTTCAAGAAGGCTCCATGCTGTCAGCACAGTGCCTGATGTGGGGCTCACTCTCATGACCCGTGAGATCATGACCTGTGCCAATATCAAGAGTTGGGTGCCCAACCGACTGAGCCATCCCGGTGCCCCAAAGTCATAGTCATTCTTGAATGTTTTTGAGCTTTTAGCTATCTAGGTGATAGAAGCAGTCAGTTTGGTTGGTCACACGACAACTTGTTGACAAGGGAACGGTCTCTAAGAAAGAAAATGAAATTTCCCTTTACACAGCAGCCTGGGTTTGGAGCCCATTCTGCACAAGATGTCTACCTGTCAGTACCTGTCACATGACGTAGCTACTATTACCAGAAGAAAAGTTAGATCTAATAAATTGCCAAGACCCAGAGTCTTATTAGTTTAAGTTACTTGCCAGTGTACCATAACTTGAAGAAAAGGAAGGATGCATGTATTTATTGCTAAGCTGGGGAAATTGCCATGAAGGCAGTTGGCAGAATGGCTGACATTTTCACAGTCAGAGGTCAGATAATTTTCTACATCTATCCAAGAGAAGATTTGACCAAGGACTGACAAAAAAATAAAATTATTCTGTTCACTTGGCTGCATCTAAATGTCTCATTTTCAGCTTACAGGAAAGATTGCTATGGAAGCAATCTTTGACGTTACAACAGCGTGACCGTAAATTGCTTGAATAACTGTTGGAACTTCGAATATAAAAACACAGAAAAAGTCATCTGAGGTAGAACTCAGAAAGGGTTTTTCACTTACGGTTTACTCCTTACATAATTTATGGTTCAGATTTTATATTAAGGTATGTTTTAAATCAGCATTTTCTTAGTTACACAGAGGGAGAGGACTTCCAGGTCACAAGGAAAATCAGTGGCAGAACTGAAAGCTGAATTCTTGAGTTGTAGTTTCCAGTATTTCCGACACTATTAGAAACAAGTGCTAAGTTTTCTTTTTTCTCTCAATGGCAAAATAAAGAGTGTATAGTCAGCTTGAAAGTTGGAGATCAAAAAGCACTTTCTGTGGTTTCCAGAGAACCAAATTTCCTTTCACAGTCTCGAGTTTCTCGTGTTATGAATTTCGTTGTGTACATCAGCCCATTGCTGATAAACATAAACTCCTGTTAGTCCTTGGATCCACATGCCTTTTATTATGAATTTAGTCGTGTAAATCAGTCTTTTGCCAATAAACATAAATTTATATTAGCTCTAGGATCAACATTTTGATGGGGGGAAAGTAGGGATTGTTTGAGCATTTCTAAAGGAATGTTGGTCTAAAATAGCTGGTAGAATAAAAATATATTGTACAAACTAAAATAGGGCAAAAGAGCTAAAATACAGTGGATGGACTAAAATAACTAGCAGTTCACATGAGTCCAAGTGCTAAATACGTAATTATATTTCCCATTACCTTATATGTACAGGACTTGTTTTAATTTTTAAATCCTACATTTTATTCCTTTTATTGTTTTCAAAAAAAAAATGTAGACGAGCCATTGGGTCTAACAGTGTGAATGGTTTGAGATCACCATTTTAACTTACAAATAGCAGTCGTCTTCTAGCAGGTAGAAATGGCTGTTCATTGATTGTACCTGGTTTGCTTCTCTAAACTGAAAATGAAGTGAATTGAGTTTGATTTGTTATTGTCTGTGCAACCAACTCCCTTCCCCAACTTCTTCTAATCCTTTGGTGCTTCTAAAAAACCTCTCTCTACATCCCCAGAAATGACCTAACTAATGTTCCATGTAGATGTAGTAGTCACTTTAGTGTTCACTAATTTTATGAGCGATTGCTGCACATCCTACCGGGGTTAAGAAAAGTGAGTGTCTGCATGACCTTTGATCAGTATTAGTACTTGTTTGCTCCAGAGCATCTGGGCCTCCTCCTGCATCACCCCCTTTTATACTTCCTGTTCTCTTTCCCCAGGATGTTTTTCCTCTACATCCCACATGATTTTCTTCCTCACCTCTTTAACGGCTCTGCTCAGTTGCTATCTTGTCAGATTATTCAATAAAGAAGCTATACTTGACTGTTTGAGAGTTTTGAGCCAAGGGGGATCGTGATCTGACTAATGTGTTAAAAGGGTTGCCGTGTGTATGGAGATGGGAGCAGACTGCTGGCAGACACGGGCTGAAGCAGTTGGGGGTGATTGCAGCCATCTAGGCTAGAGGTAGCTGTGGCTCAGATCACGTGATTGTGTGGTGGTGAGAAGGGGTTGGGGCTAAGGATCTATTTTGAAGGTAGAATTAGCAGAATTTGCTGCCACCTTGAACTTAGGACGAGTGAGGAAGGAGTCAAGGTCTTGAGGTGTTTTAGCCTGAAGGATTGAAAGAATAGAATTGCCATTTACTAAAATGAAGAATAAATATCAAAGGAAGGAAATCAAGGGTTTGGTTTTATTCATGATAGTTGGATAAATAAAACAAGTTAGGAAAAAGAATAGGGAGAGATAGAACATTTAGGAATCATCAGCATATAAATGGTGTTGAAAATCTTGTGCCTGGATGAGATCACCTAGGACGAGTCCAGGAAGGAGAGAGATCTTGCGGCTGAGCCTTGGTGGTGTGCTCCAGAGTTCAGAGGCTGGGAGACCTAAGGAAAGCCAGTGAAGCAGAGAAGAACCAAGAGAGTGGAATCCTGGAAACAAAGGGAAGAATGTAAGGAGTAATAATCAGTTATGTCAAAATGCTGCAGAGAGAACAAGTAATAAAATGAAGACTGAGAAATAGGACTGAAAAATGACCTTTGGGTTTGGCAACCAGGAGGTCATTAGTGACCCTAATGAGCTGTTTGGGTTGACTGGTGAGGAGGAAGGGCTGACAGGAGAGGGTTTCAGAGAGACTAGTAAAAGAAGAAATGTACACTTGGAATACAGACCAGTTCTTTATAGGAGATTGTTTTGTAAAGTACAACAGGGAAATGAGATGGGACCTGAAGTGAGGTATGAAGTTAAGAAAGATTTTTTTTTGAGAGAGAGAGAGAGAGAGTGAGCAAGTGAGCAAGGGGCAGAAAGAGAGGGAGAGAAAGAGAGAGAAAATCCCATGAAGGGCAGAGGGAGAGAGGGAAGTTGGGCTCACCGGAAGCAGGGCTTGGGCTCACCCAGTGCGGGGCTCGAAGTCACAAACTGCAAGATCATGACTGCGAGTTCATGACTTTAGTTGAAGTTGGATGCTTCACCGACTGAGCCACCCAGGCACCCCCAGAAGGACTTTTTAAATGATGTTTGCATGCTGGTGGGAGTGAGTGGGTAAAGAGGGAAGAATTGATTATATAGGAGAAAGAATGGGGACAGTGGTTGGGAATTTGTCGTCTTTGACGAGTGTCGCTTCCCCTGTGGCACTCTCCCAGCACCAAAAGAAGGCTTTTCTGTTCTTCCCACACCTCCAAGTTCCCACTGGGCCAGATACCCTACTTAAGCTCTCATATAATTCTATAGTGTTTTATGTTTTCCCTATACTCAACCTCTTTCAGTGTATGAGCCCCTGTGATTAGGTCCAAAGATTGACACTAAACAGGTGGTATCAGTTGTACAGTCCTCCAGTTGCTTAACAAAACACCAAAACCATACCTTTCTAGTCATCTTGGGCTCCAATAAAATGTAAGAATTGTATTAGGCTCTTTCACAAACCTTTTCCTTCTACCTACTGTAACACAGCTGTTTGTAGATCCTTAGGTGACTACTTAACTGTTCTTTCCAGCAGCCTGGACGTATTGGCATTGCAGACCGAGTATAGCTCCTCAGCTCCAATGATTTGCCCTGCTTCTCACCACTGACAGTTCTGGTGGCCCAGTGGCTGCTGTGAGTCTGTCTGGCTTGTCTCAGCTTTGAGTCTGTCCATTCAGTTCTCTCATTTCTGCTTTTTGTGTCATGGGGTTAGGCTTGTGGCAATGAGGAAGTGCTCTATCCTCAGCCGGAGGTCGAGCTAAGTTAAAAGATGTTATAAGCAGCAAAACAACAAACTATGCCATGTAGATGGTAGTTATCACTTTTATCTTTTGAGCTCAGGGTTTATATTTGTTTGCATTTTCAAGGTTTTAGGTCAGAGTTTAAAAAGTGCAGCCGGTTGCTAGGATAGTTGTAGAAAGGCCTGGTGATTGATGTGGTATCTTCTGTAAGAGGTGTGCGTGTGTGTGCTTATGTGCCTTCATTCACTGCTCCGTAAAAAAAATTTGTAAATGCTTGCTATGTTTAAAGATGAGTTTTAGGAACTCGAGGTGCTTGTTTTTTGTTTGTGTGTTTGTTGTTGTTTTGGTTTGGGTTTTCTTTTGTTTTCTTTGTTTTGGTTTTTGTTTTTTTTAAGAGGGGAAGGCAGTGGAGATATTGGGAGCTCTTTAATGTTCACAAAACATAAAAAGGATAGAGATCCACTCTTTAGAGTAGTTCTGGATCATCCCTGGAGTTCTTTGTTCAAACAAGTTTTTATAGTGACCCCTAATATGTCAGAATCCCAAGCTGACCTGCAGGTGTGCAGTGAGAGAGGTTGAAAGACCCAGAACCCCACCAGCTCAGCACCCTTCTTTGTGGCCTTTGCAGACAGGTTCCTTGGAACCCCGAGGTGTCTGATAGCCCAACAGGAAGACCCCTCCTCTATACTATGCCAGTTTTTTTTTTTTAATGTGATGCCTTAGCCTTTCCCATCATAAAAACAAAACAAAACAACTTTGATTGCCCATCATCATAAAGTGAGAGGAAAACTTTTTTCTTTTACATGAATTTTTTTCTTTAAAAAAAAAAAGCAGCTGTTTTTAGGCTTGGTTAGTGTTTGAATTCTATACATCTTTGTACATTTTTCCTGTGGAGACTAGTTCATTGAGAAAATTACTGAAAAATATTAGTTGATGACGGATGTTAATAGATTGGCCAGGAGATTAGAATCTTCTTTGGGGGTACCTATTATAAGGGTAGAAGTTTGACCTTTGTATGTACTTCCAGACACACTATAAGGGATGCTGATACATGTCAGTCATCTGTGAGTCATAAATCTTAGTGAATTGATCTGAATGCTCTAGGAAAAGGAAATGAATCAAAGGGACAGGTCTGTCTTTATTGCTTGGATTAAAAAAAAATCATGCATCCGTGTATTCTTTTTACACTTAAAAAAACCAAAAAGGTAATGCTACATTATAATTTTATTGCACATTAAAAATGCAGATTTAAAAAATTCTAATTGTGCTTTTAGTAGCTAGTAATTTAATAATTCTTTTTGATCTTTCTCTACTTTTCCAACCTTCTTTTCTTGCTTGATGTTAGGAAACCCAAATTGAAAGTGCCTCCAGTTTGAACAGGTTGAACTTGTGGCCTTGGTGATAATTGTCACTTTACAATCAATTTTGTATTTTAACCTCATTATTATACCTTTCGTCCTACAGACTGGTGAATTTTCAGCTCGTTTCCTTTTGAAGTTACCGGTGGATTTCAGCAATATTCCCACCTACCTTCTCAAGGTAAAAATATATGATATCAATATGAGAATGTAAATGAGCTTTTAAAGTAATTATTTGACTCTGAATATTTGTATGATTGGCTTGCCAGCATTTTGCTCAGATGATGAATTTATTAAAAATATTTAGTGTATAAAGATTCACAGAATTGGTTATCAAAAAGCTAAAATAGTAGGCCTAAAAGTAATTTCAAAATGAATTTTCCTTATAACATAAAATTCATATAAATAAATTTGGGGGAAGAATCACTGTTATTAATCTTATTGGGAGGAAAGACTCCCATGGAAATTGTCTAATAGGCATTCTTTAAGTAGGATTGCATATGAATTCTGGCGTGCTAAAGGGCATCTCATTTTCTTATTTATGCCAGCAGGTCATCTCAGGCACCTTCACAGTTGGGCTGTCAGAATTGATTTAGACCGATGTATATGGCATTCTTTTTTTTTTTTCTTTTTTTAATGTTTTTATTTATTTTTGAGAGACAGAGAGAGACAGAGCATGAGTCGGGGAGGGGCAGAGAGAGAGGGAGACACAGAATTTGAAGCAGGTTCCAGGCTTTGAGCTGTCAGCACAGAGCCCGATGTGGGGCTAGAACTCACAAGCCACGAGATCATGACCTGAGCTGAAGTTGGATGTTTAATTGACTGAGCCACCCAGGCGCCCCTATATGGCATGCTTTAAAATGTGTTGCAGGCAAGGTGTGGCTGGAGGAGCAGCCACTTTGGGCAGGGGTCTCAGATGCTTTGCACGTAAGAGGTAGAATCCAAGTGACTAGGCTATGATTATCATGAAAGAAACCAAATGGACCAGGGAGCAGGTTTGAACAGAAAGTCTTAACACAAGGTCTAGGTTCATCACAAATGAGGAGATTTGGTTGGGATTTAAGATACAACTACCTTCCCTTTGCCCCATATTTCAACATGTAGTTATATAGCTTTAGTCTAATGGAAGAGAAATGTCTGCCTTCCTAATTTGACATTGTTCAGAGAGTTAATGGTATTTAAAATTGTCCTGAGAGAAAGAAACCTTGTACAAGTTTCCTGGTATATTGTAGTAGCCATAAATGATATTAGATATTAATTTTGATAATGATTGTAAATATGGTATCGTGGAATATAAATTATAGACCATAGGAAAGGTTATGGAACACTTTAAAAAAAATTTTTATTTTTGAGAGAGAGAGTATGTGTGGGATGGAGGTAGAGGGAGCTGGCAGAGAGAGAGGGAGTCGCAGAATCAGAAGCAGTCTCCAGGCTCTGAGCTGTCAGCACAGGGAACACTTTTTAAAATACATTCCACTTGGGGCGCCTGGGTGGCTTAGTTGGTTAAGCGTCCGACTTTCGCTTGGGTCATGATCTCCCGGTTTGTGGGTTCGAGCCCCGCGTCGGGCTCTGTGCTGACTGCCAGCTCAGAGCCTGGAGCCTGTTTCAGTCTGTGACTCCCTCTCTCTCTGACCCTCCCCTGCTCACGCTGTCTCTCTCTCTCTCTCTCCTAGAAATTAAAAAAAAAGAAAGAAAAGAAAAAAAAAACATTAAAAAAATAAAATACATTCCACTTGGGGTGCTTGGGTGGCTCAGTCAGTTGAGCATCTGACTTCAGATTTTGTTGTTCATGAGTTCGAGTCCCGCATCAGGCTCTGTGCTAACAGCTCAGAGTCTGGAGCCTGCTTCTGATTCTTCAACTCCCTTCTCTATCAGTCCACCCTCCCCTGCTTGTACTCTGTCTTTCTCTCTCAAAAATAAATAAAACATTAAAAAAAAATACCTTTCACTCGAGTTGGGGAAATTATTTTCTTTTCCCCTAAGTAAAACATGGGATTTTTGTGCTTCATTAAACTTTCATTTTTAATTTCTCCTTTGGGGGACTAGTTTTCCACTCTGTATCCAAGGGTTATGAAGTCCAAGTAAGAAAGGAAGTCAGCAATTTATATCAGTTTCTCTACACTTCTGTTGTGGAAAATATGCATATTAGATCTGTGATTACCAAGCATAAGTAATTGGTTTTAGCAAGCAGTCTCCTTGGAAACTTAGATCACAAACTCATTGACCTCTGTGTATTCCAGGGAAAACTCTATTTCAGCTCATTTAAAGCCGAGTTCAGTAGTATATGAGAGTACCTTATTTCTATAATCTCGTCAATCCATTATTTACAGTTACAGTATCTGTTTTGGTTTGTTGGGCCTTATTAGTTGGATTGGTTTTCTTGTTTAATTGAACCTAATGTTGCCCCTGCTCATGTTCTTGAGGGTCAAAGGCAAAAAATGATTCTTGGCTTATAATCTAATTTTTTTCTTTTCAAAATCAAATTTCCATATTTTCTATTCTAAGAGTCCTAGCTTTATATTATTATGTTCTTACTTTACTTGCCAGTTAGGTAGGGAAAAGGTGGAACTATTTGGCAAAATGGGAATGCTTCCCCCCTACACCACCAAGGTACTAGGAAATAACATTTCTACTATAGATAAAATGCCTACATTGCAGCACTGATGTATTTCTGGATTTTTAATCCTTGCAAAAAGAGTAAAGCCACAAGGACAAATGAAGGAAGGAAGGAAAGAAGAAAGAAAGAAAAAACTTTCTTGTATAACACAGAACAACCAGGAAAAAAAAAATCTGCCCAGAAGTAATCCAGAATCCCCATTGAAGGCTTTAAGATCTAAGTTCCTAAAGTTGTATCATAACCTTGGGACATTTGGCTGTACTACTCTTAAAATTGAGTTTGCACTGGGGACTCATTTCCATATTATTAGCATTTGGATGCTCCTAATCTCATCACCAGGTTGCTATCCGATAGTCTCAGTCCCAAAATGACGTCTTCAGATTCTTAGGGTGAGGATAGTGTTCAGGATCAATGTAGCTTTACCTCACCATCCCAAAGAAATGAAAAGTGAAGTAGAATTTTAAATATTGAAATAACCTGGAGATTGACTACATATTGATTTGCTACAGTAAAATTTCTTTATACCATGATGAAGACATCATCCACTTAATAAGGTTATAGTTCTAAGTGTACATTTACCCAGCAATAGAATTTTTTCATGTGAGAATGAAAAATCCATTAAATATTTGGAGATAGAATTTCACTTAATGTTATACTTTAGACATACATGGTTCTTACGTGGAATAAAGTGAATTTATTTTGAAAATGAGTCCTGATTTCAGTGTCTAAATTTTATTCTTGGATGAGGTAAGTCAGTGGGTTAGAAAATCACTTACATAAAAGCTCGGTCAGTAAAAAAAATAATTCTGTATTAATTAGGATTCTTTATTTGTGGGTGGTGGAAATCCAGCACAGACTACTCTAAATGAAATGGGGGATGTAGTACAAATCCCCTGCTTCTGTAGTCCACGTAGCAGGAGATGGATCCCACGTTGGATAGTCTACAGATAGACATAGATCAGCTTTCCCATATCTGCCCACTTGGGCCAGTTATGCGCCCTTGAACCTCTCAAGTGGCGTGTTTATGGAGAGAAATTGTGGTCCCAGAATAAAGAGCAGATTACCGAAATGACAAAAGGCCAAGAGTCACTCTAGTTACTAAACTAGAGAGGTTGTTTTGTACCTGTATGTTAGCTCACTATGGATTATGGCTTTCCTGAGAAAGAAAAAATGCTTTCCAGCATCATATACTCAGGTTTAATAATTCTCAGAACCAAGAATAATAAAGACAAGAGTCAGTTTTCACCAATCACATCTCAAAGAAAATCAAGAGCAGCATCTTCTAATGGCCTAGGATTCAGCCTTGTTATCTCTTCTTTGAGAAAAAACATATATTAAAAATTCATTTTATAGCAGTTGTCTAAGTGGTTACTGGAATGTCTCTATACTAGGTACCATGGAGCCCTCACTCAACCCAGAGGTAGGACCATAACCTACTTAGTCACTGAAGTACTTGGACTTCTGGTTTCTACAGTAATCCTCCTGGCATCATTTAACTTAACTTTAATCTGAAGGATAACTTGCTACAGTTTAGTCCTGCTGTGGTGTCTGAAACATGACACTATATGGAAATGAATTGAAGGTGAAAAAGCTGAAATCGGCCATGTGTGGCAGGAGATGAAGTGCTCAACCCTCTCATCCTTCTTCAGAAGCCGGCGCGGCTGATAAGTCAGGGCACAGTCAGTGCAGGTAAGTGGAACACGGGTCCCTCTGCCAAACAGAGGCAGACAGCAGGAGTTAAGGTTAGGTTATCCAGACAGCTTCGGAGGCCCAGGTCAGGCAGAGAGTCTCAGGCAGATATCCAGACTGGAGTCATACATGGTGTAAGAAGGTCATTAACATGGAGGAGAATCCAAGACTACTTGTGTGGGAAGGACCTGCCTCCTCAGCCTGACATTGACCAGCAGGTTCACCTGCTTTGTCAGTCTTTTCTCTGGTCACATGTAGGTTAGCACTTGCAGGTGCTAGGCAGGTACTGAGGAGACGTGAATCTGGCTGGATGTATATAATACAGTAAGAAATAGTGAGAGCCGTAGAGCCAGCACGTGTGTGCTTCATCTAGAGCAGCAGCTGCTACTCAGCTACAGAGTTGTTGCCTGTGAAAGTGTGGGCCTCCTGCTGCCAGATATGCAGATGTTATTAAAAGGAGCCTAGATTCTCAGGGTTTTTTGTTGTTTTTTTTTTTAATCTGAGAAAATGGCTGCTTTTTAAGTGATGGCAATGGATAAATATTTTTTTTTAAACACTGCTGGCCAAGCAGAATGCTCTTGTGTGTTGGCCATGACAGTCTGATAGCCAGGGGAGCTGTGGAAGGGTGTTCTGAGGAATATCTCCAGTAGATAAAGCGCTGCTCCCAGAGCACAGGGTGGTCAACCATTGCTGGACTATGAGAGCAGTAGGTGGAGTGAGACCACATTTCGCCTTCAGATGAACAGACACTGATTCTCAACTAGGGAACCATTCTGTATTTGTCAGTGTTCTCCAGAGAAACAGAAAAAAATAGGGCATATATGAGAGGAGGTTTATTATATGAATTGGTTTACAAGGTCATGGAGGCCAAGAAGTCCACAGTGTGCCATCTGCAAGCTGGTGAACCAGGGGAGGAGAGGAGGCCCTGGTGGAAGTTATGGAGTGTGAAGGCGAGCAAGCCAGGAGTTCTTATGTCAAGGGCAGGAGAAAATGGACTTCCTGGCTCAAGGGAGAAGAAGAAGAAGAAGGGGAAAGGAGGCGATCAGGAGGATGGGGGAGGAGACAGAGACAGAGAGAATGAGGGAGAGAAAATTCATCCTTAACCTTTGTGTTCTGTTGGCCCTCAAGGAGTGGATGATGCCCACCCTCTTGGTGAGGGTGGATCCTCTTTACACAGTCTACTTGTTCAAATCTCTTCCTGAAATGCCCTCAAAGAAACACCAGAGATCATGTTTTACCAGCTATCTGGGTACCTGCTTAGCCCTGTCTAGTTGAAACATAGGGTTAACCATCACACACCCATCCTGTTCATAAAGCTGCTGAATTGTAACTGGAGCCACTAACTGAAAGATAACTAATATATAATTTCATAGAGAAAGCAGTTTAGACCTAGATTTTTTGGGTATTCTAGGGCATAGAAAGCACATTTTAAAATTATCTCCTGAGGTGTGTATTGTGTTTTCCTTTGGGATATGTGGTGCACCAAAATTCTATTGCATGTTTATTGGATACTTTTCCACTTTGACTGTGGTCATATTATGTGATAGCGACCCAGTGGCTTGGTACCCTGAGATTATTTTAGGAGTCTATGGAACCAAAGTAAATTTGGGGAGATTGCATCTATTCTGCATGGTGTTGTTCGGGGGAACTTGTAGAAGTGAGCACGAAGTTCCGAGGGTCCTTAGATTCCATTTAACTCTGAATAATGCCAGTTAATATTAATCAGCAATTCTTACGCTGGGCTGCACTGATAATCTGGCCCTATGTCAGGTCAGTGAAACTGGAATTTTTGGAGGTGAAGCCCAAATATTGTTATATTTCAAAAGTTCCCCAGGTAATTCGGATGTGCACCCAGGGTTAAGAGCTACCTCTAAGTAAAAGCTGTGGGTTTCTACTTTGGCTTAATAGACTCAGATGTAAATGGATTTATTGGCACAGTGATGGCATGACTGTAGCCCTCCTTGGTGCCTCCAGCCTCATTTATTCACGGGCTGGCAGTGATAAGCTTAGAAGGGTGGGAGTGAGGAGAGGGAACTAATTGGTATTGAATAAATACTGTTTGTAAGAACTCAGCTAGGTGCTTTATATATATGATCTCATTTAATATTCTCCCCAACTCTGCGGGGTAACTTTTTCCCTTCATGTTTTTAAATAGATAAGAACTCTGGAGGCGCCATTATATAAGGGATCCGGGTAGCAATTTGTGGAACTGGGATTTGGATGCAGATTCCTTGGCTCTAAAGCCAGTGGTCTTTCCAGCACATCTCACTGCAGCAAGAAACACTCTGTATTGCTAGGCTGTTTTCACTTTAGCTGTCAGAATGGGAAGCTAGGCCTCTTGACCTGTGTCCTGAAGTAGACAAGAATAAATGAGATTGAGGAAGGATGCTAAAGTGAGAGCTGCAGTGGTCTGCATCCCAAGGTAAATCTGTCTGGAGTGTTTTTAGAGGTGAGATGTTGATGTGCTCTGGGAAGCCCTGAAATGGGCAGGACAAAAAGAGGAGAGTGACGTGGATGTCCCTGAATCAGATGAAGGTGGGAGATGCAGTGCACAGGGACTCCAGGGACACCACGAAGGAGAGAGAAGGTAGTCAGAAAGGAGTTAAATGGAAGTGACCATGGAAAAGAGGTGAAAGAAGGCGGCATGGGGGAGCCAAAGACAACCTTTTGTTCTGTGTAATGCGGAGTTAAGATGGTTGGAGATCTGATCTGCTGGGATGCTGAAACTCCTTGCCACTGAGAAGAGTTTAATTGTGTTAACACATGAATCATTTTGTTTAACTCAAGTGAGGAGATCAGGCAGACTTGGAAGTGGGAATGATGGTGGATCAGGTAGAGTCTGAGAAGTTAGTGAGGAGGAAGAGATGGGGTCCAGGCCCTTCTTCTCTTTCCTTGACTTATACTGTTGAGCGATGTTAGGGGGATCTTAGTGTGACCCATTGGGTTTCAGAAGGAAGACCTTGAACTGAGGTAGCTCTGGAGCCCCTCTACCCTCCTCCCCAGTATACTCAGCTGCTTATAACAACTGAAACAGTGTACGGAATGGGCATGGCTTCACTCTGTCAATCCATCCATCCTGTAACCCCGACCCTGACCCTGACCCTGACCCAGACCATATTGCCTCAGCTTGTTGGTTCTTCAGTGCAGTACTGCTGTGCAGAACTCTGAAGTATTGATTTTGACTTAAAGTGATTTTGATTTAAAGTGATACTGGAATCTATAGAGGATTAGACAAGCAAAAAAAAAAAATGGAATACAAGGATAATTATCATTCTCAAATACCTTATACTATAGTTGGTAAAATATAGTTGAAAACATTAATTTAAAAAATTAAGCACTAAAAATTAAGATAAAAAATTTAAGTACTAATTTGCATGCTACATGTACAGTAGGCCTTTAAAAATGTACAGATTGTTATGGATTGGAATGGTTAGAGAAACCTTTGTGACCAAGTGTAGGCATAAAGTAGACTCTGAAAGAGGCATAGTTTTTAAAGACTGGAAAGGCAGGCGAGACAGCAAAGATGTTGTTGATCAGTCATTCTTGGTGGGCCTGTGGGCATCGCATCCTTGATTTAGGAAGCAGGGAATAATAATCTAGGCTGGAAGAGAAATTTCTTGTAGAGCATAATGAGAGAGACAGCTGGAAAGATGTGACCTGGAAAGATCTTGAATGCTTGAAGAATGATTTCAGACGTCATTAAGCATGTAGTCCTAATCTTTTTACACCTGGATTATCATGGTAATGGCTTCCTATTTTATTTGTTTGGCTTCATTCCTTCCCTTGTCCAGTTTCTCTGCAATATTACTGCTAGAGTAGTCTCCTTTAATCTTCTCTTGAAACAAATAATGGTTTCTTGGATCTTGCTTCCAGAGCCTACTCATCCGTGCAGGGCTATTTTATACTATTCCCCAGCTGTGCTATTAATCTGAAATGGGCAGCTCTCCTTGTCCTGCCAGTGTTGTGAGAATCCTAGTGCTGTCACTTTGCTTATATTTCCCCCCTCACAGCTCTGAAATCCCTCCTCTAATCTTTTCCTAGAGAATTTACTTAATTGACATAAGAATAAAGTGAAGCTCAAAGAAATTCCATTTACTTGCTCAAGACTGTTAGGTGTTTATTTGGAGCCATTGACAGAATATCTAGTCTTCATTATTGGCAGCTGAGACTAGAGAGGAGCTAAGTGATCAAAGTAGAGAAGAAGAGGGTCATGAAACTAAAATAAGGAAGTGTAACATACAGTTATGGGAAATCCAAGGCCTGTACTTGGAGGACCCAATGGAAGAGAGTTGTCATCTAGGTAGAAGCCCAGAGTTGTGGAGGCCAAAGATTTAAAAATGTTGAATGAAGAAGGAGATGCTCAAATGCCATTGGATGAACAAGATTAGACCCAAGGGAAAAAAAAACCCCAAAAACATTTGATTTGGCTGGAGCCATAGGGACGGTGAGAATAGAAAACATTGCAGTATAAATTAATGGTCAGGAGAGACCAGATTGTTGGTGTTCATGAGAATGCAGGTGAGTAGGAAATATACTACTCAGTGGGTATTTGACAAAATAAGTTGGGGAGATGGAATGGAACCTTGAAAAACTGAAAAGACCAAGTGAAATTGTCAAGAAGAAACAACTGAAATGACAGCCTACTGGCCAAAACAGTTATGGAGACGGCTTTTCAGGCAACAGCTTTAATTCATGACGGACTTGAATATGATAATCTTACTGGTGTTCTGTCTTTGAAAAGTTTCAAGGGAATATGGCTGGGGAAACCAATTTCAAGCGGTACTCTCGTTCTTACATATAGTCAGGGAAAATAGGTAACGACATGCATGTCAAAAAAGTGTGTGACTGTCACGTTTTGTGAGTTATCAAAGACTGAGTTTTTATAAATTTGCAGTTTTGAAATTTCTCATTCTTCTCACCTTCCCTTAGAAACAGGGGAAGATTTTACATTCTGTGCACCCAGAAGAAGAATTAGACTGATGAATTTCCCTGGGATTTTTTTTTTTTTTTTTGATGAATTCTTGCACTGTCCTTTGTTATTTGGAGTTGTTTGAAAGTTCATTTAGTTTTATGTATTTGCTGGGAAGGAAACTGATAATCTGCCCCAAAGTATTCTCTTTATTTGAAATCCAGCAAACTTGTTAGGGTGATATATATTGACTATAGTCATTTCTCAGCAAGCCTAAGATAGCAAACATTAAAAAGGTTTCTGATCCTGATAAACGACTATAAATTCAAAGGCTGACCTCACCAAGATTTTTCTCTAAACCACAGATTAAATGATGCCTCAGAATCTGAGACCTTTTAGTTGAGGGAATTTCTTGGATCCAATAAAGTCACGCTTTTAGAAATAAAGATTGCTTTAACTCATTCTTGTGAAATCTGGTTTTAAGGCAAAACAGTTGTCTGGTGCTTGAAAGACCATAAAGAATTCATAGGGAACCTTCCTCTTATCTCAGAGAAATAGTTTCTGTCTAGTCAAATAGGAGAGGGCATAGTTTTATTAAAGTGGGAGTGTGTACCTGGAAGAAAGGACCATTAACAGTAGGGTGCTGTTTATTCTTGTACTGAGTCTGATTTATCATTGCTAAATTTGAGCTAAATTTAATATTTGAGACTTAATCACAAAGAAGATAGTGAGATGATCTGAAAACTTACTCTTCAGGGAGCTTCCCTTTCTTCCTTCATGAAGTAGGGGACCCATGGCTGCTTTTAGTTCAATGTCCTTGTTCCACCTCCCTTCTTTAGAGAGAAGCAGGGCTTAGAGAAAAATATACTCTAAATCAGGGGCCCCAAACGTCTTCTCTAAAGGGCAAGATAGTAAAATTTTAGGCTTGCAGGCCATATGGTCTCTTTCACAACTACTCAGTTCTGCTGTCACAGCATGAAAGCAGCTACAGACAATATGTGAATGAATGAGTGTGGCTGGGTTCCAATAAAACTTTATTTTCAAAAACAGGCACTGGGCTGGATTTGGCCTGTTGGAAGTTGTTTGCCAATGCCTTTTCTAGACTATGGAGGGGAATATTTCTTTACAAAGCCCTGGGGACATCATAGACAGATAAGTAAAGGGATTTGGTTCAGTGAGGTTGAGTGGTTTTTAATACCATGGGTTCTTAGTTTTTATATTTTACTAGAATGTTCAATGTGGTTGAAGACTCCGTCCTTCTTTTCCTTCCTCCTTGTTTCCTTTTCTTCCTTATTTTCATCCTTCCTTTATTTCATCTTCTCTTTTATTTTTAAATAATCTGTTAGTAACATGTAATTTACTAAATTCTCTTCTGAGTCTTAGTCTCCCTGCTAAAATGTGGCCAGGCTATGCATACCCACCAAATTGTTGAGAATATTATTAATGAGATAATGAATATGATGACACTTAATATATATCTGAGATTGGAGTAGATCCAGAATAGAAATGGTTTTGATTTTATTTCGTCATTTACTTTGTATTTCAAAGTATTGAATTTATTGTGGACTAGGAAGAAAGTAAGTATTCTGTTGAAAGTAAGATAAACTATATTTGTTGCTTCTCATTTCCTCTCTCCTGACTTCCCCCATCTAGAATTCAGAGCCCAAATTTACTCTTGCCCTAGATTTCCAGATATAATGTATGTAATTCTGACAACAGTATATCTTTCTACTAAAAATGAAGAACAATCACAGGTAGCTTCTGTGAACTTCCTCTTTTGGGGTATCCTTTTATTTCATTTTGCTCTTACTTTTTATGGTGTGCTTGTGTTTTCAGGTGAGAATTTTAGAATATAGATGTATCTCAAATGATGGTTACTTGACCTGCTTTGCTACCCAGTCCCCATATGTGGGTATAGTCCTTCAAGTACAGTCTGTCCTGCTAAACAGCATGCTTTAGTAACATGAACCAGTCATACATGGTGGTAGTGGAAGCATGTCAGTATAACATGAACGTTGTCACGGTTTATAGTTGATTTTTCCTTTTGCGTTAATGTTTTGACCACCAAATAACAGCAGCTGAATCCAAAGTATACTAATACAGATGAACATAGCAAGCTGTGGAGGGATATTATATTGCATACAATGTCCATTCATTCCATATCCTTTCATTTGGCTCAGTTTTGCCATACAACTTGTGTTTAAATATTTATTGCGTGCTTTGCTCTGATCTGTATGAAAAGAAACAAACTCAAGACCGTGAGCAATTTGGTGTCATTACTTTATCCCAAACTTGCTTCTCCGCTGTACCTTGTGATGCTGTCCCCCCCACTCCGCCCTATAACTCAGCCATTCAACCTTTCCTTGTCACACCTTTCATTAAGCTATCTCTGTATTTTCAGAAGTCTTATATTTACTGTAATAATTCCTTATTTATTAGGAATATGGCATGGCAGTTAAGTATGTTAACATTTTTAACTGAAGTTGCTTTGGTTTTTGTTAATGCTTTTGTTACACAGTTATACAGGCAACTCTGGTAAGGTCTGGCCTTACCATATTTTTCTCATAAACCTCTTATTCTTAATATGTAATTTACTAGAATGCAGTTTTTTTTTTTAAGGAATGCATATTTCACATTGTAACAAAAGCATTTGTATTTTCAACTAGAGATTCTCTTATTCTATAGGCTACACATTCTTGATCCTTTACATTTTCAATATATATTATACGTTTTAAATCTTTCTCTATCCTCATGCTTTTCTTCAGGAGGTATTCCAGATGCCAGCATCTCTCTTAAACTGTGGGGCCCAGAAATAAGCACAAAACTTCAGATAGGATTGATCAGGTCAGTGTTCCATTAGAACTCCTCATCATTAGTATATATGGAGTTTGTAAACAACCCAAACCTCCTTGTTTTACTGATCCTAGTTAGTTTTTAAAGGCAAAGTATAGACTAATTCCATCATGTTGTCTTTTTGAATTTGCCTGTATATGGGGGAGGTATTGCCACCTTTGATCACAAAGGGAGGTATAGGTTAGACCAGGTAGCACAGGGATTATAGGAGGTGATCATTACAGGTGACCTCTTTTTAATCTGGAGCTAATTTTCTCTGCGATGACATTTTCTCCACCTACATCATAAAGGCACCACTTGGCACCTGACAGAGGTCAGTTTATCACTGTCCTCTGTTCTCATTAAACCATTTGCATCAATTAGCAAACTTACTCTTCAGAATAAAAGTAAAAACTGGTTGGGAGCGTAAAATGACTACACAGACAACAGTAATGCAGTTCAGAATAAGGGAAGTACCACACAAGAAGCACCAAGTTCTTTAGTGGGTTGGAGAGAGATCATATCTGGTTAGGAAAGATCTTTATAAAGGAGGGGATATTTGGGAAGATTGTTAGTATCGATAGAAGCTAGAGACAAAGAATGAGCATGATTTTGGGTAACGACAGTAGCATATTTAGAGAACAACAGAATGACCCAGTTTGTCTAAATCATAGACCATGTGTACAAAGTAGTGGGAGATAAGTAAGAGAAGGCATTTTAAAGATAGAGTGATACAGGTAGAGCCTTAAATATTCAGCTAAAGAGTTTAATGACTGTTTTTAGTAGCGCTATGATTGGGATTGTATTTAGGAAGAGAAATCTGCCAGGAGACAGTGTATAAAATGACTGGGGGGAAGAAGAAGGGAAAAGTGGATGATTGGATTCAAAGGATGTGAAACTGAGTATTAAGCTCCAGGTGACCCATGTCTCAGACTTGCTGAAGTTTTCACACATGTAGCTGAGGTGCTTGCTCACCTAGCTCAATGATCAACTCAGGAAAACGAGGGAGAGGCCAGTGTGCAGTCAGAACCTTCTTCTAGTCAGTGCGACCCAAAGTGTATCTCTTTTGGTTAATAATAAGTACAGAATTGAGAGTCTTTAGAAATAGTCCAAGCAGTTTGACAGAATACTCATATGCCTGTTGTCTTGTAATAATAAAAACATTGGTTTTTATTTCGATGTTGAACTCTGTGCTATCAACACAGAGCTTGCTTGGGATTTTCTGTCTCCCTCTCTCTCTGCCCCTCCTCCATTTGCACTCTATCTCTCTCTCAAAATAAATAAATAAATAAATAAATAAAATTAAAAAACGTCTTCAAAAAATGAGTTATTAGACCTAGAAAAAAATTTTAAATGCTTGTTTATTATTTTGAGAGAGAGAGAGAGAATCCTAGGCTTGCTCCACCCCTAGCACAGAGCCTGACACAGGGCTTGATCTCACAACCATGAGATCATGACCTGAGCTGAAATCAAGAGGTGGATACTAAACCAACTGAGCCCCTCAGGTGACCCTCTAATAACTCATATTTAATGTTTTGTATGAAGCTATAAATCTATGAAAGCCTAGGAAAAACGAAACCAAATAAACAGTAAGTGCTCTTTCCACTGTAGATAGTTTGAAAAGCCCTGTTACAGCCTATATTCTGTCTTCTGTGGTCCCTGGGTGCTACTGCTTCCCCTGTCCTGAGATACAACAGTCTTTTAAGTATCTTTGGGGTTTTTCAGTTTTGTTCTTTTTACTGAGCTGGATTTTGTATTCATTGTTACCCAGTGTTCTCTTCCCCTTTTTCTTACTATAATTGTATACCCAGGATTTGGAGTAGGGAGAGTAAGCTGCAGCCCTGATTAGAACAACATTTAAAAAATACAAAAAAAAAAAAAAAAAAAAAAATAGAACAGCATTTAATATCAACTTGGAAGAGGGATTTTTTTCTTTCAAAAAATATTTTAAACATATTTTAGGAACATATGTATATTTTGATCTAGTTTCATGATAGAACAGTGTCATAATCATTTCTATCCTCTTTCTCCCAAGTTTTATGGATCCATTTCCTTTCTTTAAAAAAATTTGTTTTAGGTTTATTTATTTTGAGAGGAGAGAGAGAGAGAGAGAGCAAGCAGGAGTGGGGTAGGGGCAGAGAGAGAGAGAAAGAGAGAGAATTCTAAGCAGGCTCCTCACTGTCAGCACAGAGCCTGATGTGGGACTCAAACTCACAAACCGTGAGATCATGACTTGAGCCAAGATCAAGAGTCAGGTACTTAACAGACTGAGCCACTCTGCCCCCCCCCCTCCCCACACCCATTTCCTTTCTTGAATCCATTTGCTGTTGCTTCGTTTTTACATTCAGACCATGTTGTTGGAAGGGGTAATGAGGTTGGCGTTGTTCTCTCTTCTAGGGTTGCTTATGAAAGGTTGTGGCTCTCTTGAAACAGGATGAGATGATGATTTAGGATTTTCAAGCTTTGTACCAACTCTAAAAGTAATCTTCAATACCTTGAATGTGTGTTCAGTATGTGGGTACTTCACCCACATTAGCATAAGATCCTGGAATACTGATGGTGATGATATTCTTAATGTCTGTTCCAGTGACCAGCACTTCACAGAGTGTGGTCCTGGCACTGCCGTATGTCCAAGACCCTTTCAGAGTGTCCATAAAGGAAAGACTATTTTCAAAATCAGATTAAGAATTTATTTACTTGAGAAATGAACAGTGGAGTTTTCCAGAGGCTACATGGTATGTTAGTATTGCTTGTGTGTTGTCACTTCTTACTTAAGTGTGTTCAAGAAGAAACAGACAGCTTGTATAGTCTTATATCTCTCATAGTTAGTTACATAACTTCCCATAAAGAAAACTCCTGGCACAGATGACTTCATTGGTAAGTTTTACCAATCATTTAAGGAAGAAATAATACAAAAATCCTACATAGTTTCTTTCGGAAAATCAAAAAAGAGGGAATACTTTTCTGACTGGTTCTATGAGGACGACATTACCTTACACAAAACCCAGACAATTCTAAGAATACTACAGATGAATCTCTCTCATGAATATACATGTAAAATTCAAAATTCAATCTTAACAAATTCAATACAATATTATATAAAAAGGATGATGCATCATGATGAAATGGATTTATCCTAGGGATGCAAGATAGACTGAATACTAAAATTCCATATGATTTACCAAATTAACAAAAGGAAAGATCATATGATCATCTTAATAGACACAGAAAAAACATTTGACACTTGTTGTAAACTCTCAGTGAACTAGAACTGGAAAGGGACTTCCTCAGGCTGATGAAGTGCATCTGTGAAAATCCGATGGCTAATGTCATACTTAGTGATGAAAGAGCAGAGGCTTTACCTCTACAGTTAATAGCTGTTAGGTTAATAGATATTTAATCTCATCAATTCTCTTCAATACTGGAGGTTCTGGCCAGTGCAATAAGGCAAGAAAAGGGAATAAAAGGCACTCGGAGTAGAAAGAAAGAAGCAAAACTGTTTTTATTCACAGATGGTATAATGATTTATGGAGAAAAGCCCAAGGAATCTAAGGAAAACCTTCTAGAATTTACAAGTGAATTTTTTTGATGTTGTAGGATACAAAATCAATAATTAAAAATCAACTGTATTTTTATATGCTAACAAGTAATCATTTAAAATTGAAATTTTAAAAATATCATTTATAATAGCATCAAAAATAGGCAATACTTAGGGATAAGTCTAATAAAAGATATGAAAGACCTGTATGCCAAAAAGTACAAAACCTTGCCAAGGGACACTAAAGAAGACCTAAACAAATAGAGATACCATGTTTATATGTTAGAAGGCTCAATATTATAAGGTATCGGTTTCTTCCCAAATGAATACACATATCTGACCCAATTGTAGCGGGTCAAAACCCAGCCAGCATTTTGGGGGTGGGGGGGAGAAATTAACACTCTGGTCCTAAAATTTACTTTGACATATCAACAGCCTAGAATAGCCAAAACATTTTGAAAAAAAAGAACAAAATTAGAAGACTTACACTGCCTGATTTCAAGACTTATGATAAAACTGCAGTAATTAAGACAGCATGGTAATGGTTTTTAAAAGACACATAGATCAGTATAGATCAATGTAACAGAATACAGTATTCAGAACTAGACTTACACATGCATAGACAACTGGGTTTTGACAAATGTGGAAAGACAATTCAGAAGAAAAAGAATGATCTTTTCAACAAGTGGTGCTAGAACAATTGAGCATCTATACAAAAAGGAGCTTCAGTCTGTACCTTTGAATGATACAAAGCTTAACTCCAAATAGGTCAATTAAATGTAAAACCTAAAGCTCAAAATTTCTGGAAGAAAACATATGATAAAACCACAAGAAAGATGTTTTATTTTTAATCTCAGTTTTAATTTCTGTAACACAAAGTATCAAAATAGATAACCTACATAAACAAGAACTGTTTGCAGTTCTCAATAATGAGAAAAAAAGGGGTCCTGAGACCAGAGTGTTTGAGCTACTGCTATACACTTTATAGCCTGTTGGATTTCCTGGTGGATTCACAGCATAATATAAATGTGCTTCATAAAACTTCTGTGTTATCAGTCAAGATAATTGTACTAAAAAGTACATACCAGTGTAGAGTAAACCTGAGATTGTTGCACATTGCCCTTTGAAACCAATCCTACTCATAAGCCGCCAGCTTCTAGGGTTTAGCAAAAGTATGGTCGATTTAGGTACATTTGAAGAATACTCCAGTGTAGAAATCCAGAGTGCTTATCCTCTTACTTTTCTCTGTCTGCCATTCTGTGTTCTGACTCACAGCCACTTATTTATTCAGAGAGTGTGTAGTTTAATGTTACATCCAGCATTTAGAGAGGGATTTTGGTCAGAATCTTGCCATTGTTAGGGTAGTGCTACATACGTTTACATTTAATCTTCCCTGCCACCATACAAGGTGGCACATTGGAGATCTGTTGTTATCTGCCTGGCATATCTCTTCCCATTCTTTTTGTAATAGTATTCCATGTTCATCTTTTCCCTGTGCCATCCCTGTGATTCTGGTGGGCTGTACGTTATAGTCCCTCTGCTGCCTGGAAGGGATTAGTCCAAGGGGTGGGTAAATCATCCATTCTGGCTCAGTCAGAGTCTTCCCTACAACATTTGAAAATTGAAGTAGGAAGAGAAAAACCTTTTCTGTGCTCTGATGTTTGTAGGTTGGGATGAATTGAGTCCAGAACTATAGGCAACCATGTACCTCCCCATGTGGAAAAGCCTCTAGGTCAGCACTGCCCAGGAGAAATATAATGCAAACCACAAATGTGAGCCACATGTAATTTCTAGTAGCTACATTAAAAAACTAAGAAGAAACAGGTGAAGTTAGTTTTAACAACCTCATTCAAAATATTTCAATATATAATCAAAATTAAAATTAATGAGATATTATACAGATGTATAATTTTTTGTATCAAGAGGCTTTTTTTCCCATACTAATTTTTGATATCTGGTGTGTATTTTACTCTGTACCACCTTTCGCTTTAGATTTTTCCTGTTTGAAATGCTCTGTAGCCATATTTGGATAATGGCTACCATATTGGACAGCACAGCTCTACACATTGGGAGTGAGGAAAGCCAACATGGAAAAGGAAGTAAAGATGAGAGAGGAAGACTTAGAAAGAATACTGTCAGTGGTGAGGTTTTGGTTTTAGTTCTTGAGTTTTGAGAAGTGATCTTGGCTTTAACTCCTACTGTAACCTGTCTTTTCGAGTCTGAGCTTCTCTCATAGTTTTCTAAGAAATAATCTTTTTAGCTTAAGTGACTGTGATTTGGGTTTTTGTCATTTATAATCAGAAAAATCTTGACTCCTACAGGAAGACATTGTTATCTCCATTTTTTTCTTTCTTCCTCTTCCTACCTCTTTCTTTCTTTCTTTTTATCTTTCTTTCTTTTTCCCTTCCTTCCTTCCTTCCTTCCTTCCTTCCTTCCTTCCTTCCACCCTCCCTCCCTCCCTCCCTTCCTTTTCTTCCTTTTCTTCCCTTTCTTCCCTTTTTTCTTTCTTTCTTTCTTTCTTTCTTTCTTTCTTTCTTTCTTTCTTTCTCCCTTTCTCTTTTTTCTTCCTTCCCTCTTTTCTTCTTTTTCTTTCTTTCCCTTTTTACTGAGGAAATTTGAGCTGAGAGAAATGAAATGGGTTCTGCAGGGTTGTCTTGACTATGTACTGCAGCATACGGGCGTTAGTCCTGTTTGTCTCTCTCTAAAGCACATGCGCTTTCCACCACAAGAGCTTGCCATGGAAGCTAGGTGTAGAGCAGGTCCTTTCCTTGGGGATAGGAATGGAACTTTATTCTTACACATGCAGTGCCCAACATAGTTCTTTATAGCTTCTTGTATAATGGAATTATAGAAATATTTCTTTTTTTTTGAGAGGACCTTCTTGGTGGAAATGCATAATAGTCCTGTCAACACAGTCTACCTCCACCCCTTTCTAAAAAGTGATGTCAGCAAGTCATTTGGAAGTGAGTGGAACCTACTTCAGCCCTACATATGGTCATATCCATGCTGCCTTGTAGATTGGTGGAGTAATACAGTCTTGTTTCATTTGAAATATATTGTAGCCTGTCCAGGAAACTTTATTAGCACCTCTAAACAACTGTGTCTGTGAAGAGCAGGATTTATGAGCCCTGTTAAGGCCAAGATCTGTTTTCCACCCTGAATAAAGTTAAGCAAGTTTTCATAATAACTTTAGAATGATTCAGTCTTTTCTAGTTGCTGTAACTGATAATGTAAACAACTGCAACTCAACAGGAGGTTCTTCTTTTCTGTAGTTCAGAATCATTCTTTTGAATGATTATAATACTCTGATACCTAGTTAATAGCTGATCCACTTTAGCAAATTGTCATAAACCCATATGTTGAGAATTAAAATGACTGAGGCTTGGGGTTTTATGCTAGGACACCCAGGAAATCCGTAACTGCGGCAAAAAATTTGTACTTGATAGCACATAGCTAAAAGTTCAGGTTAATTTGTACCTCATTAGCACTGTCAGATGTTTCATTATTAGACAATTACATAACGATTCAAGGGAGTTTAACTTAACAGAGCAGCGTAACATAAAGCTGCGCCACACTAAAATCTATAGAGCAAGTGTGCTGTCTGGTCTACAAGTCTGAGCTCTGAGCCTGCCATCCCCATCACACCTCTCACTCACATATTCCATCCATACTTCTTTTATGTCATGTATTAAAAGAAAAAAATGATAGCTTCATATTGAGAGTCTTCCCATTCATGATCCTGTTGTACTGTTCTTGTTTCTCACCCATAGTTACTACAGCCAGGTCTTGCTTCCTAGGAAATCTGCTCCTGAGGTCTTGCCATGACCAGAGTCCCCTTCACAACTGGTTCTCCTTTGATCTCTGATTTCCTAGGGCTAAGTAGTTGGTTCTTTCCTTTCTTAGTTGTAGGGCGTAGGAAGGGAAACTACATCTACTCATATACCCAGTTTTGAGGAGCTTCTGGGATATGCGACAGAGTTGTTTCTTGACCCCCTGTGGGTCTTACAAGGGTGTTTGTCTTTTAGTATCACTAAGCTATAGATATTTTTTTGCATAGGTTTCTGTATTTGTGTTTTTCAATAAAAAGGTAAAATAATAAAAATAGAGCAATATATTGACTATAGAGATTTTTAAGGAATTCTCTTTTTCTATTTGCTTTGCCTTAGTCTTGTCTTTTGTTAAGAAGCCCAAGGCTGTGAGAGCTGTAATATTGTAAGAAAAGTATCCTTCAGAGCCATCTTTAGAAAGAAGTCCATTCATCCATTCAACAAATATTTATTGAGTTGTTGCTATGAATCAGGTACTGTACTTGATGCCAAGGATATATATGATGTATATATTTATATTTGATAAACAGGATAAATATGATCTGTGTCCTCCTCACTGTGATTTTTAATTATGTCAGTGATACCACAAGTTGAAAGACTATTTATTCTTTAGTATACTGTCTGGGGATATTGTCATGGTGATTTATATTTATATCTGAAGCCATCGACATTCTTGGTAGACATTTATTGATAGGTAGCATAGTACTTATCTACTGCTGCATAATAAATTACTACAAAAACTTTTAGAGGCTTAAAACAATAAATATTCATTATGTCATAGTTTCTCTGGGTGAGGAATTTAGGAGTGACTTAGCTGGGAGGTTCCAGCTCAGCGTTTTTCATGTCATTGTAGTCAGGATATTGGCAGTGACTATGGTCATGTGAAGGTTTAGCTGGGCTGGAGTATCCAAGATGGCTTACTCCTATGGCTGTTGGCGGGAGGCCTTAATTTCTCATCATATGGGCCTTTCTAGAGGCTGCTTGAGTATCCACACGACATGGCATCTGACTTCTCCAGAGCAAGCAGTCTGGGAGCGTGAGTATGAAGGAAGCTACATTGCTTTTTAAGATCTGGTGTCTGAAGGCTGTATACTGCCACTTTTGTTCACTTTGTTAGAAGTGGCTTAAGTCCTGCCCACACTTAAGTGAAAGAGATTTGGTTTTACCTCTTAAAGGCAGGAGTATCAAAGAATTTGTAGACGTATTTTAAAACCACTACAGGTAGTAAAGTAGGTAAATGGGTAGAGATAGATAAACACTAGGGTCTAAAAGTTCATGAACATCGTATTATTTTGTATCCCTCTACTTACTAGAAAATTATCCTGAACATTTCTTACTCTTTCTGGTTTTGTGTCTCCCTCCTTCTGGAAGACTTTACATTACAGTTTCTGTTAAAATCTTATCCACCACATGTGACTTTCTGCCGCTGTCATGTCTGGGGGGAGTGAATGTTTGAGGGAAGGCCTGGGGCGGACAAGTTTGAATTCTGTTCAAGGAAAAACACGTTTGCTGAATAGTAATTGGCAGATGAAAGGGCTTGAACTTCACTTAGTACATGCTGAAAAGCCACTTGAAGTTTGAAAATGGAGGCAAGATACAGTCATGATTTCACTGAGGGTGGCACAGGGAGGCAAGGGACCTAGGTTAAAGGAGCCTGTAGTAGTCTAGAAGCGAAGTGATACAGATAGGAAGTGATACAGATAGGAAGGAAGGGCTGATGGTTGTAAGAGTTTAAGCTCTTCTGGCAGAATTAGTCTAATTCATCTCTGAATTTCCCTATGTTGTAGCACAGTGCCCTGGACAGACTATGTGCCCAATAAGATTTCACTTGAAATATGTGTGTGTGTGTGTGTGTGTGTGTGTGTGTGTGTGTGTGTCTATGTATATAGGACATATAAAATGATTGAGTGATAATACAGATGAGTTCCTATGTTATTCAAGTGAACCCTACTTTTTCAACTGATTTTTTTTCTTAAATAGTTTATTGTCAAGTTGGTTTCCATATAACACCCAGTGCTCATCCCAACAAGTTTTCAACTGATTTTTTAAAAAGAAACATTATGGGGGTGCCTGGGTGACTCCATCGGTTGAGCGTCCAAATTTGACTCAGGTCATGATCTCACCGTTCATTGGTTCGGGCTCTGCATCGGGCTCTGTGGTGACACCTCAGAGCCTGGAGCCGATTTCAGATTCTGTGTCTCCCTCCCTCTCTGCCCCTCCCCCACTCATGCTCTATTTCTCTCTGTCTCAAAAATAAACAAACTATTAAAAATTAAAAAATAAACAAATAAAAAGAAACATTATGGTCCACAATTATAGCCATTAAAATCCTTAATCTAAAGAAAACATAAAAGGAAATACACTTCTAGAAGTCAGTCTATTTTTATTCAGAACCTATGTTTTATGTGGTGTGATGAGACTAGCCTAATAAAGAATAGAGACAGACTTCTGATTATGTAATAGCCTGCAATTATTTTTATGGCTGTTGCATTCCAATCTTCTTATGCAATATTTACAATGTACATGTGTAGCAAGGGCACAAAATACAAGTTCTAACAGTCTTAACAGTAAATCAGAATCAAGTCACGCAATGTAACATTTGTGAACTTGCTTGGCTGAGGCGGACAACCTTTGTTAAGAGTGCATAAAATACCAAGTTTGTAACTCTATGGGAAATTTGGAGTTTAAGTTCTAAAATTGCATTATCTCCCCCCCCCCCACTAATTCTGCCAAGACATTTTGATATTGGTTTAATTGTGAAGATGGGGGAAAACTCATATTACATTTTGAAAAAAACCCTGAAATGTTTTAAATATTATATGAATGCATTGAGAATTTCACCAGATATGGCTACAAAAGATTATGATTCAGCCTGAAAACATAACCTATGGAGAATCATCAACTGTTCAGAATGAGCTCTTCCAGATGACAGATCTTACGAAGAAAACCTGCCAATAAAAGAGAGAATGCTAGAAGAAAAAGAATCCCGTTGACTTTCAACATATGGCCCCAAAACTGACATATTTTATAGTTTTTAGTGAATAGCAACCCAAAATAACTAGGTTGATAAAAACCAAAAAAATTTTTTTGAATGCGTGAATTTAAAAAAGTCTGCTGGTTTTTTTTTCCCACTTTTATTTCAGAGGATGTTTTTAATGGAGTGTGTATGTGTCTGTGTACAGGGGTGATGAGGCGGTACCTCTTAATTATATTTTCATCTTTCAGGATAATAAAGCCTCCTCGCGAACTGAAAATAAAGACAGATATCCATGTAAATTTATGCATTAGTGAGAAAACTGCCATCACGGTCTATTATCCTCATTCTAGGTTCTCTCAACTGCCTAGTCTCTGCATTTGTTCATGTCTTTCCCTCTATTCTCTCTGGAGACCCCTCGTCTTACCCCTTTCTTTAGTGAAACCTTTCAACTACTACTTAGGAAGGGGCCACCAGAGACTATCTGGTTTACTTCCTTGGTGTCAGATAGATTATATAGTATGTCTGCGTGCTTCGTGATATGATCTCATGTGTTCATTTTTACTGTCATTTGATAAATATTGGGTACCTGCTATGTGTCAGGCACTATACTAGAGAGACTCAGAGTTTACTGTCTGAATCCCATCTGATGTATTTCCAGATGTCTTTGGAATATAATGGGTCAAAGAATTACAGTGAGTGAAGTTTATAGGTCAAGTTTGCAGGTAAAGTTTATTTCTACTATTTCCTTTCCTGAAATGGAACAGATTCAGTTAGAGACCCCCTCTTGAGAGCTCTTAGTTTCTCCTCAATTCCCCTAAGGTGGCCCCATGGGAACTGTAGGTGCTAACTTAGAGCAGGATTGGCCAAACAGGGAGATTAACTGCCAAGTAACTGCAAAGCAGTGGGTAAATGCAAACACACCAGAATGTTGCTGCTCACTAGTTCTGTCCCTTGCTTTCTTCATCTGGGGGGTGGAAAAAAAAGAGCTTTATAACTACCTGTTTCCGACAGTGGCTGGGAAGATTAAGTGAGTTAATATATATAATCAGTTAGTCCAGTGACTGTCACAGAGCACTCTGTAAATGATATCTGTTCCTGTTCCTGTTACCGTGATTGTTATCAAAATTAATCCTTAATTTGTTTTAATGTTTATTTATTTTCAAGAGCAAGAGACAGAACGTGAGTGGGAGAGTGAGGGAGACACAGAATCTGAAGCAGGCTCCAGGCTCTGAGCTGTCATTACAGAGCCCAACCCAAGTTCGAACCCACAAACTGTGAGATCATGATCTGAGCTGAAGTTGGACGCTTAACTGACTGAGCTGCCCAGGCACCCCCAAAATTCATCCTTAAAATAACAGGAGGGGTATTTGCTAATTGCTATTACTAATGATTACTATTTATACAACAAATCCAAGCCTAGATGTTACATGGAATAAACTTAAAAAGGCTGTACTTTAAGGCATGGTTTCAAATAGGTTCATTAAACCTAACTGTGGTCAAATTGGTTTTGCGCTCCCGTTTTCCGTATTGTTTTAAAAAACCTTTCAATTCTCACAGAGCTTTTAACGTCTTCTGCCTATTTTGGGATGCTCTGCAAGCTTTCCCTTTTTGTTAGCTCCACTGACAAGTTTTATCTATGGAGAGCTCCTATTCTAATTCACCCCCAAGCATATCTCTTTTTCTTGGGAGAGGGGCTCCTTCATCATCATCTCCCACCTCCAATCGCCATACCTTAGCTGCCTTCAAAAATCCCCATAGAAGTTTTTATTTTGATCAGTATAAAAAGCAAACTTAACACGATAAGAAGCATCATTCCTGACTGTTCTATCCTCAGTTCCAGGAAAGCCTCACTTACTACTGCAGCCTTTGAAGTACCTTCCTTGGCAGTCTTAAGTTGCCAACAGCTGGGCTTGGCAGGAAGATGTTATCTTAAAGAGATGATGCATTTCTCTGTTTATATGGACATTTAAAACCATCAGAGCAAAACAGTGTTTCAAATGTGAAGTTTATGAAACTTTACTTCTGTGTAAAGTTACACTCGAGATTCGTGCATATTACTTTTTGTAACTTACACCTCAAGGGAAAAAAATGTTAAATCAGAGTTAAAATCTGGGTAAGAGCTTGAGTTTGTAGTCAGATTGCTTATGTCTGGATACACCCACCATTTATTGTATAGCATTGGCAAATTACTCAAACTCTCCAAGCCTCAGTTTCCTTAATTATAAAGTGAAAAGAGTAATCTCTATCTAAATGTCACCATGACCTTGCTCTCTCTTGACTCCACCTGCCCCATCCTACTTAACTATAACTGAGGCTTACCTATTATTTTAAAACTTGATGTGTCTTTTAAGTATTTTTGCATCTACAGATTCCTCCTTTCTTTTTTTTTTTTCCTCCTTATAATTATTTATTGAAGGACCCAGGTCATTTATTTGAAGAGTTTCCCCTAGTCTAGATTTTGCTGATTGCACACTCATTGTGAAGTTCAGCATGTTCCTATGTAATTCCTGCAAACTGGCAGCTGAATGGAAAGGCTTGATCAGATCTGGGTTCAGTGCCTTTGGCAAGATTATAGGTGGTGGTGTGTTCTTTTATCAAGAGGCAGGTAAATGTCCGGTTGTTGCTCTTTCCATGATGTTAGCAGGCAGTGGTGCTTAATGCTCTGATCTCATAATTCACTGGGGGCCACAAAATGGTGATGCTATAATTTTATCATTCTGTTTTTACTTATTAGCTGAATAATTTTTTAAGAGGATTTCTCTCATCTTCTATTTGGTTATCCAGTGGTATGGTACATATAGGAAAGACAGGGTAAATGCTTGATTTTTTTCTATTATCTACCTAGCCTTTAAGATAAGGAATTGGTCTGTCACTTTTAGAAGTTGACTAATAAGTCATTTGTATTCAAATTCATTTTGAACTCATGACTTTAAATCTTTTTGATGGGTTGAAATTCAAATGGTCCCATCTTTGGTCAGCAGTAACCTTTTCAAGTTGGTTCCTGACTCCTTTTGACATGACTGTAGGAGTCTTTGATGTCTGATATAACAAGATGTTTGAAACTCATCTTGAATATTTCCTGACCTATATCTGAGGTCAACCATTTTTTAAAAAAAAACTCTGATTTCATTTAGCGAGAAATATTTCACTCTCTTGTTAGGCTCTTGGGATGTTCATTGCTACTGGGCTGATTGGTGTTTTTAGGCCTATTTGTGTGATACAGAGCTAAAAAGAATGCATATTCAACATGCTTAAGAAAGTTTGGTTATAAAAATTTCAAATGTATACAAAGGTAGGGAGGATACTATATTGCATCATCATGTAACCCATTACCTAGTTTCCATAATTATAACCAGAAAGCTAATCTAGTTTAATTCTATTTTCCTCCTTTTCTGTCCCTGACACTGGATTATTTGGATGCAAATTCCGTACATCATGTAGTTTTACTTATAAATGATCTTGAGTTCATGTTTTTTTTTTTCTGGCACCCTCTGTTTTTCCTTCTCTTCACGTCTCTTACCGACTTGGCTCTGCCACTTAGCAGGTGAGACTTAAACTCCCTAATCCTCCATCTTCTCAAAAAAAGCCATGATTCAACTAATGGCCCAGTGCTAAGTATAAGATTGTTTTAATTTTTTTCAGCGTAGGTAAGGGGTGGAGCTCTTAGAGCTGCAGTGAAAATCTCTGAACATGTGTGCATGTATCTAATTGCTAATTTAGGATAAAGTCTCAGAAGCTAACTTAAGGAATATACACGGAATGGAAAGAGAGAAAGAGATAGATAATCTCTCTATATTTTTAATATTTATTTATATTTATTTTATATTAGATATGTTTTTTCCTTCCAGAAGATTAAATCAGTTCATTCTCCCTCCAAATTTTATGATTGGTGCTCTAAGGCATGGTTACACTTGGGAGCAAATTGCTGGGACCATTAGGAGTTGGGACAGTTTTAAAGAGTAGACATAGACTCATGGAGACAGGTTGTCATTTAGCATTCTTCAACTCCAATATTACTGACATTTTTGTCAGATAATTCTTTTTTGTGAGGGTCTATCTTCTGTATTGTAAGATGTTTAAGGATGTTTAGTAGCCTCCCTGGCCTCCACCCATTGGATACCGATAGAACTCTCCTCCTGCCCCCCACCCCCAAGTTGCGACAACCAGAAATTTCTCTAGACATTGCCGAATGTCCCCTGGAGGGCAGAATTGCCCCAGGTTGGAAAACCACTGCATTCCCTACCCCCTGCCCCATTTTGTTTCTATAATGGAAATCTGTTTGTTAAATTTAATTCATAGTTTCTGCCTACCAGTGATTAAATTCCTATGAAGTAGTTAAGTATTTTCTCTTTTTTGTAACAGTAGATTGAAGGGGAAAAATAGTCTGAGTACAGTTCATTTGGTAAAACTACGAGTGTTCTTTTTTTTTTTTAATATTTTATTTATTTATTTCTAGGATAGAGAGGGACAGCGTGAGCAAGGGAGGGTCAGAGAGAGAGGGAGACACAGACTCTGAAACAGGCTCCAGGCTCTGAGCTGGCAGTCAGCACAGAGCCCGACGCGGGGCTCGAACCCACGAACCGCGAGATCATGACCTAAGCGAAAGTCGGACGCTTAACCGACTAAGCCACCCAGGCGCCCCAAACTACGAGTGTTCTTGACTATTCCTTTGACAATAAAGAAGATTTGTGGGAAATGGAGTATATTGAAAACTTGTTTATGAATCATAGTATCTTTTGTTCCGTTTTGGTCATTCACGCTTTCTCTAACTGTGGTGGTTGTTGCACCACTGTGTCCTGCACATGGTTCTCTCTGAAGCTGGTTGACAGGGTTTGCCATCGCCCGCCCCGTCCTATTTAGTGCTCTGAGGACCTGTTTTACTCCAGTGGTGCTGGCCCTTTGCTTCTTCTTTGTCTGGCCATGATTTTGCTTAAGAGTTTAACACCCTCCCATTCTCCCCTCCCAGTCATAAATGAATTCAAAGTACATAATCTTGGAACTTTATTTCAGCTTTTAGAAAATTGCATATGTGGTGTTTTGGAGGTGAAGCTGATGAAGTTGATAGAGACCAGATCTGAAATGTTGTAGGGAGCAGACTGCATTTTGCCAGTTCTACTTTTTAAACCTGTTTGAAGTGGTATGTAAAGAAATCAGAATCATTTGTTATGAGGACGGTACCTTTGTGATGGGAGCCATGACAACAGAGCCCTTCTCTGGCCCGGATTTCCTTTCCAAGACTCTACCCCTGCTTTAACTCTGTTCTTTATGTGGGATTTAGGATTGCTAATACATCTTCTAAGGAACAGCCGCTTACAGACTTGGGGAAAGGCTGTGCCTTCAGTCGTGTGGTATTCCCAAATGATCAAGCCCCCTTGACCTTCAGATTCTCCCTTGTACTCATTCTTCTCCTTATAAGAAAACTTGATAGTCAGCTGTGCTTTGAAGTTTGTGTTTCTCTTTGTTGTTTTATGCATAAACTCAAATTTAGAATGTTTATTGTTGTTAAGTTAGCATCTCTTGGTTCACACCGAGTTTTCTCTTATCTCTGTTCTAATATCAGATGCCACTGGTATCATTTATATTTCTTCATTCAGCAGACGTAGAGTGCTGTAACTCTCAGAGCAAAGGCTGGGGCCAGCACTTCCCAAAGTTAGCCCTTTGTAGCTTCGTGTGTATGTTCATGAATAAAACAGGATTCTGACTTCCCTAACTCTTTCTAGAAAACATTGCCATTACACTATTGGTAAATCTTCAGGAGACTGACTTCCCTTTCTGTGGACTTTTTAATTCTATTTTCTTTATTTCCTCCATGATAGTAGGGGTGAAGGAAGATGAAAAGTGTGGAGAACTTACTGGAGGAGGGAATGGTCACCCAAGCCATGGTCACACCTAGACTGATGGAAGGTACTTGTTCACTACCCAGAATCTCTCCATGATTTGGATTAATTTGGAATTTCAGTCTCTTGTTTGAGATGTAAAATTTCCTTGAATATAAACTTCCTTTATACTTTTAGTGTCCATTTAACTAAATAGATATTTCAGACCATGCTTCTGCCAAGATTTTTTGGGAGCAGGAGGTTTGATACAGACCAGGGAAAAGGACAGCAACTTTTAAAGACTCCCCCCTCCTCCCCCGTCCTGGCAATATACCTAAGGTAGTCCTCGATTTTCTCAATTCATGGACCCTTGGGACACCACCTGCATTGAACCCTGAAGATTGTCTTTATCATTGAATTAAGAAGCCAGCTGTTGCCTTTGCCTGACTCCATTTTTAATACAAAGCACACCCAATACAGCTAATACAAGTTCTAACAAGTAAGCCTTTTTCTTGATCACAACGGAACGTGTTTGGATCTAGCAGAGTATTGCTGGGACACACAATTGTCTGGATTGGACCACACCTCTGCTTGAAAACTGAGAGGGCTTTTTTTTTTTTAAATGCAGATCAACTTGGCCTTCAAGCTCCTTACCAGTTGGGTACGGAGCTATACCACTGTGAGGCCCCACCCCTGTAGTAAACATTGGCTCCTAATTCATAATGGCTTTTCCTTCTAGGCAGGGAAAATTTGTACTTAGTTAAAAAAGGATAAAAGTAAGGTTAAAATTGAAAGAGTGTTATACCTTTCTATTACCATTTCAAATTATAGCTACTGTCAAAGACTGCGTGTATGTGCGTGCATGTGTGTGCAGGGTATCTATTTAGGGGCTATCCCTTGCTTTTCTTTACTGTACAGATCTCTCTGTTTTGAAGTTTTTGGCAAGTACAGACAGTCATTTAAACTAATTATTTGAATGCAGTATACAGTATTTGCTATTTGTACTTCAGAGATCTCTAGTAGGCACCTACCTCAAATAGAAAGTTCTTTAGCCTTTCTAACTGCTGTAATATAATAAAATCATTATTTTTACTTCATTCCAATATTTCCATATTGCCTCATGTACTTTCCCTCATTTACTGTATAAATTTGATACTTATATATTTATTTTATGTTGTATAAATTGTATAATGTAGATTATCAGATAAAATTAGATTTATTTGAGGTAGAAAATTTCATCCCTGTTTTTATAAAATTTTAGATTAAAAATGTTTGTGGAGGGGCGCCGGGGTGTGGCTTAGTCGGTTAAACGTCTGACTTCAGCTCAGGTCATGATCTCACGGTTCATGGATTTAAGCCCCATGCCAGGCTCTGTGCTGACAGCTTAGAGCCTGGAGCCTGTTTCAGATTCTCTGGTCTCCCTCTCTCTCTCTCTGCCCCTCCCCTGTTTGTACTCTGTCTCACTCTCTCTCAAAAATAAACAAACATTAAAAAAAATTTTTTTTTTAATGTTTGTGGAAACAACTCCTCTTTCAGTAATTTAATGTGTAGTTTGAGGTCATTTAAATCCTAGATGACCACTTAAACATTTTTAATACAGAGTTTTATCATCTCAGTTTTTTTTTACTTTGTATGAAGATATGTCTATACTATTGAGCTCCTCAAAGATAGACTCAGTGTCTTATTCATATTTGTATCATTAATACTTAATTTAAGTGATCAGTAATGGTTATCAACTTGGTATATTCTTTAATTGGGAATTGGTAGTGGGAGAAATGATTTAGAAAATCTGTAAGTATTCTCTCATACGTTTTCAGCCTTCATTTTGAGAGGCTAAGGAGACCACCAAGCCCTTAGGTTTTAGAGACAAACTCTAAAATTATCCAGAGTTTTGCCGACTTACTGGCAATGGAATTAAATATAATTAATTGGGGTGGAGAGACTGACTGGTTATAAAAGGACATAAATGTTTGTAACAACAGAGTACAACTTTCTATATTTGAATATCTTCTTACAGCATGTGTAAGTAAAGTTTTTCCTCTTTAGGGACTGAAGCTTTAAGAGAAGACTGCTACTCTTTGTTCCTCTGTGTTTTATGAATTTAAAATATTTTTATTGAGTGCATAAGATGCTATTAAAATTGTAACTTTGGGCTTTTATTCCATAGTATAATTATCCTTGATTACAGACTTCAGAAGAGGTAGTGTACAGAAGAGCTGTTTATCTCACAAAACTATTTCACATAAGATTCTAGAACTTACATTCTAAGAATAAAGACTGTTCTTTTTGAGGTAATTTAAACCTTTTTTTTTTGGACAACAGTCTTTGGTTTTGAAGAATAAATGTTCTGCAGCAGTTCTTCAGCCTAGTTTGTTATGAACACACAGAATGTCTAGCAGTACCTTATTTGATCATATCACTTCAGTTCCTCTCTTAACCTCACTCCCACTCCTTCAACCCCACCCCAAAGCAGGTGCTTAGGAAATACAACAAAGGGACCGTATTATGTTATCAGATTTCCTTTCTGTAGTTCTCTGGAGTGTCAGTATCTTGGGAAGATAGAACAATGTTAAATGTAGTTTTCAAGAAACCCATTTTATGTCCAGAAAATTAAATACTAACAGGTTGATGACTTGAGTGGTACCATTTACTTAAGATGTGGAGGATAGGGACTGGAGAAAGGTACATGTTTGGGGTGAGTGAGCAGGTTGAAGTGTTGATCAAGAATTCCAAATTGGACAGGTTAACTTGGAGCTGTCTGATAGACATTTAGGTGGAAATGTCCAGAAGATAGGATATGAAAGTCTGCAGTTCAGAAGAGTGGTTGAGGTAGAAATATGAACTTGGAAGAGTTTAGCATGAAGACATTATTTACATCCATTGGAATGCCTGAAGTTGCCTGAGGAGAAGGTAGAGAGTGAAGAGCCCCAAGTCCTGGAGGAATATTTAGAGGCCGTGTAGAGATGAAGCAGTCAGTAAAGGAGCCTGACAAAGATGCTTGTTAAAGTGGTATTAAAATCAGGAGAGAATAGCACTGCAGAAGCCAAGAGAGATCTGGTAGAGAGCATGGTCAGCTGTGTCTAAGGCTGCTGAGCACTGACTGAGAGGAAAACAGTGTTAAAAATATGGTGGCTAAACTTGCTTTTCTTCATTCATTCCTTCATTCGTTTGTTCTGTATCAGTTATTCATTAGTTATTCAAACAAGTGGTTCTCAACTTAGATCTTACAGTTAATTCATGTTTGTAGCATGACCAATTTTTCATCTCATTTTTATGTCAATTGAGTATGCAAATTAAGATACTCTCAAATAACTTGGGGAATATTGATTTCGGCTTCTCTAAATAAGAGAAATTTGCAGAGAGAAAAAATGACAATAAAAAGCATTTCTCAAAAAGCCACCACATGTTGCAAAATTAGTCTCAGAGCAGAAATTTCAGGATGGTGGATAATTGGGAAGGGGACGTAACGCAGTAGGGAACCCACAAGCACTTCTTTTGTATTTCATGTATTTCTTTATCTGCATGGTGACTAGGTTGGTATTAATTATATCTGTCTGAACTGTTTCGTGAAAGAAAAGACTTAAACCTATCTCTTGAGAAAATCGTCAGTTTGATGACTACAGTGAGAGTGTTTCTTAATTTTCTTTTTGTTGTAGTACAAGTAAGGCAGGAATTGGAAAGAGGTAAAATAAAACTCTTTGCTTCCTTTAATAGGAAATATAGCTTACTACAGAAAGGTCTTATGATTAATTATGAAATTATAGTATTATTTATGTAAACTTTATTCTATGTAGTGAATAAATATATTACTGTTGATAGGTATGACCATTGGTGTAGTGTTTTTAAATAAAATTTTGAGCTCTAAGCCCTTGGTTAGGTATTTTTCCTTCATAATTCTTTTCATGGGTAACTCAGAGTCTCCTCATATGATTTGGATTTACAGTGCCTATTAAGCTATATAATTCTTTGTAAATGTAAGCATCACCTTTGATTTGAAGTAAAGGTGGGTAGATTTTATTTTATTGATTGAAACAGTGTCTGAAAGGTATTAGAAGGTAAACTGTTTACATTTTTGTTTTCATATGGACCCTAAAAAACTTTATCCTAAAGTTTTACGGATAGGGGCATAAACAGTAAAAGGTATTTTATACTGTTTTACGAGTATATTATCTAAAAATCAGTCATGAATTCAGGCTTCTAGTTAACTTAATGCTATTAAGCATTTCCACAGATTTTTTTTTCAAGTTTTTATTTAAATCTCAGTTACTTAACATAATGTAACATAAGTTTCAGGTGTAGAATCTAGTGATCATCGCTTACATACAGAAAAAGAGATTTCTGTAGATTTAGTGTACGTTATTTTGCATAGTGTATTCTTAAACTATGGGAGCTCATTATTTAAGAAACTGTTCAGCCAACTCTTTTATTTATTTGTGTTAAAATTATATTTATTTATTTTGAGAGAGAGAGAATGTGCAAGAGAGAGAGCTGGGGAGAGACAGAGAGAGTAGGAGAGAAAATCTTAAGCAGGCTCCATGCTGTCAGCATAGAGCCCTATGTGGGGCTCCAATTCATGAACCTGAGATCATGACCTGAGCCAAAGTCAAGAGTTGGGCACTTAACTGACTCAGCCACCCAGGCTCCCCAGCCAACCCTTTTATAAAGCAAATAACTTTTTGTAAGTTGAAATTTTTAGATTCAATTTTTCAAAGTAGTTAACTTTGGGTATCCTTTATCCTTAAGTAATGGTGTGACTCTAGGGCAATTAAGAAACCTCTCTGAGTTTCAGCCTTCTTATCTTTAATTCCAGAATTAGGTTAGCTCAGTCCCTGAGGTTCAGCCTTGAAATTCTGTGATGTTCATCTTAAAAATACCTGTACCATACAACAGTTAAAAAATTATTAAGGATTTGTGTATCCTTTAATGAAAGCAGTATTATTAGAATATTGGGAATATTTTGTAAAAAGTGGGATTGATCTCAGTCACATAGATTTGTCTCTTGGGCTGATTACTTGGATAAGGTAGAAGAGCCCGCAGACCACTTGCCTCAACCTAAGGGGAAAAACATATCCAGAAATAATGGGGATATTGTTTCTGCTTTAAATAGTCTACCTGTCAGCTAATGGGTTTTTTAAAAAACTGTGGTAAAAGGTATATAACATAAAATTTACCATCTTACACCACTTTCAAGTGGTGATTTAAATACATTGACGTTGTTATGCATCTGTCATCACCGTCCATTTTCATAACTCTTTACATCTTGTTAAACTGAAACTCCCCATTGCTCTACCACCTGGAAACCACCATTCTACTACCTGTCTGTATGATTTTGACTATTCTAGTACCTTATATACATGTAATCATACAATATTTGTCTTTTTGTGATTAGCTATTTTCACTTAGCATGATGTCATCAAGGTTCATTCACATGTAGCATATGCAGAATTTCCTTACATTTTAAGGCTGAATAGGATTCCATTGTATGCATATACCATATTTTGCTCATCCGTTCACCTGTTGATGGACACTTGGGTTGCTTCCACGTTGTAGTTCTTGTGGATAATGCTGCTATAAACATAGGTGCCCATGCATCTTCTCAAGACCTTGCTTTCAGTTCCTTTTTGATATATACCCAGAAGTGGAATTGCTGGATCATATGTTAAGATTGTTTTGAATTTTTTGAGGAACTGTCATACTGTTTTGCACAGTGGCTGTACCATTTTGCATTCCTGCTACCAGTGTACAAGGATTTCTAATGGGTAAGAGGTGGCATCTCATTGCTTTGATTGGCATTTCACTAGTGATGAGTGCTTATTGGCCTTTCATAGATCTTTGGAGAAACGTCTATTCATTCAAGTCCTTTGCACATTTTTGAACTGGGTTGTTAATTTTGTTGTTGTTGAGTTTTGGGAGTTCTTTATATATTCTAGACGTGAATCCCTGAGTAGATACATGATTTGCAAGTATTTTCTTTCCTTCTGTGGGTTGCCTTCTTTACTTAGTTGATACTGTCTTTTGATGCACAGAATTTAAAAATTTTTATGAAGTCCAACTTATCTATTTTTTCTTTTGTTACCTGTGCCTTTGGTATCATCACCAAGAAATCACTGCCAAATCTAATGCTATAAAGCTTTTGCTCTGTGTTTTCTTCTAAGCTTTATTGTTTTAGGTCTTACATTTAGATCCTTGATCCACGGTGAGTTAACCTTTGTATATGGTATTAGGTAAGGGTCCAGCTTCATTCTTATGCATGTGAATATCCAGTTTCCCCGGCACTTTTTGTGGTGATGGTTGTTGAATACAGTGAACAAAACAAGTAATCACATTGTGAGAGACCAGCCCATGTCCTTAAGTGTTCAGTGCTTTATAAACCACATTGTTAGAGCAGGGTGCAAATAGAAAGAAAATTGCTTTTGAAAGCATGTAAAATTACCTTGACATTCTCATTTAAAGTAGCCCTCTGTAAGCATATTAATTTCATTGAGCTCCTTATTTGATTAACTAGTGACCTGATTTAGTAAACATTTGTCAAGCTATGTCTTCCCTGGAGATATATTAAGCCTGGAGCACGTAAGGCATCTTTTCCCCTTCAGTGTTAAGTTAGGGAAGTATTGCGGTGATACTGTGATTACAATTGTCTAAGAACATTAAGAACCTTAGTCTGGATCTTTTGTAACCATAAAAGGCAATGTGTCATGCTTTCCTGTTTTGCATGGATGAGAAGGGAGTAGAAAACACCAAAAGAATTTTTATTGCATAGAAATATTTCCTTCCTAGCAGTGTGTGAAGCAATAACGAGCCTAAAAAACAATCTTCTATAGTGGTGGGAGAGGAAAGTGGGGAAACATGGTCCAGTCACACTGACCAGAGGGCTGGCCGTGTAGCGCCTGATTCCAGCCAGGGTCGGGGCTCTGTCTCTGCACAGCACTTTCTCCTGGGCGCGGTGCCGTCAGGTGCTCCTCCTCACGGTCTGCTGAGACGGAGAGAGCAAGTAGTAGCTTCCTCTCTTCTGGAAGAGGAACTTGTCAAAGTCTGTGGTACAGATAATTGGTGAATACAGGCTACAGCCACACTTCCCTAATTGCCAATCCATGGCCAAGACCAGAGAGAGACATTGCCATTGAGTTGGGATGTTTTCCGTGAGGCACGTTACTCTGTGTACAAAAAATGTTGTCGTATTTAGCATATCCGGTGGTAACTTGAACGTGGCCGACCATCACCACCACATAAGGTTGATGCGTCTAAACTGTGGATTCGAGAACAGCCTACAGTGGTTGTCAAACTTCAGCACATCTTAAAAGCCCGCATTTTCCACCAGCCTAATTTACCCTGGGCCCTCTGACATTTTTAGTACCGTCCCACCCCTATTTCTTCTCCTAGCAACTCCCTCATTCTATCCCTAAGACAATTAGATTGCTGAACAGAAACTAAACAGAAGCAGAACAGAAACTTTTTAAGCCAGATTAAAAGAGACCCACCATTTCTTTAGTTTTTGCACCACACCTGCTTCATTCTCTGGGTGTGGACGTGATATGGCTCCCGAAAAGGCACAGCAATATGTTTCATCAAACACTCTTCTAAAGATGTTTTTACATGCAGCTTAAGTTTTAAACAGTTCTGTGCTATGGATAAGAATTAAAGTACTAATGCATAATATGTTTTGTGCTTTTTAGTAACGAGTTAAGAGTGACAATGTGGAGACAACCTAGAGTTGTGTGTTTTCTTTGGAGGTGAAGAAACAGATATTGAGACAAAACAATAGTGACCTGAGATTTCACGACATGGCCGTGGCACGTTGTTGCTGAGGGAAGGAGAACCGAGGCTGTTCACTGGGGTGTCAGGGATTTGGAAGTGAAGAGCAGTTGTTCTTCAGCCGGCGGTGTTTTTCGCTTGTAGGTTAACAGTGTTGGATTCCTGGGAAGATGCCACAGTGCGTTCTCGGTATAATGCAAATGAGTGTGTGGCGGGAGATCTCGGATGTGGTGGAGAATTGGTATTGCGTAGCTTTAGATGAAATGTTTTACTTATTTATTTATTTATTTTAGATGAAATATTTTAAAGATGAAAGGATGAAGAGCAGAAATGCGGGAGGAGGGAATCCTTTATACCATCTGAAGTCCATCAGTGGTTAAGAATAGCAAGGGCTGTCACATCACCACTAGGTTCCAGTCCCAGCTTTGTTGCCCATTCTGACCTTGGGCCAGTATTTGACTCGTTCATGCCTTAGCATCTTCTTCTCAAAAATGAGTGCAACACCTTTCTCCTGGTCTAGTGTAAGGATGAAATAAAGTAAATGCATGTACCATTTACATACAGTGCTTACTGTATGTAAAGACCTCAGAAAATAATAGCTGAGGAATTTGATAGTTATATCTTTTTTGTGGTACCTTTCAAAGGCTTTCAGAGTATTTTACTAATAGACTCTTAAGCTTGATTAATCCAGCCAACATTACAGGAATATTTATCAAATCTTTTCTAAAGATGTTTTTTTATGCGGTTTAATTTTTAAACAGTTCTTACACATATAAGAATTAAAATAATAGTGCAAAATATGTTTTGTGCTTCTTAGTAATGTTGATAGTAACAATGGGTGGAGACAACCCAGAGTTACTTATGTTCTTTGTTATTTCATCTGGACACATACTTCCTCGGTCTTAAGTCCTTACTTCTCTCCTGTATCTAGCTTCTTCTTTTGTCCTTAAAATTGATTTTTCCCTCTTCCGTGAAGGCCTCACCTTTTCCACTTCTTCCAATTTCACTGAGAAAATATGAAAACATAATCATTTGTCCACTTGCATCCTGGTCTTCAAACAATTATTGCTCTTTCCAACATAGGACTCATTCTTACTTTACTCGGTGACCTCGGTAACTGGGACATCATTTTCTCCATTCTCTGCCCTCCTTACTGATTCTGGGGTGTCAGATGAGGGTCCATTCATTACTCTTCAGCCTGCTGGGCTCTTTCCACTTCCATCTGTATTCTCCACCTCCCCCTAGGGGTACCTGTACTTCATCAGCACTGCTCTTTTTTTAAGATCTCAGTGCTCTCCTTTGTTTGCAAAGTCCTGAACTTTCTTGTTCAGATCTTGCATCCAAATCCATGGAGCTGGGTCTTTGCCTTGGGCCATTCACTCCTAGACACTGCACATTCCCTGCTCAGCTTGTCCCAGAGACCTGCTGCTTCAGCATCTCTTCCATGGCCCTCCTAACTATGCGCTTGGTCCTCGGCCATAGTCACAACGTGCTTTTTTTCTTTTAGCAGTCTGTTGATAGGACATTTTAGAAGAAATTCCTGGAGCCATACTGATTTGGTCCAGTACAAATTTGTGATTCTGATTTCATTTTAGGCTGTTATTATGACTTAACGTAATTTCTTATCAATTCTTCAGCACATTTTCTTTAATGCCTAATAAATATTTTCTATTCTCCTTATGCTTCCAGCCCTCCCCCCTTGGGAGGTGATCTTCCCTCTTACTTTACTGAGATTATTGGTGTTTTTCGCTGCTGTGCATGCACTCACGTTGTCCCTGGGAAATTGATGAACAGAATGTTACACACCAGCACTGTGTCCCTGAGGGCTGATCAAGTTTTTAAATAACCAGGTAGTAAGGAAGATTAGGGAGTAAAACACGTAGCCCATCCTTCCTTTCTCTGAATTGATAATGAAGGAGACAAACCTACCCATTTTAAGTAAAACATCATTATTATGCACTGGACTCTAGCCATATATTTGGTTATCTTCAAGGTGTCCTCTGCCTTGTGCTGTAGGGTAGAGCAGGATGTGACTTAATGGGTAGCATTGCTGTCTTTTCTTTCTGGTTCCAGGTCTGTGATAGCTGTTACTATACACATGAGTGATAGAGATGCACTAGCAATCATTCAGAATGTGTACACCTGTGCTAAAGAAAGACTTAGAGAGGGTCTAAAGTCAAGAAAGTAGTAGCAGTTATAAAATTGCTTAGAGTAACAGGCCTGGGAAGGCCTCAGTAGGGTGTGTTTAGAAGGAAAGCAGAGGGGCGCCTGGGTGGCTTAGTCGGTTAAGGGTCCGACTTTCGCTTAGGTCATGATCTCGCGGTTCATGGGTTCGAGCCCCGTGTCGGGCTCTGTGCTGACTGCCAGCACAGAGCCTGGAGCCTGTTTCGGAGTCTGTGACTCCCTCTCTGACCTTCCCCTGCTCACGCTGTCTCTCTCTCTCTCTCCTAGAAATAAATAAAACATTAAAAAAAAATTAGAAGGAAAGCAGAGCCAGGCTTGGAGGAGAGAGGTATCATTTGTTGAGGTAGTGTGCAACAGACATGTCAGGGATGCAAGTGGTGATATTGGCTGGAACAGCCAGAGAACTGGCCTTGACTCTGATGAGAGATGAGGGAATAGGGCATTTCTCTAGAGTAAAATATGAATATAAACCATCACAGAAGATTACAGATAGAATTTGCCCATCATTTTATTTTTGTGTTGAATTATATTTGAAAGGAGACCCTGGATGGGATCTATAACTCAGGTGATTTCTCTCCTCCTTTCTGTAGCCATGGGTCTTGAAGGAGCCAGTGGGCATATTGAAGGAAAGAGTCTTATCATGCAAAAGCCCTTGCATGTCTCCATCTTGGTAGTTTCCTGAAGATATAGTGCTGATGCCTTGTACATATGCTGTAGGCATTTTAGTCTGTTGCCAGAGAGGATGATCCTAGAGATTTGTTTCATTGGAGGAATCCAGGGGTCCAAGCTGTGGCCTCTGACAGGTATGGCATCATAGTTTAGGGGAAAAACGTGGCCTGAGAAGCCCTTCTTCCTTCTTATAGACAGGACACCACAGTAAAGAAACCTAAGGTAACCTTAAGTGTTCCTATTTTTGACACTTCCTCAGTCCCATGTTGGTTATTTAAAAGGACAGAATGTGCATTCAGTCACTCCTCAGTGTTAACTTTACGTAGTGCAGTGTTAGAAGCAAATGAAACTAATTTCTTCTTTATTTTTATCTAAAAAAAAAGCAAAAAATGAAAAACAAAAAAAAGCAACAACAGAAAGAAGATTGCTTTTGAAGGATAATTGTAGAAACAATACCAGGAAAGCATTAATGAATCCATTTTTACAAGAAGTAACACTTTTCAGCCTCTCCCCTTTGTGCGTTTCCTAACTTGAAGACTGCTTTTAAATGTCATTTATAATCAGACATAACATAAGGAATGTTTTAAATACCAAATTTCAGAACATTATTTGTGTTGTGTCAACAAATACAGAAATATAAATTGTTTTAAGGTGCATATTAAGCTTTATTGGGCAAAGAGATAAATATTTTGTCTCTGTTATTGCTTAGCTCAAATAACAGTAAATCTTTTAAGTCCACCAAAACATGAATCGTTGCACAATGCATGGTACATTACAAGTGTATTCTTCAGAAGAGATTTATGCATCTGACTTTTATGGCCCTGAATTTCAAAACCTCATAAAGAAGTCATTTTAGAGAAATGTCATGCTGACCTGTGTTGAGAGAGAGGTAAAATTTGCCCATGTGACCAACTTCATTCCAACTTGACTCGCAGAGTTATAGATACGGTTGAAAATTTACACATTACAGATACTCCGTAAATGTTTGCTCAATGAATATTTAACACATGAGTTATGTATTAGCGATTCCTCTAAAATTCGACATTTTTCGTTCCAGTGCCTGAAAGCTTATTTCTTGGGTACCGTGTTATCAGTCCTTCCTTTTGGGCCATCAAAGAGGACCTTAGTGTTTTGAGGACATTGCCTCAGCAGCATCTCAAACTACTTGTATTTGCTTTAAAAATTCATATCATAGCATCTTTAATATATAGCAGTTTTAATATTTTGGCATCTCCTACACATTGACTTATCAGGGAAGATTATGTCTTTATTTTACTTTAAATGAAGTACTGTTTTCAGAGATGATTTCCTTAAATCCATCTGCACTGAAAAAATGTAATTAATCTGACATTTTGTAAAGGTTTCATTGAATTATATTCTTGTCTTATGCTGTACAAGGATAAGCACATATACATTTTCAACTAAGATTAGCTTTAGGATGTGTTAAGGAAAAAGATAACAGTACATATTTTATGATCAATATATTTTAATTAGTCAATTTTCAAATGAGCGTGTCCATCTGTAAATTGTAGATGGGATATGCCCAAGTGCAGGGAAAAAAAAAAAAAGATTTAGAGCTTAGACAAATAGAAGAAAGAATTTTGAATCTGTGTAAAAGCTCATATCTAAGAATAGGCTGCTTGGTATGTGACCCAGTGTACTAATACATTGACACAGTCACCAAGTACGGGGAAAAACTTGACTCGGGCTTTGAAACCCTTTTGAGTTCATAGTTTTACCCCAAAGTAAACATGGCTCAGTCTTGGCGGAGTTTATGGTGTTCACTTTATAGATGGATAAGTTTATCTATAAATACTTGTTTAATGCATGTGGACACCTGTTTCCAGGTTAATTTTTTTTTTGTTTTTCAAATCTAGCATGGCATGTAGTTACTTTTTTGGCTGAGTAAGGTATTCTTTTGCCTAAAAAACAAATATTGAAATATGTTTTCATATATATGTATGTATTTTTCGAGTCCTGTGATTCTGTTAATTACTATAAAACTTCACTTAGAAATAGCAATATAGGAACTTACTTAAGGTGTGCTTTTCCCTCTTCAAATTAATAATTTCACAAAAGTTCTTAAGAGAAGCACAAAAATGTTGCTGTATGTCTCCAGTAAATGTATCTTGATTCCAACATAGTTTCCTGAATTGTTTCTAAGGGCTGCATGTATCTTCAGAATATCTGTAAGAGTCAACTTTTAAATCACCTCCCTTCTCAATTAGGAAAAAACAAATATTTACCTTGACTTGGTTGTCCCCTGCTTGGCCACCATACTTTAGCAGCCTCCCAATGTGTTTTAGTTGTAAGAATACAGAAGTAGTGCTTGCTTCGGCAGCACATACACTAAGAATACAAAATTAATCTTAATATCAGTTTAAGCAAATCTCAATTAGCAGGGAAGCAACCCTGCTGTTAAACACACAGACAGACAGACAGACAGACAGACACACACACACACACACACACAACTACTCATATAATTCATTATAGTCTATCGACCTGTTAATTTTTTTCTTCTTTAGTATGAATCAACAGAAGGTGACTGTGGAGGTAGATGGTTTGGACCCTTTCACTATGGTTGAGACTCCTGCCTTTCAGGTCTAGGACATTATTTTATATTTTCCTTTGAAAACTTAATGCATTCCATTTTCATTGCTCTCTTTCTTTAGAACTCCATTTTGTCTAGGATATTGGTCTACTGGATTTGATTGTTTTCCTTTTGTTTCCTTATATTTCCCCTAGTTCTCTTTGCTTATTTGATGCTGCTCTCTGGAAGATTTCTTTGACTTTATCTTCAATTTTTCCATTGAATTTTTAAATTTTGCTATCGTATTTTTAATACATTAATTCAGTTTTTTAATTTTTAATTTTTATCTGTTTTCTTGGAGTTTCTTCTTTTTGTGTATGTTGGAGGCTTTCCTTAAAAGCCTGGTGGTTCTTTAATATTTAGGACTGAGATCTTAAAAGTCTGAATAGAGGCTCTGTGTGTGTGTGTGTGTGTGTGTGTGTGTGTGTGATAGACTGAAGGAGCGAGATAGTGTGTTCGTGGGTTGTAGAGAAATGCTTGTTAATTGAGGGTTTAACTATGGAAAGATTAGGCAGTGAGCGTTTTCATTTGAGATCCTCAACTAGCAGTATCAGTAGGTCTTTTGGGGGGCAGGGATAAGATTCTCCAGAGAATAAGTTTTTGGTCTTTTGCCTGGGGATGGAGAGTGGAATGTAATAAGATATATAGTCCTGGTTGCTTATATTCTACGAGTGAATTTCTGGCTTCAGCTCTGTGATGTAAAGGGCTGGAACAACTTGAGTCCCTTCCTTACCACAGGGAAACAGCTGGATAGACAGATTTTTGTGAACTCATCAAAGAACCTAAGCCACAGAACAAAAAGGCCATCCCAAATTCTGGGAAGAGACAGAGGCCCTTAGTGGGACCCATGACATAAGCATTTGCTTACCTGGAATGGAATTGCTGGATGCTTGTAGAAGATTAAACTAGAAATTTTGGTGAATTCCTGGAAGCCAAGATTCTTGAGAATATCAAGGGGCTCTTTCTTTCATAGGTTTATACACACAGAAACCCTGCCCCTGATCTCAAATTCCATGGAACCAAGTACCTCTCTCTTGCCCTTAGGGGGCTTTCTCTGTGTGAAAAAGTGAGCTGGAACTTCTCGTCTGTTTCCCCTTCTGTAGTTTAATCTGTCATGTGAGCTGGAAGTCTCCATCACAGCGTGTTATTACCTGAAAATGGCCGGTGACAAAGAAGAAGTCTTGATCTAAAACAAGTATGAGTTACATGTACGTAGGTCATAGACTGTGTGTGATGTTTTTCTTCTGTTTCCACTTAATTTTTTTATACTACAAGTAAATATTTAAGAGAATGCAGCCAACAGAAATATGTACGTGTAATTACTCACTCCTGCTTTAAAGACTCTGTTTTGTTTGTTTCCTCCTAGCTTGCTCGCATCTAGGTGTCTAGAATAATAAACATCTAACATTCTAGTGAAACTTGCCATTTGGATGTAGGAGGTGGTAACATCAATAATTCTTTAGAGCAGGACTCCCTGTTGGGGTCTCCTGCTTCACCCCAGGGCTTTCAGTTGAATGGCTCTGGAGCTGCAGGTGTGGATGAAGAGAACCCTTGGGCTTGTGCACTAATTCTGTTCTCCCGGGTGTGGAGACTTTTGTAGGACAAGGTGGTCACTGAATTTCCAGAAATTCTGAGCTGCTCTCAACTGTTGCTGTACCCGGGGAACTGCAAAAATTCCCAGTCCTTAGGTGGCACTCCATGCCAATTAAACCAGAATCTCTGGGGATGGGGACCCTGGCGTCTATAGTTTTTAAAACTCCCCAGATGATTACAGCTAACATTTGCAAAGTCACTGCTCTAAAGGACAGATTAAGCGTTTACATTCCTAAATAGCCATTTGGATGTTCAGGACCAGCCTGAAAAAGTAATCTCTGTGCTTACTGTAATCAAAATATATTCCTTGTGGGATTCTCTAGATGCCTTCTGCCCTCTGACTGACCGGGCACCCTTGTATGTGCATCTCCCTTAATGGGTCAAATCTTAGGTACTAAGAGGAAAGGCAGCCTTTTTCTTTTGTTTATCATTATATCCCAGGTGTCTAGGAACAGTCCCCGATGTTTTAGTAGATTATCAAAAGATATTTGTACAATTAATGAATTCACCTCTTTTTACTGAAAAGGGGCGAAGAGTGTTAAATGGTGTCAAAACATCATTCCACATTCCTTGATTTTTAAGAACTCCACCAGCTCCAAGTGTCTGACATTCAGTGAGGAAAGACCTCTTCTTCATTCCTTTAACCCATGTATAGAGGATATTCATGGTTTGTACAGGCACTGCGCCTAGAACGATGTAAAGCCTGGAAAGCCAGACCTACAGAGAAATCACAAATGTCTCAGTACAAAAGTGCAAACCACTGTATTCACTTTTCCATTTCACACATACGGCTCAGCCATCTCTCTCTTCCAGTCACTGCTCTTAGTGCAGGAAGCCCCAAGATGCGTTTCACACATTCCCTGATATTGAGAAGTAATTTTCAAGAACAACTTTAAGGCCTGATTTTCACTGTTTTCACATTTAGATTTTTGGCTAGAGCCCAAATCATAGATTTCTAGGTATTATAACAGATGATAAAATCCATAATTACATTTAAAGTTTACAGTAAACCACCTGATGAGGAAAAAAAAGGGAAAGTTATTTTTATTGCACTTTTTTACAGATGAGGAAACACTTTAATCATTTTGAGCAACTGGCTAAGGCTCATAATCGGTAGTAGCTCAGCTGAGACTTTGGTCTCGGTCCTCTGACTTCAAATCTTATGAGTAAGAAGGGTTAATATTCCACTTGTTATGTAATGGCAGACTGGGTTGATTTTATACTTAGTGCAGTGAAGTTAAATATTATAAAAATTCTAGTCACAATAAGTTAGTTTAATACCATTTTGTTTTAAAATTACTTACCAGTTACCATTGTTAAACTTAAAAAAAAAATTTTTTTTTTTAACATTTATTTGTTTTTGAGAGACAGAGACAGAGTGAGAGCAGGGGAGGGGCAGAGAGAGAGAGGGAGACAGAATCTGAAGCAGGCTCCAGGCTCTAAAGTGTCAGCACAGAGTCTGACATGGGGCTCGAACCCACAAGCTCTGAGATCATAACCTGAGTTGAAGTTGGCTGCTTAACCGACTGAGCCACCCAGACACCCTCTAAACTTTGGGTTTTTAAAATTTGTTTAACTTTGGTTTTGGGGTGTGTGTGTGTGTGTGTGTGTGTGTTTAATGGGTTAGCATTATTTTATAGAAAGGTATGGGGACTTGGAGCTGTGCTCAGATGAGTTTTCAGAGCCACAGATATTATTCATTAGACTGGGGTTTTCAATCAAAATTTTAAAATGTTTGTTTATTTATTTGTTTATTTATTTAATTTTTGAGAGGGAGCGAGAGAGAGACAGAGTGTGAGCAGGGAAGGGTCAGAGAGAGAAGGAGACATAGAATCTGAAGCAAGGTCCAGGGATCCCTATGCAGGGCTCGAACCCATGAACTGTGAGATCATGACCTGAGCCGAAGTTGGACATTTAACCAGCTGAGCCACCCAGGTGCCTCTGTACTTATAGCTTCTTAACTCCTAATGCATGAGTTAAAGGTAGTAATCAAGAAATGGCCAGATGACAGAGTACTTATTGCTTATGTCCTGTACTAAGAATGTAGATCCTTGAGAAAAGCAAATTATCTCTTATAATTTCTAGTCTAGCTGTTATTTTCATGTCTTTATTGTCTTTCCTCTGGGTATCACTTATCAGAATATTTAATTTGGGGCTTGAAATAGATAGGTTTGCTTCTAGCTGAGGGTCACACCAAGGGGGTTCTACTTCTTAATATTTATTTGTTTTTCAGAGAGAGAAAGAGACAGAGGACAAGTTGGGGAGAGGTAGAGAGAGAGGGAAACACAGAACCTGATGCGGGGCTTGAATTCACGAACTAAGATCATGACCTGAGCCAAAGTCGGATGCTTAACTGACTGAGCCACCCAGGCACCCCTAGGGGGTTCTACTTCTTTAAGATCTCATTCCTTAAGATAGATTTATATTCTCGTTTACCTCTAGACTTAATTCATGTGTAAATTATATGTATAGCCAACCAAAGGGCCCATGGCAGAGTAGGATGTTTTGTTATCTGGAATTATAGGACAAAATTAAAGTCCAGATTTGCCATTTGCTTTGGAACTTGTTTTCTCACCATGAAAATCAGGGTAGTACAATTTATCTTTCTATTTTCCTGGGTTTGGAAGACTCAAATGAGACATGTGTAAAACATATTCTTAAGTGACAAGTGCTATATAAATAATAGATATCACTTTTTTCTACCATACTGATGTTATTTTCCTCATTCTTGAGCCTTTATAATATATTTCCCCTTGTACTACTTTTATAAATTTAATTTTCCATATCAGATTTTTTGTAAAGATAAGAAAGTCAGTATATTTTCACATTACCTTTAACATCTATCAGAACCTCTTGTTTTCCAACTCTAAAACAATTAAAATGGAGGCTTATGCCAACCAGGACCTTGCTTTGATTAAAAATGGTGTGGAAAAAAAATACTAGCTTCTTTAATGCAGAGTCTTTAATCCAGTGGATACATGATGCTTAGGTGTTACTGACTCAGGGTTTCACAATATTTTCCATTGAAATTGCATAGGAAAGGAGGAGTGCCTATCCTGGTAGGGGTGGATAGGGCAGAGAGAGCAATGGGAAGGAGTAGAGATCTCAGTTCCATCTCTACTTGTGTTATATATGGTCTGGATGATGTAGGAAAAGTCATTTCTCACTTTGGGGCCTAATTACCCATCTTTTGAAATTTGAAGATGTTAAAATTGTTGACCTCCAAAGCCCTTTTCAGCTTTATACTTCATTGAGTATGTGATTGAATATCCAGGGAAGTGAACTGAAAATAATAATAAACTTAGGGTAGTTTTCCTTCTCAGAATCAGGGAAATATAAAGATATAAAAGGTAAATAAATATAAATATTTGATGTTTAACACCACCCAAAAATTACCTCCTTGTCTCTGAAAGGTAAATGATTAGCACCAGGGAATAGGGAGTTGAAGTATGGCCTAATTTTCTCCTTATGCTAACTTGGGGAAATAATATTTTGTTAATCAATACTTTGCATATAATGTACTTATATAATAGTTTCTCTAATTTTCTTATACATAAAATTTAGCAACCATTCTCTAGGGTTGGCATTTGCAGTGGACACATTGCTAAAATCAGCTGTAAATTTCAGCTCATCAGCATAGTTCAGTAGAACTGATTATTATGAGGTCAAGTTAACTCTAATATCAAACCTATCTAGGATAGAAAACTGTAAACCATTATCCCTCATGTATGAACATAGATGTAGAAAGCTTTAACAAAATATTAGGAAATAAAACTGAATGTTGTATTTAAAAAGGTAATAATACATCATAACCAAGTGGAGTTTTACCCTGGAATGGAAAGTTGGTTTAATTTTCTTTTAAACTTTGTGTGTGCGTGTGTGTTAAAGTTGATTTAATTTTCAAAAATCAATATAATTAACCACATTAGTAAAATAGAGAAGAAAAATCATATGATCATCTCAGAAGAAGTGGAAAAATCTTTTGATGAACTTCATCACCTATTCATAGTATAAGAAAAGAAAAACTCTCAGCAAACTGTAAATAGAAGTGAATGTTCTCAACCTAACTAAGGGAATCTACAGTAAACCCAAATGATCATCATACATACTTATGAAATATTGATCATGTTTTCCCAAAGATCAGGACAAAGACAAAGATCTGTCTGCTGTCACCATTTGTATTTATGCTTGTACTGAATGTGCTAACGAGTGCAGTAGGGCAAGAAAAATAAATAAAAGACATTGATTGACAAGGAAGAAGTAAAACTGTCTTTACAGACATTATGATTGCATATGTATAAAATCAAATGAAATCTACTAAAAGCCTATTAGAACAAAGGGTAAGTTTTGTATTGGCACAGGATACGAGGTTATTAGAAATAACTTATTATATTCATATATACTAACAGAAAAACTGGAGAATGTAATTAAGAGCAATATCATTTAAAATAGCATGAAAAACCATAAAATACTTAGAAACACATATAGTAAAAGGTGTGAAAGATCTCTCCACTGAAGTCTACAATATATTACTGAGAGAAATTAGAGACATAAGTAAATGGAAAGATATACCGTGGCGTGGGACCCAGGAATCGTAAGAATACCCCCAGGATGATTGGAAACAGGGGCCTGGTTAAAGAATAGGATGGAATGGGTTTGTAATTCTCCTGTAGTATTTCGTACCAAATTAATCGGTTTTAATAATTTTATCAATTCTCCGCCACCTTTTTTGGTTTCTCCTTTTTCTTTTACACACACACACACACACACACACACACACACACACACACACACACAGAGCAACCTGATCATTTGTACTTATTTCTGCCACCCTCACTAGACTGTGAGTCCTTATAGGGGCAGGATCATAGGATTATGTCTTTGTGTTCATAATTCTCCACATCTGGCATAGTCTCTGGCACACGGGCACTGAGTAGGCTATATAAAATCACTGACTTTCTGCAGGGTTTATCTTTGGGTCATTCCTTATGGTGACCATCAAAGTATGAAAAGGTATCTGGAGGAACTGACACTTTAGTTAAGATATAATTTTTCCCTATTATATTTAGTCTCATTGAGTTTTAGTCATTAACAAATCTTTGATCCAGATTTGAAGAACAATCAATCTTGTCCTTTGAATTTGTGTGCTGTCACAAAACTCTCATGAAGAGTGTTTTATTCAGTTACCCCAACAATTCCATGTGGTAGACAGGAATATATACATATCTATATATATAGATATGTGTATATTCTATTTCCCCACCCCCTAGCTTTCTTAGAGGAGGAAACTGTGTCAGAAATGTTAAGCAGGTTGCTCAGGGTCTCATAGCTAGTAAGTAAAGCTGGAGCCTGAACCCATGTCTTTTTATTTCAAACTCATTTTTCTTACTGTGCCACACCACTCACTACCCTCTTGGTTGAGACATTTGCCTCTCTTTGGAAGGCAGCATGTCATTGGCATAGTGTGGGCATTCTGCCACCACTGTTCTCTCTGTGGTGACACCCCGCCTTTGGGGCAAAGGGCTGGCTACCATGTATACTTGTAATAGGAATAAATATAGAACATTAATTTCTTTTTGGTTTCTTGGTTTCTTTTCAGTTTTTAATTTATCCTTAATTTTTTTGTGGTGATTTCTTCATTCACTTGTTCATTTTTTTTATCCCTCTAGCAAGGAAGGATACATTCATCTACTATGAATAAGACTGAATAGGCACTAACTAAGATTGTGGTTGAGCTCTAAAAGTGCTCACAGTTAATGGGGAAACAGATAAGAAATCAGTTATTATAATAATTGAAACAAAAGTACATGCTATCTTGTGAAATATTTGACCCCAATATAAGAGTCAAACTTTAATACTGCTGTGAGAGATTGGTAGTATGAATATATGGGAAGTCAGGGGTCTGGAGGGATAATTTATGAATTGATAACCAAATTCTTACCTCCCCTGAGCCAGGTTGAGGGACACATGGTCATAACCAAGAGTATTTTCTAGACTGTTCAGGGTAGGCCCAGGTTGGATTATCAGAACAATGGGCTGGCCCCCTCCTCAAATTTAATTTAAAAGTTTTAAAGTGGATTTGAGAAAATTTTGTATAAAAAGATTAAAACAACGCCAATATCTCTCTGAATGTTAAGAAAGTGGTGATAGAGTTACGTTTAAATTTAGTATTAGCATAGGTATGAGGATGATTTATGGTCAGTACAATAAATGCTTTATTAATTCAGAGACCTTTTAGGTCTTGTTCATGGCAGTGCCTGGCTCAGAGTAGGTGGTCAATAAATTTTTATTGAATTTCAATAAATTTAGAGGCGTTTGAAACATTGAAATACAGCCAGAAGATTGTGCTGGCCACAGAATACAAGGTTTTAGGATACCCATGTTTAACCTAAATACTCAGTTTTAAAAAATTATAAATATAATTATCCTTACAAATAAGCAAAGAATCTAATGCATATTTGAATATATTCTTATAAGGTAAATGTAGGTGAAGTCATGTAAGTATAGAATATTAAGAAAAGAGCTTCAGAAATCATCTCCAACATTAAAATTATTGTAAATAAGTAGTTAATACATTTACATGATTCAAAAATTGAAATATGCAAAGAGGTCTACATCAGAAAAAAACTCATTCCCACCCATTTCCATGTACCCTATTCCCCTTCTGGTTTGAACCTTTCCTACCAGGAAAATATTTGTGCAAAGCAGAGGTTGAATGTCTGATATCTGTTGAAAATACCACTGTTTTAAAAACCGAACTGTGGAAAAACTTGGAAACCTAATTGATGGAAGTTTAGACACTCATTTAGAAGCAGGGGAGTCACAACAATTTTTAGGTATTGTTGATCTGGAAAAAAAAATTATACTATGGTGGGAAAAAGAAAACTGTTTTCTCATTGGTGGGGGTGGGGGAAGATACAAAAAGACGACTAGATAGTCTAGGCTTTGGGGTGAGCATGGGAGTTCAGGCAACCAATTTCTGAGTCCTTTCTCTTCTAATATTGCTGACCCATTCCTCCACCTGTTTCCATGTACATATAGTTTACGTAGTTGCCATTTAAAGTAGTTCTACATATTCCATTATGTTAATATTTCATGGTTTTATCAGCCATTCTACTCATACCATTAGATACTTAATGGTATATCTTTCCTTCCTCCCTACTTCCTCCTCCTCCCTTCCTTCGTCTCAATCAACCCTCCTTTCATTTTTCCTCTGCTTTCTCTCTCTTATTTCAAATAATGCTGCCTTGAACATCTTGTACTAATTTCTGTTATTTTCTTTTGGGTTATTTCCTTGGAATAATCCCCGAAAATAGAATTATTGGGTTAAAGGATAAGCACAGTTAGTTACATATTTCCAGGAGGCATTCAAGAAAGATTATACCAATTTATAGTATAGTTGTCCCTTGGGACAACATGGGTTGGAACTGTGCAGGCCCACCTACATGCAGATTTTTTCCTGATAAATATAGGACCATAGTGTAAATGTATTGACCTTTCCTTATGATTTTCTTAATAACATTTTCTTTTCTCCAGCTTACTGTATTGTAAGAATACAGTTTAGGAGATATACAACATACAAAATATGTGTTAATTGACTATTTTATCAATAAGGCTTCTGGTCAGCAATAGGTTATTAGTGATTACTGTTTGGGGGAGTCAAAGGTTATACATGAAATTTTGACCATGTAAGGGTTTGGCACCCTAACTCCTTCATTGTTCAAGGGCTAACTGTATTTCCAACAGTGGAAACTTGTCTCCATGATGAACTGAAATTCTCTTTTTTTGTGGGATTGGTCAGGCCTTGGAAACTAAACTGATCCATTGGGCAGGATGGTAATCCAGGAATTTAACAGTATTTAAAGTGACACAAAGAGAGACTGGTTACAGTAATTGATATTTTATTTCAGTTTTTAAGAGCATGGGCAAGAGCATGGTAGGGCCATAGGGACAGGAAAGTAAAACTCACATTCACTTGCTGGAATGCATAGAAAGTAAATTGTTGACCATGTAACCAGGCAAGACCTCACAAAAATAACCAGAAAATCTAAAACTAGCTGGGGAGATAGGTGGGATTATTGGAATAGGAGGCAAAGCTCTGTGTACTCCCTCCTTGGTCTAATTGGATGTCTGTCATTTTTACTTATTTTTTGCGAAGTTAATAGTTACATGATAATGCCTTAGGATGATTTTTCATCGCCTTATAACATTGTACACTTTTTCCAGAGTTCATGTTCTTGGACCACTTTTTCAAGTAAAATGTGATTATTGATTCTTTTTACTTATATGCCATGGATAGTAACATGTCACATTTAACTATTCTGCTCTCTCTGTCTGTCAGATATTTAATATATTATATCTGTATATTTGATATTTTTGGGGTGATAGATTTTCTTTTTAATATTTGAAAATATCTTGCCCGTGATGATATTTTACTTTTTTTTGACTCTTCCATAGATGGAATAAATATGCTGTCCTGTTTTCTTGTATATATATCTTCACTCTTTGGCCTGCACGAATGGCATGAGCTTAAGCTCTAATTTATTTCTTTTCGTCTCTCTTCACTCTTTAGTTGTTCACTCACACTCTTTCTTCTGCAATAAGATTGCTTCTAGCTTATCATGTACTAACACTTTGTATTTATGAATTCTAGTTTGAGTTTTTTCTATTTCAGTCAGTACTGTATCTTTTTTAAAAAGTAATTTTTCTTTTGTAACAGTTGAAAATTTGATAGTTTGAAACCAGTGTCAAAACTTCACTGTTTTTTGGTATTTTTCCACTTTTCAAACACTTTTTTTTTTAAGGCTTGAGTAGTTGTGTATTTCCTTGTGCCAGGATATATGTTTCTCATCACACCATCAAAGCAGGAAATTACAAGGGGTGGGGTTAGTTGCCATTTGACTCGAGCACACTAATTGCTGTGCACACACACACTTAGAAATGTTGTTCTGAAATTCTCAGTGTTGATTCCATTTCATGCAATCCATCACTTGATGGCATAGAATTGAAGACAACTAGAAATTATTGTTTTTCATCGTCGCCTTCACACTTCTCTGGGGAACCTTGTGAGACTGTTGTGAGGATTGATCTGATGTTAATGATGATGGCAGTGGTGGCACTGGTGGTGGGAATAGCTCTTGGACTGTTTCTTTTGGACAGAATTCACTGATCAGCATTCAGACATGGAAGTATATCATTTGTGTTTCTCGAAGGAAGCCAATATCAGGTTCTGTAAAATCAGTATTTTATTCAGTCTACATAATAATTTAGGGAATGTTGTCATCTTTACTATATTTAGTTTCCCCAGCATGGAGCAAATTATATTTCTCCATTTATCCATCTTTCTGCCGTCAGACTTTATGTCATCTTTGAATAAGCCTCTAATTTTCTGATTTAAATTAATACCCACTTAGAGAATTTTCTGTCAGCATTGTACATGGGGTCTCTTCTGCCGTATTCCCTAGTTGTGGTCCATAGGCTGGTAGTAATTTGAAATGGATTTTTATCCTGTGACTTTGCTGAAGTCATTTAACATTAGTTATTTAAAATTGATTTTATGGAGTTATAGAAGCATATAACTTTATAACTTAATGACATAGAAATATGTCATATATAAAGTATTTTTTTGTCCCTTCTGTGGTCTACTTTTTAATTGTTTTTCTTTCAAATACTTGATAGCCCATTCAGTGAAGGAACTACTCTTGCTTTTGTTAGAACTAGGAAAAAAGGGAATCAGATTACCCTCTGAAAGTCGAAGCCAGAACATAAATGGCTAAAGATATTTATGTATATAGAGATCTCTCTATATATAGATCTCTATATATGGCTATATATATATATAGCTCTCTATATAAGAGAGCTCTTTAAACAGTTTGTCAGTTTCTTTAAGATTTATTTATTAAAAATTTTTTTTCTAACATTTACTCAGTTTTGAGAGACAGAGAGAGACATAGCATGAGTGGGGGAGGAGCAGAGAGAGAGGGAGAGGGAGACACAGAATCCGAAGCAAGCTCCAGGCTCTGAGCTATCAGCACAGAGCCCTACATGGAAATTGAACCCACCAGATCATGAGATCATGAGATCATGACTTGAGCTAAAGTGGGACAGTTAACTGACTGAGCCATCCAGGCACCCCTAAGATTTATTTATTTTTGAGAGAGAGAGCATGCAAGCAAGGGAGAGACAGAGAGAAAGACAAAAGATCCAAAGTGGGCTCTGCACTGACAGCAGTGAGCCCTATGTGGGGGTCAAACTCACAAATCGTGAGATCATGACCTGAGCTTAAGTCAGATGCTCAAGCAACTGAGCCACCCAGGTGCCCACATAAATGGCTAAAGATACTAATGTGTGGTTTTCTCTTTTGGAGAGAAAATGAATCTTAGGTGATCAATATTAGGCCTGTTTGAATGTGTTCATGTACCTGAAGAGAAAATGTATCAAACCAAAACTAGGGAAAGAATAGGAAAAAAAGAATGTTAAAGTTAAAATTTGGCAATAGCTCTTCTAGCATTACCAAGAATAAAGGATGGGTTAGCCAGTTCCAAGTTATTCCAAGAATGAAATTGGTGTATCAACGTTTATTCAAATGCAGTTCTTCTAACTCCCCTTCCTCTGACCCCTTTGCCCACCTACCAACCCAGGTTGATTGTCTTCATAGCAAGAGAAGGCCCTGGTCTTAAAGGCTTGGACTAATCCTTTCTCTGTGACTATGATTTGTCATTACAATATAACAGACTGACATTGTGAGAACTTAGAATATTTTAGTACCTAGTTAATTTCCCATAATAAACTAATGAGTTAGCATTCTGGTTGTGTGTCACCTGCCCTTGGCCAGTGGCTCTGCAGTTTGTGTGCATACAGAATTGTTTGTGAGCTCAGAAGGCTTACCAAGAACATCCGCTGCACTCATGAGGCCTCTTGGAGAGAGCCCGACAACCTGGTTGTAGCGTCTGCGTTGCCAAAGGGCTTACAGTGGGTATTTTAGTTTTCTGTGAACACTTACTGCAATAATAATATGACTCTTACTACTCTTCCTCTTTATGTGATGAATTATATTGTTTTCCCTGTGTCTAGTCATGCAGTCAAGTATAAATTCTGCTTGTTCATATTGGAAAATTATTTCAGTGTGGTTTTGTATTTTATTTATTAAGATTTTTTTTTTAGTTATTAGAGCCATACTTCTAAAAAGCCATTTGTTGTGGGGTGGTACATGGCTGGCTTAGTCGGGGAAACATGCAACTCTTGATCTTGGGGTTGTGGGTTCAAGCCCCACGTTGGGGGATTACTTAAAAATAAAATCTTTAAAAAAAGCCATTGTGAATGCCTTATGTGTTTATGGAAAATAAAACTATATTTGCCTAACAAACTAGCTTGTAAAGCACAACATTCTTATCTATTTTTGGAAAGTTTAGAAACAGTCTTTAAACAAAGTCACTGGCTATAGGCATTTTTTGAAAACAGTAATTCTTGGGGCGCCTAGATGGCTCAGTCGGTTAAGCATCCGACTTTGACTTAGGTCATGATCTCATGGTTCGTGGGTTCAAGTCCCACATTAGGCTCTGTGTTGACAGCTTAGAGCCTGGAGCCTGCTTTGGATTCTGTGTCTCCTTCTCTCTCTGCCCCTCCCCTGCTCACAGTCTGTCTTGCTCTCTCCAAAGTAAATAAACATTTTTTAAAATCTTAAAAAAGTAAAAAAACAGTAATTCTTAATAAAATAGCATTTCTTTTTGTTGCTGTAAGTTGTTCATTTAATTTTGCTATTTCCTGATACTTTTATTCTAATTTTGAATTTTTATCTATTTCTCTTTAATTACTAAATTTATTAGCATATATCTAAAATTTATAAAGCCCTAATTTAAAAAGAAACCTATTTTGTAACTAATAGTTCTGATATTATAATATAGATTTTTCTCTCTTTTGGATTGGTTGCAGGTGCTAAGCTTGTTTGTTATGTTTTTTTCTGCTCCTAGTTTTACTTTTTGTCCTTTTTAGTTTTAGTTTGATATTGCCTCTTTGCTCTTTGTAAAAATTCTTTCAGAGAGATTCTTGATTGTTTTTTTTTCTTTACTTAGTAATCTAGGCAGTTGGAAAATCTTTTAAGAGACTTGATTTCCTTAGGATGGATGCCTGACTTTTAAAAGCCCTATTAGTTATCATTCAAATACAGATGCTTCCCAAAATATCTTTAAAAAAGTCCTGTTAGTTGAAAACACCTCCTTTTGAAGGTGTGTGTATGGCTACTCCTCCAGTCAGGAGTAATCATTTGAGTATTGCCTTTTGATCTTCAAACTCAGATCATTTCGCCCTGTGAAACTGTTTGAATAGCGATCATAGGAAGCATGAGAAGATGCTGGCATGGAGACTGGGCCTGGAAGAGAGAAGCTATTGGCTGTTGGAATTGTGTGCCAGCCGAAAAGCAGCCATCAAGTTAGTTGCCAAAGGAAAGGGCAGATGATGTGTGTTGGTCTGTGAAATGTGACAGTGAATTCAGAGTCCAGGGGCTGTGTGTAGGCCTGGCCCAGCAGGGTTAGGGTGACAGTTGTGGTGCCACTGATTCATCACAGTCAGGGGGGACCAGTCGAGAAACTGATTCTGCACAGACGGGTCAGGATTTGCCAACAAAGAGTTCGCGCACAGAGATGGCGATAGGCCGGTACCATTTCCAGGGAAGTGGGCCAGGCTCAGTGTGCGTCAAGAGCAAGGACACAGGTGGGCCAGATATCCCAAGGTGATGGGAGATTACAGTGACAGTGATGGTGGCCCTAGTGGCTGCTACCCTTTACACATGTTATTACTGATACGGTAGTTTTATGACCTTGCCCATTTTACAGTTGAGGAAACAGAAGCTCATTCAGGTTTTAAATGATTTACCCAGCCAGGGTGACATAGCACAGAAGCAGTGGGGCCATGATTCTGACAAGTCTGACTCCAAAGCCTGTGATCTCCCTACTGTACCACGTTGCCTAGGATCTGATGTGCAGAGACACATTCACACCTGATTCTGACAGATGACACAACAAGATTACAGCTGCCGCACCTAGGACAGAGGTTATTTTTTCTGTCCTCCATTTCCACACATTTCCCAGGTCTGTTTTCTCCATACTTTCTTTAGTGTTTGTTACCAAGAGCTGGCAGGTCTGTGTGAGCAGGTCAGGTGAGGCAGGGTCTCCCGAATTCTGTCACTGAGCTGATGAGAAGTCCCATGCTCCTCTGCCCAGTCCTATGCCAGAAGTAATATTTTTGCAGGTTGATGGAGCAGAGTGAGGGTTTTGATACAGTCTGCCTCCCCAGGCTGTGGATCATGAGGCCTCCGCTGTGGGTGTCCTACTCGCTCATCCACGTGAGGAGCCTGTAAGCCTCCTGGAATGCTCCATGTAGCAAGCGACAGCCTGGGTGGACAGCCACCCGGACTGGGAAAAATATTTGTTTTTCTCTCACCCTCTTAGAATTTCTACTGTTTCTGCATGTTTCATGATACTCAACAGTTACTAGTGCAGCAGTTCACATATAGGGCTTATAAGTAAATATATACAGACATGTTGACGTGGATCTCAAACAGTGTTTACTGATGGGATGTGACTTTATTTCATTTTTTTAATGTTTATTTATTTTTGAGAGAGAGAGCGGCAGTGTGCAAATTGGGGAGGGGTAGAGAGAGAGGGAGAGAGAGAAACTCTGAAGCAGGCTCCAGGCTCCAAGCTGTTAACACAGAGCCCCAGCGCAAGGCTTGAACCCACAAACATTGAGATCATGACCTGAGCTGAAGTTGGATGCTCAACCGACTAAGCTATCCAGGTGCCCCCACCTTAAAAAAAATTTTTTTTAACGTGTATTTATTTTTGAGAGAGAGAGTGCGAATGGGGGAGGGGCAGAGAGTGGGAGAGAGGGTATGTGATTTTAAATATTTGGAGATCGGTACTCTAGGGCACTAGACCCCAAAGCTGGCTGGGCAGTTCAGTCGCCCAGTATGTTAACAAAAGCTCAGATTTCCTTGACCCACCACACTTACTGAAGCCTGATCTCTCGGGGTGGGGTCCAGGAATATGATTTTGAACAAATGTGAGAATTCGAACCACTCTTCTAGGGTATGGTCCCTCAAAACTAGTAGCTGCTGGAACAAATCTTGGTGCCAACTCTTACCAATAGACTTTCGGAAATCTGAAGTGCTTTGGCTTATTTGTTTATTGTTTGTTAGCTCTGTTGAAAGGTAAGCTCCAGGAGGAGGGGCAGCTACCAGCTTGTTCACCACTTGATCCTAGAATACTGCCTCACATGTAGTAGTGCTCAGGGAATATTTGATGAATGAATGAATGAATGAATGAATAGTGAAACCCTTTTGCCACTGTGTCTGGGCAATACATGTCGCATCTTTCCTCAACCAGCAAAGAAAGAATTAGTTTCAGCTGTGCTGCTGTAAATATGAATTCTTTGATGACATCTTTGGTCATTCCATTGAGCTGACCACAATTGTTTCATGTTCAAAAATTATATTAATTCTCTTATGTATTGTATTTTAATACCATCAGAGAAAGTAGTGGAAGTTGGAAGGTGATGTAGAGATCTGCTTTTATTTCGTTTCTCATTTCAAGTCCCTGTGTCTTTAAGGAATGGGCCAAGCTACAACTTGGTCATTCTCCAGGTCCAAGAGGAAATGGATTGTAGCAGTTGTGCCTTTGTAGAACAGATGTTTTGGTTGGAAAGGCTATCAACCATCTGACTCATAATAAATCCTCAATTCCAGTAAATTCCCAGTTTTTACTTACAGTAGGTAGGATGCAGGAAAACAATGTCTTCCACTTTGGGATCTTTGAACTTGTCTCACATATTACCACTATTCCCCGTGCATCACTGTGTGTGAAAGTATGAAATACTAGGGGAGGTTAGAGCAATTCCAGGAATAGGCTCAGTCAGTTTTTAAGAGAGACCATTGGAGGTGAACCAAAGCCACGGCCCTCCTTGACGTGATATCAACGATAAGAAACATAACTGTGTTGAGTTTTCCTATAAGTTTCTGTGTTCAGATCATTTCTGAGTTCATCTGAGTAATCTGTAAACAAGCCTATAGTTTTGTTTTGTTTGTTTTATGGATAGGGTTTCCTTTTCCATAAAATTGGAAAGTAATGGTAAGGTTCCTTGGTATGATATCTTTAATTTTAAAATATTTGTTGTATGGGGAAAATTTACTCAGTACATATAAGCTTCTCAGAATTCTAGCAGAACCTGATGTCCAGTGTTCCATCCAGTCTTATACTGAGTGTTCTAGATGGTTAAGTCAGAGTTACAGAAATATTAAATATATCATATTTTACGTTGCAATCTTGGTTGAGAGAATTTATTATTGACTTGGTAAAGTGGCATCTTATTCTCCTCCCTCTGCCTTTATCTGGCGGTCAGCTGCTTTTTCACCATCATTGAACTGTAATCTTCACCAAGATGGCTGAAACCTTCACAGTCCCTTGCTTCGCAGGGCAGCAGTTCCTCGGTTGCTGCTCAGGGGCCTGGCTCCAATTGTGGAGAGCTTCTCAGCGATACGTTCCACCGAGTGGAACATCGAAAGTTGGAGAGCAAGCAGTTCACTGGCCAGAACTCCTAAGGTTTCCCGGGTTGATCTTTGGCTTTCTTGTCCGACATCAGATCATTCAGAAGTAATGCTATTCTCTGTGTACTCCTTCTGTGTCACTTGTTCTTTCCAGTTTTAGCTAATGAAATGGTCCAGATGTACTCAGTAAGCTCATTTAGCACAGTACATTAAGAGAGCATCTTTTTTACCCTCAGATTCTAAGGCACGTTGTACATCTTCAGGATTGCTATAGTATCTCTTCACTGGGGGAAAAGGTGGAATAAATAGTGCCCCTGAGTTCATCCTGTGGTACATTCAGTTGTGATGAAAACTGGGGTGTAGGAGAGTCATGGCAGGAGGTGAGAGGTGGAAGATTCCAACTTCAGCATAAAGGGGGAGGTGAGGAATGGTCAGTTCTTTGAAAATGGGTCTCATTATTCTTGTCCCAATGGCATGGTGCCATATGCCCAGGGAGCTACTGGATCCCTGTGGAAAGGCATTGGCTCTGGGTGAGAAAGGACTGACGTGTCCTGATGCTCCATTTTCTAGTTGAAGAGTCTGGACATTCTGCTTCATCTCTTTTAGAAACTTTTAAATCTGCAAAATGGAGATGATAACAGTGTCTATCTTAAAGGTTTGTTGGTGATGTCAGTTTAGGGGTGACACGCAGTACCCAGACATCAGCCTTATTAGGACGTTTTCTGTAAGGAGCGCTCTAACCTAGGTTTGACTGTTTTAGACATCAACTCTCGACTCCAGGATCAGGTGGAGGCTGGCCATTCCAGATAGATAGCTATAGAGAAACCTAGCAAGGTTCCTTAACTTGGTGAAAATAGTAATACTGGGGGACGATAGCAGTTTGGGGTGAATTACTAAACCCATGTTGTGATTTGAGAATTATGCACATTTTATTATGCAATTAAGTATAAATATGGACCATAAATCTTTGATGTTTATATAATGGGTTTCTGATTTAAAATTCTAGCTTCTCTCTTCCCTTGTATTCCTGAGTCAGAGAATAGGGTCTTTTTATAGTCCAGTCCGGATTTTATCTTCTTCCAATTCTTTTCGCCTTTTTTTAAAAATTTGGAAACAATATCAAATTTATAATAGAAATATAAGAACAGTACAAAGCACTTTTTCAAAATCATTTCAGAGTGAGCTGTTGACGTGATGCCCTTTTTTAAAAAAAATGTTTTTAAATGTTTTATTTATTTCTGAGAGAGAGAGAGAGCGTGAGCAGGGGAGGATCAGAGAGAGAGGAGACACAGAATCTAAAACAGGTTCCAGGCTCTGAGCTGGCTGTCAGCACAGAGCCCGATGCGGGGCTCAAACCCACGAACCATGAGATCATAACCTGAGCTGAAGTCAGATGCTCAACTGACTGAGCCACCCAGGTGCCCCTGACGTGATGCCCTTTACCTCCAAATACTTTAGTGTATATTTCTTATAAGTAAGGACATTCTCTGACAGAATTATAATATTTATATTATAATATAATTATAGTCATACAAATTAGGAAGATAACACTGCTCTACAGCTACCTACCATCCAATTCTGAGACCCCACTAAATGTCACCAATTTTTCCAGTGGCTTCCTGATAGGAGAAGAATTCCATGTAGAATCATGTGTTCCATTCAGTTATGTCTCTTCAGTCTCTAATATTTCTTTGGTTTTCCCTTGACGTTTACAACATTTTTGCAGATTATAAGCCCATTACTTTGTAAAATGTCTCTCAGTTTGGGTTTGGCTGGTGTTTCATGGTGATTGGATTTTGCCCATGCATCTGTGGCAGGAACATCACAGAAGCGATGCCATCTCTGTCTCATTGCCCCCTCAGGTGGCACAGCCTGTCTCTCTGACTGTCACTGATGTTATATTCACGTGCACTGCCTGTTTCAGGAGGTGTCTGTAAGGTACACTCTGAAGTTACTTTTTACCCCTTTGTAATGGGTACCTGCTTTGTGGGCCAGTCTTTTGAGATTAATACATCTCCCATTTTCATCAAATTTTAAATTTATGTATTTATAGCACTATGGAGTCATAGTTTCCGTATTCAATGGATTATAGTCAGTTACTATCATTTATTTCTCTATTCTCTGTATTTAATGAGCAACCATGTTCGTACTGACACCTGGAATTCCAATTCAGTACAGTGAGTTTATTCTTTTTCTCTTTGCACATACTTATAACTTCCTTCTTTGACTGATAGAGCCAAGTCCCATTATTTTTAATATCCCTTAAATATATATGTTACATATATTATAATGCATAATATATATATTATACCCATTCCCTGTTTGTAACTAGTGTCCTGTCGTTGCTGCCACACAGCCCCCCCGCCCCCATGTGGGCACCCTCCTCACTCTGCTTGGGCTCTGGACACCTGCAGCAAGATGCCTTTCTACGAGGACATCCTCCTCGCTCTTGTTCTGAACCACTGTGGACCCCCCGCCCCCCATTCAGCCTTGCCCCTTTCAGTCCATGCTTCTCAGGCTATTGGAATACTCTAAAACAGTCTGTGTCATCGCCCTGTTTGTAACCCCTTCTCACAATCCTCTTAAGCTCCTTGCCTTTAATGCATCAGGGTTCCTTACGATTGGGCCTCCAGCCTGTCGGGCTTCATCTTCATCTCCTCACCAGTGCCACTATTTCAGCCCCTTCAACAGCGCCCTGAATGGGCCACATGCTCTTATTCTTTTATCCTTTCGATCACTTGGAGTCCTTCCAACTAAAAACACCTTCTGCTTGAAACCTCTTCTGTAACAACAATCAGTTCTGCCTTCTCTTTAGGACCCCTCTTTTGTCCTGTCAAAAGTGTTCACCTCTCTCTTAACACACCTTTATTGCAACTGTATTACCATAACGGTCAGTTTACTTATTTATTTTTTACATTTGACTGTCAAAGTTTTGAGGGCTGTGTTCCCTAGGGCCTTCTAGGTGGCACATGTCACGTAGGGGAGCGGCATTAATACATGTTTGTAGAATGAATGATTGAATGAATCCCGAAGTTAGTCCCAAAGATATATGCAGTGTAGTAGTGAAATGGAAGTAATTGAAGACAGAAGAAATTTTTTTTTTTAAATGCAGCATATGTTGTCCACACAAATTTTGCCCATAGGCAGCAGGACACCAGCCATGGTCTGTCTTTTTTGGGGCAAAAGCCTAGTTTTGTTGAGGCATTGGGAAGTTTTCTTGCTCTTGTTGTTGTTTGCATAGTTTATGAAACCTATTTTGGATAGTTACATTTCCTCTTATGTTACCACCATTTAATTCAGAAAGTAATAGACCCAAGAAACCCAAGGAGGGAAAGGGCCGGACCCAGTTCACTATCTTAATTGCATTCTTTCATGCTTATTTAGTATAAACTTTTTTCAGTAAGTTGAATCCACATTCCAATGTGAGCTAGAAATGTTAAGCTGTTAATAGCTTTCCCTGGAGAATTGCAACTTGCTAGAACGCTTCAGTACTTTCATCATCATTTATGCATCGTGAAATGTCACAATTTCTGTTCATAAGCACAAAACTGCAAATGCTCGTTAATTGGTCTGTTGTAAACCTGTTATCAGTTTAGAAATTAAAGAAATATTCCTCACTAACTCAAGTCAATGATAAAGTCTAACTCAGTTTATAGTTCCTGTAAATCTGGTCATCAGCACTTCTATAATTAGTAAAGTTCTTACAAAGCCACCTACTCAATAGTTATGCTAAATCCAACATTTATAGTTTTACATTTTGGGAACTTTTAATATAACATATTCTTCCTCATATGAATCTTTCCACTCTCCATAACTCCCTCCTCTTTGGGATCTTACAGTTCCTTTTTAATTCACACAAGCTTCATTTAGTAAGTGACAAAGAGTTTTCAAAGCAAATTTGGATGTAGCAGAATGACGGAGTAAAAAAAGGCATTGATGCACAAATCAGCAGTCATGGGTTTTGGTTTCAGCCCTGTGACTAATGAACTCTGCACATTAGACAAATCACTTCCCTTATCTCAGTTTCCCCACTTGTAAATCTGTGAGGTGTGAGTGTTGAAATCAGTGGTTACATTTTTAATATGCTGGAAACATTTTTACAAATGCAGTCTTCCTCCAACTGCTCAGTATACAGAACAGAGAGAATTAGTAGCTGCTCTTAAGACAGCTAGTCTTAAGGTACAGGTGATCTCTGGTTCTCCCTAGAACACAGGGTAACAACCACTGGAACGGATCTCTAAGGGGCTTTTTACCTTTAACGTTCTCTGATTTGTTTAGCTTCCACCCATGTTATCATACCTAAGTACATTTTCACCATAATCATTGCCCCAGAGGGCCCGGGCTCAGCAGTGCCAGCTCTGTCCTGCACACACGGCCAGTATGGATGTGGCCAATTAGAAGAATATTTGTAGTTTTCAGCTTCTACCACCATTCTTTCTTCCATTTAGCCCAGAGTTTTTTGGAATATGTCTAGATACTTTTTTTTATTTTTTATTTTTTAAAATCTAATTTATTGTCAAATTGGCTAACATACAATGTGTAAAGTGTGCTCTTGGTTCTGGGGGTAGATTCCTGTGGTTCATTGCTTACATACAACACCCAGTGTCCATCGCAATAAGTGCCCATCACCCATTCCCCCCCATCCACCCTCAGTTTGCTTTCAGTATTTAACAGTCTCCTATGGTTTGCCTCCCCTTCTCCCTCCCCCCCCACCCCCCCCGGCGTTTGTAACTGTTTTTCCCCTTCCCTTCCCCCATGGTCTTGTTAAGTTTCTTAAGATCCACATATGACTGAAAACATACGATATCTGACCTTCTCTGACTTTTTTCACTCAGCATAACAGCTATTTTTAAATCCTAAACTTTGTCTAAGACCTTCCACTGTCCTCGCCCAGTAGAAACATCGCAGGGTGTGTTCTCCTCCTGTTTAATCACAGGATGGCTCTCTCTGCATTGCTTTTCCGTTCTTTCTTCATCTTCTGACCCATTTTCTTTTCCTTAAATGCCAGTTCTCTAAACCAGCCCTTCTTAAACTCAAACATGCATAGAAATCACGTAGGAATTTAAATATCCCCCAGGTGAAGCTGATGTTCTTGGTCTGAGTAGCAAGGCTCCATTCATCCTGCTTCAGCTGCCTGCTGTTCACAAATGTCATGCCATGCCTGCATGTCCAGTCGGAAATATGGAAGAGGGAAAACTGTCTTTGTTGAAAAACATCCAAAGCTGCAGGCTGGGAAAGCCTTATCACTGTTAGAAGTTTTGCATTTTTCCTGTTGGTATACCCATTACTTTCCTGCTTTCGTATCTCTCTCTTGTAAAAGCCTAATGCCAGGAAGGATGAATTAACTCCCAATACATAGAAACAATTGATGAGTTTTTCAGCCTTTCCTTATAGGGCTTTTGACAGTTAGTCACGCACTACCTTTTAGGACCTCTTATTGAAAGGGAAGAAAAAAACTTTTCTTACCTTTATGTGTTTACTTCTGCCTCTTTGAGTTGGAGGACTGATTCTTGCAGTTCTTCCCCCTCCCCTCACCCCCCCGCCCTTTACTATGTTTACCAAGGTGTCTTGCACATGTAGGTACGTCACAAATGAGTGTTGGTTTAGTGACAACACATGGTGTACTGTTTGGAAGTTTATTAGAAATGCCAAAAATATTTTTCCTGCCTTTCTGTTCTGCAGAGTTTGATCTCTCTGCTAAGTGTTCGAACTTGAATTTTCCTCTTATTCCTGGGGTGATCCTGACCTTAGCAGTTAACAGCTCATTATGCCCAAACGTACTTCCACTGATTAGTATTGGAAAACCAAGTTAATAATCTAAGTAGGCTTCTCTGACTAGGGAAATCTACTTGGGAACCCATGTTTGGATCAGTGGCAAGTATATGTTGTTATTCTTGCCTACACGTATTCATACATTTGTTCATCAGATCTTTATTAGGTGGCTGTTTTGGGGGTAGGCACCTTACTAGGCACTGGGAATACAGAAAGGAGTGACACAGTCATTGCTTTTAAAGGAACCCAATCAGATAAATAACAGCACATATGTAAATAACTTTGAAATACAAAAGAAACAATGGAATGTTACCATATAAAGGGTATGCTAAAGACCTGTAGGGTTTCATTGGAGAAACCGTTACATCAGAGGGTGGAATTAAGGACATCTGTGGACAGGAAATGGCATCCGAATGGGGCTTTAAGGAATAGGTAGAGTTGGAAGAGTTGGGGGTTAGAAAAAGGCATCCAGGCTCCAGAGGCAGAGTAGACAGAATGGGGTGCGGGCACCCGCCGCAGTTAGCGTGAGTCAGCAGAGTTAGGGAGAGCTTGGAGTGGCTTGGAGTCAGGCCACTGTAGACGTGAGTGGGCTTTGGAGGCTGGGAGAAGGTGAACTATTTACTCTGCTTCTCAGAGCTCTGCTTCTGCACTGAACCTTTCTTTTGGCCAGTTCTAGAGGGGTAGGGCTCCAAGCTTTTCCAAATGTTTTTCAGAGCTCCTCTCTGCCCATTAGATTCTGTGGATAACACCAATTTGCAAATGAGAAGATCTCTGATTACTTTGCTAGTAGGCTCCATTCTCTGTTTTAACACCTGTGGTTTGTGGATTGTCTTCAGTTAATGAGGGTGTGGTGCCAGGTGTCTAAAAGAACTTGGAAGTAACCACTCGCCTAGTTGCCATGGGCACCAGGCATCTTGAGCCAAGTGACTTGCTGGGTGGGTGGGTGCAAAGGTGTTATGCTCATCTAGGGTGTCTTTTCCTTCTGTCCTCGTATACAGAACCACCTGGGAAGAATCTCTAAACCCTGTAACTCAATGCAACTTAGAGAGGAAGGCGTTAGGGTGTAGCTTTAATGGTAGGAAGAATAGCTTGGTAATGGAAATGACATCAGGCCAAGAGTCTGAAAGGAGTAAGATAAGTGAAAGTAACATTTATTGAGCACCTTCTTCCCGCCTCCATCTGTGCGTGGCACTTTCACATATATTTGCCAAAGCTGTGCAAACCTGTTGCTTTCCATAATGTCTACATTTAGCATATCATATGGAAAAAACAAAAACATGTAAACTCATTGCAAAAATTTTTATTTCTACCACTAAAAAAAAATCACCATTCTTATGTTTTTCTTAGGTTGCCTGACGCACTTGCAAAACATTTCATGTATTCAAATGACATGCGGCTATGGATTTTTCTGCCTTTAGAATTGGTACCTCCAATACCTTTTGTTCGTTGGTGAGGCCTCGGGGGCTATAGAGCAGGGAGTGCAAGGTGTTCCGTCCATGACCCAGGATGGGTTAATGGTACTGTTTCAGGTCCACCAGGATGAGAAGCGGTTAAGTCCAGAGAAATAGCCACGCTGCAAACAGAGCCTGGTGCCGGCGGCAGATTGCTCTAGCAAAGCTTTCTTCTGGCACGTACGGAGGCATGCCGATCAGCTTTGACCTAAGAGCCTTTGTCGTAAAGGGGTTCTGATTAGGGCCTAGCATTCCACAGTATATAACAAGCATTCAAATCACCCAGGGATGAAAGTCTCCTTTTAGCACTTAATTCTGTAGATTTTGATTTGCCCTGGTTATTATCTATATTAGCTTAATAATTTACAAGAGAAAATGTTAGTTACGAGTAAAGGAAAGCCACTTCAAACCAGCTTAAGGAGATAGGGCAGTTTGTTAGCTTTCCAAAACTAGGAGAAGATTGAATAGCCAAAGCACAGTAGAGCAGGACACAGCTGGACCAAGAGCCTGAGAAGTAGGGGACACATTGGCTTTCTTCTCTCTCCCCACAGCCTCGCCTCATCCACGTACGGGGAACATGACTGCTGACAGCTTCTTTTGCCTCTGCAGGGGGACTGGCCCGCACTTGGCTCCCAAGTTCACAATTTTTTTTAAGTTTATTTATTCATTTTTGAGAGAGAGAGAGAGCAAGAGCGAGTGAGCCAGCAGGGGAGTGGCAGAGAGGGAGAGAATCCCAGTGCGGGTCTCAGTCCCATGAACTGTGAAATCCTGACCTGATCTGAAATCAAGAGTCGGACGCCTAACTGCATGAGCGATGCAGGTGTCCCCCAGGTTCACAACTCTTGAGGAAAGGACCAGCCCTTGCCTGGCTGCATCAGCTGTTCAGGGATGGAACAGGCTGCTTGGTCAGGAGCACTAAGGGTTGGGTCCAGAAGAGAAAGGGTCTTCCCAGGAGAAGAGATGGTGCCAGGCAGGCCTTATTGTGGATGTCTGCTGTATCGACGACCACTATAAATCTGTGCCTCTGTCCCTTAGAAAGAGCTGTGTAAACTATGTCAAAGCTGTATCCACCTTTTCTTTATGTTATGGAGACATATGGGGCATGTGGTAAAGCGGCGTTCATGTTTGTTCCAAACGTGCTTAATTAAAACTCACTATTGTTTTGGGGCGCCTGGGTGGCTTAGTCGGTTAAGCGTCCGACTTTCGCTTAGGTCATGATCTCGCAGTTCGTGGGTTCGAGCCCCGCGTCGGGCTCTGTGCTGACTGCCAGCTCGGAGCCTGGAGCCTGTTTCAGTCTGTCACTCCCTCTCTCTCTGACCCTCCCCTGTTCACACTGTCTCTTTCTCTCTTAGAAATAAATAAAACATTAAAAAAAAAAAACCTCACTATTGTTTTAACTTGTTTTCTTGGGCTCTTGGATGAAAATCTGGCACAAGGTTCGGATCAGCAGGTGTGTGGAAAATCACAACTGAAGATGTGGTTCAGTATGATTTGTAAACTAGTTGCAAAAAGGGATGTTTATTTAAATGAGCTCAGCTTCTTATTGGACTCATTAAGAATACAGTTGTTAGGACAGCGGAGGAAATCCCATGCTCCGGATTCTTTCTCTGAAAACGTTGGTGGGGAGAGGATGGAGTAGCAAGGAAACATCATTTGCTTCTAGTGAGGACCCTGGCTGTCCTGTGGGGCCCCTCCTCCACTTCTGTGACCTTTTCTGGAGAAAAGGCTCTATTTCACACACCTTTTAGAGTAACGCTCACCATAAGTGATGCTGTGGCTCTTCGTGAGAAAGTTGGTGGACCTCAAGGCTGTATCTGTTAGGTATGATGTCTGACCAGATGGTACTTGACCAGTGAAATCTTGATCATTATTCTTTTAAAAGAGCTAGGATTTTTTTTCTCCCAAAGTTTATTTATACAACATGTGTTTCAATTTAGCTTTATAAACAGAAGCTATAACCAACATATTAAGGGTAAGTACAGCTTTGCAAGCAGATTCCTGCGTAAATGAGAGCAGAGAAATGGTCTTTGTTTATGAAAATAATAAGCAAGATATAAATTAAAAAAAATAAATAACCTAGCCCCATGCTGTATCTTGACATCTAGAAGTAATGAACTCAAAATGTCACTTTTAGAAAACATGGGTAGGTGACAGCGACTGTGTCCTGGTGTCCTGGGCTCACCCTCTAAGAGCCGGCTATTTCCAGAACATTGCAGTTTTCCTTTCCTGACCTGACAATCAGCCCTTCCTATTTTCACTGAGTATAGTTAGTTAATCACAGAATGTGCCTAACCATACATAATTGAAGGAAGGTTGATATTATGGCCTAGAAATCCACAGGCCTCATCTGTGTTCTTAGAGAAGCCATTCTTCCTTCTTAACTGGGTCTGTGTAAAGATGTCAAATGAATACATTTTATTTGGCATAGTGACCTTTATAGCTTTAGTTTTTATCTTCTTAAGGATTTTAATATCTTGCTCCATAGTTTTCAAAAGTAAACATTAAAACACATAAAGCATATACTTATTTTTTTTTAATGTTTATTTATTTTGAAAGAGAGAGTGCCTGGTGTAGGTGGGGTAATCCATTTGAGTAAAAAGGGAATAATGGTTCCTTAAGATGCTCATGGTGTTTTGGAACATACAGGATTTAGACACTAAATAGAGGGCAAGTGTTTGTTTAGTGAATCTCTGATATCTTTTCTGCATATAGATTTTCCAGTTTTTCATACCTTTCTCTGGGCACTGATATGAGTCCATTTTTTATGGCCAGTATCATGCAAGAGGGGGTAGCATTGTAGTTGAGAGTCCAGGTTTTAAGTCTGTAAACACGGGTTTAAAACTCATCTTCTCTGTTTAATCTCCCTCAGTCTCAATTTCTTTATTTGCAAATGTGTAGTAATAGTACTACATTTTAAGGTTGTTATGATGATTATATGAGGTAATGCATATAAAGTACTAAGCAAAATGAGTAAACAATGAATAATTGTTTATTCTTATTATTATGCATAATAGGAAATAGGAGATCTCTACCCGCCCTCAAGAAATTCACAATCTATGGGGAATATAAACTACAGACTGCTTAAACCCCATGGGAAATTCATGAAGCAACCTGGTGAAACTGCCAAGGGCAGACATAGATTACATTGCTATTGAAAGGAATATTAATGGAGCAAGTGAATTGACAATGAGAGTTAAATTAAAACTGTGTCAATTAAAAGGAGAGAAAAAGCTTTTCCATAAAGGGATGGCTAGTGTCAGTCAAGATCTGCTAAAATAGGGGCGCCTGGGTGGCTCAGTCGGTTAAGTATCCAACTCTTGATTTTGGCTCAGGTCACCATCTCACCGTTCGTTGGTTTGAGCCCCATGATGGGCTCCACGCTGACAACGTGGAGCCTGCTTGGGATTCTCCCTTTCTCTCTGCCCCTCTCCTCCTTGCTCGCATGCATGCCCTCTCTGTCTCTCAAAATGAATAACATTAAAAAAAAAAAAGGTTTGAAGATCTGGCAAAATATATGGAAGTGGCCTAGTTTGACTGGACTACCCAGTGAGATTCTTTTTACTCCCATTTCCATTTGAAGAGACCAAATCAGAAATGACTCTCTTAAATGCTACCTTCATCAGAGATATCAAAATATCAAAGGAGTTTTTAGCTAAGAACTCATTATTTGGTGGAGGTAGGCTGTAACTAGGCTCTCAGAACTTCTACCTGGGTTCTGCACCCCCTGCCTTCTGGAAAGGAAGAGGAGGCTCAGGGTTGGGAGACACATTAAAGGCAAAAGAGGCAGACATGGCGCCCACTTCTTCCTCTTCCTCATCTATTAGGCTTGGCTTCCTTACTCTTGTAACACGAAAACCCTGCTTGTGCACGTTCTTTCTGTCTCTTAAAAAGAAATAAACATAAAAATAAATTTAACTCAAAATGGTTCTTATTTGAGTTTTGACGTGCTGTATAATGGCTTATTTATAGCCCCTATGACTGCAAACTGGTTTCGCTAGTAATAGTTAGAGCTTTGTTTTAAGCCGTTTTGAATTGAGAAATACAATGGCTTTTTTACAGTCTTCCTATGTGACGTGTAGCTTGTAATATTTATTGTTCAGCTAATGTCTATAAGCAGTAGTTAATTGGTAGTTTGTACCTATATTGACTTTCAGCGTACAGGGGCTTGTTTCATGGCTGCTAGCTTCACTTGGAAACTAGTGCATCAAAGGAGTACCGCATAACGACAAATTGTGCTTGTGTTTACTTTCATTTCCAAGGTGAATTGTTGTTTTTTTTCCTGCACCCTTCTGATATTTGTAAAGAGCCCCAATTATGAACAGTTATGTGACTAAATCATTATGACGTAAACAAAATGTTAACTCTTACTAGTAGGTGCAACTTTTGCTTATGTATGGTTCAGATTTGAGTTTTCTTTAACAAAATCTTTTTTTTTAATTTTTTTAAAATTTATTTTTAATGTTTTATTTATTTCTGAGAGAGGGAGACAATGTGAACAGGGGAGGGCCAGAGAGAGAGGGAGACACAGAATCAGAAACAGGCTCCAGGCTCTGAGCTGGCTGTCAGCACAGAGCCCGACGCGGGGCTCAAACCCACGAACCGTGAGATCATGACCTGAGCCGAAGTTGGACGCTTAACCGACTGAGCCACCCAGGCACCCCTTCTTTAACAAAATCTTAAGTGGTCATAGATTTAAGGAAAAATGAGATAAATATTGAGAGTCTTAACTAAAAGTACTTTCTATTTAATTCCATCATTTACTTATTCATTCTTAAAGTCTTTCCTGCATTAGCTCAGTTTTTTTTTTCTAACCGGTTTGGCATGTATGTGCAGTTTCTGACGTTGGGTACATAAAAACAAATAGGAAGAGCTCCCAGCCTGCAAGGAACTCACTACCTAGTGAATATTCACAATAAGCCATAGGAACCCCTTTCAATTCTATAGCCAAATGCTGAGCCTAATCCATTGCTAAATCTCAGCAAAATAGCATGGCCATTATTGCCTCGCCATATGTATGTCAGTGCCTGACAGGCTTTTATAAAGGTAGGAAGCAATACTCTTTTTTTTTGCTTCAGCAGATTTGACATCTTTTCCTCCATTTTAGCCTGCTGCAGTTTCAGATGGTACAGATAGAAAGCCCTGAAAATGTATACTTGTGCATTTTTAAATGTCCCCTACTACACCCTAACCTCCCCCTGCTTTCCAAATGTTGCCATTAGTGGTTACAATAATCATCTGTAATGTTAGCTTCTAAGAACCACAGTACAAGAGCTTCTTTTATAATTCCCCAGATGGGAAGGAACACATGTAAGAGCCTGTTAAGAGTTGCAGAAACTAGAAACAGTACCGTGTGGATTTGTATTTTTGGAACTCTTTGGGCTTATTTAAGCACTCAAAGTCAAACTTAGATATCCATTAGGAATCAAATACCAATTCAGGGGAAGCTCATGTGCCACACCAAGGCAAGTAAATTATATTAAAAGTGGTTCATAAAAGGAACTCCTGGAAACAACTATTTTCCTATTCAGACTAATGTTTCGCGTACCCTTTGCAGGATGCCAGATGATAAATGTTGATTATATAAACCAGGGTCATTCCATTTGTTTGGAGGACTGTCACTGAGCATTTTTCTCTGCTTAAATAACAGTGAAATGAGAAGTTAGTAGGAAAGAGAAGCAATTCTAAATTATCCATAGGTGTATGGAGTGAACCTGCTAATTAAAAAAGGTTTTCAGTGGTCCATAGTTCTTTTTGCAGTGTCTTGTTTTGTTTTGTTTTTTAACCAGGTTTTGTGACTTGTAGTCAGAGCCTTGACCTTTAACAAGGAAATGCAGTCACTGAGGGAAGATATCTGAAAATCAATGTTAGTTCTTGGTTTATTATCTTACTTTGAGGTGACCATTCGAACTTTAAAGAGGACTGCTCACATACTTAGATCATAAAATGAATTTGTCTCTCTGAATGTGAATATTTTCAGCTTCAACTTTAGTTTTAGATATTTTATATAACCCTATTTAGTAGGGCTGTATTATATAATTACATAGTTTCTATTTGTTGAGACCATAAGTATTTTTAAAAATTTCCATCCTCATTTTACAGAAAGGAATATTCAAGGTTGAATACTTTATCATCTGTAAAAGAGAAAGAAATGATAAATAAACTCAGATTCCCAATCTTGGTTTTCCTTTTGAAAATACTGATTCTAGGGACCTCGGTATATTACGGGGAACAGGAGCAAGGAGTCAGTACTGAGTTTCCAGATACCACTGGTGAAGCAACTTTTGTAATACAGGTTCTTGAAAACCACTGGGTGTGGAGAATAAAAGTTAGAAATTAACATTCACTTGTTTACTGCTGTACTCATTCAGCAAACACCAAGTGATTTCTACCAGGCACTGTGCTAAGGTCCTCCTCTTACATACCTCCTGTGTCATATTATATTACCTAAAAATACATTCCAGAGGTATTACAAATCTACATGTAAAACTACAATGTTAGCGGAAATGCTAGGGAGATAGTTATATAACCTCAGAGTTCTTGAGCAGATCTAACTTTGTAGAGAGCTGAATTTTCTGTGCTGCTGTAGGAGTTGCCCAGACAAAGTAAAAAGTGAAAAGCTGAGCTGAGAGAAAAATATTTATTAACACATGTGATAGACAAGGCTTACTAAACCTAATAAACACCAATAACAAGAAAAGTCCAAGAGTCTTTAAGCAAAATGCGCAAAGGATTTGATCAGGAAAGTTACAAAAGAAATGACCAGTAGGGAAGTAAATAGTTGCTTGTCTTTAGTCATTGAATTTCAGTTGAGGTACCATTTTCCAGCAGTCAGACTGCCGACGTTAAATTGAAGAACCACAACAGGTAGTGTTATCAGGTTATTCCGGATGAGCAGAAACAGGCTCTCCTCTCTCTCAAATTGCTGTACAGTTTTTAAAAAAGTAATCCCAAACTGTTAAAATGTAAAATGTTCATAACCTTTGATCCAGCAAACTCAGTTTTAGTTCTCAATTCAGAAACCTCTGTCCCACTGGTAACAAATATACGGATCTTTATCTAAGGGTATTTATTTTAACACTGTCAAATGGGTAAGAAGTACGAACAGCCTGGATGTTTGTTGCTAGGAGAAGGGCATCCATGCCATGGAATATTATGTGGCTATTTGGGGAGCAGTTGGTAGAGTGATATGTATAATAGAATTCCATTAAGGAAAACAAAACAGAAGGTTAAAAAGCTATTTATATGCACGTGTGTGTTTATGTGTGTGTGTTCTTATGAGCGTAGAAAAATCTGTTTGAGGCTACATACACAGCTAGTATTGGTCACCTTTAAAAGTGAGGGTAGAAGAGCTTTTTCTTTCTAAACTTCTGTATGGCTTGACTTGTTTGAACAAGCCTAAATTTTGTAATGTGAAACCAAAAAACAGCTGGGAAGTAAAAGAAAAAAAAAAAAAAGAATGGAAAGAGAGGGGGGAGTGTCACAGAGACAGAAAATCAGGAGGGTATCATTTCTTACAAGCAAGAAACTGAGTATTTCCAGAGCAGAGATCATCCATGTCAAATACCGTTTGGAGATCAAGTAAGATAAGGGCAGAGAAGGATTTGCTGTGTTTCGTGGATGCCTGGGTGGGGGTGATCTTGATGCGCCGGTGGGGTCAGAAGGCTAATCTCATGTGCTAAGGGATGAGTGGGAGGGAGGGCAGACCACACCTTCAAGCGCGGGGGAGGAGAGAGAGGAGAGAGAGAAGAGAGAGGAGAGAGAATGCAAGGGGTTGTGTAGAGGCCGGCATGATTCTTTTCTTTCTTTTTACAATTCTTATTTTCTAAGGTGGGAGAGACTTCTGGTTCTTGTCCCTTTGTATCCCCGCCACACGTGCATCCCGTAGGCACAATAAAAGGCAGAGCAAGGATGACATCAGAGCTAGGCCTGATGAGTGTGATGACCAGCTCCGCGCACGATGCAGGAAAGAAGGGGTAAGGTTAGTTTAGGACCCAAGGAAGGATATCCTATCTGACGTTCTCCGTGCTCATGCGCGGTAAGGTAATTCTTAAAGTCTAGATTGGGCCCCTCCTCAGATGAATGCTGAGCCCTCCAATCCAGAAACACAGGCCAGTTCTTACCAATCCTTATGGGTGAAAGATGTGCAATCCTATTAAGTGTTTAAAAAATTTGTATTTGACTGAGAGCCACTACCAACCAAAAGTAAAATGGTTAAAGGTTACTAAAATCTGGTATTCACAAAATAAAACCATCATGCCACTAGAATTTATTCTAATTCAGTAGTTTATTCAGAAGTCTGGCAAACACTCTGCTTGGCAATAATTACGAATCTGTAAAACCCACAGTTTTGAGTCAGGACACTTCATTGGTGTTAGCTTGAGTTGGTTATGACATTCAATTATCACTATTCTTGCTTTTTAATTATAAATTACAGGAAGTTTAGCTTTATCATTATCAGTTTCCTTTATTGTGGGTTGTTAACCTCTCACTGTTTTCTTGATACATATTTGGATCAACAGTGTTTTTATCTTACATTATTCTTATAACCAGGCTTTTAAAATATGAAAGTCTCATGGTTCATGTATGAATCATCCATAGTCATTTTGCAAAGGAGATGCGTGTGTAACCCCTGTGATTTGCGTGTATGGTGGCATAGTTCACAGTGATGTTTCTTGGGAATTTTTGCTATTTAAATAACTTACAACATAATACCAAGGTATATATAATAAAATTACTGGGCATTTTAAGATTTTGTTGTGATCTTATGATATAAATCATGTTTATAACTACTACTCTTCCTATAAAAGGAAAATTACAAGCCATCTATATACATTATAGGAATTACGAGCTGTTACACGTATTTTTAGCAACATGTTTACTGCAATTTGTTAGCTTTGTTTTTGACTAATTCTCAGTTATCACCAGATTCACTTTTTCCCCCTCTTGGAACGTGGGAACAAAATGAGAAGGTGGGAGTCTTTTCCTCACCATGGCGGGCTTTGGTCAGAAAGTTTGAGAGCCATCACTCTAGGGGAGTGGTTGGCACATGGCGAAGGAGGTGTAGAACCACTTAATCTGAATCTAGGTAACCCACACGCTGTAGCCACCAGGCCAGTGGCCTGTGAGCTCAGCTCAGATGTCCTGGGAGTAGGCACTGATGGCATCGTGTTTTTCGCTCCCTGCCCAAGGATGTAAATGAAGACCCTGGAGAAGATGTGGCCCTCCTTTCTGTCAGTTTTGAGGACACTGAAGCCACTCAGGTGTATCCCAAGCTGTACTTGTCACCCCGAATTGAACAGTAAGTATCAATGTCATTAATTTTCTGGTGTTTCTCCCTGTTAGCCAAATATGTCTTGCTAATTCTTTCGCCACTTAAAAAAATTTTTTTTTAATGTCTTTTATTTATTTCTGATAGAGAGATAGACACAGCGTGAGCAGGGGAGGGTCAGAGAGAGGGAGATACAGAATCCGAAAACAAGTTCTAGGCTCTGAGTTAGCTGTCAGCACACATCCTGACGTGGGACTTGAACCCATGGACTGTGAGATCATGACCTGAGCAAAAGCTGAATGCTTAACCAACTGAGCCACCCGGGCGCCCCTCTTTTGCCGCTTTTGAACTCTTAAAATGATTTCTCTTTATCGACTTCTACTTTCTTTAATCATGAGTCAAATCAGGAGGTTGGCTTGCAGAGTAAATTCAGTCAGTATCTGCCACTGTAATCTTTGGATGAGTCTTAGTTGAGCAACTTGTAATATGAATACGGTACCTTTGTAGAGAGAGATGAGTAGGCAGACTGAATCTGAAATTGCAACTCCTTCCAAATGTTCCCTGGGTACATATGCTTATAGCCTAAAGAGGACTACTGATCAGCATCCTATCCAGTTTCTTACATTTTTTTTAAACTAATAGAGTTATTTGTAAAAATGTAACTCGTCTCCTGAAAATATTAAGCAAAAACATATTCAGAAGTTAATAAAGGTAATATTAAAGGTAGATAGCTTAAAAAGATGACATGTTTGAATTACTTTTCTGTGTCTAAATAATGCTGTATAAGTTTACACGCCTGTCAAGCTCTCTGGTGCAAGTAGTTCGATAGCACATTTGTGTTTTAACTAAGTAACTTTCCTCGTCCGTAGTGAATTTTACAAGGACTAGCCTCACAATGTGTCCTGTTGTTGGCTCAAATGCTTCAGAAGCTTATTCTACTTCAAAGGGAGCTGAGGTTCATCGAAAATAGATTGTAAGCAGATTTGGATGGGAACTTCTGACAGGATAGATTTCTCATCAGCAGAGAGAGTTTTTACAGACTCTGAGTGAAATGTGTTATTAAAAGTCAGTCAGGGTTGGCGGATTTCTGTCTGTGAGATGTGGTCGCCATCCAGCATTCAAACACTGAGTCATTTTTACCCCCTCTGGCCCTAGTTGCTCTAATTCATGAATCATGGCCATATTATCTTACACACTGATACAAGATACAGGTGTTCCTACTCAAATATGGGCGACTGTGGGCATCAGGCATGCTCTCGTTTATTTACAGACCACTGAAGAGCGCCTAAGACAGGATTTTACCGTAGCAGGCGTTCCCTGAATGTTTTAATTTGTAATCAAAAATACTAATCCACATTGGGAAGAGGCCAAAGAACGTTGGAGGCAGGACAGCGAGCACTAGGCAAGGCCTCTCGAGTCAAGTGTGTCTGCTCTAAACCCAGGTCCTACCACTTACCAGTTGGCAAAATAGTTAGCACCTTTGCACTTGATTCAGTATAGGGATGGCGATACCCATTTCATAGTGATATTTTGAGGATGCTATTAAACACTGTTCTTTTTTTTTTTTTTTTTAATGTTTTATTTATTTTTAAGGAGAGAGAGACAGCGTGAGCAGGGGAGGGTCAGAGAGAGAGGGAGTCACAGACTGAAACAGGCTCCAGGCTCCGAGCTGGCAGTCAGCACAGAGCCCGACGCGGGGCTCGAACCCACGAACCGCGAGATCATGACCTAAGCGAAAGTCAGACGCTTAACCGACTAAGCCACCCAGGTGCCCCAAACACTGTTCTTGAGGCATTAATTGCGCTGCCTTGCAAGTAGGAGCTCTTAATGTTATTATTATCGATATAATTTCTAGGAGAAGAATGAGTGAGTGCATGGTTAGGACTCCTTGGGGCTGAAAAGGAGAGGATGGCTAAAGAAGTGAGCAGATACTAGTTGTAAAGTAGTCACACTGGCCATACATGGTAAGTTAAACTTAGAAGGTGTTTTGGTGATGAGAAAAGAGAGATCTCAATGAAACAGTCGCAAGTTGTAGGTAACAAGAATGGATCAGGAATTTGCCAGCTCAGAAGAATGATTTCTCCAGCACCTACAGTACTTTAAGTTACTGCATCCCATTTGCAAATAAACTTGCTAATAAAATATTTCTCCGTCTAAAAATCTAAGATACGATGTGATGAATTATCAGTGAAGGTTTTATCTTCAAAGCTATTTCCTCTAAAATCTAACTTTCTGCGTGCCCTCCTCTTTTGCATGTTAAGAACTGGCCGCATCTTACCTTTCCAGATCAGTTTCTTACGCTTTTCTCTCCAGTGGCCTGTCCTTCAGCCAGACTCCATCACTTGAACTTTTATCAATTTACCTGTGCACTCTTGGCCATGTGTGTTTGCTAAAGCTGTTACCTCCAATTATGGTGCCTTCTCTAATACCCCTTTTCTGTTGAAATGGACCTTTCCAAATGCTGTCTGTACCATTTTTCCTGAGCACCATTGGGCTGCCTTCTCTGGCCATTCCCTGAACTCTTATATCCATTAGCATCTGCTCATCACAGATTTAGTTAGTGATGTATATTTGTTTTCCCATCTTTTGCTAAACTGCAAGCCACTCAAGGGCAGGAACGAGTCTTTTCATTTCGTTAATGTCTTACAGAAATGTGGCATGCAGGGAACAGTAGCCTGGTTGGCAGTGTTCTGGGTCCTAAGTAATTCTTACAAGAAAACCAGAAAATGCCACACGCGGCGGTCCTACATTTTTTCTTGCTTGGTACAGATTCACTTTGTAGAACTGCCTTCATAATACCATTGAAAGCTGCCAAAAGTTCTGACATCCTTCAGTAGAAGTTTTAAAAATGAGATTTTTAGAAAAAGATTAAAATGGAAAGTGGTCAGATTGGGGTCTGACTTTCTAAGGGCTTCCATAGTGCTTTAAAGGTTTTAATATCTTTGGTTAACTCTTGCAGGGTTCAAGGTCCACCTAGAACAGAAGTGATGTCATTTCAGTAAGGCCAGCATCATAGGATAGATTTTAAGAACTGAATGAGGAGAGGCAGTTACCAGTCTTTGATGCTTTGTGAAGCCCTCATTAGTTTTCCGTGGTTCCTACTATCCTGTCAACCCAGAGCCGTCCAGACACTGAGTACGGCTTCAGACTTGGAGAGTACTCTCAGGAGTCATGGGGAAAGCATCCCATGTGGACCCGCCCAAAGCTGGTGCCAGACTCTCGCCCTGAGCTTAGGCTTCTAGCTCCTTTTGGCCGCTGCTATGGCTCTTTCTAGGAAGGCCCAAGCCCCATGCAGTGTATGTGGCAGACATGGATCCAGGCGGGACCAGTGGCCTCATCCACATTAGGTGGAAATTGGCAAGAAGAGACTTGCATTCTCACCGCTCTCTATGGGCCTGGCAAGGTATGTTGAGCCCGGGGCATAGCAACTCTCAGCGTGGCTGCTGTCCCTCTGCCTCAGCCTGTGCATGCAGCGAACTCGTCTTAGAAAGAGGGAAAGGTTTCTTTGGGTCTTATCTTCACACATGCAAAAAGGGATCAGTTTGCTGTATCCTGAAGATTTCTAGGGACATGGCCACCACATGTCCCCAAATTAGACAGTCCCCACAAAAGGGAGCATCTGTCAGAGACATTGAGTGGAAAACTTCCCGAGTGTATTGTAATTAATGAGGCTGTGAAACGCAATCCCGCTTCAGAAGCCTGTCTTTTTGCCCAGGGCCTGGATGAGTGGTCTGGTGTTTCTGGCAGCACTGGGACATGACTGCATGCCTTTATGGTGTTTAGATGTGTGTTATTTCCTGCTTTCCCACTGCGCATGTACGTGGTTTGCAAAAGTAAAGCCACTGAGAACTCCACGTTCTCCTCGCACACAGGACGCTTATGAAATACATGTATTTCAGGCTCTCTGTGCATTTGTTTTCCAAGGAACCCAGACCAATCAGTTAAATGAGACACTAAGTACTGTTCCTTAAACAATAAAAGCCAGTGGTCAGGCATGCAAAGTAGTTTGGTTGAAGATTGAGAGAGGGGCAGAAACCTGATTTCTAAACCAGTTGACTTTTTTTCCTGGCAAAGAAGCTGGACTTGTGACGTCACATGATTAGAGCTGGCATCAAGCCCGCTCCACCTTTCCCCCCATTCTCACACCATCGGCCGTCCCAGCAGCGGCACCAAGGGTTAAATGGGTGGCAGAGGCTGCCTAGTTCTCTTTCCCAAAAGGTGTGGGCCCACTTTTTTGGCTTGAGCCCGTTGGTGGGAGTGGTTTGAAGAAAACCAGCTTGTCACTCCCTGTGCTGTTCCCACTCGGTGCATAAAAAGAGGATTTCAGCCCCTGAGGCAGACCAGGTGGCATCTTTCACAAGTACAGAATTTGTTTTTAGAACTTTTTGTTGTTAAGTTACAGTCCGCCTTAGAAATAAGGACTCAAAGCTAACCAGCCCACAAACGCTCCCCATTAGGGAGGCCTGCACGCCTGCAAGGATTCACACATTCATCCTTTCAGGCTGCGAAAGCACAGTGAGACTTGCCCAGGTGTAAGGCCCGTGGCTGAGTGTTTCAGAGGATGTCAAGATAAGTGAGCTGTGGCTCGTCCCTTAGTTTGCTTATAGATTGTAAGGGGAATAGGAACAAATATGGCAAGTTCCAGCTTGTGTTTTAGTAGAAACGGCACGATGAGATTGGGCACCAGAAGCCCTCAGTTCCTCCACTTAGTAGCTGGTGGCCTTAGCTCACGATCCTTGGCCTTGCTGAGCCTCATTTATTTCATCCTCTGCAAAAGTGGCTAACTCCTGACGTCTGTTTTGTCTCCTCCAAGGGGGCGTATCTGGATGCAGCTCCCATAGTGCGGGCGCACGGGGGTGCCCAGGTAGTGCTGCTGGAGTGTCTAAATACCCAAAGTAGGCTTTGTAGGTACTGTAGGAGTCCAAGGTAGGTGGAGAGCATGTTTCCATTTGACTTGGTGCAGAGGGGACTTTGTGGAAGATTTGGGGAAGCCTGGCTCTTCCGGCTTAATGTGGCTTTTCTAGAGATCAAGCACATGCTACTGAAACAATAATAAAAATGTATTTGTTTAGTACTTTAAAATGTTTAAACCACTTTCACTTTACCATCCCATCGGATCCTTACAATAGTATTGCTAACGTGTTCTAGAATACATCTCTTTTCCTCTATAACCTGGAATTTTTAGACCCTCCCTGGTCTCCTCCACTGCCTCTTCTTCCTTTTTCAGCGCATTAAATTACGCTAAATTATGGTTCCTATATCATCCCCAGAGCCTTACCTCTTTGTGTATGTTCCCCTAAGTCTCCATTTCTTTTTACTTTTTTTTTTAAAGTTTTTTTTATTTATTTTAAGAGAGAGTGTGTGTGCGAACTGGAGAGTAGCAGAGAGAGAGAGAGGCAGAGAGAGAGAGAGAATCCCAAATAGGATCTGTGCTGCCAGTACAGAGCCCAACGTGGGGCCCAATCCCATGAACCATGAGATCATGACCTGAGCCGAGATTAAGGGTTGTACGCTTAACCAACTGAGCCACGCAGGCACCCATAAAGCCCTCATTTCTAATCCCAGCTTTTCTCCCTGCTTGCAGATCTGCCTTTCTGGCCACTTGATAGTCATGTCCATCTGTGTGTTCAGTTGACACCTGAAATTGGAAGTATCTGAAACTGGACTCCTCATTCTTCCAGCAAACTCTGGTTTCTTCCTCACAGCCTGCTTCTATTCAGGACATTCTGTTTCTGAGGTGCCCAGGTGATGCATCAGAAAGGCGTTAGCCAACCCCTGTTTTGTACTAAAAATCCTCTCTCCATTGTATCTATCCTTCTTGTCATTCCTATTGGCATTTCCTAGTTCAGTCCTTTAGTTGCTATGTCTCCCAATGGCCTTTTAACCTTTCTTCTTATGTTAGTTTATCCAGCACGGAGCTGTCACTGTCTTCCTGAAGAAAGTTCTGGTAACGTAATGTTCTTATCTTGCTCACCACCAGCAGTGCCCCCCGGTCACCAACTGAAATAAGTACACATCTCTCAATCTGACATCCAGAGCGTTGTCTGTTGTCGTCCCAGCTGACCTTTCCGCCCTAGTTTGGGTTCTGTGTGTATCCTGCTGTTCAGCCGAACTGGTTTTTTCTGGGGTTTCCTGTGAACACACCTTAAATTTCTTTCACGTCCATACCTTTGCCTGGGCTGCCTCTTCTATGAGATTGTTGGATTCTATTTCCCTTTCCTGTCGAACCCGTCAGAGCTCTGTCTATTCTCATAGATCTTCTCCGTCCCCACCTCCTCTATCAAACTTTTCTTGACCACCACCACCTGCCAGCAAGGCTGCGCTTTTCCTTCCTGCATCTTTGCCTCTGTTGTCATATCGTTTCCCTGGACTGTAAACTCCTTAAGGCTGGGCCTCTGTTTCCTTCAGTTGAGGGCCGGTGAGCCACAGCCCAGGGTATGCCAAGCTCGCCCTGCCCTCAGGCCCCGCCAGAGCTCAGCCACAGTTCCCGCTGACTGGACTCCATGGTGGGTCAGAAGGCTTTGAACTTGTTGGATCCCTGTGCTACAGAGGCAAGTGGTCTCCTAAGTCCATATGTCTTATGGCCCATCCAGCAGGCTTGTTTCCCTTAGGAACCCCTGTTTCCTAGAGGTAGAGCCTTATTTCATAGGAGTGGTGTAACAGCTGAGTCCTGAAAGTGGTAAATATACTTTTGATCTTATGTGCCCTGTCGTCTACTCCTGTTGTGGCTTTTCCAGCCTCCTTTTCCCTGCCTTTACTCCACAGTGTGCTTGGCCACAGCCACGGTCACTTGGACCATTTGGATAGCCTGTAGTCCGCAAAGGCTGAGATAAACTGGAACTTGTCTAAAGGGCCTAGGGAAAGGGTAGAGAAGAGCTGAAAATTATAATACTACTACTTAGAATTATGGGTGATAGTTAATGAAATTACGGATTAAATTCAGATAAATCAGGGGGGCCTAGGTGTCTCTGTTGGTTGAGCATCCGACTTCACATCAGGCCATGATCTCGAGGTTCGTGGGTTTGGGCTCCACATTGGCTCTGTACTGATGGCTCAGAGCCTGGAGCCTGCTTCAGATTCTGTGTCTCCCTCTCTCTCTGCTCTTCCCCTGCTTGCGCTCTGTCTTTCTCTCTCTCTCAAAAAAATAAACATTAAAATTAAAAAAAAAAAATCATATAAATCAAATAAACTTTTTAGAGCAGTGAACAAATTCAGTTATTCGTGATTTTATTTAAATTTAATATTGAACTCAACATCATAACAGAATGGAAAAGTTTTGTTTTAGGTGCTCAAGAGATTTTTTAGAGTAATTAGAAAAATTGTGTCCTAAACACCATTTTGAAAGAAAAGATAATTCTTGCCTTTTTTTTTTAAACCTACATCAGTTGTCTGAAAAAATAAGACCCCAGATCTGTTCGGGTGATTTTGTGTCAGGATTTAAGTAATAGAACATCATAGTAAACATGGTTTAATTTAGTCTTACTCATGTTTACTTGAGTTACTGAGATAATCCTATAATAAATATTGTGCTCCTGCAGTTTTTTTCCCCTTTTGATAAGTATATAGTCCTGAGTATGCTAAGACAACCAGCTGTCAGGAGAAGATGTGTCTTTGGTTTTAGTGGAAGGAGCTATCTTAGCCTCTAGGGATTTGAGATGTTCGTTTTACTAGTCTGGGAGCAGCGCCAAAAGGGTTCTTCGTGACTGCGAATGGAATTCCGAAAAGTAAGTTCAGCAAGTTTTCATTAGTGAGTTTGGCCCTTTGTTTTGCCTGTGCCTCCCAAAAGATCAAGAGCTCAGCCTGCACTTTGAAACATTACCAAAAAGAACCAGAACGGAATTTAGTCGGGGGAGAAAATCAATCAGCCCCCAAATAGCACATTTTTGGAAACATTCTGGTGTAGAACTCCCACCTCCCCAGCTGCCTGAGTTGGTGGTGTATCAATGTTTTTATCTAGCTTTTTAGGCAGAAAATATACATTTAGAAAGAAGATGTATATGATAAGTCTGTGATAAATCTCACTGGTATATGTTTCTTAAACTTGTTTGACCCTCAAGCTCTGTCTTGGATTTATTTTGCATCTGTGGGCAGTTCTGTGCCTTGTTTCTCTTAAGCACTGTTCTCCTGACTACAGCATACTGATTAGCTTTCAACTGTAAGATATAATGTGTCTCCGTTTAAAAAATCAACCTAGCACCTTTCTGCTAAACATCTTGAGGATTATGTGCAGTGTTTTTTCTGCAATGAAGATGAGAAGTTCATAATTTCAGCTTTACCCTATTATTTCAACAGCAAAGCTCTGTGCTATTTTATGCAGTGTTCGTTTGTATTTATTCACAAGTGGGAAGATATTCCTCAATGGAAGGTCTGAGATAAAGAGTAGTAGTTAACACAAACAGTAGGCTGTATTATAGGTCGGAGCAGAGAAATTAGAAAGTGGAAGAGAAGATGGCTCAGAATGTTCCGGAACTGATGGAAGATATCAGTCCTCAGAGGAAATACAGTGAGTCTCAAACAGGCTAAGTAAAAAGAAGTTGACACCTAGTCACATCATCTGAAACTGCAGAACACCAAAGATTAAAAGTATCCAAAGTTGACACGTTATGTTTAAAAGAATAGTAGATTGACACAGACCTCTTTGAAAATCTGATGAGACCCATGGACTTTACCCCAGAACAATGTACAGACACAAAAAGTTTAAATATAGTTTTGAGAGTAACACCTGCCCCCGAAGCCAGTTCACAAACCTCATTTGAAGATCCTTGTTCTAGATTTCAGTTCTTTGTTAATGTCTTCTCTACCGTCTCCTGCTAGAATAATCACTGAAGCTTCAGATTTAATATTTAAAGAGGCAGTTATCATCTAGTACTACCCATCTCCCCTTCTTCAAAATCTGTCGCTCCTTTGTGTTCTTTATTTTCATTAATGGTTTGACTAGCCTAGTGCCCCCAGCCACGGAACCTAGGCACATTGTTTTTGGCCTTCCCTTCGCCATTGTTGCCCATATTATACACGACTGCTGGTTGATTTTGCCTGCATGTTGTCTTACATTTATCTGCTCACCCTTTCCCTAGCTCTGTTTAAAACTCTATATTTTACCATTTGCCGCATTAATCTTTTGAAAGCAGAGCCAGATTCATGCCACTCCCTCGCTTGAACATTCTCAGTGCCTCTTCTCAAGATGGGGGAGAAAACTGCATGTTATGCTGTCCTGTCTGGGAAGCCTCAGTGCTCAGCACACTCATAGCCACCTATACACCGTGTGTCCCAGACACCTGAACCGTAGGTGATGGACTCGAGGATAGGTACTTCTGGGGATTCTCTTAGGTTGTTTTAGAAGTATGGTTATCCTTGTTTAATAATTTTTATCTAAATATTTAGGTGTTTTATAACAGGAGGACTCAAGATTATTGAGTTGGTCACATTGTGAGATAGGCTGCATTGTGTCTTGATTGTTTCACTTTTCTACAAGGATTGACTGTGATTGTAATGTTCTTTGAATGACATTCCAGTAATATTCCACTGCATTTTCCTGTTCTTCTTTACTTCTTGTGGTTTTTAGTAAACCCTTCCCTTTGAGATAACTTATCTGAGCTACTGTTGTCTCTCAGCTGGACTATTGAAATACTCTTCTAAACTGGTCTTCCATACCCACTCTTTCCCCCACTCCTAAGTAGTTGCCAGACTGCAGGCAGAGTGGACTTTCTAAATAAATCAAATCTCATCACTTAAAAAGTTCATTCCCTTGTTTCACCAGCGATCGCTTATCAGCTTTGTCCCACTCAAGGCTTTTTCCTATATTTCCCAAGCATATATATGTATGTGTGTGTGTGTATTATAAATTTTATGTATACAAATATAAACATGTATTTAATACTACCTATTATAGTCTGTCATCAAGTTCTAGCATTTTTTTCTTCAAATTGTCTTGAAGTCTGAATTCCTCTAAGTCTCTATTTCCTCCTATCCTTTTATTTCATTTTACTCTCCCTTTGATCCTTTTTGTCAGACACTGGGTGGAGGGAGAAACAGATGTGTAAAAAAGGCAGCCCTCAACTCTCTGGGATAGTTCTTCCCATCTCTTTCAAGTGTGAGGACCAGTTTTTAGTCAAAACCTTTTTCTAGGAGCGTGGAAGGTGGGCTTGACTACAAGGGGGCAGCACAAGGGGATTTTTTAGGATTATTTTAGAATGACGGATTGTTCTGTATCATAGTTGTGGTGGTAGATACACAGCTTTGTACATTTGTCAAAACTCAGAGAACTGTGCATTGCAATGAGTACATTTTACTGTAGTCAAAAAGTAAATTGAAAAACGTTTCAGAGATCTGTACAGATAAAAAATAATACTTTTTAGTATTTCTTGTGAATTAATGATGCATTGAATACCTCTTAAATGAACTGGATTCTATTAATCACAACAGCGTATGCACATATTTGAAAAAGGAATACATATACATGCTTCTCTGTGCTGTAGATATGTGTATACATATATACATATACATATTCCTGTACCTATTCTTGTATGTGTGGTATATTACATGCACAACATTTATTCACTCTTTGGATGCTTAGTATCCAAAAATTAGTAAAGCTGTTATATCAAGTCTAAGGCCCCATAGTGTCCTGAAGCCAGCACATTGAGAACATTAGTAATAAGGGATGTTTAATAAATGACGATTTTTCCATGAATTCTGTTGTTTATATGTATTGATATTTGTTTAAAGAAGAGCACATTTTAACTTCTTGCTCTCAAAATAGCTAATGTAATTACTATGTTTGGAAGCAGTTTTTACCCTTATTGTTTTGTCTCCTCGTGGAATGACAGATTCACCAAGAGCCCTGCCATTCTGGCTCTTCTCTGCCCAACACAAACACCTGGGTTTCTTAGTTTAGCTCATGGTGGGGACGGAGGAACTCCAGAAGGAACAAGGCTCCAGGGTATTGAAACCAGCACTTGGGAGCTCTCCTCTTGAGCTAGGGCCTTGGCCTGCGTGCAGCTCCCACGGTTCACGGCACTTCTTTTTCTAGGGCTTTCCGCTCTCAGCTGTTACACGCTTTTCTCAGACCAGTATGCTAGCTACACTGTGATCTCTGAATTGATCCATTACATTCAAATAACATCTTTCTTTTAGTTTTCAGAGCAGAGTGTGGATGTCGATAGGGGCATAGGACAGTTGGGTTATAAAAAAATCATCTTCCCTCATTTTCTTCTTAATAAAGTATATGGTTTTTTATGTCCACAACATAACAAAGGGTACTTATTTAGTCCTGAAAGTAATGGCTTGGTTCTTGATTACAAGTGTTTGGTCTAAGTAGGTAGTGACTAAGGCTTTTAATGTATAAAATTCACGTATAAAGTGGAGCCCCTTATACTGTTGGAGGAAAGGTCCAATATCAATGATGTTGTCACATTTTACTGTGTGAAGTTTCATTAAAGAGCATGTAATTTGATCCTGGTATGTCTGATTTTGATTCTCATAATATAGGGCTCATAATTATATTGCAGTTTTCCTGTACTTGTTAAAATTCAGACATGCTGTCTTTCACTAATGACTTTAATGAATGGAGAAGTCTTTAGTTTAAAACAAAACAAATGATGAGTTAACATAATATTGTCAATAGGACCATAACAGGGAATGAACATCCTGTCTATGAATATTATCTTTTATAGATAGCTTCAACAAAATAGAGGCCATTCTTGAAAAACACTAAAATCTGCTACCTTGCCAAAATTTAGCTAAACCAAACCATTAATTTGAAGAAGTTATGCATCAGTGGAAAACTTATTTTACTGACAGCCTTTTTTTCTCTGTTTTTCCTACATGTGAGGAACTTTCCCCTCCCACTTTTTAATCCCTCCCTTCCCTACTCCACCCCAACCTTTAAAAAGCATGATGTAAGATTGGGTTATTTTGTGCCAAGTTTTCATCCTGGAACAGATTTTTATTGCCATGTTTCTCTGAGAATAGGAGTTTATGACCAAATGGTGATAACACTTCCATGTTTTCATTTCCTCCTCTGACCTAGTACTATTTTCCCAATTTTGTTGGAGTTTAACGTGATCAATCCAATATGTGTGTTAAAGCCAAAGAAAATTCTTTTGAAAGCTTTTAAGTTTTCATTAACTGTAATATCACATATGATTCTCTGACCAAAAAAACCCAAAAAAACAAAAACAAAAACAAAAAACAAACCCAAACCAGATTATGGAACATATAATTGTTAAAATTTTAGATTTTTTTGTTTGTACAAAAAGGAAACCCTTCAAAACATTTGTTTGTAGATGTTATTTGTTTTGGTGACTCATTTTTATTATTCCTCTCTGTTTAGGGTATTGACCAGTGGCCATTCATTTACTCTTGGCATACTCTTTTCTGAAAAACACGGATAAACTTGTGCCTGTTTGGTCTTGGTCAGTGGAGAATTTAACTTTAGGAGTCCAAATAGTAGAAACGACTGAAACGGTCCTTGCGAGGGACGTGACTTGAAATGCTTTGGCATCGAATGAAGCTGTATAGAAGTAGGTAGATTTCTCTGTACTCCGTGGGAAGGTTCCCGAGCTGAAGAAAAGGAGTAATTATCAGAAAGATGAGCAGAATTCTACATTTTTATGTTAAAACTAAAACCTAGGCCTCAGTCCAATCGTATATATTTTCTACAAGGGAGTGTTCCGTGTACAAGGGTGTGTGTGTGTGCACTGAGTACTAGCAATAGCGAACACTTGATGAGCACTTAAGTCACATATTTTAAGTACACTCTAGCCATTAATTCATTCACTCCTCACAACAACCCTTTAATCACAGTTGGTTACTACTGTTGTCCGTATTTTATGGAAGATGAGGCTGAAATTCAGAGAGGGGCAGAAACTAGCCTGAGTCAGTTCCCCAGTGAGTGGTGGCACTGCCATTTGCATCTAGGCAGTTTGACTCTAACAGGATTGAGGGAAGAGATCAAAGGGAACTATAGCTTCCTGGTAATGTTTTAATTTTTTTTCAGGGTGAATTTAGGCATTTTGATTATGAAATTAAAATTCATAAAAAATGGAAAAGAATCTGATTGGAAAGAAATATCCTGGAGATTTGATGACTTATATACTTTTTGGTGGAACTTGTGTTCTGTATATGATAAATCCTATCCTATATGGAGCTTCAGAACATTTGGTAATTGTCTGATACTGTGCTATAATCCCTCTCATCTACTACAGGTTCTCCCAACCTTGGTACTATTGATATTTTGAGCTGGATGGTTCTTTTCTGTAGGGGACTCTCCTAGTCAACACGTTTAGCAGCATCCCTGACCTCTACACACAAGATGTCAGTAGTATCCACCAACCTCCCTCTTGACAGGCAACGTGTCCCCTGGGCAAAAGGCAGCGAGGGAAACAAAATGATTCCCAGTTAAGAACCACCTGTCCACTCTCAGTGCCCTTCAGGAACCTTCCAAGAATCTATTTGTACCTGTGCTGCTAAGCTTTAGTAATACCTTTCTTGCATATCATCAAACTGTTTTCCTTTAGTATGTATGATTGTCATGCCAAGGTCATGCAGAACAATTAGAAATTGAAATAATGGACCCTTCAGTACTGTTCATATTGCCCTATTCCGGCCTTACCTCTACACTCATAGCCTCTAGTATTTCCATATGTTCTGTGTGATGTACAGCACCTGGCTTTTAGAGTCTCTCCAATTCACTCTCTACCTCCTATCCTCCCTTAATCTTAGGAAGGCCACAGCTCCCCACTTGGGACCATATTTAAGGTGTGTTTCTCTGTTTGTATCTTTGATTTTTTTTCCCCTCCTTTCCATTCCACAGATGAGTATTTTCTAGTCAAGTTCCCAGTTTTCTCAGACTTTGGTGACAGAGCAGTTTTGCATGTTTACACTTTTGGGCCGAATTTTATTACCTTATTGGAAGGGTCACTCAACATCTTAGTTCCAAAGGACAAATATATCTCAAAGATCAATAGGACACAAGCTCAATTCTGCCTTTTGCCCAAATTCCCAACCTTCAGGAGATAAATGTAGTGAAGCCAGAAGCAGAATCCACACCTATGTTCTCAGCAGCAGCTTTACCCTTTATCCTGGCCCACTAGGCCCTCCCATCAAGATTAAGTATTTAGTGAAATACAAAGGTAGGCACTGGCTGAGAGCACTGCTTTGCGGCAAGGCCCATTGGGGATTAAGTCTGACTGCCACTCTCTGGTATGTGAACGAGTACCAGTTGCTTAGCCTGTGTAACACAGTTTCTTCATCTATAATCCTCAGAGTTTTTGTGAGGAATGAATGAGAGAATGTGTACAAAATGCTCAGCATAGTGTCTGGCACTTCATAAACCCTTGACACATGGTAAGTTGCTGTACTTATTATTACATTGTCATTGTCATCAACATCACCCTCATCTTCCTCCTCCTCATGAAATGTTCAGAGACCCCAGTTTTTGAAAATTCCACTGTAGGTGCCACGCACCAGGACCTTAAGGTAATGTTAGTCCCCTGAATTCATTTTAGGGTAAGCTAGTGAGGAAAACAAAAGAACAGACATCTGAAGTTAGAGACAGAAATGAACCAAAGATTTCTATAAGGGAGCAGCTTTTGACTTTTTTGAGGTACCACCCTCCTTCAAACTCGAGAACCCCATGACAACTATGACAGCCCCAGCCTCTATGACTCCAGATAATTTTGCATATTCTGTTTTTTAGTTTTTTTTTTTTTAAAGCGTTTTTTATTTAGTTTTGAGACACAGAGGACAGAGCACGAGTGGGGGAGGGGCAGAGAGAGAGAGAGAGAGAGAGAGAGAGAGAGAGAGAGAATCCGAAGCAGGCTCCAGGCCCTGAGCTGTCAGCACAGAGCCCGATGCGGGGCTCAAGCCCATGAACCGTGAGATCATGACCCGAGCCACTCAGGCACCCCTCATTTTGCATGTTCTTCAAAGGATTCACAGAGTTCCTTATGTACAAGCCCAGACCCTTTAGGGATCCACTCCTCCCAATTGAGAATCCTTTCCCTGAAGTTTCTTCTTGAGATACCATCCAGTGAGATGGCCACTGGCCACTGCAGTGGGTCAGCCGTCTAAGGACAGAAATCACAGACGAGAGCAACCCAGCAGCCTCTGAGCACCAGCTGTGGCAGACACTGTACTAAACACATTACAAACATTATTTCACTCCATCTGCATGAAAGGAATTGCTGGCTCGCAATTACACAGGTGGATTTTGAGGCACAGAAGGGTTAAGTAACTGCCAGAGGTCAACAGTGAGTATGTGGCAGCAAGAGGACTCCAGCTCTGACCTGTCATTTTCCACGAACTTTTTTTTTTTTAATTAAAAATATTTTTTAAATGTTTTATTTATTTCTGAGAGAGAGATAGAATGATAGAGAGACAGCATGAGCAGGGGTGGGTCAGAGAGAGAGGGAGATACAGAATCTGAAACAGGCTCTAGGCTCTGAGCTGGCAGTCAGCACAGAGCCCGACTTGGGGCTCAAACCCATGAACTGTGAGATCATGACCGGAGCCAAAGTCAGATGCTTAACTGACTGAGCCACCCAGGCGCCTCTCTACGGCCTTTGCTCTTACATGCTACCTACTGCTTCATTAGAGGGGCCGCAGACCACTGAGGCAGTGAGTGCTGTGCTTCAGAGTGTGGTCCTCAGAATGCCTGCATCAGCGCGAGCCTGGGAGTTAGTTAAAATTGGATTCCTGAGGGGCGCCTGGGTGGCTTAGTTGGTTAAGCGTCCGATTTCGCTCAGGTCATGATCTCACGGTTCGTGGGTTCGAGCCCCATGTCGGGCTCTGTGCTGACTGCCAGCTCGGAGCCTGGAGCCTGGAGCCTGTTTCAGAGTCTGTGTCTCCCTCTCTCTCTCTGACCCTCCCCTGCTCACGCTGTCTCTCTCTCTCTCTCCTAGAGATGAATAAAACATTTAAAAAAGTTAAAAAAATAAAAAATAAAATTGGATTCCTGAACTCATGTACTTTCTGAATCTAAGGCCTGGGAATGGGTTCAGGAACCTGTGTTTTTAGCAAGTACCAGGTGATTCTAATGCTCACTAAATATTTTAGGAGTCACTGGTCGTTCTAACGTGATGTGGGTTAGAGTGTTGGACAGAACCGAAATGAAGGACTTTGAAGGGTGGACAGAAAGAGCTAAGAGTTGCCCTGTATGTGCTCATATCTTTGAATACATACTGCTTTTGTTTTAGCTTCACCCTGGCTGTTTTAATCTGGACCCATTTAATTTTAAATTAATTTAATTCAGACTTTCTTTTGCTGGAAGTTTGGCTTCCTATGCTACCTTCTTTTCCTAACTTTCATCACTTCTTTTTTTTTTTTTTATTATGTTTATTTTTTTTGAAACTGAGAAAGCACATGCATGAGTGGGGGAGGGGCAGGGAGAGAGGGGGACAGAGGATCTGAACTGGGCTCTGTGCTGACAGCAGAGAGCCCAGTGTGGGGCATGAACTCACAAACCATGAGATCATGACCTGAGCCAAAGTCAGATGCTTAACCGACTGAGCCACCAGGAGCCCCAGTGACTTTCATCACTTCTTAAAAGTTGTGTTTTTTACCCACTTTTTAATGGTACTTACCTCTCCTAAGGCCCACAGGAAAATGTACCATGACTGAAGCCTGAAATTGTCACCCTGAGTTTCAGGCATTCTGTCATTCTTTTCTTCTACTTTGCCTTGCTATTTTTTATTTTTTTAATGTTATTTTTTATAGTTTATCTTGAGAGAGAAAGAGAGAGAGAGGGAGAGCACACACAGGCATGCTGGGGAGGGGCAGAAAGAGAGGGAGAGAGAGAATCCCAAGCAGGCTCTGCACTGTGAGCACAGAGCTTTATGTGGGGCTTGATCCCACAAACCAGGAGGTCATGACCTGAGCAGAAATCAGAGTCGGGCATTTAACCGACCGAGCCACCCAGGCACCCCTGCCTTGCTATTTTTTAAATAGCAGCTTATTGAGATATAATTTATTTACCACACAGTTCATCTATTTAAAATAGTTCAGTATTTTTTAGTATATTTACAGAGCTGTGTGACCATCACCACAAAATTTTAGAACATTTTCATCTCCTAAAAGAGACTCCATACCCATTAGCAATTACTCCATTTCCCCCAGCAGCCACTAATCTGCTTTCTGTCTCTGTGGCTTTACCTCTTCTGGACATTTCATATAAATGGAATTATGTAATATGTGCTGTTTTGTGACTGACTCTGACTTAGCAAATGTCTTCAGGGTCCATCTGTGTTTATCATGTACCAGAACGTCATTACTTTTTATTGATTAATAACACTCCTTGTATGGACTCATTATGTTTATCCATCCATCAGTTAATGGGCATTTGGGTTGTATTTACCTTTTGTCTATTATGAGTAATGCTGCTACAAACATTCATATTACAAGTTTTTGTGTGGACAAATGTTTTTGAATCCCTTAGGAAGAATGTTTATTTAGGTCTTTCCTCCATTTTTTAATTGGATCATTTTTCTTTTAATTATTGAATTGTAAGAGTTCTTTATATATTCTGGATATTAGACCCTTATCAGATGTACGATTTGCAAATATTTTCTCCCATTCAGTGGGTTGTCTTTTCACTTTCTTGCTGGTGTCCTTTGAAGTCAGCCACTTGTTGAAGTTCTTTTGGCTGGTATTTTTATCTACTTCCTACTATAATCATATTTTATAATTCTCCCATGTGCATATTTTCAACCTTTTCTACATTAGATAATTTATTTCCCTGGTTGAAGATCCAAATAGCCATTTCTTCTTTTATAACTTTTAAATATGTAAATTATAAGCCTAAAATAACTGATACAGGCATCATATCCAGAATGAGGAACTTAATAAGAAGTTGGTGGAAAAATCTTGTAGAAAAATGGGCAAAAAGCATGAATAGTTACTTCATAGACAAAGAAACATGACTAATAAAATATGAACAGATATCTCATCAGTAGGTCACTGTAGATTGTTGAATGGCTGGAACTATTGAGGGACTCTGGACTTTGCTCAGCCTCTGAGATCTTAAGGCTGAATAGGGCTTTTGGTCAGAATTAAAGGTCTGGAAACTCGTCAACTCCCTAGTGAAGCCATCCTGATCCTGGTTTGGAATCTAATCTTAGGAACTCTTAACAGGGATTAAATTCCTAGCATTTTGAGGAATTTTAAGAAAAGCCAATATAGGCATTTAAATTCAGTTTTAAAGGTGTTCAGGACCCCCCTGAAGGGAGTCCTAGGTCTAAGGAAGCTTTCTCATTTTAGCAGACTGTCTTGGACTCAAAATCAGACCAGCAGCAGACTATAGTAACATCTGGAGGGCCTGCTCATCCCAGATCTAAACATCTGGATCCTTTCTGGAGATCTGAAAAGAGGGATTTTGCATTTAAAGACTGTCCTTTGCATCAGCATTTCTGTATCCCTTGGGTAAATTCCTAGCAGTGCTATTGCTGGGTCATAGGGGAGTTCTATTGTTAGTTTCCTGAGGGACCTTCACACTGTTTTCCAGAGGGGCTGTACCAGTTTACATTCCCACCAACAGTGTAGGAAGGAGGGTGCCCGTTTCTCCACACCCTCGCCAGCATCTAGAGTTCTCTGATTGGCTCATTTTAGCCACTCTGACTGGCGTGAAGTGGTATCTCAGTGTGGTTTTGATTTGTATTTCCCTGATGAGGAGGGATGCCGAGCATCGTTTCATGGGTCTGTTGGCCATCTGGATGTCCTCTTTGGAGAAGAGTCTGCCCATTTCTTCTGCCCATTTCTTCACTGGGTTTGTTTTTCGGGTGTGGAGTTTGGTTAGTTCCTTACAGATTTTGGATATTAACCCTTTATCTGATATGTCATTTGCAACTATCTTTTCCCATTCCGTTGGTTGCCTATTAGTTTTGTGGGTTGTTTCTTTTGCTGTGCAGAAGCTTTTAATCTTGATGAGGTCCCAATCATTTACTTTTGCTCTTGATTCCCTTGCTTTTGGGGATGTTTCAAGTAAGAAGTTGCTGTGGTGGAGGTCGAGGAGGTTGTTTCCTGCTTTCTCCTCTAGGGTGTTGATAGTTTCCTGTCTCACGTTCAGGTCCTTTATCCATTTTGAGTTTATTTTTGTGCACGGTGTGAGAAAATGATCTAGTTTCCTTCTTCTGCATGTTGCTGTCCAGTTCTCCCAACACCATCTGTTGAAAAGGCTGTCTTTTTTCCATTGGATACTCTTTCCTGCTTTGTCAAAGATTAGTTGACTGTATACTTTTGGGTCCACTTCTGAGTTCTCCATTCCGTTCCATTGGTCTATGTGTCTGTTTTTGTGCCAGTACCATACTGTCTTGGTGATGACAGCTTTGTAGTAGAGGCTAAAGTCTGGGATGGTGATACCTCCCGTTATGGTTTTATTTTTAAGTTTTACTTTGGCTATTTGGGGTCTTTTGTGGTTCCATACAAACTTTAGCATAGTTCTAGTTTTGAGAAGCTGGTGCAGTTTTGATTGGAATTGCATTGAATGTGTAGATTGCTTTGGGTAGTAATGACATCTTAACTATATTTACTCTTCCTATCCATGAGCATGGAATGTTTTTCCATTTCTTTGTGTCTTCTTCAATTTCCTTTATAAGTTTTCTATAGTTTTCATCATACAGATCTCTCGTATCCTTGGTTAGGTTTATTCCGAGGTATTTTATGGTTTTTTGTGCAGTTGTGAATGGGATCAGTTTCTTGATTTCTCTTTCTGTTGCTTCATTGTTGGTGTATAAGAATGCAGCCGATTTCTGTACGTTGATTTTGTACCCTGCAACTTGGCTGAATTCTTGGATCAGTTCTAGTAGGCTTCTGGTGGAGTCTGTCGGGTGCACGTGTACCCCAGTGTTCATAGCAGCACTCTCAACAATAGCTTAAACATGGAAAGAGCCTAAGTGTCCATCAACAGACGAATGGATCAAGAAGATGTGGTTTATCTATACCTTGGAATACTACATGGCAATGAGAAACAATGAAATCTGGCCATGCGTAGCACCATGGATGGACCTTGAGGGTGTTATGCTGAGCGAAATAAGTCAGGCAGAGAAGGACAAATATCTTATGTTTGCACGTATAGGAGGATTAGGAGGAACTTAACTGAGGACCAAGGGGAGAAGAAGGGGGGAAATGGTGGGGGAAAGGGAGAGAGGCAAACCATGAGAGACTCTTGAATGCTGACAAAAACTGAGGACTGATGGATGTGGGGGGGAGGAGGGATGGGCATGGAGGAGGACACTTGTGGGGATGAGCACTGGGTGTTATGTGGAAACTAATTTGACAATAAACTATTTGTAAAAAAATAAAAAAAATAAAGACTGTCCTTTGCATTGTCACTAACTGCTCCTTTGCAAGACAACTGGAAAGTCTCAGTCAGCTGCAGAGTGAAAAGAAGACCTAAATGGACCTTAACCTTGGGCCAGAGTGTCCTGCAGATTTACCTTCCAGAGCTGAGCCTGCCTGGAGCCTCTGCTCCCACCTGTTTTTTTTTTGGAGCATTTCTTTGAAATTAAAGTTGCTTTCTTTTTCAGTTTAACAAATCACTGAAAAATTTTCTTTCATGTCATTTGCTTAAGTTCCCATCTTTGTGATACAACTCCCTCATTAAACAGATGAAGAACTTTTAAAATATTTTGTTTGCCCCGTCCCTTTTTATCTTTTGTTAAAGAAGAAAGGACAAGTGGCAGTGCATTAAAAACTGATCATTTTTCCTGCTAGGGAATTCTTTTGGTAATACAACATATTTTCCAACGTGGATGTTAAACTCCTTATTGATGTGTGGTGCTGTCTCACATAGCAGTGTAGGACATTTAACGTCCTTGGTCCCTACGTGCTGCATGAATAACCCCTGGGTAATGGAAGCCACTTAACATGTTCCTGTACATTTCTAAATGCCCCCTGAGGGGGTGCTGTCGTCCTAGTTGAGAGATAAAATAATAGCCTTTTTCCTCTGAGTGCCAGATTATGAACGGAACACCTCATTAGGTTGTTTATTTGAGAATCGTATTCCTGCTCTTAGAAGAGATTTCTAGGAGCCCTAGAAGTACTTTACTCTTACTCTGTGGTTGTCTGACCTGTTGGTTTCAGATCGGGATCTCAGCCCTTGGAGCCCAGCTCACTTCAGAAAATGTCACGTGGCTCGAGCTGGTTCTTCATGCCCTGGCCCTTCCTCGATAGAGTGCCCTTTGGATCTGGCTGCCCAGACACACCTGCTCTGGTATCGCAATCAGGTTGCTGGGGCTGTTCTCTAAGCTTACTAAGTTTTTTAAGTGTGGGCGGCCCTCCCCCCACCCCCCGCTAATAGGCTACATCTCAAATTGTATGTGTATGTTGATTATTTAGACTCTGGAATGTGTTTTACCATGGAAACCATTCAGTACATAGTTAGGTTACCAAGGAAACTAATGGTACCGAAGGAGTCCTTCAAACCATGATGCCTGCCATATATATCACCACGTTTTGAGGGACAGAACCCGGTCCTTTTTCTTTCTCTTCAGAGGCTGTCAGTTGGACAGCTCCCTTGTTGGGGGCCAGTAGCGGTCCAGCCGTGGCAGATTGGGTAGGCTTGGGTCACCCCGCAGAAGTCGATATAACAAGAGGTCCCCAGAGCCTGGGCAGGTCTTCTGTACAGTGTGAGTGCAGAGCAAACCCCCCTGATCCGCCCCTTGGTTCTGGCTCTCATCTGCAACGGTGCGAAGCCGTTTTCCCTCACTGCGTATGAAACCCAGTCCATACCCCGGACCCAGGACAGCTGGAGCCAGAGTGAACACAGAGCGGCGTGCTTTGCTTTCTTCCTTTTGTTTTCCAGCCCTTGCAATACACAGTTGTCTCTATGAGTCGCTTGTGCAGACCCTGTGCCACCCAGAGAAGGCCCGCCAGCTTAAACCGGATAGGAGGCCTTACCACAAATGCTTATTATCCCGCCATCTAGGTTCTTTGAGGAGTAATTGCAAAGCATTTCCCTGTTATATGTCACTTATTATAGTAAAGATAGGCATTGAGAGAACAGTAGGCCCATTGTACTGTTCTAAAGACAGGAACGGGAAGAGATTGTTGCTGCTGTGTTCTTACTGTCTTTGTTGAAGTGACAGTGGGTATAACCCAAATGTCGATAGAGCCTGTTCCTCACCTGGCCTGCCCTCTGGCTTGAGGGGTTACCGTCGGCCTGCCAAGCCCTGGATTCGTGGCACTCAGTCCTCCTTGGAAGTGTTACTTCCTTGGAAGCTTCACTCGGTATCTTCCAGGTCAGGGTGATGGCTTCCAGCTCTTGTCTTGTCCTCACCCTTCAGGCGCATCCTTATTTTCATCTTTCCTTGCCCACCTTTGTGTGCTGGCCAGTAGCTCTCACTTAACTTCTGTTCGTGTTGGACTTCCTCCTTCAGAAGCGCGCTTTCCGCTCTTACCTTTGCAAGCTAGGGAGGGCTGCTAGCGTCACTCCTGTTTTCCAGGGTGAAAGTCAACACTCAGGTACCTTCCAGGCCCTGCCCAGCTCTGGCAGCCCCCCGCCCCCGGCAGGCCTGCAGCCGGAGCGCAGCCCTTCTGCTCTTTCCGCGGCCCCGCACTGCACCCCGCGCCCTGGCTGCCTCCTTCAGCTCTCTGTGTTCCTTGCTGGTGGCTCTCTTCAGATGTTTTTTCCCAGTGTAAACCATCTCTAGCAGAGAGGTGAGCTCCCCACTCCGGCTGTTCCAGTCCGTGTTCTTGGCACTTTGGCTCTAGTTTGCCTCGTACTTCAGCAAATTGGCACCTTAGGACAAGCTCTGGCTGTAGCATATTTATTAGTGAATTGGTACCTTTGCATATTTTATAAAGTGAATTAATGCCTTCAGGTGTTCATCTTGGTGTTTAATAATCATATTTTGTTTTATATAGTGTCTTTTCATCAGAAGCCTATATTATCTTCCATTATATGGGGGAGTTAACTAGTTAAATTGCTTGTCTAAAATCTTAACAGTAACAGCAGAAAAGGGAAGAAGGCAACTAATTTCTCTGAGGAGCTCATGTGAATTAGACACTGTAGTAAGTGCTTTAAATACATGGTCTCATTTCATCCTGGCTGTGAAGTAGGCAAGTGAAGAAGCCATAGTTCAGACAAGCTAAGTGACTTACACTGCAAGTAAGAGATAGAGGGAATATTAAAATCTGGCCTTCTCTGATTCCAAGGCTTATATTCCATCTGCTGGGCCACACGCCCTCCCTGGGGCAAAGAGCACCATTTGCAAGCCTTACAGTAACAAACAGAGGCATACCTTGGACACATGGTGATACAGTGTCGAGGAGAAGCTGGGCTACAGGCCTTTCCTGACCACTACCAGAACGGAGCCCACTCCCTCCTTCCCCTTCCCTGTAAAGATCATGGATCTGTTGACAGATGCTCTGATATACATTCGAACTTGTAACTTAGCTGAATAAGGTAAACCAACTGAGGGCAGTCTGTAAGTACTTGAGTGGTGGTTAAGGGAGCGCCCTTCTAGACATCACCTGTGCCGAGCAGTTAGGCTGTTGCTTGGAGAGGCGGTGAGACCCAGGAAGGAGGAGCGACCGGAAGTTGGGGATGCTGTGTTCTGGCCCTGCTCTTCTGCCTCTAACTCTGGCTGTGCTGCCTCTCTGGGTTCCAGTTCCTTTGCCTGTAAATCGGGGATGGAGCAGGAGGAGTGTCCCAGCAACTGCAGCGTTAGCCTCATGCATGGGAAACTCTTTGTCACATTAGAAAACAATCCTTAGAAAACCAGACCGTGAGAATGATGGCAAGTTCAGGCTGCTCAGCGTCCTTGCCAATTACAGCTTCTCAAAGGGCACTGGGTGTGAACGACTCCTAAAGGTTTGAGTCTTTTAAGGAAAACAGAGGCTGCAGAAGAGGTAGTGTTGTAATCAGATTGGTGAGTAAGAGAGCTATTGATAAGTGAATGAGTGGTGAATAGTGTTGAGGGTATTTAAAGTTACCTCTGATTTTTGGTTTTACCTTGTAGGTTCTAGAATAAACACATGAGGATTGGAAATTTCTCTTGGACGCTGTGCCTGTAGCATTTTGGCTGCTTCCAGATGACTTGTGATGCCTTGTTTGTTGCCTACATGCTCCAGGCAGATTGGCCGCTTTTGAGGCAGTGGCGAACTTTTCCATCATACAGACTTTTCTTTGATAGTCTTTAAATAGTGAGCTAAAACTAATAACTATATTTATATAACGATACGAGAAAAACTGTAGTTTAGAGCAAGGCAGTTTAAAATACTTTGATACAATTTTGTCCCTTCCTTAATAAAACATTTGCTACTTCATCTGCCTCTGGATTTCACCAAGTAGAATATTCACTTTATTTATTTATTTTAATGTTTATTTATTTTTGAGAGAGACAGAGCATGAGTGGGGGAGGAGCAGAGAAAGAAAGAGACACAGCATCTGAAACAGGCTCCAGGCTCTGAGCTGTCAGCACAGAGCCTGATGCAGGGCTTGAACTCAGGAGCCGTGAGATCATGACCTGAGCTGAAGTCAGACACTTAACCCACTGAGCTACCAGGTGTCCCTAGAATAGTCACTTTAAATCTTTTCTTGGAGAAAACTTCCAGGTCTTTCTTGGGACACCAGGCTCATTTTAGGTATCAGTTGTTTTCACACACAGATTTTTCTCACTACTCATAAGCCCTGAACACCTCAGAGAGTGGGCAGGTTTACATGGTGTGACAACCAGATTATTTGCACAGCCTGTAAATAAGCGATAAACCTAATCCTTCCAGGGGCTGTTTTTATTTTCAAATGGTAATTTTAGAAGGAGTAACCCAAATGAATCTGTCATGTTAGAACATGCAAGAGCTTTCTGAGGAGGTATGTTTTCCTGAAGCATTTTAGCTGTAACACACTGCACATGGCCTCATTCCTCTGTGTGCTCAGAAGACCCACACTTACATTTAGCAACACGCCTCCTAAAGGGTTTAAACCCTTGCTTTAAACAATTTAGAATGAAGATCCATAGGCCCCTAGGGCTTTGACCCCAGCCCCTCTGCCCTGGCATCAGGTCCCATGCATAGGGCTCTGGGACTTTCTTGCCATGTTTTAAGTGCTTCTGAATGGATCTTTCAGGAACCCCACTGTACACTGGGCAGCTTCCCAGCCCTGGCCAGTGGCCTCAATATCAGCTTCGATTTCTCTCTAGGCTAGCCCTTGCCCAGGGAAGAGCCCCCTCAACTTTAGGGGATCTTCCCCCTTCCCTGTGTCTAGCTTGGGCCTTTTTGTTCTGGGCGAGAGACGGAAAATTGCAGGAGCTGGGTGGTAAGGAGGACCTGGGAGGCTTTACCCGCTTCACAGTGAAGGTGTCTGGAGTGAGTGGCTGGGAAGGCAGGAATGGGGGCGGAGCAACAGCAGTTGGAGAGAAGCGACCATTGGAGAGAGCCCGGGATGAATGAAGCTGGTCATCCAGTCTGCAGTCATGCTATTACACCAACAGAAATATCACTATTTTGGTTTGTGAAAATAGTATAATACTAGAATACCAAAAACCGGTATTGTAATCACTAGTAAGTTCCTCTTGCCAGGGTGAGGAAGGGAGGGCTTCACAGCAGAGGTGTGATTTGAGCTGACTCTTACAGTCACCGGCTACTAGTTACTGAGCCCTAATTACAGATCCAGGTGATCTGACTGCTGGCTATACCAGGAGTTTAACATAAAGTTTATACGTTATCTTTGCTGACAGCTCAGTCTGTAATTTAGTAGCGGGTGGGGTGTACAGATAGCCCTGTTGTTCTGCAAAGCCATTCTTTGCTTCATTCAGCTATATCTCTGCTACCCCTACTTGTCGTTGTAATAAAAGCTTCCAGGAATCACTTGAGCAGTTTTGTGGTGTGTTATTCTTAGTGCGTAACACTTTGAAACATTAACACCTCATAACATTTCACTGGGATTGTGTGTGTGTGTGTGTGTGTGTGTGTGTGTGTGTGTGTGTGTCCCTCCCCCATGACTTTAGCATTTAAGAATGTAAAGACACGTTAGGATTTTGGATCCCGTTTCTTGGATGCTCCTCCCTACAGAGGCTTATTCACAAATGGCTTTTTTTTTCCCTCATAGCTTTTCTTTTAATAGGCATTAAATTGGTCCATTGTTAGTCACACCTGTTCCCTAAGCTGCTAGTTGGTGGTTTTGAAAATACAGAGTGTATAACAATCACTTTTTGCTCTCTAAAAGGCTTTTCTTCTGCTTTCTTCTGTTCATTTACATGTGGATTTCTTGATATTGCATTTTTGGAACAGTTTCTCAATTCAGCTTTTTTTTATTCAAGACTTTAGAATGAGGAGTCTAAATCTTAGCCACTTCAATTGCTGTTTAACTGAAACTGTGTTAAAAATTGATATGTTCCACTTTGTGTTGCCATCTTTGAGACTTCTAAATCTCTGTTGAATGTGTTGAATCAGAATTTTGTTGTTTTATCGGATGGCTTCCTGGAACCCCAAAGCAGTGCTTCTCAAGGATGGTCAGCAGACCACCTGCACCAGCCTCGGAACTTGTTAATAGCGCAGATTCCTTGAACCCATTCCAGACCTACCAAATCAGAATCTTGAGGGCTGAGAAACCTCCATTTTTATACACTTTATAGGTGGCTGAGTACACACAAAGTTTGAGAACTTCTGCCTTGAAGTTGGCTCCAAACTCACTTATTTGGGCTTTACTACCTCAATTTCCTCAAGACATACATGATTGAGTGTTGGTTTTTGTACAGTCTCCATTTGTTTTGAATTCTGTGAAGAACAGTCTTAGGAAGGAGTAGGGCCGTACTTTCCCTGGTATTCAGTAGGGTTGCACAGATTAGGTTCCAACATTGTTGTCACTACCCAAGTTCAATTGGATCCTCTTAGACGATTGTGTGTGGTGGTTTGGATGTATACAAGAGCGTGAACCTACACATGATCTTGGACATCACCTGCCTGGGTCATAGAGGACTACTTAGTACATTAGACATTAGACTATAGCTAATGTAAGCTCTGGAGCCTTATAATAATAGTAATTAACATACTGACACTTTGTATTTCTCTAGTGCCTTTAAGCTAAAGGCCTTAAAGTGCCGTATTAAACACGGTGTACAGCCCACAGCTGAATACAGAAGTTCTGCTTCGACACTTGGATAATGGCACATTCAACTTGGAGAAATGGGACTGTTTCAAAGGAAACATTTGTGATTTTAGTGGGAGGTGAGGTGGTGGTAGTGGTGGTGGTGGGGTAGCTATTTTGACATTCCAGGGTATATCCTGGGTGAAAACAACCATTTTTGGTTACTTTAATTAATGCCTTTAATAATAAGAGGTGTTGAGCTAGAAAACACCATCATTTTTCTTACTATCATTTCTGTGCATTTTGTAAGTCCTATATTCCTTCTACTTCCTTCATCTGCCTTTCCTTTCCTTGGCCCTCTTTACTTTTTTAATCACTTGTTAGGTCAGAGAATGTTAAAACAACAGTAACAACCACCATACGACCTTCTAGACAGGACATTAAAGATCTCATCAGAGCCTGTTGTTTTCCAAGGCAAGATAATTAAGACTGGAAAAAATGAAGTAAAAGGCTCACCCAAAATGGTACAGAAAGTTTGGGTAATGGAGATATGAACATTTAGGTTCTACTCTCTTAGCAAATTAAAGTCATGCAATATAGTGTTAACACCTGTGCATCACCATGTTTTTCGTTACATGATCCTTAGACCTTATTCATCTTATAGTATAAGTCTGTGCCTTTTTACCAGTCTCTTCCTATTTCCCTTACTTCTCAGCCCCTGTCACCTTTTGTGCTCTGCTTTCAAAGTGCTTACAAACATTTGTGTGTTTATTTGTGTATCTTTTTCCCAGCTAAGCTGGACTGTATATTAAATGAATACAATTTATTTTTTTAATAAATTTTTTAAATGTTTTTTTTATTTATTTCTGAGAGAGAGAGAAAGAGAGTGTGAGCAGGGGAGGGTCAGAGAGAGAGGGAGACACAGAATCTGAAACAGGCTCCAGGCTCTGAGCAGGCTGTCAGCACAGAGCTCGACGCAGGGCTCAAACCCACGAACCGTGAGATCATGACCTGAGCCAAAGTTGGACGCTTAACTAACTGAGCCACCCAGGCGCCACAAATGAATACAACTTAAAGTTGAGACGTGGTTCAGGTCTTTTAGAGACCTGTTTAGGTATCACTATTTTGTCTCTCTTTTATATTATTTTTTTAAGTTTATTCATTTTGAGAGCTAGAGAGAGACAGCAGGCATGCCCAAGCAGAGAAGGGGCAGAGAGAGAGGGAGAGAGAGAATCTCAAGCAGGCCCCGAACTGATAGCACAGAGCCCAACCCGGGGCTCAGTCTCATGAATTGTGAGATCATGACCTGAGGCCAAATCAAGAGTCGGACAGTTAACTGACTGAGCCACCCAGATGTCCCAGTATTCCTTTCTTAACCTCCACTTTTGACCCTACGGTATTTCCTTGCATTACTGCCTTTTAATTTGGCTCCCATTTGCTTTTTCTGTATGTTTCCTAATCCTTTTTTTTCTTTTGCTTTTCACGAACTAATCTTGTTGGAACCTATTAATTAAATATCCCAGAAAAATGAAGCAGACGTAATTAGAAGATAAAGAAAAAGAAACTGGGAGACTTCTGGAATACTTGAGTTTGTTTTTTATAAGCACTCCAACAGCTATAGAAATAGAGAATTCTGTATTATCACAGTATTCAGCCTCCATTTGCTCAGCCTTAAGTGTCTGCATATGGTGATTTATGGTAACCTTTGCCTTACAAATAAAATGAAATAAAGTTTCTAAGATACAGATTAAGAATTTGAGGATGGAAAATTTAATCATTTCTTCATCAAACAATTGATTAATAGAAAGGGATCATCTCCCTATAGAGTACACTGTATCTTAATGCAGGCTGATGAGATCCTGGTGGTTTATGCAACACTGTTCTTTATAGTAAGGTGACTGAGCTAAAGGCACAGTACATGTAAAAGTGCTTGGGAAAGATGGAAGGGGCCATACAAAGCCTTGTGATTTCTTATTCAAAACAGCTCAGTTTTGTAAATATTTACCAGACAGCTATTTGTGTATTAAAGGCCAGGTGCTGGAGATACTGAGCTATAGAGAGAAAGGTAGACACAGTGGGGTAACATAGCATATTCATTCATTTCTCTGAGAATGAAAAGTAGAAAGACATAAACACTAACGATGTAGTTCCCCACACTAACCACCAGATGGGGCTGTCAGCCATAGGCAGCTCAGTTGCTCTTCCACTGGGCTTCCTGTTGGATAGCAGAGGGAGGAAGAAGTATGACACTGGTGGTTGTCTACATGGGTAACTCATAACATGAGGCACCTGTATGGTCGACAAAGTATTGTTTTTATTCCCCTATCTGATAAGAAAATTAGAGTAATCAGATTATATTTGTTTATGAAATGATGCTAGTTACTCTTACCTCTTCCTTTTTTGATATTTACCAATTTAGTTTTGGGACAAATACAGATACATTTTTCTGAGTATATATGTATCTAGAGTTAAGAGGGCACGGGAAAAGTTATTTTCTATTTTCTCTGCCTGTAATCTTGCCTTTCTAATTAAGTCCTTTTCCTTTAAGGACCACCTCAAATGTCCCCTCTTCTCCAAAACCTTTCTTGGTACCTTTTTACCAAGCAGAGTTAAGAATACTCCCTTTTGTACTCCTACATGACTGTTTTGCTCTATAATAGTTCTTATCTCTTTGAATTATTTTTTTAATGATACTATCTTTGCCACTAATTAGGAGATTCCTGAGAACATATATTATTTCTATTTCTATATCCACTGCTGAGTGCAATCCTGAGTACAAAACCCGGCAGGTAGTAGTCACAGAATAACTGGGTTTTAAATATTTGTGAACTATAGTTATTATAGACCATTTAAAGAATATTAAGTTATTAATATCTACTGAGAAGTCTTCCCCAGGATTATAAATAAGCTGTCAGGAGTCAGCTTACAAAATAATTGATTTTAGAAGACTTTTAGAAAGAAGCATTTATCTTAAGAGGGAAAGGGTTAGAGAATTACTTCTAAGGATCATGATATACAAAAGGCTAAAAGCAGACTTTTGGGTTTGCTCCTCATGCAACAGATGTATGGAATTTTAAGACTTATTTGGAATTTTCATTTTGTGGCTTATTTGGAATGCATTTTCTTATTACTTTAATTGAAAAAAAAATAGTCTTTTCCTTAAATGAGTTTAAGTAGTACAGGGACATCTTTGAGTAGTAGACCAAATTTGATTCTATATTATAAATTTTTAAGAGAAACTTAATGGGAAAATGTGATTCACTGCAATCAGTTCAGTTGATACAAATCTGTTTCACAGCCGACTCTTCTTTAAAGTGAACTATGTATTTCACTTTAGAAAACAAACATATTGGTCTATAATTTTTAGACTTCTGTGAGAATGAAAATAGCTCTTTAAATTAAAGAAAACTGTAAGACTTTTCCTTATAAAAATAACATTCCAATTATTTCCCTGTGTATGGAAAATTTCCATTACTCTAATCTCGCCTGGAAAAATTTCTCCAGGGCAATTTAGAAAACTCAAGAAAAAAGTATTTCATCATCTTCAGCAAACATTTATCAAGTGCCTGCTATGAGAAAGTCATATTACCAGTTCCTTGGAAAAACCCCACTTATCCAAAGGTGAGACTCCTGGCAACTCCCTGGAAAAGAGCCTTGATCCTGGAGCTCAGAGAAAGGGAGTCTGAGCAGCTAAAGAACCTGTTTGAAAAATGCCCACAGCTGTTTTGTTTTCTACTGACCTGGAAACTTGGATGGCCTGTTTTTAAACCCATAGTGTATGTGAAACAACAGATTAGAAGGTAGGTAGGCTGCTATGGGTAGCTGCGCTTTGCTAGCAGCAAAAAAGACAGCTGTACAAAGCAAAAAAACAAAAAACCCAGAATACAACATGGTAGCTGACAATATGGTAGCAATATGGTGGCCTCAGCAGTGGCTCCACACCATTGATAGAGTTTGTACTAAAACTCATAAATTCTGTCAAGCAAATTATTTAAGGATGTGGGTTGTGGGACCAGACAGGCCTGGGTTGTAGTCTCAGATATGCTGCCTACTGATGACACAATCATGAGTAATTTACATACCATTCAAACCGAGCTTTTCTTTTATGTCAAAAATATCATGAAAAACAATTAACAAACAAACCCGAATGATATCTGTTACAAATATAACAAAAGCTAACATTTTTTGTGCATAATAATTGACCAGAAGAACACTTTGTCCTTTCGTAAAAGGATAAAGAATAATGCCATTTTGTTTACAAAAGAATAAAGCAACTAATGAATATGGAACATTCACCCTTGTCTAATGTCCCAAAAATTCAAAATTTAAAGGACACAATACTTGCATCCGGTTTAAGTCATTGAATCAGCAGGACAGGAAAACTATACATTAGCCCTAAGTGAAGAAGCTTAGTTAGAGAGAAAAGACAAGACATCCAAAGGAAAAGCAAAAATGGCTCCTGTGTAACAGGAAAGTTAACACGTGCTGATATACACACTATTCTCCAAATAAGGTGGCTCCCGCTCTGTGGCTCACAGTGGCCCTCAAGCCGTATCCGTGGCCAAGATGGTTCCCGGTAAGGGACTCCCTGTCACCGTTGTGGATCTCTGTGTTCGCACTGTTTGGCCCCCACGCAAGCTTGCGGGAGCAGTCCTCTCTCAGACTGACAACCTTCACACTTAGGTTTGTGTTCTCCATTTCTTGGACCTTTCTGTTCTGTCTCCGTCATTCAGAAGCCAAATTCTTCCCCCTTCAACGTTATAAAAAGGCAGCGTAACATGGCTTGAGACTTCTACCTCGCATCTTGATCCTACTTGCCTAATGCAGTTTTTGCCTGCGTTACTCTTATTATTGCATGATTTATACTTTGAATTTTTACATAGAGATTGTGGGAGGTTTTTTAAATAGAAAAAAAAAGAAAGTTGGCAGAGTAAGACATTGTTATTTATTCTCATGAATGCCTTTGTCATTTCTTGCTCTGTTTCAAGTTATCACCTGTGGCTTAAGCTGTCTGGCAGCCTCCGTGCTGCTTTAGTTCATGCCTGGAAATCGCACAGGTATTGAGAGCAATTTGTGGAGCTTTCAAATCATCAATAAGATTCTCTTCCCACTTGAATGGCTGGAGGAGAAAGCATTTGACCTAAAATTCCTATATTCTGAGGGAATTGATCTGTGTCTGAGCATTTCAGGAGTTTGTTATGAAAAAACGTAAAGTAGAATTCTTCATTCATTCAACTAACATTTTTTGAGTGCCCGTGACATGCCAGGCACTCTCCTAACACTGTTTGCATGGAGGTAGAGAGCTGTGGAATAAGGATGAAGAGGTCCAGCCCTCAAGAAGAATGCAGTCTACTGGTAGAAACAAGCACAGGAGTTACTAACTAGAAAAGTGATGAATTCTATGCTGGAGGTGTGCCCACAGAACCAGAGGAACCCAGCCGAGAGCACTACTGAAGGGTCTGAGGACTCACAGAAGGGATATCGAAGGAAAAGTAACGTCTTTCCAGGAGGTGAAGGAGAGGACGGGCATTCCAGGCAGAAAGGATATATTGAACTAGGCCCAGAGGGAAGCGTGTGCCCAGCATTTGTGGACATGGTGATTGGAGCAGTGTGGATGTTTAATCGTGAGTGATCCTGGCTGTAATTCAATCACGTGCTGGAATTTAGTTCGGTAAAAGGTAATGATCCAGAAGGATTTCATATCATCCAGAAAAACAAAACCCAAACAGAAAACTGCAGGGTTTTAGTGTGCTCTTTGTTGCTGGATCCTGTGCACAGAGCTTCCCGTGTGTTTAGGCGACAGTGGCTGCCCCTCTGGGTCGCTCAGCTCCCCCTAGCCAGCTTTGTTCATGTCAACCTTCGCACATTTTATCGAGAACATTTCCCTGTTCCCTCAGCCACTGTGCTGGGCTGCAGAGACAGCGATTTAAAGGAGCCCACACCCGTGCCCCTATGTGTGATTCCCACCCGCACGCAGTCACACAAATGTGCTCTTTTGTCTTTCCTTCCATTATTCCTAATAAAAAGTTGAGTCCTGCAAGGCACTTTCTAAATATTTGATGGCTTTCAGGGCACAAGTACCAGCATCTAGCACAAGCAAATATTACATGCACATTTATCAAGAGAACTGAATTAAATGAACATGGAAAGGGACACAATAAATCGCTTTCTTAAAAATATAAAGAGTAGGTAGGTGGGACCTCCCATGCAACAGTGTGGGCAAGTGAGCAAAGGCTGTGATTTGGTGGGTGTTAGAAAGTGACAGTGGTGGATCAGGGAGTTTGGAAAGTGGAGAGACTTGTGGTCTGAGCGTGTCAGAATTGGGCACATGAAAGATCCCTACCATCCATGTTGTGTTTTGTTTTCTTCTTTTAATGTAATGTTACTTAGTCAAATTTTTGGAGACTACTACAAAGTTAAAATTATTAGTGTGGTTGTCTTTGAATTTGTTAATGGTGGTTTATAATCATGATGATCCCAAGTTTTCCAGTTCTGAAGAGCCAGCTTTCCAACAGATTACCATTAGAAGGAAGGCTCATAACTCAGGAATTGTTTCAACCGTCTGGACATCGTCAGGAAATTATGGGTAGGCAACTTCCTTTTCAAGTGGCTTATAAAGCATTTGAAAAATGCCATTATGGGGCAGAGAGCACACGTCCAACCGTTGTCCTTTTTGGGGGAAAGACACTAGCTGGCACATTCTTATTTTCAATCGCCTGACCCCCAGGGCTTCTGTATGTCCCCGCGGGTATTTGGGATGGCTCCTGGGATCTAGGCTGGTACTGGAGGAAGCCAGTAATCTTACCAGGGTCTGAGGAGGCTTATAGTGCCAGTGACTCTAGAGCTTGGGCATGAGGATGGGGACCAGACTGGGCTGGGGGCTGGTGGAAAGCAGAAATTAGATGTAGATCAGATAAGGATGGACCATTTATTTTCTTCATTCTCAGGGAGTCTCTGATTTGGCCCACCCTCCCAAAGTGTCTTAGAGGGCCTTTCCTTTTGTTTTCTATTTAAAGTTTATTTCTTTTGATGAGGGAGAGAAAAAGAGAGAGAGAGAGAAAGCACGGGCGAAGGGAGGGACAGAGAGAGGGGGAGAGAGAGAATCCCAAGCAAGCTCTGTATTGCCAGCACGCAGCCTAATGCGAGGCTCGAACTCACAAACCATGAGTTTAAGACCTGAGCTGAAACCACGACACTCAACTGACTCAGCCGCCCAGGCACCCCAAGCCTTCTTCCTTTAATTCTGGGACTACTTGGAACCCAAACTCTCCTAGTGTTCAAGCAAGGCTTAGCCAGAGCTCTGTGGCAGACTGGCCCAGGATCTTATCCTGAGGCCCCGTGAGCAGCGCTGAGCCCTGCGTTCAGGGTATAAAAGGGAACACGAGTGGGGCGTGTCCTTGTTGGCACTTGCCCCCCTCCAGTTTGTTCTTTTGTGGTCAGAGAATCTTGCACAGCAGTTACTCAATGCCAGGCTGGCACAGCTGCAGCTAATTTAGCCACTCATCTTTTGAGTGAGGTCCTCTTTCCATTTTGCAGCTGGGGTAAACTGAGGGACAAACTCTTGAATTATTTAATTTAAAGCCAGAGATAGACTCTGGTGGAACGAGGACCGGACATTTGGATATCCATTCTTTGCTTTCAATTTCAAACATAGTTCACTAGATCATTCTGTTTCCTGCACCCTTGATTAGCATAAATGTAAAGTTTTCTCTTGCAACCATCTCTTCAGACTAATTACTAATCCATAAAATGAGTGCCAGTCCAACCGAGGCCTTTTGAACTTGTGCTCATGTGCCTATGAGTTGCAGTTGTTCAAAGATAAATTATTTAGAAATGTGTGGAACGTCATGCTTTGACCTTTCTCCACACTCTGCCCAGGAGGTGTTTCAGCCCTGGTGAAGAAAGTCCCATTTTTGGGCTACGAGTGCCGGACTAGCACCTGGTCGGTAAAGAGAAAGGGCCCTAAGGTCGACTCTGCTCTCTGCAGGACACATGTGAGAAACTGGAACTTGCATAATGGTTACAGGATCGGCTCCAGAGTCTGACAGAACTAGCTTTGAATCCCGCCCGCCATGCTTTTTAGCTGGGTAATACCGGCCACGTTCCTCAAGCTCTCTGTGGCGTGTCTGTCCTGTCTTCCATGAGCTGAGCCTGAGGACGGTTGCAAGGATTCAGGGAGTTACTGCTCAGGGAGCCCTGCGTGGTGGCTGGTGGCTGCTGCTGCACATGGGACGTGCCCAGGGAGTGACCACTGTGCCCGGTGTGGCCTCCTCGGGGCCAGGCTGCTCGCCAGGTGCTGGTACGTACACTCCTCATTTCATTTTCCCCATCAGCCAGCCAGGTAATCCTCTTCCTTTCACAGCTAGAGCAGTGTTAGTCAAACATGTGATTTTTCAGCATCTTGACTGAATATGACACTGCATCAGTGACATTTTGATAGCTGTCATTGCATGGTTTAGTTCCAGCATCTTTCAGCACATTCAGAAGCATCAACCTTTACATGTTGGGGCTTCTCCAGCAGCAATTATAGCCACAAATGAAGAAAAGCTATACATGTTCCCATCAAATATCATTGAGATTTGTGTCACAGGCCTCTAGTGACAAAGACTTATTTAGCTGCTAGATGTCAGCTCTTTTTTCCTTCAGATAAAATTAAACTGTGGGGTAACCATTCAATCCATGGGAATAAATTGGCTTTTCAATCACAGTCCTGTAGAAAATCAGAGCTGGTACCAAATATCTTTATTTATGTCCATATTTCAAATTGTGAGGATATGGACAAAGTGGGATGCCCCAAGGAAAAGATGTCCAAAATGTGTCCTTTGACCAGCTTATGGCATTTCCCTGTGGTGACATCCTTGCTGTCACCCGCAGCCTTCTCAGCCCGTGGCTGCTCTGCTTTCTCATGACCTTCATCTGAATGTGAAGCTCTGGGTGCTGGTGCTTGTTCCAGCCAACCCAGTAGGTGGATGAGGATAAGTTTTATAATTAGTCTCCTTAACAGCCCCAACCGACCACTCTCAAAATAATTCTGTTAAATGTGGCCTCTTGTGTTATATGAGATACGTCAGTAGCTGGCTATCCGAGAGGCTTTAGAGATGTAGAGAGCTAATAGAAGAAAGAGCATTTTTTTCTGGACTAGAGGCAGGTCACAAAAAATGTACATCTGGAAAATAATCACATGCGACTTAGATGATTAAGGCATCTGTTATCTCGACTTAAACCCCTTGTGTAGATCACACAGAGCTAGGAACAGAGGTCTGGGAAGGCACATAAGGCAGCCACCCCTGCCTGGTAGTTAGTAAAATGCCAGATTTAGACTTTAACAACATGCGAATAATGAAACACTGAGATGCTGGGCCTTCGAAAGGGAAAAGCGAAGTGAATCGGAGGACAGAGCAAGAGGGGTTTTGACCACCCCAGAAGGAAGGATGAAAGGAGTGGCAGAGTCTGCCTGCCCCTGATGCCATGCACTCCTAGGAGTGGGACTTAGGTTTGCATGGGCTGGGCTGATGGCCCCCAGGCCAGCCCAGGTAAGGTGGTCTAGAGCCATGAGAACGAGAATTAAGGCCACCCACCCATTGGGGGTGTTTCCCTCAGAGAAACTGCCCAATGAAAATTGCTAGATCGTTCCCATCTAGCTTCCCTGGGCCCATAGCCGCTCACCTCTGTGCAGTCAGGGAGGCCTGAGATCGGAGTAGAATTTTCCCTGGAGATCTCTTCTTAACAGGAAGTCCTAGACTCAGTGACTGATTGCAAGGGCACATCTGGCACAAGGAAGCAGATGCTTTCAACCTATTGTACATCCTGTCTTATACCAAACATCGTTGGGATGGGACACAAATGCGAATCCCTCTCAATGTGACATGTCTGGCCACTTTCATGCAAGCAGTAAAAATTCAGCATTGGTGGAAATGTGGGCAAATAGAGCAAGGTGGGTCTGCCTGTCTGGACGATTAGTATTTACTCTTCTTCTCTGGGTGGTTTTTTTTGTGTCAAACACAGCAGAGCGACAGTACCTCTCCCAGCCCCAACCAGAGTTAGCGCAGTGTGCCCTGGCCTGAAACAGGCCTCTTTCTGGGCCACTCTCTGGGCTGCCTGTGCATTGGAAGCACAAATATAAACCTCGGGCACATAAGGACACGCACAGGCCGCAGAGCCTGTCAAGGGCTCTGTCATGTTCCGAATGAACAGATGTTTATCCCACAACATTTTTCTTCTTGGGGCTTGTCCAATGCATTAAAAAAAAAAAAACTGTTTACACTAATTATTCCCTTTTGCTGCCTTTGCTTGTTTTGCTTTGCTCTTTTCTTTTTCCCATACATTAAGGACTCTTCGTGTGAGGAAATTCTGCCCAGCTGCTTTCTGGAACAGGCCATTCCATAGCTTAAACCAGGAACCCTTTGTTCTTGGATCGGAGTGGAGCTCAGATCGCCTGGTCACATGTAGCTTGGCGCTTCTTCCCTGCAGTTTATAGGCTTTTTAAAATCCATTTCCTTTCTGCCTCAGAGATGATCAGCTTCTATAACTTTTCTGAAAATATCACCAGATCCCTTCCTTGTTTCAGGCTTTCTCCTCTGGCCCAGTCAATATTTTAATCAGCCCTTTATTAAGCACATATCAAGTTTCTAAATACATTGGCACTGTACTAGGTGTTAACATTTTGAGAAATTAGGGGTGCCTGGTGTCTCAGTCGGTTAACCGTCCAACTCTTGATTTCGGCTCAGGTCATGATTTCACGGTTGGTGAGATTGAGCCCCATGTTGGGATTCTCTCCCTCCCTCTCTCTCTGTCCCCACCCCCTGCTTCTGCTCCCCTCCTTTCTCTCTCCAAATAAATAAATAAGCATTTAGAAAAATAAAAGAGAAACTAAATTCTTTTCTCATTCATTGGTTTGTTTGTATTTCCATTTATTTATTCATTTCCTTTATTCAATAAATATTTTCTTTAATTCCTACTATGTACCAGGTCTGTGCCAGGTGCAGAGGAATCAGCAGTGAGCAAAACACGCATGGTCCTTGCCTTCAGGGATTAACCAAATATAGTGAGGGAGATGCGTGAAGAATGAATTCAGGGAGATGCATGCTATAAAAGTAGGGTGCTCAAGGTTCTTTGAAGAGTGGGAAGAGTGTAATTAGCCCTGCCGCAGGCATCACAAATAACTTCACAGAGTACCTGACATGTGACAGTATTCTGAACGGAGAGAGCAGCATGTCCAGAGACGAGGAGATACGAAAGTGTGTTTGGAAAAGGATAGTTGGTTCAGTGGGCTTGGTGTCTAGTGTGCACAAAGAGCGGATAGAGGAGCTGAGGCTGGAAAATTAACATGGCTGCCAGGTGTTGAAGGTCCCATGGCATTAGAAATCTAGAGTTTGTCTTATAGAAAATGGGAGTGTTGGGGAGTAGTGAAGGCTTTTAGGCAGAGAAAATACATACTCAGTGTTATAAGCTGAATTGTGTCCCCCTCCCCCCGCCTCAGCCCGAACATTCGTATGGTGAAGGCCTAACCCCTACTCTGTCAGACTGTGACTGTATTTGGAAATAGGGTTTTTTAAAAAAAGTTGACTTATTTTGTGTGCACGTGCATGTGAGAGATAATGAGCAGGGGAGGTGCAGAGAGAGAGAGGGAGAGAGAGGATCCCAAGCAAGCTCCATGCTGAACAGCACGAAGCTCAGTCTCATGAACTGTGAGATCATGACCTGAGCCATTATCAAGAGTCAGATGCTTAACTGGCTGAGCCACACAGGTGCCCTGGAAATAGCGTTTTTAAAGAAGTTAATTCAGTTAAAATGAAGTCATTAGGGTAGTCCAATCCAGTATGACTGTTGTCGTTCTAAAAAAGAGGAGATTGGGGCGCAGACAACACAGAGGGATGACCCATGTGAAGACACAGGAAGAGAAAGTCCATCTACCAGCCAAGAAGAGAGGCTTCAGAGAAAGCTAGCCATATAGGCATCTTGATCTTGGACTTCTGTCCTCCAGAATGGTGAGAAAATGAAGTTCTGCTTTTTAAACCAATAATTAATGAGATATTTTTAAGAGAATATTTAAGCTGTATCCCAAAGGATCTCAGAAATATACTTGTTTATTAGTCATCTGTGTTATTTAACAGGCCATTTTTATCTGTTAACCAGTTTGCTGAGTCCTTTTGGTAGACAGCACTTTGTTGTTTGAGATTCAATTACTCTGTATATTCCAAAGTAGTTAAACAGTAATACCTATAACATCAAGAAGATAATAAGGGGTGCTTGGGTGGCTCGGTCAATTAAGTGTCCGACTTCGGCTCAGGTCATGATCTCATGGTTCATATATTCGAGCCCTGCATTGGGCTCTGTGCTAACAGCTCAGAGACTGGAGCCTGGTTTGAATTCCATGTCTTCCTCTTGCTCTCTTCCCCTCCTCTGCTCACACTCTGTCTCTGTCTCTCTTAAAAATAAATAAACATTAAAAACAAAATTAAGGGGTGCCTGGGTGGCTCGGTTGGTTAGGCATCTGACTTCAGCTCAGGTCATGGTCTCACGGTTCATGGGTTCAAGCCCCACTTCGGGCTCTGTGCTGACAGCTAGGCCAGAGCTTGGAGCCTGCTTCAAATTCTGTGTCCCTTTCTCTCTCTGACCTTCCTCTTCTCACGCTGTCTCTTACTCTTAGAAATAAATAAAACATTAAAAAATTTTTTAAACAAAATTTTTTAAAAGGTAATCATGTCTAAATGCTTTTTCCTGCACTCTCATGTAATCTGCATTTCTACTCCATGAAATGGATACCATTAATAATCTTCCTCATTGCCAGTGGTGAAATAGGGGCTTAGAGAAGTTACAGATTTTCTCAAGACCACACAGTTAGTAAACATTAGAGCCAGATTCTACTATTTATGTAAATAAATGAGAGTTTTCATTAATACTTGGAAAGACCTTCTTGGACCCCATTCAAGGGCTTTTTGGTACAGAACTCGAGGAACCCAGTATAACACCCTTGTGCCTAAAAGGTGTGTTTCTGTGGTCTGGACTTGGGAAGATATCTTTAAAGAAGGTCCAAATTTTAAAAAACATAATAAAAAAGATAATAATTTTTAAAAAATAAGGAAGGTCCAGCATAGAGTTAAGTCATTTTATTATAGAGGGCTGGAATTGCCCATGCAGTATGGATAAAATATATCCTTTCTGTCTTTGGCTGGTATAAAAGTTATATCCCCTGTAACCAAATTAAATATTTTCACCAGAATCTGATGTCCTTGGAAGGCCATCAGTCATAGGCAGGCATTTGTGTAATCAGAGTTTGCTAGTGCTTCCATGTGCTGTGGCCTCCTACTTCTGGAAATATATATATATATAAAATATATAATTTATAATATATATAGATAGATATATAAATATATATATAAATATAATTGATAATATATATGTATCTATATATATATCTATATATATGTATCTTCAGATTTCTTTTCTTTATGTCCTGTCTTGGCAGAGACTTGGTAACTTCCCTTATGGTCCAGGGTAGTCTCAGTTCTGCTCCTCAAATCCGTCAATTCAACCAACCTTTGAGAAAGACAGTGACACTTAGAGTATACATTCTGAGCAAACTTATGAAAGATTTAGCTTAACTTCAATATGTGGGCTTCTTACCATCTTACTGCTCATATTGAAGACCTGCCTAACTGTATTTTATTATGGTTTTATTTTATGTAAAACTTTATTTCTTTTTAAACCCCAGTAAGGATTGTGGGTGATCTTTAAGGGCTCTTTGGAGCCATTATATTAAATCAAATTTGATTTCAAGCTGTGGTAACAAACATGAAACCTATTACTTTAATTATTATTGTAGATGTCTATGGTTGAGGGAGGAAAATCATTTCTATTTTTAAGACATTTTTATTTTACTCTAAGTGTGCCCAATACCAGTGTCATTGTTGCTTGTTGCCCATTCTGGAAGATAACTTTACATTATGTATTAAGAACTTCTAAAGTACCTATTACTCTAGGATTTCAGTATGTTAATAGAATTCTGGGCCCTTTTAGGCTTAAGGCATTTATTCACCTATCTTTATGAGCTCTTCAAGGAAACAGTCTAAATATCCAATAACAAGGGGTTAGAGAATTGTATTATGACACATTAGTATAGCAGAATCCTGTCAGCCATTTTTAAAAATAACTAATGGCATGGAGATATATGTATAATAACAGGGCATTCCAGAAGTCCTGGTGTAATGTTAAGCTTTAATAACTTCAGAAGTACAAATGCTTCAAATTTTCAAAAAAGCCATTATCTGAAAGTTTAATTCTTTAAATTTCTTTCATGCTTCACTTTGGGAATTTGAGGTGATTTTTATTTTTATTTTTCTATTTTTAGTTTTTAGCTCTTTTGGTTTCAGTTAACATTTGTCAGAGAGGATGAAACAAAAAAATTAAAAATTTATCTTTTTGAAATTTTACAAGTAATGTATATTTTATAATCATAAGCACAAAAATTATAAAATAAAACATAAATAGGGTGATAATTTATAAAGCAGACTTCTAAAACAGTAGGTGCAGCTTAATTCCAGTTTTATAAAAAAATTTATACATTTATACATTGGAAATATAAAACGGGGTCTATGCCTCATAATTAATAGAGTTTTTCTCTGGGGTGGTCATATAATGAATTGATTCAATTTCATCTTTTTCTCTATTTCGCAAGTTTTCTACAATAAACATGTACTCCTTTTTATTCAGAAATATTATTTAAATACTTTAAAGAAGAGCCAGTGTCTTGACTTTGCTGATACCCAAAGTCTCAGAATTAGTGTGTATAAAAAGCTAAGAATATTAAGTCCATCCAATTGCCATTAAAGTAATTAATTTAGCTATTAATGCTGAAAATAAAGAACAATTAAAATATAAGAAATATTCGTCCCTATCCCTAAAAGCTATGTTTCTGTTTGGTTGATAGTATCACATTTTTTAGAAGTTATTTTTAGATGTCTGTGAACTACAACAAAATCATATGATCTTCAACAGAATTATATAAATGTAAAAGGCAGATTAGAGGGCTTTTTTGTTACTATTATTTAATACTTTATGGTTCTAAGCAATTAAAGATTCATGAACAGGAGAAATAACATGTTTGTAAGACATGTTTTTCTCCCTTACAGTTTTGTTTATTTTTAAATGTTTATTTATTTTGAGAGGGAGAGAGAGAGCACAGAAGCAGGGGAAGGGCAGAGAGAGAGAGGGAGAGAGAATCCCAAGCAGGCTCCATGCTCTCAGCACAGAGCCCGACGCAGGGCTTGATCTCACAGACAATGAGATCATGACCTGAGCTGAAATCAAGAGTCAGGAGCTTAACCAACTGAGCCACCGAGGTACCCCCATCCCTTACAATTTTAAAACATCGTCAAAAGAAAAATCAGACCATTTATCCATTAAAGGATAAACAAATTAGAAAAAATTTAAATGAAGTAAAAGATATAAAGGGATTTACATTGCAAATTACATTTGTACAACCCCAAATCACCTAGATTTTTGTCCCTTACCCCCAAAATAGCCTGTCTCTGTGCCCTTCATGGTATACACATGTATCCTGTTACTTATATGGCATCCAGCTATGTACAATGTACTGTAGCCTTCTCTTTTTTATTAATTTAAAAATATATCATCATAAAGGCCATATATGAGAGACCCACAGCTGATATCATTCTCAGTGGGAAAAAACTGAGAACCTTTCCCCTATAGTCAGGAACAAGACAAGAATGTCCACTCTCACCATTTGTATTTAACATAGTACTGGAAGTCTTAGCCTCAGTAATTAGATAGCAAAAAGAAATAAAGGAAAATACAAATCAGCAAGGAAGAAGTCAAGCTTTCACTATTTGCAGATGGCATGATACTATATATAGAAAATCTAGAAGACTCCACCAAAGAATTGCTAGAACTAGTACTTGAATTCAGCAAAGTCGCAGAATATAAAATCAACGTGGAGAAATCTCTTGCATTTCTATACACCAATAACAAAGGAGCAGAGAAAAGAAATCAAGGAATCAATCCTATTTGCAACTGCACCAAAACAATAAGATACCTAGGAATAAACCTAACTAAAAAGGTAGAAGAAACTGAAAACTATAGAAGACTTATAAGGAAAATTCAAGAAGACACAAAGAAATGGAAAAGCATTTCATGCTCATGGATTAGAAGAACAAACATTACTAAAATGTCTGTACTACTCAAAGCAATCTACACATTTAATGCAATTCCTGTCAAAATACCACCAGCATTCTTTGTAGAGTTAGATAAAGAATCCTAAAATTTGTATGGAACCACAAAGACCCCAGATAGCCAAAGGAATACTGTAAAAGAAAAACAAAACTGGAGTTATCACTATTCTGGATTTCAAGTTATATTATAAAAGCTGTATGCAGTCATCAAACAATATGGTACTGGCATAAAAAGAGATACATAGGTCAGTGGAACAGAATAGAAAACCCAGAAATGGACCCACAGCCATATGGTCAACTCATCTTCAACAAAGCAGGAAAGAATATCCAATGGGAAGAAGACAATGTTTTCAGCATATGGTGTTGGGAAACTGGGCAACAATATACAGAAAAATGAAACTGGACCACTTTCTTACACCATACACAAAAATAAATTCAAAATGGGTGAAAGATCTAAATGTGACACAGGAAGCCATCAAAAACCTTTCAGAATGGCTAAAATTAACAACACACAAAAACAAGTGTTGGTGAGAATGTGGAGAAAGGGGAACCCTCGTGCACTGCTGGTGGGAATGTAAACTGGTGCAGCCACTCTGGAGAACAGTATGAAGCTTCCTCAAAAAACTAAAAATAGAACTACCCTATGATCCAGCAGTTGCACTACTAGGTATTTACCCGAAGGATACAAAAATACAGATTCAAAGGAGTACACGCACCCTTATATTTATAGCAGCATTATCAACAATAGCCAGACTATGGAGAGAGCCCGAATATCCATTGACTGATAACTGATAAGTGGATAAAGATGTGATTGGTGTGTGTGTGTGTGTGTGAGTGTGAGGGTTTAGGGCTAGGGCTAGGGGTTAGTGGTTAGGGTTAAGGTTAGGATTTGGGGTTAGGGTTAGGGTTAGGGTTTTGGGTTTCAGGTTAGTGGTTAGAGTTAGGGGTTAGGGTTAGATTAGGGTTAAAGGGATGGATATATATATACACATATATACATATGTATACATATATATATATGTAATGGAATATTATTCAGCGATAAAAAAGAATGAAGTCTTGCCATTTGCAAGGATATGGATGGAATTAGACTGTATTATGCTAAGAGAAATAAGACAGTCAGAGAAAAGCAAATACCATATGATTTCAATCATATGTGGAATTTAGGAAACAAAACAGATGAACATATGGGAAGGGAAGAAAGGGAAACAAACTACAAGAGACTCTTTTTTTTAATGTTTTTTTTTGTTTTTTGTTTTTGTTTTTTCTAGGAGAGAGAGAGAGAGACAGCATGAGCAGGGGAGGGTCAGAGAGAGAGGGAGTCACAGACCGAAACAGGCTCCAGGCTCTGAGTGGCAGTCAGCACAAATCCCGACGCGGGGCCCGAACCCATGAACCGCGAGATCATGACCTAAGCGAAAGTCGGACGCTTAACCGACTAAGCCACCCAGGCACCCCTACAAGAGACTCTTAATGATAGCGAACAAACTGAAGGTTGATGAAGGGAGATGGATGGGCTAGATGGGTGATGGGTACTAAAGAGGGCACTTGTGATGAGCACTGGGTATTGTATTAACTGATCAGTCAGTGAATTCTGCTTCTGAAACCAATTGCACTGTATGGTGACTAACTAAAATTTAAATTTAAAAATATCATGGAATTGTTTCGTGTTAATCCTGGTAGGTCTAGATGGTTATAACATAGTATATTTAACCAAATCCTTGGTGACGGATATATGAGTTCTTGTTTCCAGTCTCTTGCCACTGTCACTATTCAGAAATAACTTTGTGCTTACACTGAGGAGTACTGTTAGAATTGTCACATCTGTCAGATGATCAGAGGTGCTGGTGGGACTCTCAGATGCCTATAGTACTTGATAGTTTTTAAAGCTTTCATATGTGTTACTTTATTTGCCTCTTTTGTTTGCCTTCACAAATGGTTAGTTATCGCTGTTGGAGGTGACCAACCATCAGATGTATTTGCAAGGTTGCTGTGGAGACAGGATCGTTCATTTAATGGTTGGGGGTGCCTTGTGGCCAGGGAGCAGAGAGGTGACATAGTCCATTCGTGCTTTCCTCTCCAATAGGTCTTTCCATAATAAAGGCACACGCGCGTGTATGTGTTTAACAGTTTGTGTGTGTGTGTGTGTGTGTGTGTATTTTTAGCAGTTGGAGTTTTCTTACTAATAACTGACTGAAAACAGGAGGAGGAGGGAAATATCACTGTATTCCAATTGTTTTTCATTTTTCATGCCCTCTGCTCATTTTTATAGGACCGCTGTGGTTAAGAATTAATTCACCCCTTGCTTGGGGCATTTCTCATTTCCCTATTAATAATAAATTATGTCATTGATACCATGGCTGGCTTTCCACGGGTATGTGCAGCACACAGACTGTCTACTGATTTTGAAGAGGCATGTCAGAGAAAGCTATAGATTGGGACCTTGTTTTCTTCAGAGTTTAGAGTTAATTTCATTTTCTTCTCTTCAGCTCACTGAGAAACAATGGTTACCTGATTTTTTAATTTTAGAACAAAGGGCCTTAACATGTTACAATGCTCTTCAGAGTTTAGTTTAGGGATGTGATCAAAAGGGAATGGAAAAGTCAGAGAAACTCAGGGAATGGAACACTGCTAAAGATTACCTACGTTTTCTGTGTTTGTTTTATTTTATTTTGAGAGGTGTGTGTGTGTATTTACATTATCCAACATACTATCCTTAATGGAATTGACCATTCCTTTTCTTTCTGTCATCTGATGGTATGATCAGATTAATACAGTTGTTCAGGGCTTGGAGAACAATATCTGTGATAATATGCATGGGTTTGTTCTATTTTTAATTGTTTGATAACCATTGCATTAATTTCTGTTATGAAAAAGACAATAACGGGGGCACCTGCGTGGCTCATTCAGTTAAGCGACCAACTTCAGCTTAGGTCATGATTTCACAGGTTTGTGGGTTTGAGCTGCTTTAGATTCTGTGACGCCTCTCTCTCAGCCCCTCCCCTGCTTACACTCTGTCTCTCTCTCCTTCAAAAATAAATAAACATTAAAAAAAAAGAGAGAGAGAAAGAGGTTTTTATGAGAGTTTGGAGGATCTCCTCTGAATGGGGATAGAACAGGGAAGATGCAGCAGTGTTTCGTGGCCCGCACCCGCATTTAGCCCCAGCACACCTGCACTGCATGTGTCTGCCTCCCTGTTCTGCTTCGTTGGCTTTTTGGACAGGAAGAACACTGGAAGGGGACGGGGCCAGAAGTCCGGGGCTGTGGCACTCTGCTTTGACATGTCTTTTTTCCCCAGGACATCTTGGGTCTATTCTTTCTATCAGCATATATTTCTTTGTGAAGAAAACCTTGTCTCAGCAAGGTGTGGCTGCTCTCAGAGTACTGTGTGTGTGTGTGTGTGTGTGTGTGTGTGTGAGAGAGAGAGAGAGAGAGACAGACAGAGAGACAGTGAGAGAGAGATGGGGATGGACAAGTGCTCCTGTACTCTCGCGTTGAGTTGAAGAAGAAATCAAGTGGAAAGTATTATCAACAGAGCATTCCAACTGTGCTTTCTGGGACTTGATAATTTATTTATTTATTTAATTTTTAATGTTTTATTTATTTTTAGGAGAGGGAGAGAGACAGCGCGAGCAGGGGAGGGTCAGAGAGAGAGGGAGACACAGGCTGAAACAGGCTCCAGGCTCTGAGCTGGCAGTCAACACAGAGCCCGACGCGGGGCTCGAACCCGCGAACCGCGAGATCATGACCTAAGCAAAAGTCGGATGCTTAACCGACTAAGCCACCCAGGCGCCCCGGGGACTTGATAATTTAAACCAACTTTTAAAATCTAAAACCTCATGTATTAGTCAGCTCAGGCTGCCATAACAAAATGCTATAGAATGGGTGACTTAAACAACAGAAATTGATTTATCACAGTTCTGGAGCCTGGGAAGTCCAAGTTCAGTGTGGTCAGGTCGGTTTTTGGTAAGGACTCTTCTTGGCTTGCAGACAGCTGCCTCCTTGCCATCTTCCTCACATGACAGATAGAGACAGCAAGCTCTTCAGATCACTTTTTTAAGGCACTAATCCCCTTAGACCTGGGCCTTGCCCTCCTGACTTCATCTCATCAGATTACCTCCCAAAGACCCCATCTCCAAATACCATCACTTTAAGAGTTAGAACTGCAACCCACGAATTGGCGGGGGACATAGACATTCAGTTCCCGCTTGAGTTAGCTTTGTTTCCCTGGTACAGGTTATCATGTACATATTACAAGTCCCTAATTGAGCAACAGCTAATGATATATAAACATGTGACTCTGTTTACTTTTACCCCCTTTTGTGTGTACAATTTACAAGCCCGTAGGCCTCGTAAGACTTCGAGTGAGGACCAGGTAGAAGGCCAGATCCTCCAGATCTAAACAGCCCCAGGAAGGGGTGAGACTTTTTAAAATTAGCCATCTGAGATGTGCTAGGGTTCAGAACAGCAAGAGGGTGTACTTGAGTCATTAAAAGCAGCCACAGTTACCCAGCCCAGCTCCGCTGATCTGCTCCCAGGTCATTGAGTGCAGCAGGGAGCAAGGCTTTGGGTCACGCTGTGTGCCCTTAATGTGTGCAGACTGACTTCATGTTGAGACCACGGCATCCCAGGTCTTTTCTTAATGGTTTTAGATTTTTAACTGAGGTCTAGTTGTTGGATTGCCATGATATTGTCGTTTCTCTTTGATTTATAAGTGCAGGTTTGACGATGTACTGCCAAGAAATCAATCACAGCTCTGTATTGCCAATGAAAATTCTTGGCAGCTGAAAGCATTCTGTGGTACAGGTTGGTACATGACCTTTGGGTTTGCAAGTCTTAGATATAATCCAGGAGAAACGAAAAATGAGGACAAGATTGAGAAATAGGATTTATAAAGTTTAAGAGAATTGGGAGGATAAAGAGAAAGATTAACAATAAACTCCCTTGCATACAGTACAGGTATTTGAATGAAAAACAAATGTTTAAGGGACAGGATCCCTTGCTTTAGAGTAGAATGGTACCTTCCAACCAGTTTGTCCGTGAAGCACATTTCTCTAAGGAGTTTTAATTTTCCCGTTAAATCTTCATATTGAAATCAGAAATGTAGTTTTCCATAGGACTGTATTCTAAACCTTTGGGAAGGCCTATTCATCCATTTATTCACTCATTAAAAAAATATTTACTGGACAATTATTTTATATCAGGTACTGCTCTAGGCGCTGGGGATTCAGCAGTGAACAGAACAGATTAAAAAATCCTGTCTGCATGGAAATCACACTCTAGTTATGGGAGACAGACAATAAAGTAAACAAGAAATATGGAGGGAAAGCAGGGAAGAGGAAGAGGGTATGTGGGTGAGGGCGGGGGCACAAAGTGAAGTTGCTATTTTAGATAGGGTGGTTGGGGAAAAGCCTCACTAAGAAAGTGACATTTGAGCAGAAGAAAGTACAAGAGTGAGCCATGCATATGTGTGGGAGAGGAGAATCAGCAAGCATGGAGGCTGGGATAGGAGTTTACGAAGAGTGGTCAAGGATCAGCAAGGATCCCACTGTGGCTGGACCAGACTCTGTGTTGAGGGGAGTGGGTGGGGATGTGTGTGTTGAGTGGCAGCGGGGAAGATGAATGATGTGATCTATCATTTTAATAAGATCACTCTGATTGCTGTCATGTGATAGTTAAAGGGGCAAGGGTAGAATCTAGGCGACTAGTTAAGAGGCTCCCACAAAATCCAAGCAAGAAGGAATGGTAGCTTTGGGCAGAATGGTAGCAGAAGTGATGATAAATGGCAGGTGTCTGAATATATTGAGGCAGCTGAAGATATGCTGGTGGATGGGATATGAAATGAGAGTGGAATTAGGGTTAATTCTAGGGTTTTTGGTTGGTTTTTATGGGTTCAACCAGAAGAATGGAGTTGTCCTACGCTGAAATCAAAAGCACTGTGAGTAAAGCAAGTTGGACTATGTGGTGGGGGTGGGAAAGACCAGGAGTTAGGTTTCAGATGCACTAAGCTTGAGGTGTCTGTTAGATCTCCAAGCAGGTATGTCAGTTGGACAGTTGGATATGTGAATCTGGAGGACAAGGGAGAGGTCTGGCCTGAAGATGCATATTTGAGAGTTGTTGGTAGCTAGGTGCCATTTAAAGTCTTAACACTGGATGAGCTCATGTAGAAGGCAAGTGCCCGATGGAGAAGATTGACTCTGAGCCCGGAAGCTCCCACATGAACCAGCCCAGGGCCAAAGTGAATGTCTAAGTCAGGGACCAGTAAACTTTTGCTGTGAAGGACCATAAAGTAAATAGTTTCTGCTCTGTGGGCCAACTATTCAACTCTGCCAGGGTAGTGCAAAAGCAACCATAGAGAATGTATAAACTAATGAACATGCCTGTGTTCAGTAAACCTTTACAGGTACAGGAAGCAGGCTGGATTTGGCCCATAGGCCATAATTTGTTGACCCTTGGTATATTCCAGAACTTGTCTTTGTGCTGAGACTTTTCCTGCCTTCTTAGACTGTAGGACTATCTTTTATTCTAGATGTCCTGTTTGATTAGATAGCCATAGCATGTGATAAAGCCAGTATAGAACCTGATATAATAAATTGGTCCGGCCTGATCCAGACAGAGAAATTCTAAATTTTAAGATTTTACTTTAAATGTTGTCCCTTACTGTATTTTAACTCACTTGTATGAGGAGAATGCATAACAACTACTGGAGATAGGACGACATGTAATCAACACAGGTCAGTAAAGAGGCTGGTTTGCAGAAGAATAGATTTAGGTTGAATATAAGTAATTTTGACGGTCACAGTTGCTAAATATTTTGCAGAAGAATATTCTTCTTGCAGAAGAAAAATATTACAGAAGAATAGATTTAGGTTGACTATAAGTAATATTGACGGTCACAGTTGCTAAATATTTTACCCAAGATAGTTCACGAGATAACTACCTTAAAAGATGTTAGTTTTCTTTTGATTTTGGGGGCTTTTTTTGTTTTCTTAAAGGATATTTCTGCAACTTGGGGGTGACTTGTATGCCTTTTATTTACATTTTTAAAAAAACTTTTACTCATTTTTTGAAAGAGAGAGAAAATGTGTGTGTGAGAATGGAGGAGGGGCAGAGAGAGAGGGAGACATAGAATCTGAAGCAGGAGCCAGACTCTGAGCTGTCAGCACAGAGCCTGACGCAGAGCTCAAACTCATGAACCAGGAGATCATGACCTGAGCCGAAGTCAGATGCTTAACTGACTGAGCCATCTAGGTGCCTCTTGTGTGCATTTTATAATCTGAGGACAAAGGCATAAGTACATGGCAGTGAGTTCTCTTTTTGACCATTGATGGTAGGTATCCCATTCACTTAGTAATATGCACTTAAGGTTTCTTCATGTCTTGTCATGGCATAATAGATCATTTCATTTTAGTGCTAACTAATATTCCACTGTCTGGATGTACTACAGTTTATTTATCCTTTCCTGTACTTAAGAACATCTTGGTTGCCTCCAAGTTTTGGGAATTATGAATAAAGCTGCTATAGACAGCCATGGGCAGGTATTTGTGTGGACATAAGTTTTCACCTCTTTTGGATTAATACCAAGGAGAGGTGCTGGATTGTATGGTAACAGTATGTTTAGGTTTATAAGAACCTATCAGTGCTCTAGATTTGGGATCTTCTAATCCGTGTGTAGTGGTGTCTCTTCTCTGATGACTTGTCACGTGGGACATCTTTTCACATGCTTCTTTTCTGTCTGTATATCTTCTTTGGTGAGGTGTCTGTTAAGGTCTTTGGCCCACTTTTTTATTTGAGTTGTTTGTCGGTCGGTCGGTCTGTTGGTTTAGGGGGCGGGATTAGGAGTGTACTTCCAAAGAATTGTCATTGAAGTGCATAGGAGCTTTAAAACTATCTAAAGAACTTTGAATAATAGTAATAGATGTTGAGTAGTAGAAGGTTGCTGAGGGCAAAAAAAAGAGTCTGTTTATGCAGCTTTGCCTTGTGTCATTTTTGAGAAATTAGTCCATTAAGATGGCTCTAACATAACTGACTTTGTCACTATGTATTGCTTGTCCAAACAGTAAATATGATTCTGTTGACAGTTAGTATCTAGGTATACTGATGCCAGTACTAAAGTTCCCAAGGACTGTGAAGGCCATCTGGGTTGATCTGGGATTCTACTTCTGGCCTCCTTATTCTAGGGCCTCGAAAGATGCAGTGATATTGGGAACCTTAGAATCTCTTTCAAACTGTTGGAGAAAGAACCATTGTAAACCTGCTTTGAGTTTTATAACAACTTTCTCACGTCTCCCTTCAACTTTTTCTGTTTCACCCACAGCTCCAGCTTTTCTGGAGAAGGCCAAGTATGGTGCCCCGAGATGTTGTCTCAGGTTCAGAGAGATTGTTCTCCCAGAATCTGTCTCTCTTTGCTTTTGGGGAAGGTAGGACTTGGGCGAATGCATCAGAGCTGATGGCCTCCGACTTGGGAACAGGGATTCATTCTCCTTCTATTGAAAGATATCGCAGAGTCTGTGTAGAAGCACATTCCAGGGTCCTGGAAGAGTTGGGTGATTGTGTTACATTTTAGTAGGGCTTCTCTCCTCAGGGTCTCTCAGTTTCTGCTAAAACATGACACACATCAAATCACGGTTTGCAGTGCTGTGTGAACCATACGGCACCCCCCACACCCCCACACAGGGGACGAAACTGTGGAACGGAAACCTCCTTGCTATGTCCAGAGTCATAGAACATACCAAATGGCAGTGGTTAGGACTAGAATTATGGAGGGCCAGTGTTGGAAAGGATTTGGAGCCTCTGTATTATAGTTCAGGGTTCCCAGCCTTTAAATGGAGGACCAAGCTGAGATAAGGGGATCTGCTATGGAGTTGTTGCAAAGACTGCAAACTCAATTGCACACCAACTGTAGTTTGCAGACTAAATAAATGCCCAATATCTGTATACCGTTACTTTAAAAATCAGTGTGGTCTCTGCTGTGATTAGTAAATTGGAATTTTATTTTCAACTGTCACTGCATCAAAAGTATCTTTTTATATTTTCTAATTGCACACCTGTAAATACAACTGCTGTTATTTGATTAGCCTGAGAGAGGTTTTGATGTGTTAAAACATCCCTCATGCTTGAAAAGGTTGGGAAACACAAATGTATCCCAACCTTCCAACTTACTTTATGGGTTAGGACACTGGAATCCAGAGGAAATGGTCAGTAATAAAGTAGGGACCAGATCTTACCTCTTGTGGATCCAAAAGTGAGTTGTTTTGATGGTGTGTTTTAAAAAATGTTTATGTGTTTATTTTTGAGAGAGAGAAACAGACAGTGAGTGAGTAGGGGAGGGGCAGAGAGAGAAGGGGACACAGAATCTGAAGCAGGCTCCAGGCTCCCAGCTGTCAGCACAGAATCCGACATGGGGCTTGAACCCACCAACTGTGAGATCATGACCTGAGCTGAAGTCGGACGCTCAACAGACCCAGGCATCCCATGGTGTTGCTTTTTTAAAAGTATGTCATTTGTGGTTCCCACTAATCCAAAACATTCCTATGAATTAGGAAAATTCCTAAAATACGATTCTTCCCTCAGTAGAAGTGAAGGTCATAGAATGAGGCACGAAGCAAGCAAGCAATAGCAACACATGATGACAAATGATGGTGCTTGGCTTTATGGTAGAGACACTGAACGTTTCTCCAGCCCAGCAGCTGCCTTATCATGGAGCCAATCACCAGTTCAGACAGCATCTAAACAAGCCTGACAGGTGTGTGCTCCGTTATAATTCTTACACGGATTCTGCAGACACACTGTCAGCCTGGCCACACAGCTTTTCATGTTACTTTTGGATAGAAGATGCTACACAAAAATAAAGTACATCGGTTTGTTTGTGAGAGCTGAGGGTAGACGCCAACATCTGTTAACCAAATGTTGGTGGTGTACAGAATGCATCTCGTGTGTGTGTGTGTGTGTGTGTGTGTGTGTGTGTGTGTGTTTTAAAGAAAGGATTTGTTTTTCTTGGGGAGGCTTAAGCTCAGAGAGTCACAATACAGTTCTTTGCTCACAGAGACACACACACGTAACTCTTTCCCTTGTGCTCTTAATCACACAAAACCTGGGGCGCCTGGGTGGCTTAGTCGGTTAGCATCCGACTTTTGCTTAGGTCATGATCTCGCGGTTCGTGGGTTCGAGCCCCACGTCGGGCTCTGTGCTGACTGCCAGCTCAGAGCCTGGAGCCTGTTTCAGAGTCTGTGACTCCCTCTCTCTCTGACCCTCCCCTGCTCATGCTGTCTCTCTCTCTCTCTCCTAGCAATAAATAAAACATTAAAAAAATTTTTTTTTAAAAATCACACAAAACTTACCTTCTAGTCTGTTGAGCACTGGTTTGCATTTGGGCAGAAGAGATAAGGGTACACTTGCTCTGTTGAATCAGTAACTCCTTTACTATTGTTAGTCTTTCTCTGTAGATGAAATAAATCTCTGGTTTAGTGGGAACTGTAACCAAAGAGCCAGGGCCATGACTTGTGAAGATTACCTGGACTAACTTCTATTCAGTTCATCCCACCCACCTCATTCTAGTAGTTTCAAGCTTCAGGAAACAATTAGTTTGTAATGTCTTACATATAAGAGACATTGAATAGTAAATCAATCGTTGGATGTATTGGACATACTGTTTTGTGAAGTGGCTTTGATTAAGTGACTTTATCTTGATAGTTTTCTTTCGCGGTTCTAATGAAATGGAAAAGACTTATACCTCTAGTGTCCTGAAGCTTTTGCACTACTCTCTTATGCTTATGGAGACTGAAAAGAATAAGACTGTTTAAATCATGAGTGACTGTAATTCATTTATGTTGAGAAATGGGTCTTTGAATAGGTTAAAAAAGAACATAAAGGCAGGTGCATAAGGTACTTGTCAGCTAAAAAGACCCACCCAGTTTAGAGTAACATTAATGTATCAAAATTTCATTTCTTATCAGAGCATAATTTTATTAGAACAAAACTCCAGAGATCAATTCATCTGCCTGCAGACAGAGCCATACACCTGAGCCCCAGGTGGGTGTTTGTGTTTGGGTCTGTTTCCAGGTGGAATGATCTCATGTTCTGCTCTTACCGCAGAATTGTGCAACACTGACACACACCTGTGTTTTGATCTTTAAAGTCTGTCGTGGTTACATGTCAAGCAATTTTAAATAGCTTCATGGATGCTCCAGAACGCACGTCTGCCAGAAACCTCATTAGGCACAGTTTTGCAACCAACTTGGGCATATTAAACTTTAAATATTAAACCTGTAATATTAAACCTCAGTTATATTGACAGTAGAGTAGGTCTCTAATTCCTGTTGTTGTGCCTGAGACTTTTGTCTGAATGCATATTGGTGCCTGAGTAATCCCCTGGGCAGGGGTCGGTGTATGAGTTCTTCCACTGTTTAATAATGAGTAGACACGCTACTTAGGAAGTAGTAAAGCAGATAATGTAGATCACCACCTTTCTTTCATTTTCAATACTTAAATATTTGATGCCTTCTTTTGCCCCTTTAAACATAGCTTTTTCATAAAAGTTGTTTTAGAATGGGGCAGTGTACAGTGCTCAATAGATGAGTCACTCTTACGTGGAATATCACTGATTTCTTTCCTTAAAGGCGGGTGCATACCTCAAGGTGGGGTCGTATGGGAAATGCTAAAGAGGAGTGAAAGAGGGAGAGCCGAAGACAGGGCCTCCTTTCTTTCAAAGAGGGTGAGTCATGAATGCAAATTAAGGCATTTCTGTCTTGTCTGCACATCCATGGTTAATTCCGGCCTTAAGCCTACCACCATATTTTTCAGGGTAAAATGTTGGTGTGCTTAAGTGTTTGAAAAGTTATCTGTTTTATTTTCACTCTTTCATGGGCAATTTCAAACATACACAAAAGTAGAATAGTGCCATGAGCCTCAGGTGCCCGTCAGGCTGCTGCTTCTGCGTGTGGGCAGTCTTATACCCCACTCACTTCCCCTCCCCCACTGGATTCTTTTGAAACAAATCCGAACACATGTGGTAAAAATGTTTGTCTACAAGAACATTTTGGAGGACATTCTTGTCACACAGAGAGAGCAAAAGGGAGATGAGACAGGAGAAGAGTGGAAAGAAGAGGGGAAGAAAGGCAGATCAAATTGGAGCAGTAGTGAGGAAACGTGGTAGCCCACGGATCCCATTATTCTGTACTATGTAGTGTAACATCGTGATGGATCATGAGGACTTCACCGTCTTCAAGATGGGGAAATAGGTTTCAACTGTGCGTGTCACTGACTCTGTGGTAGGTGAGCCTTGACTGTTGACTGCCTTACTCTCTCTCTCGTACTTCTGCATCTCAGCCTGAGTCCTCATGCAAGATACAAAGCTCCTAGAGGCCTGTGGAGAACGACCACTAGACTGGACATCTTGGGGAGCAGGAGCCATGTCTGTATTATGTGGCACTGTTGTGGCTTCCACAGGCCCTGGAAAGTATTATTTGTTCACTGAATGAATTCTTCCATCTGGAGAGCCCTTTCCACATGCAGTTCCCCTGCACTGTACTTTATTTATTTATTTTTTATTTATTTATTTATTTTTACAAATAGTTTATTGTCAAATTAGTTTCCACATAACACCCGGTGCTCATCCCCACAAGTGTCCTCCTCCATGCCCACCCCTCCTCCCCCCCACATCCATCAGTCCTCAGTTTTGTCAGCATTCAAGAGTCTCTCATGGTTTGCCTCTCTCCCTTTCCCCCACCATTTCCCCCCTTCTTCTCCCCCTTGGTCCTCTGTTAAGTTCCTCCTAATCCTCCTATACGTGCACACATATGATATGTGTCCTTCTTTGCCTGACTTATTTCGCTCAGCATAACACCCTCAAGGTCCATCCATGTTGCTACACATGGCCAGATTTCATTGTTTCTCATTGCCATGTAGTATTCCATGGTATAGATAAACCACATCTTCTTCATCCATTCATCTGTTGATGGACACTTAGGCTCTTTCCATGTTTTAGCTATTGTGGAGAGTGCTGCTATGAACATTGGGGTACATGTGCTCCTATGCATCAGCATTTCTGTATCCCTTGGGTAAATTCCTAGCAGTGCTATTGCTGGGTCATAGGGGAGTTCTATTGTTAGTTTCCTGAGGAACCTCCACACTGTTTTCCAGAGGGGCTGTACCAGTTTACATTCCCACCAACAGTGTAGGAGGGTGCCCGTTTCTCCACATCCTCGCCAGCATCTAGAGTTCTCTGATTGGCTCATTTTAGCCACTCTGACTGGCGTGAGGTGGTATCTCAGTGTGGTTTTGATTTGTATTTCCCTGATGAGGAGCGATGCTGAGCATCGTTTCATGTGTCTGTTGGCCATCTGGATGTCCTCTTTGGAGAAGTGTCTGTTCATATCTTCTGCCCATTTCTTCACTGGGTTGTTTGTTTTTCGGGCGTGTAGTTTGGTGAGTTCCTTGTAGATTCTGGATATCAACCTTTATCTGATATGTCATTTGCAACTATCTTTTCCCATTCCGTTGGTTGCCTATTAATTTTCTGGGTTGTTTCTTTGGCTGTGCAGAAGCTTTTAATCTTGAGGAGGTCCCAACAGTTTATTTTTGCTCTTGATTCCCTTGCTTTTTGGGGATGTGTCAATTAAGAAGTTGCTGCGGTGGAGGTCAAGGAGGTTGTTACCTGCTTTCTCCTCTAGGGTGTTGATAGTTTCCTGTCTCACGTTCAGGTCCTTTATCCATTTTGAGTTTATTTTTGACCTGCACTGTACTTTAAACACAGCAGAGTGCCAGGGACACGTTGTGGGATTTGTGCCTTGAGTCTTTTAGTGTAAAATCGTGTCTATCCTATCCATTTATCCATCTGTCTGAAATCTAAGAAAATTCTAGATAATGGCCTCTGGCTTTTACCAACAGTATTGAAACACACATCTATTATATAGTTAAAACCATTCTTTTTTTAAAAAAATTTTTAACGTTTATTCATTTTTTTGAGAGAGAGAGACAGAGAGAGAGCAAGCATAGGGGAGGGGCAGAGAGAGAGGGAGACACAGAATCTGAAGCAGGCTCCAGGCTCTGAGCTGTCAGCACAGAGCCTGATGTGGGGCTTGAACTCACAGACCATGAGATCATGACCTGAGCTGAAGTCGGACGCTTAACCAGCTGAGCCACCCAGGTGCCCCATAACCATTCTTATATACCAGGACCTTTGGGATTATTTTTAAAGATACTTTTTTACTACTTTTATGATTTAAAAGGACATCCTTCCTTCCTCCACATCCCTAGCCCAGGCAGTAGACATGTATCATTTCTTTGGGGTTGAACCTGAAAGTTGCTTGGTAACAGAAATAAAATTCAGATCCACCATTGATTGTTCATGTCACTGGGTCCATAAATATCAGCAGATTTTATAATGAGGTTTGGTGGATTTTGAACTAATATTTCTTCATTAACTTTGCTATAGTGATACTGTTTCTTTTTCCCATTTACACCTCTTTATTACTGTATATTTTTTATTTCTGTTTTGCAGAGAATACCAGATAGGATGCCCCTCACACTCTGTAGTGAGCTTGAGTTAGGCAGCAGTCCGTCAGATGCAGCATTATGTGACTGCCACAGCCCTTCAGTTACAGTCTGTTATCTGCAGCTTGTAATGTGGACTGAGATGGAGAAACTCAGAAAAGTTGAGACTTGCATAAGACAGTAAATTGCAAACATAGACCCGGTTCTAAGATTCTTAATTGCAAATTTGATGTTTTAATCTCTGGGCTACATGAACTCTGAGACATAAGTCACTGTAGGGTCCACAGCACAATGCCTGCCTCATGTATTTGCTCCTCATGCCTCTCATGCTATCGTTTCTGGGTTTGTATCACTTCTCCATTCTACCTACACATCTCTGTGACAGCAGCACAGCTTCCCAGCCATCCAGCTGGCTTGCAACTCAGAATACACTGTTGATGACTTCCTTAAACTGTTTCGTATTCTTTGTGGTAGGGGCTTGAAAACAAGTTAGTTACAGTCTTATATTATACTGAAAAAATGGTCTGGGCCAGAATCCAGAATCCAATAATGGACCTGAAATCGCTGAAAATAATTCTTGGATAAGGATAGGTAGAATTTGGCCATTGTCTTATAAATAGCCGTCTTTATCTTGTAAACAGACTCAATCAAATGCTAACAGCTATTTGCCAGAAATGCACATACCAGAGACTGAAATGGAAAGTGGACAGAAGCCATCATGGAACTGGCCTTCCCTACCGACAGGTCGCGGGCTCTTTGACAGTTGTCAGCTAGATCTGTAGGAGATGGTCGCTGTCTTGCTTTCCCTCATGTGAGCTCCCTGAGGATGGAGAAGCAAATCCACAGCTCCTTGGCTACAGTTGAACACAACAAACACATATTTAGTATTTATTTTTAATTGCTTCATTCTAAGTTATTACTGAATGCAGACAGACTAGCGTTTCAAACGGGTCTTGTTTGCTGAACTTTATGAGTCCCTTCATTAAAAAAGGATTTCTTTCCTGTTTGTCTATCAATATTCTAAGCATTGTGGATTTACAAATAAGTATAAATTATAGTTTTTACTCCCAAGGGGCTTGCAATTTAGATGGGCAGATAAGACACAAACAAGAAACAATTAAAGGACACAGCAGCATATGTGACGTTCAGTTGTATGATACAGGCAGAGAAGAGTGCTCGTTAAGTATTACAGTGAGTGAGAGCGAAGGGGGAAGAGGTTGTCATGGGCCAGAGTCTTCAGATCCTGGCATATGGTAGTTACATAGAAAATGCTGGATGAACAGAAGATTCACTAGGAGATTAGAGATAGAATAGAAGGAAAATTTTACAGCTCTCCTTTGAAAAAGGATTGTTTTCATTAATGCCACATGTGATAGCATCAAAAATAGGAAGTGCTCAAAGAGTGTTTGACAAAAGAGGCACAACCCGTGTGCCAAAAACTGTACAAGAAAATGAAAGAAGACCTAAGTAAGTTGGGAATATATTGTCCGTGGATTATAAGGTTCAACAGGAAAATGTTAGTTCTTCCCAAATTGATCTATAAAGTCAAGGCAATACCAGTAAAAATCTCAGCAGACTTCTTTTTTTAATAGGAATTGGCCAGTTGGTCCTAAAATAAATTTGTTAATACAACAGACCAAAAAAAGCCATAACAATTTTTAAGAAGTGCATAGATGGAGTAAGGACTTCCACTACCTAATTCCAAGACTTACTATAATGTTATAATAATTGAGGCAGGGTGGTATTCATATAAAGAGATAAAAATAGATCAGTGGGATAGAACATTGGGTCCAGAAATAGATCCACATATATGTGGACAATTGATTTTTGACCAGGGTGCTAAGGTGGTTCATCAGAGAAAGGATAATCATTTCAGAAAGTGATGGGGACAACTGGATAGCCTGAGCAAACAGATGAACCTCAATTATTACCCCATTGCAAAATTAACACAAAATAGACGATAGACCTAAATGTAAGAGTGAAAACTAGAGAACAACTAGAAGGAAGAAGACATAGGGAAAAAATCTTAGTGACTTTGGGTTTGAAAAAGATTTCTTGAGTGGGAGGCACAAAAGTACACAATGGAAAATAAAATCAATAAAAACGGACTGCACCAGAATGTTTCCTCTTTAAAGACACTGTTATGAAAACAAAATGGCAAATCACCAGACTCGAGAGAAAACAGTTGCAAAATGTGTATGACAGAACTTTCATCCAGAGTATACAGAGAACTCTTACAACTGAAGAATAAGAAGACAACTCAATAAAATACAGGCTAAAAAGACTTGAACAGGTGTGGAGTCATTAGGGAAATGTAAATTAGAACCACAGCGAGATAGCACTACCCACCCACTGTAATGACTAAAATTAAAAAGACGGACCAGACCAAGAGTTGACAAGGATATAGAGGAACTGGAACATTAATGAGAAAATAAAATGGTACATCCACTTTGCAAGGCAGTTTGGCAGGTTCTTACAGAGTTAAACATACACCTGTCATATGACCCAGTCGTTCTCTTCTGAGGTACTTAGCCAGAAGAAAAGAAAACATATGTCCACACAAGTATTTGCAGATGCATTTTCATCGCAGCTTTATTTATAATAGTCATAGGTGGAAACAATCCAAATATCCACCCATAGGTGATTGGATAAATAAATAGTGTTCTGTCTATACAATGGAATACTACTTACTCAGCAATAAAAATGAAAGTGTTTTTGCTACATTCCACAGTAGGTGATTCTCAAAATAATAATGTTGAGGGAAAGAAACTAGACAAAGAAGAGTACATACCATTTATTATAAAATGTAAAGAAGGCAAACTGATCTCTAATGGCAGAAGGCCAATCAGTGGTTGCCTGGGGGTAGGAGTGGTGTAGTTGAAGGAGGGAGAGATGACGAAGTGTAAGAGGAAACTTTGGGGAATGATGGATATGCTCATTATCTTGATTCTGGTGATGGTTTCTTGGGTGTATACTTCTGTCAAAAGTCATTAACATTGTTCACTTTGAAGATGTGCGGTTTATTGTATATCAGTTATTCCTCAAAGCTATAAAAAAAGTATTGATTACTTATTATGGTCACTTTCATTTGCCTGATAACATCAAAGAGTATTTCCAACAGGAGCTCGGTGTCCCATTGGTGTTGGCAGCAGATTATACATTAAGTCAGGTACAAAGCTAAAGCGATTACAATTTCTGAGGCTTGTTAGCTTGACTGTATTTCTAGCTCCTGTTTTTCACTTTTGTTTGCCTTTGTTTTGAAGAAACTGCCCTAAAACAATAGTTTTGTTTATGGTACCTGTAGAGAATGAATTAGGCAAATAATACAATTACACTTTGATTAGATTTAATTTGTCCGAAATAGAAGCTAATAATCATGCACTCTTGAGCCCCTGACCCTTAGGTGTTAGGCAAGAGGCTCTGTGCTAAGCGGATTTATGCCCCGTGGACCCAAGTCAACTCCCCAGCGAGGAGTCTGAAGGCCTAGTTGCTGGCTCTGGCTTTGCCACTTAATAAACTAATGACATTGGCAAGTCACGTGTCACAGAGTCCCAGATTCCTCCTGCACAGAATGAGAGTACTAATGACTCCTTGTCTTGCCTGACTTCCAGAATTGGAATGAGAGTTACAGGACCACTCTTTAAAAGCTGTAAGATGGCATAAAAATGCAAAAGGTTTTTGTTACCTCTGTTGTTATCTTGCCTAGGATCTCATTGTCTGCTTATTCATTGCTCAAGAAAACCATATTACATAATCTTTGTCATTAACAAAGAGGAAAAGAATGCTGTCATAACATAAGTTCTGTGTAGAAACAGATGACGTCACTTGCACATATGACACTATTGCAAGGGACACTCCACCCTGTTCCTTCAAAAGCAGTTCTTCTCATGTCCCTTTATTTTCCTCTTCCCTCTTCTGCTTCCTTCATTTAGTCAACACATATTTGCTAAGCACCTGCCAGGTGTCAGGTCTTGGAGGCAATTGAAATAAAACAAGGAAGAAAAGATGAGTCACTGCCTTCAAGAAGCTGACATTCCAGTGAGGGGCTGTGGTGCAATGTGATAGGTGCTATGACAGGAAAAACGGGGTGCTCTGGAGCACTTGGGAGCACTCTCCTTACCCAGATCTGCGGAAGCAGAGGAAGGGATGTCTAAATTGAGACCTGAGGATAAGTGAGGGTTAGCCATGTGAATAATGAGGAGCGCCCTACTCAGAAGGAACAGCATGCGCAAAGGCATAGGGGAGAGCCCTGGCGCGAATGGAGATTAGAGGGGAAGGAGCGTGGACAAGAGATGGAGTCAGGGGCGTCCTGGGGACAGATTGTGTTGGGGCCTGGGAAGCCATGGTAAGAGCAGCCAGGAGCCTCATTCTGGTCTCTGCAGGAGGCTCCCAGCTCCCAGGTTCCCTGGGAACTCCTGCTGGTTGGTGCTCCTCAGGATTAAGGAGGCCATGGACCTCTGTCTGGGCGAGGTTTTCTTGGATAAAACTTAACTTTTGGTGACCGAACTGACTTGTTTACATTCCAAGAAAACAGAAACCTCCCTGAAAAGGTAGTGACTGTTCCTTATGCTGGTTAACAAAACACACTTTTCAGTGTTTCCCTCACCATTTGTTGTGTGGTTGCAAGAGAGACATTTTAAATGGGACAGCAGACAAGACCAGGAAGATTTGAATACAGGGGAAACACTCTGAGGTCAAATGCAATGAGATTTTTTTTTTAACAGTAGGATAATTAATTCTGTTCCCTTTTCCTCAAATGTCACATTGGCATTTTTAAAACAACTGGCGGAAGGTGTGTTGGCTTTTACAGGCCTCAGGGATACTATTAAGAATGTGTCTGCACTTCTTGCTTTTTTGGACCTATGTTGGTCTTCTTTTGGTCTTTCTGTAGGTTTCTTTGGACAAGAACTTTGATTCAGAGTCCTTGGTCTCTTATAACTAATAGTAACATTGTAATCTTTGCAGAATTTCCCCCAGGTGCCAGGATAGCCCATTGCTTATTTGTTTTTATATTCTTAATTCTCTCTGAGAAAAAAAAAAAATCCCTACACCGTGAGAATTTCTCAGGACAAAGGGCTTGGGCCATATTAGCGTGGAAGCACAATTTCCCTCCTTTTGGGTCTAGAGCATCTGTCAAGAGGCTGGAGTCTTCAGGTACAGCAGTGAATTGTTACTGAACAAAATATTGGTATCTGTTTAATATATGTGTGTATTTGTGTGTATATGTGTGTGCATGTGTGTATAGATATAGACACAGACATAGATATTACAGTTCAGACATGAACAGCCTGTGTGTGTAAAAGTGGCTGTCATTGGATATAAGGTCTCAGCATATTTAACACAGGCCATTAGTTAACTTAGCAGCAGAAATGGAAGTGCCAGGTTGAACATAACACACTTTTTACACAAAACAGTTGAAAATTCAAGTCTGGATTATATGGAAGTAGCTTTGGACAAGTCTAACAACACACACATAAAGCATTAGCTTGAGCAAGTGAAAAACAGTATCCGATGCTGTATCCCAAAAATACTGCTAGAGCTACCTCTGACACCTAACGAGTTGGAAGATGGTTTGCTCTAAGTTTTCATACTTTATAGGTGTCAGCCTCCACCATGGTGAGTGTTCTGCTCCTCACAAGAGTCAATAATACAAAATTCAGATATATTCCCACAAAATTTTTTTTTTTTAATTTTAAAGGTTAAGCACACTCACTGTCCACTCTGCCATTAACTTGACCTGTGTTTGTGAGCTTGTCATCAACTATCTTGTTTTAACACCACTTTCTTCATCTCTGAATTAGCTCCAGGGAGACATGAGACTATATTGTATACTTCCGAGAATCAGCATCACAGAGAGAGGAGAAAAAAATTTTTTGAGTCACACTGACTTCTGATTCAAAAATTCAGTGCGTATGGGTCCTTGACCAATTTATTTAGCCTCTCTGAGCTTGTGACATATTGTAAAAATACAACTAATAATAATATGTGACTTACCAGACTGAAAGAAGTAAAAGAGATAGTGTGTGTGAAATCACACACCTTTCCAAGGGATGGAAGTGAGGGGATGTGGATTAAGAGAGTGGCGATTTTGGCAACAGGACTGAGAGGAGAGTGTCGGATCAAGGTGAGACCCGTAGGGCAGCCAAAGAGCAAGTAGGTAACTGGGCTGTAGGGCTCCCTACAGGGCCTGTCCCACTAAGTACTTAAGTACCTAAGGCTACTGCTTAGGTAAGATTATTAAAAGGTAGAATTTGAGGTTGGTTGGCTTGAATTTGTGTACCTGTTTCCATGGTTCTGTCCCAGCATATTTTTTAGTGCCTTCCTTGTTTTTGTGCTTCTTAGATTCATTTTTCTAATGCAGTGCTAATCCCTTTGCTGGGTTAGCATTGAGGGCAAACAATTGATTTTCGAATCATTGTGCCAATTGGTATAATCCCAGAAGCAAGGTGGCATGTGTTACATTACATGCTGAATTGACTTCTTCTTCGCTTCCTCTTTTATTACATGTTTGTAGCAAGTTACATGTTTTATGTGCACATCCTTGGCTAGGCTGGCACAGATAAGTTTCACCCAGCTCTTCCTTTTCCTAAGCCCATGTTTGTTATTTGGTTGGCTGTGGGTTTTGTCCCCAGATGATAGTCTTTATTTCTACATTTAAAAATGTCACAAGTGACTTTGTTCACTACTACACACCCAACCCCTAGAATTGTGTTTGGCAAATAGTAAATGCTCAGTAAATTTTTTGAATGGATTGTTATTTTGTACGGACTACTGTTAACGTCTAGAAGATAAAACAGAGAGTCAATATTAGCTAAGAAGAGAAGGAACTGGTGGTGTGCAAGCCAAGGTTACATAAGAGTTAGGGAGTTGTGTTGTCCATTTAGTTGGTAGTAAAGCAGGTGAGGAGCAGAGAGCGGACTAGTGTGTTGGGTTGGGATCCTCAGACTGGGCTGTAGGAAGGTAGCTATGTGCAGTAATTGAAGTTTGAAGTTTGCCTGCAGATTGAGTTTCTGGCCAGGATTTGAGAGCTGTCATAAGTCGGTATTGAACCAGATACCATGGACTGTAAGACCTAAGTTAAATGCTGTTTACCCAGGATTGATGTGAAAGCAGAGTATAGGTAGAGCTGGACAGTTCCTAACACCCTGTTATCTTGCAAAGGAAATATTAGGAAACTCCTGTTTGTTCTCTATGTGTTAATAAAAGCGAACTGCTAATCACAGTTTGCACTAGTATCTTCTCCCCTAAATGTGTCAAATGTACCTTTTAGGGAAATGCAAAACACATCTCACTCTTGTTGATCTTCAGAGTTGACTTACTGTCTACTTTCTGAACAACCTTTCCTAGCTACTGTGCTGTTGGCAGTGAACAACACTAAGAGGAGAAGGCAGGACGAAAGATCAGATCTTCGCACTAAATTTCTTTCCCTCATTAGTCATTGCTGAGTCTTCCGTATTCCTTTTACAGGGATCATTGTTGGCCGTTGGCCTCTCACTAAGTCCAAGTGTCTCTGTTGAATATGTTTGTACCTTATTACCCTCTACTAATGGAAGGCTGACAAGGTTAATTTGTTAGAGAAGTGAATGAAATATAATGTTATCTATAGATATTAACCCTCTTCTTCACTCCTGTTCATAACAGCACTATGTCATTTCAGATGGAAGAAAGCACCCTGAGTATTCCCATTTGTGACCACAGTGTGCACACACTCAGTCAGCCACAGGGTCAAGTGCAAGTTCGTAGGCAGCTGGGAGTTTGCTGAAGCAATTAATCGGCCTCATCATCTATAAATAATAGTTTAAATAACTACTTCTTCTTGCTCACTTGACTGAAACAGCCCATCAAATTCAAACAACAGATAACATGCTTGACCTTTCCAAAAATAGACTGAAGTTTGTCTTTCGAGATTTAAAACTCTAAGCTGTTTACATGTTTATCAAGTTTTATGCCTTTTTTTTTTTTATGGGACAGGGAGTAAATTTCTGTAATAACCAAGGAGCTATGTCTTATGTCCCATTGGAAAAAAAACAGTATGCTATTTCATATTAAAGTGTCATCTTTTTTTAAATTTTGTTTTTGAGGACTTAACGATACGGAAAGAAGTCCTAGTATACAACACAATAGCAGAAATCAACAAGATGCCAGATTTTAGAGATGAATTTGAATTTCATATCCTTTGGTCCTAATATCCCATAATGATTGTTTTTACCAAAAAATACCATATGGCTAATGTGGACTCCATCTCCTCAACATTTGTTTGCTGCCTTACGCACACATTTTCATTTATATCGCTTTCTTTCTTTAATTTTTTTTTACGTATGGAGCTTCGAGTAAGATGCCAAGAGAGATGACATGTTTGAGGAAGCCAGTGCCCACTCAGAGAGGATGTGATGTTGGCCTGGGTGTTACATGGCGCTCTGAATCTCTCTGCATAAGGAGCTGCCTCTGATTTATGGCTATAGTTGTCACCAAGAGATCACTGTTAATTTTCCTTAAAAACTCTTCTGTTGTGAATTTTCAATATGAAGAGAAGGAAAAAGAATAATCAAGGACAATTGTGGCCAAACTTTTAAGATTTGGCTGTATCAGGGGTTTCATCTCCAGTTTGTAGCCTCAACTAATCCTCCCCAGCTTCTTGCCAGGGATTGCTTCAGTCTTAAGACTTGCAGAGAAGCTGGCAAGCAGGCGCCATGCATCAGCAGGAACAGGTTGCAAAACGAAGACAAAGCCGCTGGCAAGACGTGGAGGATCGACAGAGGCCAGGCCGCAAAATGGACCTGGAGCCCCAGCTGGTGAATGATCACTGTTGTCACCATACAGATGCAGAGACGGGACGTTCCTCCATTTGGGCGGTCATGTGGGGTGAGCCACCGTGCCCAGGTGGCCAGGGGAACAATTGGGAGCAGCAGGCCCGAGCCGTCCTTTGCCAGAGGAAGTTAGAAGCTTCTAGAACTGAGAGTGCTCAGAAGTCCCTGGGTGCAGGTCTCACCTCCACTCTGATAAGAATTGTAAGACCAGCTCGAAGAGCACTGCAGGGGCAGAGGATGAAAATAAATCACAGAGGAGATAACAGGGAGGTTTGGATAAGTACTATAGGGAGAGCAGTCCATGACCAGGGTACCTACTGTGCTCCTAATACTGGAGTACATTAGCCACACTCTGCTAGTAGTCCTCAACTTTAACCCTCCTCTGTTCATCCCTGCGACCTCCCTCACACCTGCTCCCTGCTTCTTGGTGCCGCCTCTCCCTCTTTCCTTCCCTTCCCCATTTGTGCCCCCTCCTTCCCTTGCCTTCCCCCTCCCTGTCCCCACTCCTTCTCCTCTGATTTCAGAAGTAACTTCTCTCAGTAGCTTTACAAAGGACTGCTTCTATTCTTGCAAGGCTCAGTACGAAGTTCCTCAGAAGACAGAAAATCCTACTTTAATTCCAGCATCTGGTTGCTTCAAAACCAGCAGGGTGGATTGGATTTGTCAAAGCAGGACTTGGTAATGTTGCCCTAGTTTCTGTGATGGGAACATTTTAGTTGGGGCTTTTGTTAATTTAATACATGCAGCTGAGAGGAGAGTAGGACGTGCAGTCGTTGACTTGCCCATAACGTTATCTTTAAGTATCTGCCCCCAGGATTGAACACGTGAGCACGTAGGATCAGGACCTTCATCCTTTCATAAGATGTGATGAAGGAAGGAGAGCAAGAGGGAAAATAAAAGAAAAAAAGAGACAAACATAATAAAAAAAATTTCAGCGGGTAATGTATGATAATCTAGAAAACATACAACACAAATATATATGCTGTTAGGGCTTTAAACGTGGGGGTGAACTACTCCCATTTTTTATTGCAGTCTATTATGGTGAAGTATCAGCATGTATTTTGTACTTTCACCTCACCCGGGTCCTTACACCCCCGCAGAGAGAATACATTCTTACTGATGAATCACTGTGGGACACATCCTGTCTCGTGTGTAGGGTAATGATGTGCCAAAATTAACATGTACCAAAGTTAGGAAAGTCAGAATGAAATATCAGAGTGAGCTTAGATGACAGGTAGTACTTTGACCTTTATAGCAAATTCACTGAATTTTACTTTTTTTAAGTCTCTGTGACTGTGTTCTCCCAGGGCTGCCTCATATTTTAGGACCTGAGTTTCTTGCCTCAGAACATTTATCAATTAATTCCACACAAAAAGGGCTCACTTCTTCTTTTTAAAGGCTCCCGTGAAACCATTTTGATCTACTCTGGCAGTTAAACAACAAGTAGCAACATCAGAATTTTTTATTTGCTTCAAAGTCTTTTCCGTTCAGATCCCTGTCACCCCCTAGCCTATTTTACTCCATTAGTCTACATACATCAGTCAGTAACTTTAGGAAGAACTTCGTGGATGAATAACAACTAATTCCTGCCAATGATTTTCTACCTTTTTGTGTGGGTGTGAGTATCTGTGGAACCTTAGCGTAGAAACTAATTCTTCGTACTGGTTAGTTAATGTAGCGCATTATCGTAACCACCAGTCAGGGGAAGGCCCTGCCTTTGGCTTTTTAAATTTTTTTTTATTTTTAATTTCTTCGCCTCCCTATCTCTGTTCTATTTTCATTCTGTTTGATAATGTTCTTGATATCGCCTTAAAAATATGTAGTGCTGTTTTGTCAACTTTACATAAGTGATGTTTTTCATTTACATAGATGAAATACTAAGGTTCTCGTTCTGCTTCTCACATTGGCTAGGCTTTATGCTTTTCAGGTCTTTCCTCTGTGAATGTAGGTGGTTGAACCTTGTTGCCATGTCGAGTTCCATCCCAGGCATCCACTACATTTTTCTTCTCATTCCCATCATGATTAACAGTTAAATGGTGCTGTGCCAGACACCCTCACAGCACGAACGGATATCCTTCCAGAAAGGAAGGCCAGTTTAGAATCTCAGGGGAGCTGTTTGGGGAGGCTTATTTTCCCATATCCCTGCCAACACTTTGTGTTATGCAAATTTATCATTTTTGCCAATCTTTATGGCATCTTTAATTTTTATTTGTCTGACTACTAGTAGGCTGTTCATCACTTTATTTGCTTTTACCCATTCATGTTCCCCCCTCTATGAATTGCCTGTTCATATATTTTGCCCATTTTTACTTTATTTCTTTTTGATTTACTTGAGTTCCTAATATAATATGTTAGATATTAATCCCCTGATTTAGTCTTTGCTATTATCTTCTCCCTATAAGTTACCTGTACGTTTGTTTTGTCCATTATATCCACCTTTGAGCAGAAATCCTTACATATCTATTTAAAATTTTGCAGCTTTTTTGGAAAAAAATTTTTTTTATGCTTACATTGAGCTAGAGATTGGCAGTAGATGATATGAAAAATACAAAGTTGAGGCCAATGTTTAGAGAACTCCAGAAGTAGCGTGATCTTTGAGACCAAAGCAGCGTACAGAGTGCATTCCCTAGGAACTTTCCAGAAGCATGAGCACGGGGGTGCCCAGCAGTCACTTACAGTGTAGACCAGCACTTGAGTTGTCTGTGGGATTCCTGGTTCTTTGGAATGTCTTTTCTCAGCATACTTAGGAACAGGAGCATTTCAAAGGCCAACATAAGTAAGTACAGAGAGATCAGTCATTAAATTCTAACTCAGACTGAATTTTCACTCTGTAGGAAATTTTTGAATATAAAGCTCTTATGTTAGTTGGCCTGGACCATGTAACTACCTCTTGCCAGTCACACATGACAGTGCCTCTTCCAGGTTGGGTTGGTAAGAAACCTCTTTTTTTTGTTTTATGGAAATCTCCAGTCCCTCTTTTCTTCAGCCCACCTGGATCACTGAGCTTTGAATTGAAGACAGCTGTCCAGGACAGTCACTGGTGCCTGAAGCCCACTTCCCATGAGTTTTTGCTGTGATAAAACACTAACATATGGGAGATTAAGACATGTGCAGCATTGCCTATGTCATCCTAATCGAATGTGGTAATAGTATTATCCTTGACTTTATAGGTGAAGAAGGCACCAGAGATTAACTTGTCCAGGTTTCTCACATAGTCAGTCTGATTCCAAAGCTCAACATCTAAGTTTCAGAACAGTTTCTACTGTGAAAGTAATGTCATCCTAAATTTAGTCTGGGTTAGGTCCCAACCATTTGTAGAATATATAGTGAAACTAAGTAATTTGCATATTTTAATTAAATAAACATTACCAATATGAGGCATTTATACATACCTAACCTAGAGCTATAATGGGTGAATATCAGTTTATTCCCCCTAAGGGACACTAGAATAACTTGGCTATTTCTAGAGGAGTAAATATTTTTACCAACACTTCAGTTTTCAAAAATGATAAAAATTATATTGCTGACTTATTTTTAATGTTTTATTTATTTTTGAGAGAGACAGAGTGAGAATGGGGGAGGGACAGAGAGAGAGGGAGACAGAACCTGAAGCAGGCTCCAGGCTCCGAGCTGTCAGCACAGAGCCTGATGCCGGGCTTGAACTCACAAACTGTGAGATCATGACCTGAGCCTAAGTCAGTGTTTAACCGACTGAACCCCCCCAGGCGCCGCTTTGCTGACTTCTTTTTAAATTGGGCAGTTCGTTCAGATTATTCCATGTAAGAAGAAATTAGGACTTAGGGAATCTTTCAAGTAGGACAGACGCGGAAGAAAAGATAAAATATTGAAGACTGGCAGAGTTTCCAGGTGAAAGGGTCTGCAAATGCATTCCTTTTCCAGTATTTATTGAGCACCCACTGTATACTAGCTACTCTTCTAAGTTGCTTGAGGTACATAGCTAAGCAATAGAGATGGAAATCTGTGTCCTTGTGGTACTTCTAGTAAAGGTAGGAAGGGAGTATTTGCAAAGCATCCAGGTTACAGTCGAGGAAACTGAGCTCAGAGGTAGATAGGTACCTTAGGGAACCCTGAATACTGACCTGAGGAATTTGTATGTAATTTAGCCATAAGTAGAGAGCCAAGAGTCTCCTATCAGGATGACCTGATCAGAGCTGTGGACGAGGACTTGCTTAGACAAATGGAATTTGGGAATTTAGAAAGAAAGATCTAGAGTCACCAGAATTGTTGATCTCTCTTCTGAATCTCCATTCTTCTTCTGGGTTCTTGACGTTGGGGGTGGTGATGGCGATGCTTCTGCTGATGCGGTGGGGTCTGAAACCTCCCCAGCATTCCCCTTGCCCAGCTGTGCCTCCTGCCAGGCTAGTGCCCTTTGGCACATCCCTCAATTTAGAGGAAGGGGCGTCTGTTTGTCATTCATCTTCAAGGGATGGGGGTTATGTCTTTTTATAACCTGCATGAAGATTCCCTATGTGCCTGCAGAAGCCCAGAATAGACAGCAGCGCTAGGATCTGACTCCAGTCCTGCCTGACTACAAACACGGTGTGATTTTGCCACTATTTACTACTATTATGACAGTCCCTCCCCCCCGCCACTACTACTATTACTACTGCTGCTGCTGCTGCTGCTGCTACCAGTTTGAGGGAGGAGAGGGAACAAATAGCATCGGACATCCCTTGAGAGCTTGTTATGTGTCAAGCACAGTACTCCTACTGTCCACACATCATCACCTGATCCTCAGGCTCCCTGTGGGGCCGACACAGGCTTCCTAAGTGGCAGAACGGGGGTTGAAGCCCATCTTTCTGATTCCAAATCTGAGGGCTGACCCACTCTATTAGATCTCCCCTGAATACTTAAGGATGAAGTAACCCAGAAAACAATATTGCTGTACTGTCAGAAATCAAGTAAAACAACAACGACGACCACAACAGATTTTTAAAACAACGAACGAGCAGGGGATAGCCTTAACCCAGGGGTCTGCCGTGGCAGGTGCACAGCAAACATTTCCCGTGGTTTGTGCACACAACTTTTTTTTTTAATGTTTTTATTTATTTCTGAGAGAGAGAGAGAGAGAGAGAGAGACAACGTGAGCAGAGGAGGGTCAGAGAGAGAGGGAGATACAGAATCTGAAACAGGCTCCAGGCTCTGAGCTAGCTGTCAGCACAGAGCCCGACTTGGGGCTCCAACCCTCTAACCGTGAGATCATGACCTGAGCCTAAGTCGGACGCTTAACCAGCTGAACCCTGCACACAGCTATCTTGAATGCTGGCCTTTGAGGGGGGGAAATGGTTAAAGTAGAGGACACTGTAAAAGTAGGTAAAGATTGTTGTGAACATTGTGATGGTGGTTTCTGGATACTCCCAAGAGAGCTTAAGTTTGGTGGGATAGGCTGTTTATCAGATCTAATTTCACTTCCTTTTCTGTACCCTGAATATATGTCTGGTTCATTACTAATTCCTGGTAGGATTCCCCTCTGATTTAGGTCCCTGGTTTCCACTGCTCCTGTTTTTCATTTCTGTTTTGTTTTCATTTCTTTGCTTCACAAATGGAACAAGGAGGGAGGATACGTTTTTTTTTCCTGAGACAGTGTGTCAGAAATTGTCAGTGAGGGGGGAAGGTGTTCAAGGCCGTGCACACACATCCCTGTGAGAACGGGATCGCTCAGCGGCAGCAGACTTCACTGAGCTGCGATAGGAAGATACCTGCAGGCAGGTGGTTGGCACCGATACTGCTTCTTGGGCTTAGCACAGTCCAGAAGAGCCGACCGTCACCAGCACAGACTCAGAGCGTGAGAGGGAGCCCAGGTCACCACGATGTGACCATAGCAGGCCGTTTATGTCCATGAAACATTCCCTAACTGGGTGTTGCTACTCCGAAAAGAAAGCTAAATTGCTGAATTTGGTTTATAAGTACTGTAGGACGATGGTTTTGAGATCTTTAAAAATTCTTTTAAGTTAGCAGAAACACCCTCTTTCCAACCCCAGGTTGTACAACTTGGAATCAGAAGCCAGCGTGGCAGACCTCTGTTTGCTTATTCAGTCTCTCTGACGTCCAGAAGGGGCCCCTGAAACACCGCCCTGTAGACAAATTCTTCTCTTGTTGTACGTTTCCTACAATGTCGGTTTCTTTTCCTTGTTCTCCTTGTGTACCTGCTTGAGCCCCCACCTCCTATGTCTCTGATTCTTCAGGCCATTTTCTAAGTTCCTCAGCAGTTCTGTCCAGCTGACGGCTTTCTCCTCTCAGTACTTGCATAGGGTCTGGCAGAACCGCCCGGGTGCCCAGAGCTCTGGAGTGATGGGCTCGCAACCTCTAACCAGGTGTATTAACGGCATCCGTTCCCAATGGACTGATTATTCACTCCTTGTGTTTCTCTTTGCCTCTTGGTCCCCTTTCTTTGCTGGGAGACCGGACACAAAGAGTAGACGGTTCTAGTTACAGCTGCTTCCACCAGGTCTTTTACTGTGTCTGGCCTCGGTTTCCCGAAATGTACAGTGAGGCTAAATTAGGTCTGAGGGTCCCTATTAAGTTCTTTGCAATAAGTTTTGAGATTCAAAGCCAGTTGAGTTGGTCACAGTTTCTGTCACACCCCATTTCCACAGCTCAGAGATTCTTTTCTGGCCCAAAGTGGACACCATAGCAGGAAGTCAGCATCCTTTCCTGGGTCTTCCTCAGACTGGAGGTGCAGTTGGGGTGATGGTTACTTTGTTTATCTCTGAGGCTGTGCTGTTTCCTGTAGTAGCCACATTGGGTGGAGAAGGTTCTGATTACCTATTAGCAATCTGCTAAGATTGGCAAATTGGGGGTGGGGACTTTGCCAATAATAGAAACTTTGGACTTTAGCCCAGTATTAAGATTCCGTTTAGGTGTGACCTGGGGGAAAAGGATTAACTTGATAAGGAACAGTAAAAATTGTTAAGTTTCTAGACACTGAATTATAAGCATTGCCAACCGAGAGAGGGAGGGAAGTCCTGCCAGGTGAGTAGAAGATGATGTATGTGCCCTAACTGTATCATTATTGCTGTCACATTACTCATTTATTCATTCATTCAACATACACTCACTGAACAGCCATGTGGCAGATACTTGTCTAGTCACTGTGGGTTCTTTTTTCCTCAGAGTCACTACTGAGACTGTTCTCAGACATTTGGCCTGAGTTAGGATTGCGTACCATTAGAAGGTAGTGACTTTTTTGATCACACTACACAGTTCAATCCTAGGGATTGAGATGTGGACATAGTTTACCTGAGGTAAACATTCTAATGTGATTTTCCTTTATAGAAATACAGTTATTTCCTAACATTATTATTTTTTTTTTAATTTTTTTTAATGTTTTTTATTTATTTTTAGGAGAGAGAGAGAGACAGCATGAACAGGGGAGGGTCAGAGAGAGAAGTCACAGACTGAAACAGGCTCCAGGCTCTGAGCTGGCAGTCAGCACAGAGCCCGACGCGGGGCTCGAACCCACGAACCGCGAGATCATGACCTAAGCGAAAGTCGGACGCTTAACCGACTAAGCCACGCAGGCGCCCCTATTTCCTAACATTATTAATCTTAAATTCTAAGGGTACATATCTGTATTTCAAAATAATTGATATAGAGAAATCCAGCAGAAAGCAGAAGTCTTGGTATAATTAAGTGCCTTCTTCACATACCTTTAACTGTCTAATTGTTAACCCTGTGGTTTCATTTCCATTCTTTTCTTGTACTTCCTTCCTTACATGTGGAAACTTCTGAGCTTATACATGGCTCACTGGCCCTGCAGCTTCCCACAATGTCATTCCCACTCTTCAACATTTAAGTCTCTTGAAAAAGAAAAGCCTGCAGGGGGAGCTGGGGTAGGGAAAAGCCTTTCTGGTTCTTTCCTGCTTTCCTGTCTTTTAATAATTTATAAAGTATTCAGTACCTATTACGTGCCTGGGATGGAGCCAAGTCCTGTAGCTACAAAGATAAATAAGAATGATGTGTTGCCACCCTTGAGTGCTCACAGTCTAGGGAGGAAGAACAGCATATGAAATAGTAAATTATACTATACTGTGGAAACTGCCTTGTCTGAATTAGGAACAAAGTCCACTCGAAGAATAGAAGAGAGTGCGATGCTGGTAACTTCTCAAAAGGGCATAGGGGTTTCACCAAGATATGATGATGGTTGAGCTAGGTATCAAAGGAAGTCATAGAGTTTGCCAGGTGGCAAATGTGGTAGCAGGAGATAGTATTTCACCTTTATACCTCAGGGAAAGAGAAAGATAGCATGTGCTACAGTGGCTTTTTTCCCCCAATAAAAAAAGGAATTATTGTGCTTTTCTCCTTATGAGGGGAAGGGAAGGCAGGGAGGGAGAACGCAAGAGAAAGGAAAAAGCAAGGCAAGCAAGCCTTCCTCTTCCTAACAATGTCAATGGAAGCTCCTGGATTAGGTGTTCCACGAAACTGAAGTACAGTAGCAGAGCTCAGTCACTAAATAATTTTGGCTGGTCCCTTTGAAATGTGTATCTAAAAGGAAAGGGAAAAAAAACTTCCTCAGAGCAGATTTCTTGAAATAATTATATTTCTTCTAAACAAAACATTTTAAACATGCAAGCAGAACACTTCACAGAGATTTTGGATCAGAGATATAAAGTGATTTCATCTCAGTGTTAACTCTTAACGCCTTATACAAATGGAGGGCAGTGGTACAAGACAATTCAAATATTTTAAATCTGTTTTCAGAATGCAGCCTGTATCATTGGGAGCTCCAAGTTTACCATGATACTTTTCTTGGATCAGTGATAGAATGAGTTTGCATCTCCACAGCATATAGTAGCCAAAGGGGACCACAGACTTTTATTCTAATGTCTCCTGAATTTCCTATTGGTCATCAAAAAGGAAAGTCATCAGGTTGGTTCTGGAAACTGCTGTCTTTATGTTGAGTTAGGTTGGGACTTCAAAATACTTATTAAGAAAGTTCTCAAGTGATACCACCTCACACCGGTCAGAGTGGCTAAAACGAACAAATCAGGACACTAGATGTTCGTGAGGATATGGAAAAATGGGCACCCTCCTCCACTGTTGGTGGGAATGTAAATTGGTACAGCCCGCCTGGAAAACAGTGTGGAGGTTCCTCAAAAAATTAACAGTAGAACTCCCCTATGATTCAGCAGTAGCACTGCTGGGAATTTACCCAAGGGACACAGGAGTACTGATGCATAGGGGCACATGTACCCAATGTTCATAGCAGCACTCTCAACAATAGCCAAAACATGGAAAGTGCCTAAGTGTCCATTAACTGATGAATGGATCAAGATGTGGTTCATCTATACAATGGAATACTACATGGCAATGAGAAAGAATGAAATCTGGCCATTTGTAGCAATGTGGATCAACTAGAGGGTGTTATGCTGAGAGAAATAAGTCAGGCAGAGAAGGACAGATACCATATATTTGCACATACAGGTGGATTAGGAGGAAGCTAACGGAGGACCATGTGGGAGCAGAAGGGGAAAAATAGTTAGGGAGAGGGAGGGAGGCAAACCAAGAGAGGCTCTTGAATGCTGAGAACAAACTGAGGGCTGATGGGGGTGGGGGAGAGGGGAAGGGGGGTGATGGGCATGGAAGAGGGCACTTGTGGGGATGTGCACTGGATGTTATATGGAAACCAACCTGACAATAAACTATTCAAGAAAAAAAAAGTTCTCAAGCATACACAAAGTCAGAAAACATAGTATAATGGACTCCAGATAGTCATCTTTCATATTTAACAATATTTTGTTACATACTGCATTCATCGATCTCTCTACAGCATCTTTTGAACTTGCATTAATTTGCATGTTTTTATGCATGTGTGTGTATAGCTCTGTGTAATTTTATCTTATGTAGTTTCATGTAACCACCACCACCACAATTATGAGTCAAGGCTGTTATATCACTGCAGAAGAACTTTTTTGTGCTCTTTGTTTTTGCATCATACTTAGGAAGGTAGGTAAGTTTTCATTTATTTTGAGGGAGTCATAAATGGTACCATGCTTTTAATTTTGATTTGCATGTGTTCGTGCTATGGTAATATGATCAATTTTTGTGTGATGATCTGATCTTGTATCCTACAATCTTGCTACATTTGTCTATTAGTTCTACTGGCTTTTTGTACTTCCTTGAGATTTTCTACCTAGACAATCATGACATTTGCAAATAAGGACAGTTTTATTTTTTCTTTCTGATAGATACGCCTATTATTTTATTTTCTTGCCATATTGCATTGGCTAGGACTTCTAGTTCTATGTTGAATAAGAGTGGTGAGAGGCAACATTCTTGCCTTTCGATCCTAGGTGAGAAAGCATTCAGTCTTTTACTATTAAGTATGATGTTGGGATATTTATAGATGTTCTTTATCAAATTGAGGAGGCTCCCCTTTATTCTTAGTTTGCTGGGAGTTTTTATCATGAATGTTGTTCAATATGGTCAGATATTTTTTCTGCATCTATTGATATGCTAATCTGTCCTGAACTGCTGCCTTCCCCAAACACTCATTTCAGGTCCCATATTGCCAGTGGTAGAATAATCTAGAGAAGAAGAATATTCCAGAGAAAGCAATTTGGGATACAAATTCATGTTATTGTTAAATCTGCATTGATGAATATCAAGAGGAATTGATCAGATAACTTGCTGGAAATCTGGCCTTTTGAAGATCTTTCCTTTCTTAGCATTGCCATAATATTTATTGAGGCAGGTATAGAGCAGAGAGGTTAAGAATAAGACTTTGTTCTAATGCGGCCTTCATCATTTACTAACTATGTGTGACCTTAAGCATACCACTTAACTTATCTAAGCCTCAGCTTCCTCATCTGTAAAACGAGGTTAATAACTATCTCATGTTGTTGTGAGGATTAAACAAGATGACACATATAAAATGCTTAACAGGTAATAGGCATTTAATAGGTGTCACCTGTTGCTGTTGTGAGCGTTGCAGTATTCACATATTTAACAAGCATTTATTAAACTCTCTCACACCCAGAGCATTGTGCTGTGTATTTTGGATGAGACACAGTTATACGAAGTGCAGATTCAGTCTTAGAAGAATGTGCCATTCAATTTTCAAACATCCCATATGTGTGAATAAATGAATGAAAACTTTCTTCTCTTCCACCCACCCAGGACCAGTCTTTGGTCTTTAACTTCCCACCACTGGCCCTTTGCACCTGTCCTGTCTTTTTCACTCTCCCCTTTTTGTCCTCTCTCCTCCTCACCTTCCTGTTTTTTTGGTAGCAATCAAGCTGTCCTAGGTGAGCCGGTTTCTGTTGCTGACTCTTTTTCTTTCTCCCTCACTTTACTTTTCCAATTTTTCTGAGCTTCCCGAGATATGTTTTGGGCCATCTTTCTCTTAAATCTTTCTATTTCCTTAGAGAATCTCAGGACAGCTGAAAACCTCATCGCAGCCCCTCTTCATAGGTTTTTCTTCCTTCTTCTGAGCCCAAAATGACCATGATTATGACTAAGCTGAGAGACACCTGACTCCAAAGGAATAATAATGAAAAAAAATCAGTGACATTAACCTCTAAAAGCCTTGATGGTGCCCAGCATTCCTTAATAGAATCTGCACTGAATTTCCCACTTCTCTCCTCATTTTATTCTAATTAAACCTTCTCTCCCTCAGCATTAAGAGCATTAAGATAAATTAAAAGCCCCAACCTAATTTTTGTTTAATTGCTACATTTCAAAAGAACTCATTTCTGTTATTTTCTCATTGCAGATTTACAGTGTTTCTGCTACTCTGTGGATTTTTAAAAGCTTTAGTGGGTTGGCCTAAGGGTGTCACCTCCTTCACAACATTATTTCTAAAGGAAAACGCATGCCCTGAGTTCACAGACAAACTGACTTTGGGAACCCGCTTTGGTGGCACACGGGGCACACCCCGTGCTAAGTGTCCTAACTTGTAGAGGGTTGTAGTCCTTTCAGATATTTTAGAGAGCCAGCCCAGCCTGTAAGTGCAGTATTTGGTTCATCCTCCTTGGAAAGAAAACCACCTAATTAGGGTTGCCATGACAACTCTGTTTTCCTGCATTATAACAGACCTATTGACCTGAAGTTAAGGTTGACGGAGCACATGTGCGTGTTGGTGACAGAAACAGTCATCCAAGATCTGAGACTATTGGCTCCATTTCCCTGCAAGCTTCTTTTGTAATTTATGCCCCTAGCAAGCATTTATTAAGCACCTTTTCGGTGGAGAGCTTACATAAACCCTCTCATGGAGATAGAATAAAATCCAGACACCTTACCGTCACCTTCAGAAGGTGGCCCCTGCCAGCACATTTGGCCCCTCGCCTCCCACCTGCCCCAGGTGCTGTCTGTTTTCAGCCACATCGACCGCTTCCTGATCCGCAAGCACTCCAGGCTCGTGGCCACCTTTGGGCTTTTGCACATGCTGTTCCCTCTACCACAAAGACTCTTTGCCGCCATGTGTCTAGTTATTTGGCTCCACTCCATCCTTAGGATCTATTTAAGAGAGGCTTTTCCTGATGGCTGTAAAGTTGCCTCCCACTACCTTCCCAGTAATGGGAGTCTAGCTCTTTGGCATTATATTTTGTTTCCTTCTTAAGTGCTTTCTGTTCTTTTCAGTTATTTTGTTATCATTTCATTATTGCATTAGCTGTGTTTCATTAGAATGCCTCTTATTAGAAACTCTGAGAGCAAGAACGGTGTTTGTCTTGTTCCCTGGCACACCCATTAATATTTGTTGAGTGAATGAAGAGGAGAGTGATGGACCATCATGGGAATCAAGAACGGCTCCAGATCACTTCTGACACTCAGCAAATGAAAGAGCATAGCTTTTTTTTTTTTCAGTTATCCTTCTCTATTTATAATAGATGCATAGCAAATCATTTGCTTATTGTACAGTTCTCTAATGGGGCCCCCCAAAATGAATGCATTACTGAAAAATGGAAAAACAGTAAGGTGATTAAAAAGGAAAAAGAAAGAAAAGAAAGACTTCACAGACTGGCACTCATGTAAGTGTTTTGGATGATGGACATGGTTGGGTAAGAATAATGGCCAGAGGGCATTTTATGTGTGAGGAATGACCTGCATTTGTAAGTGCTGTGTGGAGGTCGGAGTCATTAAGATAACCAATAAGAGCACCTTTGAGTGACCAGCTGAACTGTAGGGAAGGCACCCCTTGGAGAGGAAGCATGAAAGATGCAGACACGTGGAATTCAGAATGTTAAGGATGTCGTTCAGTTTGGCCAGAGAGATACAGGGGCCATCCTGCATTCAGAAAAATTAACCATGGGCCTAAAGTAGAAAGAACAGAATGTGTACATTGCAGAAACAATTCACTATTTGAAGAAACATGTCTAAAGTTGTGGAGTCTTGGGGAAGGGGGGGGACCCAGGGACTGGATAGGGGGAAGGAAAGTTTAAAAGGGCCCTTTAACTGCACTTTCCTCCAGGGCAAATTGGTTTCTTAGGTTCATTAAAAGTGTGACTTTTCAAGCATTTGACAGTAGATTCCCACTAAATGAATTTATTTTTTAGTTTGGTTTGAATATTAATTCTCTTTCTTGTAAGAGAAATAAAATGAGTACCTAAGTATTAGAACTCAGTGGTAGTAAGAAGTAACATTTAAACCTATGTGTGAGCCACTTTGCTAAATACATTACATAATTCTTTAATTCATTTCCACAGTAGCCCTGGGAGCTTTTGTTATCATCCCCATTTTATAGATGAGCAAACTGAGGCTCAGGGAAGTTAACTTGTACCAAGGCCATTATTCTCTATGGCCAAATTGGCTATCAGATCCTCATGGTCCATCTGATTGCAGAGCAAGGGCTCTTAGTCACCTCATTTTTCTGGCTCGTTCACACTTCAGTCTAGCTTTTAAGTTTTTATTTCGTATCATGTAATATATCTCCATCCTTTTATTTGAGATGTTGACTTCCTCAAACTAAATTACTTGATGTTCATTCCACAGATATCCATTGCTTGCCTATGATATACAAGGTATTATATAGCATATTAATAACATTAATTGAAAAATCTTGCATTACATTAGAGAAAACTAAACTTATCAAACTCGTATTTTATTTCCCTGAAATTCCCTTTGTGTGTCATATAACAGTGGACAATTATAACAAATAACCCTTATTTAAAGGTTAAGGATATCCTTTAAATTATCCTTAACAATTTAAGGGATAATTTATGGGGCTTTTTGGGTAACTTTCTATGTTGATATTTAAACTGAAGAAGGAAAGGTACAAGAATAGAATGGTGAGCTACCTTCTATCTTTTACTGGTTTCACCCATTATTTGCATTTTGCCCCATTTGCCTTGTCATTCTGTATATTTATATTTGTTTGTTGTGATTATTTTCTTAACTCAGCTGGTGAAGAGGTGGACACATGATGCACTTTACCCTAACTGCTTCAAAAAGTATTTCCTAAGAGCACGGACCTTCTCGCATACAACTCCAGTGTAATTCTCAAATCAGGAAATGTGTCATTGACACAGTACAATTATCTAATCCACAATCTGTTTTCTAATTCTGTCAATTGTTCCACTAATATCCCCATTAGCTGTTTTTCACCCTGGTTCAGGATGCAAGCCAGGATCACACACTGTCTTTAGGTATCATGTCCGTCTCTTTATGTTTCTTTAGTCTGGAGCAGTTCCTCAGTCTTTCCTTATCTTTCTTAACCTTGACAGTTTTGAGGAGTACAGGCCAATTATTTTGTTCCTCAATTTGAGTTCATTTGATGCTTCCTCATGATTAGATTCAGGTTATGGATTTCTGGCAGTGGTGCTTGTATATGGTATGTGTCCCAAGGGCACATGATGCCAGTTTGCCCCAGGTTTGGTGATGTTAACTTTGATCACTTGCTTAGTGTCCACAAGATTTATTTAACGTTACTAATTTTCACTTTGTAATTAATAAGAAACTTAATGGGTAGAAGGTTGAGACTATGAAAATACCCCCATCAGACTTTCACCCACTAGTTTTAACATCCATTGATGATTTTTCTAGCTTCATCTTTCCTTCTGCATTTAGTAGTTGGCTTTCAATTACAATGAAGAGCTTCCCTCCTGTATTTATTTATTCATTTACCTATTCATATCAGAAAATTTGTATTTGTCTATTTGTATCTATCTGTCTTACTGATTCTGTTTTATTCAATGGACATATGCCATTGCTGTCATTATTTTGTTGCTTAAAGAAAGATAAACTTGGGGCGGGGCGCCTGAGTGGCTCAGTTGGTTAAGCGTCTGACTTCAGCTCAGGTCATGATCTCATGGTTCGTGGATTCGAGCCCTGCATCAGTCTCTGTGCTGACAGCTAGTTCAGAGCCTGGAGCCTGCTTCAGATTCTGTATCTCCCTCTCCTGCTTCAGATTCTGTATCTCCCTCTCTCTCTGACCCTCCCCTGCTCACACTGTCTCTCTCTCTCTCTCTCTCAGAAATGAATAATTGAAAAAATTAAAAAAAAAAGAAAGATAACCTCATCTACAAAAAAGGATTATTATTTTGAGTGCTGTATTAGAATTCTATTACTGCTGTAACAAAACACTGCAAATTGAGCAGCTTAAAAAACTCAGACTTATTATCCTATAGTTCTGTAGGTCAGAAGTTCAGTGTAAGTGTTGCTGGGCTAAAATCAAGGTGTTCGGGAGCTGTATTCCTTTCTGGAGAATCTAGTGGAGAATCTGCTCCATTGTTCACTCAGGTGTTGGAAGAGTCCAGTTCCCTGCAGTGAGAGGACTGAGATCCATGTCCTTGCTGCAGATCACCTGACAGTCTTTCCCAACCTCTGTAGGCTGCCTGCCTCCCTTGGCTTGCGGCCACCTTCCTCCGTCTTTGGAGCCAACAACCGGTCCTTCCTGCTTCCAGTGTTTTCTGTCTCTTCTGGTGCCACATCTCTTATTTACTCTTCTGTTTTCCTCTTCTACTTTTAAGGACTCGTGTGATTACATCAAGCCCAGCAGGTAATCTAAGATAATTATGTCAAGGTCTTTAACCTCCTACAAAGTCTATTTTACCATGTAAGGCAACACATTCACAGGTTCTGAAGATTATTCTGCCTGTTATTCTGCCATTATTCTGCCTATCACAAATGCCTGCCCTCGTTCAAGGCTTGTGCTAGGAACGTGCTTCTGTTTAATCAGAAAAAACATCAGGCAGAGAATTACAAGGAAAGAAACTGTTCAGTGAGAGATCGTTTCATATTTAGTCAAATGGAATAGGCTTATAGTTGGGAGTAGGGGCTGAGAAGACCCTATATTATCAACAGGGTCTCAATAACAACTCCTGAAGAGCTGGGAAGGCTGCCAAGGACCGAGCAAGCATGGAGGGCTTAGTGTCCAGGTGTCCCTGTTGCAGAATGAAACTATGGTACTATCGGCTATAGGAACTTGCATGCATGCAGGGCTGGTGGGAAAGGTCACATATGGGGGACAGGCATGGCTCAGAGCTTCTGCTTCTGAATGTAGCATCCTCCCTTTTCACAGCACCTAGCACGCCTGTCTCTTAATCATGTACTTTCACTGTTTCTTAATTTTTGTGCCAGGAAAGTTTATATACTGAGATTGGATCTCTCAGTTGTTCCAGGATGTCTAACGCTTTCTTAAATAAGATGGTCTGCTAGGTTTCTGAACCCAAAAAGCTACCTCGCTGTCAATACTGCTGCATTAGACCAGGGGATAATGAGAGACCCGAAAGGGATTTGAGAGTTAGCTGGCTCCACCCTCACTATGCATATAAGAAAACAATACCAAGAAAGCTAAATGATCACTAGAACCCCCACAGCCAGGTGGTCTATGGGGCGAGGCAGGGTTTGGAGCAATGGTGAAATACATGGCTTCAGGAATTGAATGGCTTGATTCAACCCACTGTCTTTCATTTACTGGGTGAGTTAACTGAGTCAGTTACCTAACCTGCCACGCCTTACTGTGTATCTGTAGGACATGTCAACCTTCTAGGTCTCTTGTGAAGAGTAAATAAAGCTAACAAATGAAGACTTTCAGTACATTGCCTGACTCATGAAAAGTTCTCAGTATGTGGTATTTGTCATTGTTGATCTTCTGAATAGTAGTAGAATCTAGATCAATAATGTGGAATCCCAAAGTCCTTGGGAATTTTAGGGTCCCAGCAACAGAACCAAACTATGTAAGTACTCTGCACACCACTCAGGTACTTCATCCATTTGGTTGGTCATTGCCCTTCCCATTACATCTTTGCTCACCACATTCAATACCTTCTGTGCTTTGCATTCATTTATTTTTATGCCTTGGTTTCTCTCTCTTTCTGTTTCTTCTTCTCTCTACTGCAGAGGTAATATGTTCCAATTATAACCACCAATACCAATTCCAGTATCGCCAAAGAACAAAGTATACGAGGCAAAATGTCCTCATTTTTCCTTACCGTAGCTCCCCTCACCCTGGAGGTTACCTGATACCATGACCTCCTCATTCCCAAGTGGGCAGTGGAATTAGAAACCCCTCTGTTTGGATTGCCCTCCATTAATCTAGAACTTCTGTCTCTCCACCACCACCGGTTCTTGTTCTCGCTCTGTTTGCTCTCTGTCCCCTCTGAGGAAGGCCTCTGAGATAGGCAGGAAGCCCCTGTTCTCATTGACTCTGTCCCCTTTCTGCCTTTGTCTTCCATTCCCGTATGGGGGGTTGCTCCTCGGTGATGTATCCTCCCTTCTTCTTCCCCATGCTGGGGCCGACGCTGACCTACCTGGGACCACCCTCTTCCTTGGGACAGTGAGCCTCAAGCCTTCACCTTGATGAAAACGAAGAGGGGAAATATGACTTACTAGGAAATACACAACAGGTGGAGGTAGTGTTTTGACACTCTTGTCCCTGTTAGCTCAGTTTGGGCTTTTGTTGTTCCTGTTTTAATTTAGCTGTAAAAATGGCTTCATCTGTTATGTACCGTTCGCAACTTGCCTTTTCTTTTAACAATATATCATGGTCATTTTCCTAAACCATGACCTATAGGTCTCTGCCGTTCTTCCCAGTGGGTACGTGGTACTCATGAGAAGGTTCCTCTAATGTGTTCAGCTCTTCGGTCGGCAAATTTTTCCTTTTGAAACCTGTTTACCTTAGGGATTTGGTTCTACCCATGTGAACCTGTCATTCCTTCTCTCTGAGCTCTGGCTCAGTCCTCACCCTCCTCAGGAGGTTCTTGTCTCCAGATATGCCTGAGCCATGTGTTGAGTCTGAAGGGTAGTTAGAGTGTTTGCTGCTCAGGTGATGTGCATGGCTGCAGCTCGAGTTTGAGGAGGTGATGTGTGAGCTTCAGGGCTCCGCCTGCTCTGAAGTGACCCTGAGCCCTTGTTCTGAGCAAAATGAGAATGCCCCCACAAAAGTGAGTTGTCCTCCATTCACCACAGCTCACACGGAGAAACGTTCTCAGTCTGATTGAGAGAGAGGGATGCTGATGCCTGGGGCCTCTCCTCTGAGTGCCTGAGGTGCTAGGGGCGCTGGGGTGGACAGCTGGGCCCTGCAGACTTCAATGCTCAGGGTCTGCCAGGTGGCCCGGAAGTTGTGGACCCCTCCCTGCCTTTCTCCTCGAAGACTGTAGATATCCACGGACGTCTATGGGACTGTTAGTTGGGGAGAGCACCAGGACTCCTGAGAGGTAAGAGTGCCTGCAGCTGCCTTCTCACACCAGGGGATCTGGGGTCGCCATTTCCCTCTTCCATGTGAGTCTGGGTGGAATTACTTCCTGTCCATTGACGCCAGTGATGCAGTCCTACTACAGCGTCAGGATTCCGTGGCTGTGGTTCAGCCCCCCAACTTTTTATAGAAGTCGTGTTTGCATTCCCTCTCTGCTATTAATATTGCTCTGTTATTACATTTTGAATGTTTTAGTTTTGAAAGCTTAAGAAAGTCCTAATTCTGAAGCAGTCCAGAAAGTTTCAAACAAATTATGAGGCCAAATTCAATTATATTTGGCCAGTTAAGTTGTCGTTGTCCTTGTCTACATCTACCAGAACCCATCCCTTGCCTGACTAAACCTTGTGTTGCGTCTGTGCCACGGGAATAAAGGAAGCAAACGCACCTGCTTTGTGGGGTAAGCAAGCCCCCCACAAGCCCAGACTTCCCGGAGTTGCCTGGGCCCCTTCATGCCTGCTGGGCCCCTGCTGCTTCTCCTCAGGCCTGCCCCACAGTCCGCTAGTGCTCAGACCTTGTTTACTGGCATGACTGCTTTGAATAATCTATTTTAGAGAATTTGATAAAAAATAGTGCTTAAACCAATAGATTTTTTTTTAAGTAAAAGACATAGGTAAATAAATCATGATATTCAGAAACAGGCTCCTGGTTCTACACAGATGGGTATTAACAGAACTGAACTCCCACTTTCTCCATTAGTAATTAAACAATTTATTTAGTAAGATAAAATGCCTTTTATGTGATGAGCGTCTCTTGAATGCATGTTGCTTCTGTTAGAATTCTGATGGTGCTCATAGCCTCCTCAGCCCTCAGGTCTGCAGATTCCCTTCTCCCTCATCTTTCCTCCCCTCTCTCTTCCCAGCGTGCTCCAGAAAGTGACTCCCTCAGCTTTTCAGGTCATTTTGGAGCATGCTCCCTGGAGGGGGGGGGGTGGGGGAGGGTTCTGTGGAAGGGAGCAGTACTCCTGTCCGATGTCTGTGTCCTGCTTTGGTGGTGACATCCTATGTGCACATTTGTGGGCATTTCCTGGAGTAGTAGCTGGCCGCAGGGCCCGCCATCTCAGTGTAGCAGCAGAGTAGAGGGGGTGCATTTAAGCAAGCAGTGGCCTCTGGTTCCTGCTCATCATCGTCATCCACTGCCTTGACTTTATCATACTCTTGGTCATTGGGCAGCCATGGCATTATGGTTGGGAGGAGGAGCTGGAAAGGGGGCCGAAGATCAGTAGACATGTGAAATGATGTGGGTGATTTGGCTCATAAAGGTGAAGCGGGGCATGGCTGAACGCTGCCAAAATTGGGAGACCAACAACTTTACCTACAAGCTGAGAAGGTCTTCTGCTCCTAAGGATAGAAGTCTTCTCCTTCTGTGTGTTCAATACAGTGATTCTCCTGTGTGTTCAATACAGTGATTCTCCTGTGTGTTCAATACAGTGATTCTCCTGTGTGTTCAATACAGTGATTATCAGTATCATGTTAGATACATGAGCTAATCTACTGTTAGTTCATAAAAGAAGCAGCTTTAAGGCATTTTGTTTTGTTCAAATCACACATTTTTTTCACCCTGAGATTCGAGTATGCTACCCTAGAATGGGGATGAGAGAAGAGAGATTTCTTCCTCTCCCCAAGAGAATCGCTGGAGGGGTATACGGTACATGTCTGTGCTGGGGCAGATGAAGGTGGAGAATTGCTACCTACTGGCTTGTCTGTTGAGTGCTTATCTATGCTGTAGAGGGTGTTCAGGAATAAGCTAATTTCTTGGGGCACCTGGGTGGCTCAGTTGGTTAAACATCTGACTCTTGGTTTCAGCTCAGGTCATGATCTCATGGACGTGGGATCAAGCCCTGCATCGGGCTCTGTGCCGACAGCTTGGAGCCTTCTTGGGATTCTCTGTCTCCCTCTCTCTCTCTGCTCCTCCCCTCTTAAAATAAGTAAATAAACTTAAAAAAAGAATAAGGTAATTTCCAACATTAACCAAAATGGCATGTGTCTGTTCCATGTGAACTAAACTGAAATAACAACAGAAATACTTAACCTGCATGTTATGGACAGTTTAGTTTACTAACTTAGTCACAAAAGATAAAATCACTACATCAAAAGTATTCAGCATCTAACTGGTGTTTTCATTTATGATGAATATTATTCACCAGCTGTTGTTAAACATTAACTATAACACATATGTCCTGAGGGAATGAAATAGTGACTTCCAAAAGTTTTGGAATTATGGCACCTTAGTTATCCCTAAATGGTTTATATGTTGGATATGTGTTTTAATTTAAAACAACAAAGTAACACTTTTCACTTTACACATGCCCTTTTGTTTTAACTCTAGACATAAGTGTCCCAGAGCCAGAGCCAAGAATTGCTGCCACTCAGCTTAACGGGTCATTTATTTATTTATCTAGATTGACCATTTTGTTACTTCCTTTGCTAAATTGTAGTCCATATCATATACCCAGACTATTCTCCTACCTCCCCCCGCCCCCACCATCCCTGACGAATGTGTCTTTGAAATTCCTGCAAGTGAATTCAGTCCAAACTTTGGCTTACAAAAATGTGGGGTGTTTCATGCTTCAGTTGTTGTACCCGGAGTGAGTGTCCCTCCTGTGACGGCAGAAGCGTCAAGTAATGCCCAAGACACTGGCTCAGGCCTCTGCTGACAGCCCTGAGGTCTCGCAGAGCGTTGAAGGTTTGGCCCGCGTACCATCAAGAAGCCAAACGTCCCCATCCTAAGTACAGGCCTGGCTAAGGTTAGCAGGAAGACTAGCATTTCGTTGCTTCATTTTCCTATAAAGCTCTGGGTTGCTGATGGAAGCAGAATTCCAATGTATTGACACACTACCACATTGTTAACACGATAGGGAGGATTTGATTATGGGAGAACAAGTCCAAAAACGGTAAATTGACAAAAAAAAAAAAAAATCTGAGGCCTTGCTTCTCCAGGCAGCTTTTGTGGTTGCATTCCTTTATTTGATGTGGTCCCTCCTTCTCCTGTGCCAAACGGTGCAGCGTGTAAAAGTGATGAAGTTGCAAAAAAAAAAAGGGCAAGGGAGGGGCCAGGAAGAGATAGGGAGTGAGCCGTTTAGTAAGAGAGAAAGAAAACAGAGCTTAGGGATCAAAGACAGAAATACCTGTTTCCAAACAGGAGGAAGAAAGGAACGCGGATTCCTTTCCCTGTGCTTGGGTCCACACTGAGCCCTCTCTCAGCTGGTAACTCTCAGGCCAACCCAGGGCAGGAGACGGTGGCGGGAGGGGGGCGGGGAGGAGGGGTTCCTCAGGCTGCCTGTAGGTGAGCACAGCCGCTGGAGAGAGTCCGAGCTGAGTGCTGTGGGTTACGCAGAGCAGCAGGGTTCGCCAAGGAGGGCCCCGGGGAAGAGGGGTGGAGAACAAAGGCTGCCTTCCATCATCAGATTATGGGACTGAACACGTTTTAACACCAGCCAACCTTGGAGGCAAGTCCCAAGACAAGCATTGGAATCTAAATGAGGAAAATGTTTCCATGCAAGAACAGGATTTTTATTTATTTACAATTTTCAGGCTGGGCAGCTTTTCTAATTGTACGGTTTGTGACTCCCCAAAGTGACATTTTCTGAGTTTTAAAATTATCTCTTTTTGCACTGTGAAAAGAGCATATATGATTCATCTTAATATTTCTGAGGATCAGTCACTAACTAACAGCTAGTATTTTAGGTGGGAGGAAGGCTTTTGTAGGCAGCTTTTTCACCTAGCATAGAAGTAGAAAGCACCAGAATATGCCTCGAACTTCATTTGAGATCGTATAAATAGCTCTCTCGCACAGTGTTCCAATCCAGTGTCATTATGAGAACTCCCACAGCGCACGAGTCGTTGCCTAACGTCCACCTCGCCCTTGACTGAGAAAGACTAATGCTTGCGATTTCCCTGCCAGTCGAATGTAGTTTGTAAGAGGTTTGACTAAAAGGGCTACTTTTCAGTTTTCCTAACTTAATCCATGTCTTTTTTGCCTCTGTTTCTTCTTGGATATATACTTATCCTCAGCATCCCTAGAACCATCAAACAATCTAGGATCCTGGATCAAGAGTCCACAAACTACAGCCCACTTTGTCTGGCTCATGAGCTAATAATGATGTTTTATGGGTCTTAAATGGCTAGAGAAGCACTTAAAGAATAATATTTTGTAATTTGTAAAAATTGCATGAAATCCACATTTCAGTGGCTCTAAGTAATTTCATTGGAACACAGCTGCGTCATTCATTTACAATAGTCCGTGGCTGCTTTCATGCCGCGACGTCAGAGTTGAGTAGTTGCGACAGAGACTTTATGGCCACAGAGCCGACACCATTTACTGCCTGGCCTTTTGCTGACGAAGTTTGACAACTCCTGTCATGAACCCTTGAAACCTTCCTTTTCATAGTGACTATTTGAGAAAATATGTATACATTTACTGACTTTTAATGTCCATTTTGGAAATTTGACTCCCGTATCTTTCCCTACATTCATTTGACTTTAATACCATAAATATTTATTTATGAACTCGGCATTATTCTTTGTTTCTGGTGTAACAGCAGAGACCAAGACAGACAGAAGTCCCCATTCTAGTGAAGGATGGTGCAGGGAGACGGTAAACAGATACAGTACGTAGAGTGTCTTATGGACGTATGTGCCTCAGGACAGGGAAAACAGAGATGAAAGGACGCCTGGGCTGGAGGTGGCTTGTTTTGAATAGATTGTTCAGGAAGCCTTACTCAGAAGCTGATATTTGAGTAAGACCTGAAACAGGCGAGGAAGCAGGCCCTGCAGATGGCCGAGAAGAATGTTCCAGGCAGAGAAAAGACAGAAGAACTGGCCAGTTGTCTGAGGCAGAAGCACTGAGGTGGGAGCAGCCCCGGCTGTAACATGGAGGCAGGAATCCAGATGAGAAGAGAAGGTACAGGAGATCGGACCAGGCTGACTGAACCTTGTGAGGGAGAAGAGTCAAGGATGACTGAGGAGCCAGTGGGCCGGGGCTGCCATTGGCCACAAAGGGCTGAGGGCAGGGGCAGGAGGCTTTGTGAGCAGGGTTTGCTTGTGAGCTGGCTTGAGACATCCCAGCAGAGGCACAGAGGAAGCGATCGGCCGTCTGAGTCCCAAGTTGAGGAAAGGTCTGCGCGAGAGTGTTAAGTTTGGAAGTTGTCAGTGTGAAAGAGTTACGTTAAGCAATGAGGTTCGTTCTCCAACCTCAGACTTTCCTTATCTCTAGGGCATCTCTCACTCTGTGACTAAACAGAACTTCTTTTCTAACCTCAAATTTTCTTTCCTGCCCAGGTCACCACTGGCATGCATCAGGATCTGCTGTTGTATCTTCTTACCTCCTCTCCAGGCAGATGCCCTTTCAGCAGTAGCTGAAGTATGAAATATGCTTTTCTCCCAGGGGTGAAAGTTGTTCACGGTGGTCCAGGATCCATGGTCTGCCATCTGCAGAGTCCCTAGCCTTTGATCTTGTATCTTGCCTTATAAAGTAGACTCTCTGTCCTTCTCACTTCAGGCCCCAGTCTTGATCTCACTGCTCCTTTGTCTTGTCTTCTGGTTACTGCATGAAACTACACTGCCTTTTGCCCATGTGTAAACTCATTGGTAATCACCTATTTTCTAGTTGTTTCCATAAATATCTTCTGCTTTCATGCTAAGCCTTGAAGTCCTTAAGAGCATGTCTAGGTTGTCTTCACCTTCTTGTCCGAAGTGCCTTTCAAATTGTCAATGACCTAATGCCCCAGGGACGGGATGCAAATTTTCTTTCCTGCCCCTTCCCCTTTCCCAGTCCCAGGTGTGTATCCTCGGCATGATGTACATAGCAGTGGGGTGAGGACCGCCTGCACCTACATCCAAGAGGGAATCTTAAAATGCAGATTTCAAGGTCCCATGTCAGACCTGCTGAACCTAATAAATCAGCTTCTCTGGGGTGATGTGTGGGTATCTGAGTTTCTAACAGGCTCCCCAGATTATTCTCCCACAATCATAGAAACTACTCATGCAGAGAAAAGATCCCAACCCCATTTTCACCATTTCTGGCTTTAAGACCGTGGGCAAGTCATCCTTCTCAAGTCGTAGTCTTCTTATCTCTATAATGGGTATAGCAACACTTGCTGTCTAGTTTGTAGGCTGTTGTTAAAAAAAAAATGAGGAGCACTTTGGAAACAAATGGTGAAGTGTTATGTTCTGGCACCGTGGCTACTCTCATCTTTTGGTAGCTCTGCTTGTTTTGTGTGGGCAAGCCCAACTGCAGCTTCCTACAGATTAGCACTTTGAGTACAGAGACCAATAATGTGCACACGAAGTTGCCTAATGCTGTTTATGTGCCTGAGCCTTCAGTAAGTAACAGGAAACAGGAATCAGGCGGATACCCTTCTCTGCCCTGGCCAGGCAGGGGCATTTTATTTTTGCTAACTCTCTGTATCTACCTTTGACCATCATTAAAACCAGTGTGCCATGAGGGAGGCATAAGAATGCTTGTGGATTTAGTCAAGGGTAACTGTGGTATGCACTGATGTTTTCCTAGCTTTATTATGGTACACTTGACAAATAAAATTGTAAGGTATTCAAAGCATACAGTGTCAGGACATGATGTGTATAGGTTTTAATCTTCTCCCAGCAAGTATGTTATATAAGTACTTCATAGGAAAAGTATTAACAGTAGAGCGGTAAAGCCATTCATTGGAACCTCAGAGTTATACATTTATAACAAAGTCGTGGTGACTTTACACATTCCTGATGACTGGTCTTTGAAGATAGTTCCGTTTCTTAAAGAAATTGTCACAGAGTCAACTGCAGATAATAGGCGAGGGATAGAAAGGCAACGAAAAGGAGAAAGCTTTTCTTCTGCCTGGCCTGTTCATGCCTCGCGTGGCCAGGCACAATGTAAGTGGTTCGTACCAAGTCTTAATAGCACATCTGCTAAGTCCGTTGTTGTTTTGGGGGATTTACTTTAAATGCTTTTCCACATGCTAACAGAATCCTGATGGTGGACATCTGTTAAGATTACCGTCCCTTGAACGCTTTTTTAAAGATGTTAACAAACTTAAAAAACACATTTCCGAACAAAAACTTGGTTAGCGTTCATGTTGTGAGACATCTTCTGTTAGTGATTACACTATTCCCATCTTTTGTGTATATTTTTTAAATTGTAGAGTATCTTGGTGTGCGTGCCACCTCCTATCTGCTGAAACTGCCATCGAGTCCCCCAGCCCTCAAAGTTCTAAGTTTCCTGGGGTTCATTTGCCTACAATGAAAAGACCTTAATTGCTTCAGTTCGGTACCTAAATCAGCTTAATAAATGTTTCTGGAAGCAGCCTCAGCGGCTTTGTCAGCCGGGCGTCTGCCTGAACCACCCAAGCCAGAAGGAGCCTGACAAAGCTGATACATGTGCGACCGGTATCAGGTCTACATACAAGGATTCAGAAATCACAGAAGTGATAACCTGAGGGCGGGGTAGATTTTGGTCAGAGACACCTGGATTTAGTTGTCTCTCTGCCATTTACCACATATGTGCCCTCAGAGAGCTTCCAGAACGTCTCTAAGCTCCAGCCATCCCATCTGTAAAATGGGATAAGCCCTCTGTCACATGTTGGTGTGAGCAGAATTGATGTCATTTAGGAGGGCACTTAGTATAGTACCTGATACCTAGTGCTTCTCAAATAGACCTATGATTCCCTCTCCACCCTGTGGAAAATTGACTTACCGTACCAACGAAATCTGTCATAGTTTCAACTCTTCATGTATACTGTGTCTAAGCAAAGAACAGCTGACTCACGTTGTCCGTATAGTATGTCTTCACTCCATTTAATAAATCCATAACCTTCTAAGTAATTTTACTTAACAATTTCAGCTTCTTCTTAGACTTTCCTCCAGAAGGACATTTTCCAAGTATTTAATCATATTTATCATTGTCTCAGAACATTTCCATTTTCATATGTCCCTCTATAAATGGGAAACAAGAAATGGAATACAGCACTCTAATAAACACTTGATTTATGCTGCGAAGTATGCTGAGTGGAAACCCTGGGGGAGGCACAAATGCAGTGTGGCCAGGCCTCCATCGGTGCTTTGTGAACCCCTCATCCAGTTTGACTCCCCGTGTTTTCTTCTACTTGCAAGCTTACCTTGTCACTGTGATCTCCTGTTCTGCTCATTGAGATTTTTTTTTAAATTATACGCTGATTTTGTATAACTGAGGTATCAAGAGATTCTTGAGATGGCTCAAAGTTGAATCTACAAAATGAGACAAGGACTAACAGTAGCACTAGAAAATGCTTTGCTAGGAAGAAAGAAAATCCAGATGGGAGAAACAAACAAACCAAGGTCTCTCCTTAAGAAAGACTAGTACTTAGACTAGTACTTAAGAGAGAGGTACTATGTGTGCATTTGTGTGTTTTCAGAAGCTACATATGACTTTTTTTTTCTCTATCCTGCAAGTTAACTTGTGACATAGGGTATCTTAAGAACAAGTGAGGTGACACAGTAATGAGTTTCATGGATATAAGTTTTTCGAGGTTAATTTCAGCCACTTACACCACTGTTTCAGGACGTAGGGGGTTAGAGTTTCAAATTTCTCACACCTCTTTCTGTGAAAGAATTTCTAATGGAAAAGGATGTAGAGTTTGGAACCAAGAACTCTTACTGGCCTGCAGCTTACTGGCCTGGGTAACCTTGGGAAGATACTTAGACCCTAAGAACCTTGGTTTCCCCTTCTGTAAATTGGACTCATTAGGTCCACTTGACTGGGTTGTTATGCGGTTTAGAGATAATGAAACGCCTGGTAGAGTGCCTGGCAAAAGTGGATGCTCAATAAATACCAGTGACTTCTGTTTTGCTGTAATGGCCCTCCTGGCAGGCCACCAGGAAACATACTCTGGCATTATAGAGTGCCCCAGATTCCTGAGGTCCCTGGCATTCCTCTACCGTGAAGGGAATTAGCACTGGTGCCCTGATCACATATCCAGAATGGGAAACTAATGTCCTTAAACAGAGTTAGGCATACAGTTAGTGTTTGTTGAGTTGAATTGAAAGCTCTCACCTTTCCTTAGGATGTCTCTTAGCCTCAGGACTAGAGGCAGCTTGTGTCCTTCTGTCTGTCTGCCATCCTGGAAGTTCCCCATATCAGTGCTTCACCCTCCAGCATTCCCCAGAATCATACCTTGGAGGAGACAACTTCCTCTCCCTCGGAAACCCATTCAAAGGCAAAAGCAGGAAGACAAAGCTCTGAGCCAAGTGTCTCTGAAGGGCCTTGACATAACCCTGACCATAGCATACTCAAAGAGGAGGTGTTTTAGAATGAAGTCTCTCTTGGAGAGCTTGGTGCTATTTTAATGTGAATGTAATTATGATTATTATTTCCCCCTTGAGAGAGATGGGTCTTTTGGAAGGGGGAGTGTTTTCCCACTACGCTGATGGGAACATTGAGTAGAACCAAACAGAACAAACGTGGTAGAAGCAAGAATTCTAATTAGAAACCACTGGCCCTTCTTGTTGTCTCCAGTGCCAAGTCATGTTTTGCTCGGGCCAATAAGGTAAAACCCCACATGGAGAGGAAGAGTTACTGTCCCATAATGGGTTAAAATCAAACCCCACTGTCCCAAGTCAGGCCTTCAGACAGGCTGACTCCCTGCATTTTTCCATGTCAAAATGCTCAAAAATATTTGCTTTGTGTTGTTGCATTGGAGCCAAGTCAAGTCTTCAGTATTAGAAGTGCTCTGAGTAATTGCAGACAGAGCCAGGTTTGCAAAGGGCTCTCTTGGCTGTATTTGCATGGAAAACAATTGTATCAATACAGTTAACACAGACAATTCTTATATTTGACTGTTACATCCAGTGAGGCAGACCTGGAAATGCTTTTCTGTCTACCTTTTGGTCTATTCAACTCCACTGTTGGAAAGGTTTCTCAGACCCTAGCCTTGTCCTTCTGATTTATATCCACAGGTTTAGTTTCAATTCTAAGAATTATCAGCTAATTTCATGGCTCATTTCAGTCCATAAAGAGATAGACGGTACTTTCTCATCAGAACGGCCCTTTCACCCCTTTCTCCTCCCAATTTTAACCTGAGACACCACCCCAGTAGTTGACTTTCCCTCACTTTTTACCCCACTGCCTCACCTCACCGGTCTGGAGATCAGAAGAATCGACAAGCAGTGGTCCCCTCCCTCCCTCGTCACCCTGTCCCCAGCCCCTCCCAGCCACTCAGCCAGTCCGTCCAGCCCTGCCTTCTCTCCAGCCAGCCCTGCATTCCTGGGAAGAGCTCAGTGAGCCCTGGAATCTGTACAGGCTGAGCTTTCTGTTGTACATGCTCAACCCAGTAGTTTTTGATTCCTGAATATTAAATAATTAGAGATCACAAGGCCTTACCTCCATCTTGCACCCTTTAAAAACATAATAGCTTTTTTATTTCATGGCACTTGAGTTTGTTTATTCAGCACGATCAGGGCAGCATTCAGGCTATAGCAAGCCTGTTAAATATTTACCCACGAGGCGGATATTTATACATGAATCAGCAGCACTTATCAGTGTGTGACGCTGGAAGCCAGGTTCAGTACCCTCACGGGCTAAGGAACTCCTGAGTTAAAGGAAGGGTGCAGTAAGTGTCATTTTAAAAATAAACTCTAATTTAAAGCAATCCTTCGTAGTATCTGAAGCACTTCACACGTTGAGGCTCACCCCTGCGCAGCCAACTTAGTCATTCACAGTGAGATGGCAGAGAGGTTGGCTCCTCGCACCTGAGATCCAGTGAATCTGGTTGTTTGATGGCTGGGGTGGGAGAGACCGAGGTATGCACAAAATTGCCAGGAATTCTTGCTCTGCTGCTGTGGGGAAGATTGTAAGGAGAGATGATGAGCTGTACGGTACAGTGCCTGCGTCAGTGGTAGTCCGAGTGCTGCCGAAAACCCTATAGCATCCCTGGAATCCTGACCCAGCTCACTGGTAGCCAGACCCACTGTTTCTTCCCATCCCTGCAGCACTTTCAAGAGTAAAAGCCCCCTGCTCGCAGGAAGGCACGTAATTCAGTAGTAACAGAATGGATTGTGGCAGTAGGCAGCCCTGAGCTCAGATCTTGACTTTACCATTTCCTAGCTGTGTGAACCCAAGGAAATTTCTTCTGCTCTCTGGGCCTCAGTTTTTTTACCTGTAAGATTACAGTGATAATTGTCACCTCATTGAATTGTGGGGAGGATTAAATTTGATAATGAGAAAGCACCTAGCAACAACGCGTGTTCATTGCCGATAATCACAGAAGCAGAGTGCGGAGAGATGGGCCCGGCGGCCAAGCAGACAGTCTTTGGATTTCTCCACACCTCTGCTTCTTTCCATCATTACAGGTAATTTTTGTTTAACGGCTGTATGTCAGAAGCAGAGAGAGTCTCAAGTTTAAAGGATTACCCACAAACTATTTTCATTCTTTGTATTCAATTTAATGAATGGTTAAGAGCTTATCCTGTAATATTTTATACAGGTCAAAGCCCATTATAATCAATTCCAGGAAACTGCCCCAATTGTTTTTTGGGGAATTTTATTATGCCAAAGATTGTTCCTCTAAGCTATGAGAAGCTGGATGTCGGTATTTTCTCTGTTATACAGATATTTCCCCCCAGTAACTGCAGGATATAAATATTGGGTTTGTTTCTCTTGTACTATAGAATTTTCTTCTGAATCAGTTTCCATCCTAATGGATTGGGTAGAGCTTTCCAGTTCGAAGTGTGCCCTCTGTGTACATTCGCATACAAAAGAGGGGACAAAAAAACCTTCCAGTTCACAAGAAGTCATAGGAATTTTCCTAGCCTTCATCAGAGTTTAGGCTAAATCTAAGCCAGTGTCTACTCGGAGAGTAGCAGACGGAAGTGATGCTCTTGCTGGTTCTGTGCGCTTGCAGGCTGTAGATGATTCATTAGTGTCATACTTAGTCAAATGCTGTCTTATAATTTTCTCAGTTGTCAGAGTTGTTGTGCTTTTTAGGTATCATCTAAATAGAAAAAAGTCAACAGCAAATATTTCCACTCCGTGTTGACTCCCTCATGTCACCTGGGATTTTGTATTTGTGTGTTAGGACATTTTCATTCCATAAACAAACAAGCAGAATATTCATTCCTACCAGAAAAATTAACTTCAGAAATCTGTAGTCAATAGGGAGACAGGCTGGGTCTGGAACCCTTTCAGTACTTCTATGTATTATTCTCTGGATTACAAACCCTAAGCTAAGTCTTTCTGCTCTAAACTATTTAGGAATGATTATCTAGAGTGTTATTATGAAGCACTTTGCTTGCATTTACTCCCTTGTAACTGTGGGGACGTGGTTAATGAATTATCACAGCATTAACAGATCTTAGGGGTCTTTTTATACCCCATCATATTACAGAGATGGTTTAAGGGGCTTACAGCAGGAAACCTATACATTAAAATAAAATTCAAATAAGAAAAACAAATTGGGACCTAAGGAAAGTGAGAGTAGGGAAGAAGATGAAGTCAAGATTAAGGATGCGATATGAAGGGCACCTGGGTGGCTTAGTCAGTTAAGCGTCCGACTTCTGCTCAGGTCATGATCTCGGTTCGCGGGTTCCATTCCCGCGTCGGGCTCTTTGCTGACAGCTCAGAGCCTGAAGCCTGCCTTGGATTTTGTCTCCTTCTCTCTCTGCCCCTCCTCCACTCGCACTTGCGCGTGCTCTCTCTCTCAAAAATAAACATTAAAAAAATAAATAAAAAACCATTTAAAAGGATGAGAGATGAAATGTATACTGTGAGGTTCTGAGCAGTATGCCAGTTAATTTAAACTGAAAAGAGAATCTCCACAAAAGTCCTGGAAACTCTTTGGATCAGTGTTGTGTCCCTGTGCTTGGCTCGATGATTTTTGACTGTACCTTCTGGTTTAGATGGACTGCGTGTTGTGTTGACTTACACTATTTGCACGCTTCCTACCCATACTGGTCCAGAGACATAGGACCGGGCAGCATGGTGGTCCAGAAGATGTTTAATTAGTTGCCACCGTTTAAGACTTGAGACGTTAAATAATCTGGATTTCTGGCTTCACGTGAAAAATTGGGGTCCTATAAGACCAGGCCTGTGTTTCCACCTGGCAGAGATCAACTAAAGAGGAAAAGTGGGGGCCCCTTTCCACTGGGTGGAAACTCCGGTTCTGTGTGCTCGTTCCCATCACCTCCCTGGGCCAGCTAGACCCTGGGAGTGCAGTCCTGGTCCTAGACTACCTGCCTTACACTAAACACAAGGACTCAAGCCCAAGGAGGCCTCCCAGGGCCACTAAGCTGGTGCTGGTGAGGGCAGAACTGGTCCCTCCAGTACACCGCTGGGAGTGCTGCGGCAACTCAGTTCAGTTCAATTCAGGGTGTTAAGGCATGACTTCTGACTTCTCTTTGCCTGGCACATAACGAAGAGCATGAGAAAAATGTGTTTCCATACTAGGTCCACCCCGTTAATCTTGGTAAGACATTCACCCGTGCCAATCAGAATGTGCTAATTTGTACTGCTGTGTGACAGAATCCTTCGTTGTTAGTCATGGGTAACATGAACACACTGAATTAACAAAACGAATTTAAGTAAAGAAACGTAAGGGGCACCTAGGTGGCTCAGTTGGTGAAGCGGCCAACTTTGGCTCAGGTCATGATCTCACGGTTCGTGAGTTCAAGCCCCACATCGGGCTCTGTGCTGATGGCTCAGAGCCTGGAGCCTGTTTTGAATTTCTGCGTGTCCCTCTCTGTCTCTGCCCCTCCCCCGCTTATGCTTTGTTTCTCTTTCAAAAATAAATAAACATTAAAAAAAAAAGTTTTTTAAGAAACATGATCATAAAGTGAAGCCCATATTCCCATCATCATCAATCCAAGTTGTTCGTAGTCAGACCTTGATAAGAGAAGCTGAGTCTGGGGGGCACCACTTCCCACCTTGCCGGAGCCCTAAGACCAATGTCCCTTGTTCTCTTGTCCTTTCAGTGCGCTTGGAGGCTCCTCAGCACTTCATATCCCAGCTTTCCCAGGAGGAGGATGTCTCATCGATTATGTGCCTCAAGTTTGCCATCTGCTCACCAACAAGGTAAAAGCGAGTCTCCTGACCCTCCCCTCACCCCTCGTGAGGCTCCTCCCTCCAGCCTCGTGTGCAGGTGCAGGCCTCTTCACCCCATCTTAGAGTCAGCCTCCACCCGACATCGGCCTTTCCTACTGCGAATTACGGTTTATCCGTTTCTTTCCCTCGTTCTTCAACCTCCTTCCTTCTCTAAGGATTCTGACCTCCTGCTCCAGTCTTATCTTCATCTTTTAAACTTCTGTCTCCTCCTTCTGAAATTTCCTTTATGCCCTGAGTTTTTCCAGATCATTCACCTTTGAACTCCTCCATTTCCCAGTTATCTGATGCATGCGTGCATGGGTGTGTGTGTGTGTGTGTGTGTGTGTGTGTGTGTTTACCTCTGGATAGCATCAAGGTAATTCGCTAGAGCTGCCTTCGCCTCTTTCTGTTTTTCTGTACCTCACTTTTTAGTAGTGAGTTCCCGACTCATGTCCCGTCCAGGGGTAGTTTGCCAAAGCCCTGCTCCTCAGAGTGGGATCACCAGGTCAGCTGGTCTGATACCTGGCACATCAGATTATCTAAAGCTTTCTCTGAGCTGCATTGATGAGCCATTACATCGTCAAGCAGCTGAGTTTACATTAATGGCTATTGTCAGATATTTTTTAAAAGCATAAGAATATGCTTGTTCATGTCCAGCCAGTGTATTTAGCTAAACACTGGACGTGTTAATCCACAAGCAATCCTGACTTACTTTCTTCTCCTACATGGACTGACTCAGTTCACTTAATCCCCAAAGTACTGTTTTCTCTGCCCCCATCGACTTGTTCACGTTGGCTTGGAAAAATAAATCTTTTGTTTGTCTCTTTCTTTCAAAAGAGGGCTCATCTCTATGTAGAAAATATTTTAAAAGTACAATAATATTTCACAGTCTTCAGTATTATTTTTTAAATGTCAGAGAAACTAAAATCTGGCAACTCTGCAGTCTGTGGGCTTGGCACACGTTCCAGGGCATCTAACGCTCGCAGTGTGGATGCTTCTCATTGGACCAGATTCCCCCAGCCTCTGCCCTCCTTCAGAACGGATCACAGGATAGAATTCTTATTTACATTATGGGACTCTGCACTGCCTTCAAATCTGTGTCCCAGCATTTTAGAGAAACATGCAAATTTGGTCTTCCAGAATTGAGAAGAAAAGCCTTTTTTTAAAGCTCCCCAATTGAGATTAATTTCTAGTCATACATTCTTCTCCAAAAAATTGTATTACCATTTTCCCAGAAATATAAGAATCAGTCTGTTTTTTTAATCTGGTTCCCTTTCATTAATTTTACTTGTCTTTTAAAATTGATGTTCTTATGCTTGCTACAAACGAGGACAGTATGGGCTGCTTTTAGAAACAATCTCTTCAAATGAATTTCCATAATTACATTGGAATCTATCTTTATAGCCAGTTTTGTTGTGGGTTTCTGTTAAAATGGTTTTCTGTTTTTAAAATCAAGTACACAGAACTGTTTTCATCCCCTTTTTAAACAAAGCCACTTAAGCAAACTTATCATCTGTTTTTCTTTTCCCAAAATAACATTTCTGATCCTGCATTAAGCCTGCAAAGTAAGCACTGTATTTATAAATTGACATAAACCCCTATTATATAAATAGAATTGTTTTACTTTTAAAGGGTACAAAATGGCTATCACTACCAATTGTGTCAAGGTTATTTCAAGCACTTTATCTCAAGCTTTTGTTAGCCGTGGAAACTCATTGTGGCTATAGCCAATAAAAACAATTTAGGGGACTGCTTTCTCCCCCTGTTTTTTTGAGCTACTACAAGGACATTATAAGGAATGTATTTTTGTGTTCATAGTTGATGGGTAGACAACTTTCAGATGCTCCGCTTAATAAGTTGACAATTTTTTTAAATAAAAATGGTCGCTTATTGATAACAAGGAAATAATAAAATCTATTGTAGCACTCCTTCTGAATACTAGGAATTTAAAAAGAAAGAATTAAGCATTCCCTGCCTTTTCAATAGGAGTTGTAGTTCAAGATAAAATAGCCCCCATTGGCTGAGAGGAAGCCCTTCTTGACAGAGAATTCCAGCTGGTAAGTGCACCAGGAGTGATAGAATTTAAAAAAAGAAATCACCACTTTTTGGCTCCTCATGAAAACTCTGATTCAGACAAGGATCTCCAACAGATACTGAAAACATGAGGGGAAAGGTCGAAAGGGGACTAGATATTTACATGCCTCGAGAGGTGTCCCCAGGGGTCACCCCCGGCAGCAGCCAAGGGGAAACCTCCCTTTACGATGGAGGACCCCTGCCGTCATCACCTAAACCAGTGATCGAGCCCACCATCACTTATGAAGTTTCCGTGCCAAAAATATGTAACCTGAGTCTAGCCACCTTTTTTTTTTTTTAAGTTTATTTTGAGAGAGAGAGAGAGGAAGAGAATGCACATGCACATGTGAGCAGGGAAGGGGCAGAGAGAGAGGGAGAGAGAGAATCCCAAGCAGACCCCGTGCTGTCAGCACAGAGCCCCACACAAGGCTCAATCTCATGACCCTGAGATGATGACCTGAGCCAAAATCAAGAGTCAGATGCTTAGTCAACTGAGCTCCCAGGCACCCCCTATCTAGTCACACCTTTCGTCTAACTTCCAATTATAGGAAATACAGGGAGTAGAGGACAAATACAGGGAGTATGGAAATAATCAGAGAGTCTAGAACGTAGAACATTCTACAAGACAACTAGCCCAGTCTTTGAAAAGTCAGAATCATATATGTGCATGCAGGCATGAACACATGTACACACGCACACACATGCCAAGAGGTACTATTATTCTACAATAAAAGACTTTCTAGATTAAACGCCTGATCCTTGAGTATGCCCTGTCTTTTAAAAGAACATTTTGGGGACAAATGGGAAATTTTAAAAATGTCCGGGATACTAGATGAAGTCAGAAAATGGTTGCTAATTTGTTGGGTATGATCCTGACATTGCAGCTGGGTAGGAAAACGTCTAATTTTTTGGAGGTACACGCGCAAATAACCTAGGGAGAAACTTCCATGGTGTCTTTAAGCTCCTTTGCAATGTTTCAGCAAGATTGACTGATAGCTTGATAGGAAAGAGATGGCTGGATGAAGCAACTAGACAAAATATTCATAGCTGTTGGATACAGGTGACAGGAATCTGGCTGTTCATTTTACTGTTCTTTCTACTCTTGAAATTTCGAAATGTTTTGTTAAGAAAGCATTTGAAAATTCCCTGCTCCTCAGCGTTGGGTTCCTGTTCCAGGTGCAGTATGTGATTCAAGGATACCACAAAAGAAGGGAGTATATCGCCGCTTTCCTCAGTCACTTCGGCACGTAAGTTCCTCTCTACTTAAACCGTGTACCAGCAATGTCCTCACGTCCTGATGACCCTAATGTGAGAGCGTGATTGAGAAAATAGCAGCTTGCTCTTATATGTAATAGCTTCTCGATGCCACTTTGATTCTTTTTGGTATGTTGCTCATGCGAAAGCTCCCTGGAAGACATTTTTGAGGATTTCACTAAATATCAGACACCCATCTCTTCCTTGGAGCAGCATCACAAGTCACCCCCAGCCTGGCAGTAACAAGGGCAGCGAGACCTACCTGTTCTTGAGTTCCCTGCGATGTGCACAGCGCACACCTCCATCTGCTCCCCATAGTCGCGAGGGAGGGAGCCATGCAGCCGTTATTGGCACATTTGAGTGAGGAAAGTCATTTGAGAAGTCTCACGACCTAGGGGCAGTCATCTGCCTGGAAGAGACAGGGCCAGGGCAGGAACGTTGATTCTCAGGACTCAGGCATCCCCAGGACTCCTACTGGCCACAGTGCCACCCCGATCTGGGGAGGAAAGCCAGCGGTAGACGCAAAAGCAGCAACTCACACTTGGGATCAGGAGTTGGAAGAAGGCACAGAGAGGGGAAAGGAGGTGCGGGGCTGCAGTTGCAGGGGGTGGGGAGGCGTCTCCTCCTGTGGGTCCGAGGCCTAGTGGAGCTTCTGCCCAGGGCTTAGCTCAGGGGCAGAGGGACTGTGTTTTCCCTACCGTCTTCTTCAAAGGGCGGGGCTTTCTTCCCATTCAGGGGGCTGAGCACTAAGGGTGTTAGCGATCTGCTTATAGGCCACCTTATTCCAGAGAAGGCTTATAAATATAGAAAGATATATATAGTAACACAAAACTAAGATTTTAAACAAGGAAATGAAGAATTTGGGACAAAAAGTGGGAATAGGAAAGAGCGGGCGAAACAAAGAATAAGGTTGGCCATTCCCAGGGATATGATTTCACAAATGGTGGCATAAGTACGAGCAAAATTTCTGACTCCTTAAAGCAATTTTGAGAAATTTCCTCATTATCCATAGTGGAATTTTTTATGCCTCCAAAATAGAACTGTCAATATCTAAACAGTGTCACTGTCTCTCACGTAAGTCTTTAATACTTACCGATTTTTTTCAGCTTTATTTATGAACATGTTGAGAAAGTACTTATGATACAAATGGTGGTTAGTAAATGGTACCATTGAACTTCTAATTTGTGAGGAAGATGATCTTTCGTATATACAATGAAAAATGAAGGCGCTAACCCAGTAACCTCCCGAGTAAGGGGCACACACCCCACCTCTCTCCATTTGCACCCAAGAAAAATACAAAAACCCACACTTACATCCTTTTTGAAAATCTCATTCTTTTTTAATATACATTTTATGTATGTTTTATTGTGCATATAATATAGTAATATAGTACTATTTGTATACAACTACTAAATCCTATGCAAATACTATCATATTACTGTACTGTATGCATAGTGAAAAGGATTCTTTGCTTGTTTTTCCTTACAGCATACAGGATCTAAAAAGCTTAGATAGCGATGTTTAACATATTGAGGTAATTATAAATTCATGAAAAGAAATATAAACCGGTGAATAAAATTATTGACCGAAGTCATGAGATTTGAATGATGTGCCAACAGTCTTTGAGCAAATCACTCAGCCTTTGGGGTCTTAAATCCCTTTATACCTTTACAAGGAGTTCGCCCTTCCCACTGAAACTGGCAGACCACTGGTATTGACAGCCTGCTTGGCCTGACTCAGCCAGGGAGGCAGCAAACGCCACTAGTGTGGGTGACAGAGAAGATTATGCCTGTTCTCAGTGTGTGGTCAGCATTGTCACCTTATGGTGATATCTCCCCAAGAACTCAGCTCTTGCAGGGAAGGACAGGGGACACGAGTGAAAGGATTCCAAGTACTTCGGAAGAAAATAACAGCCTTCCGAACTTAGTAATGCTGTCACTGCCCGTTGCTGTTCGGTGCCCGAGTGAGAGAGGGTCTTAATCACCATCCAGACAGCAGTATCCCTGCTGACCTGATAGCTTAATTTGTCCTTTTACTCACAACCAGTAACCAGTATTTGCATAGCATTTTATGGTATGTCGTATTTGTTTTTCACAACCCTGGAATGAAGCTCAAAAATACTGTTCTATTTGTTTTACAGATGAGGAGACTGAGGCTCCAAAGGTTAAGTAATTTGCCTGGAGTCATGATAGATAGTAAATGGCAAAGCTGTAACATAAATGTAGATGCCGCCATTCCAAACCCCACATCCTTCCTGCGGTAAGGCACTCACCTTAAGTGCCTCTCAGATTCAGTTACCATGACTCTAGGAATCTGTTCTTTACGTGGTTCCATCTCTTTTATGCCTTGTTTTTATGAGAGTTTCTTCTTTGTGTGTATGTTTTTATCACCTAGAGGTGTTGTGGAATATGATGCAGAAGGCTTTACAAAACTCACTCTGCTGTTGATGTGGAAAGACTTCTGTTTTCTCGTGCACAGTGAGTACACTTTTGCTATGAGCATGTCAGCATCCATTTGTTTGCATGTACGTACATATACTAAACCATATGTAATAATGACTGTGAAAACCTTTCGTGCCCTGATGTGGTTCCTTTTACTTAATATATTTACCACGTGGTCTTCAAGAGAAAATATCTCTAGACCAGTGGTTCTCAACCAGGTATCATTTGCCCCTCGGCAAATGTTTGGCAGCATCTGTATACATTTTGATGGTCATGATGGTGGTGGTTGCTACTGGCATTTCATGGGTAGAGGGCAGGGAGATTGCCTAAACATCCTACAGTGCACAGAACAGCACCCCAACAACAACAAAATCATTGAGTGCAAACTGTCAACAGTGCTGAGTTTAAGAACTCAGGGTTCCAGCTTCCTATTTCATCTTTCCAGCATGAGGTTCCAAAACTTTCTGGATTATTCAAAACACACTTGGTTCGGTCCTGTGGTTATCATCCTTATTAAGCAAAAAGACTACATCTTTGATAATATATAATAGATATGTAAAAGGTAAGATAAGTTGGAATGTATTTCCGGTATCGCTTTTCAGTTTTATTCCACAGACAGGCATATTTAAATGCTTGTTGTGGTACATTAATCAGTGAGTCAGTAAACTTGGGTGCAGCATTCTCTTGATGGATAATTTGGAGTCTCTTTCATTTATTTCTTTGTCACATAAGAACCATTGGCCCATGGTGCCAGGTTTGCTGTGCAAAATGCCCAGTCTTTAAGCCGAAGGCACGCGGTTCCAACTCTCACAAATCAAGTTACAGAAAAGCAGCGGGCTTGGCTTGGCTTCATTCAGTGGATGACCTTCTGAAACTATTCCTGTTTAACAGGCCCTCAGACAGTCTAAAGCCATTGACGTGGGGATTTTTGTTTCCCCAGGAGACTGACATTCTGGGTTGTGATTTGCTTTGGCTAAAAAATGGTTCTTAAATTCATTTGTCTTGTGCCATTTCACACCAACAGACAGTAAGGGAAGAAAGCCTCGGATACCATGGTATAATCCACAGAGATAACTGAGCTTTGGCTCTGATTTTGAGGAGTTTCTCAGTGATAAACCCGTTGTCATACAGCGCTTCATGTTGGGCTCCTGCTCTATAGCTAGTCCCTATCCTGGGATCCTCTCTTTAAACGCACCCGAGGAATGCAAGTGTATCGCAGTGGATTAATTCTATGCACAGATAAAAAGAGAATTGAAGAGTTAAGATTATAATCTTGGGTGTTCCTCCAACTAGTTACCTGACGTTCAGATCACTGGGACAAGCCTCCCTCTGCTTTTGTTTCCTCATACGTACCCCGGGGATCTGGTTGTTAAGTCCTGGGGAGACGTTCGCATATGGAGCTTAACCCGTAATGCAGGGCCAGGTGGAAGAGAAAGCCTCACAGTCAAGGCCTCCTGACAGTCTCCTCTGCCCTCCCGCCTACGCGGCCCTGCTGGTTCTTCTAGCCGCCACTTTTGATTCTTACCTTATGTGTTGCTGTTTTGTTTTTTTCATCCTGAGTCCTAATTCCTTTATGAGGTCCCATTTCCTATTTGCCATATTCACTTTGCGCACCATCTTGATCCCAGCGAGTCTGCTTCTGGCCTGGTAACTCGACCCCAGATCCTGATGACATTCCTGGTTTGTCGCTCATGGCCCTGGATGGTTGCCGGGGTGATTCGGTTGGTGCGATTCCCCAAGTCCAGCTCAGCAAGAGGGGCCTGTACCCTGCCACAAATAGTAGTGGTGACAGAAGCCTCCCAGAGTGGCCGTGAGAGAAGGACACAGAAAGAGGAACACACAGAAGGATAATTGCAAACATTAAGGTAGAGGAATGCTCAACTGCAGTGGCATGAAATCTCAGCTCTTTAAATGAAACTTCAGTTTTCTGGCCATGATTCTACTTCCAAAAAATTTGATGTCAGATCCTATCAGATATAAGGGAAAGAAGATACTCTTGGCATTGCTCATTCCCACCTGTGCTTTCCACATGCAGCTCAAGAATCACTCTTCTGTTGGTGGTGAGCAGGAGGGATGCGCAGGGATGAAGGAGCACTTACCTGTCAGCTCCTGTCCTCCCTAATCAGTACATTTGGTGTTAGAGTGATTCTTATTAAGGTCTGTTCCCCAAAGAATATATCCCCTGGTACCATGTGTCCGGTATTCCTTACAGCTCTTTCTCCACCTTCCTGTCTTCGTTTTTCTAAGTCACACATGCAGCATGAAGTCCCAGAGTCGTATTTTCACTTAGCATCGGTTCTCTTCCTCAGAAATGCAGAATCCACAGTCACCCTTTACAACAGCTGCAAGGACTTTGGGATTCGTTTAATTTACTTTTTCCAGACTGTTTCCTCAGGGTATTATTCTTTTCCTCCCCGGGCTGCTTGCCCCTTGTCTCTTAGCATTACTGCCTGCACTGTTACTGCTCCTCGGCACATGTGACCTTGTCTGTGAATCAGGGGACTCAAGGCTGTTTCCTGCTCCATAATTAACACACAGCCTGTCTTTACATATATCATTCTCACCCTTTTGCTTCTTTCTTATACCTAAAGCATAGGACTTGCTGTATCAGAGTGAATCTTGGTTGGATAACATGTTTATTCCATCACGCAGTTAAGCATCTGACACTTACCTTTTTTAAGTATCTGCTTGCATGGTTACAACACCCAAGGGGCCACTTGTTCCCTTTTTTCTTCCCATGAAGACAAGGAAGTAAATATAGGGTGGCAGAGACTTAATGAAAGAACATTGCAGTGAATTATTCTGGGATCTCAAGAACATGAACGAAGAAGGAAGTGCCTGGAAATGGAGCCAGTCTTCCATGGCTGGCCCCACTGCTGCATGGAGAGTGGACACCGGGCAGGACCCCAGATAACATCCCAGACCTCCTTCCTCTCTCCCCCTTGCCCAGGCCCGGAAGAACACTGTTGCTGGGGCCGGTGCTGGCAATAATTCTGAGCATTTTGAAGGCTAGAGCAAAGAGGCACTCCTCTCTTGAGGCAGATGGCTCTGACCTCATACTTCGCTAGAGTGTGCGGAAGCAAGATTGTCCTTGGGGAAGACACTGTACATATTCTGGGTTCGAAAGAGAGAGAGAGACAGAGAGAGAGAGAGACTCTGCAACTTCCTAGCATTCTGACGGTTTTGGAGTGGGGCTGTGGCCGTGATCATGGCTGTAGAGTTTTTTCATCCATTTATTCCTTCTTCCTTTCCTTCCTTCATCCATTATCAGCATACTGCAAGACCTGGAACCATGTGAAAATCAGAGATTGCTCCTATCCACAAGTATTTTCTGGAGGGTTTCCTGGCCATCGTGTAAGAACTATTTGTAGTGGTTATGGAGGGTGTTCTATATTTGCCAAGCTCTGGAGGTTGATGTTACCTTTAAGCCAGCACCTTCTCAGAATGCTGGGTGACAAGAGAGCCAGACAGCAAAGCACAGAAACACAGAATAAAAGCAACCACTGGGAAAAAGATCAGCCCTTCTTCAGGGTCCCAGGCAGCGGCACTGTAAGCAGATACAAGAGGAGGCACCGGCCCACAATAGCAGGATGGCCGCTCGGAAATGGAGGGAATTGAGATCTGTGACTCCCAAGGCAAGTGAGGGAGCGTGTGATTGTATGAGAAGCTGTCTTTTCCCATTAGGACTTGGTAAAGCCTTGGTAAGTGACCCTTTGAGTCATCTAGCCTGGACCACAAGCCAGGTCTCCCTGGCAAAATAACTGGCTGTTCCATTTAATTTGTTATCCTCTCTGCCCCTAGCCGAATCACTTTAACCCAATTCAGCTGAGTTGTGGGTTTCTTGAGAACCTGTATGTGCTCAGGACTATGATAGGTCCCATGGGATAGAAATGGGTAAATAACTCAGGCTTGATCTGAAGACACTTAAGAGTCTGGCATAACAGTTGGCAAACTATATACCCTGCAGGCCAGATCCCACCCTCAGCCTGTTTTCACATGGCCCTCAGGCTAAAAGTGGGTTTTGCGTTTCTAAAGAGTTGTTGCTTGAAGTGAAGGGAGGAAGAATAGGCAACAGAGATGGTAAAGCCTAAAATACTGACTCTGACCCTGTACCAAAAAAGTTTGCAACCCTGGTCTGGTTGCTGAGAAAGGAGATCAGATCATGGTGAATTACGGCGGTCTGTCTTTTTGAAACAACTACAAAAGAAACCCAGGGAAGGTGGTGGTAGGTTGGCCAGGAAAGACCAGTTCCTGAGCCGGCTCAGGTCCTGGCCACAAAATCTACATCGTGTATTTACAGCAGCAAGCAAGATGGCTATTAGATAGTTTGGTAAAACCAACATTGTGAGATTTTTCAAGACTTGCTTACATTTTAGATACAAGTCACATTTTTCTATAAATAAATAGATTTGAAGAACAAATCGGAATCACTAAAGTAATTACAGTTGGAACCACAATGTTCATTTCATTGTTAGAAGTCATTTTAAAGCAAATCTAGAAAAAGTGTAATATTGTGTTAGAATTAATACGATTACCTCAGATGAGGCGTCTATGAAGATTTGTGGCTTATTCAATCATTTCTAGTAGGAATAATAGCTATCAAAGCAGCAGGAGCTAAAATTGATTATGAATAAAAAGTGAAACTAATCAGGTCTCTATTGTTCAAAGAGAGAAAAGAATATGGAAAAAGATAAAAGAAAATCTACTTTCTAAATGCCTTTTTGCTTTGATTAAGAGAACTATTGGTCCTTCAGATACTTTAAACATTTTGGTTAATTTTTTTCCTGGACTTCCTTGAAAGTGGTTAGCTCTGGTGGGGAAAGTGGTTTTCATCTTTTGATTATATACAGAAGCACACCCTGTTCACAGTTTACAACCCGAAAGCTCTAGAACTTGAGCGACCACTGTTACTATTTTGATTCATATTGAAACTCCTGTTTCATCTTCATAGTCTACTTCTTTCTAGAAAGTCTTTTTTTGTCATTTCTGGCTCCGGTTTGAGAATTTAGTTCATTAATTTTGAAAATATTCTGGGGACTATTCTTTTCATTCTAATACCTCCGATTTATGTGACACCTTTTTAATGACCTTAAAGGACTTCTTGTAAGGAAGGAGGTTGAAATCAGATGCATGGTGTCACCATGAGGGGATATCTTTCACTGTACCTTCTCATATATATTGTGTGACTCCTTTCACTTGTAATTGTTGGATTAAAGTAATTGCTAAGGTGAGTTTATCCAGTCAGAGAAAGGGCATTAAAATTTGGGGCACTTTGACTTTAAAATGGATGCAGCTACTTTGAAATTAACACATTGTAACCCAAGAAGACATTTAACACAGTGAAAGGAAGCCGTTTACAAAGAGGAACTTTTAGAGTATTGATCCAGCTCGGTATAATCTTTTCTTAGAATTAATCAGGGGCATTTTTCGGTGCAAAACTTTTGCTGTTGTTAATAATTACAAGTAATAACAGTTAGCAAGTGTTGAGTATATACCATGCTCCAGATGCTTCTCTCAGTGTTTTGCATATACGGTATTAAGTTGCTTAATCCTCATAACACTCTTCTGAGGATAGTGACTAGTATTACTGCATTTTACAAATGACAAAACTGTGGCACAGAAAGAATAAATATACTCCCTGTGACAGAGCTAGGGTTTACAATCCAGGCACTGATTCCAGAGCCCATGTGCTAGACTGCATTACTCTACTATTTCAGATAATTGGTTGGCAGTATCCCCAAATACGTGACAAATTTTGAAAGCCTTTGGAGCTTCCCAGAGAACCTGTAAGCTCCAGGAACAGCAGTGTTTGCCCAGGCACTGGGAGATATGTCTAGACTGTCTCATCTCTCAGTCACGTGAATAGACATTGCACCAACGACAGTAGTGATCTGAAGGCAGCAAGGTATGAGGCTGGTGTCGATCTTGAGCAGTGATGATAAGTTGTCCGGCTATAAACCCCTGCCCAGCAGTCCAAACATGCCGGCTTGAGTAAGGTTTCATTCTGTGGCTGTAGAAAGACATAACTAATGAATTAATTCAAGAATTAACCGGCTATTGGCTATCAAAAACTAGGTTTAACCTGTTTTGAGATATAGTTATTGTGGTCAGTTATAATGGCTCATTATACAAAGTCCCGCAGATGCAAACCTACAGAGTTGGAGCCAAATGGGCAGTGGAGGTGTGAGAGTAGCTGTAAGATGGAGGGAGTGATAGGTTCTACATGCTCCTTTGCAGGGTTTTTATTTCTTTTTTTAAACAGAGTACATTCCAAACATTTCTGTGGCCTGAATTTGTCCTGATGGCCTAGGAATCTTCTTTTTAAAAACACTTTTGGGGCACTTGGGTGGCTCAGTTAGTTAAGCATCGACTCTTGGTTTCAGCTCAGGTCATGATCCCATAGTTTGTAAGTTCAAGCTCTGTGTCCGGCTCTTCACTGGCAGCGCTGAGCCTGCTTGGGATTCTCTCTCCTTCTCTCTCTGCCCCTCCCCCACTCAGGCTGTTTCTGTCTCTCTCAAAATAAATAAATAAACAAACAAACAAACACTTTTTATTATAAAAGTTTCAAACACAGGGGCACCTGAGTGGCTCAGTCAGTTAAACATCCAACTTTGGCTCAGGTCATGATCTCGTGGTTTGTGAGTTCGAGCCTCACATCAGGCTCTGTGCTGACAGCTCATAGCCTGGATCCTGCTTCAGATTCTATGTTTCCTTCTCTGTCTGCTCCTCCCCTGCTCACACTCTGCTTGTCTCTCCCAAAAACAGACATCAAAAAAAAAAAAAAAATTCAAACACAAAAATAGAAAAATATTATAAACCCCTCTGTGCTCATTACCCATGTTGCATCTTTGGCTGCCTTGTTTCATTGACCCTTTCCTCCTTTTTAATTTAACTTAAAATTTTTTGTGGAATATTTTGAAGCAATGTGAAATACCATTTCACCTATACTTAACTGTGTATCTCTGGACAGATAAAGATTAAACAAATTTTTTTAAGTTTATTTTGAGAGAGAAAGAGAGCCCAAACAGAGAAGGGGCAGAGAGAGAGAGAGAGAGAGAGAGAGAGAGAGAATCCCGAGCAGGCTCCTCACTGTCAGCACAGAGCCTGATGTGGGGCTCGAACTCGGGAACCGTGAGATCATGACCTGAGCCTAAACCAAGAGTCAGATGCATAACCAACAGCCATCCAGGCATGCCAGGATTATTGAAAAGATGTATCCAAAACAACATTATTAGAGTGTTACAATACAGTAACAAATCATATTATTTAATATCATCTAATAATCTGTGTTCAAATTTCCCCATTTGTCTCAAATATGGGTTTTTTTCCAGTTGGTTTGTTCAAGTTAGAATCCAAATAAGTCAGGACCCATGAATCTTGAAAATCCCTAGAAGAGATAAAGATCCAAATAATGGATATCACCACCCATTTTCTTTCCCCATAATTTAGCTAAGAAAATATGGAGTGAAATTATTAAAACATCACTTCACCCATGGGCCTGTAGAAGACAAGGTCTGACATTTGCTTATCACCTTCATTTCAAAGTGCTTTTAATTATCACATTTAGATTATGAGTCACTGAGTCTCTCTGTCAGCTTTGAATAGAATTCTTAGCACTAGAATGAACGATTAGAGATTATCTAGCCCAGGGAGGGACTTTTAACATTTTGTGCCAAAGACCCCTTTGAAAAACCCTGTGGATCCATTCTTCAGTGTTTTAAAATGTATAAAATAAAATATATAGTACTGCAAAGGAAGCTGATTCTATTCAAATACTATTATCAAGACATTAAAAGTGATTTGATCATACAATTAAAACCATATGACATAGAATATCAGCTTCTTTGAAAATACCTTAAATAACAATATCCAGTGGCAAATCTAATAACCCTTGTAATTTTGAAATAATGATGAGTATTAAAGAATATTTTAAGATCTGAGCAACACCTGCAATGTGATATAAAAGTATCTGTGATTTATTTCGATAATAAAGTCAAGGTACTGCTAATACTGCGTAGATTGTTACCTACAGCCATAATTGGAGGAAACGCTATTTCCAGTTAAAGGTAGTGAGTGTAGAGATACACATTTTTCCTATGCAAGTTCCCAGATGCCCAAATTTGGTCCAAGACCTTACAGAGTGGGAGGTGAAGGGAGGTGTACAGATCTGAGATTGAGAATCTTGGAAAATTCAGTGTTACAGAGCTAGGATGTGGCGGAGTACCTCACCCTCAGCCATGCATAACGTTAAGTATCCAATTAAGTATTTTTCCTATGTTTGAATGGCTGAATTCTAAGATTCCTAGCCACGGTAAATACTTTTGCAGCAATATGTGTTCAGTACTATACTGCTGATCTCTTCACACTAGCCTGTTCGACCTAAGGAAAATACCAGAAAACAGTGCTCAGATTTAAGGGTTGATGACCTTCATTTTGCACAAGTCCAACTTTCATAAGTCCATGGGACATTTTTTCCCTATCTATTTTGAGGTATAACTTACTATATAACTTTACTGTAACTTACAGTAAAACTCGCCCTTATTAAGTGAATAATAAATTTTGGCAACCACATACAGCCAGGGAACTCGCAACTGAACCACAGTCGTCAGAACACGACACATTTTTCTTCACCCTAAAAAGTTTTTCATGTGCCTTTGCTGTGGGTCCCCCCTATTGACCTTCAGCCCCAGGTAGTCGCTGACCATTTTGTGTTATGATAGTTTATTATTTTATAGAATGTATAGAATTCATAAAAATGGGATCAAACAGTATATGGTATCTGACCACTTTGACTTAGCGTAATATTCTTGAGATCCATCCATGGTGTTGTGCGTGTCAGTACTTTATTCTTGTTTATCACTGAGGAGTATTCCGTTTTTCCATTCTACTATTTATCCATTTACCAAGTGATGGACATTTTATGTGTTTCCAGTTTCTGGCTACTAAGAATAATGCTTCTGGCTCAGTTGGTTGAGGGCCCAACTCTTGATCAGGTCATGATCTGGTAGTTCGTGAGATTGAGCCCCATATCAGGCTCTGTGTTGTGCAGAGCCTCCTTGGGATTCTTTTCTCCCTGTCTCTCTTCCCCTCCCCCTGCTCATGTTCTCTCTCTCTCTCTCTTTCTCTCAAAAAAAAAAAAAAAACAAAATCAACATTAAAAAGAAGAATACTCCGATGAACATAATTTAAGTGCAAGTCTTTTGTGAACATAATATTTTGTTGCTCTTGGATAAAAAGAATACTGGATCATATAGTAAATATGTGTTTAACTCACTTATATAGTACTGTATTGCGTTTCAAAGTAACAGTAATTTGTTACATTCTCACTAACAGGGTATGAGGGTTCTGTTTCTTCCACATCCTCTCCAACCCTGCTATTATCAATCCTTCTAATTTCAGCCATTATGAGGTATGTAGTATTATGTCACAGTAGTAGTAGTAATGGTAGTAGTAGTAGTAGTAGTATGTAGTAGTATCTCATTGTGGTTTTAATGTACTATTCTGCAATGATTAGTGATGCTAAGCACCTTTTCATGTGCTTCTTTGCCAAGGAAGTTATTTTGTGAAATGTCTGTTCAAATTTTTTTCCTCTTTTTAAATGGATTCTTGTCTTCTGTTTTTGAGTCATGAATTTTTTATACATATTATATGCAAGCATTTTGTCAGTTTTATGCTCTACACATTTTTTCCCCCAGTCTGTGGCTTGCCTTTTCATTTTCTTAACTTTTTATTTTTACAAAAAGCAAAACTTTTTAATTTTGATGAAGTTCATTTTATCACTTTTTCATTTATGGATGTGCTTTTTAAAAATTCTTTTAATTCCAACATCGTTAACATAGCATGTTATGTCAGTTGCAGGTATATAATATAGTGATTCAGCAATTCTATGCATTACTCAGTGCTCATTTGATAAGTGTACTCTTTATCCCCTTTACCTGTTTCATCCATCTGCCCCCATCTCCCATCTGGTAACCTATAGTTAAGAGTCTGTTTTTGGTTTGTCTCTTTTTTGTTTCCTGAATTCCACATATGAATGAAATCGTATGGTATTTGTCTTTCTCTGACTTATTTCACTTTGCACTACACTCTTTAGATCTATCCATGTTGTTACACATGGCAAGATTTCGTTCTTCTTTATGGCTGAGTGGTATTCCAGTGTGTGTGAGTGTGTGTGTGTGTATTACATCTTTATCCATTCACCTATCGATGGGTACTTGGGCTGCTTCCATAATTTGGCTATTGTAAATAATGCTGCAGTAAACATAGGGATGCATGTATGTTTTTGAATTAGTATTTCCATATTCTTTGGGTAAATACCCAATAGTGGAATTGCTGGATCATATGGTAATTCCGTTTTTAATTTTCTGAGGAAACTCCATAATGTTTTCCATGGTGGCTACACCAGTTTGCATTCCTACAGGCTGTGCTTTTCGTGTCCTGCTTGAGATGTTCTTGCCTAATCTAGTTCAAAACAGATTTCTACATTGTTCTCTTCTGCAAGTTTCATAGTTTTAGCTCTTAAATGTAGGCCTGTGGTCCATTTCAAATGAATTTTTGTGTATGGTGTAAGGTAAGGGACATGGTTTATATATTTTTTTCTACATTAATACCCATTTGTTCCTGCACAGTTTGTTGAAAAAACCATCCTTTCCCCCTTTGAATTACCTTGGCACTTTTGTCAAAACTCAGCTGAACATGTAAGTGTAGATCTGTTTCTGTGCCCTGTATTCTGTTCCATTGAACTACATGTCTATGCTTTCACTTTATAGTAAGTCTTGAATTCAGAAAATATAAGCCCTTTAATCTTACATTCTTTATTCAGAATTGTCTTCTCTGTTTAGATCCTTTGGCTTTCCATAAGCATTTTAGAATTAGGTTGTCAATTTTTTTCACTAAAAGCTTGATTAAGATGGTATTGTATCTGTAACTTAATTTGGAGGGAATTGCCATCTTAGAAATATTGAGTCCTCTCATGAACATGTTTCATGTTCTCATTTATTTAGACCTTCTTTAGTTGCCCATAGCAATGTTTTATAGTTTTCAGTATACAGGTCTTGTGCATCTCTTGTTAAATTAATTGCTAAGTATGCTTTAAGCTATTATGAATGGAGTTCTTTAAGAATTTTTCATTTTCTAATTGTTTATTGTTAGTATATAGAAATACAGTTGATTTGGGGCGCCCGGGTCGCTTAGTCGGTTAAGCGTCCGACTTTCGCTCAGGCCATGATCTCGCGGTTCGTGGGTTCGAGCCCCGCGTCGGGCTCTGTGCTGACTGCCAACTCAGAGCCTGGAGCCTGTTTCAGAGTCTGTGACTCCCTCTCTCTCAGACCCTCCCCTGCTCACGCTGTGTCTATCTGTCTGTCTCTCTCTCTCTCCTAGAAATAAATAAAACATTTTAAAAAAAAAGAAAAAGAAATACAATTGATTTTTGCATATTGACCTTTAGTGGGTTCCTTAGAATTTTTATGTACCTCATCATGTCATCTGCAAATAAAGACAGTTTTACTTCTTCCTTTCCAACATATATTTCCTTCTTTCCTCTTTTCCTTCCTTCTTTCCTTCCTTCCTTCCTTCCTTTCCTCATTCCTTCCTTCCAGTGGCCTCCAGACCTGACCTATGCAATAGTTTGTTGCTTTAGTCCTTCATGTACCATATGCTGAGTACCTGCTCTGGTTGAGGCACTGTCAAGACTCAAGTCTTGAATGCCAAGATGAATGCCACCCACCCTAACATGGCTCACAGTCTATTAAGGAAAACAAGCATATTAAAACAACAATGAAACATTTCAAATGTAATGCTAGGCAACCACCAGATACTATGGGAACACAGAGAAGGGGCACCCAACCTCATAGCACAGGAGGGCTGTGAGAGCTTTCCAGGCAAGGGGCTCACATCAACAAAGGCACTGAGGGGAGAAACAGAATGAGGGGCTGTAAGTCATTTAGAATTTCTCAAATGTGTATTAGATCCTAGGGAGTTGTGAGAGATTGAGCTAGAGGCAGTCAGATCCCAGAACTCAGAAAGTTGTATACCAGGCTGATGAATAGGGACTCTATCCTAAAGATAGCAAGGAGTTATTGAAGTGTGCTCAGTAGAAAAGTGGCATCTATTTGCTTTTTTTAATTAAAAAAAAAAAAGGAACTGTTTTGATATTATGTTGAAGATGATTTGGAATAGGGACACTAGAAAACCCTAAAAAGACACTTTAGGGAAAAGATGATTAGACCTGAATGAGAACAGTCCTAACAGGGATGGAGGGAAAGGAACTGGTTTAAGAAATACCTTGGAAGTGGAACTGGAAAAACCTAGTGATTGATCTCAACCAGGTGAAGGTCTAAGGAAAATTAGGATGATTCCCAGGTTTGTTGCTTAGACATCCAGATTGCTGACGATTCCATCATTTGAAGTAGGGATTACATTAGGAGGAACAGATTTGGAAATGTTGAGCCCAGTTTAGGATACGTTGAGTTTTATGAGCCACTGGAAATCCAAGTGAAGAATGAATGAGTTAACATTAACACAGAACAGATGTGTGGTAGAGGCTGTCATGAAATAGCTGGAGTCTTTTCCTGGAGTCTCTACATACCTCCAGTCACCCGCCAGTTCAGATGATTCAGAACTATTTGGCCCAAACTGAACCTTTAACGAAAGGATTCAGTCATACTTTATGGTGGACAGGAACTCGTTTGGAGCTTGGACCTTATTGATACAGGTTTCCTCCCATGAATATGGTTCAGATTCTTGACATGGCCTGACCTCCGATGTCCTGAAAGAGGCTTTGGGCTTTGGAACTGAGAATGACCCTTGACTAAAGTTAAGCCATTGTCTTCAGTCAGGTAAGGGTGAAGGGAATGTCAAAACACCTCATCATAAAAGCCAACAAATACGTGTGATTCGACATATATGAGGTATGTAGGGTAGTGAAATTCATAGAGACAGAAAGTAGAATAGAGGTTACTAGGGGCTAAGGAGACAAGGAGTGGGAAATTGTTGGACAGAGTTTCTGTTTGGGAAGATGAGAAAGTTCTGGAGATAGATAAGGTGATGGTTGCACAACATAGTGAATGTACTTAATGCCTCCCAACTGTACACTCAAGATGGTTAAAATAGTAATTTTTATGTTACTGTATACTTTACCACAATAAAAAGAAAAGAAAAAGACACAATTCATTAGCAGACAGGCAGCTTATTGGCAAACTTTCTTCAGTCTCAGGCAACCTGGTGTTTTTCTCTAATTCACTGTCAATCAGAGGTTACTGTTGGTAAGAAGTGACCTCTAACAATAGGTAACAGTAATAATAATAATGCCATCGTTGTATATAAATATTATTTGCTGAGTGATCACTGTGTGCAAAGTACTGTGTTAAGTACATTCATAATTCCGTAGAATTCTCTCACCAGCCCTAGAAAACAGATCCCCATTTTACACTAGAGGAAACTGGTTGCCAGTTGTCCTATAGCTAGTAGTTGAAGGAAGCGGCATTAGAACCAAGATCTTTTCACTCCCAAACTCTCATTCTCAGCAATTCACTAGAGCTTCCCAGTCCACGTGCCGGGGCACACCACTGGGTTGGGAATAGGCTATTACTGGCTTTAGTTCTTACAGGAGAACTAAATCCCATGTCAGCATCCTCTGCTGGCCTCACACATTTTTCCCAGTGTGCCATAAGGTCACACCATTTCCCTGATGATGCCGTGATTTGAAAGAAGTGGGGAAGCATGATATAACACTATAGTGCTTTTTCTAAAACAATTAGAAGTCCCCTGGATATGTATACAATTAGGAGGATCCCAACCCCAGTCTACATGATGGGGCAGGATCGTAATTCCTAGCTCCTTTCTGCACATGAGGTCCTACAGGGTTCTCCAGCCTTCCTTCTGATGTGCCCAGCTGTGAATCTGTCCCTTTGTACTCTGAGTCTTTTGAGCTCACCGGAGTGTTGAAAAGGTGGATTAGGGTTCCCTGTCTCCAGGGAAACCATAGTGCCTGCCAGGACTCAGCAAACTTTGCGTACAGGTGAGCCTAGTGAAGATAATTGCAGAAAGGAATCTGAGTGTGATTGAGGCCAGGGAACTAACATTCACGTTTTAAACAACCACCCCGCAATTTCTGACCTAAAGCATTGTTCCCACTCGGTTTGTTTCCCAGCAAAGGGACAGGTTTAGTTCCTTGCATTTTCCCAGTTAGTCTTTCAAGTTAGGCACAGAGTCTCATTCAGCTTTATAGTCCTGAACATTTGTAGGAATGGGGTTTGCCTTTTTATGCGCTCCCAGGTGACAGGTGCATTTAACTCCAGTGAGCGTTGAAACATATTCTTTGTGCCAGGCACCATGCTGAATACAAAGATACAGGGCCAAATGGGACATGTTCTTTTTCTAAAGAAACTTACAGTCTAAGGTACTCAGATTCCGTGAGACTTTTCCCAGTGAAGATTGTCTTTAAAAAAAAAAAACTCTTTAGCTATGCTTAAATTTCTTATTTTTCATTTGGCTGTAGCTTGGAAACCTCATATGTATTGTAAACTGTCTTCTCTGTCAGACAAATTAAAAAGAATTTGCAAAGTTTATCCGTAAGCTCTTGTTTGATTGAGACCTCAGAAATGAACTGTGGTCTGAACAAAGCATCTCCAAATGGTGCATAGCCTTTGTTTTATGTCGGAAGAGTGGAGTGCGCCAGAACCCTCAGTTCAGACTGTTCCACCACAGCCGGTCAATGAGAAGGTAGAACCTATTTGATGGGACAGCACTTGAACACTGTATTTACAAGAAGATGAAAACATGATGCTCACTTGGCATCTGCCCAGGAGGACAGAATACTTCAAAAGACCCATTATTCTAGGAGATGAACAGCCCAAGATCGCAGACTCAGTGGACTCCACAGAGAGTAAACAAAAAAGAGACTGTATGCTCTAGTGTTCAAAGACCATTCACTCCATCATCATTCACTGTTTCCATTATTCCAGAGATCATGAGGGCTGCAGGAAACCAACACAATCAGAAAGAGTGGCTTCTTGATTTTGGTTTTCCAAATTTGATTATTTTAACAACTAGAAAGTACTTTGAAACAACCCAGATTTCACTTGGGTCCCTTGAGAACGTTAGTTTTTTTAAGCCACGTATGAACCAAGGTAGTACTGGCCAGTGGCTACAGTGCAGAAGTGGGGGTAAAGACCTCAGTGTGTATTTCGGACCCCATTTTGTCCTGTCCAGTGAGTTACATCAGCTTCAGCCTCCCCGTGTAAGACAATAATGTCATTAAATTAGTGGCTCTTAATGTGAGCTAAGAGACACACAATTGGAAAGCAGGGGTAGCTGCTGGGGTGGTTCACCTTCCATGATTCCTGGGTATTTCCAGTTTGGGAGAACAGGAAGCAGGTAGGGCTTGGCCAAAATTTTCAAGCATGTGCAGGCTTGTTCTTGCACACAGGCACATACACACACCCCTCAGTGATAACACTCAGCCACCCTAACACTCCTGGAACTAATAAGGCCTCAAGAAAAACAGAAAGTAACTGTCCCTCCCACACAACAAATATAGGGACCCTCCCCAAGAATCTTCCCTCTTAAATTTTTTTTAATGTTTATTGTTGGGAGAGACAAGGAGCGTGCGAGCCGAGGAGGACAGAGAGAGAGAGGGAGACACAGAATCCGAAGCAGCTCCAGACTCCGAGCTGTCAGCACAGAGCCTGACACAGGGCCCAAACCCACGGACCAACTGAGCCGCCCAGACACCCCCTCCTTTTAATTTTTTTTATTTTATTGTTTGAATAGGCAGTATGTTCACCTAATTAAAAAAAATACACACTGTGAAAAATATCTCTCCTTTACCCCTGCTCAATCCGCCATTTCTCTTATCACTTTTTTTTTTTTAAGTATAATTGACATACAGTGTTATAGTCATTTCAGGTGTGTGACATATCCTTGTCACTTTTGTTAGTTTTTCAATTCAGCCTTACAGAGTTTCTTCATGCAGATAAAATAAATACAAGAATATATTCGTAATTTTCTTTTGTCTTACATGAAAGGGAGCATATCACACACCTTATCTGCACCTGAAACAAGTACTTTTGATGTCGTGTTACCCTGGATGTGCAGTTCCTAACCTCCCCTCAGTCGTGGTTACTGAGTTAACACAAAGACTCAGAACCTGCAGCTTGCCAGCTCTTGGAAATTTCAGGGGGATTTATCTCATTCCTCTGTCACTCCCAAGTTGTTATTAGAAATGCCTCTTCAGTATCCAGTATAAGACTTCCCTGTATTTCAAAGTACTTTCCCATTTATCGTCTCCTTTGATTTGAGTCTCCCCAAACCTCATGGAGTTGGTAGGGCAGGTATTATCCTTGTTTTTAAGATGAGGAAGTTAAGGGTAAAGGGCTTGCATCGGGCCCCACGTCTGGGTCTGAGGGCCATTCTCTATGCCTTCTGCCACTTTACTTTCCTGTTTTCCAAAACCAGGGGAGACACTGCCTTCCACAGTTCTGTTAATACTTCTCCATGTCTACCGCATCGTCTTTCGTGGTTTCTTAAAACTTCTTGTTTTGAGATCATTGCATAATCACACGTCAGTGTAAGACCCATACAGAGAGCTCCTGTGTCCCATCTACCCAGTTTCCTGCAGTGGTGACATCTTGAACAACCTAAGCACAGTAACAACCGGGATGTTTACAGTGACACTGTCGGGACACAGGACATCTCCATCACCACGAGCGTCTCTGGTGTCCAGCTCAGAGCCTGTCTAGTCCTCCTGCAGTTTTCGTGGCTTTCCCCTGCCTTTCCCCCTAAGTCAGTCCCACTCGCCCACTGCCTCCGTCGTCTTCATACTTGTAGTGTGTCGCGTGGCTTGGTGTCTCCGGCAGAGATTATTCCCTGCAGAGAAATCCTGCAAAGTTGTATCTTGATCCTTCCCCCCGAAAGGCAAGTTTTATGTATCTCAATTTACTAAATCCTGTTCCTTTAAAAGTATCTCAGACCTACAAAGATGTAACCAGGTCCAGCATTTCAGCAAACAAAAGCTGAGGCTTGTGACAAACAGGAGTCATTGCTATACAGTTATCGCCACAGGTACATGCTCAACTTCCAGGGCAACCAAAGTACTTAATAAACATGCCACCTCTTCTTTATCTTAAAATGAGAGACCTGAAGGAAGCATCACAGTCATAGCTGGCAGCCAGGATCCATCCCTTTTCTGGCTGCTGTCAGTCTGTAAATAATCAATCCTGAACAGCCCTCTAGGTGGTTGTTTTCTCTCCCACTTTTCTTCTGAACATTTGGCCTTTGCAGTCTCCGCCTTGTAGACGGGATCCTGCGCTCTCTGCACCCGGAAGGAGTCAGTATACAGCTACGTACCTGCATTTCCAGGGAAATGGACTGAGGTTATCAAAAAAAACCAATCTGTCCAACCCTCGATCAAGATCAAGGCATTTTATAGCAACCCAGAGAGCCGTACTCTGGCACACACAGTACAGCTCCTTTGGGAAATACCTGGCCGGGGAGTGACTTTTGGTCTCCTGGGCAAAGTGTTCACTTCTCAGACAGCCAATCCTTTGTAAAAGGGCAACAGACTCAAAACTGGGTGGTGACCAGATAAAGGCGGGCCACTCCTGTTTGAATGTTTGTCGTTTTGGTGGGGAGTTTGTTTAACAAGGTTTCTGCCTTATCTGTCTTCTTTTAGATTTATAGCTCCAGAGCCCACAAACGGGAGGCCACAGATGTAAACACAGGTTATGGAAAGATTAAAAACAAACCTGGGCTTCTCGATAAAAATAATCTTGAGATATTTTGGATTTCGTTCTTTGTGTTGTCATTTTGTTACCACGAAGAGCACATTGGAGGCTCTAACAGAGCCTTGACTGATAGTACTTAGCAGTACTTGGCTAACTCAACATATTACAGACTGCTGGAAGGCATATTGCTGTAGCATTATATATAGTTAAGTGTGCTATTTCCCATTACCCTGCCCCTGTAAAACAGGGTTCAACCCACGATTTAAATTCAATTAAAAACTATTGAACCCTTGTTTCAGGCCGTCCACTGTATTAGAGACATGAGTAAGATCTGGCCCCTCCTTTATGGAACTTAAAATGAGAAAATCATCAATATAGCCTACTGTTCCAGAAACCAGTATTAAAGTTGTCTCTGAGAAAGGGCCAGATCAAGGAACAAGCTCTTGAAGAGGTGGTGTCTGGCATCTACTTTGTGGCCTTTATGCTGCAGAGGGCTTTGGGCCACTACTGCTATTGGTCATGTATTTAATTGTACCTCACCCAGATACCACCTTTGTCTTCTACTCCTGAGCAAAGAGTCAACCCGCTGTTCACCCAGATGGCATGATTATTCCTTCAATCTGTTGATACCTTCTGCTGTTTCCAAGGAAGAGAAAGTGTCTGGGCCCTCAATTCAAATCACACTAGTCATTGTCATTTATGGAACACTCACTGTGAGATAATCACTGCGCTAGATGGTTTGTGTGTATTATCTCATGTAATCCTCGAAGTCCTGCCAGATAAAAATCATGATTGCCGTTCTACAAATGGGAAGGTGGAAGGCAGAGAGGTTTAGTAACCTGCTAAGATCCCACAAGTGATAAATGCAGAATTATTTAAATGAGTCCCAAGTGTTCAGACTCTGAGCCATCTCTGCTCTGCCTGCCTTGGTTTATTTTTCACAGTGATAGAATGCTATTTTTTCTTGATTCGTTTAAAAACATTTTTTAAAGTTTATTTATTTTGAAATAGAGAGAGAGAACGAGAAAGGGGCAGAGAGAGGGGGAGAGAGGGAGAGAATCCCAAGCAGTTTTGGCACTGTCAGCCCTGAGCCCTACACAGGGTTTGAACTCGTGGGCTGTGAGATAATGATCTTAGCTGAAACTACGAGCTGGACACTTCACCAACTGAACCACCCAAGCACCCCCTTGATCCTTACAGTGATGTGATGTTGCCCTGTTTCCCTGGGATTTGGGAGTCTGTTGTGCAGGGGGTGCAGGAACACGGACTCAACATACACATATTAGGTTCCAGAGCCTTGGGTGCAAAAAAGGATGGAGAGCATCTTATTTGGTTTTTCCAGTTAAAAAGATGGGAAAGACAGAAAATGGCCATCTACAGCCAGATTGCAGTGGAGTGCTTAACGTGTCTGATAGTATTTGAGATGAAAGGAGGCTGCTTCACACGTATAGAATTCTTCGGAAGAGCCCAGACCCAGGGGCTTAGAGTTTTCACCCATCACCCATCATCTAACATTTTGTAAATGCAAGGTGGTTGCTTGTGTTTGATTTGGTTGGGCCTCAAGCTGGACCAGAGCCACCACCTGCCGCCAGGGCCACTTCCTGCTGCATCGGGGAGATTGCTCTTTCAAGGTCCCACCCACCCACCCAGGCAGTGCCCCAGCATGACCTCCTCCTCTGGTGACATGGGCCCCACAGGGATAGCCGTCCTTCCAAATGCAGTGATGTGACTTCAGATGGTTCCTGGTTTTCTTTCTTTTCTTTTTAATGTTTGTTTATTTTTGAGAGAGAGAGACAGAACATGACTGGGGGAGGGACCAAGAGGGAGACAGAATCCAAAACAGGCTCCAGGCTCTGGGCGGTCAGCCCAGAGTCCAACACAGGGCTCAGACTCACAAACTGCGAGATCATGACCTGAGCCAAAGCTGGATGCTTAATCAGTAGAGCCCCCCAGTGCCCCTTTGGTGTCCTTTTTCAAAGAAAGAAGTTTTGAGAGATCAGACTGTCAATATACCATGAAGGAAACAAGCCTCTTAAATGTCCTGTCCTTCTTCCAGCTTGGTTGAGCTATAACTTAATATTTAAAGTTGCATATACATTTGACCCTTGAGCAATGTGGGGTCAGTGGACCCCTTGTGTGGTCAAAAATCTATATATAACTTTTGACTCCTTCAGAACTTAATGACAAATAGCCTACTGGTAACTGGAAGTTACGATAATATAAACAGTCAATTAACATATTTAGTATGTTTTAGGTTTTATATATTGTATTTTTATAATAAATTAAGCTAGAAAAAGAAAATGTTATTAAGAAAATCATAAGGAGGAGAAAGTACATTTGCAATACTGTGCTGTATTTATTGAAAACAATCTGCATGAAAGTGAATTCACACAGTTCAAACCCATGTTGTTCAGGGATCAACTATATTTAAGTATACAACTTGATGCTTAGATATATATACGCACTGTGAAATCACAAGCAAGCTAACTGATCACACACCCATTACCTCACAGTTACCATTTTTCTGTGTGTGTGTGTGTGTGTGTGTGTTTGTGTGTGGTGAAAACACAAGATGGACCCCTTAGCAGATTTCGAGCATATACTTGTGTTAACTGTAATCACCATGCTGTACATTAGATCTCCAGAACTTACTTATCTTGAGTAACTGAAGCTTTGGGCACTTGGACCAGCATCTTCCCATTTCCTACCCTGACCACCCCAGGCCCTGGCAACCACCACTCTATTTCCTGCCTCTATGAGTTTGACTATTTTAGATTCCTCAGGTAAGTAAGATCATGCACTAATTGTCTTTCCGTATCTGACTTATTTCAGGTAGCCTAGTGTCCTCTGGGCTTACTCGTTTTGTCACAAATGGCAGGATTTTGTTCTTTTTGAAGGCTAAATAATATTCATGTGCGCGCGCGCGCGTGTGTGTGTGTGTGTGTGTATGTGTGTGTGTGTGTGTACACTCAGTTTTCTCGATCCATCCACCTATTGACAGATATTTAGATGGTCTCTCTATCTTGGACATTGTGAATAATACTACAGTAAACATGGGGGTGCAGACCCCTCTTCAAGGTGCTGCTTTCGTTCCCTTTGCATATATTCATAGAAGTGGGATTGCCGGATCCTGTGGTAGTTCTGTTTTTAATTTTTTAGTCTGATACAGTCCCACTTGTCTATTTTTTCTTTAGTTACATGTGCTTCGTATGTCCTATCTAACAATATCATTGCCCGGACCAGTGTCAAGAATGTTTTTCCTTATGATTTCTTGTAGCAATTTTACAGTTTTCTGGTCATACATTCAGGTCTTTAATCCACTTTGAGTTGATTTTTGTGTATGATTCGATAAAGGTCCAATTTCATTCTTCTGCATGTAGATGTCTAGTTTTCCCAGCAGCATTTATTAAAGAGACTGGCCTTTCCCCATTGTATGTTGGTGGTAACTTTGTCAAGAACCAGTTGACCATAAATGGGTGGATTTATTTCTGGGCTCTCTGTTCTGTTCCATTGGTCCATGTGTCTGTTTCTATGTCGGTACCATACTATTTTATTACTATAGCTTTGTAATATTTTTTGAAATCGGGATATATGAAGCCTCCAGCTTTGTTCTTCTGGCTCAAGATTGCTTTGACTATTCAGGGTCATTTGTGGTTTCATATAAATTTTAGGATGTTAAAAAATTTCTGTAAAAAGGGGTGCCTGGGTGGCTCAGTCGGTTAAATGGCCTACTTCAGCTCAGATCATGATCTTGTGGTCTGTAAGTTGGAGCCCCATATTGGGCTCTGTGCTGGCAGCTCAGCCTGGAGCCTGCTTCCAGTTCTGTGTCACCCTCTCTCTCTGCCCCTCCCCTGCTTGCTGTCTGTCTCTCTTTGTCTCTGTCTCTGTCTTTCTCCCAAAAATAGTAAACATTAAACAATTTTTTTAATATTAAAAAAATTTTCTGTAAAGAATGCCTTTGGGATTTTGACAGGAATTGCATTGAATTTCTAGATCACTTTGGGTAGTGTGGTAAATGTCCATGTCCTTTACAGCAGGAGTTCCATTAACATATTGAAACTGAAGCAACCCTATGGTATTGGAAAAGATTGTAGATAAATACAAAAAGCATGTTGTCACCCCAGATTTCTCCTTTCTGGGGCCATTCGTTAAAAGGGAAACAGCCAGCCATGTAGGTTAGCTAAAAAGCGTAATACTGGAAGATTCTGCATGTCACTTTGAAAATGGCAGGATTAAAATGGGTTTTCAAGTTTCACAAATGTGTGCTCGGGCTTGGTAATTACCCATAGTTTATGACATTTATGTTAATCAGTAACATTTAATAATTTTAGATGATCGCTCATCCTGTTCTAGGAACATGGTAGATGTTAGAGGTGATTCCTAGTGTTAAGGGCATTAACTTTCAGTAGGCATGTGTGCAGAGAGAGTATAGAAACCATAGTACAAATATATTTTAAGAGGGAAAGAGAAGGCAGAATTGGGAGAATTCTTTTCGGAAAACATGTAGAGGTTTCAGGTTTCTAGGGGCGCCTGGGTGGCTGAGTCAGTTAAGTGTCCGACTTCGGCTCAGATCATGATCTCACGGTTAATGGGTTTGAGCCCCGCGTCGGGCTCTGTGCTGACATCCAGCTCAGAGCCTGGATCCTGTTTCAGATTCTATTTCTCCCTCTCTGACCCTCCCTGCTCACATGGTCTCTCTCTCTCTCAGAAATAAATAAAACATTTTAAAAAAACAAGATTCTACTTTGAAGGAAGGGTGTAGTGTGATGAACTGGAGACCAAGAGAGTCTTTCTAACAGTTAGTCCAGTTTACCGTTCACAAAAGCAGTGATGGAGGTGTGTGACAGAACTGTCCTCAGAGCTGTCAATCAAAAGACTTAATAGAAGTCAAACATTTGTCCCTGATCAAATTGTACAAGCTACATGAAATACCAGATTTTTTGCTTTTGTCTAGAATTGTGTCAGCATGGTTTACTAATATGGCTATCTCTGGGGAAAATGGCCATTAAGGCAAAATCTTTTAAAACTGTAGCTTTGGGGAGGAAAGTGGAGTAGAACATGAACCCCACATAATAAAGAGGCAAACCATTGCTTAGGCAAAGGCTCAGAGATCAGGGGAGAGCTGACTGGGCTCAACTCAAGGATTCTGGCCTCAGTGTAAGTCAGAACAGTCAAGTGAAGGTGTGGCTTGATAGAAGTTTACTTTAAGTCCAGAGGATGGTTATGGGTGTTATAAAAAGCTGAGACTTGGACAGAGGTTTATTCAGTTTGGTTCAGATTCAGTGGCCACCACACAGTGTAAACAAATAGGTACTGAGCCTCTCAGACTTGGGAGTCCGAAATGGGACTCCATGGTGCCTGCTGTCAAAGTGCTCGCTGTCTAGCGCCGAAGTCTGTGAGACCAAGAAAGTCTTGGGCTAGAGATGGCCAAGCTCTGTGGAATAGTGAAGAAGTTCCTGAGGAAGCTTGGAGAAGGCTTCACAAAGATGCGTGAAGAAGGACTAGCATGGCTGAGGCAGCCTGTGGAGTAATGAGAGCTTTGGAGGTGGGAGACCAGGAAGGCCCGGCAGCACCCATGCCCACTCCCAGCGGGGAGAGCAATGGCCACCAGCACGGGAAGTCATCTTCACAGTGGCTGCTCTCAGCACGGCCTTGCACATTCTGGAATGCAGCAAAACTTCTTTTACTCTGGCTGGCGAAGATAAAAGATAGCTGATACAATACCTCAGTGCAGGAGACAGTTTTTACCAGATTCCCTGGATTGAACATCTCCATCACCCAACTTTTTTTTTTTTTTTTAATGTTTTATTTATTTCTAGGAGAGAAGAAGACAGCGTGAGCAGGGGAGGGTCAGAGAGAGAGGGAGTCACAGACTGAAACAGGCTCCAGGCTCCGAGCTGGCACTCAGCACAGAGCCCGACGCGAGGCTCGAACCCACGAACCGCGAGATCATGACCTAAGCGAAAGTCGGACGCTTAACCGACTAAGCCACTCAGGCATCCCTCCATCACCCAACTTTTAATGGCAGAACCAGACTATGTGAAGTGAGGTTCCAAACCATGAATGGTGTGTAATTTCTCCTCTTTCACCTGCTTTGTCCGCTTGGGCCCCATATAATGCAGCATGGTGTAGCATGTGGTTCTGACCCTACATCCGAACTCCCCCCCCAGAATCTTGAAAAGATATACTGCCTCCACAACTCCCTGCCTTTCTCCTCTCCCAGCCCTTTCTCCATTATTGAGTCTGAATTAGAGGGTGGGGCATGGTTGCCAAACTTGTATGTATAAATTTTTTTATTTTGAGAGAGAGACAGAGCAGAAAAGAGGCAGAGAGAGAGAGAGAGAGAATCCCAAGCAGGTTTCTCACTGTGAGCACAGAGTCTGACCCCAGGCTCAGTCTCACAAACCCTGAGATCACGACCTGAGCTGAAATCAGAGAGTTGGATGTTTAACTGACTGAGTCCCCCAGGTGCCCCTGAACTTTGTTATTTTAAAAACAGCTTCCTTGGAAGGTCTGAGGCACAGCTAGTCTTGTCTGACAGCTGTACAGATAGTGGAAGGAACCCACATCACAGCCAGAAAACCTGGCTTGAGTTTCCACACTCACCACATACTGGCCCCCAGATGGTTCCGCATCTGTGAAATGGGTGCTTGTCCTGCACTTCACAGGGATTTTGTGAGGATTAAATCACATGGAAGCAAATTGGAAACCATCATTGCTGTAAAAATGTAAGGTGTTCTGTATCCCTGTGTTTGCCACTCCCATGCCCCCACCCTAGATTACATAACCACGCACATCATGCCAAGACTGTTTCACTGGCCAGCTGGTTTGTCTCTCGCCCCAGCACCCTGCCACCAAGTTATCATATTGAAATACCACTTCCATTTTGTTTCTTCTCTGCTCAGACTCACCTGTTAGTCTCTCCAGTAGAAAGGCTCCCCTTGTCCATCAGGCTTCCTCTCCCCTCAGCCTGGGCCGCTCTCTTTGTTATCCCTTTTTGTGGTCTCTCCTTGACCTCCATGGTTTCTTACACCATTTCTTTTTTTCTTTAATATTTTTTTTAAGTTTATTTTTATTTATTTTGAGAGGGACATAGAAAGCAAGCAGGGGAGGGGCAGAGGGAGAGAGAGAGACAGAATCCCAAGAAGGCTCTGCACTGTCAGCACAGAGCCTGACGCAGGGCTCGAACTCACACACTGTGAGATCATGACCTGAGCCAAAATCAAGTGTCCAGACACTCCACTGACTGAGCCACCCAGGGGCCCCATCTTGCACCATTTCTTAAACACTGTCCCTAGTTTTCTCTCAACACCGATCACCCCCATCTTAGATCCAAATAATATAATTCTGAGACTTTCATGTCAATTTTCTGGGATGATTCTTTAATTGTCATGTGTATTTGCTTTATTATTCCAGTTAATTTGCTTGCCAAGGTCCAACACTGCATCCAAGTGACATTTTACATCGCGATATAATTGTGCCCAGCGCCCCTCATGGTATTGAGCACGTGGTAGGGCTCCACGGCCCTGTGCTGAGGCTGAGGGGGCGGGGGTGGAGAGGGGGACCTGAAGTCAGAGCACATTTGCAGCCTGTGACACACTTTCACTTCCAGGGTCACTTTTCATCATCACTACCCTGGAAGCCAGTGGCTGTTCACCCCATTTCACATGAGAGAAGAGAGGTTAAGTAACATCAGTTTTGTGGGGTGAAAGGAAGACGAGGGGACGCTGTGTCCTAGAGGGGAGCCAGGGCATGGCAGAGCCCGTAGTTGACATGGAGGTGAAGGAGAGCTCCTGCAGGTGGCTGTCAGGTCTCAGCCAGGCAGGGACGGAGGCCGAATTAGTGAAGACCTAGCAGAAGTGACCAGGCCAGACGGGCCGCAGTAGGCCCTCTGCAGGGCTGACCGCTCACCAGGGGGAAGAGTAGGGCCCCCCTGAAAGGGAATTGGGAGGGATTTAGGTGACTCAGCCTCTGCCCTGGTCGGGGCCAGGCAGTGGGCTTAGCAAGCCATTTCCTGGGGAATTTTCAAATGGACCAGTGATTTCATCTTGCTCTTCTAAAGCACCTCCATTCCCTGGGAGCTGTTATTTATGGGGCCATGGAACTGAGGCCATGTGGTCTGATTTCTTACAGGAGAAGCTGAAATAGCTCTGGGAACTTTCTAGGCATAGAGGTTTCAGTAATTCCATTCCTGCCCAACACTGATGAGAAACCTTTCCAGTCTTCTCTGGCTTTAGCCACCGTGCAGATAAACAGTGCTTTGACATTTCAGTATTGCTGCTTAATTTATGAAGGTATGAGCTGCATGCAGGTAACCGGCTCCTGCCTCCTGTTGAAGTCATTGTACTCACTGCCTAACTGGGACAGGCCTGGGGTGGGGCTGGGGAGAACCGGGAGCCGAAGACCAGCAGGGAGGCCTGAGGGTTGGACAGCCACCCGGCAGATGGGTGGAGGCCAAAGCTGAGTTACACAGCTAGAGAACCCAGGGTGTGGTGAGAGAGATCAGCTGCTGAGACGGTAAAAATTAATGTTGAATACATATGCATTTATTAGCGTGGCCGGTTCTTTTGTCAGAAATGTCATAAATTCACAGTTCAGGATTTTAAGGTAAATAAGATCATGGATACTTCTCCCTCAAGAATCAACAAGCGCTCCTCACTAAGAGAAGAGTGCAGAGTCTTATTAATATTTAACCTGAAATATTAAAGCTTTTGTTTTTATAAGCTGTTAGACGTGGCTTCCAAAGAATTCCTTCCCTCCTCCACCTCAAACCCCTTCCCCTGTGAAAGGTTAAGAGCAAACCATATTTTCTTTAAAACATTTGATGAAACCCTCCTTCCCTCCCTAAGTCTATCAGATTTTGATCAAGGGAGGGAAGGAAGGAAGGAAGGGAGGGAGGGAGGGAGGAAGGCAGGAAGGCAGGAAGGAAGGAAGGAAGGAAGGAAGGAAGAGAAAATGGGGCTAATATGACAGTAAGATTTGTCCCTTCACAAGTAAATATTACAATTTAGCTGGGTAACTTGTGGAAGCTTGTCAGGTCGAAGTGACTCACTTGCATAGATGAAGTTATTTTTAGAGATGTAATTTGTACTGTTTAGAAAAGAATAAAGAGATGGTAAAAGGCTAGATCGCTCATTATAGTTTACAGAGCTCATGAACCCAGCATCCATGCAAAAGATGACTCAGCAACGGGTCGGTCGGTACTTTCTCTCAGAATTTTACAGATGTGAGTCACCCACATTAGACTGCAGACACAGCATCGAGGTACCTGTGACTCAGCTCCCATTTAGAAAGAGCACTAGAATTCAATTCTGATACACGTTTATAGTTAACTACTGAGGAAATTACATACCAGAGCAAAATATGTCTTTGTACCACGCAGCCATCGGATGTTTTTAGCAAGGATTGATGTCTCTTCTTCTCTGGCCTTTGAAAGAATGTGTTTGTGGTCCCCGCTGTATAATATGCCCATTCAGTCTGTTGCTGTCCATTACTGTGTACCTTCTAGATGTTTGGGTCCCTGACTCTGGCACACGACTGTCCTCAGTAGAAATCTCAGCTTCCTCCTTTCTGCAGTATCATGTCTGGCATTCGGGTCCACTTCCTTTAACCAAATTGTGTGGGTGTGGGTGTGGGTGTGTGCGCACGCATGTGCGTGTGTGCACACGTGTGTGTGAAATCTTTAGCCTACCATATTAAAAATCTGGTTTTTATGAACTGGCAGAACTTTCACAGGCTTATTCCTGTCCACACTGTGCCGACGTCAGGGATTAGAAGAAATAAAATCACATTTTCTTGAAGTACATTCTTAGGATTTGTTTGTTTTTTTTTTAATAGCATACATGCGTGTGTGTACACGTTGATAAAAATTATCTCTGTATGTAGACACATTTGTCGAAGCAAACGCCCGGCTCTCTCTACAGGGCTGCCTCACTGTTCTCGGCACAGAGCTTTGCTGGCCAAGTGCCCAGCAGGTGCTCCCTCCCACCAGGCGTACCCCCAGTAGCTGGTACACACTGACTGTGCAGCCCGATTGGAGTTAAGCCCTCAGAGCATGACCTGTCCTTTCAAATAGACAGAAAGTCCATTTTGCAGCGTATAGACATATCAGTAGATTATTCATGACCAACAAAGCGTCTTACATTTATTATTTTTACCAAAGAAACATGAACATGGTTACAAAAGCAAATACTCCGGCAAGACCTATAATGAAAAGCAAAAGTACTCTGCCCCACGCCAGCTCAATAACCATCGCTTTTAACTACTACGGTCAACTGGCGTTTACCTCGGTATCTGTCTTCATTCCTCGCCTGCTGTATATGTAGCACGATTACTAAGAACATCCGGGCATGCAGAGGTTAAAAACTTTGTTCTGTTGTCAAAGAGAAAAGCCTTGCGTACACTCCAGTCAAGTCAGCAAACATTTGAGTATCTACTATGGACCAACTCCTGTGTTAGGCCCCATCGTCACATAAACGGGTAGGTGCACTGAAGAGTTTGCAGTCAGGTCAGGGAGGCAGGCATGCAAATACGTGACTCCAATGACTGTATGGAAACAGTGTAATACAGATGTATGATGCCCTCCCGTAGGGCTTTACAGAAATGTCCTGGAGCTGGGTCTGTAAGTGCTAGTAGGAATTTGCTAACGAGGAAGAGAGATCTCAGACAGGACAGTGTGCTCATGCGCTGATGGGGCACACTCAGAAGACAGGGGATAATCATAAAGTCGCATTTGTAGGGAGCCTGAGTCAAGGGAGTAGTAGGAGATGAGGTGGGAAAGAATGTGCCTGGTTATGAAGGGCTTTGTGTGTGAGGAGTTCAAAGTGTCTCCTCTTACTGGATTTTCAATATGTGCCGTTATCTCGGTGATGTTACAGGTCTGATGGCAGAGGGGAGGATGAATCCAAGTGGGAGAAAGCCCGGGGAGAGCAAAACCATTGGGAATGACCAGACAGGGGACTGTGAGGTACTGGAACAGGAGGAGGCAGGAAGGAGAGGAAGGCCAGATCCCGGAACGACTTCAGAGGTGGGATCAGCAGGCCTCGGTGAACACGCAGACTTAGGGAGGGAGGGAGGAGGAACTGGGATTCCTGGCTAGGCTAGCTGAGCAGACATGTGAGGAGAGGAGCAGAATGTAAGGGAAAAGACAGTGAGTTTGAAAATATTGAGTTTCAGGTGTTTATGGGATAAGCAGGTGGACATATTCAATAGGTAGCCAAAAATGTGAGGCTGAAATTGAGAAGAGCCACCCTGGCAGAGCAGGCGTGTGGGCCGCTACAGCCTGCGTCTGTAATGAGGGAGGACCCGGTGGAGGCCGACGAGCAGCAGGGAGAGAGGGTGAGGACTGGGTGAGAGGGGCACAGGGAAGGAAGCCGGGGTGGCAGGTGAGCCAAGGATGAGAAGCATTTGCTTTGGTGATTAAGGTCCCGGTGCACCGTGTTCGAGTGGGAAGGAAGCATCCCCACATTAGTGTAGGCGGAGGCCGGGTGTCAGTGGGTTAGGGTCAGTGGGTTCATTCATCGACAATGAAGAAGTTGAACCAGTCCTCTTACAGGGTTTGGAAAAATAGAGAAGAGCAAATGGGAAGTAGGTGGCCGGGGTGGTGGTCAAGGGGGTGCTTTGCGAGATAAGGGATTCTTCACCATGATGAGATGGAACCAGTGGAAGAGGTTGAAATTTAGAGAGAAGAGAGAGTTGGCAGAGTGAAACCCCAGATGCAGCTTAAGGGTATGGAGCGTGGGACACAGTCAAGGAATAAGCTTTGCACGAGAAGGAACTCGCCTTCTCTGAGACGGGAGGAAAGGGCTGCAGACAGATATTGCCAAATAAGAGGTGTGGGAAGGGAGGAAGGGCCAGAAATGGAGATATTTACCCCTGAGTGTCCATTGTCTCTAAGTAGTTGGAAGCCAGCTTGTCTCCCGAGTGAGGGTGTCAGGGATTCGAGTTTTTGAAGAGGTGGGAAGTTGTCGCTTAGCCATCAGAGCCAGCGAAGGCAAACCTAGAGGTGTTTCACTGATCTCTCTATAACTAGTGCCTGACAATACCTGGCCTCTAATCAGCACACAGCTGTCTCTGAATCAATACGTTTTTAAATTGGGTCAGAGACGAGGGTTTCAGAAGTTACAATTTTGTGACTAGAGCACAAATAGATGATGAGAAGCTTCAGGGTGTGGCCCCAGGGAAGTGGGTGCTGGGTGGGTTGCCCCTCCTTGTACATGATGAAGTTACACTGCGTGATTACGGAGGTCAGAATGGAGAGGAGTCCTGGAGCAGGAGTAGATGTTCTCAAGATCGTTTATATGTAACCAGGAGCCTGAGTAGGTGATAGCAAAGGGGATCGACATAGGCCATGCAGCCAAATGGTAGGAGCTTCGAATGGGGATGCTTTTCTCAGATGTGAGGCTTGAGGGTATAGGCAGGTTTGGGAAAACAAGTGGCTTCTACTCGGGCGGTGGCCATGAGAGAAAGCCAGGGTTCACTTGAGATAGGAGGTGGCAGTAACGTTCTGAGAGGAAGTGAGAAGGTGACTCCTGCAGCAGAAGCAGAAGGTGTGGTACACACTGTTTGTCCTAAGAGGTGACAGGGGGCATTAGGCAGAGTCATGAGGACAGGTGTTTTTTTTAACAGAAGATGAGCCTCACTGAAAGGGACTGGTCAGCTAGAGAGGAGAAAAGAGGTATCTAAGGTCTGCACAGAGCCAGCTCCAGCTGCACGGAAAGGTGTGGTAGACAATTCGTCACCATTCGGACAGCCCCTCAGGGAGCCACGGTTAGCCTGGTGGCCAGCTTGCCCCATGGGCGGGTAGCACACGTGTGCCACGAGACCTCCAGAGGCTCAAAGTGTGGGCTGTGGACTGTCTCTTTTGACCTGACTGCAAAGAGACACAGAGAAATTGAGAGGAAACGTTTACAAACTTGTACAGCAGCTTGACATTGCTGTGACATCCCAACACATCATTGTTTTTTCAGTTACTCAGTTTTATTTTATCAGTGACGTACTGGAAATGAAAACAAAATAAAACGGGTCATTCATCTCAGCAAATTTGCGCAGCACAGAAATCCTCTATAGTGTTCCTACCTCAGCCTGAGCCCTGATGCAGAAATACCCGCTCTTCAGATTAGGCCCTGTGGCCTGTCACCCTGCTCTGGTCCCGCAGGTCCTGACCAGCACGGCCTGTTTAACCACGGTATTTCTTGGCCATAGAGTCCGACCCCTCATGAGCAAAGTATAGAGACAAGAGTAATACACTGAGCTGGGGCCACTCACTCTCCCACCCGAGTGGCCCCTCAGAGCCACTGTGGGGTTTGCACCTTGCTTTCTCTGCCACAGCCAGGTGAACGGGCAGCTTGGGAGGCAAAGTCAAGTTGTCCTTGGACCTAAGGTTTAGTCCACCAGAATCCTCTGGACAATTCAGCAGGGATGCATGTCAGCAAAGCAAAGCCATTGATCTCATGATCTACTTTTTCTTATCTGCTAAAGTAAGATGGCACGTTTTGAGACAAAAAGAAAACAAAGCCCGAGTAGCAGATAGTCAGTCTAGAGTCTCTTCATCTGAACCCCAGACCATGTAAGGCAACCTCCTCCTTCAGACTCCTCACTCTGTATCGTGATACTTGGTTTACTGACCTTTCCCACTGATGCACTTTCTAGGGCAGAGGGAAGGGCCTCGAAATCCCCTTCCCTTAGCACAGGAATTAGTCAGGGCACCTCAGAGGCTTGATAAGTCAGTGTTCAAACTCACATACTCTTTCCTTATCTGACTAGTAATAATGCATTTGGTCCTGTTCTCTTACCATATCATAACTGATTTAAAAAAATTTTTTTTAATGTTTTATTTATCTGAGAGAGAGAAAGAGAGAGCAGGGGAGGGTCAGAGAAAGAGGGAGACACAGAATCTGAAACAGGTTCCAGGCTCTGAGCTGGCTGTCAAGAGCCTGACGCGGGGCTCAAACCCACGAACCATGAGATGATGACCTGAGCCGAAGTCAGACGCTCAACCAACTCAGCCCCCCAGGCGCCCCAATTTTTTATATCATAAAAACACCATAGGCAGTACTCTGCTAAAAGATGCCTTAACTCTCTGCTAAAAGATGCCTTAACTCTCCCTGGCCAGGACCAGTCCTAGAGTCAGGAATGCTCATGGTCACTGTCTCTGAGATTCAGACAAGCAGCTCTCTCCTCTTTTTGTACAAGTCTTGAATCGCCCTGCTGCTTAAACCAAATACACACATATATACACAAAGGTGTAACTTAGCAGTGTGTGTGTGCGTATGTGCACACACGCACATGAGATATGACAACCACTTGTCACAGCATTCCTCTAGACCTGAGATTCCCACGCCTCTCCTCCGAGGCCATATTGGTGCCTGGTCCTTCGCAGACTTCCATTTCATTTCTCCAGAGCTAAGATTGGTTGAGTGATAACTTAGTAAGTTGAACATTTAAAGAACCAAACCTGTTTTTCCGTGGAGCCAATTAATAATATACCTCAAGTGAACCATTTGGCTTATAGAAACAGAGCATTTTCCATGACACAGAGTATTGGTAAGGGGTCATGAATAAGAGGGGAACAGCTAAGAATAGCTATTTTATTGTAAGCACAGCAGGCAGGCTAAATTAGAAGGGGTTAAATATTGAGCCCAAGTCAGGCTCTGCTGAGGTGTGACCAGATTTAAGGTACTTTATTCTAAAGCTCTTTGGAACTTCCCTCTCTTTTTTATTCCTATCTGATTCTTTTCATCTGTCTTTAAATGCTCTGTGTATATGAACTTCACCTTTTATGTTCAAGTCTCAGTGTTTTAACCAGAAGCTGCTGGCTGGACCACCCCTTCTTTAGCAGGAAAAACTAGATAGGCCTCATCTGAGCCGCCCCTGGTAGCATTCAAAAATTCTGTTTTTTGGTACAGCCCCTCTGGAAAACAGTGTGGAGGTTCCTAAGGAAACTAACAATAGAACTCCCCTAGGACCCAGCAATAGCACTGCTAGGAATTTTCCCAAGGGATACAGAAATGCTGAGGCACAGGAGCACATGTACCCCAATGTTCATAGCAGCACTCTCCACAATAGCTAAAACATGGAAAGAGCCTAAGTGTCCATCAACAGATGAATGGATCAAGAAGATGTGGTTTATCTATACCATGGAATACTACATGGCAATGAGAAAGAATGAAATCTGGCCTGTGTAGCCACATGGATGGACCTTGAGGGCGTTATGCTGAGCGAAATAAGTCAGGCAGAGAAGGACAAATATCATGTTTGCACGTATAGGAGGATTAGGAAGAACTTGACGGAGTAACAAGGGGGATAAGAAGGGGGAAATGGTGGGGGAAAGGGAGAGAAGCAAACTTCAAGAGAGACCCTTGAATGCTGACAAAAACTGAGGACTGATGGATGTGGGGGGGAGGGGGAGGGGCATGGAGGAGGGCACTTGTGGGGATGAGCACTGGGTGTTATGTGGAAACTAATTTGACAATAAAATATTAGGGAAAAAAATAAAAAATAATAAAATGAAAACAAGAAAAAAAAAGAAAAAGAAAAAAAATTCTGTTTTTATCCAAGAGACCTTGGCTTGTCCCCATGGGCTAGAACAAGGGGTGGAATTAGGGTAATTAAGCTGGCGTCACAGCGTAGGACAGGCAGAAAAGCAGTTCCTGAGGCAGAGAAAGCATATTGAGTTACTTTAGGTGTGAATGATTAGCATTTGCAGCAGACCTAAAATGGTGGGCGTGGCAGGCTCAATACAAAGTGTATTCAGCTGTGTAAAGTAGGGTGCTGTTTTTTAATATACATATATCCCCACTTGTGTTTATCCACAGTGGGAGTAGACATGGCCCCCAGCCCTCCCCACCCCACCCCTCTGATAGCACAGCGCCTTGTGCACAGTCCTCTACATGATACGCTGTCCACAGCGAGGCTCTCCAGACATGGGAACAGAATAAAGAGTCTCGGGTGGTGGGATATTGGCAGAATATTAGACCCAACCTGGATGTGAGTGAATGGGGAGTAGGCAGGGACTTTCTTTTCAGACGTGTGGTATGATTCTTCCCCCGTGGATAGCAGAACATCCTGATGGCTTCAGGACCACAGGGTTCAGAATCTGAAGGCCTTTGTTTGAGGTCCAGCTCTGTCCTATAACTGTAATTCTAAACTTCCCAGACAGCTCTCTGTTTCTGCGTGGCCAAGTTCTGACCTATAAAAGGAGTTATATGCCCAGCTTGAAAAGTACACGTGAGACGGTGTATGTGAAAACATATTTAAGCCATAAAACTTTTGTTACGACATTCAGCAGGCGTCAGGAATTATCAGACTGAAATGCAGTGAGCTGTCAGGGAAGGATATGGGGACTTTGAAGTCATCAGAGGGTATGGATAGGTGAGACTCTTCTGGAACTTTCTAAAGGCGGAAAACTGAGGGCCACGCCTTCAGGGTTAACAAGCCCCTCAGTTGAACTTTGGGAATGAGGGGCTATTAAGCAGATAGAGAAAAGGCAGTAAACATTTTAAAAGGAAAGGAAGTAGCAGATCAATACAGTGTTATGGAAACCGTGGGAGAAGAACAGAAATAAGTAACAATGTCAAGTGCCGTTAAAACCCCATAGATATGAACATAAAATACTTTCCCAATCAAAAGGAAGAAAACAAGGAAATTGAAACATCAAAAATAAAAATCCGTGAAAGTCTGAGATCATCGTACCCTTGAGCATAACTTTTAAGATCTGAAAGACACATGCCTCCTCTTCCTCCTCCAGGTCTGGAGTAACTGTGCATGCTGCCAGGCTCTCTTCTCCCTTTCTTGCACACTTTCTTGATCACTGGCCGGAGAGCTTGTTTGCGCATAGCAGCCCCTGGCTGAGGTGGCAGATGAGCCATAATGCCCCTGAGGAGAAACTCCTTCCAGAATTTCAGAAACAAGCAGTAAATATAATTTGTAGCCCTTGCAGTGGAAGGAACATGGACTCCAGACCCGGACGGGCTGGGAGCAGCCCGTCTTCTTCATGGCTGCAAATAAGTTCTCGGCTTGCCCAGGGACAGGCCTGCTCCGTAGGGACTAGGGGCAAGAGAGAATCATGTGGCACAAAGTACCCAGCACGTTGTAGACATTCAATAAATGTTGATTTCCTTCCTGTTTCTTAGCATAAATGTAGATTTAGGGGCACCTAGGGTGGCTCAGTCGGTTAAGCATCTGACTTCTGTTCAAGTTATGATCTCACTGTTTGTGGGTTCGAGCTCCACGTCGGGTTCTGTGCTGACAGATCAGAGCCTGGAGCCTGCTTCGAGTTCTATGTCTCCCTCTGTCTCTGCCCCTCTCCCACTCTCACTCTCTCTCTCAAAAATAAACATTAAAAAATTTTAATGTATATATATTTATTAGAATGAGACACAAAACAAAAAACCACCACAAAAACAAAAAACTGCCTATGCCTAACTGTTGTCTGTAGCAAGAGATTTTTCCAAGCTGGGGTAATGAAGAACCCAGTCTTAACTACTGTAAAAGCCCCTGTGGTAGCTGTAGTCACTTGACTCCTGCCGGGAGATTTGCCAGGCTATGAGTGGCACACATGGTACAGCGTGACTCGCTGGATGTGGGGTCCAATGTGGGGTCCATCCTTAGTGCGCTGCTCCAGCAGTTCACCCCTCTGCACCACAGGCTGCTCACTTACCACCTGTGTAGATGATTTCCAAGACCCTTGTCTGTACTGTTGTTTAACGACTGTGTCCTCTATTTGACAAGACACAGAGGTTTCAGAGTAAATATATCACCTCTCTTCAGCTCCGCTCTACCCTGTGAGCACACCTGTCAAAACATAGCTGAGAGGAAGGGAGTTGGCTAAAGAGGGGTCACAAAGTCTGTGTAGTTTACTCACAAAGAGCCTAGCTCTTATCCCTTTTAATGAGCTGGCATGGTCATTCCCAAGTCCCTAGCAGCCTACTGCCCATAGGTGGTCAGTAGCATATACATGTACCAATCAGATAGCCCGAGCTGGGAGGTAGGGGTGGCGGGAACCAAGAAATGCAGACAGCAGATACCAGACAATTAGAGTAGGGGCTGGCGTGCCCGCGTCTGATGCCATGGCGGTATATACGGTCCACTCTCAGAGTTAATATTTGTAATTTTCACTTTGAGTCATTTAGAAAGAGATATGAGAGAAGTAAATGTGAAGTCTACTTTAGAACGATTTCTGTCAAATCGGTAAAAAAGAAGAGTTTTGGAGCCTCCAAGAATAAACCCTCAGTTTGAGTGTGAATATGCTTGTCTCAGGTAACACCGCTCCAGTACCTTTACTTGAAAATTACCGAATTCCTTTCAATTTGACAGTACAGGCCAAGCAGCTGACTTGAGGTCTTTCCTCCAGATGATCACCTCTGTTCACACAGTCACTCTCTTTGAGTTCATTAGACAGGAGAATATGACCATTTAAAAACATCATTTTAGTTGGTGGGACTCATACGTTCTTCTCAGATGAAGTTCCTAATGAGAGCTGCTGTCAAGGAAGAATTTGTTTCCGTTCCCCAACTGTCTCCCCCACCAATTCTCACAGAAGAAATAACGACCTAGGCGCAGTCCCCAAAACGGTAACCACTGAACAAAGACATGGAAATTCACAGACCAAATAGTAATCTCTAACTTTATGAAGACTGATTGTATTTCTGGTCTCTCTCTCTCTCTCTCTCTCTCTCTCTCTCTCTCTCTCTCTCTCTCTCTCTCTCTCTCTTTTCTCCAAAGAGCAAAACCACTCATGAATAAATAGTTTAGCAAAAATAAGAAAAAAAGAAAGAAAAAAAAGCCTTTAACTTACAGGAAGCACCTATGAGAGTAAAGAGTATCACAGTATCCAAACACAAAAGAAAACCGTCTGGCCAAGTTTTCTCCAGGCTTCTTCCCTCTTCAGCTGTTCTCTGGTCTGCGGTCAACTTTTGCTACAAAACCCCATTTGACCTTAGAGTCTCCAGATTTTTTTTTTATGTGAAAGGAAGGAGATTGTGGAATTCAAAGTGAAGAGTTCCTAAGGACTCCCAAATTTGCCTCAAATAGAAATAGGGGCAGAACTAAGTTGGAAGCTTACCTGAAAGAACTTGGCTGCTTTTAATCTGTGGGTCATATTTTCTCAGCTGAAAGTCCAGTTGGAAAAAGAAATTATATAGACTCAGGCTTGTTTGTGTTTTTTTAATTGCTTCTGAGGAAAAAGTGAGTAATCATAGGTCTCATTTATGGATGTCTTCTATGTGGCAAGCATTCTGTATATATTCATTATATCATGTAAACCACTCAAAAGCCTTGCAAGGTAGGTATTATCCCATTTTAAAGATTAGGAAACCTAGGCTCAGGGAGTTCAGAAAATTGCCTGAGGTCACCCATGTGGTAACTGGGAAAGTAGAAATCAAGCCCAGATCTGTCACATTCCAAAGATCATATACTCTCCAGTACATCATCCTGTTCTTGGTTCCTTTTAGGCTTCAACCTGTAGTGTTTATCAGACACGACCTAGGTGCCAGCTACTGTACTGCATGCTTTATTTCCAACCCAGAGGTTAGAGTTTTTCTTGTTTGGTGGGTAAGGAGAGAGGCTCAGAGGGACCAGTTAATATGCCAAAATTGTACAGCTACTAAGTGGAGCCTAGTTTGCCGTGTACAGAGCAGGTGCCTTCTTCACCTGAACGTTCAACTTCACCTAGACAAACTATTTCCTGTTCTTCTCACCAGACAGAGCTGACCCTAAAACAACCAAAGAATCCAGTGGCTTGCGTTCAAACATTTCCATGAAAAATACCCCATAGCACCAAATCTAGTGGGTCAGACGTTTTCCCATAATGCTAACATCCTAGCACAATATAAATCTGTAGTGGAGAATGCTTGGAAAGTGCAATACACAAATGGAAATAGGCTAGTGGAGGTTTCTGTAGAGCAGAATGACATGGCGGCCTGAGCTACCCCCTCTTACGAGGAAGCACAGTCACTCTTGAGGGGCGTGGTTTCCAAGCACTGTCAGATATTTGACTTAAACTATTCCCATCCCAATCTTAAATCCAGTCCCAAATCTCAGGCCCTCCTGTATGGATTGTCCATGTAGGAGGTCCGGATTGTTTGAGAGAAAATGGAGGACTCCCATAAATGGCCAACAGCCCATCGCCCTCAGGCTTTTCCTTCAGAGCCTCCTGTGACTATAAGGGATACACAAGTAAGTCTCAAGAGAGGTTTTATAGAGAGGAATCTATCCCCATGCTGAGGAGTGCATGAACACTCTCTTCTAGTAATAAAAAAAAATTATTATTGATTTGTGTATTATACTCTCCATTCTGGAGGATTCGTACTATGCTGGGGGTATTTATTATTTTTTTAAAATATTTATTTTTGAGAGAGAGACAGAGTGTGAGCAGGGGAGGGCAGAGAAAGAAGGAGGCACAGAATTCGAAGCAGGCTCCAGGCTCTGAGCTGTCAGCATGGAGCCTGACATGGGGCTTGAACTCACTAACCATCAAATCATGACCCAAGCCAAAGTCGAATGCCTAACCAACTGAACCACCCAGGTGCCCCTATGCTGGGAGTACTTAGGTTATAGGAAAACTTCTGACCCACTGGAATGGATGGCATGGGATATTTCCCCTAGGAATGTTCAAGGCTAACACTGATCATAGAAAAGTGTCCACACTTCTTTGCTTTGTATTCACAACTCTCCACAGTTTGCTGTCTTGATCCACAGCCCCTCTGCACCAGCGTGCTATTCTCCAGACCTGTCTTCCTTTACCCTGAGCACCCCTCATTCCCTCACTCTTCTGTGTTCTGACTGCTCAACACTGTTCCCTCTGCCTGGAATCCCCTCACTTCCCCCTCCCAGTCAGAATCCCCATGCCTGTCAGAATCCCACTTGTCTTTTGAGGCCCTCCCCATCTAATAAGCCTTCTGGAATAGAGATTCTCTTTCCACCACATACCCCATGGTGAATAGCCCCCATCACCATCTCCCTTCCCAAGAACAGTGAGAGTCAAGCACATGCTGCCGCTGTCCAAGGAGGACCCAGCTTTGGTCACCATGGCCTCCCAGAGGCAGCGCACAGCAGATGCTCCAGAAATGCCGGTCACATTTTATTTGTTGCTGTTTTCTCTAGAGTATAAAGCTCATTGAACTAGATCCTTTAATAAAACGAGATTAGGGGCGCGTGGGTGACTCAGTCATTTGAGCATCTGACGCTTGATTTTGGTTCAGGTCATGATCTCACGGTTCCTGGGTTTGAGCCCTGTGTTGGGCTCCGTGCTCACAGCGCCTAGCCTGCTTGGGATTCTCCCTCTCTCTCTGCCCTTCCCCCATACTGTCTCTTGCTTTCTCTCTCTCAAAATAAACTTTAAAAAAATAATAAAATAATATGAGATTAGCTTCAGACTTTTACCCCCAGAAGACTGTGTGAGTCATCCGCTGTGGTGCAGTCACAGTACTTGAAGATTCGTACCTGGCATCACGTTCCGATTTTTCCAGACTGGAATTCAAACTGACCAGTGTTATCCCTCTACTTTAACTATTTTAAATGTATCCTTTTTCTTCTAATCATCTACATTTGGTACATTGTCCATGAGTTTTTAAAATTAAAACCTTACAGGGGTGCCTGGGTGGCTCAGTCAGTTAAGCGTCCAACTTCAGCTCAGTCATGCTCACGGTTTATGAATTCAAGCCCCGCATCAGGATTCTGTGTCTCCCTTCCTCTCTGACCCTCCCTCTCTTGCACACGCACTCTCTCTCTCTCTCTCAAAAATAAACATTAAAAAGTTTAAAAATTTCTTTAAAATTAATTAATTTTAAATTAATTTTAAAATTTAATTCTTTAAAATTAAAATATCTTTAAAGACGTTGCTTAGGTTTTAAGTGCCAGCACCTTTGTATTTGAATACATTTTAACTTATTTAAGGATTCTTTTCATCATAGTCTTCCCTAAATTAGGCAGGTTTCATTTTTAATCCTCCCAGGCCAGGAATTTATTTATTGTGACTAAGTTCTTTTAAAAATAGAAGTTAAAATAGGGACGCCTGGGTGGCTCAGTTGCAGTTCTTGAGTTTAAGCCCCACATCAGGCTCCCTGCTATCAGCGCAGAGCCTGCTTCACATACTCTGTGCCGCATCCTCCCCCCGGCCCCTCCCCTCTTCTCTCTCTCTCTCAAAATTAAATAAACATTTTAAAAAATTGAAAAAAAAGTTAAAGCAGTATTAAATGCTACTTTTGGTGTTCTTTGCTGCTTGATTTCTTTCTGCATCTCATAAAAACATGTTCCCTTTTTATACATCTAGTGCAATCAACATTTCCTCACTTTTATGATCTAGGCCAGTCACTGGTTATATATCAACTAACTATTGTGTCCAGCCCAGTGTTACACATGTGGAGGATATTAAATAACAAGTACACTGAATTATTAACAATCCAGCTACAGCTGGATTACATGGCCATGGAGGATGGAGAAATCACTGAGGGATGGAGTAGGCAAGAAGGGCTTCCTGCAAGAAGGTGGGACTTGGACAATGTCACAGAAGCAAGAGCTACTTGAGGGATCAAACAAGGAGCCAGGCCTGAGGAAATGCTTTTGTTTTTTTAATGTTCATTTCTGAGAGAGAGAGAGAGACAGAGAGAGACAAACAGAGAGAGACAGAGTGCAAGCAGGGAGGGGCAGAGAGAGAGGGAGATGCAGACTCCGAAGCAGGCTCCAGGCTCTGAGCTTGGTCAGCACAGAGCCGGACGCAGGGCTCAAACTTACAAACCACGAGATCATGACCTGAGCCGAAGTCAGATGCTGAAGCCACCCAGGCGCCCCCAAGGAAATACTTTTTTGAATTGAATATAAATGCTAGAGCATATTCCATTGAAGAATATACAATAATGTGTCGATCTAATCTTATGTTGGTGGACACTTCAGATGTTTCCAGTTTTTGTTATCACAAAGAATGCTATTGCAGACTTTCTCCTAATGTGCCTTCTTATGCACGTGTGATAGTAGTATTTGAGGAGTGGAATTGCTGAGTTTTGAGGTATGTACATCTTCACTTTGATTGTACAAGAAATTATAGAAATTTACATTCTCATCAGTGAGTGAGAATTCCCCCCACCCTGACAACGCTTGAGCATTGCTGGGTTTTAAAATTTTCATCCATCTAATGGGTATGAAATGGGATCTCCTTGAGGTTTTATTTTGCAGCTCCCTCACATGCCCCCTTCTTTTAGTTCAACAAGCATCTACTAAGAGTCTCTCCTGTGTCACAAACTATTCCAAATACTAGGAATGCTGAGCTAACTAATCCCTGGCCCGCATCAGGGATCAGGAGCTCACAGTCTGAGCGATTCTGTCCTGGGGGGACCTATCAGAATCATGTAAGGTGCATTTTCGAAAATGAGAGGTCTGAGGTAGGGCTCACGTAGCTGCACACTGTTGATTCCATGGCGACGCCGATGCTGACTTCCAGTTCCGAACCTCTTATCTCATGGGAGGAGAAGTCTACTCTCTTCTGTCTGGGCTCGTCTGTGTGGGCAGGTGAGAGAGCCCGGCTCTTCAACGGCCAGTGCTATGACATCCCTTTCATCTTGAGGTTCTTCTTACAGTTTTATGTGACTGTCTCACTGGGTGTTGGAATGATTCATCTGTATCTATAAAGTACCTCAAAAGCAAATGCTAAACAAAATATAAGCGGAGACCAGGTTTCCTGTAACTCCAGCTATCCGGGACCGCTGTAAACCTGGAGGGAAACAGACACACGGAAATAAAAGGAGGAGGAGGAGTTGCTCACTGACCAGTGCTGGAGGAAGGCACCCTGGGGCTCCACACCACATCGCCTCCTGTTAGTGCAGCCCCTGCCCCGAGTTCTGGTCTCAAGACGGGTAGTCGGCTGGACCCAACTTTTCAGAGGCTGACACACATGTGGAATGAAGTAGACAAAAAGAAGAGAGAAGAAAGAGAGAGAGCATTAAGAGTTGGCCTTGATGAGAAGTGGCAAAGGAGGAAAAAGGAAACAAAGTAGAGAAAGTTTGTCATCAAGGGGCAAACAGCATGTCATAGCCCAGTAGTCCTGGGGCCCTCAGTGTGCTACTTTAAGAGCACATCACCTCTTACCAATGGACGGTTTAGGAGGCGTGGCCCTTATGTAGGAGGCATTGGGAAAGGGCAAGCTAAGTCTTTCTTAACACTGAAGGCCGTCATGTGTAATGGTTTTTTTGTATTTTCTGTCATCAAGAAAAGGCGAAACAATTTCCAATATACTATATACTGAGATTTGAAGGCACATAGAAAGTTTAGAAAGTCCCATCAAAATAGTTAAAGCTTAAGCCTGTGAACATTTCTGCTACAGTTAGAAATTTCACATATACGGGACAGTGTTTAAAGCAGATTGAAAACAGAACAAAGAAGGAAGGGGAAGGGAATTCATATTTATTTATTACCCGCTCTGTTTTTGTCCAGTCCTGTCAGCAGTGCTGAGCTAAGAAGTATCCTCATTTTGCAGATGAGAACATCAGGATTTATAGAGCTAAAATATTTTGCCTATGGCCTCACCACTAATAAATGGTGGGGCTAGGAATTAAACCCGTTTTTATCGACTTCAACGGCTGTGCTGTTTTCCACCATACCACACCATCCCCCACCATCTTAGGATGTTTAGAATTTACAGCAAAATCCAAGCATCTTCAGGCTTTATTTTGGTAATAGTAAAACCCCGCAAGTAATCTGTCTACCTGATCAAATCTCACAAATGAAAATTTGAAGGCCATTCAACAAAATCTGGTTGATATTTAGCCCCCTCTGTCAGTTAAATGTAAGGCAAGGATGGTAAAAGGAGATACCATTCGATTTTTAATGCCTTGAGTAGGGGGATGCTTCTGAATTGGAAAACTTTTCTTTTATATTTCTCAGAGGCAAGTACTTCGGATATGTGGTGTTTCACTTTCTAGTGGTTGGAATCCATGTGTCTCAGGGTTTTAGTGTGTAGGTAGTAAGATAGTATAAGTAAGGGGTGGTCAGTTAATAAATGGCAGCCTTCCCTATGTGGTTAGTGTGCTCACCGTGGCGGCAGCCTGAGAATGAGATGTGAACAGACTGCTTTTAGGAAGAGTTGACCTCAAATGGAGCCATCGCTGGAGGGGGAGTTTACAGCAAGTCAACGTGGGGTTAAAACTCTGCTAATAAAAAACAAACAAACAAAACAAAACAAAACTCTGCTAATAAAGCTTCTAGGAACTGGAGAGTCTGCTGAGGACTGAAAATGGAAACGTAACTGTAACCACCGGGAAGCCAAGGCATGACTATCTCCCCTACTAACCCAAGAACACAGCACTACAGCGTTGGGAAGGTTTGGAGAAATGAAGTAATGGCTGACTTGTGAATAAGGATGAAAATATCTGATGATGTGACTTCCAGAGAAGCAATTATGGTTAACCCCTCATTTGTTTGGCATTTTCAAGGATTGAACTGTCCCACATAACTGAATTTTCCTGACAACTAAAACTTTCCGATTTATGTGCCTTGAATGTTTTCAACCATGCTTGGTTATTCAATTAGCCTGCCTTCTTGAACAGAAGCTGCAAGAAATAACATTTCTTTAGATGACTTTGAGTGCAAGTCTGAGGAGAGCTGATTCAAAGAAGTTTAAGCAGTTAGGACTTGTAACGGTCTCACATAGCAAGGAATCCAGAGCTGGACATTCCAGGGCTGATGAATTCAACAGCTCAGTGTTGCCAGGCTGACTTTCCCCTTATGGTCACAAGGTGAGTGCACAGCTCCAAGCCTCAAGATCTCACATGATAAGATGTAGACATGAATGAAATGGAAGCTTCTCCTTACACGTGTCTTTACTCAGAAAGGAAAATATTTCTCAGAAGACCCCTTGCTGACTTCCCCTCGAATCTCATTGGCAGGACTGAGTCACATTTCTATGCGTTGGTCTCATGGAAGGCTGAGAGAGCAAATACCCAGCACTTCTGGACTCTAGAATAGGAGGAGGGCTCTGCCCGTGGAGAATGGCTGTTGGTAGGGACCCGGGAGTGTCTGCCAGGTTACCAGGATGGGGAGTGAATATCACTTACCAGTATGGTCATAGCTTGAGGGATGATTTGGCTTTTTGTTCTACACTGAATGGCTCCAGGCTGGGATTATTTTTGATTTCCTAAGTCTGCTTATGTTTATTATTCTCTCTCCCTCCTTTGTGCCAGACTGCTAGTTATCATTACTTGCTGTTAATATACCTTGTCCTAATCTTGCCATAATTAGACTTTTTATCTGGAAAGTCATATAGTCAAACTTGTTAGAACTATGCTGGAAATGTTCTGAGTATCTGGCAGCTGTCCTATGGATCACATACATAGTGTGGCATCGCTTTGGCCATTCAGGGTCATTCTTCCATCATTGAGGTCTTTGGAGAAGTGACAGATTTCTAGAGAATCTTAGGAATTTAGATCCAACTCTAGTGAAGTCGTCTTATGTGTGAGCATTTGGGGACACTTACCCTTGTTTACTAGACAAAGTGAAACTGCATCTGTCCCATCTGAACCCCAGCATGATTTGAAGAGAGGCAGCAAAGTTTGCTGGTGCATATTCAGCTCCCTCTCCAAGCCTCATGGCTGCCGGGTGCTCGGAGAGCACCACTAGCTCTGGGGCTGTGCCCAGTGGAGCTCATCATGGCAGCGATGATCCAGCATGAAGCAACTGGTACAGCGCCTCATGGTGCCTTACTGTGCTGTGGCAGGGGGTGCCCTGTGAATGCCTAGGTAGTACCGAATTGGAAGTGTTTAGCAGTGACTTGTTTCAACAAGTTCTTGAAGAAAGTAATGCTCTGGAAGGTGATTATTGAAATGATACTGAACAAGCGAGGGTCATCCCTTCCATGGATAGAGAGCTGACCAAAATCCAGTCTCTGTATACGGGAAGAAAGCAATAGGCAGCAGTCATCAAACTAATACTGATGGTGCGTAACTGAACCAAATGGAGTGGTTCTGCCCTGGGACTCAAACTTGAGCCGGTAGGTGCATTGGGTTCAAAGGAAGCCAGAGGTTAAAATATTCAATTTGGATATAGCTAGTATGAGCCCAAACTGTGTAGCGCCCTGGAAGTACCTTCAGAGCAGGTTAGCTGTTTGAAGGCCTTAAAAAGTCAGTCTTTTACTCTGCATCAGAAAATCATGAGTGAGGGGTGCCTGCCTGGCTCAGTCAGTAGGGCATGTGACTCTTGATCTCAGGGTTGTGAGTTCAAGCCTCTCGTTGGGTGTGAGGTTTATTTAAACATAAATTTTTTTAAAAAATCATGAGTTAGCCTATACGCAAGTGTGAAGTGACAAAAATATTTGGAGATAAGGAAAACAAACTTTTTAAAAATTCTGACTAATTTCTACCATTCAAAACATTCTTACAAGAAAAATGCAAAGTATTTCTCATAAATATTTTAGTTATTAACTCCTTCCTATGCATAGAACATTTTCAAAGAATCCGTCCTTTTATTGACTCCTGACCGATATAAGCAGGGTACAGTTTAGTCAGATTGAGCAAGATAATTATATTTTGTGAATTTTATTTTCTCACATGTAGATTATCAATTTTATTTCTCAAGTGCTGTGACCATTCCTGCTTCACTGATCATCTAGCTACTGTGTTTAAATTTTAATATTGGCTTCAACTATACTTTTTTAGAAAAAATTCCATAGAGAAATAATCATGCAATCAGTGTTGTTTTTTTCTGGGATCAGAGTACATTTTAGCATATAGCTGGCTGGCAATTTTTTTTTTTTTTTAATCAGAACAGTTTACTTGCCTGGGGAAATAAATTTACATTCACATTTTGAATTGTTTCTGATCTTAATTGGGCTTTTAGGGGGTCAAAGTGGATGGTTCAGAACTGGGTGGGAAAATCATTTTTCAGCATGTCAGAATACCAGCAACTCATTTTCTACCAAACAGAATAACAGGAACAAAAAATGTAACGTATTCTGAAGCCCAGAAAAGCTGATAGCTTGACAGTCCTAAAGCCTGTGGTATTCTCTGTATTACTTTGATACCAAATCTGACTGTCCTTACTTTAAATTGGTAAATTATTGCCATTGAATTCTGTTATTCAAAATTAGTGCATTTTTAAAGGGAAGTTCACCCATGTTAAATGCTTTTCACCGGGGCTATTGATGCTTGCTTTGGGGGTTAATGTGAATCTCATTTTATACTTGGAAACGTGTATGTAATATAAACAATGGAAGCCAAATTAAACTATGTGTAAATAGGCATGCTTTCTAAAATTAGTCAGAGGAGATGAAATGAGTAACCAGAAAAGATATAAACTTAATTTTAGAAAGCAATATTTATTCAGAATGACTGAAGATGTTGCTAATCCTGCTTTGTAAAGGGACTCCAGAGGGCTTTCTGAATCGAATGATTTATAATTTGAGTTATAGTTTTTCCTATTTTTCATTGTTTCCTATATGTTACTAAATCTCTGCTTTGGCACAAACAGGCATGTGCTGGCACCGCACCGAGGCCCATGGAAAATGTGACTAACGAGTGGACATTCAAAGTCTTGCCACTTTTCTTGGGTTATGGTGATTCATATGCAGAAACCCCCTGCAGCCCTGAGTCAGAGTCAAATATATGCAGTGGTCTAAAACACTGGACAGGTTTTTTTTGTTGTTGTTTCTTGTTTTCTGGATTTTTTAAAAAGTTTGCTACAGACCTGACTTTCCCTTCCTGAAACCATTTTGGATGCTTAGAGGGCCTAGCCCAAGTCAAATGTCACCCTACCCCGCCACGGTTACAGATGTGTAACTACCTAGTGTGTGTTTTCTTTTCACGTTTTTGCCTGACGTCGCCAAAAAGATGAATCGCGTACATTCCTCGCAGTAGAGACTTTAGAGAATTGTAACCACGACACAATGAATGTGTTGTGAGCAGTTTGCGCCAGTATCATCAAGAGCAGGAGGCAGTGGGGCCCAGCAGAAAGAGCTCAGGATTTACACCAGGGGACCAGATTTGAGCCCTGCCTCCACCCAGTGGGGGCACGAGCAAGTTGTTAAACCTCTTGGAATCTCAAGTTTGTCTGCTAAATGCATGTGGTAAAGATAATGTCTGCTTCATGGAATTATAACTATCAAATTAGATAAAGTATATAAAAGTACCCTGTAAAGCTAGGAAATGCTATATACATTGTTTCTCAGTATTGTATTTTCATAAGTTAATGTCCCTGTCTGTTCTTTGCCCTAGAAGTGATAACACTCATACAGATACACATTATATGCCTTGAGGAATGTGCGGCTGATACAGTCTGTGGTTATAATGTCACTTTGCCTCAAACTGAAAAGGAGTCCTCTTATTTTTAAAAATGGAGTTAAAGGACCCTAAAATGAACAGACAAAGCGCACAATGCTCATTAGCAGCAAACACTGGAATCAGGCAACACTCAGTAGACATAAGCAGTGTTCAGATTAGTCCCTGTTGCTTTCCATTAAGGAGCCCCCACTGATGTAGGAACTATATGTGGTAACACATCTGGAAATGTTTCAAACTGCTGAGCAGCAGAATTCACGGCTTGATTGGAAGTAAAGTGGTAACTTTATTTTTTCTGGTAGTCCAGTGGCCATATCCTATAAAGTAGAAAGATTATCACCTGCCCCTCCTTCTCCCCACTCCAAATCCACTTTTTAAGGACAGCCTCCGTCCCACCCCCTCCATCAAATTCTAGATGGGGAAGATACTGCCCAACCTTTGAAGAGTTTATGATTTCACAGAGACTTTAAAAAAATAATCCACTAACTCCTCCATGGAATACTGGACGAGGTAAGCGCCATAGGAGGAATTCACATGGCTGGCAGTGCCCAGCTCCTGTGACCATTTCATAGCAGCTCCCACAGGTCATGCCTCGTATTGGTTAAGTTTATTTATGTGTGATTTTCATTCATGTGCCTAGATCGTAAACTCCTTGAAGGCAGGGAAGGCACCTTGGTATTTCTTGGTCCCTCTCTTCATGTCCCTCTCTTCATTACCTAAACCTCCTACGGTGTTTGTAGTCCAGAAAGAGTCTTGTACCCAACATTCAAGTTTAACCCATACATTGAAACCATAACTTTTTTCCTTTTCTTTGTCTTTGCAGTCGACCTGCCCCTGTTTTTCCCTCGAGACCAGCCGACTCTCACATTCCAGTCCGTCTATCACTTTACCAACAGTGGACAGCTTTATTCCCAGGCCCAAAAAAATTACCCATACAGCCCCAGATGGGATGGAAACGAGATGGCCAAAAGAGCAAAGTAAGTGAATCCGTTACTATTTCCTGTAAATAGGAGCAGTTTGTTTATCTAGTCCAGGGGTTGGCAAACTACTGCCTACAGGCTAAATCCCATCCTGTGCCTGTTTCTGTAAATAAAGTTTTATTGAAACATTGCCACGCCCATTTCTTTACTTATTTTGCATGGCTGTTTTCTTGCCAACATGGCAGAGTGAGAAGTTGCAACAGATCAGTTGTGAAGAAAAAAGTATTTGCCATTTGGCCCTTTACAGAAGAAGTTTGCCAACCCCTTATCTAGCCTCATCAGATAGATTGTTTTTCTTTTTTCAATGGGTTCCAGGATGTTTCTGAAATCTCCCTGTCTATTTAGATTGGAGAAAAAGTACTAGATAGGAATTAGAGTAGTAGATAAATGATGTCAGTGATGAAAATATTAACAACTACTTTCATACTTTTTTTTTTAATGGAAAATTTCACCTGACAGTAAACAAATAGGATTTCTGTAGTGAATACATGGATCCAGTACTGAGTTTTTCACGTAGAACTGTAATGCCTCTGAAGGAACAAGGTGATTATATACCTCATTGCGTCTAGACAGCCATTGCCCAAAATAGGGCCTGTGTGTTCCTCAGCTGAATAAATGGCTACACAAATAGCTTAGAACTGTTACAGTCCATAGGGGTGGAAGTAGTGGAAATTCAATAGAGGTTGAAGTTAGCTAGAGTTTGGAGTTTGGAGATTTAAGTACTGCACATGCACCAACTGTGGAAAGCATTCTCGAGTCGTATGGAATCCGTAAATGTAGAATTATGTTGGGTGTTCCTTGTGGGTAAGGCGTTAGTATCTGGAACTCCAGTCTTCTTGAACCATGACCTCCTAGACTGAAGCAACAGTGGATCGAAATCATAGTTTCCGAAAATAAATCCATGGTTAGAGTGGCAGGTGGTTATTACCTTCGTCACTCACTCTGAACCATATGATCGTACCTGTGATGAAATTCATAGAATCACACAGATGAAGAATATTTATTAAGCATCCTTTTCATTCACTCGTTCAGTGTTTACTGAACATCTCCCATGTTCCAGGCAATGAGCTCCATGCCAGGGACACAGTGTTAAACGCATTGGAAGTTGTCCACATCTTCATGGAATTTGTAGCCCAGCAGGAGAGGTCAAAGCGTTTATCATTCCAGACATCTGACCGTTTTAAGTACTGACGAAACCTGGCCTTCCAGACCTAGAATGTTCTCGATTACTAGGACTTGTCGCTCTTGCCCCCGCTCCCCGACATCCTCCCCGGGTACCTCCTGGCATCTCCTGTACTTTCTGTAGTAAAAAGCCGCCGCCTAATCAGGATTGGGCTCTGTTAAACAGGGCCGTTTTCCGTAAAAACACACACCTTCCCAGACTCATATATGGAATCCAGAATTGTTATCTGAAACTTTAGGGTGCCCTCTCTCCCTCTATTTTCCCTTTTTATCCGTGATGTACACGTCTGAAATTCTGTTTAAGGAAAACAACAAACATACTCAAATGTACCTGAGAACAATCATGGAGACTTTGGGGTCTTGAAATAGACTTGAAGAAAGGGATTAAAAAGTGAGTTTTATATTTGAGGTATTGTGATTGTTTAGTTGTCTGGGCTTTCCCTGTGTATATAAAAAAGCTGCCCTTAGAAGATGGGCTGTTATTTGTGGTGTGCGCTATGGAGTCTGAACCAGACGTGTCCTTGTGGTTTCCATGGCAAAGCTGTGTGTGTGTGTGTGTGTGTGTGTGTGTGTGTGTGTCTTAACTAGACATTTTAGCATGAATTGAGTCTTTAAGGCGTTGCAGAGCACAAGCCTGTGATTTCAGTATAGGAATATCGTAAGTGAAGCCTGTTTATCTTAGCAGATCAGTTCAGAGATGCAAGAGACATTTGCTTTACGTTAACACCAGTCTGAAGAAAACATCTGAAGTAATGTTAAAAAAAAAAAAAATCTGCTTTCTACTGTAGTGAAAATGGATTCACTTTAAATGTAATAAAAGAGAAAGCCAGCCGCTCATGCTAGGAGGAAGAAATAGTTTACAAGTTCTCTTCTTAAATCGAAGTGAGTAACTTTCCTGGGTTGTGTCACAGAGGCAGGTAATGGATAAACACAATCAGAGAATTCTCCTGCAGGATAGGCCTAAGATTGGTGGAGAAAGTTGGAGAGAAAGGACAGAAAGAGAGAAAGGTCAACTGCAGCATTCCTTCGACGCCCTGTTTCTTTATCCTCTGAAAATATTGTATGTGCTCAGTGCGTAAAAGGCTATAATTCACTTGGAGAACTCTGCCCATGACATAAACACTCTCACGGTTTATGAACAGCAGTAGAGCCCTCTGAGCGGAGTCAGCTGTTTATTCCCTCCTGTAGAGCAAAGTTCTAAACATGTGAACTCAGAAAGGACGCTTTTTGGCATGGACCCTAGCTTTTCCTACGACATGTGCTTCTTGCGCATGGCTGTCTGGCAGATTCTGTCCTCACAAGAAACATGCCCTCTTATGACCGAGCAGAGGCTTTGGGGTCACGCATGCCCAGCTTCTATCACAAGTTCTAATCGAATAAGCTCTGTGGCCTTGGGCAGGGCCATTAATCTTTCTGAACTTCATCCTATAAAATAAGACTGTACTCCTCCCTATTGGATGGACCTGATATGAAGGGTCATTGAGTGGACATATGAAAGACTCCTGTGTTTAGCTTCTGCTTTGTCCCTAGGTGCCTCTGCTCACTCCTTCCTCCCTCCGTCTTTCTGCCCCTTCAGATCCTTCAGTGTTCTTCCCTGTGGTTCTCCCGTCCATGCTAATGTGCAGGCAGCTTCTTCCCGTCTTCCTAGTCTCAGTTGACTCTTGGTCATGTACAGATCTTCCTCAACTTATGAAAGGGTCATGTCCCTATAAACCCATCGTTATAGTTGAAAATATCACTCGTAAATAGAAAATGCATTTACTACACCTAACCTACGCGACATCCTAACTTAGCCCAGCCCTTCAGTGTGCTCAGGACGCTTACATTAGCCACAGTTGGGCAAGATCATCGAACACAAAGCTTATTTCATAATAAAGTATTGACTATATCACATAATTTACTGAATACTGTACTGAAAGTGAAAGACAACACAGTTCTATGAGTACAGAATGCTCATACCTTTGTGATCGAGGGGTGGACTTGGTGCTGCAGCTCACTGCCTCTGCCCAGCATCACAGGAATCTTACCACCTGTCACTAGCCTGAGAAGAGATCAAAATTCAGAATTCAGAAGTATGGTTTCTACTGAATGCATCTTGCTTTTGCACCATCGTAAAGTCAAAAAATTGTTAAGCGGAACCATTGTAAGTCAGGGGCCAGGTGTACTGATGTGAAATCTCTTTTGTGTCATTCTTTGATTTTTCACATCTTTGTATTGTTTCATTTTGTTGAATTGTGAGTTCTTTGAAGGCAGGGGCTTTGCTATATATCTTTTCAAAGATATTTATTGTAGTGTCATTTGCATACAGTGTCATTTACATGCAATGAAGTGGACAGATTAAAGTCTATCTTTCGATGGAGTTTTGACAAAGTTACCTGTCCTTTCCAATTAGTCTCCTCATCCCCAGGACAGACCGATTTCTATCTAAAACATGTCTTAGTTTTTTCTTTTCTAGATACTTCTTATAAATGGAATAATACAGATTATACCCTTTTGTGGATTTTTCTTGTGCTCAGCATAATTATTTTGGATTTATCTGTTACGGCATTCCTTTTTTTACTGCTAAGGAATTTCCATTATAGAAATATATCATAATTTATTAATCCATTCATCTGCATATATATATTTGGGTTGTTTCCAGTTTGGGGACTTGATGAATTAAGCTGCTAAAAACATTCTTATATAAGCCTTTTTATAGACATATGGTTTCAATTCTGTGAGTAAATAACTGGGATTGGGAGTATGTGTATGATTAATTTTATAGAAAACCGACAAATTTTTTATGAAGTCTTTATACCAGTTTACTCTCCCTCTGGCAATATACAGCCTTCCGGGTTCCATATCCTCTCTGACACTTGGTATTGTCGGTCTTTTCAATTTTAGCTTTTCCAGAGGGGATGAAATGAGATTTCATTGTGTATTTTTAATCTTGATTTCCTGATGATTAATGGCGTTGATCACCTTTTCATGTGCTTATTGGTATATCTTCCTTTAAGCAGCACCTATTCAAATTTGGCCTATATTTAATTGGGTTGTTGGTCTTTTTATTATTGAGTTTTTAAGAGTTACTTATATATTTGTCAGATTTATGTATTATAAGTATTTTTTCCTAATCTTTGTGGCTTGCTTTCTCATTTTCTTAATGATGTCTTTTGATGACCAGAAAAAATTTTTTTTAATGTTTATTTATTTTTGAGAATCAGTGAGAAACAGAGCACAAGGAAGGGAGGGGAAGAGAGAGAGGGAAACACAGAATCCGAAGCAGGCTCCAGACTCTGAGCTGTCAGTGCAGAGCCCGATGCGGGGCTCGAACCCACAGACCTGGAGATCATGACCTGAGCCAAAGTCAGACGTTCAACCGACTGAGCCACCCAGGCGCCCCGATGACCAGAAAATTTTTATTTTTAATGAAACTTATTTTATTAGTGTTTTCTTTTTATGTTAATGCTTTTCGTAGCCTCATAATTATTTGTCTGCCACAAGGTCATGAAGGGATTCTTCTACATTTTTTTCTCAGCTTTCATTTTGGCTTGATATTTAGGTCTCTGCTCCATCTCATCTCAAATTAATTTCTGTGTATGGTATGAGGTAAAGGCTGAAGTTAACTGTTTATATACACCCAGGTAGTCCAGCAACGTGTGTTGAAAAAAGCTTTTCTTTCTCTGTTGAATCATCTTCATGCTTTTGTCAGAATAAATTGACTATATATGAGTGGGTCTATTTCTGGATACTCTGTTCTCTTTCATTGGTCTGTTTTTCTATTTGGATATCAATACCAATATTTCTTAAAATCAGGAAATGTAAATTCTTCAACTTTGTTCTTTTTGAAAATTGTTTTGGCTATTCTGGGTTCTTTGCATTTCCACATACATTTTAGAATTAGTTTGCCAATTCCAACTCCAATTTCCCCTCAAAAAAAAAAAAAAAAAAAACACCACTGAGATTTTGGTTGAGATGGCATTAAATCTATAGATCAACCAGGGGAAAATTGACATTTTAGCAATATTGAATCTTTCAGTCAATGAACGGGGTTTTATTTAGGTCTTTAATTTTTCTGAAAAGTGTTTTGAGATTTCAGTGTAGAAGTCTTGCATAGTTTTTAGTGATTTTGCTTTTATAGCAAATGATAGTTTTTTTTATTTTAGTTTTGCCTTATTGCTAGTATATAGGACTATAAACACTTTTTCTGTGTTGTCCTGGAGTCCTGTAACATTGCTGAATTCACAATTACTACTAAACTCTAGTAGCTTTTTTGTAGTTTTCTTAGCATTTTTTACGTAAACAATCATATCATTTCTTACTGCTTTTCTTTTTATTTCCAATCTTTGTAATTTTTATGGTTTTAAATCCCTTTTTCTTACCTAATTGCACTGGCTAGGTCCAATAGGAAGATCAGACATCTGGCCTTGTGTTTCCACATTAAGGTTGATGTTAGTGGTATGTTTTACATAGATATCGCTACCAGATTGAAGAAGTTTTCTTATATTCCCACTTTGCTAAGAGCTTTTATCATGCATGTGTGTTGAATTCTGTAGAATGCTTTTTCTGTATCTATTGGCATAATTCTATGGTTTACTTTATTCTATTAAAGTGATAAATTACCTTAGTTAGTTTTTGAATATTGGACCAACCTTGCATTCCAGGGATCAATAAGCCTTCTCAGTCATATTTTATCCTTTTTTATATTATTAGATTTGATTTGCTAACAGTGTATCAAAAATTTTTTACACGTTCGTGAGTGATATTGATCTGAAATTTCTTGTGTTGTCCTTGTCAGATTTTGGTAAAAGCACCATGCTGGCTTCATACAATGAACCGGCAACTTTTCCTTCCACCTTTGTTTTCTGGAAGACTTTGTGTAGGTTTGAAACTATTTTTTAAAAAATTTTAATAGAGTTTTATTTATGGGAAGAAATTCAAAGAAATCTTCACTAAATATAAGGATATTCATCATTTTATTTCTTGTGTTGGTTTTAGCAAGTAGTGTTTTCTTTTTTTTTTTTTTAATGTTTTATTTATTTCTACGAGAGAGAGAGAGAGACAGCATGAGCAGGGGAGGGTCAGAGAGAGAGGGAGTCACAGATTGAAACAGGTTCCAGGCTCTGAGCCGGCAGTCAGCACAGAGCCTGACGCGGGGCTCGAACCCACGAACCGCGAGATCATGACCTAAGCGAAAGTCGGACACCCAACCGACTAAGCCACCCAGGTCCCCCGCAAGTTGTGTTTTCTTTAAGCAAGTTGTCTAAGTTGTTGAAATGATTGGCATGAGATTATTGATAACATTCCCTCATTTTTCTTTCAATATCTGTGGGCTCTAGTGACAGAACTTCTTCATCCTTATAGTGAAAGGCTCTATTTTTTCTCTCCCCTTTTCTGAAAACAGTCTAGCTAGAGCTTTATCAGTTTTACTGACCTTTCCAAAGAAAGCTATTTATTTTATTAATTAATTTATTATTTTATTAATTAATAATAATTTTATTATTTATTTTATTATCTTTACTATTTCTGTGTTTATTTTCAGTTTAATTTGTTTTTCTTTTTCAAGCTTCTTAGGATGGAAGCTTAAGTCAAAGCTATACCTGCATGACATACAGGCACCTTTGCCTGCCCTGTGTGTGGACCTCACCATTTTCAGTGCACCCCCATGCACCTTCGTAGGATCATCATTGTAGCCTTGTGAGGGGTACAGTGTAGAAATCGTCACTGTCCTTCATGCAGATAAAGAAACTTAGGCTCAGAGTGACTAAGTGATTTTCCTAAGGGCACACAGCTAGCTTCTAGTAGGGTCAGGGCTCAACACAGGGCCTCTGACTTCCTGTACATCTGTTCCCAGGCAAACAGATAGAGTTCCCCCTTTCTCTTTACCACTTGTCTGAGCCCCTGCCTCAGGGGTCTGGCACTTGAATAAGATAAATACAGAGAGGAAATGCATGTGGCAATTAAGAGCACTGACCCTAAAGTCAGGACAGCTGGGTTGAAACCTGTCTCCGCCACTCACTATCTGTGTAACGTTAGGCAAATTCATTATCTCCCTGAAGTCTGTCTCCTTATCTTTCAAATGGGGAAGCTAGTTTTAGAGGGTGATTATGAGTATCAAATGGTGTGTATGGTTTTCTATTATTAATTAACAGATTACCACACACTTAGCAGCTTAAAACAGCACAAATTATTTTCTCATAGTTTCTATGGATGAGGAGTCTGGTACAACCTTCCTGAGTCTCTTTTCAGGGTCCCAAGTGACTCAAGTCAGGGTGTTGCTGGAGCTGTTTTCTCATCTGAGGCCCAGGGCCTCTTCCAAGCTCATTCAGGTTGTTGGCAGAGTTTAGTTCCTTGTGGTTGTAGGACTGAGGTACCGGTTGCCTTACGGGCTGTCAGCTGGAGGCCAGCTCCTGCCATATGGCCCTCCACACCATCAAGTCAGCAGGTGCATCAGATTCTCCTGTTTCTAATCTCTGACTTTGGTGTCACTGACTTCTAGACTCAGATAATTTAAAGGGTTTGTTTGATTAGGTGAGTCCTGCTGTTAATCTCCCTTTCTTAAAGTCCTCTGTTCATGATTCCTGACAATCCCAATTATAGAAATGAAATCCACCATTTTCACAGTCCTGGGGATTATTATACGGGGGGCGGGGAGGTGGTGGTGAGAAATCTCAGGGGCCATCGTGGAATTCTGCTTCCCACATGGGGTAGCATAGGTGAATTGTCCCGCGTCGGGTCTGGCATGTCGTGAGCATTCAGTCGATGTTCACTATTAATGTCAATATCCCTGGAAGGAAAAAGACTTTTAATCAGAGGATAGCAGAGTCAGCATTGCACCCAACTAAACAGTCCCCTGACTTCAATGACTTGGCCAGAAATTCTTAGATTCTAGGCTGCCCATCTATGCACATCATCATCTATGGCTGTGTCTTCTTGGCGCCAGCCCAGCCAGCTTAGTAAACTGGAAAAATCCGTACTTCAGTTGTTTAATCTACATAAAACCAACTATCACTTAAAAAGACAAAACAAAGCACTTAACTTACTAGTTACCTACGTTGGTATATTGTATGTAGCTTTAGATCTGTCTAGATGAATGAATCAGATGACTTTTTTTATAATCCTTTCTAGTCTGATAAATCTGTGAGTAGGTAGAGTGAGTTTTCCGTGAGCTTCATTGTGCAAAACATCAGGTTGATCCTAGAAGCCTAAGTAGTTTCTTAGAATAGGATTTAACCCCAAACCATCCACTGCGATGGCTTGTCCCAAATAAAATCTGTTATATAAATGGAACCACTTAAAGAATATTTCAAAAAATAGCTTCTCAGTCAACACATGGGAGTAATTCATGAACCTCCTAAAACCATTTGTTGTTTCCCTTCTTGCCTCAAGGTCAGAGAGATGTTGTTTTCTTATTTAGAAACCTATCCAAATGCTCCCAGTGCAGTCCATAATTCCCCACATGTTCTTCGCGGTGCATACTTTTATTATTTGTCATCCAGTTGTCTTTGCAGAATAATTTTCTCTTTCAAGGGCTTTTAAAAAGTTGTACATTCTGGACTACCTCAGTTATCTTTCACTGTTAATACCTATGTATTTCCAAAGACACAGTTTTCTCCTAACTTGTCATTAGCTGCCAAACACTTCATTCAGTCTTGGGCATCAGTCCTCTAAATAAACCCAATAAAAATGGATCTCTTCTCCTTGATTCAAGAGAAGGAGACTAGATGTCCCCACCTGATTTGCTTCCCGTCCTCACCCTTACTGAGGCTCTGAGGCCCCTTCGGATCCCTCAGATGCCTGGGAGCTCAGTGTGGAAACCCCAGTTCAAAGAGGGTAGTTAGTGCCCGATGTGGTTGCAGGAGCCCTGAGGCCTGAGAATTCTTTGGGACCAGGGGAGAGCTCGGGCAGGGGTGTTGATGAAGTGTAAGTGGTTATAATGTCAGCCTGTTATGTGTTGGTCTTTCCAGAAATTAATCACTCACTCATTTGCTTCCTTGTGAGTAGCTCCTTAAGGCAGCTCAGATTATGCTTTGTTCCTGTTCAGATTTCATGGCAGAGTCAGGCCTCTCTCTGCAGCCCCTTGCCTGGTCTGCTGGCCAGAGGGATACCCTGACCTGTGATACCCACCAGGGTTACAGAAAATCCTGATGGGGACTTTGCCGCCTTCCCTCTCCCTGGACCACTACCTTCCCTTCTCCCCTCTAACTCCCTGGGCCCCCATCCCTCCTCCTGTTTGTAGCTGTATTTCTGGAACCCCCATGTGCACCCAAGGGTAGGGGGATGACCAACAAGGGTTGTGGCCAGGTGTGATTGCTCACCCCTGCATCCCCTTTGTAAGGCGAACAACTACGGAAGTGAGCCACTCTGGGCTGGAAAAGTCATTGGCAGAAGGGAGGGCACTGAGGCAGGCAAAGCTACCAGGTCTGGGCTCAGGAAGGGGCGCCTGATAGAACGTGCAGTTCCAATGCTGCTATGATTCATGGGTTTTCTTTATTATTTTATTTTGCCTAGTTCCCTAGGAAGAATGCCCTTCAAAAAATCCCAAACCCAGCCTCATCTGAGCTGAACTCCCCGCTGGAGAGAAGAGGGAATTTTCTGGCCCAGCCAGCACGGCTTGGGCCCTCTGAGTGCCCTGGGAAGACAGGAACAGAGCCGGGCTGGACCCGGGGAAGGCCGGGGTTCCCGAGCCTTCCTCTCACCCACATACCCTGGGCTTTGAGTGGGCGAGCGTGCCTGTCCCTCCAGGGGTTTAGAAATATAGGAGCTGTGAAGAGAAGAGTAAAGCAAATAAATAACATGGAATTACTGGATCCTTGAACTCTCAAAGAGAATCATTTTGAAAAGTATCTTCAAGGGATTTGGTTTGTTTTTCCTTTCAGAAGAGAGAGCAACGGAGATGGGGAGAAATCCAGATCTGCCTGCCGTCCAGGCATCCTCTCCAAATTGCGTAGGTCAGAGAGAACGTGTTATTTGTTAAAACCTAACATCTGTTGCTGTGAAATGATAAGCTCCTTTAAAAAGCCTGGCCATCAATTACTGCTAATACAGCCCTCATCCCGACTGAGCTGTTTTACCACCCTTCCAGCCTGCACGGACCAGGCCGTACCAGGCACAGAGCATTTACAGCCCAGCTCAGCCTCCTCACTCCCCTCGCTCAGGACCCCTCAGACCATCTTTTATAGGCCCTGTATCTGTGTCCCTGGCTGCTTTTGATTCCGCTTTTTGGCCGTTCTGAGGTCTGCTTTAAGGACTGACCCCCACCGCCTTCCCATCCACCCTGCCATCCTGCTTTCTCGGTGGAAAACAGGATTAGGGTTTACTTTCTAGTCTCAGTCGTGTAAGCCAGAAGAAACTGCACATGAGTGGAGTAGCTGGAAGATCAGTACGTCTTTGTCATGGAAGTGAACTTGGTTGTACTGTTAGAAAGCTACTAAGCGCTCAGGCGAGGATTCTGATGATCCCTCCCAGCCATTGTGAAAATCTGGTCACTAAGGACAGCTACCTTCTTGTTTGTGAGTTCTGGCCATATATTTTCTTCCTCAGAAGAATAGATACCTTACAGAGCTGAAAGGAGAAGAGAGGGGAATTAGTTTGGGATTCTTACAGTGTATCAGAGTAAAAACATACACTTAGCACTAGAATCAGAGTTGCCTTTGAACTGTTGGAAGAAGAAATGCAACAGTAAGGAAAGACCATGCAAAGAGTGGCCTGGGAACTAGGAGACTGGGTCTCCTCTGGCCACTATTATTAATTACATGTGTGATCTTGGGAAGGAAATTTCACCTTGGTCTCAGTACCCTCATCTAAAAGCACTGGGCTGGTAACCGATGATCACTAAGTTCCTGTATAGTTCGGGGATTTTAAGTAAAAAATTGTGCGTAAAGTAGCTCAGCATACTTTTTTATTCATGTTGAGAAAATTCCGTCTCTGTTGCCAGAGGTCAGACACAAATTGAAAACATTACTAAATGGAATTAAGTACGCTCTGTACGTGATGCTTTTTTGTACAACCCATATCTGGTATTTATAGAACACTTCAGTTGCAGAACGTGCACACATATGCCCTGAACACACACCCAGTAAAATACTTCTAGATGTAATACATTTTCAGATGTCAAGTTAAAACAGCTCCTTGGGAATTAGGCCTGACTGTTCAGATGTGTGTGTTGGTTTCTGACAGGTGCCGCCAGGGCTGCTCAGGGCTGTCATGTGTGATGTGGAGTCCAGCCAAGGCAGGGAGGCCAAGCTGCTTGTTTCTATCACTTCGCATTAAGGCATGAGTTCTAGAAAAAAAGGGAAGCAGCAAAGAATAGTCAGGACCATCCATTCTGGGCACCTCAATAATGACAGAGGCCTTGTTTCTTCCGAAATGGGATTCTGTCTTGTTTGTTGTCAGATCCCTCGGCCACCCGTGAAAATGAGTAAGACTCAGGACTTGTTGAAGTAGCAGCTTTATACAGGTGAGCAGAAACAAGGAGCAGATAATGGGGCGGTTACCACTGTTCAGAGACTGGCAAAATCACCAGTGATGGTGCAGAGTTGGGTGGCCAAGCAGAGATGTATCCAGGAAGGTAGGCATGACAGTGGGGACCTGTCTCGGGACGCAGAGCTTGGAAGGACGCTTAGAACCATCTCATACAGCTAAGGTTGAGTAGGGTAGGCCTTAACCACTATGCTGGGAATTAAATGAAATGATTGGTATAAAACGCTTAGCACAACAATGGGCATAGACTCGGCAGTTCAGGTTACCGTCTCGTTTCCTGGAAGCAGTTGTACAAGACCATACAGTACCATGATTAGAATGCTGTGCCCCAAGCCACCTCTGACCTCCCGCCTTTACTCTGCCTGTTTCCTGCTCCCTTGCTCATGGGAGCCGTACAGTGACATCAAGGGCTGGAGCTTAGCATGCCTGCATGCACCCCCAGCCACCTACCCCATGTGTGGCCTGGCCTTCCTTGCGGCTCAGCTGGGGCTGAGGGATGCTGTGGCCATGGGAAAAGCCCAGGGTATTCTGTTGTTGTTGTTGTTGTTGTTGTTTTTTCTAAGGTTTATTTATTTTTGAGAGAGACAGAGCATGAGCAGGAGAGGGTCAGAGAGAGGGGGACACAGAATCTGAAGCAGGCTCCAGGCTCTGAGCTGTCAGCATAGAACCTGATGAGGGGCTCAAACTCAAGAACCACGAGATCATGACTTGAGCCAAAGTCAGACACTTAACCAGATGAGCCATCCTGGCACCCCAGAAAGCCCAAGGTATTCTTGAACAGAAATAGCTCTTCTGGGAGTATAAAGACCTGGCACTGAGTACCTTTAAGGGAAAGTAAATATGGCCGAACTTATCACTAGAATCAGAAGAAGAAAAGGGGTGTCATAATGGAGTGGGCCAAAGAATAGATGCTGCCTCACAGCCTCCAAACTAGCAGGAAGGCTGCACATGGAGAAGAGGATGAAAAATTCCAGTGACTCTTATCTTCCCAGACAGACAGAACGCCTGGCACTTAGTCATGCCTAATGGAAAATGGAAGCTGAGAAAGCAGAAGTGAAGCTGCATCAGTGATCTCGGGTTGTCCTTCATCCAGAGTCACTTCTCAGGAGAAGTGGTTTGTCTCCTTGTGTGCCCTGGATGGTCAGGGCTGGGGTGCCAGGTAGCAGTGCTGTGGCTGTCAGGATAGCAGGCTTCTGAGCAGTCGTGATTGTAGGAATCCAGTGTATCAGTGGTTTCTGGAGTTCAGTTATTGCTAGTACTTCATTAAGCAAACACTTAAGGGTTATAGATATATATAGAGAGAGTATGTGCGAAGCACAAGAGACACACAACACACCCAGTTTGAAGAGCCCCAGCTGCAAAGCCTGCTGATCAATCTTGGAGTGGTTCATCACTGGTTGAGATTCCATTCTGACAGCGGGGCCACCCATGGCATTAACTACTTAGCACACTGAGCATGAGTCAGACTTGCAAAGCAGGAAGCTCTGTTGCTCTTTGACAAATCAAAAATCAAAATTTGGGAGACCAGAATTTTCCATTATTGATTATTTCAAGGACAAGATAATCTTGAAATGTTCATTATTCTAGTCCAGAAAAGTGAAATTTACAGGAAAATATATGTAAACGCGTGACTGTTGTTTCAGGATAAATGATAGCGGATCACCCAGTCTCTCCTGATCATCTTACAAATGATGATGACGACAACGACGACGACGACGATGATGATGATGATAAATGTGTACTGATTGCTTATACTGTCCCAGCATAGCTCCAAAGGCTTCATATATGTTAATTCCTATAATTCTTATAACAACCCTGTAAGATCAATACTGCCATTATACCCAGTTTACAGATTATGAAGTGAGGCCCTGCAAAGTGAAAATGACTCATCCAAGGTCATAGGGTAACATAGCATGGGAACTGAGACTTTGCCTCGGGTTTCCTGACTTTTAGACTGCATTCTGCCCTCTTATACTGCCCCGCCTCTCTTCCTCAGATTAGTTACCGGAGTTCTCCCAAATCTGCCAGGCAACTGAGCTCAGCATTCTGTTTAGAACTGCAGAGTCTCTGGGCTGTCAGCGTTGGCTGACACTCAGGTTTGGCATGCCCCAGTGTGGATTTATAGTGGCAGATACTCTGAGTCGGGTCTCTCCAGATCACCAGCACCCTTTGATTCATTCATTCATTCATCCATCCATTCACTCATTCAGCAAATATTTACTGAACTCAAAGTAGGTATCAGGCACCATGATAAGCGATGTGTGGGACACAGTCCCTGCCTTTACTGAACCAGAGGTAAAATAGAAATTCTACATAAATAGCTTTCTTATAAGGCAGCAGCATGTGCAACATGCAGGTAGAATGCAGTAGGAGAGGAATTGAGGTCTGTTTCCCAAGACCGAGGAGGCTGACATTGGAGTATGGATAACGATGGAATAAAGGGAGGCCATTCCTGCCGGAGGGAACAGACTGCCCGGGGACCGGAAGCATGGGGGTTTGGGATCAGCCCGTATACACTGAAGAGGGTAGCAGTACATGAGGCAGGAGAGAACGAAAGAGAAGAGGCAGGTAGCAGAGTTCTGCAGGGTAGAAGAATCATGGGCTCTGGAATCAGACGCCCCAGAATTCAAATCCTGGTTCTACCACTGTGTAGTAGTATTTCCTGATCTCTATAGATGTTGGTTTTCTCCTCTGTACATTAGGGGTAACAGTCCCCTCTCATAGAAGATTGTGAATGTTAAATGGGAGACTGATTATAGGATGGCTAGAATATTGTTGTGTTCACCTAATGATAGCCATTGTTATTAACCATCCTACGCATTTCACCTTTTGTACAGTGGTCTGCCTTGGTGTAGATGTGTAAGTCCTAATAGATCCTTCTCGGCCTTGGAAACAGTAACAAAGGCAGTAGACCCTAAGCTCTGTGGTCACATGGGAGGAACCCTGTAAAGGACTATTTATCTTAGGTCTTTGCCCCTTCTTTGCCACCTCAGTGCCCAGGGCTTTCACAGACCAAATAATTTAGTATAAGTGGATCCTGTGCAGTATTTAAGACACACTTATACTAAAAAGTTATTAGTTGTTTATCTGAAATTTAAATTCCATTGGCCATCGTGTGTGGAGGGACAGCCCAAGAACCAGTCAGAATAGGCTGTGTGCCTTATTGGGGGAAAGGAACTCACTGGTCTTCTAAGCTCCTCTCTGGGGTAGTGTAGGCTCACACAGCAGGCTGTAGGCAGTGCCCTCACGTCGCTTCCTGGGTAGAGATGTCAGATGTCGATGGGTGTCCCTGGGAGTTGGAGTAGGGGTGATGTGGGGAAGGGCGTCTTGGACCAGTCTTCTCATTTTCCCACCCTCTTTCTTCAGAACATTCTCGAGGACAGTTGGCTGAATGAAGAGCGCCTCTGTGGTCTGATAACTTGTTCACCAAATAAGAGTCAGCCCTCTTTCACAGAGTTTTTATTCCAGGAGCATTGCTAAAAGTGGGAACCTCAGCTGTCCCTTGTGGTGTGACTCGAGATAGCCATGGCAGGTGTGATGGTAACTGACCACATACTCCCTGCTCTGGTGAGTCTGAGGATCACAGATTTGGAGCTGGAAGGCAATCCAGCTGCCTGGCTTTGAAAGTGAAACAAAGAAGACCCAAGAAGGGAAGCCCAAGGCCACACAAATATTCAGAATTTGAGTCTGCACTTAAGTCTGGGTCTACTATCCTGGGCTCTTCAATAATAATTTAGGGGATGTAAAAAGTCCCAGCACACTTGTTTAGTTAAACGTTTGCTCTGGGTACTTGATAATAATCGTCTCCAGGTCTCCATCGGGCTGTGTGTCCTCTGGTGCCGCCGTACCCAGCTTTATGCTTGACCCATCCTCTCCTTGAGTTTAAGCCCCTCAGAGCAAGATCACTGCTGGTAGGGAGTTAATGGCACTTTTGTAGGCCAGCTTGATCTTGGCTCTCCCCATTGGTGCCTCCTTACTGATCTCTTTGCCCCACCCTGGCCAGTGTTCTGTAGTTGAGATGGAAAAATCCACCTTAGAGCAGATGGCTTTTAACTTCCATTTCAGAAGAATAATTTGTCCACGTAACATGAGGTGAAATTTAAAACAACGCAGGGCGTGGGTTTGAGCAGAACAGCACCCTTGGGCTTAAGAGTGACTTTGACCTATTCCTCCCAGACTAGAATGATTATCCAGCTGCCAGAGAGTTCTTAGAGGAATCTCTTTATTAAATGGTGTCCCTGGATAGGTGGTATTAGCCCTAAGACTAGCTTTATCTGCACGCTCTAAAAGCAAACCTGACCGTGCAGGCCGAGCTTGCCCACGTGGAAGCCCGGAGCAGGGATCATGGGATCTTCCACGCTTTTTATTTTCTTGTTCTTGCCACAACCTGTCATGAGACCAAGAAAACTTGTTTTGAAAATGCTTGACAGCCAAAACAACCTGTTCTCAAGTCCTGGACGAGAGGGTTTGCCCTCTCTGACCATTTATGTACTGTTAGAGGTTTGCCTAGCTGCTGCCTGGAAAAAATGAATATGCTGTTTTCTTCTCGTATTGTTCGCAGACAAGTGCCAGTGGCTTCACGCGTCCTTTTTTCCCTTTTTTTTTTTTTTTTTTTTTTCCCCAGCCCTTCACCAGAGACATTTCAAAACTGGGCCTGAGTCTCACTGATGAATGAACCTCAGCAACATATACTTAGGAGGCTATAACCAATGGTTACCTCTCTGCAAGCCAAGCTTGATATGTGGGTTGTCTTTCCCAGTCCTGTTAGACTTTAACCTGTGATTTCCACTTGCATTTTGGTCCTCTTTGGAGGTAAATGTGAGAGTCAAATTCTCCAGTTACCGCAGGGGCTAGTTTGTTCTTTCATGCTGGTGACTCTAAGGCTTGCAGCAGTATCTCTGTTCCTCCCCGCAAACCATGCAGGTCTCAGTCTTGGATGGTCTTGGGTGGGTCCTGTGACTGTGAAGGAGTCATGTCACTCCTCCTCTGAAAATACAGGGGTGGAACTAGAATAAGAATTGGCAAACAACAGCCAGCTGTCTGTTTTCACAAATAAAGTTTTATTGGAACACAGCCACACCCATTCCTTTGCATGTCATCGGGGGGCTGCTATCACTGCAAGGGCAGAGTCAGATTGTAGAGACAGAGTATATGGCCTACACAACAATTTACTGTCTGGCCCTTTACAGAAAAAATTTGCTGATGCCTAGACTAGATGATCTTTAGGGCTTTCAAATCCAACTTCCTATGACTTTTGAACTTGTGACAGGCAGCGCTTTTATAGCATGAGCTCCTGAAGTAACTAAAAGCGTTAGTTCTCTTCCCTGTAGTAGGTAAAAGCATGTTTTGAGATTGTTGAAATCTACATAGGGTGGGGACTTACTCTGCTTATTTTTACAGTTTATTTTGCTACATATCTGAGTTTGTTTATTGGTCTGATGTCTCTGGCACCCACGGTGTTCACCAGTTTTGGAAAAGAGACACCCCAACTGTAGGTCTGACTGCATTCAGTGGCGTGGTTCAAGGTGGGCCATTTGTACCCCATGGAAGTGAACACAGGTTAGCCATCTTGATAACCATGACGGTAAAAGGGAGCTAGATGCTGCCTTGAGAACCCGTGTGGCTGCCCAAACGCCCCTCACCGGTGTTCTGTCTGTGTTTGTCCCTGAGTCTGAGCTGTAGGATGGGGTGGGAATAGCCTGGAGCGGTAGGAAAGGTTGATGGCTATTGTAAGAAGAACAGAAATTCAAGATGCCTTAAAAAATTCAGAGACAAGGAAAGAACTACATCTTCTTCCCCCATTAGCAGTCTAAACAAGATTCTTTCCTTTTTTCTAATGTTTATTCATTTTTGAGAGAGAGAGAAAGCATGTAAGCAGGGGAGGGGCAGAGTGAGAGGGAGACAGAGAATCCCAAGCCGACTCCATGCTGTCAGCACAGAGCCTGGTGGAGGGCTCAAACTCATGAACTGTGAGATCATGACCTGAGTCAAAATCAAAGAGCTGGATGTTTAACCGAGTGAGCCACCCAGGCGCCCCAAGATTCTAATTTATAAAATTTGGATCCTAGCGACATGCATCCGCTAAGCACGTGCCAGATGCACAATAGAGAAACCAAAGTACAGAAATGAATGGTTCTCCTCTTGGGGCCACTCTGGTCTATAAAGAACTTTTGTGCCGACTAGAAAAGGTGGCCCCTTTGTGTTGGTTCAGAGCAGAGTCTGACTAATAGCTTTGGGTAAACACGCACGCATGCACGCCAGTCTGTTTCTCTGGGCACATAGCCCTTGGAGCACACAGCTTACAAGTAGAGCAGGAGTGAACTTTCAGCCCCCACCTGCTTGCTTGGCTGGATGCCTTGGTGCAGAGTAGAAGCTGTACTCCCAAGTGCTCTCCTGATACCTGGTATCCTAGAAGTCTGCGGACCCTTGCTGGCCAACAGCACATTAACGCTGCTTGGCGTTGGTTTCTGAGACCACGGCAGCCTCGGCTGGCCCCTAGCGTGCCCATTAATAACTGTCCCTGCCAGCAGTGCTCAGGGCAAGTGTGGTTCAGAGTCTCAGGCCTGGCAGAAAGGGGCCCCACGGCCGGAGGCACTGAGACTCGGTCCCTTCCTGGCAGGCACCATAGATCCAGATCTTCATTAAGCGCTGCTCTTGGAGAGCCCATGTTCTGGCTCTTCTTAGGTAACTCTTGACCTGAAACTGGCCCTCAACTTCAGGAATGCACATGACTTTCCAGTTATGTCTCACAGGTGATATGTTAGCAGCACAAAGAAATGGGTGAGGCGGTCCAGAATAGACAAGCTCACAGTGGTGGGAAGCGACCTCACTCCCGAGGCATTGGGTCACTCGTTGCCCAGTGTGCGCAGTGACGCCGTTCCACGGGGATACCCCTCCTCCGGAGGGTGTGCTGTCAGCGTGGTTTTCAGAGGGTTGTTACGAACTCTCCATGGGTGAGATGGCTTTGTGGTCAGATACGATTTCCAGCTCTCAGCTCACAGTGGGAATTGCATTTGGGCCAGCTGTGTGGGCAAAGTTTGAAAGATTCCTAACTTGCCCTTTTCATTCTGCATCTAGCAGTGGCTCCCAGCAGTTCAGAGGCTGGAGGGTTGGGAAGAGAGGCTGGGAGCCCACAGTAGCCAAGAACTTAATGTCTACTTCCTGTTCCCTTCCTTGGTTCTGAAAGGCTACCGGGAACAAAAGGAAATGTAGTTTGCCAGTGTTTTCAGCCTAAAGTGTGCAGAGCACCATGCTAAGGAACAGAGCCCTGTGTGCAAGGGCATTTCTCTCTATGCCCTAGAAAGATGCCGTAGGAAGAGGGTTGGTTAGGTGTGTGCATCAGTGCCACCACTCCCTGCGGGGATGGGCAGTGGGAGCCCAGAGAGGCCAGCACTGGGGAAGAACCCTGTAGTTAGCTTGGGACCAGAGGTCCGGGACCTGAGAGAAAGAAAACTTGTAGCTAGAAAATGCTTCTGATTTTTAAAACTTACTACTTCAAATCGCCAGGCTCATTGTGATACCCCTTGCTTTTAGCTGCAGATACTATGGGGTAAACCTTCCGGTGGACCGTGAGTGCCCCAGAGCCATGCCCTTCCTGCTCCAAGCCTGTGGGCACACAAGGCACAGAAGACCTTCCAGGGCAAGCACCTTGCTGCCACAGGCCACTAGCTTCTGTCCAGATGCCCCTCTGCCTTGACCACACAGCTGACCGTGGGCCAGTTACTATTCTCTCCAGGTCTGTTTCTTTATGTAGCCAGTGGGAATAGAGCAGTGGTATCTATTCCATACACTTGATTGTTGGTTGCATTAAAATGAAGTTTTTTTTTTTTTTTTTTTTTTTTTTTTTAGTGTTATTCATTTTTGAGAGAAAGCGTGAGCAGGGGAGGGCAGAGAAAGGAAGAGATAGAACCCCGAGCAGGCCACCCCAGATCCCGACACAGGGCTCAATCCCACAAACCGTGAGATTGTGGTCTGAGTGGAAATCAAGAGTCAGACAAATAACCAACTGAGCCACCCGGGCACTCCAAACTGAGATTACTTTAAAAGCACAAACTGGAAAATACCAAGTATCAAGTTAGTTCATTTACTTATTCAACAAATATTAAATGCTGACTGGGTACAGGCGCTATGTAGTCAACAGTCCCAGGTATTCCAGACCCTCTTATAAACAGAAACGGTTGCATCGATGTTTCTTAAAGTGAAGTAGGAGCTGCCTAGAGTGTGTTTGTGCAACCGTGTCGTGGGAGCAGAGGGCGGGAGGAAAGGAAACGAACATGGCTCAAGTTCTTGCCACGTGCCAGGCAGCCACGTGAGTCCTACGGGAACTACATAGAGGCTCGGGATGGTTATGTGGCTTCCCCAGAGACACACAGGTACTAAGTGACAGCCCCGTATTTGAATTCAGTTCTGGCTCCAAAGTCCATGCTCTTCCCTTGGGGCAGTAAGAGTGGTCATGGGGTGCAATCCTTGCCGCAGAATGAGACCAGTCTGTTCCCTCTCTGACCTCTCTGATTTTTCTTCTCGCAGATATCCCCCAGATCAATGACTCAGGGCCAGATCCTAGTCAAAAAGGATCACTCTTGCCAGAAAGTGGGAATCATGTGAAAGCAAGGCAGGATGAGGCTCTGTGGCCACAGGCCACACCTCATGCTCACAAGGGCATAGGTTCTAGGAAAACAACAGCATTTGACACGTGCTCAGGACCCCTTCCATGGTAAGGCCCCAGGAGAAAGCTCTCACCCAAACAGTGTACTCCTGGCAAAGGGAGGATGGGTGTCTTTTTAGGCATAAAGCTACCAGCAAGGACACAGATCACTCAGGGGCGTTGTTGATTGCCCTAGGAGATCTAACTTTCGGAAATAAAGCTTAGCAAAGGATTCCGTTGGCCCCCATCCCAAGACCTGTCTTGCCTCTAACACCTTGGACGGGACGGGGATCAGGGAGCACTTGTCCTTATGTAGGTGCCCAGCTCAGCAACTAAGGCATCCTTTTCTCAAGTTTAGCACCAGCTATTTATTCTGACAAAGAATTGTTAAAAACAAACAAACAAAAAAACTAGTGAGGTTACTGTTTGGCTTCGTCTCCAGAAACCAATCCCTGCAGTTGGCAGTTATTTTCTGGACTTAATAGATGTAGGAAGAAAGGATCATCATTGATTGTCAAGCGTTTGACAGAAAATGAGAGGTCCTCTG